>OU898276.1:144727782-146170282 GCA_918026665.1 Diabrotica balteata | reverse complement strand
TGCGTGTTTGGTGGTGACACTAGGTTTTATAAGGATAACCTTTGGTAAGCTATCCTAGGAATGCAAATAAATATGTATTCTAAAAATCGCGCCAGATGATAGTAGTTAAGTCCAAGTATTTTTAATTCTCATTAACTAGCTCCATTGAGATGAACTAATTATTACCAGTGACATTTCGGTTACTATTGGTAATTGGTTCCACCAAAGCAAGTACTGATGTTGTATGTATGGATAGCTTTGGGCAATATCATCATTTGTTTTACCTGTATACACAAAAGCATTTACCAAATATTGTATTTTTGCGTCACCTAAACACATGATCTTAATGCCGTAATTGACTGGTTTGGCTTTCATGTACATTTTAAAAGGCATCTACCTCCAAAGCCAACCAGCATCTCGTCCACTTTAACATATTTGGAACAGGTGTAATTTTCTATACTGTTAGAGGAGAAACAGTTAAATAAATAGTGCACTGCTGCCAGTCGATCTTCATTGGCGTTCTTTGGTTTAGACTTTCTTACGGTTAGACTTTAGCACGTCTGAAAGGTATGAAAGACCTAAACATGTAATAATGTTCTGTACGCGAGCTTTAGATATAACCGGAGAATTTTTAGCCCTCTTATATTGTTCTATTAATAGGAAAAATTTGTTTTATTATTAGGTGCTCTTCTACATTCGTCGCTTGATAAGTCAATTTCTGAATCCGTGTCGTAATCTGACTGTTTCACTGTCAGTATCACTATTATTAGAGCCACCATAAGTGTCAATATTCTCGGTTGGCTCCTCCAGGGATTCGACAAAGTTAAAAATATTCGATAAAGTCAAAGCCATTTTAATGTATTATCTTAAATAATAATAACGTAACTACTATGGTGGGGTCAAATCCGACTGGAACTCGGCAGCATTCATGCACTATCCCACTGATCAATCGCTACTAAGCGGCATACTAAACTACGTAATTAATTGGAAGAATAAATGGAATAAGGTGATTTGCCGAACTTTTTACCAGTGGCGTATGAAATATCAAGTCCTTGGGTCAAATTTGACCCTACGATAGTAGTTTGGGGCTATAAACTCTAAAAAACGAAATATATGCTAATTACAAAAAATACACCATATTATAACACCATAAATTGGTAACATGATAGAACAAGTACAGAAATGTCAGTACTTGTGAACTTTGATCAATGAAACCACTAATCATACTACAGAAATAAACAGGTGAATAGAGATTACCAGATCAGCATTTATACGAATGAAGCCACTTCTAATGTTCTATTGTGTATAAATCTTAATTTGGAAATCATAAATATCAAGAAATCGATAACTAGGCAATTTCTAAAACCCAAAAACCTGAAACAAAGTTATAACCCTAAGGTGAACATAATAAGTACCTATAGAGTATAATAAAAAGAAGAAGAAAATTTGGCAAAGTTAGACATAATTGTAAAATAAATTCACCAAACTGTGTGAATCAGAGATTTTAAAATGCTTGCTTCTTCTAAATAAATGGTTCCAATATTAAAATAGGAACAAAGCATTCTGAATATACTGCAACAATTATTTTGATATTGTACAACTGCATTACCATACAAATGTTCTGTTAGATATAAACTTGAATAGGTGCGAATATCGAATCTCAAATAATGAGTGAAAATACGTAGTTTAAGTTTGCACTGAAATTAAGGATGAAACTCCTATAAAGCTTCAGTTTATTGCCAACTATTGTTCCAAAGAGCTGGGGGCAGATACATCCACAAAAGTTACTCGACCCGTAATTATTGCGAGAACCTCAGATTCCGTTGCTTTGATATATTTTCGTTTCCTTTCTTGCGGCTAAATTATAATTTCATGCTATTTCCACGTTTAGATGAGTGTAATAATTCGCATATTTATCTGGATTTATTGTTTGTTATCTGGATCAGAGGAACTGAGCGCAAAGGCACGCTTGCCGTGATTTTTCGGAATTTATCTGGGGTTCGCTTTCACAGAGTACACAAGGTTAGTACAAAAGACGTGACAATTTGTTAACACATTTAATTATTGAGCAATTATTTATCTTTTATATGTTGCACTTAGTTAGTATACAGTATATTATACTTACTAATTACTAACTTAAATTAAGGCCCATGCTGTTACTTTCTCGAAAATTGTCAATATTTGGCAAAATGTCTTTTTTGATTGTGATTCTTTTTTTTTATGTCTTTCCTAAATTTTAAATATTTTTTATCTGCCATGTCACTGCTTTTCCCTCAACCCCTTCGAGGCGGATATTTTTTTGAGGATCGGTATGGAATTCAGAACCTTTTGTATTTAAAACGTATAATTATGCAAAAATAAAAGTAAGTGATATTAATTTCATCCTAGAGATCCGCTATTTTGTCCGGGACATATATGTCCCAGTCAGACTTTTTAGGAACATATATTTGGGACTATATTATTCAATCATGATCGATCATGTTAATATTGACTCTAGATATCACTTAAATGCAGACTCGGATCACTACCTAGTGGAAAGTAGAATAAGAAAAAAAAAATTAAAATTTTTATTATTACTTTATTTTTATAATATTTAAAAAACATTAAAAAAAAATAAATCCAAAATTGAAAAATATAAACCAAAAAACTTTGCAGACAACAGCAAAAAGGCAAAATATAAAGAATATATAAAAGAAAGGCTAGAAAACAAACAAAAGCACAAAGATATAAAAACAGAATAGAAAGTGTGTAAAAACAGCATACAAGACGCGGCCAAAGAGACCCTGGGTCTACAAAAAAAGCCCAAATCAAGTGGATAAAGGCGGTTCGATGAAGAGTATCGTAACATAACAGAGAGAAAAAATAATGCATATCAACGACTATAACAACGACATAGAACACTAAAGGCAGAGGAGGAATATAAAATGCTAAGAAGGGAAGAGAACAAAACGATATCGCAGACAGAATAAAAACACATAGAAAACGAACCTTAAACAATGAAAGAACTAAATATGTAACGAAATAGTTTGCCTGCCACATTGGGTATTATTACAAGGGGTAGAAAATTAGCGACTGAAACTAAGGGGGTGGAGATAAGGCAAGCAAAATAATTGCTACTTGTGCGAACGGCACTCAGGGTTTGTTAGGAGAGCTCGGTTCGTGGATAAGTAAAATATAAGGGGGGTGGATTGGGGCAACTACAAAAATATGAAACAAAAGGTCACGAATTTCTTGGGATAAACAGAGCAAAAAGAAACATGAAACATCTCTAGTAATTTAATATAGGGCGCCACTTTGAGGTGCCTAATTATACCTATTACAACCACTAAATGTAACTAGGGAAATAATTTAAAAAAAAATCAAAACATAAAAAACATCTTTTTCAAATAAAACTCAAAAAAGGGCTTAGTTAAAAAAATAAACAAAATGTTAAGAACACAAAATTGAACATTTATTGTGTCTCACCACAAATAGTTACAAAACATAGAGAATACAAAAAACAAAAACTTACATGTCATCCATTTACAAACTCTAGGAGTTGGAGATACTACAAAAACTTAGAAATGTTTACACAGAGGTTAACCTTTTTTTTTAACAAAACGAATGAAAATCAATAATAATAAAGCTATACCTGGATGTCACAATCACTCATTAAGTTGTAAACTGGACTTCTTAATTAGGACGAATACAAATCTAAAGTTGAAAGTTGGGGTACTGGAACACACCTTTGACTCGGCTTCCTAAAAAACTAGAACCATCGTAGCTCCGACTAACCAAATACATCTGCTCATTATCGCCTACATTTCAAACCTCCCCTTAACTGCAGCTATCAACCGTCACAAAACCACTTTTTACCGCTACATATTTCCACAAAAAAAGTGGCCAAAAACAGAAAACTACAAATTCGACGGATGAACTTGGATCCATAATTGAGTCTACAACGACCCAAGTAAGAAGGACGAAATTATCTTAAGAATTCGTTCACCTAACTTGGAATATCAAACACTTGACAGGAACTGAAACGCAGAAGATTCCATTTCTACGACGTCCAAAAATTATAAGGCGATTTCGAATAAAACAATAAAAGAAAATGCCGAGAAAGTACACTTCTTTAAAATAATAAATACCTCTAAAATGGTTTTTATTACTTGGCAACGCTAAAATGAAGTATATATTTATATACTTTTGTTAACTAGAAAAGAATTTAAACAAAGAAAAATGATGTGTAGAGACAAAGAACGAGATATAGTAACTCAACAGAGTGAAATACTACAAAGATGGACAGAATTCTTCAAAGAAAAGTTTGAAAAAAACGAAGATCCACTATATGATGGAATTATACTGGATCAAACAGATACCAGAGAAACAATCCCCCCTTCAGTAGCTGAAATGCAAGAAGCAGTTACCATACTGAAAAACAACAAGTTACCTGGATTACACAACATTAGCGCAGAATTAATAAAAGAAGGTAAAGACTTCCTATTAAATTCGATACAAGAACTAATAATAAACATATGGAATAGTAAACAACTGCTACAAGACTGGAATACCGCAGTAATTATCCCACTACATAAAAAGGGAGATCCGCTATAATGTAAAAACTACCAGGCAATAACGCTACTGACTGTGGCATATAAAATACTATCAAATATGTTCGATTGAGACCATTTGCGGAACAGATAGTTGCGGGATATCAATGTGGTTTCCGCAGGCAAAAGTCCACAATAGATCAGATCTTCGTCTTAAGGCAAATCTTGGAAATGACTAGTGAATTAAATATAGACACACATCATCTTTTCATTGACATTGAGAGTGCCTATGATAGCATCCATCGAGAATTTATGATCTATGGACTGAAAAAGTTTAATATTCCAACTCAACTCATTGATATAGTAAAAGAAACACAACACCAGAGGAACAATAATAACATAAAGTGTACAAATATTGGCATTTGCAGATGATGTTGATATCATAGCTAGAAGCGAAAGAGAGATGATAAAAGCATTTAATGCGATAGAAAGAGCGGCACAAAACAGTGGCCTAAACATTAACGAAATAAAAACCAAATACATGAAGGCCAGTAAACCGACATGCCAAAAAAACCTACAGAATCTGACAATAGGAGACTATAACATCGAACGCGTAAAAAATTTTACATATCTAGTTTCACTAGTTATCGCAGATAACAATGTCAGTGTAGAAGTTAAGCGAAGAATACATATCGCCAATAAAACATAACGGACTAATTAAACATCTAAGATCTAAAAACATCACAAGAAAAATCAAATGTAAAATATACAAGACCCTGATAAAACCGGTCCTTGTATATGGATCAGAGACATGGACACTGTTGAACGAAAAATCTTTAGACACATATATAAGGGGGTAAAGGAAAATAACATATGGCGCAGAAGATATAACTTTGAACTATGAACAGCATACAATGAACCCGAGATCATAACATCCATTAAGATCGGATGTCTGCACTGGATGGGCTATGTTGAACGAATGTTGGAGACAAACATCAAAATATATAATGAGGCACATGAACACCAGTAGGGAGAAGATCAAAGGGAAGACCCAAACTTAGATACATGGAACAAGTGGAACAAGATCTGAAAACACTTAAGATTCACAACTGGAAAAACAAAGCAAGGAACAGAACAGAATGACGGAAAATCCTAGAACAAGTCAGTACCCAGAAAGGATTGGCGAGCTACTAAGGATGATGATAATATTCAATCAGACTCCAAATTATTACTTTATTTTAGTAGACAAAAATCGGAAATACAAATCAAATCTCCTATTCTGAAAACCAAAGGACTATAACTAAGATCAATATTTAATATAAATTAAAAGTTGTGAAACACATTTTATACACGCGTACATTGTAGCTCTGATATAGTGTGGTGGTTTGTTTTTCTTTTTTCTGAGAAGAACATCGTTGACATCTTCTACGTGCAAGCGAAGTCGAGGCTTCTCTTTTAAGAACAGCATGGCTTCTTCCCAATAAAATAATTTCCTCAGCTAAACTAAATAGAATAGGCAAAAATTGTGTTTTTCTATCCTCTTTAGTTCATGGTGTAGTACATGAGAATTTCCAACATCCATCATCAGAAAGCAAAAAAATTCTTTCTTCCACCATTTGTTAGACCTCCTGTCAAAGTCATACAAGCCCAAAATATTATTTGTTAAGTCCACTCTGCCCATTTTCTTATTGTACCTACATGTCAAAAAGTTCAGGACATCGCACATTTACTTTAGAGCCATTCTTCATTTTTCGTTTCGGTTCCACTTACTTATCTCCAAAGAAATTGCTTTCTGCTAAAAAGTGTTTAGTAACTTGCCATCAACACACTATGGTACCGTGGTTATTCATTTTGAATTCTGAATCATCACGATTCAATTTTACAATACATTTAGGTACATTTACTCTCATTGTAATTATTTTTCCTATCGCTGCATAAGATAGGGTATCAAGTAGTCTAACTACTACAAGAAAAATTTATTAAAACACAATAATACATCGGTTCCCCTTATAGTACTAACCAATTTGGTCACTACTCTTTCTGCCAATAATTTTTTTGAAGCCTTCTTCTATATTCGGATTGCCGAATATAGGCCTCTCCTAATTCTCGCCATTTATCTCTGTTATTTGTAAGACGTTTTCACATTGGCCCTGCAGTTTTTTAATATTGTTGCTCCATCGCATTTGTACAAATCTATACTGGCATCAAGTGGCAAGAATAAAGGTTGAACAAAAACTGTCGGATGAAATAAATATAAAGAGAGGAGTGAGACAAGGCTGTATATTGTCGCATTTACTTTTTAACTTATATTCGGAGGAAATATTTAAGGAAGCCTTAATGGAGACAACCGAAGGTATTATTGTGAATGGAGTAACCGTCAATAATATTAGATATGCCGACGATACCTTAGTCCTTGCCAATTGCGGAGAAGACCTTCAAAATCTAATGAACAAAATAAGACAGACTTGTGATCAGTATGGATTAAAACTCAACGTTAAGAAAACTAAATATACGATAGTTAGCAAACAAAATTATATACATGACGACGGTATAAAAGTCGGAGATGCCACACTGGACAGAGTAGAGAAACTCGTGTATCTCGGCAGTAATATCAATGAGAGCTGGGATCCAACCGCAGAAATTAAAAGCCGAATAGAACAAGCCCGAGCTACCTTTGTAAAAATGAGAAACGTACTTTGCAGTCACGATCTTAGCATTGACCTTAAAGTTCGTATGGAATCTTGCTACATCTTTCCTGTCCTGCTGTATGGAGTAGAAGCGTGGACCCTAACTGAGGCTATGCTTAAACGCTTGATAGCCTTTGAGATGTGGGTATACAGACGACTACTGAAAATAAGCTGATTCGACAGAGTTAGAAATGAGGAGGTCCTTAGACGGCTGAACCAAACAACACAACTCGTCAATATAATAAAGAAACGCAAGCTGGAATACTTCGGTCATATTATGCGACACCCTGAAAAATATGATCTTTTACATCTGATCATTCAGGGAAAGATCCAAGGTAATCGTGGTCCTGGTAGAAGAAGAACATCATGGCTGAAAAATCTAAGGCAATGGTATGGAAAATCAACTACATCGTTATTTAGAGCTGCTGTCAATAAAGTCACGATAGCGAATATGGTAGCCAACATGATATCCAACGATCGATAACGGTCATGGAACTAGAAGAAGAAGAATCGCATTTTTGGTCTTCTTCGTGGTCTTTGAATTCATATGGCCAATAATAAACTAGTCTCATTTGCTGTTTCCTTTCCCTCGTATATTTTCAAAATGGCATACATATTATGTTGCAGAGTCGCTACGTGCGAATATCTCTCCGTTAGATGGGTTTCATGGATAGGAACTATTTTAGGCAAATTTTCTTTAAATTTCGCGATTGACTCATCAATGTTGCGAAAAGCCGCCTGTGTTTGATATTTTGAAAATGTTAATTTTATACTTTTATCGACATCCACGATGTTATATGATTTTCTCGCATTGTCAGGCTTTACAATATCAGTCAAATATATTTTAGCAAAAATCAGTTTACAAGGATCTTCAGAAATCGCCCCTTTTATTGCTAAATTTTCTAAAGAATCATTTTGTGACCAATTTTCATTGAAAGATTGCATGCCATGATTAGTGTGACACCATAATTTTATGTTCATCGGTAGAAATTCTTTTATTCTACAATGTGCAATATGTCGAATGAGGCTCCTGAGAAAGACTTTTAGAAATATTTCTATTTCGGTCTTGGTGTAAGAAAGAGTACAATATACTTTTTTCTGATGAAACCAAAAAACATGGTAAAAAAATTCCATCGTTATAAAACCAAATATCTGGTCGGTACGTACCTTGAGCTTCATTATCGTTTTCGACACTACTGTTTTCTTCTTCACTTTTGTTACTTATAATCTAATTCTCTTCTTCCATCTTATTGCCCTCAGAACCTGAGCCTATCTTGTGACGCTCTCGTTCTACTTCTCCTTCGCATCTTGATGGATTGTAGTCTTTATCATTGGAGCCACTAGTCTCAAAAGGAACGACTTTTGATTCTATATAGATGGCAAAAATAACTGCTGCCTCCCCCTCTAGCCCTTTCTGCGTCAATATCTTTCCACTCATCTAGAATAAAAAAAGACTGTTGGGACACATATAACCCACCGTAAATGTCTGTTGGGACATATTTCTCCCATGAAACAAAATACTAGTTTTATTGAATATGTTTGACTTTTTTGTAGGTATCTCCACTCTCAAAACCAAATTCACAACAACAGTAACAGCGCACAACTGTTCCTTTAGTAATCATCAACAAAACTACATACACGTTCCATAGATCAACATCACGGGAAAATACAGCGCCAAAACGATTCGCAATATTGTCGCTTACAAAAATTACTCTATTAAAATTGTTATTAAGTTCTTAAAAAGTCGGATATGGTAAAAATGCATGTAAAACGGTTCAGATTTAGTCCAACAGACTTAATGATTTCATTGCTGGGATTCATACGTCCCGTCAGACTCGAAAGGGTTAACCTTCCTGGCTCTGGGTGATTTTCAAAAAGCTTGACACCGACTCAAAATTTTTGTGGAAAGTAAATTATGATCAAATTAAATATTATGAGGTAAATGGGGAAAAAGATGGATCAGGAGGTTAGTCGGTCCGCTAGGTATACCTGGCGTTGCTTGGAAACGGGCAATTCGATCCTAAACTGTTGTATCTTTTTACGTTAGTTGCTTGAGAAACGCCAATTGTAATGGTTCGTTGAGTACTTTTAGAAATGTTTTTTACTAAAATTGAAACTATCACCTGTAATAATTTTATTTAAGTTTTTTAAATTTCATTTGTTATAAAAAATAGGTAAATTACTATTAAACTGGGAATAAGCCACAATTAAAGATAAAAATACGTTTATTGACGTTTCAATTTCCACTTCGGAAATCGTTCTCAAAATACGAACAGTAAATTAGCTTCAGAACAAAAAAATACGTAAGTGTAACCGATTATTTGTTAGTTTATTATATAACTATATTTAAAATATCTAGGGATCTAACTGATGCTGTAGATCCTATAAATAATAGTCAAATGCCGCTGCGAAAAAATATTAATAAAGCCGCCAAAGTATTTGGAATACCCAAAATGATTTTTAGACGTTAACTAAAAATAAACAAGATGAAAAAGATAAATCGATTGGGTCCAGATCGTTCTTTAAAAACTATTGGTAAAGCTAAAATTATTGGCCATATAAAAAAAATACAAAAATCGGGGTTTGTATCAACCAGAAAAGTAAAAATCATGACCTTGAATTTAGCACAGCGATTGGGCATCCAAAAATTGTTTGCTTTATACTGCATTTTTAAAAGGAATAATAAAAAACACGAGTGGAATTAAGGTATGCCAGCGAGTTCCAAGATCATACGTTAACAGTGACATTTTCTAAGAATGGTATCAAACACATTTTTTGCCAAGAAAACCTTTACGTAAAACTTTATTAGTATTAGCACATACCATACGACCTACCTGGATCTTCTAGAATTTGCAGACCACAACGAAATCATTTTATTTTGTTTACCATCCCACACAAAACATTACCTGCAGCCTCTGTACCGTGCTTTTTTTTAAGTGACTTAAAAATTTGCTGGTTTCTTAACGACGACACTCGCTGCGTGTTCTCTATTTAAAATTTTTTTCAAACATTAATTCACTTCGGCCTGACGCCTCGTACCGGCATTCTCTCTTGCGTCTCACTCCTCGTACCAGTACTGGGGACTAGTCAACCGGACTTTTCAAACACATGTTCACAGAGTATCGTATATGACCTTGATTACCGCCAGCTTTTAAAACTTCAGAACTAACTTGTACATATCTAACCAGATATAATCATATTTAACTTCGCAGTTATAACTGGAATTTTTACTTTGACGTATGATGTAAACAAAGACACAGCGAAATTTCAAACATAGCTCAGGAGCGCAATAGCAAAATTTTATACTTTGAATATTCGATGGTTAAAAGTAATTTATACATGCTACAAGTATACAACCAACCGCTGGGATTTTCTCTTAAGATAGAATCTCAACCAATGGCTTTTACATAGCTAAAAGCACACGCTGTACATTTAATGTTAAATTTGATTTTCGATGAATTTGTTTAATAGTTTAGAAACATTTATATGTATATTTTGCATATTACACTTACTTAATGGTATTATTGATTTTATATAAATTTTTAATATTGTCCTAAATCCGTCGCCTTAATAAATTGTTATTCCAATTATAAAAAACTGAGCCATTTATGTCATCTTAAATTAACTCTCACCACATATACCTATTGTAATAAGTGGAAACTGTTTGGATTCTTTATTAAATTAGTCTCCTCTTACGACCCAAATATAGTAAGGGCAATTGACAAGAAAGCAAACGAAAGTTTTAAAATTCACCGAATGCTGCCTAATTTTTAGTAGCAGTATATTTGCGGCTTAAACTCATTAACGTTGACAAATTTGCTTGCAATATTAAAAGAGCCATCCCCCTTCTTTGGATAAACTTTAAAATATACATCAACTGGAGATAATTAGGTTTTATTTCAATTTGCCTTTCCGTCTCATATTCGTATTTAATTAGTAAACAGCATCATATCTTCCATCAAAGTCATCCGAGGAAACTGTAATAATGACGAACTTTGGCGTCCCTTCATTAGTTTGAATGGGACGTGACAACTTTTCAGAAGTTATTACTTTTGGAAAATTCAAGAAAAACGGGTTACATGCTTAGAAAATATTTAAATTGATTAAAACGCTTAATTAAAATGTTCTCGAGTTTTCAGCAATTATTTCCACTTCTACTAATTAATGTTCATTGGTAACGGTCATATAAAACAATAATAAATAGAACAATATCTGCATCTACTATAAGTTTTATATTTTTATATAGACTTTATTGCAGAGGTCTATAATATAAATATCTAAAAAAAACGTGTTGTGGAATGTAATTTTAAATTCTCTATGTCTCTAATTACATTTTTATCAACGTCTGTTTTGGCTTCCAATTCTTAGAAGGCACAGATTAAGTCAAAAATCTGAATTTGGTTTCCACAATTAGTTTCGGGATTTAATAATGTTTTATTAAACACAAACTGAATTTATGAGATAAGTTGAAAAACAAAACTTAACCGATCACATTATTTTTGTATAGCAACTAATGAAGTTCATTTCTGATCGAATTCAGTAATATACTCAATAGCAATAGTGGGCGTACAAAAGTACTATTAAAATTTCGAAAATGTACTTTTCTATTTCATCTTTTATAGATTTCGAGAAATACTTTTATTTAGTACCACATACATTATTTCAATGCTTAGACTTAGTTGGCCTGGACAGGTATGACATTAGATTGCTCAAAAAAATCTTTGCTTTAATCAGGCTGCTTATATTAAGGAGCATCAAGAGATTTCAGCTAAAGTTTTTAGTTAGCGTGGTGTCAGATAGGGATGCGTTAGGTTACCGATATTTTTTCACTGATGATGATGTTAAACGATGTTGTCTACACCGAACCAGTTTTTCAAATAGCCTTAAATAATTGTGCCTCTCTCTCTCTTCAACCTTGACCTCCCGGAGGGATGAGTGATCATCATGATATGTATTATTTGTCTTCAAAGGTCTCTCTCCATAGTCATTTCTTTTAACTCATGCATAGGTCTTTTGCATATTCCTGTAATTTGATCGATCCATGTTGGGAATCTTTCTCTTCTACCTTTGGCCTATATAACATGTCCAAAGTATTTTAATTGTTAAAGTTGTAATTAATTACATCATATACGCAGATAATAACACCATAATGCAGACTTGCCAGAAAGAGCTTTATTAATTGGCGTTCTGTATTGTGCAGTAGCCGTCTGTCATTGACCACATGTCTAAGAGTATTTAAGTGCTATATTACTAAAAATGTTTTACGTGATGGCAAAAGTCCTAAACCAATTAATTGTGACAAATTTATCTATAAATGTACGGAAAATTTTGCAATGGAACTACGACAGGTAATTTGCGCTAATTATGGGAAAATAAATTTTAAGCGAAAAAAAAAAGATTTTGTCAAATATACAGATTTTTACTAAAAAATGACGCGTATTAGTCAAGAAAACACAAAATAAAGAAAGATCTAATGCAAAACATTATTTCTTTGAAAATAGAAATGAGAAAATTCGAATATGCAGAAATTTTGTCTGCAAAACGTTAAGTATATCAATGGATGTAGTTACGCATGCTGTGATTAATAAAGATTATATAGGAACTTTTTAGGTGATGACAAACGCGAAAGACATACGCATATTAATAAAACCAGGTCGAAATTAATTCAACAAGTTATATCCCATATCGAGTCATTTCCGTCAATGGAGTCACATTATAGCAGAAAGAGTACGAAACGTCAGTATTTAGATAGAAATCTAAATATCGCAAAAACGTATAGCTTATATTTAGCCCTATGCAAGGAAACAAAGTGGATACCGGTTTCTGAAATAACATACAGAAGAATATTTTGCAGAGAGTACAACTTGTCTTTTTTAAGCCAAAAACAGACCAGTGTTCAATCTGCTCGGTATATGAAAATGCAAAAGGAGGTGATAAAGAACAACATAAACAAAAATATATCGATCACATAGAAAGAAATAAGGCATGTCAAAATGCAAAAGCAAAGGATAAAGAAAGAGCAAACAATGAAAATAATTTTCTTTCACTGACCTTAGACCTTCAAGCAGTATTACAAATCCTATTGGGAGATGTTAGCCAGTTATACTACAGTCCAAAAATATCTGTGTATAATTTATGTTTTTACGAAGCAAAACTACCAAATAATGCGTACTGTTACGTTTGGACAGAGATGAATGGACAGAAAGGAAGTTCTCAAGTGGGAAGCTATCTTCGACTATCTAAACATTTTCAGTAATATATCCCACATCACGTTGTTCTCGGATACTTACGGTGGGCAGAACCGCAATCAAAATGTGGCTGCTTTATTGATGTATGCCTTGGAAGTGTTGTGTAACGTTTAAATTATAGAGCAAAAGTTCTTGGAAACAGGACATATCCACATGGAGGTAGATTCTAGGCATTCTGCAATAAAATGTGCAAAGAAAAATGTTCCTCTCTACTCCTTAAATGACTGGATTAACATTTTCTGGCATGCTCAATCAAGAAAATACCGCAAAAGGCATAAATGTGTCCGGCATAAAAAACCGGAATATATTGTAAAAGAAATAAAGTATAATGATTTCTATGACTGTACGAATCTTGCGGAAAAACGGAAATGGCTCAACATCAAATGTTTAAAATTTGTGAAAGGCCACTTTGGTCGTTGGTCGTTGAAATTATCATAAATATAATCCAAAATAAATATCCCAAAAATATTTTTAAAATATGTAATATTCAAAGATATACTATATAATAATCCACAGCTATTGTTTATTTATTTTAGAAATATATTTTAAAATCAAACCTTCTATCGAATAATATATTGATGGGGTATTTTTTTAATGCATCAACTCCATAACGTTCAAATTGATTAAAAACAACTTCAAATATTTAACAAGTTTGAATCAACTTTACCACATATGCTGCAGATACGGGGCCTTTGATTAAATCTAGACGGGCTTGGCACAAATTTAATCATCGGCATCGATGAAGTTTCCACCTTACGGCGAATACCAATATTTTCAGGTTTCAATATCTAAGCTAGCATATAGGTGGGAAACACATTTTGCTGATGTAAATCTACAGGATGTGTACAAACGTGTTTGACAAAGACTAACTCGTTGCCTTTTAAACATCAGAATAATTATAATACATTAAAAACGATTGTATTATAAGGAGACACTGGATTATATGCTCTAAAAAATGGTTAAAATATGCATGCAACATGTACTTAAAAAGTAACCAAATGTGCCTTTCTTATATGCAATATGCATTTATATGCACTTTAAAAAAATATTTTTTAATTTTTAGGGCTTGAGATTTGGTGAGAAATGAAATTATAGTATAACTTAGAGAGTGTTTATTTATTACTACGTTTAATATAAAAATATAAATGAAAATTCACAAGAAAATGTCCTCGTTCTTGGTGTTATAGTATATAATCATAAAATGTTCAATATTTTCAAGAGAAATATTATGCCTTCTATCAGTTAATGTGTGTTTATATAAGGAAAACGATCTTTCAACATCACAGGATGTAATTGGCGCAAATCTAAAATTTGACACTAGCGAGGGATCCATAATAATAACTTCGTTAAAGCTTCCATTGATTATGTTATTTATTGATCGCAATAAAGAAAAGCCTTCATTCCTGTTTAAAACTTTACTAAATGTGAAAGGTTTTTTATTCTTTCTTTGACAGATTTAACAATGCAAATACTATCATTTATAGACAATTTTTGACTTTCTAGTTTTGTAATAGAGTTTTTCTACTCTCTTACTAGTAAATTATATATTACCTACTATTTGGATGCTAAGTAAATGCATCATAACAGATACTGACACGTAATGACTAGCACGTAATAAAAAAAATTACGCTTCAGTTTTACAAAAATGTGTAATATCACATAAGCCTCGTAAGTCAGTTGGTCGAGTTACCATAGAAACGAATTAACAGACGTTATTTTGACAGATTAAAAATTATTAATCTGTTAGTGTAAATATAGTGGTAATTTTTATTTTTATAAACGAGAATAATGGTAGAAATAGTACATTGTTTACCAGGTAGGAAAAGCTTAACATTCCTGGACGACTGTGAAGATTGCTAAGTCGAGGCGCAAGCCGAGACTTAGCAACACAGAGTCCAGGAATGTGGCTTTTCCTACGAGGTAAACATACTATTTTTCCGCAAATCGTTTAAAATTCGACAGATATTGATTGATTTAAAAAAAAAGCGATAATTTTATTCCCAAATAAATGGTGCTTTGAAATTCCTAATAAAATTACTTGGGTTACTGTGGAAACGTATTGAGGTTGAATTCTATCATTTATGTAGAACACTAACAACTGTACGAAAATATCATTTCCTTACAGTAAGGAAATGACATTTCCTTACAGTAAGGAAGTCCTGACTTTTTCTTCTGAACAGCAATACAACAAGAATAACCAAAATCTGATACAACATTTTTGATATTAGTATAATTACTTGCAAGAAATGGCACTATTCAACCACGTACCCCATCTAGTCAACACTGGTTCCGGTAGCAAAGGGATCTCGGGAAGCATCTCCCTATATACTTTAACTATCGACTTTAACTTTCTCTTCCACCCTGTTTAAACCATGCGCTAAGCATGTACAATAAATTAAATTCAGAAAAAAAAATCTTAAGACTAGTAACCACTTTAACCATGTAGGAAGCGGCATCTCTAACTGGTAGCATAATTTTTTCAGAAGGTACTTTATTCGGTAAAAAGAGATTTGTCAAAGATTCATTAATAAATCGATCAACTGTTGCATAGTTGGTTTTTTCTAAACATTTTACGCTAATTAAATACGACTTGTTGGAGTCATCCGCTGAACTGTGTAAAACTTCAATAATTAAATTCGCGATTTGCCGACCATTGGCGTCAGAAGTCTCGTCGACAGATTTTCACAGATATTCATCTCTTACCAGACTTTTAATACCTTAAATAACGTCTTTGTAAAACGCACTTAGATTCTTCTTCTTTTTCTTCTTCGTCTAGCCATTCACGTCCACATCTGAACATAAGCCTCTTCAAGTCTTCATTTCCATTGTTTTTTATTGTACGCTACTTGTAGCCAATTTTTCCCGGCAGTCCTTTTCAGATCATCTGTCCATCTCATAGGAGGTCTGCCTCTGGGTCTTTTGTGTTGGTATGGTCTCCAGGTTAAAATTGATCTGTGCCATTTGTTTAGATCGCTCCTAGCTACATGTCCAGCGTATTCCCATTTTAACTTTAATGATTTTTGCACCACATCGGTGACTTTGGTTTTCTGTCTTATCCATGTGTTTGTTTTCTTGGCCTTAAGTGATATACCTAGTATTGCTCTTTTCATCGCGTGTTGAGTGACTCTAAGTATATTCATATTCTTTTTTGTGATTGTCCATGTTTGTGCCGCATAAGTTAATATCGGAATAATGCATGCATCAAAAACTTTAGATCTTAGATGTAATTGAATTTGTTGATTTCTGAGTGTATTGTCAGTTTACCGAATGTTGCCCAAGCTAACTTTCTTCTACTTTTTATTTCTTCAGTCTGAATTTCTCTATTTAGAATTATTTTTTGTCCCAAGTATATATATTCTTCAACTTGCACTTAGATATTTCTTGCAAATAGTTGAAGAACTTGGTAACTGTACATACTTATTTTCAACTTTACAATATGTTTTCAAAAAATTTTGACACACCTTGCTATCCAATTTGAATTGACTTTGAAATTAACTGCAACTGGTACATGATCAGAATTTATGTCTGCCCCTGGGT
This sequence comes from Diabrotica balteata, assembly GCA_918026665.1. Taxonomy (NCBI): domain Eukaryota; kingdom Metazoa; phylum Arthropoda; class Insecta; order Coleoptera; family Chrysomelidae; genus Diabrotica; species Diabrotica balteata. The sequence continues at coordinate 146,153,302 of OU898276.1, read as the reverse complement.
ATGTTTTGACTGATGTACAGTTGTTTCTATACCTTTTATTTACTAGCATCTAATAAATGTGTAATAGATCTAAATTTATTACAATTCTTCTCACAGAATTCCAGGTGATCTAATCTACAAAGAGATTTCCAGGTGTACAGTTTAATTGGGTGTAGCTTAAACGAGGTGTTCATTATTACTAATTGATTTACTTTCGCAAAAATCTCTAACGTATCTCCCCGATCGTTCTGGTTTCCTAGACCAAATGGCTTAACCGCAGATGATGTTATGCTGGCCCCAACTTGGGTGTTGAAGTCACCCATAACAATTATCAGGTCTTGCTTTTTTAACCTTTTCACGACTTGATTAATGCTATGGTATATTTCTTCTATCTCTTCTGCTGTTTCTTCTATTGTAGGTGCATACACTGGAATTATATTGATGTTGATTGTTCTTGATTTTAATTATAAGCATCACTTTTGCTGAGATTGAAATGAAGTTGTCATCAGATTGTGTCACTTCTTTTGTCAATATAATACCAACACCCAATTCATGTTTGCCGTTATCTGTTACACAATAGTAATCGCGGTGTTGCCCGATATTTGCGGTTCCTGGACCTGGCAAACGCATTTTCCAGAATATTTGATTTTATGTATGCCATTCCTTGTATTGCAATATGGATGTTACCTTCCTGATCCGATTGAGGAGCTAACTCCGGAATTGAATTTCACTTCAAGCATATCCAATTGATTCTACTAGAACTTATCCAAACCGGATCTTTAATAAGGTATCTAGTTCCAATCTTTTTTCTTATCTCTATGCCGTTGACCACTTCCACGGTTCTTTCGTCTTTAAAGCCAGTTTGTTAACTCCAGGACAAAGGGGTGCTCAACCATATACTAGCTCCTCCACCCAAAACTGTTAGCCAGTAAACGGTGGATTGCTTATACCAGCAATCGCTCGGTAGAATTTTCGCCATATCTGGCTACCCTCACTTAGTTTAGTCTGAAGACCAACACAGTTGCCCGGAGTGTGGCACGTGGAGCCATAAGTGAGTTAACTGTCTTATAAGGACCAGTTATCAAGAACCATCGCTCTAGAACCAGATTTCAAGAACCATCTATAACGCTCACTGTGGTAGTTCCAATAAAAGGTGCTACCTCTATAACACAACTCTATACAACACATATGCTCTCTCACTCTGCTTCTATAAACCAAGAATTCTCCGAGAAGCCATAGAAATTAAAATAACGAAAAATTGTCACAATAACAGAGATGACGGCATTAGCTCATAAAGAAAATACCACGTGTTCTTAGCTAATATGGGTACACTGATTCTGAATACAAATTCGGTTTAAGCCCATCACGTAAAATTTTTTCAGAAAATTAAAAAAAAATCTAGTGAGATATTATGTACTAGTGCAAACAAATACCTTATTGATGTTTCGTAAATTGCATTAAAATTATTTCTTTAAAATACTTGATAGATCGATAGAAAATATTTTAGTACATTATTATGTTAATTTCATGTGAATGGTAACAATGCTCATGATGTCAAAATTTTCACAAAATTGAAGAGATATTATATACTAGCGCAAACAAGTACCTTATTGGTGCTTGTAAAGATTGGTGATCTGGACAAACCTTGGGCTCCACACAAAGTGTGCTTTCAGTGTGTCGAACTACTAAGAAAATGGACAAAACTGCTACTTTTGCTCTTGAGATATCAAGGGTTTTAATTCAAAAAATTTACACAAAATTCAATATCCTGATTTGCCTTTTGCGACGACCTGTATAACATTAACCAGGAATCCCTATTCCTCCAACTTTTCTGCACACCATCCAACAAAAATCATCAGATGAAAGTTCAGACGAAAAAACTGATGAAGGTAAATTCAATCCTGAGATAGACCAACCTCAAAAGCTAAACTAAATGACTTAGTGAAAGACTTAGGCCTATTGAAGGATGCTGCACAAATTTTAGGATCACGACTGAAAGATAAAAATCTATTGGCTCCAGGTACCACATTTTCGTGGTATAGGCATCGTGAAAAAGAGTTCGCGGAAAATTTTAATCAAGAGGGTTTACGGGTGTATTGTCATAATATTTCTGAAGTAGTCGTGAAACTGGGAGCTGACAATTACGATTCCACATCATGGTAGTTATTTAATGATACTTCTAAGAGAAGTCTGAAGAGTGTCATTGTTGCACAATGGTAATACTTGCACATTGCTGCCTTAGTGCCTGTTGCTTACTCCGTGAATCTGAAATAAAGCATAGCAAATATTGTTGGTAATTCTGTGAAGATCTCAAAATAATAAAGATGTTTTTGGGTCAGCAGTCTGGATTCACATAGTATCCATGTTTTCTATACGAGTGGCATATTCAAGTACGAAATTTACATTACGTTAAGAAACAGTGGCTACTCAGGGAAAGACTAGTACCGTGACAAAAAATGTGCAACATGATACACTAGTTGACCTAAAATTAGTTCTTTTGACTGCTTTTCATATAAAGTTAGAATTAATGAAGCTTTGGATAAACAATGTGACTGCTTTTAATATCTGTGCGACAAATTTCCTGCACTTTCTGAAGCTAAACTTAATGAAGGAATTTTTGTAGGCCCTCAAATTCGAATCTTAAAATCGGATAGACTGTTTTAGAATATAATGACCCAGAGTGAATCTGAAGCATAAAGTTCTTTCGTAAAACTCATAGACGGTTTACTTGGAAATAACAAGTCTCCAGACTATAAAGAAATTGTAGCTAACATGGTTGAAAATTTTAACAAACTGCGCAATGATAATCAACGCGGTTCTACCCGGAAAACTAATGAAGTTAATTCCTGTAATAGTATTAATCTTAATTCTAAGTTTTATATATATATATATATATATATATATATATATATATATATATATTTATATATATATATATATATATATATATATATATAAATTATGTATATAATAAATATTGTATACATTTTATAATAAATATATAATTTTATATACACTCACCGGCAAAATTAATGGAACACCTTAAAATTGGGACATGTTAGATGTCTTGAATTTCCTAAACCTGTTATTCGATTTTAGTGATTTTTTTAGTATGTTATAGGTATATTATTTAAGAATATCGATGTAATAATATTGTTGCTAGACAGGTCAATGTCATTTTATACCGGGTGTAACAATCCTACTGTGTTTTTTCCTTAAAGTTCGGAACACCCTGTGGAATATTCTAGCATATATAAAATATTGAAATTAAAACTTAATTATAGTCTCAGGCTTTCTTATCATTTTCTATTTTGATTCATTTGTTTGATAATAAAAAAGTTAGGTACGTTAACAATTAGCCATGTTTTTCATCAATAAATCCTCATTTTCTGCTTAGTTTAAATACAAGCCTAAAGTAGGCTATAAGAAGGTAACAATTTAATGCACACACCGGCAAATTTAAAGAAACCTGTTAATAATGCAATATTTTTTTATATTTGTATTTTATAGACTATATCTACATAGCTTTGAAAGCTGCTTGTCACAAGAAAGTCTTAAATGTCAAAATGTCAAATTGATTTGTTTATTTGTATTGTGTTTTACATTTTACAGTCATTCTGTCTGTTCATAACAAGTACAAACTTGTATTTAATTGAGCGCACAATAAGAAAGAGACTTAAAGAATCCGGTCTCAAGTCATATGTGCCAATAAAAGTTCCCAGACTCCAGAGACACCATCGTTTAGCACGACTACAATTTGGTCGAGTACATCAAAATTGGAATGATAACCACTGGAGTCAAATTTTCTTTACGGACGAGAGCCGTTTTTGTGTAAATTACATCGACGGTAGAGAAAGATTGTATTAACGCCAAGGAGAACGAAATGCCCCTTTCAATTTTACTACGACCGTACCTTTTGGTGGAGGTTCAATTATGGTGTGGGGCGGTATATGTTTGGGAGCAATAACAGAGTTAGTGGTGATTGATGGTGGAGCATTAACAGCAGATAAGTATATCAGAGATATTCTCCAAGACCATGTGGTACCTTTTTCACCATATATTGGCGAAAATTTTATTTTATAGTGTAAGAGTGTAAGTGTAAGATATTTCTTATTACAAGTGGGTATAACAACGATGAATTGGCCAGCTTGTTCCCCAGACCTAAACCCGATAGAGGATATGTGGGACTTGCTAGGCAGAAAACTTAGGGCACGGGTTCCTGCTATTCAAAACAGAGAAGAAGTCACAATTGCAAAAGATTCAGGAATGGGAGAGGCTGCCCAACAACTGATCGATAGCGTTATCAGAAGTATGAGAAGACGAATAACTGCAGTTGTAAGGGCTCGTAGAAGAAACACACGCTATTAAAGCCAAAAAAATGCATAAAAAACCATTTAAGTTCAAACTGTACAATAAAGTTAATGCATTTAAAATCCGTATTTTGTTGAGTCTGACATCTTTGTGTTTTATTTCTTCTTAAACAGGTTTTATATTGTACTACCATTGTAATATAAATTCAAAATACTTCACCAACATTCGTATTATGATATTATCTAAACAGTATATAGACTACAGAGAAAATACTCAGATTTTATGGTTGTTCCTTTAAATATGCTGGTGAAACTAAGAAGAAAATGAGCATTTATTGATGAAAAACATGGCTAGTTGTTAACGTACCTAACTTTTTTATTATCCAATACAAGCAAATGAATCAAATGAGAAAATGTTAAGAAAGCCTGAGACTATAATTGAGCCTTAATTTCAATATTTTATATATGCTAGAATATTCCACAGGCTGTTTCGAACTTTAAGGAAAAAACACAGTATGATTATTACACCCGGTATAAAATGACGTTGACCTGTCTAGCAACAATATTATTTTATTGATATTTTTAAATAATATACCTATAACATACTAAAAAAATCACTAAAATCGGACAACAGGTTTAGGAAATTCGAGTCACCTAACATGTCCCATTTTTAAGGTGTTCCGTTAATTTTGCCGGTGAGTGTGTATATATATATATATATATATATATATATATATATATTTATAAATTATATATATAAATTATATATATATATATATATATAAATTATATATATATATATATATATATATATATATATATAAATTATATATATAATAAATATTGTATACAATGTATAATAGCGATACTGTAAATGAATAAGGAATGGGAGCGTTATGTGAAGTTATGGAAAACGCTGTCACCAAATGAAATACACAATAGATCCTCATGGGATGCTAACCCTGCAAGCGGCTGCAAGGAATACTGGTCACACTGGTCTGGAGGGCTGGCTCGTCTTCGTGGATTTACGAGAAGATAAGGGATTTCGGGATAGGGGTAAGGACTCCTAGGTCTCAGGTCCTGTAAAGAGCAGAGGTTATGGGCTTACTTTTGAAGCCGGAGATATGCATACGCAGAATCTCGTGTTCTCCTAGTCTCTAGTGAGTCGGACGAAAGGAACATTAAAAAAAACCAAATTAGAGTCAACAATATATTGAATCTACCCTGAAGTTACTAATACAATCGTTAACCCGTTATTCTGCGCGTCGGGAGACGATGTAGCAAGATAGTGAAGAGTTGACAGTGGTACTAATATAATTACCCAGGTTAGTATAAGAAATCTGTTACCTTATGTGTATATTAGGGCTTCAACCACGACACGTTCAGTCTTCTGGAACTCGGTCAGTTGAGGGTTGCGAACTTTCGAGCTGCCACAATAACCGGACTACACGCGATACTATGTCAGATGATACGCGGCCCCCGGAGAATCACCGATTGTCTCGCGTACTGTTCGCGTACTGGACGCTATCGCGTCCAGCCGGAGTTCAGCAATTACTGACTGCCCATTACTGACTACTCATTACTAACTGTCTTGTACCCGACGCTACCGCGTCGACCCGGCGCGGCTCTTGGCAATACTGCCTGAACGGGCAGTCACGGTGCCCCCGTTATCACTACTGACTGACTGACTACTGACTTGGCTGTCCCCGTTTCCCAGTTTTTATCGAGCTCATGTTTTCAATACCGGTTATAGTGCCAAGGTCGTGTTTTCGTTGAATTGTGGGTCCTATATTGCATTACAATAACAGTTTTTTGTTTGACGTGCTTTCTATGTTTAAACAGTTAACAAACAATGCAATAACTAGGTCAATTTCTTTGTGTGATTTAAAATGAAAATTTTATTGTAATAATTATCCCTTATTTGATTTGGAATATATAATAATTATCTCGAATAATTATTATCTTTTTCTATGCTACTTAGCCCTTTATTTCCAACTTCTCACTCACTTGCTACGCTCACATTACATTACTCCCTACGCAAAAAAAGAAAAGGGCCGAGGGGCCTTTTCCTTTTCCAACAATAAATTTATCCTATTTACATATTTATTACTTATATCCTACTATATGTATATCTCTATATATATATATATATATATATATATATATATATATATATATATAAGTCCCAATTTTTATTTTATCATTTACTGTTTCTTATAGACTATTGTACCGTGGTCAGCGAATGTATCGTGCTGCCCCCGTATTGAACCTATGTGTATGACAAGTTGAGTTAATCTTGTATTAATCTTATTGAAACTTAACAAGTGAAAGACTTTCCTAACTTATTACAATTGTTCGTGATTACATGTGTCCATTACGACAAGCGTATTCTAATTGTTCTATACGATTGTACTCGCGTTTTGCGTTCACTTTATCGCGTATCCCTGTGGGAATTATCCGCACTTCACTCGCGTCGTCTTGGCTGTTTTAATGTCCGTTTGCCAATTCTACGTGTCGAGTTAACTATATTGATGCGTTACTGCTGCTGTCTGCCTCCATTGGTTTGTCCTTGCTGGGTGGTCGTCTCAGGTTGACACTGCTTTGCTTTGTCGCATTATACTTCTGCTAGAATAGTCTCTGGTATATGTTTGCTGCATGTGTACCCTGGCCTGTTCTGCATGAGTTGACTGACAGCGTTAGGTAAGGAGGGGCCATTAGTAATCTGTTTTTTTTTTTAATTTCTCTCTTTGTTTGGCATCGTCGCCGTACTGTGTCTAAGTATAGATTTTCTATTTCTCTTTGGTAGGATTGTTCGGTATAAAGGAATTTTCTATTAATGTAGGTCATTAGGTCTACGTTTTGAGGTAGGAGTGGCATACTAGGATTTATTTTGTTGTTTACTAGGAAATTTATTAGGATTCGAGGGTGTTCTGTTTGCCATACTTCTGTGTTACATATTATAGCCCTTTTGTGTAGCATTAGAGCAAATATGTTTTTATCTTGTTCTACTATTACCAATTCTTCTAGTGATTGTTTATTAGTGATCTTTTCAACGTGCCCTCTGTAAAGTTGTGACAATTGACTTTCACAACTGTTGTCTTTGTATTGTTTTTCCAAGTTCTTTCGCCTATTGTAGAGTCGTATCGATCGGTAGCGGTGTATATTTCAGCATTCTTCTGCTCCTATCTTCTTGATGTAATTGTCTAGTCCTCCATCGACTATGGACATGTGGCTGTACATCAAACAGTGAAACATGAGTCTCTCCATCGTGATGAGTCTCTCCAGTGTCACAAATCGCACTGTTATTACTTCCCGAACGGTCGCACTCCCGTAAGCAGACTTTAGTTCGCATTAGTACTTTTTACGCGTAAGTCCAACGCACATTAACCTATAATTATATGTATAGCTGCTTATTGCAGACAATTTTAGCGATTGTTTTACATAAATCTGACTTACAAACTAACCTACATTGTATTACACATTAGTATGCCTATTGACTATAAACTGATAAATAAATTGATATATAAACCAATATTAATATGTTAATAATTGGGACTTGTACTTTTTAAATATTTACAATATAATATATCATCTTTCTGTTATATATACACCCTGTATATTAGAGTCGTATATTTTTAATTCTCAACTTGTCATCACTTATTGTTTATAGTTACGCATGTGTAACGAATTTTCCTTATTTGAAGAATGTTTTTAGTTAAACTATTTTCAGGCGTAAAATTCAGGCTTAAAATTTAAATTTATTCCTTAACTCTTTCTTAAAATTTCAAAATAATTCAAAGGTAGAATTTATCTTTCTCATCAAACACGTTTTTAATGTTACGATATTTATGTTTCAAGGCTATTAAATTACATTTTGCTGAGTGGCTAATTTTTATATACTCACAATGTTGATGAAATTTGATAGTGACTGATATAATGAACTCTTGGTGTCTGTTATAAACTACAATATTTATTTTTTTATTCAATTGTTACCGTTTTCTAAACTTGACCTTTATTAGTTGTTTATTTACCAGTGCTCTGACTCACTTTTTGTACTACTTTATTAGTTGATAGGAATTCAAGTCTGTCAATCAGTTTTGACATAGCAATAAAGGATTGGCGTATGGTATCTTACCGATCCAGTTCTTACTAATCAACAGCAGCTTAGACCCCTATAAACTTTAAATTAATTTACTTATTTCTCTTTCTTAAAACTTGCTTTTAGTTATAATGTACTATTATTTTTTTATAAAAAAATTGTTGTCATTGAACTGTGCTAATATTTAACTATGAATGCTTATATTACCTGTGTTTTATCTTTCGTTCCTTGTTGTTAAAATTTTAGTATTATTCGAGCGGCCGTCTCTTGTAATACCAAGCTTTCAACTTTTCTTATAGTTGTTTTGATATTTTTCGCTATTCATCTATTGCGTCGAAAAACATGTCTGTGTCCTCATCGCTCTGTGTTATTATTGCTGTCTCATTCTTGTTTATTATTCTGTTTTCTGTGTTCCATCCTTTCTTTTTCGTTTTGTGGAATATGCCGCAACATTTTCTTTCGGGCATCTTGCCTAGTCTATTCTTTATTCGTTCTGATCTTTTTGGTTGGCTGGTGTCTCCCTGACTTCCTTTTCTTCTTCTCTGCTGTTTGTTAATTGGGGTTCCTGGTCCCCATAATGGCAGTGTTGCCACCTTAGAAGGGTCAACTCCTTCTTCTTTCGTTTCTTCTTTTTCTTTTGGATTCTCCTATTTCTTCTTCCTCCTCCGTGGAATAATCACTTGTTTTATTCTCGTAATATTTCTTTAACCTATTGACGTACACTACCTGTCTATTTTTCCCTTTTTTTGTACGTACTGCATACGTCACTGGTCCAACTTTTTCTATAATTTGAAATGGTATGGATAGTACCATTTTTTTCTGTAACTTGTTTGAAAGACCTGTCGTGCTACTTAAGTCTCTCAGATATACCTTGTCTCCTTCTTTGAATTCTCTCAAATTCAAATTTTATATATTTATATTCTCCTGTTTTTTCCTATACGCTATTTCCATTTTTCATCCATGTCCGTGTACATAAGTTTCCTTTTTCTATATTTTCCTATAACTTTTTCCATTTTCATCCATGTCCAAGTGCATGGGTTTCCTCTTTTCTTATTCCCCTGTATTTTCTTATACATTTTTTTCCATTTTCATCCATGTCCGTGTCCATGGGTTTCCTTAATTCTGATTGAGTGCACGTGCCCCTGGCAGTCGTCGCATCTCTTCACATTTCCCATATTTCTCAACATTTCTTCCTAATTCGTTTCAGAAATAATATTTTCTTATATTTCTGTACTATATTGAGCGCTCATGCCCCTGGCAGTCGTCGCATCTCTTCACATTTCACATATTTCTCAATACTTCTTCATAATTCGTTCCAGAAATAATCTTCTCCTGTGTTTTTCTGTACTGTATATCCTATTTATTCTTCCATATCCTTCCTGTAACATGTGGAAGGTATTAATTATAACTCTTCTTTTTCTTTACTTTTCCGTTTACTTCATTAACGAAAATCACAATTCCAGATTCGTTTCGCATTTTTATTACATCCTGTAGATACTGTATTGTCGTGCTGGAGCCGCGGGACTCTTAGCGGGTTGGGATTCTAGTACCACCCTAGCTTATCCCCTTAGCAGCCTCCTACTTGACGTAAGTTTCACCCCTTAAGGTCGAACCATATACAGCTTGCCCACATTCTTGTAAAAATTATACTTCTGGCACTGTATTCACCTTCGCATGCTGTGTGAGATATGCCTCTATTTCTGTGGCATCCCACCTGTGTCCACTAAATTATTCCTTCTTATTTATGGTTCTGCTTCTTTGTCTCAAGCAAAGAAACTGGCTTAAACTCTTCTATATTCAGAGTACGTTCCATAAATACATAAATAAGGTTCCATAATGTTACTTTAACGATAGTAACTAACTATGAATTTTCCGTCTCCAGCGAGTCCTTGCCTTAGCAACGATTCAGTGCTTCAGTGAAGGCCCTTAGGTCTTCCTGTCAAATTTGCACTTTTCCCTGGTACATAAACTGTAGCAAAGTTACTTTAAACGATAGTAACTATTATACTTTTTTCCGTCTCCAGCAAGTCCTTGCCTTTGCACGATTCGGCCTCTTCAGTGAAGGCCCTTAGGTCTTCCTGTCCAATTTGCACTCTTCCCTGGTACATAAACTGTAGCAAGCCTCCTAGTGTCTCGCAAGTTACGTTTGTCAAAATCACTATAGGACGTTGACAACGATTCGACTCAAATTTTTTTTAATAATGGGCCACAGCCCAAAGAACCACTTTACGTGCTTCTATGCATTTTCCTTGCGATGCATCCATTCCCGAACTCATATGTTCGTGGAAATCATTCCAAAATAGTGAGAAAAAAAAAATTCCTGACGCCACGGTCAATTATCTTCCAAAGCTCCATTAAATTATTTTCCCTCTTTTATATGTCCATATCAGTATGATGTGCCAATTTATAAAGTTAACCAACAATTGTATAAAGAAATAAATTTTTCTTAAAATAAAGAACTTAGAAATATACGCTGCTGAACTTAAAAAAAATCTGTAGGAAATATCAAATAATCAAATCAATAATAATCGATCAATCAAGCAATAGTCAAATATCAAATAAGGTGTTAGTATTAATTTTTTTTTTTTTGAAAAATTAAGTTCTATTAAATTCTTCTCCTTTTTCCAAATGAAACGTTATTTATAAATCCAAATATACCAATATACTTTAATTAATTAGTTAAACAAAGTCGTATCTAATTTCTCAATGTATATTACTCGACCAAGCGTATTTATTTAAATAGAAATATTTTTCAAACGCAAATCATATTTCACTTTCACTTGTTACATTAAACAAAAGAATTTGATATTATGTAAACAGTTAGTAACGTAGTAATCCAAGAAATAATACTCTGCACTTTTTTTTTTAAAGTAATGAAATTGTACACTCTAATGAACTTGATCTTGACCTAATTACTTAAATTCTTTATATTCAACTAGTTAGTAAACAATATATTTATTATTTCTTTAAAAAATTCAATTCCTATATTCGACTGATAATTAATAATCTCTGTTATACCATCTTATATCATATATTCTGTTAGACAGTATAGTTTATATGTTTTTTTTGTGCAATATTATGGTAAATAAAAAAACAATTATATAGAGAACATCATATAATGTGTTAGTATGTATTTTTTTGAAAAAATTTGTACTTGTCATCTCTTCACATATATCCTAAAATTGATATGAGGTCATTTTCTAGTGATACAAGACAAAAAAAAAATCTATTATATACGAATAATTTGTGTAAAACCACTAACAAGTTTATATAACAAAGAGAGAAAAAGGATTTTCTTCCAGAAAAGGGAGTCCTGCACTCCACACAATATTTACTGGATACCTCACTGTTTCTTTAATCTGTTGTCGTCTTAGGAAAGAGAAGAAAAATTGGAATGTCACTGGCGAAATGAAACGATGAAGGCTTCTTATAGCTACAAAACTTGCAAAAGTTTACAAGGATACTGAAGAAGTGACTTAATTATCCCTATTTACCGAAATTCCCCCAAACCGGGACCGCTGTCACCACTGTAATAAAATGGGACAGATTTACGAGAAGTGGAGAGAAGTTCGGGATTAGGGGTTAAGGAGATTAAGGACTTCTATGTAAAGAGTCCTGTAAAGAATGGAGTAATGCGGCTTACTTTTGAAGCCGGAGATATGCATACGCAGAATCTCGTGTTCTCCTAGTCTCTAGTGAGTCGGACGAAAGGAACATTAAGAAAAACCAAATTAGAGTCAACAATATATTGAATCTACCCTGAAGTTACTAATACAATCGTTAACCCGTTATTCTGCGCGTCGGGAGACGATGTAGCAAGATAGTGAAGAGTTGACAGTGGTACTAATATAATTACCCAGGTTAGTATAAGAAATCTGTTACCTTATGTGTATATTAGGGCTTCAACCACGACACGTTCAGTCTTCTGGAACTCGGTCAGTTGAGGGTTGCGAACTTTCGAGCTGCCACAATAACCGGACTACACGCGATACTATGTCAGATGATACGCGGCCCCCGGAGAATCACCGATTGTCTCGCGTACTGTTCGCGTACTGGACGCTATCGCGTCCAGCCGGAGTTCAGCAATTACTGACTGCCCATTACTGACTACTCATTACTAACTGTCTTGTACCCGACGCTACCGCGTCGACCCGGCGCGGCTCTTGGCAATACTGCCTGAACGGGCAGTCACGGTGCCCCCGTTATCACTACTGACTGACTGACTACTGACTTGGCTGTCCCCGTTTCCCAGTTTTTATCGAGCTCATGTTTTCAATACCGGTTATAGTGCCAAGGTCGTGTTTTCGTTGAATTGTGGGTCCTATATTGCATTACAATAACAGTTTTTTGTTTGACGTGCTTTCTATGTTTAAACAATTAACAAACAATGCAATAACTAGGTCAATTTCTTTGTGTGATTTAAAATGAAAATTTTATTGTAATAATTATCCCTTATTTGATTTGGAATATATAATAATTATCTCGAATAATTATTATCTTTTTCTATGCTACTTAGCCCTTTATTTCCAACTTCTCACTCACTTGCTACGCTCACATTACAATACAAGATGTCGGGTGCAGGCAACGTCTCGACAAGCAACGGTATGATCTATTTCTCAGGACATGAATACCCACATCACAGATATGGTGTAGCAATTATCGTTTCAAGAAGAATGACACCGTCTGTCACTAATTTTTCGCCAGTGTCAGACAGGATCCTGCTCCTACAACTGCATACAAAAACTGCAAAACTTAATATTATACAGGTATATGCCCCTACTGCAGATAAATCAGATGAAGAGATTGAGCAGTTTTATGAACAAATAAATCAAGTTCTAAAGTCTACAAAGCCAAAAGATGTTACACTTATCCTTGGAGACTTCAACTCCAAAATTGGCAAAGGAAAAAGCGGAAAAAAGGGAGAATATGGTTTAGGGGCAAGAAACGACAGAGGAGAAAAACTTTTAGAGTTCTGTCAAGAGAATGATATGATAATTTCAAATACATTCTTTAAGCTACCCAAACGAAGACTGTACACATGGACGTCCCCTCAACACACTAGGGAAAAAACAATTAGGAATCAGATAGATTATATTTTAATAAATGAGCGATACAGAAACTGTATAAGATCAGTTAAGGCTTATCCAGACGCAGATGTTTCTTTAGATCATAACCCCCTGATAGCGCGGGTACACATTAGACTCAAAAGACCTTCAAATAAAACAAAAATAGATCACATAGATACCAGCCGCTTACAAGATCCAACAATTAAAGAAGATTTAAAACAACATATCAATGATAACTTACGAATGCTTTCTACAAAGACAGAGAACACGCATGTAGAAGACAAGTGGCAAGATTTAAAAGACGCCATTATAAAACCTGCCCAGAAAATGCTTACCAAAGAGAAACAGAAAAAAGAACGAGAATGGATAACAGAAAAAATTTTAGGTCTCATGGAAGAGCGAAGACAGTTAAAGGGAAAATGCAGCCAAAAATATAATGAAGTAAACAAACAAATCAGAAAAGAAATAAGAACTGCAAAGGAAAATTTTTATACAAGAAAATGCGAGGAAATCGAAGAACTACATCTCAAACATGACACTTTTAACTTACATAAAAAGATAAAGGAACTGACAGGTACACAAAAACAAAAACGTCCCAATCCCATATGCAACGCAAATGGTGAAATAATAGCCGATCTACAAGAAAAGCTTAGGACCTGGAAGAACTATGTAAGAAGAATTGTTCGACGATGAAAGACAAGAACCTAATATAGATAACTTGCAAGGCGACGAAGGACCAGAAATAACTAAAGAAGAACTATTATACGCTATAAAAATAATGAAAAATGGTAAACCACTGGGTCCAGACGGGCTCACGTCAAAACTTCTTAAGCTTGTGGAAGGCGAAACAGTGAATATTCTATTGGACCTGTTTAACTGCATCTACAAAAGAGGAGAAATACCAAAGGAATGGCTACTTTTAACTTTTGTAACCTTACCAAAAAAGGCAAATGCAAAACAGTGCACTGACTACCGCACTATAAGCTTAATGGGGCATACATTAAAAGTATTCATCAAAGTAATCCACTCAAGAATTAACAGAAAACTAGATGCAGATGTTAGTAATACTCAATTCGGATTTCGGAACAGGCTTGGAACAAGAGAAGCACTATTTGCACTTAACGTCATATGCAAAAGATGTCTAGATATAAACCAAGATATATATATATATATATATATATATATATATATATATATATATGTGCTTTATTGATTACAACAAAGCGTTTGATAAAGTTCGTCACGATCACTTAATGAAACTGCTAGTAGAAGAAAAACTTGGATAAAAGGGACATTAGAATTATCTCTAAGATTTACTATAACTAGAAAGCAAATATCCGAATAGAGCAAGAGACAACGGAGGAAATCGAGATCAAGAAAGGCGTAAGACAGGGTTGTATACTCTCACCGACCTTATTCAATCTATACTCCGAAGACATTATAAACACAGCACTTTCGGATCAAAATATAGGTATTAAGATACATGGCATCCGAATAAACAAATTGAGATATGCCGATGACACGGTACTAATCGCAGAAACTTGGGAAGATCTTCAAATACTAATTAACAAAATAGTAGAATGCAGTGGAGAACACGGATTATCACTTAACATAAGCAAAACAAAAATAATGCTAATACCTAAATCACCACAAAACTTCCCTGACATAACCGTGCATGATCAAAGAATCGAACGTGTAAGAAGATATAATTACTTGGGAACTGTTATCAACGAAAATAATGATTGCTCTAAAGAAATCAGAACCAGAATAGAGAAAGCTAGAGCCACATTTACTAAATTGAAAAAGGTGTTCTGCGGAAGAGATCTAAGTCTAAAACTTAAAATTCGCCTTTTGAGATGTTACGTTATGTCAGTTCTCCTCTACGGGATGGAAACATGGACATTGAAAAAGATCGATACCAAAAAGATAGAAGCATTTGAGTTGTGGATGTATCGTAGAATATTAAGAATACCCTGGACAGAGAAAGTAACCAATGTGGAGGTTTTGCGGAGAGTGCAGAAAGAGAAAGAGCTGATACTTACTGTTAAAAAGCGCAAACTACAATATTTGGGACATGTTATGAGGGGAGATAAATACCAGTTGCTGCAATTGAATATACAGGGAAAGATAATGGGAAAGAGATCTATAGGAAGAAGAAGGCATTCATGGTTGAAAAACTTGAGAGAATGATACAATTGCACCAATTACCAACTGTTTACATCTGCAGGATCAAAAATACGCATAGCTTTGATGATAGCCAAACTTCGGAACGAAGACGGCACTTGAAGAAGAAGAATGTATAATAAATATATAATTTTATATATATACATATATATATATATATACATATATATATATATATATATATATATATATATATATATATATATATATATATATATATATGTATATATAGATATATATATATATATATATATATATCTATATATATATATATATATATATATATATATATATATATAATCTATATATATATATATATAATATATATATATATATATATATATATATATATATATATATATATATATATATGTTATCATTGATTGATGATGTTATCAGTGATTGTAACAGGTTGAAAGTGAACCTTGTAACAGGATGGAATGAACGTGTTTTAAGACTTTCTCATCCAGGTTATCTACAAGAAGATCTTCAATTGCTAAAAAAAAACTCTTATCCTCCAGATATGCTACATAGTAGGCTTTTGTTTTTAATATTATTAGTATAAATAACTTAACACCATTTTTTGCTAAATTTTAGAACATTGTATCCAACAATCAGAACAGCTATTATTATTCACCACCTTTTATACCATAACTAACACCTAAATTAATACAAACACTAAAGGTTATTAACAGTAAATAAACAGCAACAAAGAACATCAAAACTATTTTATCTCTATATTCCAAAACTAAGTATCCTACAGACAAATTAGATAAAACAAATGTAATATACACCATTAGTTGTACTCAGTGTGAAGCTGAGTATGTTGGTGAGACCGGAAGAAATCTGTCTAATCGCATTATTTCCCACAAAAGTGATTGTAGAATTAAAAAATAATATTTTGCTTTAGCAGAGCATGTAATCAACAAAGACCATATTATGGATTTTGATAGCATTAAAATTTTGTGTAGTGAAAGTAATAAATGCAAAAGGGCTTTCTTAGAAATGGTTTGTATTAGCAGAAGTGATAATAATTTAAACAAAAGGTCAGAAATTCAATATCTAAGAAAATTTATAATTATATTATTTCTTTGTAGTTTGTTTATAAAATCAGTAAAATTATCACATTTTGATTTAATTTTTCATATAATTGTTACATTTGTTCAGGCATCTATCAATGATGAATAAATCTTCTTCTTTTTTATTACTTAATAAAGAAGAATTATTAAACAAAATTTTATTTGATATAATTCATATAATTTATTAATTGAATATTTAATATATTTCATTTTTAAATTACCTTATATTAGTTACGCTACAGTTAAGTCATAATGTATTAAATATTTGCTTCTAACTTTGTTATAATTTTTTTAGCATGTGACTTTAGTTTAGAGAGCGATTTTATAGCATAACTCCGCACCGAGTATACTAGCTCGCAGTTCGGTAATTCAATAAAGTTCCGCCTTTTTATCAATTTCGTTCAATATCATAAATTTTCACTTATGCAAACAAAATTGTTTCCTGAAATTATAACTATAAACCAAAACTTGGCAGGGTAGGAAATTCAAATAAAGCAATATAATTTAAGTTCTGGTGTTATATAAGATAACGTATAACTCAACATTTTCCAAGTCACGATTACCAATTTCGTTATTTCAACTTTGTTAATGGCCGCGAAATTCAAACCGTAAAGTGCAATTAAGATTACTCCGAAACTGATGGTCAAAGTTAAATTGCAGCAGTCTCGACTTACAAGTCGAGAATTTAGAAATAAGGGGAATATTATTATTCACGCTAAGTAAATGATATATTTTAAACACTACAATTTTCCTTTGAATTCTAGTGTATGTCATTGAGATATTTTATGCTCTTTCAATATCAAACAATCGTTGCCCAAAGAAACAAAGCAATTTGCATGAATTTTCGAAGTCTTTCTTGGATATAAGCTAGGATATCTTCTCATCAGATATTTTTAATTATACACTTGTCTTAGTAGTTTTAAGGCATTGAAGCTAGTAAGTTTTTAAGGCATTCGCACAATACAAATGCTATTTCCTTAATTGTTTGAGTTAAAAAATTCATATCTACAAAAAAAAATTGTTACAAAAAATTTATTTAAAAAAATATTACCAGGTTTTGTGACTAAAGTAGATACTATTAATTTTAACAAATATCTTAACCAATAAATATAACGTTTCATTCTTTAAAAGCATAATTTATATGTTATCAAAGTATAGGTAATAGAACAGCCAACAAGTAAGCACGTTAAATTCTTATAAATTCTAAATATGTATTATTTTAATGATAAGGTTAAAAACGCGTTCTATTTTAATGATAACTTCAACTTATATCGATAACTAAATAAATTGGCCATTTATTACTGGCCCCAAATAATTAACATTTTTGCATACAAAATATTAATATCTATATCATGGCATCGCCATCTACATCAACTCAACCTAGTTCTGTACCAGACCAACAACCTCTACAACCTAAAAGTTACTCTTCCGTAATCAGACAACCAATTACTAGTGTTTTTCCGTCAAGAAATCAAGTAATCGTATCTGATGCAATAGACAACACTAAAATTGAAGATTGCCTTCACAGGTTAAGCCTAATAATTCGACCAATCAATATTATTTTCTGTTTAAGGCTATCCAACAACAGAATATGCATTTACCTAAATCAACATTAATCTCTTACAAGCACGTCGACTAATCATTCCCAGCCAACGACTAGTACTTTATAACGTATGTCCTTCCATTCCACACTTAATCTTAAAATCTGAACTGCAAGCACTTGGTGTCAAACTTTTGTCACCCCTATCGTTTCTACGGATAGGAACTTCAAGTCCTGAATTAAGCTTTAGGCGGCAAGCCTACATATATCCTTAAACCAACCATACCTTACCCGATTTTTTTGTTATTGCTCATGAGAAAACATCATATAGAATATACTTATATTTAGATAACCAGACTTGCCAAATATAAAAAAAAACACCACGCACTTTACAAAAGACTGTCCAGCAAAGGTATCTGTATCAGGCAACACAACATCTATACCTCACGATATAGAAGCAGGTCAGAACCCTATTTAAAATAGTAACAATCAGGTGACTAAAAAAGTAACTAGTGCCATTCAATAAAAGCAAACCCAACTGAACAAACAAACTGTGCAATATGAAACACCAAGTATAAAACTCCTAACTAATCAAATAGAAGCAGATTTAGTACCACAAAAATGCACAGATTCGGAGCGTTCTACACCGCCCCGAACTCTTTTATTAGAACACATCTTTGAATTATCAAAAACAAAGAGAAAAAGACTAAACTAAATCAAGAAAAGAAACCAAAAAAGACACTAGGACGAGGAAATACTAAAACCAACAGAAGAATTATTTAGCGACCAAAATTCCAATTATCTTTTAAATTATGACCAACTATAGATTTCTTCGAAAACTTCACAGGATCTTCGGACACACTAAGTATTGCAAAAATACATCATCATCATCAGTGGTGCTACAGCTCTAGTTGAGCCTTGACCTTCCCCAGTCTATTTCGCCAGTCGTTTCTGTTCATCGCCAACCGTTGCCAATTTGCCGCGCCGATTTTCCTTGCGTCCTCGTCCACACCGTCCCTCCATCTCAGTCGTGGTCTGCCTCTACTCCTATTTCCCACTGGGACCGATAATAGAGTTCGTCTGGGTGGGTAATTTTCATTTGCTCTTGACACATGTCCAGCCCATCTAAGCCTGCCTATTTTTATGAAGGATATTACATCTCTACCATTTACTATTTTTTTATATTTCTCGTACAATTCGAAATTATATCGCCTTCTCCAAATACCATTCTCACAGAATGCGCCCATTATTCTTCTTAGTATCTTCCTTTCGAAGACGAGCAGAAGATTTGCGTCTGTTTTGGAGATGGTCCATGTTTCTGACCCATATGTCAGCACTGGTAGGATGAGTGTTCGATATATTATTAGTTTGGTTTTCTGGCTTAAGTTTCTGTTTTTTAGCTGCTTGCTTAGTCCAAAATAACATTTGTTTGCTAGCAGTACCCTCCGTTTAACTTCTTCAGATGTGTCACTATCGTTTGTTATGAGAGAACCCAAATATGTAAACTTATTTACTACCTCAAAATTATATTGGTCTATACTGAAGTTTTGTTCAGCGTTTCTAGCTCTATCTCTGTTATTTGGAATAGATGCTAGCATTTTGGTTTTTTCCTCGTTTATTTTAAGGCCCATGTTTTGTGCGGCTGTCAAGAAGGTGGAAGTCATCTCTTTAAGTCCTCGTGTAGTACGTGCAATCAAATCCAAATCGTCAGCGTACGCCATAATCTGCGTTGATTTATTAAAGATTGTTCCCCTATTGTGTAACTCAGCATCTCTTATAGTCTTTTCTAACGCTATATTAAAGAGAAGGCACGCCAGCGCGTCTCCCTGCCGTAACCCTGCATATGTTTTAAACGCTTGTGACATATCGCCTTGTATTTGCACTCTGCAGATCACTTTACTCATAGTTGTTTTTACGAGCCTTATTAATTTACGGGGAATGTTAAGTTCATTCATGGCTTCGTATAATTTACCTCTTAGGACGCTATCATACGCTGACTTAAAGTCCACAAAGAGATGGAACGTGTCAATATTAAATTCATTGGTTTTTTCTAAGATTTGACGTAGCACAAAAATCTGGTCAATTGTTGACCTACCTGGCCTAAAACCGCTTTGATACTCACCAAGGATTTCTTCCACGTACGTACTTAAACGGCTGTACAGGGTGTTGGAGAATATTTTGTACATTGTATTCAGAAGAGTTATACCCCTATAATTTTTACATTCCAACAAATCTCCCTTTTTGTGTAGTGGACATATGATTCCAGTGCACCATTCCTCTGGCATTTGTTCTTCTTCCCAGACTTTGACTATTATGTTGTGAATTTGGTGCATAATGCTGTTACCTCCATGTTTCATGAGCTCTGCGGGGATACAATCCACTCCTGGGGACTTGCTATTTTTGAGTCGTGTGATTGCGTCTTTCACTTCAAATATTGAAGGAGGTTCTACGTGAGTGTTATTTCTTGGTCTTTGGGGTGACGCATCATTTTCCACTTCGGTACCAAGTAGTTCTTTGAAGTGCTCAACCCATCTGCTTTGTACTGCGTCAGCGGTACTGACTATATGTCCATTTTTGTCTCTACACATCGTCAGCCGTGGTTTAAATTCTTTTCTTGTCTTATTTAGGATATTATAGAACTTTCTAGTTTCATTTTGCCCCTTTAATGATTGAAGCTCTTGCATAATCTGGTTTTCGAAGGTCCGCTTTTTCCTTCGATGTATGTGTTTTTCCTCCTTCCTAAGATCTTTGTACATTTGCTCCTTATCCCGTGTTCTTCTTTGTTGCATAAGTTTATATGCATAATTTTTTCTTTTAGTGATATCTTCACATTCATCGTAGAACCAACTGTTGCGTGGAGTGGATTCTTCTGGTCCTAGGACGTTGTTTGCCGCTTCCTTAATTGTTCTTCTACATATATCCCATTGCTCGCTAGCTGTTAAATTCTCATCTGTTGTGCTTTCATGTTCAAGGTAATTTTGATACCTTTCTAGTGCACGGGGGTCTTTCAAGAGTTTTAAATTGTATCGAGTACTTTTCTTACCCTTTTCTTTTTTTGCATTTGAGATTCTTGCTCTTATTTTTGCGCCTACTAAGAAGTGGTCTGAATCTATATTAGCTCCACGATAAGTACGTACATCCATTAGATTAGAGAAGTGCCTGGTTTCTATTAGGATGTGATCTATTTGATTTTTGGTTGTACCATCAGGCGACGTCCAAGTTACTTTATGGATATTCTTATGGGGGAAGTAGGTACTCCCAACGACCATGCCCTTGGATGCTGCAAATCCTATTGTTCTATTTCCATTGTCGTTGGTGACGTCATGAGCGCTGCATTTTCCGATGTATGGACTATACATCGGAAATACATACCTACCAATAAAATTTCTTAAGTCGCAGATTTACTGAAAAAACTAAATCGAAACGCAACATTCTTCGTATATTTATCGTCCCTACTCGACGCAATGAGTACAAAATTAGATGGTAATTTATATGGGTAAATTGTTAGTATATAGTGAAATATTTATTCTCAGTACCTCTCTGAATGGCTTGTTTAAGCTTGGGTATACAGTTTATTTTAATTGCTATCGACGTATCTGCATCTTTCCTCACTAGAGGACTCTAGTTGCATACTCTGATAGTTATTTTTATGTAATTGCCAGAGTAATCGGTGCGTTTTGATTTGGTTTGAGTCTTCTTACAAACTCCTTCTGATGACGGCAGACGGGTAGACCCAGAAACACGTGTCAGGGAGTGGTAAGAGACTCAAATTAAATCGAAACGCAACATTCTTCGTAGAAAAAACTATTGTTTACACTAAATGACAGAAAAATTAAAAGTAGATGCACCCGAATAAGAAATAAAATTCTTCGACAAATTGTTCCCAACTTTCATATCCAGGCAGACAGCGATTCTTGTATAGACACATACTAACATAATAACATTCAGCAGTTTAATTCAAAGAAATCTAAATGGGTATAACACCCATTTAGAAATGTTTTAAACACTTATCTCAAAATACACACAAATAATTATATGTTTACAAGAAACTAATTAGAAAAGTTACACTGTACATAAACTAAAAAACTTTAATAGTTTATTTATAAATCGACACCATGCTAAAATAGCCAGCGGAGGAGTAGCGATATACATAAGGAACATTACGGGTATAGAAATACCATTACAAACATAGAGGCAGTTGCAGTCAGAATTAAAGACGTAACTACCTTTTCCGTATGCAACACATACATTCCCCCAACCAAGAACTTATACGTACGTAGAAACATAACGAAATATCAGACCTCTTATATTAAATAAATACCTACTCAACGACTAATAGTAGCCTTCAACACACATAACCCTTCATGGAGTTTAAAAAAATGAACGGGTCTTGGTAGAAAAATAGAAAATAGAATCCCTGGAAAAATTCAACATATATATATATATATATATATATATATATATATATATAAATATATATATATATATATATATATATATATATATATATATATATATATATATATATATATATATATATATATATATATATACCAGGTATTTAGGCGGCACACACCCTTCCGGTAGGAATCTGTTGAGGAGTATCACCGAGTCGCAAGCCCTTATCTCTTGCCGTACTGCTCCACCATAGACCGATCAGATACCAGCATATTCTAGACTAAGCCGCAGATTCATTTAGAATTTTAAACTGCTGCGTTAGCCTTTTTGTTTTTCTGTACACCGAGCTGGGGATCCTAACTGACATCTCTCGCATTGAAGCGAAGGAAAAGCCAGCCGCCCAGCCCGCTCGTCTATCCGATCGACCTTAAAATTCAACCTAAATCGACTTAATGATGGATAAGACACTTGTTTCGACATAAGAGCGGGTAAAGAGCGGGGATAAAAATGAAACATAAACAATGCGGATTGAAAGAAATTTTAAAACCATATTCAACACAACTTGCATGTTATAAATCAAAACAGTAATGTGAATGAAGAAGTAGATTTTATTACAAAACTGATTATAGATTCAGCAGATAAAAATATTGGTAAAACTACCTTTGTCAGTAAATTCCACCCAGTTCCTTGGTGAATCCATGAATGCAAACAAGCAAGACGACAATCCAAAAAAGCGTTTAATAAATTAAAACGACAGAAAAATTAACAAATCTCTTTAGAATTCAAACGACTTCGAGCTATAGTCAGATTTACTTTTAAAAAAATCAAAGCGCGAATCTTGGATAACATACGTTTCAACAATTGACAGATCTACTCCAATAACAACTGTATGGAAAAAAGTAAAAAAAATATCTGGTACAAAATATTACAAGTCGATAAATAAAATAATGTAAGTAATATAAAAAACCCAATAGGAAATATCAAATATACTGGCATGAGGTTATGAAGAAAACTCAAGCGATGCAAACTATTCACCAAATTTTTTAAAGAACAAAAGAATTGAAGAAAAATATACCATACACTATGAAGATCAAAATATCAGCGAAATAAATTTTTTAATATCGATGGATGAATAAGAAAAGGTAAAGAAAAACTGTAAGAACTCGTGTTCTGGACCAGATAATATACCCAATATATTTTTCTAAAAAACCTCAACTATCCATCTAAAGAATACTAACTCAGCATGTACAACCTAATCTTCTCGAAAAATGTATTTCCAGAATCCTGGAGAAATTCAATAATAATTCCTATTCCTAAACAAAGTAAATCAAAATCAGATCCCGAAACATATAGGTCAATATCTCTTACTTGTAGTATGGGAAAAATGCTAGAGAAAATAATAAATAACAGACTCATGTGGTATCTGAAATCAAAGAAACTAATTATACCAGAACAAAGTGGTTTTCGAAAGCGTCGTTCTAGTATAGACAACCTTATTGATGTAAAATCGAAAATACTTGCGGCTTTTGCAATTAAACAACACTGTATTGGAATAGTTTTCGACATTAGTAAAGCCTACGATTCAGTATGGAAATATTCAAATTTAAAAACGCTCAGTAAATAAAAAATAATAGGTAATATACTTAATTACATACCAAACATATTAAAAAATAAACAATTTTAAGTCAGAGTAGTCGGCGTATATTCCTCAATAAAAAAATCAAGAAAACGGTTTACCACAGGGTCGAACCTTAGCACTACTCTGTTTCTTGTAGCTCAGAATTATATTATCATAAAAATTAAACATCCTGTAAAACCTAAACTATATGCGTATAATTTAGTTATACTCTGTAGAGGAAAGAACCTAACAACCATCCATCTTCTTCTTTCTTCTTTAGGTACCTTTCCTCTAAGGAGGTTGGTAATCATCACAGCTATTTTCACTTTTGAGATTGCAGCCCTGAACAAGTCGACGGAACTGCAATTATACCACTTTCTCAGTTTGTTGAGCCAGGAGGTACTGTATAATAATACTTTTTTAATACTGTTAATACTTTTTTATCTTAATTGTATTCATGGTTTCCCTTTCCTTTGTCATCTTTCTGAGGACCTCAACATTTGTTATTCGGTCTACCCAACTTATTTTTAATATTCTTCGGTAGGTCCACATCTCGAATGCTTCAAGTCGATCGCTCACCTATTTTTTTAAGGTCCAGGCCTCCACCCCATACAGCAGCACCGAAAACACATAAGAACGTTATATTCTTATTTTGAGTTGTAAACTAAGGTCTCTACTGCATAATACTTTTCTCATCCTATTAAATGTTGCTCTAGCTTGTCCAATTCTCATTTTTATTTCTTCTGTATACTCGTTATTTTCATTAATAATTGTACCAAGATATTTGTATTTTTTTACTTTTTCTATTGGAACTCCTCTTATGTTTAAACTGTCTTGTTGTTGTGTTTTGGAAATTGTCATAAATTCTATAGGAAAGTTTTGGTCACACCAATGTGATTACCAATAACGCCAAGTTTAGCTTCAATAAATTCTCAAGTCAATGAAGAAGTATGATGTTAGAAAACTGAAAGATCTCCACGTTTGACTGAAGGTGAGTAAAAAACTCAATACAAAGGTGCTAAAATGCAAAAATGCAGAACTGTAGAGGAAAGTCTGACAATCATACACGAAACAGTAAGAAAAATAAAAGAACAACACCTGAAGGCAGATACAGAGAAACGGAAATCGTGGATGACAGATGAAATACTTGAACTAATGGATCAGAGAAAAAAAACCAAAGAAAATCTCCAAGAATATAAGAGAATACATACCATCGTTAGAAGAAAAATAAGAGAAGCCAGAGAGAAACACAGACACCCTAAGAATAAATTCTAAATTCTAGTTTAAGTTGCTTTAATTACGTAGACGATAATATAGTATAGTTTGCGCCATTCTAATTTATAATGAATTATAAGATCGATACCATACTAGACAGTTTTAATTCTTTGAACCATTTCTACTAATTACTTTTATTGCAAAGTAATAACCTGCAAACTCTGGTTGTTACCTGAATTTTAATTTGAATCATACTAATAGTCATATGTAAGTTCAACACCATATAAGAAATAAAAAAAGTGTCTATATTATTAGCAAATGTATATTTTTATAATAATCTGCGACAACTGTATATACTTTTTTTACTTATGAATACCCCAAACAGATTGTTACGACGCGACAGTTCGACAGATGACGAAAAAGAAGAAGCAATGAAGAAGTCTAGAATTTTCGAGTTGTCATGAAAAAATCATAAAATGTCTAGTTAAGTCTAAAACGTCAGAAAATATACATATAACAGATCTTGTTGACAGTTGGAACAGTGGCATTTGAGTTTTTTATGTTTATTGTTGTCATTGAGTTATTGTAAAAAAGTATTTAAATATTATTGGTGTTCCAAGTGAGTGTCCAAAGTGAGTTGATTTTAAGGAAGTGTAACATTGATGACAACGTTGATATTGAGTTATTTTAAACAAGTATTGTAATATTGTCGGTGGAAAATTGATTTCAGATTGCCGACATTTGAAAGATTTACTTTCTTTTAGGTGTCGTTATATTGTGTTTTTCGATTAACCTTGGGTAAACCTTTGCGTTTTAATTTTAAAGCTACCATATATTTCCAACGTTAAAAAAAACTTTTTTTGCACATAGTAACAAAAAACACCACTATGTATGTTGTTACTATTATAGCTAAGTTTTTTAACATCCTAACTCAATAATTCTATGTTACGGTAAGATAAAATGTTTTTTAATAGATAATATATGGTAGCCAATTATAATTTATTCTCTTTCAGCCCTGAAAAAGCGAAATTAATTCTCTTTGGCGAAAACGTTCCGCGAAACAATTGATACTCAATATATCATTCTTGCAGATTTACCCAATATTTAAGAGTTTACTATATATATATATATATATATATATATATATATATATATATATATATAGCGTATTTAGATGACACGCCCTTCCGGTAGGGATCTATGGAGGAGTATCACCAAGCCGCAAGCCCTTATCTCTTGCCGTACTGCTCCACCATAGGCCGATCAGACACCAGCATATTCTAGTCTAAGCCGCAGATTCATCTAGAATTTTAAACTGCTGCGTCAGCCTTTTCGTTTTCTGTACACCGAACTAGGGATTGAACCCACATCCACTGACCACTCGCAGTGAAGCGAATGAGAACCGGACGCCCAACCCGCTTGGCTATCTGATCGACCCTCAAGGTAGTTTATATCGAGAAATTAGCTCCATGCCATGGAATTGATCTACTCTGTTAGCTTCAATACGCCTCTGATGGACCAGCTTTTCAAGACGAATAACTGTAAAAGAACGAGTAGTGTTACGACAGTTCAGTGAGATTTATTTCATAGTTCTCACTGCTTTTTAAGCTTTTAACTTTATAATTGTCATTGCGTTATTTTAAACAAGTATTGTAATATTGCTGGTGTTCTGAATAAAACTGATTTCAACAAAATGTAACAATATTTAATAAAACTGATATTTTTCTCCAACTTTTAAGATCGGCCTACAGTTAGCTTTACTGAGTAGACGAGATAAAACAAACCTACATTCATAAATAATTTAACACATTTAGTTATTTAGTTGTTTCGTTGGTCAAAATGTTTTCTAATTAAAAAAAAAAAAAGAAAACAACCAATGTTTTTTAAAAACTAAAGATAGAAGACCTAAAGAATTTATGTCGTTATGTAACGTTGTTTATAAATTACGATGTAGTGAATGTAATCGTCTGTATATTGGCCAAACAGATTAGTGGCTTTAACGGATATCACAACATAAGAGTGACTGCAATAAAAAGAAAAATCGATGTGCATTAGTCCATATTATCAAGATCTTTTAGGCATACGTTTCTCGCTAATTTCAATACACTTTTTACTTTTACTTTTATGTGTAAATAATTATAATTATTGACAGAGAAATGTACTAGTGTCACTTTATATATTTTTTAGAGCTAGATTTTATTAAACTAACTAAATCTCTCATATCACAATGAGTCTAACTATCGCTGTCAAGAGAAGTTTAAATAATAGATTAAAATTACTAGATTCACAACAAAAACATTTGGTATAATAATGGCGTTCCTTTTTAATATCAAGCCGGTTTTCTTAAGTTTATGCTAAAATAATTAATATCTTCTTAGTATCTATATCTCCCATTATCTCTAACCACAATTCACGACACAAAGGAAGTAAAACTACTCGCGATGCTAAAAGAATATTCTTTTACCTGATTAAAATGAACGTTCATGCAAGTATCCCTGTTTGCGTAATTAATCATTGTATATTTAACCGCCTTTCTCCTTTTTAATCAGAGTTAAGATTCTGGTGTTTAATATTCCGTTTACAACTTTACAGAATAATAACCGAATAAAATGTGTAGAGTTGTAGTGGGTATTATCATAAAACAATACTGAATGTGTAATAATTTATTTGTTATATTCCTTTTTATATTATGGTAAACGCTATTTTAATTACAAGTTTTGTATATTTTTTTAAACTTTTTATTAGTATCTTTTAGTTTATTTTTTTTGTATAATGGCTGTGGCATAGCCAATTATTAGCCAGTAGTCTATTTTAATAATCCGTTTAATATGTCTCCAATGGAAGTTTGCGATAACTTGTAACAAAAATGAGTAATACTAATGTAACAAAAGTATTTGGGCGAATGTAACAAATTACAACAGAGCGCTAATGTAACAAAAATAAATAAATTAAGGCTGGCTAGTGGAATCTGCAGGAGAGTGACTACTTGACACTCAATAGGGGATTTGGTCAATTTGCTACAGATACCGTAAATGAATGACAAAGTAATCAAATATATATATATATATATATATATATATATATATATATATATATATATATATAATGTAAATGAAGGTAATTAACTATGGAAGTTGCTCTAAAATGTGATTGGGTGCCAGGGAAGTATTAATATATACTTCTTATATATACTTTATGCCACCCATCAACATTTATGTACAGGTAACCTATTTACGTATATACTAAAAAAATTCCTTGGTTATACACAATTGATTCCTGATTATCTGAATTTACGAATAACAAATATAAGAAAAAAATTATTATTACCTAAAAACGTAATTTACCTGCCTACTAGAGATTTAACTCTGTATTTTTACTTTCAATTAAATGTCCTAATAAAGTAATATTATCCCGACAGGATAGATGCCCAAGGTTGAAATATATATAATAAAATACCAATACCGAACTGTATGATTAAATGTATATACAGGGAAAACAAAAGTTTTGTTTTTCCCTACACAAAAGTAGGGAAAAATTCAAGGTTTATTTACCTTGAAAGGTAGTACAAAAAGTTACTGACGAAGCTTGTATGTAAGCAAAAAAGCCTTAATGTTTTTGTAAGTAATGTAACCTTCGTATGGTTTGACAATATTTTATGGAAAATTGATTGACTAAATAGATAATTTTAACGAAAAGCATGATATGAATATATTTTAGAATATGCAAGAACAGTATGAGAGAGATTATTTTTATAGATAGTCTTAATCGATAACAGATAGTTTTAAAGATAGATAAAAATATGTTTTCAAGGCCGGAAAGTAAAATAGAAAATTGACATATGATTTTATATCATTACTATATTTAAATCCAGAATATTTCTTAATGAAATGATGTAAGAAATGACAAATAGATATATCAACTATCAAAAGAAAAATAACAACATTTTCGAAATCAAAATGGCTGTTGGTTTTTGTACTTATTATTGATAATTGGATGCACTTATCAACCCAGAGTGGCTAGAAATCAACCGGTACACACAACAAAACAAACTAAAACTTTTACTTCTTCTACCCTAAAAAAATTAATATTCTTTAAAACAAATTTAGCACTTCTCCAGCCGCCCACTTTTTAGTTAACCCAACTTCTCTTCCCCGAAGTGAAAACCAGAATGAGCGCTGATTGCTAGTTAAATAGGCACATCTGCCAAAACTGCGGCTTGGAGTCGCTACTAAATACCAACTTAAAAAATTACAAATTAAGAGATATCGACTGAATATTGATTTATAGATTTTATTTATTGCTTTGGGTAGCAATGGAAAAACAAGGAATAAGCAAAAAAATATACAAGCAGTACAACAGCGCAACAAAAATATGACGGCAAACATTAAAACTAGAAATAGATTAACTAGAGAAATTTCTATTAGTAAGGGCCTAAAGCAAGGCTGCTGCATAGCACCTACACTCTTCAAAATATATCTAAATGAGGCACTCTCACTGTGGAGAATAAAGTGCTGCAATATGGGCATCCCAATCGGAGATGATAGATTGTACACGATACACTTCGCTGACGACCAAGCCATTCTAGCTGAAGACAAGAGTGATATAAACTACAAGCTTAGAAAACTGGAAGATGAGTACAACAAATGGGGCCTCACAATTAATATACAAAAAACTGAGTACTTAGTTGTAGGAGAAAAACCGGAAAGCCTACAAATCGAAATGGGAACTATAAAACCATCAAACAATTTTAAGTACTTAGGAGTCCAAATAACATCAAAAGCAGGAAGTAGCGATAAAATACATTCCAGGATTGGCCAAGCAAGATCAGCCAGCAGACAGCTACATGGACTATTATGGAATAAAAAAATAACAAAAGAGAATAAAAAAAGAATTTATAAAACAATAATAGAAAGAATTGAACGGTACGGCGCCAAACTCTGGGAAATAAACCAAAGAAACAAATCAAAAATTAAGGCCATGAAAATGAACTACTGGATACGATGTTGCCAGCTCACTAGACTTGATAGGGTAAGAAACGAAGATATTCGGAGAGAAATTGAAATCGATCTAGACATAATAGACACAATCGAAGCCAAACGAGTTAACTGGTATGGACACCTTCAGAGAATGCCGGAAAACAGATGTCCAAAAAAATATAGAAGAATGGACTCCGCCAACTAGAAGAAAACGAGGTAGACCAAGACGATCCTGGAGAGACGATGTCGACGATGCAATGACCGCCAGAGATCTAACAACTAAAGATTGCTTCGACAGAAAACGCTGGAAGTTAGGATGCGAGAAGCGGCGCCAGCTGTAGAAGACTCGCTTGTTATATATATATATATATATATATATATATATATATATATATATATATATATATATATATATATATTTATATAGATTTTATTTAAAGTAATGCAAGGATTCTTGAAGTGATGGACTCGTTACAGACTTCTGTAAATTCATCTCTATTTTGGGATTTTCGTATAAAGATTTGAAGTTCTAGTTTTGTCTATGTTTTGACGTTACTTAACAGTGCCATTTATCATCAACACAACACGTTGTCAGGAACACGTTTTTCTTTTTTTATGACATTATAGTCATGTGCATAAATACGTGTCCGATTTGTAATTTGTAGAATGTGGCAAAAGATCTACGTCTCAAAGTTTTCCAAGCGTCGTAACGGGATAATTGTCAACATCCAGGCTTTCATGCCGTGTAGTAAGTCACTGTGTACATAAAATCTTTTCAAGAAGATATGCTTCAATTGTTTTCTAAAGATGTTTTGGAACGGCCAATATTAAGAATGACGACGTCTTTGAAAAGATTTGAAATACTTTTGTCATGTCTTAGATTTGATAATAGCATGGACCGCGAAGAGCGGAAGAAAACTGATAAAACTGCGGCTATTTCAAATATTTTTAATAATTTTGTGACTAGTTGCCAGAGGCTATACACGTTGTCAGATTATGTAACTGTGGATGAGATGCTACTTCCATTTAGAGGTCACTGTGGGTTTCGAATTTATATGTATATATATATATATATATATATATATATATATTATATACATATATATATATATAAAAATATATATATATATATATATATATATATATATATATATATATATATATCCATTATAGAAATACGAGTTCTTAGCATCTGTCATGCACATTACGTTTATGCCGTATTTCGCAGGTTTACTGGGCACTTATTTGCACTTTTTTCATTCCATTTATTAAAAGATATGTAGATGATCTAGTTTTGGCACTTCCTAAACACAAGATTCTTGAAACAGTCAACATTTTCAACAATCATAATCAACATATACAATTTACAGTTGAGGAAGAGGTAGATAATTCTCTACCATTCCTTGACATGTAAATTGTAAGAAATACAGACAATATGTTGAAAACTAGATGGTTCAGAAAACCCATATGTAGTAATAGATTTATAAGCTATTACTCTAATCATCCAAATAAAATGAAAATGAACCTTATAACAGGATTAAAGGAACGTGTTTTAAAACTTTCTCATCCAGACTACCTACAAGAAGATCTTCATTTGTTAAAAAATATTTTAATTGAAAACTCTTATCCTCCTGATATGCTACATAGGATGCTTTTTTCTAATTTATTAAATATAAATAACTTAACACCATTTTTTGCTAAATCTCAAAACACTGTATCCAACAATCAAAACATATATTATCATTCACTACCTTTTATACCATCATTAACTCCTAAATTAATACAAACATTAAAGGTTATTGACAATATAAAAATAGCAACAAAGAACATCAAAACTATTTCATCTTTATATTCCAAAACTAAATATCCTATAGACAAATTAGATCAAACAAATGTAGTATACAGCATTGTTTGTACTCAGTGTGAAGCTGAGTATATTGGTGAGACTGGAAGAAATCTCTCAAATCGCATTATTTCTCACAAGAGTGATTGTAGAATTAAGAAACCATCTTGTGCTTCGGCAGAGCATGTAATAGACAAAGACCATATTATGGATTTTGATAATATTAAAATTTTATGTAACGAAAGTAATAAATTTAAAAGAACTTTTTTGGAAATGGTTTGTATTAGCAAAAGTGATAATAATTTAAACAAAAGGTCAGAAATTCAAAATTTAAGCAAAATTTATAATTATATAATTTCTATTTAATTTATGCAGTTAGTAAAATATCACATTTTGAATTTTCCATGTATTTGTTACATTTTTTCGGGCATCTATCAATGGTGAATAAATCTTCTTCTTTTTTGTTACTAAACAAGGAAGAATTTTTTTAACAAAATTTTATTTTTGACAATATGTCAAAAATAAAAATTTTTAAGTTAGTAGGTATTTATGACATTTTAGGCTGGTTGTAGCTATTCTATTTTTGTTTATAAATTCAATTTTTTTTCTTAAGAAAGTTCATTTAAATTTTTCAGAGAAACATTTATTAGAATAAGACATTTTTTTATTAATATTTTTTGTATTTATTATGTAAGCAGTAGTTTTATATAAAAAACTAATTTTATTTGGTGAGTTAACAAAAAAATTTTTATTTCTAGTTCAACTTTGTAAGACATTTTGTATTTTTTAGAAGCTCTTGATAAAAATTGTACTCACAATTGAAAGCTCGAGTAAAAAATAGTCAACAAATAGCCCCTTTTATTGACTCCAACCCATCAAAAACAGTGTTATATATATACAGGGTGGTGAATCGTCAAACGGGCCATAGGAAACTCAATGGGAAATTCTAAATTGTTGAATTCCTGCTTCCCAAATTATTTTACACCAAAAGTCATGGGAAACTATTTGTAGAGGACTGAAATATGTATCGAAAACAACTGTTAAAATTATTCTACGACTTAAACGTATTCCAAAATTTTGCTAAAATATAATACATTTTTCTGTGAAAAAATGTGTATTATGTGTTGCGTTTTGTCATATTATTGTTTCTGATATTTGACAATATTTAAATCAATTATATTACATTTATCTATGATTTAAATGGCCAAAATTTTGTGATTTATTGTTAAAAAAAAAATAAGTTGATTAAAAAATGTACTCAGTTGAGGAGAAAAAAGCAATAATAAAAATGTTTTATTCATGTTTTATTATAACATTTGTTATAGTTTTATGTTTAGAAATTATCATATATTATTATTAGGAATAAAGATCACAGTAACAGTATATTGGAATTCATTACATTGTTGTATAACTTAACATGGAATTAAATTTTAGTGAATTAGAATATCTTACGTTAAATAAAGATCCGGTAGTGGCAGAAAAAGGTTCGCGCTATTGCCTGTATACAACATTATGCGATTTTTCGTCAACTGAGTACATTTCATTATATTGATCGATTTGTAAACAATATAATTTATTGTTCACAAAGTAATAATGTGTAAATTAGTACTTGTGTTTGTATATCGTGAGTAGTAGTATTTAGTAAAATTCGTTGTTTATAATTTAATCATAAAATAAAAAAATTGACAATTCAAATTGTCAAACATCTGACATTAATATGATAAAACACAGACGTCCTAATATATATTCTTGCATTACGTGTGGCCTAACTTTTAGGGGTGGCCTGAAAAATGTACTATATTTTTGCAAAATTTTGAAGTACATTTGATTCGTAGAACGGTTTTAACGTTTGCTTTTAATTCAGATTTTAGTCCTCTACAAATAGTTTTTTATGACTTTTGATCTAAAATAATTAGGGAAGCAGCAATTCAACAATTTAAAATTTCCCATTGAGTTTCCTATGGACCGTTTGACGATTCACCACCCGGTATATATATATATATATATATATATATATATATATATATATATATATATATATATATATATATATATATATTCGGATTGTGTTGGACTTTCAGAAGAAGAAATGAAGCTTACCAAGCCTGCTCAATGTGTCATTCGCCACGAGTGTAAATAAACAGTCTGTAAAAAATGCACTTTCACACAATATTTTGTATGTTCATTATGTAGGTAAGAGCACTATCTAGTAATGTTTTATATTAGATTTTTACTTTGTTTATTACTATTTTTAATTATTAAATAAATATATATTATTTTGTTTTAAATTTTTTTTTACATTTTCAACTTAGATCATACGGGTAAAAATGACCTGTTCGCGCTTATAGGACTGGCAGATATGTCAGCGCTTCTAGTTTTAAGTGAGTAGTTAAATAAGGGAATTTAAACTACATTTACCCGCCTAATTCCAAAACCCATAGCAGAACGTAACAACATTATTTCATTTTTGAGTAAACCAAATTTATTGTAAAAAAATTATGTTTTAATTCTTCTTATTGATTTACATTCCTGAAATAGTTTTCAAAAAAAAAATAAAATTAATAGATCTAATCAAATAATTAGTAGTAGAAAATAATAGTAGAAAAATAATTTTTTAATTTAATTTATTTTGAAAACAATTTCTAGATTGGAAATCGAAACGTGAAACACTGGTTAAAAATGTAATTTTTATTACAATAAATTGTGATTTAATCCCATATAAAATAATGTTTAACTTAAACATGTCACAACAAAACAGTTTCAGATCCCCTCGATTTAACTCACAGTTAAAAAAACTAACCTAAAGGGAAAGGAATTCTCTTCATAACTTGTTGATTTGTAATCATTAAGAATATTATCGATTGAAACATGGTAAAGTTGAATTATTAAAGTTATCGCCACCCATACCGGAGGGAAGCTGGTCTGAAACCCTCCAGACGTACCGATACTCGAGAGTTTGCTTTAATCAACTTGGGAATTTTAAATTAGAATCAATCTTATCAAAGTATTACTTATAGATGCTTCGAGGCGGTATTTTCAATTACCAGTAAGTTATTGTCATTTCCCTTTCTTAGTCGTTTTGTTCAACGAATCTTAGGTTTGATTTAGATTCTCGAGTATTTTGAGAAATTCTGCGATTGGAAATCAGATTTCTATTATGAATTGATCTTGCCGTATCTTTGAAATGTTACTATGGAATGTAACATGTAATCGTGTTATTTTGCAGTCGTTTTTTATTGTAAATATTAAAAAATCCATTTTTTATAGTAAAAAACAAATAAAAGATAAAAACATAAATAAACTAAACATTATCATGATGCTTTATTTATAATGCTTTTTTTATTGTCTTACCGCATACTTTAATTGATATTTTTTTACTAGAACTTGGATAATCCTTTTTTCCTAAGATCCTAAGAGTTAGTAATGTAATGTAAAGTAAATGGTAACTGTTCCTATTATTCAGGCAAAAATGATGATGCCCAGTCAGGTGTAGAAGTGTTGGTAACAGCATTCATGAAACAATACACGAAAAGTTTCCTACCAGTCAGTGAAAAATTAATGATTATCAAATTAAATGGACAACCATTCGACATCAATATAATAAAAATATACGCACCGACACTGAAAAGATCAAAAGACACATAAAATCAGACGACATCAACATATTTATGGGAGATTGGAATGCCAAAGCAGAAGCAGAAAAAGTCGAATCGATCATCGGCCCATATGGTTTAGGATCCAGGAACGAACGGGGCACCCGCTTTGTTGAATTTTGCCAAGAGAACAACCTGGTGATTCTTAACACATGGTTTAAATTACCTTAAAGACGTCTATATACGTAAAGATTTCCTCAAGATTGCGAAGAAAATATTGTGAGGAAGCAAATCGACTACATTACAATTAACAAAAGGTTCTGTAATGGCATTTTAAATGTACAAACGTACCCAAGCTTTGGCATAATTTCAGACCACAATCCTGTAGTCGCAACTATCCGATTAAAACTTAAAAGAGTAGACAAGGCTAAAACCAGTCAGCAACAGAAGTATGAGGACATGGTAGACACGCAGTTAGAGTCTAAGACAATAGCTCCCACTAAGGAGAAGACATTAAAAGAAAACATTAAAGACGTGTGGAAAAAAATTAAAAATACTGTCTTGGAGGCAGCAGACCAAAGTATACAGAAAAAAAAAATAGAATACCATTAATAGAAAACTATGGACAAACGAAATATTATAAATTATGGAGAAAAGGCGAATGATAAAAAACAAAAACCTAACAAGATCCAAATAACTCAACAGGGAAATTAAGAAAAAATAATTGTAGCTAAGGAAGAGTGGACGAAAAGTAAAGAGATAGAAGATTTAAATCAGATGAAGCATAAAGATAGAGAATTGTACAGAAAAGTTAAAGAAGTAGCTGGAATATGGAAACACAAACACTTATCAAATGTAACAAATAAGAAAAACCAAATGGAATTAGACCCTGAAAAACAGAAAGAAATATGGGAGCCATATCTTAAAGATTTGTTTGATGATCAAAAAACAGAAGAGCCCCCACAAAATAGATACATATGGAAAATTGAACATTCTCACTGAAGAAGTTTTGCAGGCACTAAAAGACGCAGAGAATAACAAGGCACCCGGAGAAGATCTAACAACAGCCAAACATTTTAAATACCTAAGTGATAATGCTGTCAGGAAATTAACATACATCTGCAACAATATATATGAACATAACATAATACCGCAGTACTGACTAACATTCACATATACAGCTCTTCCTAAAAACCAAAAAACAAGGACATGTGAGGACCATCGAACTGTATCCCTAATGAGTCATGCCGCTAAGATTTTAATGCGAATAATTTATAATCGAATTCACAATAAGTGTGAAGAATACCAGAGTCGTTCTCAATATGATTTTAGACAGGATACATACACTAAACACGCAATTATGGGATTGGTACTGATGGCAGAAATGTGTATCTTAAGATTCAAAAATGGCTGTATGTGTGCTTTATCGATTATATAGGCATTCGACCGTATCAAACACGGAAAATTGATTGAGTTGCTAACAGAATTAGGATTGGACAGATATGACATAGCTATCATAAGTAATACATACTGGAACCACACAGGATGTGTTCGAACAGAGAACGGAAACACCAAGTACATCAACATAGAACGAGGAGTGCGCCCCCCTATTATTTAATGTATATGCCAAACATTTAATTAGAGCTTCTCTTAAAGATCGCCCTGAAGGTGCCAGAGTCAATGGAATCATCATTAATAATATAAGATATGCCGACGACACCGTAGTATTAGCAGAAACAGAATACCAACTAAAAATATTGATAAACATATTATCAGAAGAAAGTCACAGGCTTGGCTTGGAAGTTCGCTTTTCCAAAACCGAAATTCTGGTATTCCACAGAAACCCCCATGAACAAGTTACACCTAACATACAAATAAATAGTATCATCCTTCAGAGTTTCCAAAGCTTCATATACCTGGACAGAGAGCTAAATAGTCAACTAGACCAATTACAAGAACTTAAAACACGCATTGAAATAGCAAGATCTGGTTACATGAATATGCGTAAAATACTCTGTAAACCCAAAATGCCAGTCCCAATTAGATTGAGAACACTAAAGTGTTATGTGTGGTGTCTATTACTATATGGCTGTGAGACCTGGACATTGACACAGTATGACGTCAACAAATTAAATTCATTTAAAATGTGGATGTACCGTCGAATGTTAAGAATAAGCTGCACTAGTAGAACTAGGAATGAAGAAGGACTTAAAGTAATAAACACACGCCCTCATCGGGTCAACACTATCAAAATTAGAATGACGTCATATTTAGGACACATAATGCGCCATAGGGAATTTAAGCAGCTCCAGGTAATATCAGGTAATATTAGAAGGAAAGATTAAAGGTAAAAAGGGCATGGGACGAAAGAAAAAATCTTGGTTACGAAACATCAGATATTAGACCCACACAAGAGGAAATTAATTACTTCATCAAGCCCAAAAGAGAGAGAAATTTGTCATATTGATCGCCAACCTCAACAGAGAAGGCAATTAGAAGGAGGAGGAGTAATAGAAAAGTATTTTGTATAAGATAATTTATACAACCAAGTAAGTCGTGGTTGTCCTACTTGGTGGATTAATCATTTTTCCTTATCTTGACTGTATAGTTAACTATTTAGTGTCTACTTCATTTATGTGTCATAATTACGTTTAAAAATTATATTTAAACTAACCACAGTTTTATACTGATTCTTTGTTAAACTACCTACGTAATATACTTCACTTACTTCGAAACGATAAATGCTGTCTTCTGCACGTCATCGGCAAAGATTAAAGGGAAGAAATTTTGGCTGAGGAGTATCAGAGATAGGACAAACCTCAGTGTTAAACATATATTTTACCTTGCAAAAGATCCTATAGAAGAGGGGACAATAAGAAGGAAAAGGGTCGATATGACCCAATTATGATTTATTCTCTTAATCGCATAAAATAAGCTAATGATGCTGAACAAAATTTTATTAACAAAAAATTATGGTAAATTAATCAAAAATTATGTTACTGTAAATTAAACCTTATTAACAAAAATAATAGTACATTGTTTACCGGGTAGGAAAAGCTTAACATTCCTGGACGACTGTGAAGATTGCTAAGTCGAGGCGCAAGCCAAGACTTAGCAACACAGAGTCCAGGAATGTGGCTTTTTCTACGAGGTAAACATACCATTTTTCCGGAAATCGTTTAAAATTCGACAGATATTGATTGATTTAAAAAAAAAAATGCGATAATTTTATTCCCAAATAAATGGTGCTTTGAAATTTCTAATAAAATTACTTGGGTTACTATGGAAACGTATTGAGGTTGAATTGTTAAACTTGACGCTTATAAATTTAATTGCTGGTGTTCTCGAAAGTAAAATGATAAGTGATGATGAAATTTCCATTCCTGGGACTCCTCCAGAGTTGGTTGAGGCAGTGAATACTGCTTCATTAGAATTATTGCCAAAGAAATCAAGAGAAAAGTACGAAAATGCATACAGACGTTTTATGGATTATCGCATGAGTAAAAATACGAGTTCTTTCTCAGAAAATGTTGTAATGACATACTTCCTAGACCTTTGTTTAAAGATGAAATCTTCAACATTATGGGCTAATTATTCAATGCTGAAGTCAACCCTTGCACTTAAACGCAATGCAGATATATCTACATACTCAAAACTTCGTTCTTTATTGAAACGGCAAGCTCAAGGTTATAGGGCAAGGAAATCTAAGATTTTAACGAAGGAAGAAATTGAAAAATTTATCCAGGAAGCTCCAGATAAAGAAAATTTAATGATTAAGGTAATTTACAAGGTTTTAATTTCTATTTAGATTATAGCTTTATTTATTTTTTAGGTGGCTGTAATATTTGGTATTAAAAATGTATTCAGCAATGACTTGATGTTTTCAAAATATAAATTAATTCCTTATAAGCAATGTGTTTTCTATCATTTATGTAGAACACTAACAACTGTACGGAAATATCATTTCCTTACAGTAAGGAAATGGCATTTCCTTACAGTAAGGAAGTCCTGACTTTTTCTTCAAGAAATTTTGACAGGAATGTCAAAATTTCCTGGCGATTTGCGGAAAAAGGTTTTTTTTTTATTTCATTAACCAAAGAAGCCTTATAAAAATATCTTTAAAATTTAATGTAGTTTACAACTGAGTCAGCAATAAAAAATGAGTTTAACAAATATAGTGATATAAAGTTAAATTCTTGAGTCAATGAACTTTAATCAAATGAAAGGAATACATTTTGCCCAAGTACTTTCGCAAGAGTATCTTCAGGGGTATCTGAAATAAGCAAGGAAACATTTTTTCAACTAAAGAAAATTAATTAACTTCGATAAAAAACTCGAAGTTGATAGTTAATAAAAGTTTTTTATGTAATATAACGTTTTAGACTTCGTTAAATTTAGCATACTCCAGAACTGCTGTGAAGAGCTGGGGTGGTATCGTATCTTCTTGTTTAACATCTCTCTCCAATGGGAACTCTTTAGTTTTTTCATGAAGTTGTACACTTCATGAAAAAGGCAGAGTTTCAAATGTAATTGTAAGAGCTAGAACAGAGATCATAAATAGTACAAATGAAAATTCGACGCAAGAGAATAACACTGGGTGGACTAACCACATAATTTCCTGCATACACATTTTAATCACATTTTAATTCATAAATACCACTTTTGTCAAGAGTGTTCATCCTGTTTTTGGTGTTGATTAAAAAGGAACCTGAAGTCTTGTGTCTGAATGTCCTTCAAACGTGATTTTTTTTAAGGTTACACAACACTTCAGGTTCCTTTTTATTCAGCTCCAAAGATAGAATAAACACACTTGAAAAAAGTGGCATTCAAAAATTAAAATATGTTTGCAACAGTGTTAGAAAAGAGCACGTCAAATGCTTAAACAAGTAAATTGCTTATAACAATTGTTTGACCACTCGAATCAAAATCCATTCTTGAAATTCGTAATCAGAATCCAAAAATAAATAAAAAAAAATTGAGTGAAAAGGGCTACTGTGACCCAGCTGGCCCCTAGATTATTTTTAGCAGTACTATTTTTGTTGTATACACTAACAAGTTAAATTTTGAATAACAATTATAAGGTAGATTCAGCTAGCTAATTCCACTATTATTTGATCCACTATAATAAAGGGCGCGTTAACATATACCAAAATTAAATTTATAGTTGCCAGTCACCTCACTTGTCATTTGAACAGATAATGAGAACGTAGAGTTTTTATCATATGAGTAAATTACAAATTTTTATTAAATTCCCCGCAATACTATTCACTCTATTGCAATTTTATTGTGATTGGTTTTAGGTAATTGGAAGAGGAATAATTGTCAGTGTATTTCTAGATTTATATGCCAGGCTAATAGACCGGTCGACAAAATATTCTGGTTCGGTTTCTGCATAATATTGCTTTAATAAATAGTCCCCTTATAATACATTTGCATGTTGCCTTGGGCAAATCATGGTCATTATTTGTTTAAACAAATTTACAAATTTAAACAATTCCAAAAAATAAATTTTTATTCTGGAATTTATTTTCCGTATAATATAAAATATTATACACAGCAGTTTATTATGTAATTTAGAATTAACCCTTAACTGGTGACCCTACTTTTAATTACATAAATGGTGACCATGATTCTGACAGACTCCTGGCCAAAAAAGCTGTTTTTGCAAAACTGTCACCTCAAAAATGCAATAAAACAGTTTTTAATAATAAAACAATATTGTAATGTCATTTTGATTTAGTGAAAAAAAAATCAAACTGTAGGACTTATAACAAAAACAGAAAAAATGGTAACATGTTTTATAACACAAAATTTTTAAAGTCATATTCCAAAAAAAATTAAACATATACAAACAAATATAATATATGTATGTTTAAAAATAGGTACATTTTACATAAAAAATTGTTAAAAACAACATAATTGCAATTCTGCACAAAACCTGCAAATCACTAAAAACGTTAAAAAACTATTCTGCCCTGGTACAATTTATTCAAATTTTTCGAGAACATTGCAAACATATGGGTTTTTGACAAATTTTGCATAAATATGCAGTCTTTCTTCTTAATTTGGATGGACAGATGTAGCAATATTTCTTATTTCAAGCTTTTCTTCTTCGTTGGCCTTATTTTCGGGAATATCAAGGATACTTCCGATCAGTTCTTTCAGCTGCTTTTGTAATGTTGGCATTTCATACCTTCTATGTAAATGTGAGGAAACGAGTTCATCGGCCAGGGTTTCTATAAATTTGAATCTAGTCCAATTATTTTCGGGAATCGAAGTAAACATAATGTATGAATTTACTCCACATACGTCTACTATTTTATAAAAAATAGCCATGGGCCATCTACGTGGTCTGCGGCTACAGGAATATTTTACACACTTTTCATCCATCGCGTCTACACCACCTTTGGTCAAGTTGTAAAAAGAATTTATTTCTGGTAGTCCATTATCTGCATCTACTTCTATGGAATGATGCACGGAAGAAATTAATATCACAGCTTTATTTTTCTTAGTTGTACGGGATAAAAGTATTAGGTCTTTGGTAAATCCATACAAAGTGTCGCCTTCATTACGATTTGGTCGCGGAAGGAACTGTGGAGGAATTTCTTTTTTATTTCTTTGCATTGTGCCAACGTAAGTGAGTTTATGTTGTTGTAGATGATGTACTAAATCAACTGAACTAAACCAGTTGTCGCCAGTTACATTTCTATTAGTATTTTAAAGATGTTTGACTAATCTTATAACTGCTTGAGTAGGTGTGCTCATTCTTCTTTCTTCATTAGTGAGGCTAAATCCATCTGAACCTTTCCCAGCATAAATGTAAGCATTATGTAAATACCCAGTTCATGCATCAGACATACATAAGATTTTTATTTCATATTTACAGCGACATCTGCCTCTGAAGCCTACCAGCATTTCGTCTACACACACATTTTTCCCAACCGTATATGCATCTTTTGAATTGCGTACAAATAAGTCAAATGATTTTTGGATAGCAGCAGCTGAATTATCCCTTTCTCTTTGTTCTCGGTCCGAGGCATCGTCAAACCTTAAGGCGATCAGGGTCAGGAAACGTTTTTGCGACATAACTGCTCTAAATATAGACCGTTCTTTACCGTTCGTAGCAAACAAACTACGTATATATAAATATATAATATAAAAATATTAGGAAATGCTTTGAATCTATGAATGCCTGAATACCAACTAGTTCTAGAAAATCTTTGTGTACCTAGGGGTATGCCAAATGCAATAATCTTTTAATATCGGGTTTATATTCTTGAATGCTTTCGTTATGTTTTTAATATCAAAGTTTTAGCTGAATTTAAAAAAATCTGCTTTAGATGCTGCTGGCTATATCTTCTCTCTTAAGCTTCAACGAGAGAGGTATAACTGGGTGCATCCTGGGGAAGAAATTGCAAAACGGTTTCTGCCTATCCTCAAAGCGATATCACCCAAGCTGCCATTTTTCTCATTTCAGACATTTGATCTAGCCTCAGCTACGAATTTTGATCTAGCCTCAGAACTATAAGTTTCCAATGCTGTATGACCATCGAATGTGAGTGGTTTTAAA
Organism: Diabrotica balteata; assembly: GCA_918026665.1. Taxonomy (NCBI): domain Eukaryota; kingdom Metazoa; phylum Arthropoda; class Insecta; order Coleoptera; family Chrysomelidae; genus Diabrotica; species Diabrotica balteata. The sequence goes on along the minus strand of OU898276.1, from coordinate 146,109,832 downwards.
ATTTTGCTAGATTAAATTGTGCACAATTCAACTATGGCAGATGATAAAGCTCTTTATTCTGATTTAACATTAGTTACTGAAACAGTATTAGATAATGAAGCTTGGGTATTTTTTCTAATCTATATTTGACTTACCTCTAACTTAAATTTTCAAGAATTTGAGATAAATCATTCATAATTTCTACTGTGTCTATTCTACGCCTCTCCTCCTTTTCTTGTCTAAGTTTCTCTTTCACCTTCCTTCTACTACTTTTCTAGTCTTTCTCTTCTTGTCTACGCTTTTTCTTTTTTTGTTTAATTTTAAAAAACCATGCAGGGGATCCTAACGTATCCATTTGTTTATTGATTTTAAAGAGTTATAGAGCGACGTCTATGGGTTTATTCAGACCTTGGACTTGGGAAAGCTGACATGGTCAAAGGCATTGAACTCAACAGGACTGACACTATGTTGTCGTAATATTGTGAATTGTATAATTGCAATTGTATATGTTTTATGTTAATTAATATTTTATTCAGTCTAGATTCTGATCTTAGTGTAATTACTTGGTTTAGCTCTTATAAATTATTTTTAAAAAAGACTTTTCGACATTCTCAAATTTTAGTTAAAATTTACTAATATAAACTACATAATATAGAGACTCAGTTTATTTTTTCTATCGCTCAATTACGAACAAACTTTTCTCCTTCTAGAGATTTTAAATGGCGAATAAATTAATAACTCCCTTGGCTATTAAAGCAAAAATTAATATGACTGTTCAGCCAGCTTGAAAAGGAATAATTAAACGGTTCATTTTGCGCTCATTACGTTCATTAACTGAGTATTATAAAATTTAGTAGGTAAATCTAGACTGCCACTAACGACGGAAATATTTTAAGTAAAAACTTCTTCATTATAAATCATTACAATGCGTCTTTACTTTTTAGTAATGAAACTATTCGTACAGAATAACACAATACAGGAATTCAGAAATAATTCTAATTAAATATACGTGTCTACCATTACTAATAATTAAAAGATTGCGAAATCCTACCCAAAAATATGTTCTTGTATTTTACCTACGTTTAATAAACTTTGATTATTATGTCAGAATACTAGAACTTAACACATTTAAGTGCCGTAGTTTCTTAGTAAATCAGATTTTTAGCAAAGAAATCGACTACTTAATTCGTCATATAATTTACCCGATTTTCTATAAAACTGAAACCGGATCAGATTTATAAAAGTTGTAAATTTTTTTTTACTTACTTTGTCTTACTTGATCCATTCAACCACGATTTAGATTAAAAACTGTTTGCTACATTTGCTCCGTGCGTAACCATGGTAGGAGTACCTTGAAACGATGCCAGCGTGACTAATGCGAAATATGACAAAATTGGACATATCGATGGATGTTTGACAGAACAACGTAAGCGACAAGAAGCAAATTTTACAGGAATCGATTTTTTTTAATAACTTCTGTCTTTCAAACTGAAATTTAATAAAAATTTTACAGTAGGTTTCTACAGTCCTAAGAATTGTTTTAAAAGTCAAAATTGGAAAAATGGACAATTAATTGTATTTTTTTTTCGTTTACGATGTTCTGTCAAGCAAACTTTTTGCTTAAATTGTAGCTTACGATGCACCTATAACGTTTTGTCCATATCGATGGCTTTTGATAGAACATCGTAAGGGACAATAAAGTATATTGTTAATATAAGTTACCTTAAAAGTTATTCAATAATAAACAAAACCGAAAATTCAGAAATTTTATTTTATAGAATACTATTAATATTAAGAAATGTGCATTTCTGTTTCTTTTTCATCTATTTCTGCTAAGGCATCTGGTACATCTGTTCTTGCTTTTAACCCATTTATGCTCAGCGTTGCGTTTTCGCAACAGTTGACATAGCCCACTATGGCGTCATCTTTTGGAAAATGACATGATTTATTCGGGCAGTCAAGGTTCAGATTTATTTCAAAACAGGTTCCTATGTATGTTTTATCGAAATTGGTTGCAAAATTTAGGTTTCTATTAACAGATGACGTATTAAATGTGAAGGTTAATTTTGGCTTCTGTAAACACGTGTTTTTAGTTAGTAGTAAGCCGTTTGTGAATAAATTAAGTGAATAAATATTTGGTTTTTGATAGCAAGGTATTGTTAAATCATTGAAGAGGATATATCTATCAGGTAAATACTATTATTTTATCTGTGCTAGTTGGTACAACTGCCAATTATCAGTGTTTCGTTTTCGCAACACTGGGTACAAAGCATATTATTAGTACAAAAAATAATTTTTGTTCTAGAAGGTGAAAATAAGATGTCTAATCAACTTGGCTCGATCAGTTTCGGTCGTAGTAGTAATAATAGTCGTCCTAAAATAAAATTTTATGAATCAAGAGCACATAAAATTATGTCCATGATGGAAAAATTGAATCTTATGGAGTCAGCTTCCAGTGCAGATGTTTCCTTGTACCTCCTGACCCCACTGAATTGATTGATGAAGATAGTGGAGGTGAACACTGTGGAGGCAGATTCAATAACCTAAAGAAAAATATGTTGGATGTGGAATTAGAAGCTGTAATTCATCAAGAAGAAGAAAGAAGGATCGACGAAGAAAATATAAATCTAAATAAAAAGGGCCGATCTTCAAAGCGTGACACAAATTCAGGAAGAAGAAGATACAGAAGAGATTGAGATAGAAACAGAAATAGAGACACAAATAAAGAAAATCAAAATATTCAGGTTTCATCTGAGATTCGTGCAAAAAGTGTAACTCTCCTATCACGGAAATTGATTCAGGGAGATTTACTAGATGGAAATTCCCTTTATTTGGGTATTGAAAATAAAAAAACTCAATGGAACACAAACACTCCTTTATTTTATTCACGACCACTCACTCCTTTACAGGTCTTTGATTTTTTTTTTTTCGATGAAGAGCTTTTAACAAATATTGTAAAGGAGACAGTTCGTAATGCTCTTTAAAAATCTACTACTTTAGCATTTGGAGTAGACGAGTTAAAAGCCTTTATAGGGATTTGACTAGTTAGTAGGTATAGCAGGAATCCAAGAAGACGCATGTACTGTGAAGAATCTGATGACGTTAAAAATATACTGATTTCAAGTAATATGCATCGTAACCGATTTTAAACCATTATAAGATTCCTCCATGGGAATAGGTTACGTAAGAACCATACGATCAAATAGAATAAAAAAGTGTCCATTCAGTGAAACGTTTAAAAAATCCGTACGTGGAATTTACGAAAATTGGTACGACGAGAAAAATAAGGTGCTTTTATGTAAGTGGAATGACAACCGCATAGTTACTTTGGCTTTGAAATACTATAAAACGACGCCAGTTTATGAAGCAAACAGATACTTATTTACTCAAAGCAAAAAAATCAAAGTAACACAACCACCTTCTATTCGGGATTATAACGAAAATATGGGAGGAACTGATCGGATGGATCAAAATATTGCCTTCTAGATAATATCTATAATAGGCAACAAATACAATATAATACAAGATCCAATACAATAACAAATATAATATCCATGAAATGGTATGGTCCTTTATTTATCTGGGGTACTGATGTCTCCATACAAAATGCTCGGTTAATTTATCGTAGAATAAGATAAAATATCCCTGAACAAAACGAAATGGATTTGCTGCAGTTTGGTCGAAATATAGCCAAAGCCTTGTTGACGATGTTCGGAATTCTTCCAAGAAGATCTGGTCCATCTCAATTTTCCATAAACAACATTACACAAGATATTAGATTCGACAACATCGGCCATCTTATTTCTACCCAAGAAAAACGAATCCGATGCCTCTTTTTTCACGCATCAACCAATAAAAAATATATTAAATGTTAGGTTGCATTACATGAAAAATGTTTTATTAAATTTCATAGCATTACGAAATATTTTTTTATATTATTTTCATGTCAGTTTATTTAAAACTCTTTTATATGGTTTAATAAAATATTTCAAACAACGTAATATTAAAAAAATTTACATCCTGTAAAAAACCCAACTGCCCAGTGTTGCGTTTTCGCAACAGCCAATTGTCAAAAAAGTTTTTCATTTTTTAAACATCCATTTTTGTTAACTTTGTGACTTTTAGAACATAATTTTTTCAGAAATTAAAAAAAAAATAAGCATAAATAGTTCTGGGCATTAATGGGTTAAAGTTTTATACTCAAATCTAAGACGTAACTCTTATTACAGCCCCATGATTTGAGTACCTATAAGAGTTAGCGGCATAGTTTCTAAAGTTGTTATTACATATTGTAGTATTGATTTATATGTGAATTATGTTGGGTTAAATATCTCTCTAGAAATGTTCCATGGGCTTGTAGTCTTATGGACGATTAATAATAAATTAATTCTTTACTCAGTTCAATATACTTTTAAGATTAGATACCAGCAATACATCTCAAAGTAATCTATTCTCTTTTGATTGTCAAACATTAAGAGGTGTATAGAAATAAAGGGAATGTCAGACTTTTAACCTTTTGTAGCATTTGTTTGTTGTTGCTATAAGCACGTAGTCCATAAATTTTTCTACAACTTTTCTTATGTTTAAAATATGTTTTCTAGTACCTCTGTTAGGTAAAAAGCCTAATACGTCTTTAGTTCGATGCTAAATGAATAAGACTGTGATCAGTTTTACTACTTCTTATCTAATTATATTAAATTAGGTTATTTCCATGATGATATTGATGTTGTCATTGTAGAAATATTTTAGAATGTAAATTCCCATTTCTAAGAATGGTTTGCTTATTTATGAGTAAATCTAATTTTGGAATCTGAACAACCCTTTAATTCGGACGTTTATAATTTGAATGAAATTTCTTTTCCATTTCAATTAGGGAGTTGCGACTGTAGGCATATTTTAGGGCAGTATCTTTTGAAATCCAATACATTCACTAAAGACAGGTCCCTATGCTTTCCTGTGTAAACTTAGGGGAATATAGTAAATGATAAAACACCTTATTTAGAATTAAGAAAGGATATTTGGTTTTAGTTATAATATATTTATTTTAAAACCGATACTATTTTATGAATGATATACAAAAATATTATGGTATACTATTGATTTATTGTCAATTAATAATTTTGTTTCAGATATTGTTACTCAAAAACTACAAACTAATGAAAATAACAAATAGAATTTGTTGAATTTGAGAAAATACTTCTGTTTATAATTTTTTTTATAGTTGTTAGTAAAACCTATATCATTTAATATTCTTCTTCTTCTTCTTTATATTCTTCTTCTTCTTCTTTTTATGTAGACATGACTCTGTCTGTTTTTTAATGTGCCTCCATTAAGTTGTCATTCCATCGTTTTCGTGGTCCTACTGATCGTCTTCCGATTGGGGAAGCGTCTCTTGCCGTCTTTACTGCCGTCTATTTTTTGTCATTTGGCTTATATGATCGTTCCATTGTACTCTTCTATTTCTTAACCAGTTTTTAATGTTCTCCACCTTGCATCTACGTCGTATATCTGTACTTCTAGCTCTGTCCCATAGTGTTTTACCATAATTTTTTCCAAGTGTTTTCATCTCTGCTATTTCTAACATCTTTTTTGTCCTGTCTGTGTCAGGTCTTCTTTCTGCCGCGTATGTCATTATTGGTCTGATGACTGTTTTGTAAATTCTGCCTTTTTGCGTTTCTTTCCCGATATTTTTATTTCTCCATATTGATTTATTTAGGTAGCCTGCGGCTCTGTTTGCTCTATTCACTTGATCTTTCACTTCGGTTACGAGCTTTCCGTAGCTTGATAATGTGATGCCTAGTTATTTAAACTCCATCAGTTGTTCTATTGTCTGACCTTCTAGCTTCAATTTACATCTTTAGTAAATTTGTCTGCATAGTCTTGTCTAAAAACCTTGTTGTTTTCTGCTAGGGTTAGAATTTCATTTAATTTATTTGTTATTACTTTGGTTGTTTATTTTAGGGTTGTGTTTAATATAATGATAAGTGTCAATAGTTAAATTTTTTTCTGCACTTTTATATAAGGGTTTTGTTATACCAAGTATTAGCTTGAAAGAAATAGATATAATCTTTTCTGTAAAAAAAATTTTTAGATATGTAAATGATATATCCATTTCGAAAATGGTTATATCATATTATACCATAAAATATGATTTCGAAAAGTGTCCACGCAAAGTGAGACGCAAAGCAGTCCCTGCATCTTTTTCTAGTGGGCCGGGTTCATTGACCACGTGATCTAAATGGCTAGTGTAAAGGTCACGTACTCGATAAACTTGATCAAGTAAAAAAAACAGTGCAGATAGTGCATTGCGTTAATTTTCTCTGTTGCGCTAGAGGAACGGGTCTATATTTCAGAGGTCAATCTATTTGTATTTTATTTTTATCATTGAATCCAACCTAAAATAATCTAATATAGTACTATTAAGTGAGTTAGGAGAAGTTTGCAAAGTATAACTTAAATTTATATATATATATTTTAGTACTTACCTTAACTACCAATCTTGTTACTAACCTCTCCTTTATTTTTATTTTAACATTATTTAATGGAGAAAGGAGCTACATTACATATTTTTTTAAGTCTCGAAAAGCACCTTTATTTATTTTAACCCTCCGCTAGGCACGTGGTCTAAAATCGTAGACCACCTGTTTTCAAACACTTGTAGAAGTTTATATCTCTGTCATTTTCTCTTACATGCGCGTGCAACTCCGTAGCTGTTCCTAACGGGCGTCTTATTATAATTTATGGTTTTATCTGTCCTCGGCACTTCAGTTGAGTATTTTGTCAAGAATAGAACATTACTGTTCTATGATTTTAGACCACGTGTCCACTGACGTTACATTGCAGATCTGGCTACATTGAAGATATTTGATTCTATTGTTTTCAAAATTTTAGGTAACTCTTATTTATTACCATTTGGTACACTTATAGTTACTGTGATATATTTTAGATAATACTATGTCTAATAATAAAAGAAGACGAATGGAATGAAGCAACGACTCGGAAGTTTGGTCTCGATGGTTTGAAAAGATATCAAGTGGAAAAGAAAAGACTGATGATGAGTTCGAAGATGATCTTGATGTAAATGTGAATTTTGCTAAAAGAATTAGTCACGAAACAGACTCTGAATTAGAAACATCGGAGCAGAGGAATTGGCCCAAGATGAACAAACGTCAGTCGACTCTTATCAAGCACATCCTTTAATTTTTTACATAGGAAAAGACAGGGTGACTAAATGAAAAAAGAATAGATCCAATTTACAAGTTCGTATTCATGCTCAGAATCTAATTAAACTTATACCTGGGACAAAAGGAAATGCACCTACAGTTGAACCTGAAGTTGATTGCCTAAAGTCATTTTTTGATGAAACAGTTATTAGAGTAATAACTGTCTCGACAAATATTTTTATTGAAATATACGTAGCAACTACCAAAGAAATCAAAATTGTAGACAAACAAATGAAACTGAAATTCGTGCATATATTGGGATATTATTCTTGCTTGGTATTCTTAGAAGTTTCAGAAAAAAATTACATAAAATATGGGATAATTCTCAAGGATCCGGAATTAAGTCATGCTACCTGGCAATGAGTCCAACAAAAGTCCGAAAATATAGATTTAAAGAGAGGAGTAAGACAGTAAGAATCTCTGTAAACGGAAGAATTGTTAATAACATAATATTCGCTGATGACACCCTTATAATGGCAGACACCCTGGAATCGCTACAAGAATTTGTAAATAGAAATAACGATTATTGCATTAGATACGGATTAAAAATAAATAAGAGAAAAACTAAATTTATGATTGTCTCAAAAACTCAACATGGAAATGAAAAATTATTGATAAAGCAAACCCAAATAGAAAAAGTAGAGACATACAAATATCTGGGAATCTGGGTTGATGACAAAAATGACCAAAGCAGAGAAATCAAAGTCTGAATAGAGACTGCAAGGCAAGCATTTGTGAAAATGAAGACAATGCTTACCAACAGAGACCTTCAGTTGTATCTCAGATTGAGGGCTCTAAGATGTTACATATTTTCCATCTTACTATACGGAATGGAAGCTTGGATATTGAAGAAACAACACATAAGAAAAATAGAAGCGTTCGAACTGTGGTGTTACAGAAGAATATTAAAAATTCAGTGGGTTCAAAGGATTACCAATGCTGAGGTACTACGACGTTTAAATAAGGGGTTAGAAATTATGAACAGCTTAAAAAGAAGAAAACTAGAGTATTTGTGTCACATAACCAGTGGAGAAAAATATGAGCTGCTGAGAATTATTATGCAAGGAAGGATCCAAGGAAAAAGAAGCAGAGAAAGAAGACGCATCTCTTGGCTGAGGAACCTTAGAGAATGGTTTAACTGTAGTTCACTAAAACTTTTCAGAGCAGCAGCCAACAAAGTGATCATAGCCGTTATGATATAAACCTCCGATAGAAGATGGAACTTTAAGAAGAAGAAGACCTGGCAATGAGCGAGAAAAGGTTACGATTTCTCATTAGATGTCTACGGTTAGATGATGTGGAAACAAAAACAGAGCAAAGAGAAATTGATAAACGCACCCATTAGAGAACTTTTGGAAATATTTTTGGTTAATTTTCAAAATAACTTTATTCCTAGTGAGTATCTTACTTTAGATGAACAACTATTAACATTTAGGGGACGTCGTGCGTTTAAGCAGTATATTTCAACAAAGCCAGCCAAATATGGCATTAAAAAATTTGCTCTGGTAGACGCAAAAACGTTTTACACATTTGGAAACTTACGTGGGAACTTTAAAAACGTACACGGGAACATGTGGTCCATACAAATTTTTAAGTACCAGTAACGAAATAACTCTTCGATTGGTAGAGCCATTTATAATACTACGGCAGACAACTGGTTTAGCAGTTAATCATTGATCAACAATTTACTGAAGAAAAAATTTACATATTTGGGTACTGTAAAAAAACAGACTAGAGGTTCCTCAAGAGTTTTACCCCAGAAAAATCGAGAAGTTAAGTCGTCTCTTTTTGGTTTCCAAGCTGATTGTACTATGGTTTCATATGTCCCAAAGAAAAGTAAGTCGGTTGTTTTGATATCATCCATACACAATGATGATGCTATAGATGAAGATACTGGAGATGATTGAAAGCCAGTAATGATCACTAATTATAACAACACCAAATCGGCGTGGATATGGTAGATCAATTGTGTCAGAATTATAACGTCGTAAGAAATACACGCCGTTAGCCAATGGTTGTGTTTTACAATTTATTGAATATTTCTGAAATAAACACCCTCTGCGTGTATAAGGCTGATCATCCAAAACAGAAAATAAAACGCAATGACTTTCTTAAAAAGTGTGCTTCGGAATTAATCCGACCACAAATTAAAGTTAGATCAACAATTCCTCAGTTGCCAAAAGAAATGAGGAAAAGAGCTCAATCTTTGTGCGACCACAGAATTATGTCGGGCGTTCTCATGTTTGTCCTCGAAATTGAACAAATCTTCTAGAAAGTCTTATGTGAAGTACGGAGCGTTGGCATGCAAAAACCATGTGAAAGAATTCTTCAATGATTGTTTTACTGACTAAAAAGGTGATGTGTTATGCAGTCTCTAAGTCATATAACTTTTTACAGTACTTTTGTTTATGTGGTTTTGGGTGATTTTGTTCTAAGTATTGTTAGGTATAACAATTTTTATTTTGACAAATTTACACTAAAGTGTTTATTATTAAAGCAAAATAATTTTAATGGTTGAAAAAAATAATTTTAAAATGTATGAAGTAATCTTTTTATTGTCAGTAAAGAAATTCCAGAAAAATCGCATACCATCGTAAGAGAAATGAAAAGAATTGGAGTCAACATTTTCGGGGTCAGTGAAGTTAGATGACCTGGATCTGGACAGACAAACATCGATAGCCATGTACAATACGATGCTGGTAATGGCGATCCTCATTATTATAACTAAGTGGTATTTATACTTGACCAGAAAAGCAGTAAATGTATAAAGAACTTTATATCTTAATCTGATAGAGTAGCTATGCTGCAAATTAACTCCACCCCTCGTAATATTAACTTTATTCAAGTATATGCTCCTTCAGCAGAAAAACCAGAAAGGGAAGTATGGAATTTTACCAGGAGATCAAACAGCTAATGAAGTTCACAAAGAAAAATGATGCAAACATTATTATCGGAGATTTTAATGCCAAAGTAAGTGAAGGACGGACAGAAGACGTAGTAGGAAGCTTTGGTTTCGGCCAAACAAATGATGGAGGAGAAATACTAGTTCCCATTTGCCAAGAAGAAAATCTAATGATTGTACAATCCTGTTGTTGGTAAAATTTCAATTAAACTAAAGAAAATCAAATACAGAGAGAAGGTAAAATCTAGGCTCAAAAAACACAAAGATCCAATAGTACAAGTAGAAATATTGAAAACAATCAATGATACAGGTAGAAATATTGAAACATCCAATAGTACAGGTAGAAATATTGAGAACAATCAATGATACACTCAAAGAAAAGTTCAGTGAAGCACCCGCGGAAGCAGAAGAAAGAATAGAAATTATTTGGCACACCTTGAAAACAACTATCACAACTATACAAATAGAATAACTACAAGACAACATCAGAAAAACAAAGAATACATGGATGGCAGAAGAGGTCCTTGAACTGATGAACATAAGGAGGTCTTATAAAAATCGCAATGAAGAAAAATAGAAAGAAACCCAGAGAATCATCCGAAACAAAATCAGGAAAGCCAAAGAAGAATGGATGAGCAGCAACTGTGAGGAACTGAAAAATTTACTAAAAAAGCATGACTACTTGAATGCATATTAAAAGATTGAGGAAGTCACAAATATAAAGAAAAATATTCCTATAACAACTTTAGTAGATGATAACAACCAAATCGTATCTAGTCCAGAAAATTTAGGAGATATGTGGAAAAATACATCAAAAATCTCTTTGATGACGAGAGAACAGAACCACAAATAAATATAGTACAAGAAACAATACGTGATATATTAACATCGGAAGTTACAAAAACAGTCAATGCGGCAAAGCCACGAAAGCCTTAGGTCCAGATGAGATCGACAATCAAAATTTCGTATGGGGCTTGGTACAAGGGAGGCATTATTTAGTTTTCAGATAATACTACAAAAATTTCGAGATCAGCGAAAAGACGTGTTTCTCTGTTTTATCGATTACAAAAAAGCGTTTGATCGAGTAAAAAACACATAACACATAGAAACCCTTATACAACATGCTATACACCATAACACTGTAGCACTTATTAAAAAACAATATTGGGATCAAATGGAGTCGATTAAAATAGACAATCGTCTGACAGCAGAATTGCCAATAAAAAGAGGAGTTCGTCAGGGCTTTCTCCATTGTTATTCAATAAAAATTCCAAAAAGATCTTTCAAAATGCCCTCGAAAATATTTAAGAAGCAATAAAAATCAACGGAGAATACGTAAACAACGTAAGATACGTAGACGACACCGTCATTATTGCGGACAGTGTTGAGGGTTTACAACGACTGTTGAATGTCATAATCAGAGAGGGAGATAGCTTGGGACTAAATATAAACAGAAATAAAACAAAATTAATGGCTGTTACACGTGCACCAAATGTCAACATTAATATTCGTATCTATAACAAACATATAGAACCAGTACAAAGATTCCAGTATCTAAACTGCTGGATAACAAACGATCTTGACCACGAGGTCGAAATACGTGCTCGTATAGAATATGCTAGGTTCGCATTTCAACGAATGAAAAAAATCCTAATAAACTCTACGTTATCGTTGGATATCCGACACCAATTTGTAAAAACGTTTATTTATTCCATATTGCTATACGGAGTGAAACATGGAAACTCACGGAATTACAAGTATGGGGCGTATAGAAGCCTTTAAGATGTACGTTTTTTGAAGGATGCTGAAGATCTCTTGGACAGAGCACGTCACCAACAACGAGGTGCTAAGAAGAATGAGTACTGACAGAGAACTCCTAAATATTGTAAAAAACAGAAAAACGAGTTATCTAAGACATATTTACAGAGGAGAAAAACACAACTTCCTACGACTTATAATGGAAGGGAAAGTGGAAGGAAGAAGAAGTCTCCAGGAAAAAGAAAATGCTCCTGGTTGAAGAATGTAAGAGACTGGACAGGCATGGACATTTAACACGTATACTTAATGCAGTATTATAATAGAAACTATGAAACTTTTATGTTTAATAATATAAATATAATGGTGTACACTCGTAGACCGCGTGACCAACCGTGTCTCAGTTTACCAAGTGCCTAACGGAGGGTTAAAAACCAAGAGCAACAGAAAATCCGCACACAATTTTCTTCTAAGCTCTTCAAGTAATTTTTAACAGTTGTGCTTTTTTTAAAAAGCCACGGTTTTAAACTTAAAGTACATTCTATTAAGCCGATAAAAGTATCGGAAACAAATCTACAACAGTATTTCTTCTAAAAGTTTTAACGGTGTATATTCAGCGCACCGGTAATTTTCGCTGGGCTATATACACAAGTGGAACATTTTAATAATAGCCGTTTAATATTCAATTTAAGTCGGTAATTTGAAACAAATTACTGAAATTTAATTCCGACAGCACCATCAGAAGCAGCAGACAATTTTAAGGTTTTCGTCGTCTGCAATCAACACGCAAATATTTACTAAGCCGTTTTATACCACCACAAGCAGATACGACGAAATTTGTTTAAAATGCAAATAAATTGAAAATTAGTTTTCTCGGTTCGTGGCCAGAACACATTGGGGTGTTATAATTAAAATGAAGCTTTTGTGGAATTTAGGATATTTTCTAAGTTACTTGGTATATATAAATAATCTTTCTATCTCTTGTGATAAATTAATATCTCTACCGCTTATAATGCATTAGTACAATACACAATAATCAATAAATTATTAATCCTAGCAGCTATCGCAAATTCCTATTAATGCGTAAAGATATTTATTTTTATTTCAGCAAGAAAGCAAAAACAACATTAATTATTGTAATATGTCATTACTCTTGATTGATATATTGAGGAGAATGACCTAGTAATGACAATATGTGGATACACTCGTAAATTGTATATTCAACCAGCTGTATTATGGGGCGCTTTAAAGATCCTGTTTTTATAATTTAACAGCTAAAACAAGATGTTGTAACGAAATTATTTTGCCTACCTTAGGGTAAGATCATGGGGGTAGAAAATTGGAGACAGAAACTATGAAGGTGGAGATAAGGCAAGCAAAATAATCGATACTGATGCGTTCGGCATTCAGGGGTTAATTGGAGAGCTGAGTCGTGAATAATATGAATAACAAAGGGGTCGGATTTGGGCAACTACCAAAAAATGAAACAAAGGGGTACTTACAATCTCCTGGGCAACTGGGCAAATGGAGACAACAAGAAAGACTTCTATCTATTTAAGAAACAAAGGACGCCGCTTCGAAAAATCTTGCTGGATTTAGAAAAAATATCCCTAAAATTAAAAAACACACCAAGCGGTTAGAAGATTATTATAAAATAAACAAAATGGTTGGAGAAATAAATCAAACATTTATTACTGTCGACACAAACAGCTACAAAATATAAAATGATGCAAAATATATATAACATAATTAGTTACAAATATATAAAGACTATATTAGTAGAAATAAATAAAGAAAAACTTACATGTGTCCTATTTTTGGTTACAACTATTGGAGGCTCAAACTGGCACACTGGCACATTCAAATACAAAACTGCTCCAGGAACATACTAAATAAAGTGAAGAGTCATTTACACAAACCTTGGTAAAACGGGATTTCTTAAGGAAACCAAACTTGTTGACCTTTCAAACATTATAAATCTTTTAAATATGACATATTACATAGAGTGTAAATTTCACTATTTTTGGCGAATTAATGTCGGATCACCGTCTCGTTCAAGCAACTCTTCCCCCCTGACGCTCCCTTCGTTCCAATACCGGCAACTTAGCTTTCTCTTTCTCCGCAAAACCCTCATGCCACGGAACCAAACAAATTTTTTCGACTTCCCAATCGTGAAAAATAACCTTGGATCTACTTCCAGCGTTAGTGCATCTTATAAAAACAGGGCTTAGGCAATATTTTTTCTAGGAACGTCGAACTTAAAACGCAATATATCGATCGTTTTAAAATTCCTTTGCAAATATATAAACAAAAATTATATCTCGGACAGGGGCGTACTACAAAATTTTATACATTAATATTTCATAGTTAAAAGAAATTTAAAACGGTACAATGTTAAGTTAATTATAAACAACGTCTCTTATAAGAAGTCTTTAAAAGATACCGTTTTGGGTTACGTCAATCGTCCCTTGCGAGCTACATGGAAAAAATATCGAATATTTTGGAATTTTTTTATTTTTGTTTATTCGAAATAAACTCTGGTCAATCAAGTCGTTTATTGTGAAATAAAGTTTATTTTGATAATGTTTTATGAACAATTTTAAGTTTTTATGCGGAGTAAATGGCGAAAAAAATTAATGTTTTATTAGATTTATTAGGTAAATAAGCTTATTTTACTCTAAACTTAAATGATAATTTAAATTGCTTAAACAAGTCTTTTTAATTAAAAAAATGGCATCATCAGTAACGAATCTTTCCCCCACTAGCTCTTATTACTATTTGCATCCTTCTTGGCATGCTTGCAAGTAAATTTTGGACATATCCTTGTGAAATTTCATTCCATTCATCATGTGCAGCAAGCTGAAGCTGCTTTCTTGTATTTGGAACGAGATTTCTTTGTCATATTATTGCAGTTTTTGCAGATTATTATTATTGCAAGATTTCTTTGTCAAGTATTGCAGTTTTCGTTTTTTAATCGTAAATATGACTTCCTTTTCTTTATTCATTATAAATGAAACAGAATCCAGTGGACACACTGAAAAAAAAATGCTGAAATACCTCCATCTTTTCTGCCCACAGAAACAAACCTGAAGGGTCAACTACTCCCTTGTGTTCCCCTGTGATCCCCCTACTCATCATCATCATCATCATCAATGGCGCTACAACTCTTCGTAAGTCTTTGCCGCGTTTACTATTGCCTTCCATGTTTGTCGGTCCTGTGCCAGTAATTCCCATTGTCCCATTCCCATCTTCTGAAGATCTTCTCTGACTGCATCTTTCCATCTTTTTCTAGGCCGCCCTACAGACCTTCTTCCATCTGGCATTTCCCAGAACACATTGTCTATAAGGCGATTGTCGTTACTGCTTATCACATGTCCTGCCCATCTGGGTCTATTGGCCTTTATATATCGAACTAGATTTTCTTTTCTGAATAGAAACTCTAGCTCGTTATTGTATCTGCCCCTCCATTCGTTTGTCACGCTGTCTCTGCAAGGGCCATATATCATTCGAAGAATTTTACGTTCCCATACCAGCAATTTACTTACTTCTCTTTTTGTTATCGTCCATGTTTCGCTTCCATACGCGACTGTTGGTCGTATTATCGTCTTATATATCCGGATCTTTGCACCTCGTGAAAGAAGTTTCGACTTCATCAGATGTTGCATTGCAAAGAAAGATCTATTTCCTGCCATTATTCTCGTTTCAACTTCTCGCTCTAATTTGTTGTCATTTGTGATTGTTGCTCCTAGATATTTAAATTCTTTAACCACTTCGAAGTTGTGATTATTTATAGTAATGTTTTGCCTTATTCGCCGTCGTTCTTGTTTTGAGACGACCATGTATTTTGTTTTGTCTTCATTTATTTTTAGACCGATGTTTAATGCAGCTTCTTCTTTAAAGCTCGAGAAGATATCCTTAATCCCTCTACTAAAGTTATTATTTCCTAATATAATGAGAATAAGGGAGGTGTAGATTCCCTAGATGAGAATTGCTCCAAAAGCACCTCAAGCCGTCGAACCCGAAGAAGGCCCTCAACAATTTTTTTCTGCATATTGGACATTTCTATAGCAAATTCATATATTCTTCATCAGTGTTACAAAAACAATTCAGTGATAAAAGAAAAAAGTGTTTTTGCTTTGGAGTTGGCTATGCAGTTAGTGCAAGATCACATAAAAAGACGAATGACAATGACGAACGTTCCACGTTAATTACGTCTTACAATTAGACAGATACTTGAAGTTCAAGAAAAACAAAAGGACAATCAGACGGATGTTCTTATTTTAGGAGAACGCAAAATTTGCAGTTTGTGTTCGAGTAGAATTCGCAGGATGACAAAATACCTGTGCTTGCGTTGCAAAAAACCTGTTTGTTTGGGATGTACAAAACCACTATGTAAAAATTGCACATAAAATTGGTAAAGTTTGACTGAGGCTAGAAACAAACATTTTTGATCGATTTTTATTTTACCTAGTTTTTTGTTTAATGTGCAGTTTGAACATTTATCCTAGGAATACATTTTTTTCCATAGTGTTTTTTTAATTACTTTACAAATCTATGTACTTTTTCACACATATATGTATAGATGTCAGTTTTATTTTAATATTTTTTTCTTAACCCAAATAATGCCCAAATCTAATACGTTCGCTTTTATAAAAATATATCAGGGTATATTTGTAACATTTTTTCTTAATGAAAAAATTATTTTGGAATGTTGTTTTGCATCATGGCATCTTCAGGGGCTTTTCGTAAAAAATGTAGGCTATACAGGACGTTAGTGAATCTTATACACATTAAATACATTTACACAACATTAAACACTGGACGAAAAACAAATTTTTAAAAATTATTTTGAAGCTATATTGTGGGCAACAGTCTGAGACAGAGTTCATTCTGTGTTTAATAGAAAACTGTTCCCGATATATGCCTATTGTTGGAGTAAAGTTTATACATTCGAGCATTAAACCATATATACTATTTTAAATAAAGTTCAGTTTTGGGTTATTTTTTTTTATGTTTTTTTACTTTTGTGTCTAGGCGAAAAAGTCACATTTTTATGTTGTCAATCACGTCACAAAAAATAATACTTTGGTGACGTTTGATCTACAAGGAAAATGTTAATTTGCTGTAGTCAGCTGTACCTATACCAAAAATCACATTTTTTTTAAATCCTTTATAAAATGTATATTTATTTATAATAATCTTTCGCGCTAAATGACAGAATTTTTGATATAAATATTCTATATTCAGTGCTGCTACTAGATGCATGTATTTAAAACCACTAAATATAAGGGTGAAAACTCCTTAACTGTTATTTAATTAACAGTTATATTACTTTAAATGTAATTACTTTTAATTAATTTCACTATAATTACTTTAAATGTAATCTAATACCAATATTTACCAGATGTTTATCTCTGTTATGAAGAAAAATGCTGTTTTTCACGAATATGCCAATTCGACCTTCAAATAACCTTAATAAATTAATCTTGAGAATAGAGTAAATACCTCCGCTGATTACATTCTCTAAATTCGTAACATAAGCCCAACTAAATTCGTAAGGGTGATCTTGGTCTTGGTGCTGTTGACTACGTAATATCATCCGCGAGAACGATCTAATGCCATTAAATTCTTGCAGTAAATAACAACTTTGACGACCCTCACCTCCCTAAGTTTTGGTTTTAAGTCTTGTGCCTATGGAGACTTGTGTTCAACTTATCGAATACTACAATATGGCAAAGTTTGGGCAGATTTAAATGAGGGCATTTCTTCACAAGCATGTGCAGAATTTTTTGAATATTTTATTTTACAACTAATATCATCGCATTTTATGCCTAAAATTACTTTAAAAATGTTATATATAAAAAGTTTATAGTAAAAATTTATTAGGAATAAAAGCCTAACTTTAAATCCTAATAACTTTTATAATTATTTTTTAATAATTCACTTACATCATGAATATTTTTTTAAAAGCTGCACATAAATAGAAAGTTTGAGCCTATTTTGATAATTTACAATTGAAAGAAATGACAAAAGTTTTCTTTTTCTTTGTGTGAACAAGCAATAAATAGATAGTCTTTTTGCCCTTTTGGAATCAAAAGAACAAACCGGGCTCTTACGTGTTGTCGACATTCGCCTGCATCAAACGGTTATTGAAATTTTAAAATAGCTACTAATAACACGCATAACGTCAACATGTTCTTGCATACTATGTGCTTGTGATTCTGTAAGGACACAAAGCTATTTGTTTTTTTTTTGAATCTATTCTCTATCCTTCCATTGTTGGATATAGGTCTCCCCCAGTTCTCTCCATCTTTCCCTATCTTGAGCTGTTCTCTGCCATGTGGGAACTCCTTGTTTCCTGATGTCATCTTTCCTCGTCTGTAGTTTGCCTCTTAATCTCTTTGCATTGTATGGACGCCACTTTCCGATGGAATTGTTCCATCGTCCGTCTTGGAGACGTTCATTGTGTCCAGCCCATTTCCAGTTTAGTTTTGCTGCTTGTTCTATCGCGTCTACTATCTTTGTTCTGGTTCTGATCCACTGGTCACGTTTTCTATTTTTAAGTGATACACCCAACATTTGTCTCTCCATCGCTCTTTGTGCCTTCCTTATCCTATCCAAATTGGCCTGTGTAAATGTCCATGTTTGTGCTCCGTAGGTGAGCACCGGTATGATACAGGAGTTATATACCTTACTTCGTAAGTAAGCTATAAAGCTATTTGTTAATTGCTTGCTAACTTATTAAAACGAAATGTTTTTTTTTTGTTCTAAATGCAAATTGTGGAAATATGTTTAAACTTTCTACTTATATGCAGCTTTTAGAGAAAAATTCACCTTGTAAAAAGTTATAAGGACTAAATCTTCAATTTCTCGAGTTTTCTCTAAAATTTTAAGATTTTTTGAATTATAAACCCTACTATAAAACGTTACTTCACAATGAGGCAGTTGCAAATTAACATATTTAAATTTGAAAATTTGTTTATAAAAAAATTATTTGTACAAAAATTTTTGGGATCGGGGGTCTACATATTCGTATTCAACGAAAAATACGGAATAGTTTTCAACTATCCACCCTTCCATAGATATAGAAATATAACCTGCTGCCGGATTATTATGGACATTAACAAGATCTGGCGGTTACAAGACGATGTTTTAAGTCTACTACCAACTATTTTGGTAATGACACAAAAGACCCATTTTTGTTATTTTTTTTTTAGTAAATGTTTGTGTAGCAGTTTAAGAGTTATTTTAAGTAAGCTAATTGTATGATAATGTGTAGAATTTTTAGAAGCTAGGGTACTATTTTCTTGTTTTTATTAGTTTACATAAGATATCCCTAATCTTAATAGATTAATACTATACTATTAGACAGATTAATAATTTTTAATTTGTCAAAATATGTCTGTTAATTCGTTTCCATGGTAACTCGACCAACTGACTTACGAGGCTTATGTGATATTACACATTTTTATAAAACTGAAGCGTATTTTTTTTATTACGTGCTAGTCATTACGTTTCAGTATCTGTTATGATGCATTTACTTAGCATCCAAATAGTAGGTAATATACAATTTACTAGTAAGCGAGTAGAAAAAATAAATTAAATCTTAAAGAAAGAGAACGAGAATCTGTTAATGGGAATAATTAAAGGAACTCAGGTCACAAACAATACTTATTGTTTAGGATTCTAAATCCTGATTCTTACGCATTCTTTAACTAGCATCTTCAGCGGTTCCTTTACACTGCCTAACATACAGCAACAAAATAAGTATACGTACAAGTTAGTTTAAACATATTTCCCTATTTTTAAGTCCAGAAATGGTGGTTTATTTTAAGGTTTTTTGGGACACATTGTATAATTAACACCTAAATCTGGTGTTCAGTTTCCTGAAAGCATCTATATTAGTCACACTATAGTACAAACGAATGACTTGTTTCCCATTTCAATGAACTTTTATTGGGTCAATCGCAATAAATGGCTATACTAAAAGCTAAAACTGCTTAGTTTCAAATACAGAATGAGCGTACAAATAGAGCTAGATATTTAGATAGTGTTTGTTTCTACGGAATGTAACAAAAGTTAAATTTACGGAACCATTAATTGTGCGAGTTGGCCGGAGTTTCCGATTTTATTTTAACAATTATTGGAAGTTAAAATAAAATATCTGGATTGTAGCCAATTTGTCACATATTAATTAAGTCTTATACGTTTACTTTTATTAGACAAATAAAGATGAATTATCTACGAGTACATTAAATTGTGTTTAATAATAAAGGATTAAAAAAATTGTTACAAAACAGAATTTGTAGTAAATGATTTTAATTTTTAAATTAAAATCATAGAATATACACAGAATATACATAGAATATCTATCTACCGACCTACTGTTTGTAGATTTAGAGAAGGCATACGATACGGTACCTTTAAAAAAACTGTTTCAAACATTGACGAAAGTAGGTCTCAGTAGAGAGTATGTGAATGCTATCGCAAATGTATACAAAAATGCAAGAAGTGTCGTTAAAGAAGGAAACTTTACATCTGAATCATTTCCAATAACAAAGGGGCTTAAACAAGGATGTTGTCTATCTCCAATCTTATTTAAAATATATATTCAATTATCGCTAGAGTAGTGGAGGAAACAATTATCCGGAATGGGAATAGACATAGGCGATGGTAAATGTCTAACAACTTTATTTTTCGCAGATGATCAGATAGTCATAGCGAATGATGAGGAAGACATGGACTACATGTTTAGAAAACTAAAGAAAGAATATGAAAAATGAAACCTCAATATGAATATGTCAAAGACAGAGTATCTTAAAATTGGAGATGACGAAGAAGATCCAGAGTTAGAAATTAGAAACACAAAAACATGCAATACATATAAATATCTCGGATCTATAATATCTAAGGAAGGCACTACCAAAAGAGACATCGAAAACAGAACGCAGCAGGAAAAAAAAGCGGTTAACATTCTGAACTCTCTACTATGGTCTAAAGATATTAGACAAGAAACAAAATTGACAATCTATCGAACCTTGGTAGAGCCTATTATGACTTATGGGGCAGAAGTTTGGCAGATCACGAAAAAAAAAAAAATAGAAAAAGAATAGAAGTAATAGAAATGGATTTTCTAAGCATGTGGTGTATTCAGTGGGACAAATACTGTATATTCCAGTGTAGACAGAATTGAAACGTGACAACTAGTGTGGTATGGTCATATGAAGCGAATTAATAAAGATAGATGACCAAAGAAAGCTTTAAATTACATACCACAACAAAGAAGAAGAAGGAGAAGACCATCAGTTACCTGAGAAGAAAATGTGCGACAGCTAATGAGAGATAGGGCCATCAAAGAAGACGAATGGATGGACAGAGACCGATGGCGGTCGAAATGCGAGAAGCGGCAGAGGCTGTAGGAACCTCGCTTATATATATATATATATATATATATATATATATATATATATATATATATATATATATATATCCGGTCATAAACCGGATATCCCTCTTCGTCCCATTGTCAGTGCATACAACTGCCCTACACAACCCTTAGCCAAGTATTTGGCCAAAACTCTACAACCTTTCGCCGAAAATGCTTCATCCTTCGTCAAAAACTCTTTTCATTTCATCGAACTTCTTAAACAATACCCTATATCACCGTCAGACATTCTAGTAAGTTTCGATATTGTCTCACTCTTTACAAACATTCCAATAGATGAAACTTTAAACATTCTTAAAACCAAATACAATATTCAACAAGATCACTTATCTCTCATTAAACATTGTATGTCCAACACCTATTTCATCTTTCAAAACAAATTCTACAGACAAATAAATGGTGCCCCAATGGGCTCCCCTCTATCTCCAGTAATTGCCAATATCTTTATGGAAGACTTCGAGACCCGAGCACTATCCACATCAATGCTCAAACCCACATGTTGTATATATATATATATATATATATATATATATATATATATATGTATATATGTATATATATATATATATATTATATATATATATATATATGTATATATATATATGTATATATATATATATATATACATATATATATACATATATATATATACATATATATATATATATATAAATATATATATAAATATATATATATACATATATATATATATATATATATATATATATATATATATCTATATATATATATATATATATATATATATATATATATATATATATATAAAAACTGTAATGTGTATCAATTGTTTCGCCAAAGAGAACTAATTTGGCTTCTTCAGGGCTGAAAGAGAATAAATTATAATTAGCTACCATATATTATCTAATAAAAAACATTTATCTTACCGTTAATTTTAGAAATGTCGAGTTAGGATGTTAAAAAACTAAGCTAGTAACAACATAGTGGTGTTTTTTGTAGCTATGTGCAAAAAAGTTTTTTTGTTAACGTTGGAAATGTATGGTAGCTTTGAACTTAAAACGCAAAGGTTTACCCAAGGTTAATCGAAAAACCCAATGTAACTACATTTAAAGGAAATAATTCTTTGAATTGTCGGCAATAACTAAATTTTTGATTGTTATAAAGTTTGAATGTGAGGTTCTGTTTTCTGAATCGGGAATCTTTCGGCATCTGAGGATGCCGAAAGCTTGGCAAAATGGACAACGACGCGGTTCAACCCGGAAGACTGGTGAGTTTGATATTAATTTTAGTAATAATATTAATCTT
Source organism: Diabrotica balteata (assembly GCA_918026665.1). Taxonomy (NCBI): domain Eukaryota; kingdom Metazoa; phylum Arthropoda; class Insecta; order Coleoptera; family Chrysomelidae; genus Diabrotica; species Diabrotica balteata. The sequence continues at coordinate 146,087,244 of OU898276.1, read as the reverse complement.
AGCTCTAGTTTTTTATATATATATATATATATATATATATATATATATATATATATATATATATATATATATATATATATATATATATATATATAAACTGTAATGTGTATCAATTGTTTCGCCAAAGAGAACTAATTTGGCTTCTTCAGGGCTGAAAGAGAATAAATTATAATTAGCTACCATATATTATCTAATAAAAAACATTTATCTTACCGTTAATTTTAGAAATGTCGAGTTAGGATGTTAAAAAACTTAGCTAGTAACAACATAGTGGTGTTTTTTGTAGCTATGTGCAAAAAAGTTTTTTTGTTAACGTTGGAAATGTATGGTAGCTTTGAACTTAAAACGCAAAGGTTTACCCAAGGTTAATCGAAAAACCCAATGTAACTACATTTAAAGGAAATAATTCTTTGAATTGTCGGCAATAACTAAATTTTTGATTGTTATAAAGTTTGAATGTGAGGTTCTGTTTTCTTAGAACGCAAGCACTGACAATTACAAGTAGGCTTTTGAATATTTAAGTCGTTAAGGTTCATTGGTAAAACCGATGAAGTTAGATTCCAGTCTGGGGAGATATTATTTTAGAATTTTCTTAATAGAAATTCTTTTTTAATTAGTATCCGAGAAACCAGATAGAAAAACAAATATTGGACCACGCAAAGCAACATGAAACTATACAAGACATATCGAACAGCAACACAACAATATTGAAATGAAAGTTAAGAAAATTAAGATCAATAGAGGGCATATCATTAAGAGACAGACAAACCAGCAGAAGTATACGCGAACAATACAAAATTCAAAATATTAACAGGTGGATAAAAACAAGAAAAAAAAAACTGGAACGAATATGTAAACCGAATAGGACCAGATAGATCAGCGAATTGTAGCGATTTGTAAAAACAACAAGCCGTATAGCAGAAGACCCGTTGGAAGGCCGCCAAAAAGTGTACAGTCAACGACTAAAACCGAATAAAACGCAGACAAACAGGAGTAATCCTAGTCGCACGAAGAAGAAGAAGAAGAAAAAAAAAGAAGTAATTTTTATTATGATTAATTGTGGTTTAATCTCATATAAATACAATATTTAAACTAAACATTTGGTTATAGATTTTGGTAAAAAAAATGTCTTTAGTAGTAGGTACGCATGTTTATATGGAATTGTTTGTATATATTTTTGCCGAATAATTAATATAAGAAAATATTTAATATCCTACCCTTTCTTTTAAGATAAGTTTTTCTTTACAGACCTGCGATATCGATTATATTATTATAGCTAATTATTGAAATCTATTCCAAACAATCTCTTATAACATAGCTGTGAATTCATTATCATAAAACCTTTTCTAACAACGGGCAATATTCTTGTCATTTTCGCTATTAGATACTTTTTTATGAATGCCGGGTGAGTGAGTTTCTTGCTCATTACTTTTAAGCACCCTCATCATCGTTGATGGCATGCCATACTGCTTTCCTTATGTAGCTTATATAGCGGTGTCTACATGTCTGGGTGGTCGGATAGCTGTTTTTAAAGAATACATTCTAACAACAACACGACTCGGCGAAACAGACTGACCGTAAAATGATATTTCTTTTAATTATATAAAGGTAAAAACATTGGGAAAACACGTTTATTTAATAACTAAAACTTCCTGATAGTTTTTACTATTTTAAGTTTTCATGTAATCAAGTTTTTGCAGGACGGTACTAATAAAAACTTTCGTAGATTAAAATAGAAGGAGAGTTTTAGTGAACACCAAATTCGTTTATTAGTCTTATATGAGGAGTTATTTATTTTATTTATATATTAAATACATTTTCAAAAGCAAGAGTATGTCAGTCTGCGATTCTGTGATGGGAGTTATAGACTGAAGTAATATTCCGAGCAGAATGGACTGTGTGATATATATATATATATATATATATATATATATATATATATATATATATATATATATATATATCGATCCAAGGTTAGGTTAGGAGAATTAACATCTCAGTGGCGATTTTTTTATTTTATTCTCCAGTTAGATATTTGAGGAGTCCAATTAAATTTCTTAGTCTGTTGATGGGTGATAGGTGATAGAGTTCTGGACCGGTCCTGACGCTTATCAATCGTCTTCTGAAAGAACACCACTTTGTCAATATAGGTTTTGGCAGTTTTTCCACGTTTTTCGACAACTTGTCTCTAAGGTTGATAGAAACTGTCTACTTCTTGTGGATTTCTTGTACTCTTCTTCTTCTTCTTCTTCTTCTTCTTCTTCTTCTTCTTCTTCTTCTTCTTCTTCTTCTTCTTCTTCTTTTTCTTCTTCTTTCTTTTCTTCTTCTTTTTCTTCATTTTCCTTCTTGTATTTAGGCTTTAAAGCCTGTTTCTTCTTTAATAGTAACCTCCTAAATTGTCAATTGTCGCACCATCTTTTTCTTCGTCTGCTAATACATCTTCGTCTATTTGGTGATTTATCTCGTGCTATTCTTACTCTTCTATCCTTATTGACTTATATCTATATCATAGTTGCGACCTGTTTCCAACAACTGGTCTTTGGCCTTCGTCTTTTCTGGCGTTCTGTTAATTTCCAAATGTTCAATCACAAATTAATCCCTTCATTTGTAATCTCACATTATTATTTACTCGCAATTATATTTATTTGCAATTTAGTATAAGTAAATAAAACATACAAAAAAAAATCAAATAATCGGCTTTAATTATGCTAAATCAAATTCCTCGGCTTAATGCAGTAACAGTCAATAACATATCGAGGATACATAATTTATGTTTTGAAATTAACATACATATAAAATTAGAGATAAGTTTTAATATTGACGGTAAACTTAATGTAAGACCAATTACTTACCATATCGGAAGAGTATCATGAGGTTTTTTCCTCATGAGTTACTGTGGGATTAGTAACATGAAAATTCTGTCTTGTTGACTTTTTAAAGACAAATCACATGCTATGATTTTTCTGACGGGTATTCTTTTGTTAAAGTTGATTACATGTTCGTAAAATAGTTTCGAAACACAATTCAGATTTCTGCTTATAATCTGAGCCTTCTAAAAATTGCAAGACAAACAGACGTTGATAAAAGATGTTGATAAAGACGTTGTTAAAAGATCAACGTCTGTTTGCCTTGCAATTTTTAGAAGGCTCAGATTATAAGCAGAAATCTGAATTGTGTTTCGAAACTATTTTACGGATTTTGTAATTAGATGTCGCTATCGTGTCCGTATTGAAGCCATTTTATTGTTGCTTCTTAATAGACAAAAAATATTGATTTTTCACCTTGCGAACACCTATAAATAGCTGTTCTAATGAGACCTATTAGGTCGAAATACGTATCAACAGATACATAGGGGTTGTTTATAGGCTTTTTCATTTTTCATTTGATTACATGTATTCGAATGAACTGTCTTCCAATAAAGTCGTCCCAGGAACGTACCACAAAAATATTGTAAATATGATTTTAAAATCGTCTATTTTAAAATGTAATATATTTTTAGAATAGAAGAATTTAAATATTTCTGTGGAATTCTCAACAACAATAGTAAATTGAATTAAGATGCCTTTGTGTAAATTATATAATAATAAATTTTAAATATATTTCTCTATTAATTGCCCTTTTCTTCTCAACGATTTATTGATATTGTCCTTGTATGATCTCTCCGCATGAAATTTGCTTTGTTCTTCTTCTTTTTGACCTTTAATTTCCGTTTCTATAATACTCCTTAGCACACTTCCATACAATTTGCTGACTGTTCCTATTACGGATAGTCTTTTATTTATTTTTATTTTATTTTTTATAGATTGGTGATTTATCTATATATAATTGTCTATTCTTCTGATTTTCTAATAAAATTATTAAATATAGTGCTATCCTATTGAATAATGCTTAGGCTTTATTTTTGAGAAGTTTAGCGCATATATACCAGAACATAATTTTTTTCCATTTTTTAGGCCTTTTATGCCTTTTTTTGACCATATTTTTGGTGATTTTAATGATTTTTTTCTTATTAATGTACCACCTTAGTAATTGAGTCATTTAAATATTCTTGGCGGTTTTTGGTCAGTACTACTTTGTAGTGGTTTATCCATACTTCAAATTGTATTATTGATATGTTAGTTAGTTCTTTGTTTATTGTTCTAACTCAGCACTGATAGAATGAACCTTCAAGCTTCTCGTGAAATTTTTATTGCATCGTTAATTTTTTTTTCGTTCTGTATTAGTTTGCTCCTTTCAAGTTAATTTTTTTTTTGTAATATTTGAGGTCGTTTAGATGTTTTGTACCTAACCATTTTAGATATTTATTTTGTTTGATTAACCTTTCTATTTCTTTATTTGGCTCCAAACCATCGCTCTTATATTCCTTTTTTGTTCCTAATGCTTGTTCAGTAGCTTCGTGTAATCTGAGACGATGTTACAGGTTTCTGGAAACGTGAGGTCTTGAAAGGTTAAAATCAAGTTATTGTCTAGCTGTTGTTGATATAGCTGTATTGTACTGTCATGTATAAAGCTAACAAGATTATATTATATTTGTGTCACTTCTTGTAAACCTGCTTTACAAGAAGTGGCACATAGTTTGTTTCTCTTTACTCTTTACTTGATCTTTTGGTGAGACGAATTATTTGCTTCGTATTGGGAAATGATCTGAACCACCACAAGAAGTTCAATACTCCGTTATAATTTATCTGTGTGACTGTGTTTGTGAGGTGCTTGTACTCAGGTATATGAATGCATATTTTTATAACTAAAAAAGCCATTGAAGATTGGAGATTCCGATTTGGAAAAAAACATCGAGAAAAAAAAAATAAACTGTTCGCAGTCATTCAACACAATTTTCAAAAAGGTTTCAAATTATGATTTCTAAGAGATTTCACCATTTTTATTGTTTGTCACTGTAAAAATAATAACCAATAATTTGCATTATAATATCACCAGAATTTTATTAATTTAAGGTATATGGCTCAGAAATTTGTGGAAATAACAATTTATACGAGCCCTGGATACTATAAATCCAATTTTTATTTTAAAAGTATTCTACATTAAACTGAAATTTTAATATTTAGCACAGAAACTTTTGGTCACGTACAATCAGTCGCGTAGACATTTTCCTCTAACGACTTTGTCTTTGACCTTTTTCAAGACTTTCGCCCTTTTACCTGGTACGCACAACCTCAGTAGCAAACTTTGGGGTGCATTATTAGATATTCATTTAAATTATGTAATAAGTGTCCTATTAAATTTCTTTGCGGCACCCATTATGTGGCAATTATACTAAATTATTTTAGTTGCTCGGTAATTTCAGCAGCTAAATGCCAGGTTGTGTGGTCGTATTTTCATTCCCTTTTGGAAACTCTCGAATTTTAGGAATATCTAGAGCTATAAGTGGATACATTAAGTTTAAGTTTAACTTTACGATTTTGTTTTCTAACATGCAAAACGCTATTTTAAATTATAGTAGTATATGTAGATTTTTAAAATATTACAAGTTAATTTTACGATTCTAACAGATTGTGGTGATATGTAATTATACTATCTTTTATCTAACAGATTATGGTCATATGTAATTAAACTATCTTTTATAATTTTTCTTATACGGTGATAGATACCAGCACAGTAAAACTCAAGACGTGCACTGAAGAGGCATACAACCTATCATTGAAAATTAGCTTAATAGGCACTAGTCATAACTAGTGTTTTATGTTTTACTAGTCATGTTTTAATAATTTAGACACCTACACCTTTGTTAAAAAAAAATTTATTTTAGAGAGAAAATCGTAAATTATGACAAAAAAAAATTCAGAAACCTAAACTGCAAAAACTGATCGAAACTGATAATAAGAGGTAATGTTTAAAATAAAGCCATTGAAATGTTAAAATAAATAAAGTTAAAAAAAAATTAATGACAAAATGAGATCGTAGAGTTTAAATACAAATAATACGCAGAATTAGAAGAAAGTCGTCTAAAATGGGGGATAGTGCCCAATGGCTCAATAGGGTAGGTCGCATTTGCGCAAGTACTGATTTCGACATTTATCGTATGCATTGTTACTAACCACTACCTTGCCAGGAGGTAACCATTCTTGGTTTTTGCTCAAACTTGTATCCTTTTTTGACGTTTGAGGTTAGAATAATTAAGGAGCATACATGTAAAAACCGATAAATCCCCTTTTTTTAAATTTGGAGATAAAAGCCAAAAACTTGTACAGTAAAATCACATAACAATTTAAAGAAACATCATATTGGAAATAAATAGTAGAAGTTATGTTATAAAATTCTAGAATTTTAATATATGTATTATCTTTTTTTACTGTTTTTATTTTTGATTTTTTTTAATTTATCGGATTTTGCTTGAAAACAGAAACTTATCGGTTTTTGCCTGAAATATCTTTGCAAGAACATTATATTTTTGTAGTTAATAAAAGAAAATAAACAAACTAGAATGTAAGAAATTATTTTTGTTATAGTTGTATATTTAACAATTTGAACCAAATAATATCAAATTTAAAGCGTTGGTTCCTCTTCCAGGCAGTCACATGTCTCCCCATCCTCTTCCTCCTCATCCTTTTCATTTGAACTTTTGCCATTAAGCAATTCCCGGGACCAGTCAAGGTCTTGTAATTTCTCCCAATCTTGATGTAACTGTTGATTTAATAAGTGTTTGGGGTTTTTTATATTCTTTTCGAGGATACCCCGAGTCAATTATTTTTCTGAGTTGGTCAACTCAATATTGGAAAGTTTTGGTTTCAAAAGTTTTTCTAAATTTTCCAACCCACCGGTAAAAAATAGTTTTGAAATGATCGTATTTTTATAAGTTTGTTGTAATTGTTAAATTTTTTATTACAATCTTTTTTGTATCAGCTAGCGCTTTCACTTTTTTCAAGCCAACTTCAAGCTCTTTCATATTAAACAATCTCCAATCTCCAATTAACAACTCCAATTTGTTTGTAAATATCTTCATATTTCTCTCTAAAGAGAATTGCGGCTTTTTTTTCTTAGAAGCTTTTTTACTGTCTCAAATACCCTGTCTAGTTGCAAATACCAATAGCCCCTGACTGGAAATACAAGTAATATTTCAGCTACTTGAACTGGAGCTTTAGATCTAAGCCAGAAGTACAGAGAATGAATAATATGGGAATTTTTGTTTTGTCCACTGCATCTATTGCAAAAGAGGTGAAGTGTAATATTATTGTACTCTTAAGAATCCAAATAATTTACAAGTGCAGAATCTATTTCAATTGATCCCCTACCTGTCTGATCTTCAGTCCACGTAGAAAAAGTTGGATGTTTGGACTGGCCATCAACGCAGCAAAAACATACATGCTAATTTGCTGTGTATAAAACCCATTATTAATCGGTGTTTTTTGCAAAGGCTGTACCTGCTGCGTACCAAAGAAGAATGTAATGGAATTTTCAGGAGTTTCTTTTAGCAGACTATAAAAAGCATTAGCCATTTTTTGGTGGATACTCAATTCAGTACGAAACTCTCTTTTCTTTACCCCAGTATTTTCGTTCAAATTTTAAATTTAAGTCTAGTACATTGTGAGCATTTCGCAAAAAAGACCTGACCATATCTTAATGACAGAAAACTCAGAGTTGCATAAGATAAACAAAGAATAACTAAAAAAAGAATGGAAACGAATGAAGAATAGAAAAATACCTTGGCCTGGAGACATTCCCATCGAGTTGGTGAAACATGGACCGGATGCTCTTTTGGAAAGCTTAGTGAATATTTTTAATAAATACTTAATTGAAGGCCAAACGAAAAGGGAGACAGGAAAGAGTGCGAAAATTATGGAGGCATTAGCGTAACTAGCTCGCTGGGAAAGTTATATGGTCGAATATTGAATAGAAGGATAGAAGAGGAGTATAAAGAAATTGAAGAACAAAGCGGCTTCAGAGCAGGAAGATCGAGCGTGGACAACACATTTACCCTTTAACAAGTAATTGAAAAACGAACAGCTCGAAACCTCCCTACGCATCTGGTATTTGTAGATTTGGAGAAGGCTTATAATACAGTTCCTTTAAAACTCTTATTTAATGTCTTACGGACCTTAGTAAAACATATCTAAAAGCAATATTGAACATCTATAAATGTCCTCAAAGCACTGTAAAAACAGGAAATACTTTCTCAAGGGTATTTACAGTAAAGAAAGGCTTGAGACAAGGATGTTGTTTTTCCCCCACCCTATTCAAAGTATAAATCCAAGAAGCACCAATGAAGACAAAAATGTGCGGGAATGGGGTTGAATCTTAACAACCATTATCTGACAACGCTGTCCTTTGCAGATGATCAAGTACTAATTGCAAGCTGTGAAGAAGATACAGATTATATGCTTAGAAAGCTCAAAGATGAATACGAAAAATGGGGGATGAGTATGAATATGTCAAAAACAGAATATATGCGAATAGGCAGTGACGACGAAGACCCGGATTTGGAAATTAGACAAATGAAATGGTGCTACGAATACAAAAATTTGGGAAGTATTATCTGCAAAAAAGGAACAACGGAACGAGATATAGACTATAGAGGGCAACAAGGCAGGAAGAGTGTTCAAATTCTGAATTCGATACTTTGGTCCAACATAGCTACTATGAGAACTAAAGTGACTATCTACAAAGTAATTTTAAAACCCATAACCATTGAATGTTGGCAAATGACAGTAAAAGGAAAGAAAAAAGTTGACACGGTTGAAATGGACTACTTGAGGTGAGCTTGCCGTATATCAAGATTAGAACGTATACCTAATTCTGAAATTCGAAGGAAAACAGATAGAGTACATACAACTTCTGAAAGAATAGAAACTAGACAGTTAATATGGTATGGACAAAAACAGCTATTGTGTAAAATAAACAAAAAGCACCTAGTGTGCTACCTTTTACTACTACCACCTAGTGTTTACTACTACTATATAGTGTGCTACGACGATTGCCCTTCTTGTCAATTCGAGCAGCACCATTCTTCTACACGAGATTGGACCTCTCATTAGTGAGACTTGTAGTAGTTTAGATTATACCACTGAAATGCGTGCCGAAATAAAACTGGAATTCGAATATATATATATATATATATATATATATATATATATATATATATATATATATATATATATATATATATATATATATATATATATATATAATTAAACCTAGAGCTAAGATTAATACTATTATATTTATTATAGAGTTCGAACTTACTAAATTAATTATATTATTAATAATATTAAACTTACCAGTTTTCCGGATTGAACCTCGTTGATTTCCAATGCTTTCAGCTTTTGACCTCCTCTCTGATGTATTCTTCAGGGCTTCCGAGGTCTCAGTCTCCCGAACCTCCAGACACTACCATACTGATCACTATTCACTTCACTACTACGACTAAGAACAGGGGACGGTTTATTTATACCGTCGATAATGACGTGGCCTAGGTAGAAGTTAGGAACGGGATTGGCGCGGGAGTTAGCGCGAACATTTCTGACAGTAGGATTTTGATTCGTGGATGGAGGGGACGATATTTCTTTATGAGAGGTCTCCATGTAGAAGGTAACCATATAGCGTCATCGCTTTTATTAAGACAATTTGTCCTTTTTTCTATTTCTATGGCTTCTCGGATAATTCTTAGTTTTTAAAAGCGGATTGGGGCTCATGTTTCTGGAGTTTTCTAAATCAGTTTTGTTACCTGTATGAAGATGATGTTGACCTAGAGCTGAAATTGAATCGGAATTTCGAACAGAAATGGAATGTTCATAAATCCTATTTTGGATTCACCGATTTGTTGGCCCTATATATGAAGGGGGACAGTCTGCACAAAGAAATTTATAAAGTTCTTGCTGTTTATTTGGAATGTTGTCTTTGATTGATCGGACAAGTGATGACAGTTTTTGTTGGAGGGTAAATATTGTTTTTATTCCTCTTGATTTAAAAAAAAATATTTATTGTTTCATTACCCTCCACCAAAAACTTTTATTCCGTGTTAAATAAATGGTCTAAAATAAAATTATTATCCGTATGGATAGTTTTATTTTAGGATATATATATTTACATACGGATCTTTATAATCCGTATATATTTTTGTTTTTCCCCTTTTTTCATCTACCTTCATGTTAAGTGAAGCAATTTGAAGCAATTTATCCTTTATAAACGTTATAATTTACGAGTACAAGATCCTTGTCCAACAAACAAAGTATAACTGTATAATTTTACCCGACGATTTAAGCTAGATATGCTGTATGTAATGAAAATAATTGCAGTCCTATATAACGACAATCTGGCTTTTAAAATTAGCTTTTACTTCGAATGTTACGTAGCGGTATAAGCCGAATGAGCTTTAAAAATTAAAGTGTAATATTCATAAAATTTTATTATTGTGTGTCTCATATTCTTTATAGTAGTAGCAGAATTTAACGTTAAATTAAATTTGATCTTTCATATTGATTCCAATTTCAAATTATCGTTGTTTTTGTTTGGTGTGTTCCAATTATATCACATTTTTATATTTCTATCTAATTATTTCAGTTATAATAAAATAATCTAGGAAAAACTTTAAAGAAAAAAATATATTTTATAGACTTACCCTACAAAATACCAAGTTCTATTTCTAACCATATATCTGATATCAATTTATGTTAAAATTTATTTTTAACGCAAACGAAATAGGGATGCGAAAGTTGTTGAATTTAAATCGTGCTATGAGTAGACGTTTATTTTTTGAAGTAAAAATTTCTTATCCTGCGTCTTTTACTTTGGTTTTGCTAATAAATGCTTTAATCCATTTGTTTGTTTTTTTGTCTATAAGTCTCACCCCGAGCATTGATCTTTCCATCGCTCTTTGTGCTTTTACCGTTTTAGACATACTATGGTATAACACGACTACCACTGAACTGTTCCGCGCTGCAGTAAAAAAGTAAAGATAGCCGTGATGATCGCCAACATCCCGAACGGATAGGCACTTTAGGAAGAAGATACATATTATACTTGGTGAGTGTCCACGTCTGTGAACCATATGTAAGTATAGGGAGGATACACTGATCGTAAATTCTGGTTTTCAAATATTGTTCTATTTTAGTGCTTTTCAAGATTTAACTTAGTTTTCCAAATCCTGCCCATTCTAACCTTATTCTTCTGGTAATTTCGGCAGTTTGATTTTCTTTGGTAATTTTCATTATCTGTCCCAGGTAGTTGTATTTGCTTACTGTTTCTAAATTTATGTCGTTGAACGTTATTTCTCTAATATTCGGAGTATTTGTCATTATTTTTGTTTTTTGCAAGTTAATGTTAAAACCTATTTTTCCGAAGTTTGAAATAATTAGTTATCATGGTATGTATTTTTTCGAAACTTGTAGTGCAATGTCATCAATGTATCTCAAATGACTCAGTTTTCTTCCATTAACATTTATTCCTTTATCTACCCAGTTAATGTCTTTAAACACTTCTTCCAGTCCAAGTGTGAATAGCTTTGGTGAGATTAATGATATTGGCGAACTCCTCTGATGATTGGTTTAGCTTTAATTTTCGCATCTATTTGTATTTTTATTGTAGCTTTCTTGTAAATATTATGTATGAGCATTCTGTATCAGGAGTCTATCCTGCAGTTGTTTATAGCTTTCTCTATTGCCCAAAGTTTTATGAAGTCAAATGCCTTTTCATAATCAACAAAGCCAAAGTTCAAGTGATATTTATTGGCTTCCTTTATTATCGATCTGATTGTAATGAGACAATCCGCTGTACTGTAACCCTTTCGGAATCCTGCCCGCTCTAAGGGTTGATAACTACTGAGCTTCGACGTTAACCTGTTAGTTATTACTCTCATAAATAGTTTGTACATTTGGGACAACGGGGAGATTGACTTATAGTTCTTCAGATCTCCCCTGTCTCCCTTTTTGAAGAGAAGTATTGTCAAACTTTCATTCCAATCATCTGGGACTTCTCTCTGAAGACATTCGTTGAAAAAAATATTCAATTTTTCGAGAATAATTTCACTCCCCTCCTTCAACATTTCTACAAGTATTCCATCTAGGCCCGGAGTCTTATTATTCTTTACTTGTGCCATAGCTTGTTTTATTTCGAAGGATTCTATGTTAGGGAGTATTTCTGAGTTGACATTCGTTATTTTTCTCTTAAGATCTTCATTTGAAGTGTTATCTGGGTTCTTGTTTGAGGAATATAAATCACGGTAAAATATTTGAGTAACTTTAAGAATTTCGTTCTTTTCTCTTATTTCTTTTCCACCTTTATCCTTCAATGAGATTGTTATAGGCCTTCCTAAGTTTGATCTTAAGCATTTTAGGCCTCGATTCTTTTCTATTATTTTTTCTACTTTGTTTTCATCATAAGTCCTTACATCTTTCTTTACTTCCTTCTTTATTTGTTTATTCAATACTTTAAAACCATTGTTGTTTCGGTTTCCTTCGCTTAGAATTGGGCGTCTCTTTTCCATCAACCGTTTTGTTTCATCACTTATTCTGTCTTCTTTATTTTTCGTTTCCTTTGCAACAGTCAGTCCTGCTTTCAAGAGCTTTCGTTACATTTTTTTATTAATTGTGTTCATTTCGGATTATTCTTGTTGATAATGTTCTACAAATTCTTTTCCTAAGACTTCTCTGTACTCATCTCCCTTCTGTCGTATTTTTGTTTGATCTATCTGGTTACAGTAATTATCTGGCCTGTTTTTACTGGTTTTTGACTGTTTAATATGAATCCTTGCCTATAAAAAGTGATGATCGCAGCCAGTTGTGAGTCGATTGAGAGCAGTTATATCTTTAAAAATGTCTTTGTTCTCACACAAGAAGTAATCGATCTCGTGTATTGTCTTTTTATCGAGAGATATCCACGTCCATTTTCGGTTTTCTGATTTCTTGAAGTGTGTGTTTATGGCATGTAAATTTTGTTGTTCTAAGAAGTTATATAATTCTTCTCCTCTTTCATTTCGTGTGCCCTAACCATGCATCCCTATTTAAGTTTCAGTATTTTCTTCTTTTTTACCTAATTTTGCGTTTCAGTATTTAGCGAAATCTTCCATAATGATGGTATACTTTGTATTATTTTCTTCTAATACTGTTATCAAATCTTCGTAGAATATTTCAACTATCTCTACCTGATGTGTTTTTGTGAGAGCATACACTTATATAACCTTGAGCTTGGTTTTATTACCTAGGTCTATTATAATATAAGCTACTCTATTAGAAACGCTTTTATATGTAGAAATGTATAGCAAGAGATACTTTCTTACAAGAAATTCTACTCCAAGTAGCAGGCAAACATTAAATACTGATTTAACCGGCTGTGATACTGCGAACACTCACCAACCCGTCTGGAAAAAGTGGTGTTTTAATGATAAGATATCCCTCAAAATAAATGCCTTTGAGATGTATATATACAGACGAATATTGAGAATTCCATGGGTAAAAAGAGTTACTAATGTTGAGGTACTTCGTCGAATGTGTAAACAAAAAGAATTACTAAGAATAATCAAAGATAGGAAAATGCAATACTTGAGTCATGTGTTGAGAGGCGAAAAATATGAATTACTTCAAGTTATACTGGAAGGAAAAGTACAGGGCAAAAGATCAGTAGGAAGACGCCAGAACTCATGGCTGAAAGACCTAAAGAGATGGTTCGACCGCTCATCCGCAGAAATCTTTCGCGCAGCAGTTTCCAAAACCACAATTGCCATTTGGATCGCCAACCTTCGAAAGGAGGCGGCACCATGGGAAGAAGATCCCTGAAAACACATGTTAAACCTGAAAAAAATGGGACGATACTCCAGGTGGGTAGAGCTAGCAGCTCAGAATCCCACACCGGAAATCCGGTCAGCCACACGGATTCTGTGGGAGGCACAAGCTCAACAAAACGCGCTAAAATAGATACAAACAAAGAAAAACAGTTACTACTAGCCACATACAACAACCAATCTATGGCTAAAGATAAAAAGGTCTACGAATTAGAAGAAGAACTAGCCAAGAAAAATATGATGTTGAAGTGTGTGTACATTTAGTCAAGATACACACTTGTAAGTTGCCATTTACTGTAATCTATGTAAAAAGATGTTTTTAGAGTATATATGTTAAATAATGCTGGTGACAGTATGCAACCCTACTGAAATCCATTTCCGACTGTGAAGATCTTGGACTGTTCATTTTCGAATCATATTGTTGCTTTTTGTTGAAAATACAATTTTAAATACATTGGAGTTGACATCTTTGTCTCTCTGTATTAGATCTTGAAAACTGAAAAGTACTTCCCTGGGACCGAGTCATTGATTCTGAATCCAAATTGAACTCGAGATGTTTTTATAATTTAATGTATATGTACGAGTGACTAATAGTAAGCAATAATTTAAGTATATGGCTCATCCAACTTGGCTTTTTTGGGAAGTGAAATAAGTAGACTTCGGCAAATATGCAAATAAAAATGTAGAAAATATGCGCATAAATATGCACGTGTTTACTCGAAAATATGCAAATATTTTACAAAATATGCTACAAATAAATAAAAAAATCGTAAAATAGTAACAATTTTATTTAAAAAAAAAGTGTACTGTTGTATATTTATATTGTTCTAATTTATTTGTCTTTATTCTAATTTATTGTCTATATTCTAATTTATTAAAACTCACGATAGCTAATTACTAATTTATTAAATAACTGTACAACTTTATTTATGTTCGATACATTTTAAAATCGCGGTTCCCGAGCTTCTTATGACTGGTTAACAAATAAAAATGTGGCGTTTATATACAAAAACTTCCGCTATCTGGAAAGTTCGGCGACCTTCTACATTATAGTGGAACTCCATAGAATCATCTCGTATTTACGAGGCTCTCGTAGACAGAGCGGCAATGATCTAACAACTGGTATCGAAGCGGTTCCAGAAAACTCGTATTCGTCGCTGTTATAGCGAAGGGGAACCCAACGTGTCTCAGGTAGATTTTTTGACCTACAAATTACGAGAATCAATAAAAAAGAATTAGTCATAAAATATTTACAATTCTATATGCCATAACATTTAAAATCGTAACAGTACATAACTAAATATTTCCTACTATTCATTAAGATTTACATTAATTTTAAGTAACTACATCATTTTTAAGTATTAATAAACTTATTTGGAATTATGGTAACAATAAATGACCAAGTGGTGTTTAAAATTTTCTAATAAAAACTTGTGGCTTCTGTCTGAGTACATATATTTATATATGGAAAAACTTCGTTCAACATCAACTGATGTAACGGGAGCATTTTTCAAACCAACCAAAACATTTGGTTCTAAATTAATTGTTTCCGAAATATTTTCAGCTAGAACACTGACTACTTTAGAAAGAATATGGTAACCTTTATTTTTTTCCATAGTAGCTTCAATTTTTTTTAAAATATCTTTTCCAATATTACCTCTAACGTTCCGACAACATGACGCAAATTCTTTTATTAATGCTGTACTTTCGAACAATGACAGTTTTGGTGAGTCTAACTGAGTAATTGTTTTTTGAACAAAACTAAAATTTGATTTTATAAATAAAAGTTCTTGTTGAAGCAAGTTACTCTGAAAAGTTTGTTTAGAATCCAAAAGAGATTGGGAACTTTCATCTGTTAACATATCAATTATGTTCTTTATTTTAACAAAATGATCTGCATAAAAATTAGCTGCTTCTAACCATGTTCCCCATCGCGTTAAAATAGGTTGTGGTGGAAGAGGAATGTTAGGTAGCATTTCTTTATAAAGTTGAATTCTTATAGGAGATTTAAGAAATACTTTTGAATCTCCATTTAGTTCTTCAAAATTTTTAAACTGTAAATTCTAGTATCTTTACGGCTTTAACTGTGTGTACAAAATCTATGTGTTACTAATTTTGTTCCAGAAATAATATGAATAATACCATTTTTGGAGTCTTTGATCTTTCTTAAATAGTTTATTTCTTCAGCTTTCTATGGCTAAAATCCAGAGCTTTTAAAACCATTTATTATGATATCTGATTTTAATTGACATATGGCTGTATCTAGTACTAATCCAACATTTTCTTTGGCACCAACTGACTTCGGGTTGTCTCCTCTAAACTTTAATACTGCCCGGTTCTAATTTACGTTTAATGGTTTGAATGCAGCAATATCTAAAAGATGCATAAGTTTGGTCGCGTTAGGATACAATGCCACTACAATGATTTGTAATTTTAAACATAATTGACTGGTTTTAATGGTTAAGTAAGTTTTATGTCCATCAGCGAACAAAATGACTTAAAATTTAGTGATTTTCGCAGCTAGATATTTATTTAAGTCCTTTTCTATGTATTCATAGTTTTCATTCTTTATTCATTCCGTATCACCACATTCTATGCCCCATTCTTGTGGAACTAAATTAACAACTTTGTTAGGAATTTTTTTAAAACTATGCAAATAACCATTGGTGATGTTTATTTCTCCAGATGCTACACAGGTAAACATAACCGTCAAATTATCTTTGGTGAGTTCTATTTGATATATATTTTTGTTTTTCTTTACAGCCAACACTTGTTTATTTTTGGGACACAAAAACAAGCAGGCACAAACATCTGTGTCTTGATAAGTTAGATATATACTTTTAAAAAGTAGAAATATTTTAAGTTCGTTAGCTGCAAAACTCCCGCACATGTAAAGACCTTGACTCCTTTCACGTAATTTCCTCCTTCCTTTTGCTTACAGGCAACCTTTCCCTTACGTCCTTTTAAAAAATCTGAGAGGTTGCAAAAAAGCGACGAGACGGCAGTCAGTCAGAAAAAGACAAATGGTACTTCCGGACCGAATCCCGATGAGGCATGCCTCTAAGCCGGTGAGACAGCGATGGGGGCATTACAGGTGCAATATAAGTCATCGTGATGGATTTGCCACGTGCAAAACTAACGTCTTGCTTTACCGTTCCCTTTTACGTGCTTTTTTTGATAAAAACGCGAATGCGGGGTAAATCGAGATTTTACCTTTTGTATAAGATATGAGGATTGTTGTAAGGTGTTATATAAATTGATACATACATCACCTATTTTTGGAAGTACATCTGGAAAAAATATCGTTGGTTTTAAAATATTTAAGCTTTTTTAAATTTATTTTTATAGCAACATACGATAATACATAATATCATGACAGTTTAAAATCTCACTTTCTACTGTGTTTATCCGTAATAGTCCACATCAAATTAAGTCTATTAGCTGTGACTTGGTGTAGTGTATGTATTAAATATAGTTATATAATATGTATCAAGTGCATTAAGTAGATGTTTATAATAATAATAAAGGCCTTTTTTCATCACACAATATTATTTAACATATATTAATTATTAATTAAAAAGGCTCCAGGCGAGTTTCAGTTCACGAAATGTACAGTGCGAAGCACTGACATATCCTGTCTGCTCAGCTAACATGGGCAAACAAATAATAAAAAATATCTAGAATTGTAACCAATTAATAGTACTAATATTTATATAAAAACGAAATCAAAATGTAAATTAAATAAATTTTAGTTTAAATAATTGTAGGGAAAAATAAAAATAATCTAATCTAGCATTTAATTAATAAATGCACCCTAAATGTAAGTTCTATTCATTATAATTATGTATGTTGTCAAACTCTACCTATGTAATTTTTTAAAAACGAATTTTTTAAATTTGTTTTGAGTAAAATTGAGAGCAATGGTATAATTATTCATAATTTTTTGGAATTGACACAAGTTAACTCGTTGACTGCCAAGAACGAGATAACTCGTGGTTGGCTGTCTGTTCTTAGGCCAACCATTAGTTATCTCGTTTTTGTAGATGTTTTTCGTAGCACCGAGCACGAGATTATTTGTGGGATATGCATGGAGATTTTATATTGGGGCGTCTAAAAAAGGTTATTAAAATATAGGTGGACATCAAAAAACAGATTTTTTTATTATTTTTGGTTATGGTAAAAGGACAAAAATTAAAAAGTCGAAAATGAAATAGAAACATACAAACTTCAATAAAACAGTGCTTGAACAGATCGATTCATTACGATATTCTTTGAAGCAGGGTTCTATACATAAAAGAGGCTTTTTTCACATGCACCATATCTATATCTTATTTCTCGACGACGATTACGAGTGGTACATATGCGGCAAGCTCTTGTTGGTCGCTGTTTCTTTTCTGTTGGTGGTATACTTTCAAGGTAACGAAATTTTGTTAAAGGATTTGGTGTAGCTTTTGAGATATTATTACCAAGAAGAGTCGAAATAAAATTCTTTCGAAATTTTAAAGATTTTATTTTGCTGCCTGTTGACTTACGGTAGAGCAAGTATGCATTGTTTATGTATATTTCGACAATATGTAAAGCTACTTTTTTCGGGCACCTTATGGTTTTTTCAAAGCGCTGTAGTAGCTTAGCATTTGATCTGACTGGTCTATACATCACATTTCAGCGTTGTAATCCTTGATTATGTTAGGTTTCCAGACAACTTTTCCACTTTTGGCATGAACCTCGACCACTTCTACTTTGTGCATATTTGAAATCATTAAAACTTCGCGTTTGTCGTTCCACTTACACACAACAACCGATTTATTTTTTTGCCATACACTCTCGCCCTTTTTAAGTTTTTTTGAGATCACGTATTTTGGATTCTCTTTTCGATTATTGCATAAAGTACCACAGACGTATGTTTTTCTGGCTGTCATACGCTTGGTAAGGGCTATTGAATTGTAAAAATTGTATATAATATATCCTTTCTCCAACTATTTATCCAGTAAATGGAATACGAGCTCTATAGTATGTCCCATATCAACATTAACGTTATTGGCTTCAGATTTGCCGCAATAAATTCTAATTTTCAAAAAAACTCCATGGAATTCACACAGTTCCTATAGTTTCACACCATACTTATGTTTTTTATGTATTGCCGAAAAAATAATCCACCACGCCAGAGGATCATTGATTCATCAATGCATAAGAATTTATCGGGAACATAATTCTCTTTCATTATTTTGTTAGAATGACTGAGGACGGGCCTTATTTTATACAATCAATCCTCTGTTTGTTCCGAGTTGTCGACAAAATGCAAAAACGTAATAGTAGGTAAAATACGTGGGCCCATGTGTAGCAAAAGAGCAATAAATACTCGTAGTTCATTTTTGTCTGTTTTAACCCATCTATTTATTTGACAAGACTTTGTAAGTGTATTTTTCTGAATTGCTTGGGATGCATACAAATTTGTTTGTTGAACCAATATGTTTAAAAATACATCGGAAAAAAACAAGTTAACCAAATTGTCGATAGTCAACTTACCTTAATGTCTTGACCCAACAACTTGTGTAAAAAAATCAAAAGTTGGTGGGTTATTCTCAACATCATACCATCCTTCTTCGTTGGATATTTCAGCAGTTGACTCTAGAGTAGGTTGTTTCAATTGTAATTGTGACAAAGGGATCTCGTCGCTTGTTGTTGAACTTATTGAACTTGTTGAACCTTGCTCATTTGATAGTTTATAGTCCGACTATCATCCGAATTATCCTTCAGAAACTCTTCTCATTCACACTCATTCATGTTCGCATAGTTCCCGAGTTCCTCTGAAGTTGAGCCTCGTTTTCTGGACATTATTTTATAAAAAACGCGAAAACGAAAACGAATTGACCAACACAAAAAAACCACACAAAAGACATACAGCTCTATCGCACACCAACTCAACAGAGATACTAAACACCTATTTCTGCAGACTCGGCTATCCTATCAGAGGTTCGACGGCGACAATGGCCTTTCCTTGACAGTGCATTGGCAGTCAACGCGTTAACCAACCTCTTTTTTTAAACTTGTTACTTATTGGTTGATTTCTACGGATACCATGTATCAAACGAAGGCTAGAATTTTGAATTTTTTATATACGATAACTATCACGTTCTGTAATACATGAATTATAAATCGTATCACAATAATTAAAGTGCGATAACACAAAGGTATCACACAGCAAATTTTTAAGCCTTTAGTCAAGATATGACGAGATTGGAATATACATTTCAGATAGTGAGAAATTTTTGACATTTTTTTAAATTCTATCGAATAATTATTATCAATGGTGATCATATGAGTAAAATATCTCAGAAATATTTCTCTGTGTGTCATTGTACCAAAGCTATATCTACAGATTTATTGTTATTAAGATAAAGACAATAGCTAGAAGAAAATTGAGAAAATCTTTCTAAATCATAATTAATTGCAGCCAGTGCCTCAGGCTGCCATCAGGCTTAAAAGATAAGTAGATCTGAGTGGCATCAGCAAAATAGTGCTGATTACAGAAGAAAAAATTAGCCGTAAAGTTTAAAGTATATACTAAATAATTTGGGACCCAATATAGAGCCATGTTATGCCCCTTTGTTTGTTTTAAAATAGTTCGATGTCTTACCATTGTAATGAATAGCTTGACTTCTATTATTGAGATAAATGAATAGCATATCAGATGCCTGCTTAGACATACCAATATACTTAAACATTGAAATCAACAGATAATGGGTAAGCGTATAAAAAGCTTTGCAATAATCGAAAACAATCAGCACTAAGTATAATCAAGCCGTTATCGTAAGCACCACATATGTCATCAGTTATTTTTAAAAGGGCACTAGTACAGCTGTAATCCTTTTTGAAACCGGACTGATTTTCTGGTAGAATTGTATGTTTATCTAAGTGAACCTGTAGTTGCTGACTTAAAATTTTCTCTAGGATTTTTCAAAACGTAGGAAGTATACTAATTGGCGTATTTCATTAAACCTGTCAAATTATTATATTTCAGTAACGGTACAATTTTAGCAACTTTCCACATTGATGGAAACTCTGCACTTATAATGCATTGATGAGTCAAATACGGTAATAAAAACGGAAGGCACATATACTGAAAATTAATATTAAATATACTGACAATTAATATTTATTTTGTCGCATCCGGTAGCAGTACTCTTGATACGGTTAATGACATTTAAAACGTCACTTTCTTGGACACAAGAGAAATTTGCATTCATGTCCACACGAAAAGTATTAATATAAAAGTTGGTAACTGTTAAATTAGGATTTATATTAAGAACATAATTTATTAAGTATTCATTCATTGCAGAAATATTACTTAAATTTCCTAATAGTTGCGTAGTATTTTCAGTATCTCTACAGAATCTTTCGACTTTCGGCTTCCGTACTTAAGGTAGCTTCGCCTATTTAAAAAATTTTAATGTGTTTGTCCTTGTGTAGTGTAATGTGATAGTAATAGTGATGCAGATAGGCCACAATTGACGAATGCCCCTGAAGTTGCTCTAGGGAGCAAAAGTACTTGGGCAAGATTAAATTAATTAAACTGTGCTCGATAATTCCCTTTTATTCTATCAAAGTTAATTTATTCGAGCATTCAACCTTATATCAATCAATATTTCTAATTGTTTTGTATTCCTCTTAACTTTGCATGTTTTTGTATTTTTTGTACGTACTCAGTACTTGGGGTCTTTTTTTTATAATACGTAAAGCATCAGTCATTCATGGTGCATATATCAAAAATATTTCGCCAAGGTAGAGACTGTAATTCTTCATAAAATATGGTATGGTTTGAAGTTTCTGACAGTTTTATAAATACTTAAGTTCTTTCTTTTTAGTTTCAATGTTTATTTTGGATATCAACAACTCATGGTCACCGAAATCAACATATTCCACGACATTATCATGAATTGAACTTCGTTTGGTGGTTAACATATAATCAGTAAGGGTTGCAGTACTAGGTGTGACTCTACTAGGCTGATCGATGGCTTGATGTAACCCCATTGTGTCAAAAAAATCAGAGACAATCTTAGTATCAGGACAATCAATATTTAATAAATTTACATTAAAAGTATTAGCAAAATATGATGTTTCAACTAAAGGTATAATATCAGATAACATATTCTCAAACTCGTCAACAAAATGTCTCACATTAAATTTAGGTGGTTTGTATGCAACCCACAATCCATATGCTCTATTACGTAAAAATAATTCCAAGCAAAGGTGTTTAATATTGATACTATTTGTTTGTAGAATTTAATATTTAATTAGGGATTTAATATAAATGCCACATCTTCCCCAGTTCCATTCCGATCTCTTTTTATCACATTACACCCCTCTATACTTATATCCTTATATACATTTACAAATTACCTACTCGGATAGGGAGTCATCTCAGGAATCGAGTCCTAAACTTCTGTAACAATCCCAGGTTTAAATTTTTATTTATTATACACGGGCTTCTCTTCAATTTTGCAATGGAACATCAACGGTTTTTATAATAACCTTCCGATGCTTCAAATAATTCTGGCTAGATACAATCCAGATATAATTTGAATTCAGAAAACTTATTTCAAAAATTAAAAAATACAAGCTTTAAAATAATTTAAAAGTTACTGTAAAAATCGAACTAGCCAAGAAAAGCCAGTGGCAGAGTAGCTATCTTTGTAAACAAGTCAATTAAAACCACTTTAATTTCTCTCCAAACTAATCCAGAAGTAATTTGCATTAAACTTAACTTAATTCCAAATATCTACGTTTTTAACTTATACCTACCTTCATCAACGCAAGTCGACTCAGAAGCATTAACGAAACTGTTACAACAAATTCCCCAACCCAGACTTATTTTGGGCGATTTTAATGCCCAAAACTTTTTATGGGGCTCTTCTACTATAAACACTAGGGGAAGACTACTAGAAGAGATATTTGAATAGTTCAACCTTTCAGTCTTAAACGACGGCAGACCCAGCAGACCCACTAGATTCAAGATATAGAACGGTGAATCTTCATGTATAGATCTTACGATATGCGAACCAGGTCTGACCCCACAGCTCACCTGGGATAGGCTTGACTTCTTATACAACAGTGATCACTATCCACTTTTTATTAATAATAACAAGAACCAATGTGGACAGACATTTACTCCAAAACAGGAATTTAAAATACCCTAACTGTAATCTTTTTTCAAATTTAATCGAAACAGTATGACCACATTGAAACGTACCTCAAATACAGACGAGACACTGAAGAACCTTGTTACCATTATCACAAAAGTAACAGAAAAAGCAATAGGAAAGACTACATGCATAAAACAACGCAACCGTATTTCATGGTGGAATCACGAATGCAAAGCAGCGGTTGAATCTAGCAAAAGAGCTTTTAACCAATACAAGCGTTACAAAACTGTTGAGAATAAAATTGAATACAGAAAAAACGCGCTTTACCCAAAAAGACAACTAGAAATGCTAAACGCCAGTCATGACAATTAATATTTATTTTGTCGCATCCTGTAGCAGCACTCTTGGTACTGTTAATGGTATTTAAAACGTCACTTTCTTGGACACAAGAGAAATTTGTAATTATGTTCACACCAAAAGTATTATTATAAAAGTTGTTAACTGTTAAATTAGGATTCATATTAGGAATATAATTTATCAAGTATTCATTCATTGCAGAAATATTACTTAAATTTCCTGATAGTTGCGTAGTATTTTCAGTATCTCTACAGAATCTTTCGGCTTCCGGCTTCCGTACTCAAGGTAGCTTCGCCTATTTAAAAAATTTTAATGTGTTTGTCCTTGTGTAATGTAGTGTGATAATGATAGTGATGCGGATAGGCCGCAACTGACGAAATGCAACGCAACCGTATTTCATGGTGGAATCACGAATGCAAAGCAGCGGTTGAATCTAGCAAAAGAGCTTTTAACCAATATAAGCGCTACAAAACTGTTGAGAATAAAATTGAATACAGAAAAAACGTGCTTTACCCAAAAAGACAACTAGAAATGCTAGACGCCAGTCATGGACTCAACGTTAAATGCAAACACTCCCATGATTGAAGTATGGAACAAAGTCCGAAGAATTTCCGGATTAAATAGCAATCAGAATCAAAAGCCTGGAAGTAAATGGGAAGGCAGTTACTAGTAATACTGAGATTGCCAAAGTCCTTGCTAACACATACAAAAACCGATCCAGTAATATTAAGTATAAAAAATCTTTCATTCATTACAAACAGCAAGAACAAAATAAGAAAATTAGCGTTATACCTAATACAGATGAACCGTTAAATTTACCCATTTCTCAATTAGAGTATACAGAAGCATTATAAAATGTCAAAGAAACTAGCGCTGGCCCGGACGATGTTCCATGTATTTTTATCAAACACCTTCCAGATAGCGCTTACAGAAAACTTCTAAATCTGTTTAATATTATTTGGCTACAGCACAAATTTCCTGAAAAATGGCGTGAATCCACAGTTATACCTATACAAAAACCTAATAGTATTAAAACAAGTTCCCGAGTCATATCGACCGATATCTTTAACATGCGCCATGTGTAAGTTACTAGAAAAAATTATTCATAATAGACTAAGATGGCACCTGGAGAGACAAGATTTAATTATTCCAGAATAAAGTGGTTTTAGAGAGCAAAGGTCAACCAAAGATAATATCCTAGATTTGGAAAGTGACATTTCTGAAGCATTCGCACTAAGGAATAAATGTCTAGCGGTTTTATTTGACATGTTAAGTGCTTTCGATACAGCCTGACACGATGATATAATAAAAGAATTACATAGTTGAAACATCAAAGGTTACTGTTTCTTCTTTATTAAAAACTTCTTTCAAAATAGAGCTTTCAGAGTTAGAACAAACAACACAACATCAGATATAATGTATCCAGAAAATGGCATTCCTCAAGGTTCGATTATAAGTCCTACGCTCTTTACAGTGGCAATAAATGATATTCTTAAAAATATAAAATCACCTATAAAGGCACGCGTCTATGCGGATGATCTTGTAGTTTTTTGCAAAGGTAAAATTATACAAAACATGTTCCGTCACATACAGAACTTTATAAAACACTTAGACTCTGATCACAAAAAACAGGTTTCTGTTTTTCTACTGAAAAAACTCGTTTTATCCTGTTTTCTAAGAAAAATGTCAAAAACATCCCTAACCTAAGACTATGTGATGAGAATTTAAAACGTGTAACGTCAATAAAATTCTTGGGCATGACATTCGAAGAAAGTCTAAGCTGGAAACTTCATATAACAAATTTTATCGTATCTTCTCACAAGCGAATAAATCTTCTTCAAACTCTGGCCAATAAATAATGGGGTGCGGATCGCCAAACACTTTTAATGTTATACGGAACATTAATCAGATCAAAATTAGATTATGGATCTACGATGTATTCTACGGCCACTAAGACACTGCTGAAAAAACTTGACAGTCTTCACAACCTATCTTTACGTATAATATCTCGAGCTTTTTGCACAACACCAATCGAAAGTATTTATTGTAAAGTTGGTGAACCGTCCTTAGAAGACAGAAGACTTTATTTAAGTGTAGCATACGCCGCAAAAATCAGGTCTAACCCAAAAAAACCCTACTATTTATAATTGTTTTACAGAAAAATTACCAAATCTCTTTATAAATAAGCCAAGAACTGCCAAAATCGTCCTCAATTCCTCCATGACAAATCAAGAATCCTCAGTGTCTAACCCGCCTTATTTCTTTCGACAAACATTCAACAAACCCACAGTTAATCAAATCCACCTTCAACGACATGTTTCACAACTACAAGGATTATACACATATATCCACAGATGCATCTAAGTCACATGAAGGTAATGGTACTGCAAGCATAACCCTAACATCGATAAATAAATACAAACTCCCTTCAGAGTACTGAAGTATATGGTGTCATTTACTCTGCTGAACTATATGCTCTATACCAGGCCACCCTTGCTGTCAACGCATCCAATAATACTATCCCATATTGGAATTCCAGAAAATGAAGAGGCAGACAATGCTGCAAAAGAAGCTGCAACTAGTGATAGTGCGGAGTGTACTAAAACATTTACGAGTGCGGACGTAAAAACGGCGATTAAATTTAAAGTGCGATATATGTGGGAAGTAAAGTGGAAAGTGTCATCGGCCAAGCTAAGCGATGTTAAAAAATCGATAAAACCCTGGTCCGCATTACCAACAAGTCGGAGAGACCAGGTAATATTAAGGCGACTTCGACTGGGTCATACGCGACTAACGAATAGCTACGCGTTCTCCAACCAACAAGAACCAAGATGTGACATCTGTGATGAAAAATTAACAATCAAACATATATTAGAGAAATGTCCAGCATTAACGCCAAAGCGCATGTTGTACAGTATACTTAACAAACTAAGTGATATTTTAGGTCTATAGTGCAATATTTTAAACATAAAAAGTTTCTTAACCTCAATTAACGTTTTAAATGCTATCTAAACTAATATTATAAATGTAATAGAAATTATAGTTTATTCGTCTTCCGGGTTTGGACCGTGTCATTTGTGAGTGACCCAAAAGTGGGTTCATCTAGTTCAAAGTTGGGTCACTCACAAATGACACGGTCCAAACCCGGAAGACGAATAAACTATAATTCTGACTCTGGCCGTGGAAGCCTACGATTTCACGTAATAGAAATTATTGTTCACTATCATTGTTTCGCTAATAGCCAATCTGATGCGATTTTGTTAATAAAAAAACTGAAATCATTTAAAACATTAGGAAGTATTTGACTTCTCTTGATTCTGTAGATTATTAATAAGTAACTTGAAAACTCATGAAGTCTTTGTTTAATCAAGCTCAAAATACAAGAGATATTTAAAAGGTTACGAAACAAATAACATTTTATTTGTTTGCTCTAGTTTCAGCTGAAATTATATAAATACCTCCTACATACTCACCTACACGTTGATTTAATTGGTTTTCAGGCACCGAATATATCTTCTTGCTGAGTTTATTAACTTCTTAGCTTTCCAAGCAGAACTCTGTAAACAAATGAGCTTTAATACTGAAACAAAACTGTTTATTTACTGATAAATATCTAGACATTCCCGAAGAGGAAACATCCTCATTAGTAATCATTACAAAGTAACACTCCAATTATACGTTCGAACAAACACAATTAGTCAAAAACGACCGGAATAATGTCGGAGACACGTAGCGTGTTGGTTGACCATTTATTTTCTGTTGTGTTGCGAGCCCTAGTTCCAGAGCCGCTTTTCCTATTTATAGACGGGGAAAAACATCACCTTTTGTCCTTTATTCTACTTGGATAATGGTAAGCAATGCCGGAGGTCCGATTTCTAATCTTCTGCGACATTAACAAATGATGTACATGTATACTAAATCTTCTACTGGGCGTTTATATGCTAATAAATTAGATATGCTTTCTTGTTACTCAAGAAATAGTAAACGATAATAATCTAAATGATTACGTTTCACGTTCCTAGCTACGCTTGGGATTAACGTTCCCCTTTAAAATATACGGGTAGTCTGGTAAATTTTAAATTCTATTCATTCACAGATTTTGATATTATACCTCGATGATTAAAGTTCCAGCTTCGAATCTCACCAGAGTGAAAAATTAGTGAAATGGCAAATGCCTATTTCCTTAATCAAAAATAATAATTTTTTTTTATTATTTTCGATATGCCGACGATACCTTAGTCCTTGCCAATTGCGGAGAAGACCTTCAAAATCTAATGAACAGAATAAAACAGACTTGTGATCAGTATGGATTAAAGCTAAAGATTAAAGCAAAATTATATACAGGATGACGGTATAAAAGTCTGAGATGCCACACTGGATAGAGTAGAGAAACTGGTGTACCTCGGCAGTAATATCAATGAGAGCTAGTATCCAACCGCAGAAATTAAAAGCCGAATAGAACAAGCCCGAGCTGCCTTTGTAAAAATGAGAAACGTACTTTGCAGCCACGATCTTAGCATTGACCTTAGAGTTCGTATGACATCTTGTTACATCTTTCCTGTCCTGCTGTATTGAGTGGAAGCGTGTACTCTAACTGAGGCTATGCTTAAACGCTTGACAGCCTTTGAGATGTGGGTATACAGACGACTACTAAAAATAAGCTGGGTCGACAGAGTTAGAAATGAGGAGGTCCTTAGACGGCTGAGCCAAACAACCCAACTGGTCAATACAATAAAGAAACGCAAGCTGGAATACTTCGTTCACATAATGAGACACCCTAAAAAATATGATCTTTTACATCTGGTCATTCAGGGAAAGATCCAAGGTAATCGTGGTCCTGGTAGACGAAGAACATGATGGCTGAAAAATCTAAGGCAATGGTATGGAAAATCAACTACATCGTTATTTGGAGCTGCTGTCAATAAAGTCACAATAGCGAATATGGTAGCCAACATGATATCCAGCGATCGATAATGGTCATGGAACTAGAAGAAGAAGAAAATAAAAAATTATCAGCTGATATCTTAAGAAGACAAACGGTAGCTAAATGTTCAGATATTATTAATTTATTGATATAAGGTTGAATGCTCGAATAAATAAACTTTGAAAAATTAAGGCAAATATCGAGAACAAATTTAATATTCAAATCTTGCCCAAGTACTTTTGCTTTCTACAGCATTAACAGACGCATCTGAAATAAGCCAAGAAACGTTTTTTTAAATAAAGAAAATTAATTAACTTTGATAGAAAACTCGAAGGTAATGGATACTAAAAGTTTTGTGTGATTAACGTTTTAGACTTAATTTGTCAAATTTGGGCTATCCAGCAAGCGCAGAATGTAGTAAGCATGAAATTGGACATACATTGTACATAACACTACATTAAACCAAGGACAAACAGTTTAAAATTATTAAAATTATTCTACGTTCTACATTTTTGTCGGCCACAGCAGAGAGAATGGTATTTAACGGAAACGCTAAGGTGACATGTGACATGTGACATATGATAGCTTTTATGAGCTGTCACAATCATGGATATGTGATATGCGAATATTAAAATTCTATGTAAGTAAGCTGGCATTGACCAAAGGTCCAACAAACAATACTATAGAAATCAGCTTATGAAATATGACATATAAAATATTTTGATTTAACTAGATTGCATAATCCAGATCTCACACTCACACCTGTCTGTAATAATAAGGTTCTAAGTTTGAGAGCAAATTAAGTGGACATAAAGTGCGAATAAAAGAAATAGACTAAACAATCTAGTAGACAGTGGGTGGTTGACTACAATAAAATGGTCTACCAGGCACTATCAATACTGTAAAAAGGAGAAAAAATCTGAATATGAAATGGAAATACTAAAAAATTAACACAAAATCGAAAGCAGTGTATAAATGGGGTATAATTCAAGTAGTTCAGTTAAACCCCCATTCAATGGGAGAACTGTAAAACTAATATGTAAAAGCGTTCATAAGACCAACTGACCAACAGTGGGAGATGTTGAAATATACAACTGTGGAATTGGTATATCTTAATTACGCAGGGGTATGAAGAGGGTAATTAACGCCAACTATAGATCAATTGAACCTAAGTAAGCAAGTTTTGTAAATTGTTAAAGAATACAATAGTAATGTTGACCAAAGTATGAAATTAATAAATTATTAATGGATATACTCAGTGCAGGAAGTCTAAACAGCCGAGCTGGGTCCACTACGGGGTGAAGCTGCAATAAAGTTTTTAAAAATAGGTTTAAACTTGGTACAATTTAAATTAATTGGAGTATTAAGACATTGAGAGTTTCTGTTTTTTTTTTCCTTTGTGATCTCCAAATCTTCCAATAAATCCAACTCCAAATTGTTTTTTGTTCTACTGATGTCATGTAAAATAGACGAACCATTATTGATGTTGAAGTTGTGTTTACTAGATAATAAATATTGACCAAAACTTGAAGAGTTTGGTCTTTTCAAATATTCTGAAATTCTGGTAGATAGCTTTCTAATGGTTCTACCTACATAAGAGGCATCACAATTATCACACTTTTTCACATCACATTAAAGAAAACAAAAAATAAATTTTAAAAGCATCAGAAGATACAATTAGTAAAATAATTAAACCAAATCTTAATTTTCATGTTTCATTTCAAACTACTTTGACGTGTAAGCGCATGCGTATATACCTTTACGTTTCAAGTTCAAAGCTACCATACATTTCCAACGGTAACTTTTATCACATAGTAACAAAAAAACCACTAGGCTGTTACAGCTAAGTTTTTTTTCACATCGTAACTTTACAATTTTAAATTACGGTAAGATCTCCAGTGTTTTTAAATTGGTAATATATGGTTAATAAAAATGTCTTCTCTTTCAGCCCTGAAGAAGCCAAATTAATTCTCTTTGGCGAAAACTTTCGGCGAAACAATTGATTCTCATTAGAGTCTTTCTTGCAGAATTCCCCAATATTTAAGAGTTTACTGTTTTACTTATCTGCGAAGATTAAATTTCTATACCTATATAATATGTATATACGCTATTTTCATTTTTAAAGATCCTACTACAATTTTCTCATATAATTCTTACAACTAAATTACCATAAATTAGATCCCTTTTCTTCTATATACTTTGTACTTGAATTTTGGTTTGTTTTTATTAATATCACATCATAGAACAAAGTTTAATCTAACTATAAGACAAGAATCATATGAATTAAGTTTGACTTTTTTAAATATATCTGTGTAAAAATTTGAATCTGTGGTTGAATAATCATAAGCTAAAACATAAATAATTTAATAAATATTAATTTTATATTATAAATTATTATAGCATTATTCAACCCACTCTTGTAAAAAAAGTTTAAAACTATTAACCAACATTACTTAAAACTCCACTCTCTATCAACAAACTCCCTTGAAACAGCGTTTTGTAGTAAATATTTAAACTAGTTTTTTACATCGTGCAGAAATGAACTCGGTTGCTAGCTTCCCACTAAATTAGCAACAAAACTTTCGTACCAGAAAACTTCAAACTTTGTAAAAGTGACGTGATAAAGAGATTAATGAACTATGTAGGTAATTTAAAGTTTCCATTTTAAGGAAAACTAAAAATAATAAGCAATTAACGTTTCAGACGAGCAAAACTTTACTATTTGTAGGATTGAAAGAGAAATTAAGCAAATGTTTTAATTATTTTAATATGCATCATTAAGTTATGCTAAATGTTTAGAAGCAAAACTGAACGTAGTATATAATAGACTTTATATGAAAAATAAAGGTAAGCACTAATATCTCCAGAGTCTAGAAATATAGAGAGAAAAATTCTTAGATTTGACAAATGAGAAGAAACTTCCAACTTCATTAACTTAAGTTACAAAGTTGCTTTACGATATATAGATTGCTCGATAGTTTGTATACTAAATAAAATAACCATATATAGACAGTTATAATTGATTTCCATTCATTTGGTATATATTTCATTTCAGTGATCTTTTGTAATAGTTTCGTAATATTTTCTTTTAATGCTCTTTCTCCATATTTTAGCAGTTTATTTGTAATCGTATTCGGACCTAGGACTTTTTGGTTCTTTAATCTTTTTATATTTTGTATCACCTCTTTTTGCATTATTGTTACCAGCTCGTCTTTTGCCTCTTCATCTTCTTCATCAATCTCTCAATTTTTGTCCTTTTTTGTATATTTTTTTTCATCGTTTTTCCTTGTTTATTGTTTAAATTGTTATACTCAACAATAGTTTTTTCTTTTCCTTCACCATCTTTGACACTTTTTGTTATGCACCGTATAAATAATTCCATTTGTTTTGTAAAATTAAACCAGCCTTCCATTTTAGATCTCTTATTTGCGAGTAGACATTATTCCGTGTGGTTATATATTGCTGGTAATTTGTGGGGTCTTATTACTTTGATAGCGGATATACGCTTTTTGTTTTTCATATGCTAAATTTTACTTCTTGGTGAACCATGGATTGATTTTTCTTTCACCATTTACATTTACCTCCCGTGTTCTCATGCTTTCTTAAGCAGCGGTTATTTTGTTCTTTCTTATTGTTTTCCCTCTTTGATTTACTTTATTTTCTCCTAATATGCCATTTTTTTAATTTTTATTTTAATAGGCTTTGATATAGTCATCGAGTAGTTTCTTCTTCTAAGGTCTTCATATTTACTTTTTTCATACATTTTGAGAGAAATTTTTTATTTATTGGCATTTTTATTAAGCTTTTTGCTAAAACCATGTGGTCTGATTCTGCGTTAGGCGATGTTAATGTTCTAATATCTAATGCCTGTTTAGAATGTATTTGCTTGTTCATTATTATATAATTTGCAGTTAATTTTTGTCCTTGGGTGTTTGTAAACGTCTGTTTGTGTTATGATTTATATGAAAAGAATGTGTTATTTACTCTTAAGGTGTTATAGGCGGAACCTCTATCAAAACTTCACGTTTTGAACTATAGTCATACAGAAAGATCCTAAAGATATCATGTAGAGACAAAATCACCAATAAAAGAGTACTGCGGTAGATGAACACAACTGCGGATTTGGTCAATATCGTGAAGGGCTGTTAGCTGCAGTACTTGGGATATAAAATGATATAAAATTTTGCAATTTTTAAATAAAAGAAAAAAGGGCCCCAGGCCGAAGAAGAATATCCTAGCTTGCTAACCTGAGAGCATGGTATAGAAAGACATCAACACAGCTATTTCAAATAACAACCAACAAAGTCATCACACCCACAATGATCGCCAACGTTCCGAACGGACAGGCACCCTAAGAAGAAGTTATAGGCGCAGAAATTAATTAGTACTTCTCTATTTCGATTTATTGTCTTTGAAGCGTTGTTTTATTCCTTCTACTACTTCATTTCCTATTCTTACGCTTAAGTCGCCAAATATTATGACTTTTCTTGTATATTAATTATTCATCTGATCTTGTAATGTATTTAGGAAGACTTCAACTTCATTTTGGTCTTGCTTATATCCGGAGCATATACTGATAATAAATGTATTTTAGTATTATCCATTTTAAGTGGTATTTTGGGTATTTTGTGGTTTATTTATTGTACATCATCTATACTTTTTTCAAATTTTTAGTCGATAAGTATCCCAACTCCTAAGCTTACATATTTTTCATTGTTTTCCACTGTGTACCAATATGTAATTTGGATATTTTACGATTCTCTAACCTTTTTTTATGTCTCTGAAATTTTCATCTCTGCTTATCCATGATTTGATATTCCAACATGCTATCCTTAACATATAATTTCTCGTTGTTCTTTTTCTTGACGTTATAGATATCAAATGCAGGACAAATATTCCATGTGGCAGGAGAAAGATAAGATTTTGCAATGGTTATATCCAGCGTCGGATAATTTTGATATGGTATGAATAAAAGAAAAACCACAAAAGAAAGTTATCAAAATGTAAAAATTATACTATCCTTCTAGTAAAAGAAACTCACTTAAAGTTAAATTATGTATTATACCAAAGTCCTCAATAAGTGGATTAATCTGGGCGATTTCTAAAATCTTACCAGAGAGTAATTCCCTGATTTCAATTTAATAAAAAACGCACTGATTTAAAGGCGATTCATATACTAAATAAATAGTGATGGATTCGACCGTTACTTGATGGGAATTTATTTTATGTAACAATAAAATACTAAAAACTTTTGTTTTCAACATTTTTACATATTTTATTATAATTTTTACTTTTTTATCACTACAGATGTTTCGGTAGAGTGCCTTTCTCAAGTGATCTATTTTTTGGAAAATAGTATCAAATAATGGGTCCAATGAACAAACAATAAATAAAATTTTAAATCAAAAACAATATACGAATGCCCTGAAATTAGTATTTCCACCACCAGAGAAAAGCATACCTTCTGCTCGATTACATATACAGGCAAGATATCAACAAAAAATAAAAAAAAGAAATAACACCAGCTTTTAGAACGAATAACAGCTGGGGCAAATATATTAAGAACAACAAGATCCATAATAAAATTCACTTACACAGTGATTTAAACAAACTTAAATGTGACGGTTGTCCAAAAAACTTACATCAGTTAAACACATATAACTTTTAACAAACGTAAAGTAGAATATACTACTACTATCGGCTTACAGCGTTCTCCGACGCCTTTCGACTCCTAACCGCCATTCTTCTCTCTTTACCCATAGGTCTGGAGGGATTTCTCTTTCCTATAGTTCTTTTTCAATTCCCTCTCTTTAGCTTCTTCTCGGCCTTCCTCTTTTTCTTCTCCCTTGTGGTGTCCTCGTCAAAATCTATTTCGGAATCCTGTCAACTGGTATTCTCTGTACATAGCCGTACCATATTAACTGTTTTGTTTTTATGTCATCAACTATTGTATGCTTGACTCCCATCTTAATTTGCCTGCTGCTTTTCTCTAGAAGTCCATTTGTGTTGCTAGTAACAATTTCTCTGTTCTTTGTTTCATTGGCCAAACTACACTGCCCTATGTGATTACATTTTTAAGTATGGTGTTGTATATGAGTTTATTCGCTTTAGATATTGTTTGGTGCTACAGAATGCCATTCATCATGAATATGGCATTTCTATTCTGTATGTTTCTGTCTTTTATAGCAGCATCGAGTGTTCCATCTTGAGTTATCTTCATACCCAGGTACTTGTATTCATCATAGTGTCTAATTTCTACCCCATCGTTTAATATAATGAACTGCTTTGTCCCTCCAATACACATGGCTTCAGTTTATTAATGTTGACTTCGAGACTCCATTTGTTATATTCTTCTATAAGCTTCCGAGTCATGTAACTCAAGTCATCATGATGCTGAGCAATCAGTATTTGGTCATCTGCGCAACATATGGTGTACAGTGGAGTCTCGTCATTGAGAGGGATTCCCATCCCATTACATTTTCGTTTCCACAGCTTGAGTGCTTGTTCCAGATAAATTTTGGAAGCAGAATATAAAAGGGTAATAAACGGTAAAAAGGTAAATTTTTAGTAAAAGATTATATTTACGCACTTCACCTTCTAGACCATAAGCATTCTTTTAATGATGAAGTTCAAATGGTTCACATTCAAAATAAAGGCCTTAAGATATCTTTTTTAGTATCTATGAAAATTACCAAATTAAAAAATACAGAGAATTCTAAATAACCAACTTGAAATAAACGGTTTTCCTCTACATATCTTCTTCAAATCCATAAGGTTATAAAGTCATAAATTCATAAGGTTTTGAAAAAGAAAAATTGTCAGTTTTTATTGATAGATATATACATAGTTTCAAGGCTGGAAAAAATAGTGGACCAAAACAAATTCTTTTTTATAAACCTTTTCAATAGTTTAAAAAACCAGCAATATAGATTTAACATAACTTTAAAAATATATGTAATTTTAAAGCAGTTAACAATTTATTACCCAATGTTTGTGGTATTGGGCTCCCCAGATTTATATTCTGTATACATATACCTATCGGTTTAAAAATGGTTTTGAACATTAATTTTTTTCTCTAGCCGGTGTCTTATAATATTGTTTTTAAAAATACTTTTGCTTTATGGCCCATAAGCCGTTTCGCTTATTCTATCATTGATTCTTTTTAATAAATGGATTTTTTTTTCAGGTAAGTTACGGAAGACAAGATATTTAGCAGCACCTTTCAGTTAGAGTTCACTATTTCTGGTGGTTACAGGTGAGCATTTTTTGCGTAGAATAATATTACCTGACGTCAATGTTGAGACCAGGTGGATTTTCAAGACAGCTGTATTGTCAATAAATACTGTGGTAATTGCGATTTTTTGCACGTCAGCTAAATAGAGCCTAGTAATTTACATTATATAACGAGTTCATTGGTTGTAATTTAGTTTAAGACTTTTAATTTTATTACGTAAAGTACTACGTCATCACTACTCAAAAATAGTCAACATTGGATACCTCGGTCACATCATGAGCAACAGCGAAAAATATGGGTTTCTACAATTAATTCTTCAAGGAAAAGTGGTAGGAAAACGAAGACCAGCAAGGCGAAGACTTTCCTGGCTGAAAAATCTACGTATATGAATATAACCACAAATATTTTCAAAGCCGCAGGTTGCAAAATACAGATTGCCATGATGGTCGCCGACATCCGGATTAAATAGGCACTACAAGAAGAAGAAAGTACTACGTGAGGTCCTTTAGGGAGCTCATCATGTTTATATGTTAACGTGTAATTTTGGCTAAGTTAATGTATATATTAAGGAAGAAATAAATAAAAAAACTTATTTACATATACCTGGGAAATTTACTAAAATAAAAAAGTTAAACAAAACATGATTAAAATAGAACAACTATATATATATATATATATATATATATATATATATATATATATATATATATATAACCCTTAGTACACTGCCGATTTCACTTGATATGTTTAATATTGCTTACATGGTTTAAGCAGATAAATGTTCTGATTTATTGACTCTGCATGATTTTATTGCTCTGGAGTATTTAATCCCCATGCAACTATTGCTCGGTAAATGCTGGGGTTTTTAAAGGGAGTGCAGTTAAGATTTGATTTCACGTATAGTGCCTCTGTGAACCCGCTTATACGTATTTCATCCTAAAACGGAATCTTCGGAGAATGTGAAAACAATATTTTCTGTCATAATACAAGCAACGCTAGAATGGCTTCGGTATCGGCGCAATAGCGACATCTGATAATTAATCACGAAACTCGAAATCCGAAAATTTCTAATTATCAAAACCAAATTTAGATTTTGCTTTAATCTGTGCCTAATAATAATTGCAAGGTAAAGCATACGTTGATAAAGAGGTAATTAGAAAAATGAGGAATCTAAAATAGAATTCCACGACATATCTCCTCAACTAAGCAAAAATCCTTAGCGAATTGGTTTCTAGTACTCATAATGAGTATATCGAAATAAAAAGAAACACAGTTATGATTTGATTTAACGTATAGTGCATCTGTATATACGCTTATATGCGTATTTCATCATAAAGAGAATCTTTGGAGCCGTTTTTCTCAGATGCTCAAAACGCGAAAACAATATTTTCTGTCGTAATAGAAGCAACGCTAAAATGGCCTCGATATGAACGCAATAGCGACATCTGATAATGGGATTTTTGTTTGTATCTGCCAGTCTCCATTGCTTGTTGAGTATAGTAAGTAACTTGCCTAGTGTTTGAAGAACTTGTTTCCTTGATGCGAAACCTGAAGTCCCATCTACATATACAACGAAACTGTTTACGGCATTAATATCAAGAAAGTTGCAGTGGATAAAGCCAGCAAGAAGTCTGTGGAGCACACATATATTCCCGAATCATGTTAACAGCATTATAAACTGCCTATAAACTATTGGACTTAAAAACAAACATGACTTCTCCATATTTCATAAGCCTACACATACTGACACGACTATACACAATTCATCATCCCATCCAACACAACATAAACTGGCAGCTTATCATAGTATGTTACATAGATTAACAGAAATTCCGATGTCAAAATACAACTTTAAGACAGAATTAAATATAATTAAGCAAATAGCATTGAACAACGGATACAACGAACAAACAATTAATAAAATGTTAAATCAAAAACTACACAAGAAAGCCCTGAAATTCGTATTTCCACCACCAGAGAGAAAATTCAGTACCTTCTGCTCGATTACATATACAGGCAAAATAACAACAAAAATAGCCAAACACATAAAAAAGAAAGGAATAACACCAACTTTCCAAACAAATGACAACCTAGGCAAATATATTAAAAATAACAAGAGCCAAAATAAAAAACACTTAAACAGTGGTGTGTACAAACTTCAATGTGGCGACTGCCCAAAAACTTACATCGGTCAAACTGGTAGAAACTTTAATAAACGAATAGCAGAACATAAAAGGGCTTTCAATAATAGAAAAACAGATTCGACATACGCACTTCACCTTCTAGATCATAATCATTCTTTTAATGATAAATTTAAAATACTTCACATTCAAAATAAAGGCCTTAAGCTATCTTTGTTAGAATCTATGGAAATAAACAAATTAAAAAACACAGATATAATTCTGAATGACCAACTTGAGACAAACAGTTCTCTTCTCCTCAACCTGTTTCATTAGAGACTATAAATTGTAAACGCATGCCAAAAATAGATCACTTGAGAAAGGCAATCAGCCGAAACAGCTGTAGTGATAATAGTTAAAATAAATTTTGTGGAAATTTGAAAACAAAGTTTCAGTGTTTTATTGTTTTATAAACTGCCCTTTGGCGGAATTGTATAATAACATCAGATCTGGTTTTCTATTTTCCTTATCAAAAACAGACTTATCCTGATGCTGCGTAGACAAAACATGAACCAGTTTATTTTTCTTTGGAATATAATATACCGTGGCTACTTTTTCCGAAATGTCAAGTTCAGAAGAAAGTTCAGAGCTCGGTCTCTAGAACTGTTTAGTTTCTCTAACTCTCCAAGGAAGAAATTATCCGTAGTAACTCATCGACTAGTGCTTTATACTCGTAAATAAGACGCTTAGTTTAATCTTTTACACCTCAGAAACCTTTATTTTTCTTGGGTTGCGCTAGTGGTTGCTTACCCGTGTAAATTTGTAAATATGGAGATATGTTGTTTCCACTTCTGCTAGTGCCCAAATCTTAACACCACACTCTGCAGGCATTTGAATGGGCACTTTCTTCTAAAAGTTACCATCTGTTTATCTACAGTTACTTGTTTTTGAGGAACGGCCAACAAAATCTTTTACGATTTTAAAATCTGCGAGTAAAGAGTAAATTTTTTACGAGGCAGTGATGCCGTGAATATAAATTAGTTTATTTGTCCTTTATATTTCCCCAATTTTCTCGTTTTGATAACGTAGAGCTCCTGCTTTAATCAAAACTCCAATAAATTCATCGAGTTCTATAATATGTGTTCTTTCTATGTGTTCTGTTTTCCGGAGTTTTTTCGCTCTGAATTAGATTTATGCGATTTGCTTCTTGGTTGGTATGTTATGTGCCTTCATGTCATGAGTCAAGAAAATATTAAAAATGTCAAATATCTTATTAACATTGCTAGAATATGCCGTTAGCCTTGGTTTGGTAGTAACAATATTTTTCGAAAACGATCTACACACATCCAGATTTTGAAGTATACATTTGATTGCTTCTTCTAACTTCCTTCTCTGTAAGTTACCCTTTCGTCTCTTCTTTAACCTCATTATTTACTATCGTATCTTTAGCTGGCTCGTCATCATTCTCCTTAATATTATCTACATTACTATGGTCTTAAACTTTTGATGAACGATTGGGATCTGGATCTAAATTATACGTTTGATTTTTCTTATCGCTTTAATCGTCACTGTCAAAATCACTAAAATTATTTATTATTGTTCAAAATTATTTTTCGGTAATGTTTGGACATGTTTGTATTGTTAACGCATAAAATTTTTTTCTAAAACATTTAGTGAAATGTTAAATATTGTTTAACATTGTTTAGTACACTTTTTTTTTATTAAATTACGAGTAAAAATCAACAAACAACCGTCGATTAACTCTAATACCTTCAGACTGAGGGCCGCGCCGAGCTGAGGCAGTGCTAGCTAATAATAAAACCATAGAGATAAATGTGTCAAGGTCACTCAAAAACTAGACTTGTATGTACTAGATAGTTCGATAAGTTTATAACAGTAACCTATATGAGATTTCAGGGATAAAATCAGCCACTATTCAACTGGAAGCTGAAAAATATGGTCCTATGTTCAAGAAAGAAAAACACGTCGTTGGTTAAGCGTTAAGTTATATTTTAAGAACTGATAGTAAGCCTAGAGGTGGTCTGGACAGCTCAAATAGTCGAATGTTAGACGATCATACAAAAGATCAGATTTGATCGATAGTACTCGCAAAAATATCTACACTCAGTTCGCTGTATCTTTGCACATCATAGTTGTACGAATTAAATCAAAGCGTTAAATCAAATGTAAGTTTTTCCTAGATTCATGAAATAATAAGGAAATGTTTAATATCCCGTTAAACGTATTAATAGTGATTGTTTTTATTTATTTATTGTACTGGATGTTAAAAACTCATCAGAATTGTTTTGAACCTAATTTTGAGTTTTATACATATTCAACAATATTATGATTGATTGTTGGAAAAAATTATATTTAAAACAATATTTAAAATACTATAGTTGAAAAAGATGGACCCAAGATCAAAAAGCTTAAATTCTCATATTTATTTATTTATACACCAAAGCATCCAGCAGCCGAAGCCAGTTACTGGATAAAAAAAAGTTTTCATTCAAAATACAATATTAAACATTTACATCATATCGATGGTTTAAAACACAGATATAGTATGTCCAAATATCTTAATTGTTGAGAAAAACGTTTTGAAGTTTTCGCTTTATTTTTTGATTGGTACTGGTAATATATTGATATATTATAATTTTTGTGTAATAATTTCGGTTATCATTATTAGCTTAATGTAGATAATTTTCAAAATATTATATGTTATTAGGTTAAAAAATCTATTTTTTGAAAATTTGTATGGACATACAACATAATGGTTCTTACTGTTTGGACATACAACATGTAACCTAGATTTAAAATAATGAATTTGTTAAAGTTCTCTTTTATTTTATGCTTTATTTGTTAAAAAATAGTAGGTAGAACACAAAAGTAATATATTTTATTCGTAATCATCTTCTTCATCTTCAGGGGTCCGCCAAGGTACAAGATCTTTTGTTTTTTTTTGATGTAGGAAGACTTTCCACATACGTTTTATAAACTGCTGGTATAATCTCCTTATTTAGTAAATACAACAAGTCTTTCTTTTTTTGCTCAGATATGAAAAGTCTTTTTTGATATTTGGATTTTAGCTTGACATCTGTCCATGTAACTTGTGTAACTTGTTTAGTATGTCTTTTGTTTTGTATGACATCAAACTCTAAAAAATGTTCATCAGTCAATGAATATTTATATTGAATAACAAATGGCCTTGTTTTTTGAAACCGGAACCACTTAACCTGAAGCCATTTTATTGGATCACCTAACGCATTAGTTTTCCTATTTTGCATTATAAGTGATGCAAGATTCTGCAGGTCATAAAAATCTGAATGGTTGAGTTTATGTACGTCATAGGGTTTTGGTTTGTGTCTTGCCATGCTAATCAAAAGTGCCCATTCTTCGGTGGTGAATATCTTTTTGTGCTTACGAGCATGCTCAATTGTTGCATGAATTGAGTCAGCTTCTAAATAAGAATGGCTTTTCATTGTCATGGCTTCTTCTTCCCTTTGCTTATGGAGATTCCAATTATTTTCCAAAGAAGATTTGTCTGAGGCATTATAATAAACGTTGCAAGTAGAACATTGATCTTTTTTGGGAATATGAAACGATAGCTGAGGATCATACTTCTTAAAAATGGATCTATAAACGTTTATGGAAACGGGTATAATTTTTTCCTTAGAGCAATATTCATCTTTGTACAATCTGTACATAATAGAAAGGTTTAAGTCAGAAGATAAATAAAGTTTCTTTGTATCGCGACGACTATAATGCGATTCCATTTTAGGAAAACTGTCTATATGAATTGTCACGTGATTTTTAGCTGCGTCGGGTGTAATGTTAGCTGGAACTTTCCCTTTTCGCCCATCGCAACCTACGTAAGCCCCTCCTGGACCACGTTTTTTTAATGCCAAATCAACTACCTGAAAGCTAATACTAAACGTTGCACAAAAAAATTTGAGACACACTCTCTGTGTTTCCCCACTGGTGTCACATAATGTGTAAACACGCGATGTTGATTTTGAAATATTGCTTTCAGGGTTACGTTTTCTGTGTCTAGCTACATTTCTCTCTGTAACTAAAGAACACAAGTGCCCCTTTTGTCGATCAGAATCAGCCAGTGCCCAATATTCTTGATGCAAAATACTCTGACGTTCAGGAGGAATTTTTGTTGAGCATTTAAATCTACATCTTGAGCAGTCAATAATATGTTGAATACGCTTTTCAGGAATAATTTCTTTTTTGCTATTTGTATAACTTTTACCACACATTCTTTTTTGTTTACGAATATTCCTTTCCCATGTTTCAGGTTGTGCATGACGTTTGCGGCTTTTTTTTGTTTTTGTCTCTATATTCATTAAAGTAGAATTTGTTTCTGAAGGCAATGGAGAAGCATTCGCTTGGTTATCGAAGTCATTGTCAGTTGAAACGTCTAAGTCTGCTGGGATAAAATCAGGGTCTGATAAATATTCAGTGGCTTTCACTTCATTTTGAGGAATACTATGGTCTTCATTGTTTTCTTGTAAAGCAGTATTTGTAATAACAGAAATATCTTCATTTGATTGAAGATATGGAACAGATTGGACTTGTTGCAAATGTAACCAAGAAGTTTCCTGTGCAGAAACAGCTAGTGAGTTTTCAGGTAGACTAAACTTTCCTAAAAAATAGTACATATCAAAATAAAGCATATATTTTTTAAACTGACAAAAGTTACCATCAGCATCTTCTCCGTATGAATTATATTCTATGGGTTTGGATAACTGGACAACATTTTGAATCTGTGCAATTGTATTCATACAGTTTTCTTCCACCGAAAAAATGTTATCAATGAGACAATTAGTTGTTGAATGATAAATGGAATTATCTTCATTTCGTTCAAGTTCCTCTAAACAGAAAAAGAAATACTAATATTATTTAACTAATATAAACACCCAACACAGGTCTTACCAAAGGGAATAATCATGATGTCATCACAGACTTGGAAACAACTTTCCTCATTTTCTTTGCAGCTTTCCATTGCCGGATTATCTCTAGTGTCACACGTTACCTCTAACAAAATATAAAATTAACGTAATTACGGGATACCGCGAAAACTAAATTTATTTTGTTATACAAATTATTGATCTAACAAGATGTTTAGCTAATAGTATAAAAATATTTATCAAAGAAGTAAGGTTAAACCGGTAAAATAATTATTTATGTCTTTAGTATACTTCTAGTACATTCTTCCTAAATAATTTCTAAAATAAATCACGTAGCATTGTAGTCGTTATTAGGTAAGTACGGCCCATTTTCTTAAAAATACAGTACCTATGTATACAAAGAAGCAATCAATAGATACCTGATGTTCTTGTTGTTTCGCATCCTTTTTTTGCTAATTCCACTAAAAGTTTAGCACGTTTAGACATTTTGATAAAATCACTACTTATTTTAAGTTCACTAATCACACAAAACAGTATTACCTTATTATTCGAACGTAAAAACAGAACTGCTATTAGATTACCGAAAGTCGTTATAACTGATTAAGAGACAGACATACGAAAACTATTTGCAAACTATGCACAAACATGATATATTTATGTTACAACGTTATCAGCTTGATTTCAAATCATAAAGAGCACAAATATTGCATGTCCGGACAAACAATATTTACAGCCATAATAAGTTTGATCATATGAGCACTAATATTGTATGTCCAAAACATACTATGTTTGTGCACTTCCAACGGACATAATATGTCTGTGAAGTCGATTTTTAGTACAAATGGGAAATACTATATTTAGGCAAGGCGGTTTAAGGTATTTACAATCATTTTTGACTTACAATAATTGTGCAGAACATTCATATGACCCTACTGAATATGTCTATGGTGATATCTTAAAATCAGCAAAAAGTGGACATACTATGTTTGTGCTTTAAACCATCGATATACATGTGACATTCAATTTTTACGCTTAAGCATAAAAAAATGCCCCAAAAGATAAAAAACTCATGTGCATGCTTTTCGAACTAAGTTACTAACAAAAATTAAGTAAACTTTACAAAATAAAACAATAATAACAATGGAAAAAGAAAATTTCGAAAATACATTAATTTGTAGAATACTTAAGAGTGTTACAAATTAGTGCTCAATCTGTTAGGCTAAAATAATACGACTTTTCTTATGTCGCATACCTAGAGACTTGGTATTTATTTTTTCTACTAGTTGGTTTTTATTAGTTTTTTTTACTTGTGTATCGAACTTCTCTGTAGTTTCCAAAATAAAGTGTGGAAGGTTATGTGTACAAGGTTTCATTGTTTTAGCCTAAAGAACGGATCAATTACTTTGTTACAACCTATTTCCACAAATATGACTAAATTATTAAAATAAATTAAAAAAAAAAACAAAATATCAAAATTAAATATTTCCTTCACTTTCAGAATCCGAGCTATTTCTAGGATTTATTATGATGAGTTGAGTATCAATATCAACTATATTTTGCTCTCGGACATACCACTTTTAAATAATTTTTTACAAGTATATCTTACACATTTTCCCAAATGTCTCCATTACATTGATTAAGCGCCTCTTTCCATATATTAATAATAGCACTATCAGAACATCCGTCCCTACCATATATGCTTATTGTAATATGACTTGCAATTTGCCCAAATTAAAACACAATGACGGTATTAGATTTTGATTCGACACAGAGCAGCGACAAGCCGCATATACGTATTTCGACCTCTTTAGGTCTCCTCAGTACGGTATAGCCACTACTCCGTATCGAACCAAAATATTTTCCCGTCGTAGACCATAGTTAATAAAAATAACTATGTACAGACGTAACTACGTCATCTAAAAACAAAAAGAGAAATCAAACGATTTCTACCTGGTGAAATCGAATTCAAATATCAGCCAACGTGCTTCCTAAAACTTGCGAAGCAAACAGCTTGATGAATAAATCGGCAAAGGAATCTAAAATTGCATTCCAAATGCCGTTCATCCTGGCAGTAATATTCATTTCAATATTCGTAGTGAATTCAATTTCTGGTACTCCAAACGAAGTAAAGAAATAAAACACAATGACGGTATTAGATTTTGAGTAGAGGCTATACCGTACTGAGGAGACCTAAGGAGGTCGAAATACGTATATGCGGCTTGTCGCTGCTCTGTATCGAATCAAAATCGAATACCGTCATTGTGTTTTATTTCTTTACTTCGTTTGGAGTACCAGAAATTGAATTCACTACGAATATTGGCCATGATGAACGGCATTTGGAATGCAATTTTAGATTCCCTTGCCTATTTATTCATTAAGCTGTTTGCTTCGAAAGTTTTAGGAAGCACACTGGCTGATATTTGAATTCGATTTTGCCAGGTAGAAATCGTATGATTTCTCTTTTTGCCCAAATTAATTCAATAGCGTTGAATTCG
Source organism: Diabrotica balteata (assembly GCA_918026665.1). Taxonomy (NCBI): domain Eukaryota; kingdom Metazoa; phylum Arthropoda; class Insecta; order Coleoptera; family Chrysomelidae; genus Diabrotica; species Diabrotica balteata. The sequence goes on along the minus strand of OU898276.1, from coordinate 146,042,329 downwards.
CAATGATAAAGAGGTAGTCTCAACATTTCATGACCATGATCTCTTAGTAACTCATCAAAAACATACACATTTTCTTTTTTATTTATTTTTCCAACTTGTAATAATTTAGGTTTTGTAAATTTTGGGTCATCTTGGATGTTATTTGTTGTCAGCCAGGTAACAATTTCATCTTTTTTTAACGCAGTGGTAGGTTACTTTTCTAAAAGAACACTATAATATGGAGCATTATCAATTACAATCAACAATGGTTCTTCTAAATTGGGAGTTACTTGTGTCCTTATCCACTTAGTAAAAATGTCGTTGTTCATTTCTCTATGGTAATCAATACGTTTAGACTTAGAACAAAATAATAAACTTACTTCAGAAACAAATCCTTTAGAAGAACCATCGTGAACAAATATGAAACGTTTAATATTAAAACCTTCTGGTTTACTTACACTTTTGCTACTAGTGTCTTGCCAGGAAGTTGTTTTATTTCCTTTTAAATGAATCCATTTTTCATTCAAAATAACCAGTTCTCTTGGATGCACACTTTCCAGGTTTTCAAAGTACTTACGAAAGAATTTTGCTCTTAAAGAAGCGATATTGGTTCGCTCGAATAATGATCTTCGATTGTCATTATTTTTATATTTAAATCCTATATCTCTCCGTACAATGCTCAAGGATGTTTTTTCCATAATAACAACTTCTTTTTCCTTAAATTTAAATTTCAAACTTGATAGACTAACGTACTTTTCAAAAAAAAAAAACTAGTAATAATAGTACAACTTTATTTTAGAAGTCTTAATTTTGAGTGAAACATCTATTTGTTGGGGTATAAACCGGATCGTTTTTATTTTGTACAATATCAGCTTATACTTACTTTGTAGGAGCATATTGTACACAGTGTTTCGTATTGTCATTTTAGTTCCTTTGGGCACATCAATTGTCTTGCTTTTACGACGACGTCTACTTTTGCCTGGACTTAAAAGAACAGGGTTGCTTTTTCTCGTTTTTTAATTGTACATACTGTACGCCGTGATATTTTCAAGGCAGCAGCTACCCTCTTAAATTAAAAACAATTTCATAATAGGGAAATTATTAAACAATATACAATTCATTACAATACCTCTTGAATACAAGCCAAAGGTGCGAATAAGGGTCCTCCGTTCCTTTTCTCCAACTCAAAATATTTATACAAATTCAGCACGAGTTGCTGGGATTGAGAGTTTAGTGTATTTTCAGGCACATTCTAAAAATAAAAACCTTGAACAAATATTCTGTTTGATATTTGTTTGATATTTATGACAACAAATGATGTTTTACATCTATTAGTTAGACGGAGTTTTAGACAGATTCAAAAATGATACGTCAAACTAAAAGTAAAAAAAATTTAACTGCAAAATTTATAGTTACATCAAGGAATCCAACACTAAGTGAACAGTTAGGGCTCTTGTTAATGAACGTTTTTTTCAACCGGTAACCGTCCGATGCCAAACGGTTACCCGTGTTGACGGTTCATAATTTTCAAATGATATGCGTCCGTTGACGGTATGGAATCTCCGAAATATCGTCAGTTTTAAAGTAACAACTGCATGCAATACATGTTATATCATGTTGTCGTTAAATAAAAAAATTATAATAGCCTATTATTTGTATAAAAAATGCAGAAACAACGGGAGAAGCGTAAAAGAAAAATATGGATACATCCTATTTTATTAGAAAGAGAAAAGTATGGTGCTTTTTATACACTTTACGAAGAATTGAAAAAAGACAAAACAAAATTCTTCAGTTACTTCCGAATAGGTCAAGAAACTTTCCGCAAATTGTTAGGAATAGTACATGATAAATTAAAACGTGCTGACAATAATATGAGGCTATTGCTTGCACCTGCTGATCGACTAGCTGTTACCTATGTATGAATTATGCTATTAGTATAACAAAATAAAAACTGTCGGTTATAGAAAAACTAAAAAAAAAATTACAAACTTAATAGATTTTTTATCATTTAAGAATTTACAATCTATATATAAAATAAAAATTATTGGTGAAATAACTTATTAAAATCTCCATATCAAAATCCATATTTTAGCGGCAACAAAGAAATAAAGTTATTGTAACAACGGATGCTCGCCCAATACCGTTAACACACTTCCATAAACTAAAAAGGTTCACTGAGGGTTCACGGTACCGTCCCGTCGAACGTCTTGCCGAGGGGGACTGGATACGTAGACGGTGAAAAGTTAACCAATAGGTTGGTTGCCGTTGCGTGAACACACATTCATAAGAACGTGAAAGACACTGAGCAACGTCCAACGGGACGGTGTCAAAAACGTCCCGTTGAACGTTGTCGTTAACAAGAGCTCTTAGTCGTTATAACAACTCTTTTTTAGAAAATTTATAACTCAAAGCACGAAAATTAAAAAATATGAATATAATTTTTGTAAACACCACAAATCTGTGAAGTTGACAATAAGCAGATTCAATGATGAGAATTTATCACAGACAGTTGTTATATTACTGTCTTTGTCTAATGTATTATTTAATGTTGGACAAGCGGCTTAATTTCAACATTTTTTATTCTGTGAGTAAAAATGAGACAAAATTTAAAAATAGTTCTTGAATAATTTCATACATGTGATACAACGACCGAACTGTAGATATTTTTAAAGTATATAAAACATCCTAGGCCTAAATATAATAAGTACCACGGATGAAACCAGGGATATTAACATGCGATAGAAGCGTGGCAGTCATCCTCTTACCATGTTTTATATACCGTAGACTATAGAAATAGCAGACCACCCTACTGCACTCCCAAACCACACTAGCAGTATAACAAGGCGATTAATATTATTAGTAGCACATAAAGAGAAAAAGTTTTAAAGTTTTAATTTTAAATCGGTGTGTCAAATGTTATTAAAAGCTTGTAATATGTACAGAAATCTACTCTCTGAAATGGACAGATTAAACATCACTATCATGGGGGCGAGTGAACCAAGATGGCCAAACAAAGGGAATTTCAGTGCAAATGGTTACGCCGTTTATTTTTCTGGAAATCAAGACCATATGCATCGAAATGGAGTAGCAATAATTATCAAACAGGATATTAATAAATATGTCAGTAACTTCATCCCAATATCAGACAGAGTAATTTTAATACAGCTGAATGCTAAACCTGTAAATATAAATATCATCCAAGTTTATGCTCTCACTGGTAACGCAGATGAGCAAAATATTGAAGAAATCTACCATCAAATAGAAGAAGTGCTAAAAATAACAAAGAAACACGAAGCAATAATAATTATGGGTGACTTTCACGCTAAAGTTGGACAGAAGATGACGCAGGGCATCACCGGAAAGTTTGGCTTGGGAGAGAGAAATCAAAGAGGTGAACGGCTAATAGAATTCTGCCGCCAAGAAAATGACTTCGCCATTACAAATACTTGGTTTCAACTTCCAGAAAGGCGTCTTTACACGTGGAAATCCCCTCAAGATGGACATCAAGGCAGAATAATACGGAATCAAATAGACTACATCCTAATAAACCACCGATTTCGAAACAATATTAAAGATGTAAAAACTTACCCCGGCGCTGACATAAACTCAAATCACAATTTACTCTGCTCCAAAATACAAATTAAATTGAATAAATTAACAAAGCCAACTAAGCCTTGTAAGATATATCTCGACCCCCTGAAAAATCCTTAAACGCGCGAACACATATCAGAGCAAATAAATAGTAAAATACACAGAATATCAAATATACCAAACGAAAACAGAACCATTAACGAATGCTGGTATGCCATTCAAAACTCGATTTTAGAGAATGTACAAGAGTCTTTGAAAACACCTACCATGTTGGCAAAAAATGAGTGGATGACACAAGAAATTCTAGATCTGATGGAAGTTCGACGGCAACACAAAAATAGAAATATTATTGAATATCGTGAAATTAATAAACGCATAAAAAGAAACATTAAGCAAGCCAAAGAATCCTGGCTTGAGAATTTATGTAAAGAAATAGAAGACCTCCAAAAAAAGCATGACAGCTTCAACCTGCATAAGAAACTTAAATATACTACCGGAATTAGAAAACAGAAAAATGCTCACATACTTAAAAGCGCGGACGGAAAAATTTGTGATCACGAACAACAGTGCAAAGAATGGGAGAGATACATCACTGACCTTTTTGACGATGCTTCTAGAGAAAATGCTCCAAATACTGCCTGTGACAACCAGTTGGACAGAAGTCCCAATATACAGAATTCGGAAGTCGAAAAGGCAATACAGCAAGCCAAAAACAATAAAGCACCTGGACCAGATAAAATCCCTGCCGAACTACTTAAACTTTTGGATGAGGAAAGCATTGCCTGCTTAACCACTTTCTTCAACAAAATTTACAACGAAGGAAAAATACCAGATGATTGGTTAGAGTCACTGTTTATAACATTACCAAAGAAAAGCAGGCCCACCAAATGCAACGATTTTAGACTAATCAGTTTGATGAGTCACACACTGAAAATACTCTTACGAATTATACAAAACCGAGTATTCCTTCTATGCGAAAGTAAGATGGGTAATAAGCAATTTGGATTTAGAAACGGTCTAGGAACTAGAGAGGCACTATTCTGTATGCGCGTTCTGTTACAGAAAAGTTGTGAATTCCGAAAGAATGTTTATGTTTGTTTCATCGACTTCGAGAAGGCGTTCGACAACACAATACACTTTTCGACTGCTTACGGGCAGCAGGACTTGACCACTATGATATAAGACTGCTGAAATACTTATATTACAATCAAGTAGCCTCTAACCAAATTGGAGACAGTCCCACTGAAAAAATACCCATCAAACGTGGAGTACGGCAGGGTTGTGTTTTGTCACCCACTCTTTTTAATCTGTACTCTGAAGAAATCTTTAGGGAGGCTTTGGATGACAGACAAGAGGGAGTAAGACTAGGTGGAGTAATAATCAACAATATTAGATACGCTGACGATACAGCCATTCTTGCAGAAAGTTTACAAGACCTCCAAACATTACTAAATCTAGTCAGTGAAGCAAGTTATCGGAGAGGCCTAAAAATCAACATTTCAAAGACAAAGTGGATGGCAGTTGGAAAGATCCATATAGAACAAGGTCTGCTTTCTCTTAATGGAGAAGAGATAGAAAGGATAAATTATTTCAAATACCTTGGCAGCTGGTTAAATGTAAATTGTGACTCTGATGAAGAGATAGTATCCAGGATCGAAATATCACGTAGGGCTTTTATGACCTGGAAACCAGTTTTATGCAACAGAAACCTGTCAATGAATATTCGTAAGAAGGTCCTGAAACGTTATGTGTGGTCGATCCTATTGCATGGTTGTGAGACATGGACGTTAAAAACCACAATGCTAAACAAGTTAGAAGCATTCGAATTGTGGTGCTATAGACGAATCCTAAAGATATCGTGAGTTTCGCAAACTTCCAATGAAGATGTTCTTCAAATGATCAATTCAGAACGTCTGCTCATAAACACCATAAAGACGAGAAAAACAGAATACTTCGGCCATATAATTAGAGAACCTAAATACCATTTACTTGGCCTTATAATACAAGGAAAAGTGGAAGGAAAGAGATGGATTGGTCAAAAGAAACTTTCATGGCTGCGTAATATTAGACAATGATGTGGTTTCACAGTAGAAAAATTATTTCGCGCAGCAGCCGACAGAGAAAGGTTTCAGGAAATTGTAAACATGATGACGGCCAACGTCTGAATACGAACACAGCACCCAAAGAAGAAGAAGAAGAATGTGTACAGAAAAGTAACTAAGCGTCTATTTTTTAAATCACGATCATAGTAAAGTTTGTTGTTTAACCTTAATCTAAATCGGTAGTCTGGAATTGGCTACGAGCATAATATATTCCAAATCCTCAATAGCAATTTTTAAAAATGAAAATAAATGGTACCTCAATATATTATTCTAATTTTTTTATTAGTATAGTATTACGTCAACTTTTTATATATTATAAATGCAGGCTTTACAGGTAAATTAAAGTGAAAAGAATATCAGAGTGACTAAATATATTAGTGTCAATCCATTTCTTTACCTAAAGTTCGAAGTAAAGTAAAATTCGAAGTAGAATAATTTAAAGCTCGAAGTAGTCATTTTAATACGTAAAATGGAAATGTACATAATTAACAAATACTATTTCTATGTTTATGAATCGTGTACTGATGTAATCCTTCGTCTGCATTTCGTATTTCAAACGATTATCTGACACAGAATCAATACCAGTTGTATAGCATCGGTAGGGTTAATCCACGCACAAACTGTGAGGCTGCAACGGATAATTTCCTACTAATGAGTTGTTATCTGTAAATCGAATTGAATTGCACGTTATCAGAACCGTTTGTGATATCCCACACACGCCTGTATTGGTTAATTATTTATGCATATACATTATGCAAAATGGGGAAAAATCCGACCAAATCTTTTGCCAAACAATAGAGTGATTTTATGGTCAGTTGTCAGTCAATTAAAAATACTGGGGAATATTAATTATTATTTAAAGATTTTACATTTTTTTTAAACGCTTCGGATAATTATAGCCAGCTTTTAAGAGGTTCTATTTATGAAAGCTCTCTGTTGCAAACTGGTTGTACTGCAGTCAGTTGTTCCGTATTATTTGTGAATGCCTTATTTACTAATATTTTTGTGTCGTTTTGGTGTTTATGCAGCATCTTCTGTTTTTTGTATAATTTTCCCCAACATTTTAGTCGAACGATTACGTACATCTCCCACATTTTTTGTTTATCCAGATTTTTTTATATGCAATTGTTATCTATTTTATCCATAGAAGATCACACCAATTTTTTTTAACATATATCACATATATGGGTATCAGATACTTAATTATTTTTTTGTGAAAAAACAAAAAAAAAGTTAATATTTTATGATTTTCACAGACTGTCTAATCAGTATCAAACACACAAGAATAATTAAATCAATCATTTTATTTTCTCTCTCTTAATTGTAGCAATACAAAAGAAAAAATGTTAAAAATATTAAATAATAATTAACACACCTTTTCTAAATAACCAGAAACATATTTCAAAATATTTCACCTTAGTTTAACAACAAAATGGTATTTCTAACTAAACGCTACCAACTTTTTTTTTATAGAACTCGTATTCATTCTTAGCCAGGTATTTCAATATCACTCATTTTGGTGACTATATTCTCAACACAGTTTAGCTGAATGCTTCGTTTTTCTATCTTTTCCTTTGCAGAAATAACACCTTATTTGCTTTACTAAACTTGCGAGATGTTGTGTTGGTGAAAGATCTTCAACTTGAAGAATCCCACGCCTTAGTGATTTCTGTAAAGAAGGTATTTAGAGTCTCTCTCGCATTAGTGGTTCAATTAGAGCCATATCCAAAGACTTCAGAAATGATCTTCTATTATGAGATGCATTTTCTTTCCAATGGGGATTTGCAAGAGAAAATAGCACCATTGCATTTATACCACTTGCATCAAGCATGTTAATATTCTTAGTGGTCATCGTCTGGATCCAAGTAACCTGTCAACATTTATAACTGGTTCATGATCCATTTCACTATCACTTTCATTAGTATCGGTATTGGAGTTTTGTTTTTTGACATACTCCTCCTCAGATTCGGAATCGGTACCAAAGATATTTTGACCATCATCCTCGTTGTTTTCATTAGCAAATAAATTTTTAGCTTTCCCTTCCACTTCAGCTTGGGTCAACAGACAACGTTTTTGCCAGTTTTTTTTTTCTAACTAGATGAAGACATTTTCCAAAAAAATCATTATAAAAAAATTAATAAAGTATCGCACACCTTACACATGGGTGCTACATACCCTAGCCTTTATTCAATAAATTTTCGTGATTGAAAATATTGCTCGAATGTGACCGCAACTACATATTCGTGCTTGGCAGACTACAGACTGAATTTACATGAAGCAACATTAGCATTGAAATGCGGTTGAGCATGCTACATTCAGTTCGGTGTCTGGATAGGTATCTCACACCCAAGTGTGAGCTTTCAGGGTTATATATCTTACTTTTTAGAGTTTGGTATTAAGCTCAATATATAGATTCTTAAGCCTTATGCTTCTACTTTTGTTAAAACTAATTTCGCTTAAGGTCATTTTAACTATTACTTTAACTAGCTTAATACTTAACTTAAAATTGTTCAAAACTGAAATAGTAAGAATTTATTAAAATGGTTAATTTTTTTCGTGTATATTCAATGTCAAAAATGAAGACCTGTCTTCTTCTTGTAGTGCCTATCCGCCTATAAGTGATAGAATTTTAAAAAGGCCAAATTGTCTTAACAAAAGATATGTTGACATACGGCTACCTTTGACTTGGAGACCTCTCATAAAAAGGTACTGTCCGCTCCATCCATCAAAAACAAAACTATTGTTAAAAATGTTTGAGCTAACCACCGCGCCAATCCTCGCGCCAGTCCTCACGCTAACCTCCACGCCAACCTCCACTCGAACCACTTTACAATTAACGGTATAAATGACGGCTCCTCTAGTTCCAGCACTAGTAATGCATTGATTAGTGATGAGTGTAGTAGTGTCTGAAGGCTCGACAGACTGAGACCTTGAAAGCCCTAAAGAGGATATCGAAGAGAACATGCATTCGATTTGTGAGCAAATCTTGGGATCGCTAAACACGAATATCATATCGTCTAAGGTCTCCGATATACCTGGTGCCCAGGGTAGACGGAACCTACCTCGTCTCCGGGAGTTTTTTGCAGATTTTATCTAAAATCATTTAAAACTTGTTTCTAGAGATTTTTTGTGGTCGCTGAACACGTATATCATGTTGGCAAAGATATTTGAGGTACCTGGTGTCGGGGGCGTCATCGTACACACTTCGTCTCCAGGAGTTTTGTGCATATTTCATAAGAAACAGTTGGAAACTTGTTTCTCATGGTTTTTAGAGGTCGCTGAACACGAATATTATGTTGACGAAACTCTGCAATGTGCCTGGTGCACAGGTAATACAATAAAAATTTGGTAAATATAGGTAAAAAAACAAAAAATAATTTAAAAAATTTATATAAAAAAACTAGCAATCATTTTTATTCTTTATCAAATCACAATCAAATGTTGTGTCAATAATTAAGCACGCAACTAAAAAATAAAAATGTTTAATTTATCCTACACGTAATAAGTTTAATATACAAAAAAAATTTAATTATTTTTTATTGTAATTAAATTTATTACTTCATATCGATTAGCCGGTGCCCGGTGACCTTAGAAAATATTATATTCGCCTTCAGCGACATTTGCAAAGTTATAATTTTTTAAATTTGCAACTTTGAAAAATGGGTTTTTTAAATGCATTTTTCTTATGGACAAATGCACTTTTTTATTTCTTCATGATCACACTGGCTCACAAAATTTTCTGACGCTCTCACGAATCGAATGCACTAAATTACATCTCAATGCGTCTTAGTGCGCCGATTTTCGAAGGTTCATTGCTTCGTTTCCTCGACTAAATCATAAAATTAAAAAGACTTAATTTTTCAAATAGGTAAATTTACTTTTAAATCTGAGGGAGACAAATGGAAAGACAAATAAATTTTTTATTATTTAATTTACTTTTGTAGCCTTATATTTCAGTTATTTTAAAAGAATTTTATCTTTTTATATGTTTGGTATCATGGAGATATCACTGTTATATCTATTATTAAAAAATATCCCCTTTTAAAAAGAAATATAGTAACTTTCGGTTTGGGTTACCTCTAAAGTTTTATTAGACAGTCATCTTGACGTCAATTCACTCAAATTTCCACAACTATCTAATTCCTAATTCAAATTATTCAGAATCGGGTCGGAATACTTCGCAATTTAGTGTTTGCCCGTAACCTCAGTAATAGATCACAGTTGATCTTGCGGCCTTCTACGGCGACCCTTTGTGTGCTTTTCCTATCCCTGGGAAATTTGAAATATCTGCAGGTGGCATACCTGAAATGTTCACGTTCTACCAGCTTGCTGCTAAGACAAATAGAAACTTATCGATTTTCTATCGGTTTCTAATGGTAGTGTGAATATTTGCGACTCGCAAGTAGAGTAAATTGCCTTATGAAGTTGACAGTAGTGGTTTAACTTTAAAATTGAATAATTTATTTTACTTCAGAGGACCTTTAGGGGTAAATATTCCTTTGTGCGTTCGCACCTTTAGAATAACTTCACAGAAGATATAATTTACAGGAGCTTTGAATAGGTTGAGCATGCTACTAATTACAGAATAGGCTCAGCGGAATGACTGCATATAACATTTAATTTTTTACGACCTCTTACTAATATTATAATGCCTGATCGGTTACAAAGAAAGTAATGAGTTTTTTTTTGTTTGAATAAATCAAGGAATTTGTAGAATAAACTCCTTTGCTTTGCTTACTTACTTTATGGAGGATATAAAAATTTCCATCGATGTTTACTTTTTGGTGTTCTTTTATCTTTTTCGATTACTATTTAAAAAGAAAATAAGTTAGTAACATATAGGGTATACATCATTTATGCTTTTTTTATAATAATCATATAAAATCAGAATTTGGTGTTTATTGAAGGTAAACTAAATGCACGACCAAATACTTACCATGTTTTTTTTCCTGGTTTTTCCCTCATAATTTACTATGGAATCACTAACAGAAGAATTTTACTGTCATCATGACATGTTTTTGTCTTTTTAAAGACGAATTACATGCTATGATTTTTTTCTGGCGGATAAGTCGTCCCAGGAGCGCAACTCAACAATATTGGCAATATCATTTTAAAGTCGTTTTTTTTTAATGTATAATGTATGTCTGAATTGTCAATATAAATGAGTCGATAATCGTTCGATTTAATACACCCAACATATAATCGAAGGTGAATGAGATTACTTTTCTTTGACAGAAATAGTATCAAGAAAATGCCGATTGCAAAGTTTAAGTGAGTTGAGAGGTGTAGAAGGTCTTTCTTACACAGTATAACCTCTATATATTCGGTCATTCTGAGTTCGTTGCATTATAAAGCCTATAATAAATTTTACTTGCGTTTAGACATCTTATTTTTTCTTATATAGTATAAATAAGTAATACTCAGCCTTTTCGAGAAAAACAGAAAGATTTTTTGATGATATTTCTTGGTACGCTTCCTGGTTACACGATAATCAGTAAGATGTTGGTTAGCGCTCTCAACACTACCCATAGCACTGTTAAATTTCTATAATATTCTGCCTTTCTCTTTGTAAGCATTTTCGAATTATGCATATTCACCAGAACGCAAACCTTCCACTTATCCTTTTAGTTTACCACTACTGTTTCTCCCTCTAAAATGCCATATTATTTTTTTCAAGGTCTTTTTTTAGTACTGGTGGAAGATCTTTTCTTTGTATTGTTTTAGTATCATATGTATCTATGCAAACAGAGTAAAAAATCAGTTAATATCGGTGAAGTATAAAAGCTTTCGGTAGTCAAACTATGACATTTCAATAGCACAGATTTCATTTGTCATGACTGGGTGGGCAGACAATTTATATTGTTTATTTTTTGTATATTTTGTATATTTTTTGTTGTCCTTTCCCATGTAAATTATATTGTTCCAATGTATTTGTAGAACTAATAATAGGAAAAAGAAGGACGAAAACAAGGAAATGGTTTGATAAAGAATGCCAAGAAAAACTACACGACAGACAGAAAAAGCGAAACATTATGCTTCAACAAGAAACAACAGAAAGTAAAGAAAACTATACAATATCACGACGAGAAACAAGAAAACTAATTAGAGAGAAAAAAGAAAATACGAACAAGAGCAGTATGAAGAAATGGAAAGAAATAGACAAGTCAAATAGTCGAGCATTTTACAAATCCGTGTCAAACGGAGAGACGAAACGTTATATGGAACGAAGAGAAAATACCAACAAAATGGCATGAAAGTGTAATATTTTCTATCCATAAAAAGGGAGACAAAACCAAGTGCTCTAACTATAGAGGCATCTCCCTACTTAATACGGCGTACAAAATCTTATCGAACATCCTATTAAGTAGACTAACACCTTTTGTAGAAAATTTCATAGGGAATACCAATCCGGATTCAGAAAAAATAGATCGACCATAGATCAGATTTTTACTCTCAGGCAGCTGCTTGAAAAAGGATGGGAATTCAATAGAACCATTCATAATCTCTTCATAGATTTCCGACAAGCATACGACAGCATTAAAAGGGATCAGATGTGGAATGCAATGGCAGAACTTTCAGTTCCAAAAAAACTTATCCAGCTCGTTAAAGTTTGTGTTAATGGCTGTAGATCTAGAGTGCATATAGGTAACAAGCTCTCAGAGTCGTTTGAAATAAACAGTGGACACAAGGGGACGCGCTGTCACCTCTTCTTTTTAATATAATCCTGAAAAAAGTAGTAAGAACCGCACAAATTAGAACAGAACTACTGACAGTAAATGGACCAAAATTACTACTAGCATATGCAGATGACATGGACATTGTAGGAAATGCCGTTACCAATGTAAAAAAACATTCAATAAATTAGAGAGGCAAAAAATACCGGTCTAAGGGTCAATGAAGAGAAAACCAAATATATGTGCATTAACATACAAAAGAGACGAGATAGAATAGGACAAAATGTAACAATAGACCCCTATAACTTTGAAAGAGTGGAGAGTTTTAAATATCTCGGAGCGACTATCACCACAGATAACGATATCACGGAAGAGATAAAAGGGAGAATTCAGGCAGCAAACAGATGTATGTATAGCCTCCACAATACTATTAAATCCAAGAGCCTAACACGAACATCAAAAATCAGGATATATAAAACAGTAATTAGACCGGTGCTCATGTATGGGTGTGAGAATTGGACGCTGACAAAAGCAATGGAAAGTAAACTCAGATGCTTTGAGAGAAAAATCCTCAGAAAGATCTTCAGTCCCCGTCACGATCCGAATACTAACCAATACCGAATGAGAACAAATGCCGAGGTCAAACAAATGTATAGTGCTAGCGACGTAGTCCAAGAGATTAAATCCCAACGTCTAAGATGGGCTGGCCATGTTCATAGGCTCCCTAATAACCGCCTTACCAAGTTAATCTGGGAAGAAGTCCCGACAGGGAGAAGGCCCTTCAGAAGAAGAACAATGGGGCTACCCACTGACTTAAACATCATGGACAACCGTTCAAGATGGAAGCAGGTTGTGCAGTCAGCCAAGACCCACCCCGGGTTGTAGTGCTACCAGAAGAAGAAGAATGTATTTGTAGGACGATTTACACGCCTTTATTAGTGTACGCCAAACCCTGCTCTTATTTTTGGGATGTTTTGAACCCAAAAAATCTGCCTTTGTAAAAGAGCGAGATTTCATCATTCCTTACATATCGGCCTAAGCAATACAAAGATTTACACTTAGCATTTAGGAAGTCATAAATAGGTCAGATTTGTACAATTTCAAAATAGTTTAGCATTTAGATCAAAAGATTTATTGTCACAAAAACGCAATTAGGGCGTTAGTGTTAAATACCTTTTCTATATTATGCCATTTGAAAAATAGATAAAAATAGATTTTAAACCAATAAAGCCATTACCACAGGCTTTCACAGGTTATTGCAAAAATACTCGAATTTTATCACTATTCGCTGGTGTGCATTTGTTTCTTGATAGAATTCTGCTAAAGCTCGAAGACCTTTTTGACCAGTATAATGATTTATTTATTCGACTACAATGTCTGCTAGTTTTTCGTCAAAAAACCTATTAAAAAACTAAACTTACTTTCTATATCCTGTACATCATAATTATAGTTCGAATTTCCACTAAAAAAACATGAACCTTGTTGGTCTTCATTTGATGAAATCCACTGTCTTACTTTATTAGTCTTACTGATCCGCTTTCTACCGTCTTACTAATCCATTTTCAATCAAAAAACACGTTCCGCAAATTCAGATAAACAACTGTTTACCATAACCGCCGCTCATACACTGACACCTTTCATCAGACAAATTGCCACCCCCCCCAGTGGGAGTTTGTAAACACAAATTAAAAATAAAAAAGAAACAGTGTGTAAATTCTAAATAATAAATACATAGTATAAAACGAGATATCTCAAATTCATTATTTTGCACGGTAGTTGCGCCATGAGATATTTAGAGTTAGAAGTATTGTGCCTAGAGTATTTAAATTATAAATATACACAGTGCTCCATTACTACAAATATTCACGTAAAGATATATTTTTGTTTACCATGTAAAACAGTTTACCATGTATATTTCAAATAATCTACAATCTAATCTAATATGATGTATATCATCATCATTATCATCCTCAGCGTATTCTTTCGATTACGATGGTGCAGCATCACGATTGTCACTTTTCTGTGCCCTGTTGTACCAGCTTGTTTCCTTATGGCATAGTCTTATTATAATTTTCGACTTTGTTTATATCTTGGTGCCTCTTAGAAATTACCGTGTAATTTTAGTGGACCATTTATTGTCAGTTTTTCTCGTTAATGCCCTGCCTACTACAATTTTAAAGATTAATTTTTTGTGTATTACTTTAAAGACGTTGGTTTTTTGTCATATATTCTATTCCTTTGCGTTCTTCCTTAGTTATACCTAACATGCATTGCTTCATTGATCTTAAGTAACTTTGCGTTTTGCTATTATCTCTTTCTGTAGTGTCGCAGACACTAGTTCTCGTTTCGCAACCATATGTCATGATTAGGAGTATACATTGATCTTTTATTTTATCCGTAGTGACGGATTAACCGTGTTCCGGCTAAAACCTTTACTAATGTTCCAGAGAGGTGGTCTTGCCACTCAATAAACAACTGAAATAAAAAAAAATAAAAATTTATATATAACCATATCTATTATCGTAAATCAGAAAATGTTTAGATGTTCAGATTTTGTTCAGGGTGCTAGATACTTTAAGTATAAAGGACCCCTATTATCTCTAATTGTTGATCAACTCCTTTTCTCCTTCAACCCCCCCCCTCCTTTTCTTCGGTCATTTCTTTTACTTTCATTCTCATTAGTCTCTGAGGAACCCAGTCTCTTTAATTTTAAATTCAATCACATATGTTACTACTTCAATTTCTTCAACCTGTAGATTTCCATCTTACTAAACTTAATTTTATTAATTTTTTACCATAGGAGCATTCTTAAATAAAGTCATTTAAACATGAGGTCTGATATTAGCTTCAAATATTTGTTATTTAATTTTTACCTTGTCCTAGATGTGTTAAACATAAAAGGATAAATTTCATAAATACAAGCTAACCCAAAATTAAATACACTTTTAAAAGTTTTTAAATCCCAACACCTAGATTGTTGTTATTTTTTAAAATCATCAAAACTTGCTGAATCTTTTGGCTGTAGTAATACTATGTACAACTTTTATAGTTTTTGTTGCATTGACATTCTGTTATCTTTATCCTTCAACAGTATCTTGTCAATCAGTTCCACGTTGTTCTCCGAGTGCAGAGGTTCCCTCTTACCCGGCTCTGGAACCCAATTGAGCCATATGTTACCTTTAGTCAAATTTAATTTAATATAGAACATCACAGTTATTTTATAACACAATGTACAACATTTCATAACTAAATGTAATTTAAAGGGTTTTTACCATAATATTTTGGTGGCTCAGACATTATGAGCTAGTAAGTATAACCATCTTTTGCTTTTCAACCATAGTCAAAATTTCAAAATCTCGTTTGTTTTAACTAAATGGTTTATACTTATTTTTAGGCATTTTCGATTTTAATAACCTGATGATGGACTGTGTAGTCCGAAAACGTTTGTTTTATTGATGTGGCCCTTTTAAGGGTTTTTTAAATAAATATACCCATTTACAAAGATTAACCTCTTTTTTTTTTTTTTTTTTTTTTTTTTAATAAACAATATTAACTATACATTTTTAGATCCCTGGCTTAATTTCCTTCTCTGTCTTCCTGTTCCTTTTTCTTCATCACTCCAGAAATCAGACAGTGTACTTCTCCAGATTCTTTCTCTCCTCTCAACATTATGTTTACAATATTTCTTTCATCCAGCCCGAAACTCATTCGCCTCTTGAAATCTTCCATCTCATTTGCCCATCTCTGGCAAATAAAAATGTGGGCGGGAGCATCCGGTACCGCACAAACACTACAGTCTGCCGATGCAGATTTGCCTATTCTATTTGTGAAGGTGCCAAAACCACCATGCACGGTCAGAAACTGCGTCAGGAAGTAGTCTAGTTTCCTGAACTTATATTCCCACCACGGTCTCAGATCGGGAATAAGCTCCTTTGTTGCCTTGCCTTTCCATTATCATTCGCCCATTCTCTCTGCCCCTCTATCGTTCTTTCTCTTTTATTCTCATATATATTTACATCCATCCTCCTCGCATACCTCCTCGCTCTCCCTTAACAAAACAAAACGATCGGTATTACCGCTCCAATGACAGATAGAGCCTCATTCGAGACTGTCCTATATGCACTAGACAACCTGAGAAGCATTCGTCTTTGCGAAATCTCCATCAGCTTAGTGTATTTTGCAGTGTTTAGTACACTACAGCACATAGGGGCAGCGTAGGTTATTACCGACTGGAAAACTCCATTTAGCACTTTGCTTTTGGTGCTTCCTGGGCCTCCAATGTTTGGCATCAACCGTATCAATGCTTCCAGATTTCCGTTCGCCTTCCCGTCTGTCTTTTGGATGTGTACTCCGAACCTTAGACCTTCCGATAACCAGACTCCCAGATATTTAATTGATTTAACCAGTGCAACCTCCACACATCTTTAGTTAAGATGTTCGTTCTCAAAGGGTCATGGGAAAGGATCTTTCCCGTGTCCCTTTGAGAACTAACACCTCAGTTTTCTCAGGCGCTAGCTGTAGATCGTTCTCTCTGATTCACATACTAATGCGACGCAGGGATGTATTAGCCGCATTAGCAATGTCCGTTTTCTGACTTGCCTTCGCAACCAGTGCGAGATCATCAGCATAAGCTACAAGAGTATATCTCCTTGGCATCTTTAGACTCAACACCCCATCGTACAGGACATTCCACAGGATGACTCTTAGTACTGAATCCTGTGAAACACCCTGCGATAAACTGATGCTTTACTGATTATATGTATTGGCTTCTTGAAGCTGAATGGTCAAAATATTTAGTTTCTCGAATATGTCAACCAAGTAGCTCAATTTCATCAAAAATAAACTCGAAAATCTCGAAATATCTCGGCTTCCGGTCTATTTTCTTTTTGTAGAAAAATAGCGATTTTATGTCTTAATTTAAAAACACGTTGTAAACATTTCCCACGTGATAACCATCTTGCCTAACAATAAAATAATAATGCTGAATATAATGCACCCATGTCTTTAAAACGTGCAGAAAAGATTCTGGTTTTCAAAGGTCTTATTTTTATGTAATTAACTACTGTTATAACCTTTGTTAGCACAATATTCAGGCCAGGAGACATTTCTTTGGAAGCCAGAGCTTCTCAGTAGATCATACCGCGTATCCATATACACATTGAAGACTTTTGTTTCACAAGCGCTTGTAGACTATGAAATTTTCCGGACATTGCACCATCTGTGCATATTCCGACGCAATTCTTCCACTTTATTTTTGCTTGATTTATATAATCGTTTAAGATACCAAATATTGCAAGCGATGTTGCTTTTAGTTTTATCGGTTTGCAAAAAAGTAGTTCTTGTACTAATGATATGCCGTCACAAAATCGAACGTAGGCAATAAAATGAGTATCTTTATTGCTATCTGTTGTCTCATTAAGCGGAATCGAAAACAGCTTGTCGCGCAACTTTCCGAGTAGCTGATCCTGTACATCTTCAGCTATGTCTATGGGCAACGTATTCAATGGGCAACAGTATTATTTGATAGAGGTATAATCTAAAAATTATCTGCATAGTTTCTACAATTTGAATTGCAGCTGGAAAAATCAGCTCTTCACCAATAGTGTGAGGCTTTTTACATCTGGCTATTTGATGGGAGGTTTTATAACAGGCAAGTAAGCTTTTTCATTCACAGTCAACTTTTTTTTTAAATGATTTTTGTTTTTCATGTGATTTTAATTTTAACTCGAAGAATTCTCGGGGTTGATTAATGCACTCACTATACACAGAGGCCGTTCTTCTTCATTTACTTCAGTAAACGTAAACCCAAAATTTAAGTAATCATGAGAATATTTTGTTGATTTTATTTTTGGAACCACTCTCGCCTATACACTTGTTGTTGCTTCACTAGTATCGAATGTTCGCTTACGCCCAGTTAAAAATTTATCCATGATTGTGTATAAACTTAAGTATATTTACCTGCTACTTGGAATATTTTAATACCGTGAAATGCAATTAATACACGCAAACTACAACATAAAAATTCACAATAAATTTAACAGGTGCAGAAGGACTGACTGGACCGACTAAACTGGCTCGACTAAGTTCTGGGTCCATGATACTATAACAAGATATGTTCACTTGCTGTTCAAATTTTAATTGACTTTGTGCATGTCGTCATAGCAAGACAAAGCCAGGGGACTTTTATGTATCATATTTTAACGATGCATCATATGACAACGTTGTTCCTTTACTGTAATGAACGATTTCAAAACTGTTAACGGTAAGTATACCTAGATTCCATATCTTGCACTAAAAAGTCATAACTAGTTACTTTCTGTGAAAACGTGTTTTGAAAATTAAAAGAAATATATAAATCTACGATTTGATTGTGTGTATTACAAACATAATAAATATTGCTACAAAACATAAATTAAATATAAAAAGTCGGCAAAATGTAAAGAATTTGACCATTAAGGAAAAGCGGGTCATACTTGAGACTTCATGAATATCATTTAGACATTTGTTTTATAATCTTTGTGATTTTTCTTTTGTGGTATTGTAATTATCTTTAATATTTTGATTTAGAATTCGTATTTTAAACTACATTTTACATCTAAAAAAAAAGTAATTTTACATCTTCGCCAACATTTACATATTTTGCAGATTCCATTAAGTTTTTTAAATCATTTTTTTGTTATTTTTAATATGTCGCCATTATAAATACGAAAAATATGTTCCAGTTCACTACATACTACATACATCTAAAGTAATTATTTTTAAAGACCTATCAAAAATAAAGTATTACTTCAAGTTCTATTAAAATGGGCATTAGTAATATATATTATTATCTATAGAAACATTTATTATTATCCATAGAAAAATTTGCTCTGCTGTTAATGTTTAACTTGCTATCACTAAAGTTAATTACTATTTAACTGGAAATAAGCCACAATTAAAGATAAAAAAATACGTTTATTGACATTTTAATTTCCGTTTTGACGTTTTAAAATTTGTTTAATTTACTGTTTGTATTTTGAGAACGATTTCCGAAGTGGAAATTGAAACGTTAATAAACTTATTTTTTATCTTTAATTGTGGCTTATTCCCAGTTAAATAGTAATTAATTTAAAATGCCACAAGAAAATAGCTTCAGAACGTCATTAAAGTTGTCTCGGGCTTACGTCACAAGAACGTGCGCGTTGACTTATCTTGTTTTGTTATAGTGTTATGGTCTGGGTGTCTCATATGGCCTATATGGTAACTACTTTTATGTTCTAAGCATATGACTATGACACCTTCAAGAAGACCATGACCAACTTCACGCCACTTAACGAATATAGGTTAAGCACATTGTAATATGTAAGATTTCAAGTAAAACTTAAAAAGAATAAAAGTATATTATTTCGTAATGACAAACAAAAGACACTGGGTCTGAGGAGAAGAGAGGAGATCTTGGAACTCGGAACTTCTCGCAAAGAGAGACAATCGGTTCTGGATTGGTGTTGCCACATATCAATAAATTTACTTATTCTCGGTAATTTGGTAATTAAGGTTTTACTGTAAATTTAGTGCAAGGGCGGATCCAGAGAGAGTGGCTAAAAAATTCGACAAATAAATATACTTTAATAACGATAAGGTATGATTGTCTTTATGGTCCTCAAGTGTGTGAAAAGTGCCAAGAAAAAAAATCCTTGTACAACACCCCCTCCCTCCCCTGAAAATAGGACCAAGATTCATATATTTTTATTGTATGATGGGTTCGCGGTGAAAATAATTATACAAAATTGGGTCGCAACTGGTAAAAGGTTGAGAAACGCTGTTATAGGTTCAAAATACTAAGATCTACTAATTAAAACTAAATAGTGGCCAGTTAATAAAATGGATAATTTGTATTGATAAAAATCATAAAAATTGGCAAAAATCGCGCCAAATTTATTTATTTTACACCTTAAAAACTAAGGTAATTTGCGATAAAATACAAAAACTGTATACAAAAGCTGCACTCTTGCACTCTTAACTTTTAAAACCAGTCTTGTTCGATCATTCATAGAGAGAACACGTATATTTACAGGTGCTTAAATAGTGATTAAGACCAGTTTTTTGTGACTATCAATAATAAACCAATTTTGCTCCCCTCAAATAAACCCAGTTTTTTTGTTTATTTAAGTGCTTGTTATTGTTTTTGTTTGTGTCTATGTAGTGGTAGTTTACAAAAATGGATGAAAACTCCCCCGCCCCCTGACAAAGCGGGGACCCAAAATATGGACCAAGTGGAAGAATGCCTACAAATCAAGGAACAGGAAAAAGGAATTAAGCTGTTTAATCTACAAAAAGGATATCTCTATACGGATAAGGTATATGTATTCATTGAAAAAACAAATGAAGAAAATATTGGCAAACTGCATCCTATGAAGGTAGGTCATATTTTACATAAAAAATTAGCAATCAAGAATATTCTTAGTATTGACAGAGTAGGGAAGAATTGGGTAAGAGTACAAGTTAAAAGCACCAAAGATGCAAATAATTTAGTACAAAATAAAAATTTAAAAGAGGAACAACTAAAAGCATATATCCCAAATAATTTGCTTGAACGAAAAGGCATTATAAGAAACGTAGATACTACTTTTAATGAACAATATCTTTTTGATAATATAATATCCAATATAACAGTAACGGAAGTCACTCGACTCAAAAGGAAAATTGACTTAAATGGAGAAAAAGTATATGTCCCCAGACAAATGGTATTAATTACTTTTGAAGGAAACATTTTACCCAGATATGTATATATAAACAGTGTTGTCTGTTCTGTAGAACCCTATGTGCATAGAGTTATACAATGCTTCAAATGCTTGCAACATGGACACATATTTCGTAATTGCAACAGTACACAAACCAGATGTATTAACTGCGGACAGGAGAAAAATGATGATCATAACTGTAGAGACCCACAAGACAGTTCAGTTATTGCATACATTGTAAAAATTATGAACATAAATCCATTTCCAAACAATATCCAAAATTTAAAGAACAAAACGACATTAAAAGACATATGGCCAAAAAAAATTTAACATTCTTAGAAGCAAAAGACAGTCTAAAAAACTCTTACACATCTGCTGTTAGTACGAGGAATAGTTTTGAAGTATTAGGTATGCTAAACAACGACAGCTTTCCACCTCTCCCAAGTCAAACTAACATCAAACATATACCTAAACCATCCTCATCCAATACCCAAAAACAAACACAAAAAGTACCTCCAAATCAACCTGAAACTTCTTCACATTTCAAAAAAAGAAAAGCCTAATCTCCCTTACCTGAACCTATGTTTCCTTTTGAATTTGGTCCAAAAAGACCTCTGCTTTCAAATATTTTACACAGTGCCGATCCTGATCCTAATACAGATGAATTTATAAACGTAATTTTCAAAATTTTTAAAAGTGTACTCGAAGAGTTTGATTCTTTTAGCGATTTAGAAAAGTTAGATAAAGCATACATTTATGATAAAATTAACAATTTTAATAAATTTAAGTAATGGCTAATAAAATAAAAAATAAAATAAAGATTTTACAATGGAATGCGCAATCGGCTGTAGCCAATAAACTGAGTTTACTTAAATGTTTAAATGAAAATATAATCTATAAAATATAATATAAACAATATAATTTCAAGGGTTAAAATATTATTCGTAAAGATAGAAATGATGGTTATGCAGGTGTGGCAATCCTTGTTAGAAATGTATTTTGTCTTAAAGAAATTCCAATTAAGAAAAATTTTAATGAAAATATTCTAATGTGTGGTATATATATAGTCCCAAGATTCCTAAGAGGAACATAGGGCTTCCACAAAGTGTGTCCAGCGAACTCTATTTCTGGCTAGTGCTTTGATTTCAAGCCAGGATTTTCCCATTGTTCTCCCTTCGTCCAGTACTGTCCTTCTCCAAGTTCCCTTAGGTCTGCCTACTTTCCGTCGGCCTTGGGGATTCCAATCCAGTGCTGTCCTGGCAATGTCATTTGGCGGTCTACGGAGTGTGTGGCCCAGCCATCTCCATTTTCTTCGCCTTATTTGCTTTATGACATGTGTGGTATACAAATATTAAATAACAGTAAAATAATGCTAACATGTTTCTCTCTATACTGCCCACCTGATATACGAACAACAACTGCCGATTGGGACGCAATTCTTAACTGTACCAAGTCAAATAGTATATTTGGAGGTGATTTCAATGCGCATCATTCAACATGGGGATCATACAAAAGTAACACCAAAGGCACGCAAATTCTAAACGCTTCAGACAATACAGAATTAGTACTTTTAAACACCGGATCACCTACAGGGTTCACAAATAACGGGAATAATTCAGTCGTGGATTTAACTTTTGCAACTCTAGATATAGCAATTAATTGTGCATGGGAAACTTTACCTGATGTACTGGGTTCAGACCATTTTCCAACTATTATAGAAATTAACAAAGGCATGGAAAATAAAGACATCATAATACACCCAAAAACAAAATGGAATTTGAATAAAGCAGATTGGACTCTATATCAAGAAGTTGCGAATAACTATTTCTTACAACACATTAAAAATAGCAGTAACGCGGAAGATAATTATAGTTTATTAATTGAAGGGATAAATAAGGCAGCCAATGCCTCTATACCCATTTACCAACCCTTTAAACCGAACAAAAAAACTCCTCTTTCACCATGGTGGGATCAAAGCTGTGAAGAGGCTATTAAAAAAAAACAAATGCTCAAAACGTATAAGCAACAAAGCACTATGAAAAATTATGTCAAATGTAAAAACGAAACAAAAACAAAAAAGTTTTTAAAAATTAAAGCTAAACTACATTGGCAGCTCTGGTGCGAAAAATAGAAATACACCATTGACAAACATATGGACTTAGGCCAGAAAAATGAATAGGATATATAGGAAAGGTAATACATCGGATAATTATGAATGGCAAGAACAATTTTTAGATAAAATTACACCAGCTAATGCTATGGGTGATACCTCACACATTTTCACAAAACAAAGACAAAATAACACCAACTATAAAATTTTTAGTCAACCAATTTGCTTAACAGAATTTAATTATGTCATAAAAAACAGAAAGAATACATCACCTGGATATGATGATATTAGATATCCTATGATATTCCAATTACCAAACAATGCCAAGATGTTTCTAATCAAAATTCTAAATGATATCTGGATCAATGGGGAAATAATAGAAGAATGGAAAAAGGCTATTGTAATACCAATACACAAACCAAACAAAGACCCCCACCTATGTGACTCATATAGACCTATTGCACTTATGCCCTGTATACTCAAGGTTTTTGAAAGAATAATTAAAAACCGATTAGAATGGTGGTTAAATACAAACGGCGCTCTGCCAACTACACAATATGGTTTTAAAATAGGTTTTGGCACCATAGATGCGGTGACACACTTAGTTACAGACATACAAATAGGCTTAACTGAAAACGAGTATAATGGAACGATGTTTCTAAATGTGAAAGGTGCCTACGACAATGTCAACTGGTTCACCTTACGGGAAAAAATGTTACAATTACAAATCCCTCAAGAAGTTGCCAACACGATATGCAAATTATATATAAACAGACAAGTAGGGCTCAGAGGACATTATAGGTGGCCAGTAAAATATCAAACTGCAAATTTAGGTCTGCCACAAGGATCGGTCCTTGCACTATTGCTTTTTAATATATATATACTACTAATTTACACACCTCTATACCTAAAAGCAACTATTATACAATATTCCGATGATTTTGTTGTTTATACACGTAGCAAACATCTCGACGAATGCATTAATGGTTTGAATTTAAGCACGAAACTCGTTTTAAGCTCCATAAGTGATGTAGGGCTTCAAATCTCCGCAGAAAAATCCAAAGTTATAATCTTCACCAGGCATAACATGAAACCGATGCAGAAAATTACAATAGATGGTATAGAATTTCCGGTGGATACCAATGTCAAATACTTGGGAATCACATTAGACAGAAAATTAACCTGGAAACTTCATATTAAACAAATAGAGACAAAATACAATAAAGGGCTAAACTTTTTAAAATCCATTATGCAAACTTGGTAGGGTGCAGAACCTCAAACAGCTCTACTCTTCTATAAAGCTTACATAAGATCAATAATTGATTATGGTTGTACACTCTATGGAACAGCCAATAAAACAAATTTACGTAAGCTGGATGGTATACAAAACAAATCACTCAAAATATGTCTGGGAACAATGAAATCTACACCAGTTGAACCGTTAAGAGCTGAAGCAATCGAACCTCCATTAGAACTGAAAAGATCATTTTTAGCTGAAAAAATGATTATTAAGTCGCTAAAGAAAAACTCACCATTTATCAGCAGCATGTATAAATTAAACGAATACAATCTAACTAAGCCTTTTTGGATTCATAAACACTCTCCTCCTATTTGTGATGGATTAAGAAAGGTGACATTAAAACCACAAACAAAGTTAGAGACCGACTACTTTGATCACCTTGTTTCCTGTGATGTGAATATACCACTTTATTCGGAGTTAGCATCATTTAATAGTATAGTCATAAATCAAATTTTAGAGGAACATCCAAATTACGTCACTATATACACTGATGGATCAAAAAACACCGATGGTACAGGTTGCGCTTTCGTAATATCTAAACGTATACAGAAAAAATACAAGTTAAACAAAAACACATCTATTTTCACAGCTGAGCAATAGCAATTCTAAAGGCACTAGAATATGTTTATCAGGAAGAGGATCAGAATGCTATAATCTTTTCCGATTCACTTTCCGTTCTTAAAATTTTAAAATCAATCAAACACAACTAATGATATTATTTTTAGCATCCAAGCAATACTTAAACAATTACAAGATCAGAATAAATATATAAAATTCTTCTGGGTCAAAGCACACGCAGGAATAACAAACAATGAAATTTCAGATCAAATTGCCAAAGAAAGTATAGTAATGGGGGAATAAATAAATTCCGAATTAACTACAGACGAACAAATAGTCATAGCAAAATAGAGAATGATGAACAAATGGTTCTATTTATGGCAAGAGTACAGCTTCACAAATCCAACAAGTTACACCAGACTTGAAACCAAATTAAGGAGAAAACCTTGGTACAATGAGTACGATTACAGTCGAAAAAGTATAACTACTATCAGCAGAATGAAGTTTGGTCACGCATGTTATCCAGAACATTTATTTAAAATAAAAATACTTGAGAGTGATCTTTGCGAAGCCTGTAATAAAATCGGTGATCTTGGCCACATCATTTTGATTGTTTAAAATATAGAGCTCAATCTAATGAGCTTTTCAATAAACTTTTAAAATAAACATTGAAAGCCCATTTAATATACTGCATCTTCTTGCTTTAGAAAAAAAAAAGAAATTTACGATTGTTTGCGGTCTTTCGTCAGAACAACAAATATACAAATATAACCACCTTTGTTAATTCCTTATGTCTTTCCTTAATGTATGCATACCTATCTCTCCGAGGCCTACCTTTTATCGTTTATAAAAATGCCCTGATCGGCCCCTGGGCGAGAAGCGTCTAATCCCTGTGTAATCCCTGTATCTGTTTTTTAAAAATTTGTGTCTGGCTGTGTGGGTATTTACCCTAAAGCCAATAAAAACAAACTTTTAAAACGCATCGTAATTTTTGTCGATGGGACACTCTGATTAAAAGATATCGCATTTTTACCGTCGAGCTGATACAAATTGATTTCGCGCAAGTAAGTGACGTTCAAAATCGTCGATCGTTTCAAGTGTTGTTTGTGAGAGAACGGTTTATTCTACATAAAAACAGCTAATAGACATTTTTGTTCAAAATTATTTTAGCTATATTTTTTATTAAAAACGTTTTTTTGTCTGTGATGTAGAAATAATAATATATAAATGTTCAGTAAGAAGCAGTATAAGTAATAAAATAATGTTTACTAAAAAAAGTTCGTCAAAAGTTGACACTGGAAAGATTATCGTACACATCGTATTTTACAATGTTATGTAAACCAGATGTGTGTATATATAGCAGATAGTGCCTGTAGTCTTAAAATGAATCTAATTGACTGGCATGTAACATTTCCTTAATTCTTAAATGTTTCTAGGATACTAGAAGTAAGAAATTATTTTACAGAACCACTTAAAGGGTTAAAGAAATTCTATTTAAATATTTGTGTTTCTTACCAACCTGTATATTCCTATGCTCATTAAGCCTATTGTTTTCTTCGATATTGTAAAACTTCCAAATTAAAATCGACTTCGGTGAAAATCATTTTCGATTAATTAAATATTTCCCGATCTTTTCATATTTTTTGCATCGATAATTTCAATTTCTCTCACACGACGCTTTGTGCAATTACCAAAGTTTTCTAATTATCATCCTTTTCGACGCAACTCCACAACTCCAATTAATGAAATGAAAGGAGCGATCGGCGACCCTGAATTTCGGGACTTTTCTGTTTCTATAAATGAAACCTGCCAATGAAATTCTCGAATAAACTTTATATTTCCATATAAATTCTATTAGAAGAGCTGTCAGCCGCTGCAGACCGTGCTTTTAAATTAATATGAGTTATTTTATTTCTGGATGGATTTCAGTAAACCAATTTTTCATTTTATTGCGTTAAATTGACGACTGCGATAAACTCAGCTTAAGGGAAATGTAAATTAAAATATAATTTTCAAAAAATTTGGGAATGTAAAATAAGAAGGTAAAATATTACATATAGTACTGAAAATGCGAATAAATGGAAATATGGATAAGATATAAAAAAATAGGTAAATTGAAAACATCAAAAAACAAAATGAAAAAAAAATTTACTTAGTAATTATGCAATAAATATTCAAAAAAGAACGAACGATACGTGACAGTGATAATAATACAAATAAAACATACACTATTTAAAAACAATCGACACATCGAATTTTTTTTTAACATATAAAACAAAGCATCGGGTATGAAATCGCACAGTCGAGGTGAACAACACTCTTGTAAAAATTGTAATTAAAGGGGTTTAAACAAACATAAAATTAGTAAAAACATTTGATTCCGAAACGATAGTGACCCAAGTATTTTACTTGTCTTATTTGTTTCTTTTTTGTCATATCTTTGACTAAAATACTGATGTTGTGTAGTATACTGTGGGGCTTTCGTCTCAAAATTTTATATTTGTGTAGTCAAAAATGCCATCCAACATTTCTTCTGGAAATAGTAACAACAAGCAATCAAGAACACTCTGCTTGTCCTATTTCTCTTACAGCAGGTGAATATCCCTTTCAGGTCTGATTTCTTATTTTTTAAAATCAAGATTTTTGACTACTGTAGATCGTTTTTTACTAAATGTGGTACTCAACAAAAATAATGAAAAAAATCCCCATCGCCTCCCTTAGCGGGGAGGATCACTGCACGATCGTGACGGTTTTGGACGTTCAGTGTAAAATAATACACACAAGGAAATATTTTTCGGAGAAATATGTTTTTATTGATTATTAATATTGGTAGAAACTAAAACAATAATATATCGTCTACAGCAGGCGCGCCGACTACCATTTCATAACCGGGCGCGCTGTGTATTTTGTACACCAAACACATTTTAGTTGATTTTACCAAATTTAGTGCGTTTTAATAAAATAACAACCACGATTTACAAAAATAGTTTATTGTTACATAAAACAATAAACATAAAACATGTACCTACGGGTTACTTCACTCGATTTCTTCTGATTCCTGCCGTTCATTGTTCTTACATTTTACGCAGGTAATTGTGGTTTCTGAATGCATTTTACATACAAATATTCTACATAGCCCACATCTAACTGTTGTGCTGAAAATTTTGAGCCTGGACATATTGCACAACGTCCACGTTTTCTAGAGCTTTGCACTTCTGTTCTAGTAGGTTCTTCACATGAATTATATTTCATTAGAAATTCTTGAATATCCTGAGGAAGATATCGCATTGTCGCTCTTTCTGAGAGATGTACTTTCATTTTCTAAATTCTTTAGAAAAATTTGGCGACATATTTTGGGATTTGTTTTATTAGCACAAAACAACACCTTCGCGTTGATACCCGCCATATCCATTAGAGAAAAAAATATAATTAGTGGCCATCTTCTGGTTATTCTTTTTACAGAATATGATGCACACATTTGGTCAATAGTATCCACACCGCCTTTTATGGCATTATACTCTAGAATAATTTCTGGTTTTTTAGTTTCGACGTCTACGGTGGCAGTGTCATGCATCGTGGATAAAAGTATGACCGACTTACTTGTTTTTGAAACAAATGAAACCAAAGTGACATTTTTCTGGAATCCAAAGAGTGACGTTCCCACTTCTTTTTGTTTTTGGGGTAAAACTTCAATAGGTATTTCCCTTTTGTTTTTTCTCAAAGTGTCAATTGTAGTTTTCCAAAAGGGAAATAGCTAAAGGATAACTAGTATACCAATTATCGGTTGTCAAGTTGCGATTTTAACCTTTTATATACTCAATAAGCCAATCTACAGTATCACTGGGAGAGTTTGATACAGCATAAGGCCCCTTAGGTTGCCGTCCACAATAAACCTCTTTTTTAGCACAATTACACACGAGCACAATTACATTTATCACATTTATCAAAACACACTTGTGGTCTGGCGCAACACGCGATCAATACTAAACATAAAGTGGATTTTAATGAAGTTAAGATTCTTGGCACTGAACGCAATCTCGTTAAAAGACAGTTTTTGGAAATGTGTTCAATTCTTAAATACCCGAATGCTCTAAATAAGAGAACTGACATAAGTAACTTGAGCCAAATATATCATGCGTTAATTTTGCAGAATTAGGCTTTATGATTTTCTCACTATATAAGTGTCATGTAAGGTGCACAATTTAACACATTTTTTTATTAAATATATATAAAAAATAATTCAATAATTAAATAAAATAATCCAATATTTTTACTTAACTCATTTTAACGTATGCAACTTACATTGCATATACCTACACTAATTCTCATACTTAGATAAGTGTGAACTACCTTTTGCTTAAATTCTATAATACAAATAATGTAATGGATTCATAGAATCCTTTACAAATTACAGTTCCAAGCGATTGAACCTTGGACTGTGAAAATTATCTTTTCGTTGATTACCTGTGGCGGATTATCCAGCCATAATGTTTGACGTTTATTAATTATATATGAGATTGAATGAATTTCGCCTGTTTGTTCGTTCTAGGCTGGTTAATGCGAGGAATTGCTGTTATAATACCAATTTCTTTCATTGGTGTGTCTCTTACAAGCAAGTTGTCATCCAAACTCATTTAAACTTTTAAATAGACCGCCCAATTATTTGGGGTGGTACTTTTACCTTTCTGTTTTGTCAAATTTTTGACCTCAAGGTTGGCTGTCTTTTCACGGTTTAGTTCGGTCTGTTTCAATTAACGCCATTTTCCCAGCGGCAGCTGTGAGGCTCTGATCTATTAATGCTGTATATGTATAGAGGAATGTGGTATTCATTTGCTCATTCTACAAGTATTTTCATACTTAGTAAATGGTCACTTGTGCTGAATCCCTTTCTAAAAGCAGCTTGTTCTTTCGACTGGTATCAGTCGAATTTTGTTGTCAATCTATTGGTTAAAATTTTTGTTAGGAGTTTATACATTACATTGAGGAGTGCTATAGGATGGTAGTTTTTTATATTTGCTTTACCCCCTTTCTTGTGTAGGATAATGGTTACGTATTCCTTCCAGTTGTTTGGGTTTTTTGTTCTTTCAATATCTTGTTCAAAAGGAAATGTAGGGTATTAATTACCATTTTTCGTTAATATTTCAGCATCTCTGCAGTTATTGCATCTGTTCCAGGCGAGTTGTTTTTTAGTTCTTTCAATGCCTACTTTATTTGGGATTTGCTTATTTCTGGCTATAGCTATGCGTTGACATTTTTTATTTTAGCCTTAAGTTGGTTTTTAATTTTTTCTGGTGATTCCTTTTTTATTTTATATATTTCTGAGTAGAAATGGTGGATTATATTTATCATGTCATCTTTAATGTTTGTTTCTACTCTGTTTACATCTTATTTTTGCATTTTTGTTTGTTTAATTCAAACTTATCCAATTTCGGTCTTAAGCATTACATATTTTTGTTGTTCCGTATTACTTTTTTTTTATTTCTTGTTCTTTTCTCTTATTTTCTTTTATTATTCTGCTTCTTGTTTTTCTTTTGCTGTTTCTTTTGCCTTCTTCGTTCAGCTTTCTTATAATATCCATAAGCTTCTTTGTTTCTGTTGATATATAGTTGTTCTTTTTTATATAAATTTTTGCTATTTCGTTTCCTGATGTAATCATCGTTGCTATAAGTATCTCCTCTATTTCGTCTATATCTTTATCATCACTGTCTAATTTTTGGGTAAGTTTTTATTTTAATAGGTCTTTGTATATCTCTTTATATTGCACTAGTTTGTTTATTCCAGTTTCTAATTATTTTTCTTTTTATTTCATAGTTACACACAATAGTAATTTTTGCTGTGACCATCCTGTGATCGCTAGCTGTTGTGAATCTGTTGGCTCGTTAATAATGTTATCTCTTTAATGATATATCGTTCCGTGGACAGTATGTAGTCGATCTCATATTTTGTGGATCCATTAGGGCTGATCCATGTCCATTTTCGTTGGGGCTTCTTTTTCTTAAAGGACTTCACTGTGTATAGATGCTTTTTCTCTAGGTAGTTCATCAAAGTAGCACCTCTATCATTTCTCTGACCATACCCAAAATCTCCTATTTTAATTTCTCATTTGTTTAGTTTTCTACCCAGTTTGGCATTGAAATCTTCAATTACTAGTGTAAGACGATTTTTATTTGGCTTACTATCATATATTCAGTTTCCCCAACGTGGAGTTATAATTCATACTACTTACAAGTTTGTTTTATCTTGTATTAAATGTTCAAGGTCTTCTCCGGCAGGCAATACAGGCATATCTTATATTGTTTACGGTTATACCATTAACAATAATACCTTTTGTTGTTTACCTCAGGGCTTCTTTAAATATTTCTTCTATATCTTCGCATCGTGTTTCTTTATTATTGTGACAAATGTAGACTTAAGCCTATTAGTTGGTAATATCTCAGTGTCATAAGTTATGTTAATGAGACCGCACAGTGCTTTAGTTCCATTTTCTCCCAAAAACTTTAGTATTTTAGCACTTACTTCATCAAGTGCTTTTCCTTTTTTTGCAATTTGTGTTGCACATGTAACCTTACTTTTGGTTATAAATGAAACTGCTATAGCAATCGGTCTGTAGTGTTTTACAAATTCATCGTCAAATAACTATTAAGACATTTTATTTTTTCATTCTTTTAACTGTTAATTTATATCTAATATTTTGTCTTTTAAACTTTGGAATAGATGTTTCTTTTAGATTTCGACGATCTCTTTCAATTTCTTGTGTAGATGAAATGTATCG
This sequence comes from Diabrotica balteata, assembly GCA_918026665.1. Taxonomy (NCBI): domain Eukaryota; kingdom Metazoa; phylum Arthropoda; class Insecta; order Coleoptera; family Chrysomelidae; genus Diabrotica; species Diabrotica balteata. The sequence goes on along the minus strand of OU898276.1, from coordinate 146,010,523 downwards.
TGATTCTTTTCATAGTGTTCAACTTCATTACATTCTTTACTACGAAATTTTGTTTTCGCATAACTTATCTTCTGCCTGATTCTTGGGTGGATCCTCCGGTATTCGTTTTATCTTTAGTTCTGATTTCTTTTCTGTGGTTTATGAGTCCCAGTATTTTTTCTTTATCCACCCTTGTGTTCATCTTGTTTTTACCGCACTTAATTTTATCTTTAATTTTCGTCCAGTTTTCCTTAGTATTTTCGTCATTGCTTGATGTCAACTCTTTTTTATTTTAATACACTAGATATTTCTTTATTTATGGTATTTATTGATATTTATTTCTATCAATAAATTACTTAATTGTTTATTTATAACTCCTAATAGAATAACCGACTTTACAAATTCCTATGACTAAGCAAATCCGTGTGCATAATAGAAGATTTATTTTATCTGTAGTGTATAAATAAAATATTGTTCAAGAGAAAAATATTGTTTTTAAACTTTTGTTTCAATGATTTTTATTTTTAGGAAATCGTCAATTTCACCAGATATTAAATTTTATTTCCTCTTTCGGGAAAATCTATCTCAATTTCGATTTGGCGGGATTTGAAGGACGCAACAACACAAATTGTTATGTTCTTTCTATATATCTGGATGGTATTTTAAAAATTCCTGTCTTTTCATAGCTACGAAATAAAATAAATAAGTTTCGCTCGAGGACTTGCTCATTTTATTTACATATTTCTAGCGTATCAGAGGTAGGAAAACGCGGAGAAAGATCCTATTGTAAAAAAAACGATAGGGGGATAATTTTTGCTGACAGTGATGGAGTTTAGGGTTTGAAGTTTTTGAAAAATGAGTTTTTTAAAAAGCATTCATTTCTGTCTTGAACGAAAAGTTCTGTAATATAATGCATTGAAAACTATTAAGGCAATGTTTTAAAATATTTACAAATGTTTATATTATATACTATCATTAGTACGTAGAAATAGTCACATATTTAATTTATTTGTTTGATTAACTAAAATCTTTGCGTATGGATTATTGAAATCATGTGGAAAATTAATGTTATGAATTAATATTACTAAGATGATGTATTGTAATGTGTATTTATGAACTTGCCATTTTTTTACAAATCAACTTAAATTTCATCAACATCATCACTGTCTCGACAACCCTTTTTGGATCTTGGCTTGCTCCATGATTCTTCCCCATTCTGATCTGTTTCGCGCTTTTTCCTCCAGTTTTTATTTTTAAGGTTGGTATATCATTTTCTATTGGTTCTCAGCTTCGGCCTTCCTCTTGTTTTTTTCCTACTGGCATCTGTTTGAATACTTTGTTTCTTTCTACATGTCCTATCTAACGCAGTCGTCCTATTCTAATGAATGTTAGAATGTCCGGATCCTGGTAGATTTTGTATAGTTTAAAGTTATATCTTCTTCGCCAAATTCCGTTTTATTTTGTGCCCTTATATATGTGTCGCAAGATTTTTCTTTCGAAGGTGGCTAACAACGTTTTCTCTCTTTTAGTGAGTGTCCAGGTTTCTGAGCCGTAGTAAGTACCGGTCTTAATAATTTTGTATATTTGGCATTTTGTTTTTCTTGCGACGTTATCTGATCTTAGTTGCTTAATTAAGCCATGCTAACATTTATTGGCAATAAATATTTGCCTCTTCACTTTCTACGCAACGTTATTATCAGACGTGACTAGGGATCCCAAGTATATAAAGTTTTTTACCCCCTCAATGTTGTATTCTCCTATTGTTATATTTTGTGGCTGCCTTATTTCTACGTTTTTACTTACCCGCATATATTTTGTTTTGGCCTGATTGATTTTAAAACCACTATTTTGTGCAGCTCGTTCTATTTGGTTGTATGCTTCTATAATTTCTCTACTTGATCTTGCAATCATGTCATCTGCAAATACTAGTATTTGCACGCTTTTATTAATTATTGTTCCTCGAGTATTGACTGCTGTGTTCCTTAGTATTTTATCGAGTACGATATTAAACAAGATGTATGATAGAGCGTCTCCCTGGCGTAGTCCCTTTTTCACATCTATTGTTTCTGTTAATTCATTTTATAACCGGATTTTACATTCTGTTTTTAGAGATTCTTTTATCAGTTCTATTGGTTGTATTGGTATATTAAATTCTTTTATTGCTTTTATTAATAATTCTCGGTTTATATTGTCATATGCGCTTTCAAAGTCTATGAAGAGATAATGTGTGTCGATGTTATATTCACTTGTTTTTTTGAGGATCTGTCGCGGAACAAACATCTGGTCTATTGTTGACTTTTGCCTACAAAAGCCGCTTTGGTATTTGCCAACTATTTTTTCAGCGTGTGCTCTGTCTTTCATAAATGACGTTGGACATTATTTTGTATGCCGCTATTCCACGCCGCTGGTAGTTGTTTATTCGACCATATCTTTGTTATCAATTCGTATATTGTTTTTTGTAGTGCGTCTCCTCCTTCCTTTAGTAACTCGATGCTATTTGATCCGATCCCGGTGCTTTATTGTTTTTTACTTTGTCTTCTTCTTCTTCTTCAAGTTCCACTCCTATCGGAGATTGGAAATCATTCTGGCAATTATAATTTTTTTGATTACTCGCCTGAATAGTTCAATTGAACTGCATCCAAACCACTCACGGAGATTGCGTAGCCACGAGATTTTACGTCTTCCTACGCTTCTTCTACCTTTGATTTTACCCTGCATTATATTCCTTAGTAGTTCGTACTTTTCACCTCTCATGATGTGTCCCAAGTATTCCAATTTCCTGATCTTTATGGAATTTAAAACTTCGCATTGTTTTCCTAGTTGTTCGAGAACTTGTTCGTTTGTTTTGCGATCCATCCATGATATTTTCAAAATGCGTCGGTAACACCACATTTCGAATGCTTCTCCTTCTACTTTGTCTACTGCTGTTTTAATCTCGGCTACTGTTGATGGAGTCTTTTCTCTGTTGTGTGCTTGGTCTAATGGTATGTCAGGGTTCGTCTCTCTCCCATCTTCTTCAAGCTTTTCAGTAAAATGTTCTGTCCATCTAGTTAGTAGAAGAAAAAGAATAATATCGCATATATCACATATAAGTAGAGAACACGGACTTGATCTTAATACGAAGAAAACAAAGTACATGGTAGTAAGTAAGCGCGAAATATTAAATACACAGCTTTTGGTTATCCAACATCCAATTGACAGAGTGGACAGCTACACATACCTTGGTACCAACATTAACAGCCAATGGGATCACTCCAGTGAAATAAAACAATGCATAGGAAAAGCGAGATCAGCGTTCATAATGATAAAGTCTCCTTTTAGAAGTCATGATTTACCACTTGCTACCAAAATCTCTCTCATTAGATGCTATGTATTTTCTACCTTATTATACGGAGTAGAGGCCTGGACACTTTCCGAAGCTTTCTTAAGAAAACTTGAGGCATTCGAGATGTGGTGTTACAGACGTATCTTAAGAGTTTCATGGGTTAATCGTGTGACTAATGTTGAGGTCCTACGTAGAATAGGCAAGGAATGCGAGATTATTAACACCATCAAAGAGCGCAAACTAGAATATATTGGCCATGTTATGAGGAATGAACAGAGATACGACTTGTTGCAACTCATTCTTCAGGGCAAGGTATTTGGAAAGAGAGGACCAGGGAGAAGAAGAATATCTTGGCTTCAAAACCAGAGAAAGTGGTTTAATACATCGACAACCGGACTATTCAGAATAGCAGAAAGCAAAGTTAGGATAGCCATGTTGATCCCCAACATCCGCAACGGATAGGCACCGTGAAGAAGATCTAATTAGTATCTCTTGCTGTTCTGTCAATATATTACCTTCCTTATCTCTACACATCGCTGTTCTCGGTTTGAAGTTTTTCTGCTTTTGTTCAGTTTCTGATAAAATTTTCTTGTCTCTGTTGATTTACTTAGTTCTTGTAGTTCTTAAAGTTCTTAAAGTTCTTAAAGTTCTTAAAGTTCTTTGTTCATATTTTCCCTTTTTTCTTCGGTTAGTTTTCTTTTATTCTTTGCGTAGTTGTTTATATTCTTTCTCTGCTTGTCGGGTTCTGTGCCCCTGTTGCATCAATAAATATACTCTGATTTTTCTGTCTGTTTGACATTCTGCGTCAAACCAGTCATTCTTATTATTGTTATTGTTCTTCTTTCTCTACCTTCTATGCCTAATACATCTTTAGCTGCTTCTTTTATGATGTCTCTGCATTCTTCCCACTCCTTATTTAGGTTTTCATATGATAGTCTGTTTTTTAGTTTGTTGTTTATTTTTTCTTTATACTCTTTATTTTTGTTTGTTTCTTCGTTTATGTCTAGAGCCTCTTTCCTTTTTGATGTTTGAAATTCTAGGCCTTACCCTACTTTCGATCAGGTAGTGATCAGAATCCGCATTTGCCCCTCTTCTGGTGCGGACGTTTATTATATTCGATTGGTGTCTCGAGTCTACAATGACATGATCTATCATATTTACTGTAAGCCCAACTTAAATTTAGCTTAACCTATTAAAGCACAATCTGATTACATAAAAAGGTATTTTCGATCTTATTCTTAATAGTACTTGGTGATAAATGAAAAAAAAATCATTACTATTAAATTTGTTTGTATTTCTACTTATTCTCTGTAAGGGTTGATTTAGAGTATTCAATTATGAATTTCTAAATAAAATAAGTCTAGGGATCTCGTGTCAACTACAGAGAGTACGGAAGTAAAGCTTTTTCAAATCAGCACTAGAATAGACGTATAACTAAAGCCGTACAAATAAATAAATATTTATTTATATGTCCATGAGCACTAGCATCAATACCTCCTCGTACTAATTTATATATAAATGCTACATATAGCAGTATTCGCCTTTCTTCAAGTGTAGGCAATTTTAGTGAAGATTGCAAAACAATGTATTCAATTTGATTTACAGGTATTCTCAATTTAAAAGCAATAAATCTTAAGAATTTTTTATGTACCCTTTCGAATAGATCTTTGTAGCATTTATAACGAGGAGACCAAATATTGCTCCCATATTCAAAAATCGATCCAATAAGGGAAGATTGTAGATATCTTTGAGGCAATAAATATTATCAAATTCAAAAAGGCTACGTTTTATAAAACCTAAAAGTTTCATGGATCTATTAGAAATGTAATGTTAAATGTTGTAATTACCTCTGAAATATTTGATCCAATATGGTATTTTAATAAAATCGGATGTTTGTTTCTAAAAAATCGCATTCCTCCTCCTCCTCAGTGCTAATCTCTTTTGGGATGTGGTGACACCATCATGCTTTTACAGTTTTTTCACGATTTCCCTTCATTCTTCTATGTTCTGGGCTAGTTGTTCGGCTTCATGTAACCCTTGGTTAATGAATATTTTTGTTTGATCTACCCAACGGCTTGGAGATCTTCCCCTGTGTTTCTTTCCTTCAACTCTACCCTCGACTATCAGTTTTTCCATCGTACCTGTTCTTCTAGCAATGTGTCCTAAATACTGCAACTATCTCTGTTGTATTTGTTTAAACAATCTATCCTTGACTTTAAGTTGTTCTAATATCAATACGTTAGTGCGATGATCAATCCAGGATATTCTCAACATGCAGCGGTATACCCACATTTCAAAAGCGTCCAGTTTATTTTTATCCGCTTTCTTTTTCGGATTTCGGAAGGTCGACATTTCGGATGCATATGTGACTATGGGAAAAATGAGCGCCCTTACCAGCGTTTAGTTTTGTGTGTATTGTTATGCTAGAATTTTGTCAAATTGTTACCAGTTTCATCATAGCTGTTCTAGCAATAATCAACCTTCTACGTATTTCTTTGTTACACCCTCCGTCATTTGTTATTAGGGACCACAGGTATATGAAAATATTTACTACTTGAAGATTATTCCGAGCTCTGTTTACTATCATGGTCTTTGTCTTACTCCTATTTAGCTTTAGTCCATATGTTTTGCTTTTGCCCTCCAAACATCTCATTATGTGTTTCATTTCTTCCTGAGTTGCCGCAATTATTAAAGTGTCATCAGCATATCTCAAGTTATTGATTTTTTAACGTCCTACTGATATTCCGCCCTTGCATCCATCTAGTAGCTTTCGCATAATGTGTTCTCTGTAAATATTAAACAGAGTTATCGAGATTATGCATCCCTGCCTGACACCTGCCTCTGATGATTGGAATGGGTGTTGTTTATTTTTACTGTGCACTTATTATTTTCATATAGATTTCTAATAAGTTGAATTATGTGGTGGAGTGTTCCGATTTCCGCTAGTATGGACCATAGCTGCTGCCATTTGACTTTATCGAAGGCCTTTGTTTTTTCGATTAGCTGTCTGACATTAAGGATGTCTTCTCTTGTGCCTTTTCCTAGGACAAATTCCTCTTATTCTTCTGATATCTGAGGCAATAGAAAACTTTTAATCTTTCATGTATTACATGAGTTGGAAGCTTGTTTGCATGGGATATTAGGGTTACCGTTCTATACCGCTGCAATCTAGCGGAGTTCCTTTTTTGAATATAGGGATGAAAGTGGATGTTGTCAAGTCGTTGGGCTACTCTCCGGTTTCCCAAATCTTTTTGCAGATCATATGAATAACATTTACTCCAATATCTCCAGTCTCTTTTAAAACTTCTGCAGCGATCTCGTCTGCGCCAGGAGGTTTACCTTATATGTATTTATGTTCAAACATACAAATGTAAGGTAATGCGAAAACCTTACATTTATTTATGTTCAAACTCAAAGCATTATTACCCACTTCATCCAAAGAGTGCTTAAGCGGCTTCAATAATGATAAAACTATAAACTTTTTACAAAATACAGGACTATTTCACAAAATATAGAGTAACATATTAACATTTATGTAATTTATTGTACCATGCTAATAACCCCTAGTGGTTTATGCAATTTTGTAAATAAAAAAAAACTCAAAGCATTTAATTAACACCAATCCAATAATCTACTTAACTATATATATATATATATATATATATATATATATATATATATATATATATATATATCCGGTTTTTTACGCCTGTCCGGTAGGGATCTATGGAGGAGTATCACCAAGCCGCAAGCCCTTATCTCTTGCCGTACTGCTCCACCATAGGCCGATCAGATCCCAGCATATCTTAGTCTAAGCCGCAGATTCATCTAGAATTTTAAACTGCTGCGTTAGACTTTTTGTTTTCTGTACACCGAGCTTGGGCTCGATCCCACATCCACTAAACCATTCGACAGTGAAGCGAATGAGAGGCAGCCGCACAGCCCGCTGAGCTATCTGACCGACTACTTAACTTATTCTGTAAAAAACTACAGTCATTGAAATTTTTTATAACTCTATAAATTTTTATATCATTAGTTCAGAGAGGAATATTACTATGATGAAAATAATTGTTTATATCATTTACATAACAAATAAAAAGAAGAGGAGATAAATGTCCATCCTGTGGAACATCAGAGGTTACATTGATAGTAGGTGACAAAAATTAGTTGTTTTACAAATTGAGTTCTATCTGTAATATAGCTCTCTATCCAGCCTAATAATCTTTCATGCAAACCAGCAATATAAAATTTAGAGATAAGGATAGTATGATTAACTCTATTTAGTGCCTTCGAAAAGTAAGTGTAAATGACATAAACCTAGTCATAACCTTCAATAGCATCCAACAAAAATTCTTGTAAAACTAAAAGATTGGTAGTAGTACAATGTCCTGGAATAAAACCATGTTGGTCGGGCATTAAAGTAAGATTGAATAATGGACCAAACTTGCAGCTACAATATTTGTCCTATCCGGAGCAAATATTGAAAACTATTGTAGTTTCCAATATTTGCTCTATTGCCACCTTTATGGACTGGGGTAATATAACTTCTCTTTCATATCTCTAAAAAGACACCTAAGCTCAATGATAAACTAAATATTTTTCCAAAATGGAATTCAGAATAAATCTACATTTGAATATGAAAAAAGGAGGTATATTATCAGGTCCACAACTTACTTTTGGGTCAATCTTAGATATAAATTCAACTACATCTAATACCTTAATATCACAAATTTCAACACAAAGATTATTATCAGAGGTTACATCTGGATAATCTGTAATACTAGTAACATAGGTTGAACAATTTACTAAACAAGTTTGCTATATTTTCATTGTGTTTGGCAAATCAAAACATTTTCCTTTATTATTTACATAATTCAAAAAATCTTTTTTATCATACATAGCAGTTTGTAAATTATTTAGGTGAATCTGATGACATGTTTTGTACCAAATCCTAAATTCTTGACGCAAATTAGAAAAAAGATCATAATCCTTCTTAGATCCTGTCATTTTGTATTTTGCATGAGCAATCTTCTTTTGAATTAATATGTGTTTTAAATGAGGAGTGTACCATTTAATAGAGTTTTTGCCTCTAGTTTCTGGTACAAATAGATTAATACAATGTAACACTTCATACAATTTATCAACGCTATTATTTACATCTGTCTCATCAATAATCATATCCCAGTCACCTGAACCTAAATTTTTAATAATAAGGATATAGTTAGCATTTTAAAAGTGAAAATAGAAATAATCATAGCTAAGAGAGTCTAAAATAACATTTCCAATAATGTCAAAGGACAAGGCTGGATGGTAGCTGTCACATTTTAATACAGATTTATCAGCAATTTTTAAGTCAATGTTAATTATACTAGAAAAAATAAGATTTAAGAAGCCCCCCTTAAAGTTTGGTTGGAGCATACTAGTTCGCTCTCAAAGTCAAAAAACTCTCTTAACACCAGGAAAATAGGTACTGCGGCTTTTGTATTTTATATTAGAAATTATATCAAATATTGGTAGTTACATATTTATATAAATACAGCAATAAGCGCGCTAATAGCCGGCAAAATAACGCAAACGATGACAAACATATGAAGTTGTAAGATAAAGGAGATGAGAAATTTACCGATAGAAACCTATAAATTTGCATTTTGTTTACTATTTCCCATCTTTAGACGTATCAGAGGGGGATGTCAACTAAAACTGTCACTGTCACAGTGGTAGTTTTCAAAATCTTACGTCTTAAGCTAAGGAACTGCTGCTAACAGTTACCAGCTGGAGCCCGTTTGAAGAGGTTTACTCTCCGGCCACTGGAACTCACCTAAAACATGGGTGTTACCTAAAGTTAAATTTAATTTAATATCAAACATCAAATGTGATTAGCAACATTATGTACAATCTTTAGCAAACATATGTAATTTAAAGGGTTTTTACCCTGATATTTTGGTGGCTCAGGCATGGTAATTTGCATTTTAAACCTAATAATGGAATTTTTATTCCGAAAACGTTCGTGTAATTGATTTACCCCTTTTAAGGGTTTTTAAATATAACCATTTACAAAGACCTAACTCCTTTTTTTTAAATACAATTGTTCTATGTAAATAAACACCCTATTTTAAAAAACAACGAATAATTACACTTCCATTTGAAAGCTTACGCTACTCACCCTGCGATTTGTATAACAAATGAGAGGAGTAGCCAGTTTATTACTTTTTCCTATTCTTGTAATAACTTGACAAATATTTGTACCGTTTTCGAAGGTTTTCCCAAAAATGTTATTAAGTCATTAAAGTACATAATTAGTCACTTGCTTGATATTGTTTTAATACTTAAAATGTTATAGTCTACATAATAAACTAAGAACTTTTATAGAGTAATAAAATTTTAATAGCAAAACTTATTTTTAAAGCTAATGGGTTAACTAGCTCTTTGACATTTTTATTCTTAATTTACTTTTGTAATTGGCATTTGTTATTTTAATTGCATAATCGTTTTAATGAGTAATTACGTACGTTTACTTCCCTGGAACGGAAGTAAAATAATATTTGGAAATTAGGAAAATGCTGTGTTCCTAAATAAAGAATAGAATTTTCAATGATATTTTAAAATACTAATAATATTCACCTATTATATTTTCAACTTCTTTTTCTAGCTTATCTTTTATGAATTTTGATAGGATTTTATATAAAATATTTAGTAACGCTACTCCTCTGTATATGATCTCTGTAATATACGATCTCAAACAAATAAGAGATGACGACATAAAAGTACGGGAAGATCTGAAGAACAACATATCTAAGTCAGAAGTAGTTAATAATGTTGACAGGGAAATAAACCACTTAGAAAACATTGGGAAGGAAATATTAGACTAATACCTGCGACCGAAAAAGACAGAAAAGAAAAAACCATGGATGACCGACGGTATATTACAGATGATGGACATAAGAAGAGAATATACGTAGAAAGACTACGTTGCATATCAATTTCTGGACAAAGAGATAAAACAAGTTGTCAGAGAAGCTAAAAATAGAAATCTGGAAGAACAGTGTGAAGAAATGGAGATATTGAAACGTAAACACGATTCCTTTAACCTATACAAAAAGATCAAAGAAGAAGTAGGCATCTATAAATCAAAAAGTCGGGACACTTAACAGACGTTCAAGGAAATCCAATAGTTAATATTGAAGAAATAAAAACAACGTGGATGTGACTGTGATAATCAACGGAGTGACAACATTTGAAGACGATAGGAATGTCACCATCACACAAAATAAAAATGACGATACGGGACCACTTATTCTCGAAGAGGAAGTAGAAGCTGCTATAAACAATATTAAGGAGAATTTTTGAAAATTATGGATAAAGACGAAGGAAAAAGACTTACCTTGATCTTCAACAGTGGCTAAGATCAACTTTTATAACAATCCCTAAAAAACCCAATGTCAACAAATGTGAAGATTATCGAATAATAAGACTTATGAGCCATCTCCTGAAAACTTTTTTAAAAATTATAAATAAAAGAATATATAAAAAGTGTGAAGAACACATGACAAACAAACAATTCGACTTCAGGGATGTATTGGGTACTCGAGAGGCACTTTTTGCAATACCAGTTGTCTTTCAAAGATGTAGAGACGTGAGTGTTGAAATATATGTGTGTTTTGTTGATTACCAGAAAGCGTTCGATAGAATAAAATATGACGAACTAACGAAAATAATAAATTCAATTGGTCTAGACAGCAGAGATCGCCGTTTAATAAACAATATCTATTACGAACAAACTGCAGCTGTTAGTGTTGGGGATGAGTTAATAGACGATATAAAGAAAAAAAAGAGGTATACTACAGGGATGCATATTGTCCCCATTATTGTTCAGTACATATTCAACAAACATTACGAACCTTGTAACGTTATAAACGTCACATCTCTATTAATTTATATTTAAATAATTATTTCATTTTAATTTCTTTATTCATTTATTAATTTATTTATCTTCAGTTAATTTTTACTATTTTTTTCTCTTTGTGTTCTGTGTTGACAGACAAGTTAGTTTCATAAAATAGCAACATCCTATGACATATGTGCTAACTTCAAGTAGTTTCCCACTTTCTGTCAAAACAACTTCTAACGTGGTGGGATTATTTTTTGTCTGATTTTGACTTTATAAAAGAAGGCAAAATTTATAATTAGACTCATTTTATAGTCTACCAATTATCTTGGGGTAAGTACTTTCATTGCCATATTTATTCTATAATTCTGACCGCATTTCCGACACTTCTAACCTTACTGTCTTTCCAAAGCACATTGTTTTTTTTATATATGCATTAGGACTCTAACAGAATTTAACTAACAATTATAGTAACAATCATGTTTCATTTTATCCTTGCCATACGCTATTTCTGTAATTGTAACTTTGTAAGATGGCAAGAAATTTAACCCTTTTTCTTTGATGTGTGTCTAATGGAAAACTATTACTTTTTTTAGTTTATTGGAAATATCGAGAATATACCATTTTATTGGAAATATCTGGAATATACCCTTTTTAGAAGTGTTTAAAACATTTTAATATATACTACCAAGCTATATCTCCATTTTACTGGAATCATTGACCACATAGGACCACATGTAACTGCAGTTCTCCAATCAACAACATTTCATTGGAGGACCTAGCAGCTAGGACACACAAGTAGCCATCGAACAAAGCAATAAGTAATGCATTAATTGTTAAGCTTTGGTAGGGTCTATCATTGTTCTTTTTATTTTTTTTTAAATAAATATGTTTGGTTAAAATTTGTTTTATTTGCTATCAACTGAGAACTCAGGTTCAATCCCTATTTTAAGACAAGACGAACTCACCCTTGAGATACTGAGCTAGGCAAGGTATAGACGATAAGCTCCCATGGTTGATTGAAGTATTATTTTCACAATATTACTTCAATTCTCTTTGGTAGTCTTATCGTTGCAACCTAGTAGCAGGTTTGGGCTTGATTTTAACATCACAAAACCAAATACATGGTTACAAGCAAAAATAGGATACCACTTGGTCAATTACTAGTTAACCAACAACCTGTAACACAAATCACCAACTTTTGTTATCTGGGTGCAGACTTAAACGAACAGCGCATGAACATATAATGCGCAATGAACAACGATATGACCTACTTCGGACCATACTTCAAGGTAAAGTGCATGGGAAAAAAGGTCCAGAACGGAGAAGAATATCCTGGCTGCATAACCGGCGAAAATGGTTCAACTTAACCACTACCGGATTTTTCAGTGCAGCAGTCCACAAAGTCAGAATAGCCATGTTATTGTCTATCATCCGTAACGGATAGGCACCATAAAAAGAAGAAAACTCTTTTAATTACAGTAATTACTGTATTCTGTTTTGTCCCATTTTTTGTGTAATAGGCAAATAATTGCTTCCTTTCAATCTTCTGGTATTCATTCTGTTATCCATATCTCCTTTATGATCTTGTATATCCAATCATTTATCAGTTTTCCACCATATTTCATCATCTCTGCTGTTATGCTATCGCTTTCAGGGTATTTGTTGTTTTTCAGATATTTTATAATTTCCTCGATTTGTTCTTTCCTGGATGAACTATCTTCTATGTCTTCCAAGTGTTTGATTCTTGCTTCTGATTCCAAATATTCTCTTTGTCTCCAGTCCGTACATAATCTGTCGAAATACTGTACAACTAATATTGAAGGTCTGTGCAAAAACAACGCGAGTACAGGACGTATGAAGTTTTTGCTGTGAATTTTTAAACATAATTTCGAAGAATTTGGTTATTAGCTGAGACCGTATGATTGATGAGTCGTTTATGTAACCATGTTTTTATTTCAGTTTTCATTAATGTGTTGTGTTGTGAGGTTAAGTGCTTGACAACGATTGATTTAAATTTATTGACTTTTTTGTTAGATATTTAAACAAAGAAATATTATGCCTACTTCATCTGACGATAGTATACATGAATATTTACCCTTAAAAAAGAAAAAACCCAATCCTGATAAATACAGAAGAAATGTACGTAATGACAAAATTAAAGGTTTACAACACACTAACTATAAAGGAAATATTGTACCGGCTAGACCTATACCTGCTGTTATGTAGGTTCAAAGAGGTTTGTTTTTTACCGGTTGTATCAGCAATAGGCCAATTTTTATAGTTTTTACAGCATAGTTGAATATTTCATTAATAAAACCATATTTTTTCCGCAAAAAAACAAGCAAACTACAGTAATGTAATATTGTCGTTAAGGTTCTTGTTTTGCAAACTTTAAAAATATAAACTTAGTGTCAGTTTAATGCATACTTGTTTTAAGGATAAAAATCGGCGATTTTTGTAATATTAATCAGAGGTTTAATATCACTATAGAGGAATTTATTAGCTACAAACCTATTTTATGTTCAAGTGTGCTAGAAATTTTACCATTCCTTAAAAATCTCTTTTTTTAGATGCAGATCAAAATGTTTCCAAATATTTTCTGAAAAATAATTGGCTTTTTGTGTTGACACACTAAACAACTTTTCCACCAAAAATGGGCAAGATATATTCTTGCAGCAAAATATCGAAAAGGTGCCTGTTCAGAGACACCGGGCCCGAAAAGAAAGAGCAGTGTTGAAATAATTTCAATTCATCTATCATGTTCCAAATCAAAAGATAAATGAAAAGGTCTGTAAAAAGACTTTAATTTCGATTTATGGGATAACAGAAGGTCGTGTAAGAATAATTTGCAGCGCTTGCTTCTTAAGTTTTTGACCCCCCCCCTTTATAGTCGAGGACAACACTCGAAATGAAATACGAAATTCCCTGAACTTCATTAGCTAATTTATGATCATATTTTGTCATTTCCTAGAAAACAGACGCACTATGCAAGTAAAAAATAGTATACCTTGATACACGCCTAGATGTCAAAATCATGCATAGTCTTTTTAAAGAAAAACATCCAAATGTGTATAAACACTATGCAAAATATTATAAAAAATAGTTTTTTGCGTTTTGGTAGACTCCAAGTTGATACCTGTATTAAGTGCGAAGAATTGATTACAAAAATCAACAGCCAGACCCTAGGAGCACATACCAAACGGACCGCAAAAGCTAAACTAGCCGTCCATAAAAAAGGTATAAGAGATTTCACAAGATAAATTTTGTAAGAGATATTTGTGAAAATCGAGAGGACGCAGTTGTTCTCACGTTCGATTTTATGCAAATTCTTCCTCTGTCCTCTATACTGATACAAGAGATATTTTATTTGCGTCAACAATGGGTGGACTACTTTGGTATAAAAAATATTACAACCAAGAAATCTGTCTTTTACGTATATCGTGGAGACCAAGCCAATAAAAGCGCTAATGAAGTTTGTTCCATGTCGTCCAATTATTTTGAAACTTTTTTACCCGATAACGTACAAGAAGTATTTTTGTTCCGCGACAACTGTCCTGGACAAAATAAGAACCATACTATGATCCGGTTTTTTCTCTCATTGACGGATACAGGCAAATTTTCCACAATAATCCATTACTTTCCAATCAAACGACATTCATTTTTGTCAAATAATTAAGTTTTTAGGGTGCTAAAATCAAAAATCAAGAAGCATGTATCAATCAATACAAAACACCTTTATTATTTCCGAGCAGATTTTGTTAGGTATCTAGCATAGGGCTCACGGTTTTTTTATAATCGATGATATTAATTGTGTTATTATATTTTTTCATTTTGTTGAAATATGTTTTATATTCCTTGATTGCTTTTCCACATTCTGTGTTTCATTATGCTAGAGGTCTGTCTTTTCTTAATGTTTCTTTCTATGACGTCAACATATTTATTCCAATTGGCATTCAGTTCTCATTTTCGTAATGATTGGTATTCAAAAATATATAGTGACACCACTATACACAATTCATCATCCATTTCATCCTACATAACATAAATTGGCAGTTTAAATAAGTAAAGCATGTTACATAGATTAACAGAAATTCCCAATATGTCAAAAAATAACTTCTAAACTAAAATAAAATTAAATATTATCAAGCAGTAGTAAACCATGGGTACAACGAACGAACAATTAACAAAATTTTAAATAAAAACTGCATAAGAAAGCCCTGAAATTATTCTTTCCACCACGAGACAAAAAACATACAACCTTTTGCTCGATTACATATTATACAGGCAAAATATCAACAAAAATAGCCAAACAGATAAAAAAGAAAGTAATAACACCATCTTTGATAATAACGTATAAGATTGATGCAGTTAAAAATTGAAAAAAAAATTTCTGAAAATTTTCTCAATAACAAAACTATGTTTTCTTATATTAAATTTATTGTTACAATTAGAGAATTTTACATTAATATAAGTAAAAATATATATAAAAAATGTTTAGTTATGCCACTGCCTTTCTTGTTTCTTAACTCCCGTAAGGAATTTATATCGTTTGTTCTGATCTTCATACATCCAGTTTTGTATCTGACATTGCCGGGTGTGAGTTATTCGTGACATGTTTGGAAATAGTTGAATATATTCAGATTTTTTCTAGAAAATGTGTGTCGTTGAAATGTAAGCAGAAAATAGAAGCAATCCTTGGGGAAAGTGTTTTATCTTTATTTCCTTTCCCTTGTAGCTACGCTGTCAAATTTTTTAAAAAGCGCTTTCAGGAATTACGTGACATCGGAACAAATGTATACTGTTTGTTTTACAAAATGTGTACAAGCAGAACTACAACTTAGATATATTAAAATTTATAGATGCGGAAATATATTAACTATTTTATTATAATGATTCTACATGTTCATCTTCTAATTAAACTCCTTTTTTCGTCCAGATCTGGACATTGTCTTCTCCCTCTGTCCATGTTTCCCTTTCCTGGCGCAGCTTGTCTATCTTTTTCTTACATGTTGTCTGATGTCCTCTTCTTATTTAATTTGCATTTCTCCTCTTTCATATTTTTATTGCCATAATTTCCAGTGAACGACTTGTACTTTTTATCTACCATATTTCTGCTTACTATTTTTGGCCCACAAATTTCCATTTCAGTGTAGTTATTATTCGTATAGCATTTTTATTTTTATTCATAGGTTTGTTCTTGCTCTTTCTTTAAAGCGCTTTTGGTCATCTAGAAAACCTATGTTTGGTTTGTTTTGGGTGGTTTTCCTTAATTGGTAGTACATATTTTATCTGTTTATTATTGTAGAAACATAATATGTCTCACCGAATTTCGAAATTGCAGCTATATATTAGTCTTAAAAGCCTAAGTTATTTGAACACATCCGTATTTTAAGATATGTCCTATTTATAACGTATTAATATGCAATTAACATATCGCGTTTAAAAACTAGAATTTTCGTTAACTAAAACAAGTGTATCAGTACCTCCTATGTTTTTTTTTCGTTTATGTACATACATATGTATATATCGACCCCTGCATAGAATAACGTTGTAACTAACATTTTTGTCGATTTTGAGTTACAGTGTGTTCTTCTTGGATAACTTTTTACGCTCTATCTGCCAACATGGTCGGTTTTGCTGTAACTGCATTAATAAAAAAGATTCCGAATGGAATAATACAATAAATATAAAAAAATTGAATTATTTGTAGAATAACAGAGTAACCACTCTTTTTACGACTTGCACAAAGTTCTCAACACACCCCTGTCTGTACTGTTAATGTTTTGCTATACCACAATGGATCAAGTCAATATAGCAAGGGCCCTTAGTCCCAGGCACCCCTTAAGTGGGGAAAGGGCGTTAAGAATCCCCCGGCTTCTATAAATATTTAAATTAAAGCGTGAGAAAAAGATTGGTTCATGAAATGTACCAAGTTTAGTCCAGGCCAGAAAAGTGAATTACGTAATTAAAGAAATGCGAAGACTCAAAATTGACATACTTGGATGCAGTGAAGTTAGATCGTCCAATGCGGAATATAAAACCACACTATGTACTACTGTGGAGATACTACAACAAGAAGCAAAAACGGAGTGGATATAATAGTAAATAAAGAAGTTAACAAATGCGTGTTTAGTTATATAGGAATACCAGATAGAGTTGCAGTACTCAAAATTAATGCCAAACCAGTTAATGTGAATATTATGTAAGCACCAACTTCGGTTAGCTCAGAGCAGGAAATGTAAATATTTTATAATCAATTGAAGTAATCCATAATACCAAAAAACAAGAAGTGAATATCCTGCTAGGTAATTTCAACGCCAAAGTAGACAAAGGAGGTGTTGGTAATACTGTGGGACACTTTTGACTAGAAACGCGAAATGATAGAGGAGACCGCCTTATTCAGTTGTGCCAGGAAACGGATAGCGAAATAATAAACACCTATTTTTAATTACCACCTCGAAGAATCTACACCCGGAAATCTTCAGCTGACTGGCCAAAAAAAAAAAAAAAATTAGAAACCAGATTGACTACATCATCATCAACAAACGATTTCAGAATTTCGTAAAATCCGTAAAAATATATCCGAGGGCAGATGTTCCATCATGCCATATTCTTTAACTAGGAAGTTTCAAACTCTACATGAAAAAAGTCCATAAAAGAAGAGTACAAAAACGTGCGGACATCCAGAAGTTAAAAGATAAAACCACAAGAGACGAAGTCAAAAAGAAGATCAACTCCAAAATAAACAGCAAGTTAATCTCAGATATTAATAAAAAAAATAAGTGTGGATGATATGTGGAGAAAAATAAAAAATATCTGTAATTTAGTGATACATTATAAACTTAAACCAGAAAACAATATACAGAAACAGCCGTGGATGAGACAAGAAATATTAGAGCTAATCGAAAAACGAAGAAAACACAAAAATAACAATGAGAAAATGTACAAAGAAGTAAACAAAATCATTAAGAAAAAGATTAAAGAAGCAGAAGAATCATGGCTACAAGATGAATGCATAGAAATAGAATCCCTAGAACAAAGGCATGATACTTTTAACCTACACAAAAAGATCAAAAACTTAATGGAAAAAACGGATCACGAAGTCACAACTTAATAATAGACGAGCACAACAATCTCTACAGAAACTACAAACTACTACAAAACTACTCTCAGAGTGAAAATCGAAACATCAGATAACAATTCTTAGAAAATTTAGTTTTCAATATATTCAATTGTGACTTAGTCCTGTATAAATATAAAAAATAAATGCCGCAGCAAACAATTTCAGAACCTTTATAATAGATATGTACTTGGAACCTTTTAAGAATTACAAACAAAAATTGACGTTTATTAAAATTTTATAATAATAGTACACAATAAATTTTAACATTAACATTATAGTTTATTCGTCTTCCGGGTTTGGACCGTGTCATTTGTGAGTGACCCAAAAGTGGGTTCATCTCGACGTTTCGCTACAATTGTATGTAGCTTCTTCAGGAGAACAAAGAAAAAGAAATCAAAGGACAGAAAGAAGGGTAGTTAGCAACGGTAACTCAGTTACTCAACGCAACCAGAGGCGAATACTAACTACCAAGATGGGCATTTGGTCACAGTAACTCAACTACTCAACGCAGCCAGAGGTGAAAACCAAATGCCAGGACAATGATTCACGTCCAACAGCTCAGAACACTAACGCGTCGAGAGGCGGGGAGTGAATCCGACGATTACTCCGCTACCGCTCTATTTATAGTCGCGGTGACCTGTCCTGTCGGGACGTGTCGGCACACTCCGTGGCGCGAACGTCAAGAAGCGCGCGCTGGCCAATCATGTGGCTGCATCGTGGTAGCGGGACCGGACGGCGGCTCTAGACTGAGATTCCAGATGGGAGACAAGTAGTATCCTTCCTCTCGATTGATATTATGTGGATTTTTTCGGATCTCTAGAGATTCTCGGATTTTCCTGGAATAAAAGAAGGGGCTCTTAGAAATAATATGGGTTTTTTCGAACAATATGGAATGACCGGTTTCTTGGCAGTGTTCTGCAACTGCAGAATGGGAGAAAAGACCTGATCGAATGCATCTTTGATGCTCTTGAATACGAGTTTTGACGGAACGACCAGTTTCGCCAATATACACATGTCCACATGAACAAGGAATAGAATAGACACCACAGGAAGATAGGGGCGGTAATGGGTCCTTAGGAGAGGGTAGATATTGTGAGATTTTCTTGGGTGGTCGAAAAGTAGTCCTGATACCTTCTTTGCGAAGAATTTTGCCAATCCTATCAGTGACACTTCGAATATACGGAAGTGTATTACACACACTTCGGTGTGTAATATTTTGAATTGTGGACTTGGAATAACCGTTGGCGACAAGGGTTTTTTGCAGATGGCCAAGTTCTTCTCTAAGGTTGTCAGGTTCAGAAATCGAAATGGCCCGATGGATGAGAGAGTTGATCACAGAATTCTTTTGGGCAGGATGGTGGTGTAATGAAGCATGTAGGTAACGATTCGTGTGAGTCTTTTTTCTATAAACAGAGTGACCCAATCGGCCATTGGGCTTGGAGGTGACTAACACATCGAGAAAGGGAAGGGATCGATTATTTTCTACTTCCATTGTGAATTTTATACTCGGATGTTGTGAGTTAAGATGATATAGGAAGGGAGAAAGGGTATGTTGACCATGGGGCCAGATGATAAATGTATCATCAACGTAGCGGAACCAGACTTTTGGTGTTAAGGAGTAAGATTCTAGGGCTAAAGACTCAAATGCTTCCATGAAAATGTCAGCAATGACAGGGGAAAGGGGAGAACCCATTGGTGTTCCAGATATTTGTTTGTAGAAATTGCCTCTAAAAGAAAAATATGTTGAAAAGAGGCATTTTTCCGCAAGATCTGCCAAAACCAAAGACTTGTTATCATTGGTCAAGTGATCTCGCAGAACAACTAGAGAGTCATGTATGGGGATATTGGTAAATAGGGATGATACATCGAACTGACGAGAATGTCTTGGGGATCGACCGTGAGGGAGGAGATTAAGGTGATGAAATGTGTAAAATTGCGGACATAAGAAGAGGTACGACCAGTATAGGTCTTAAACTGATTCGACAAGTAATTGTACAAGAGGTACGTTGTCTTTATGGATTTTGGGAAGACCGTAAATTCTGGGACAGATGGAGTTTTTCGCAACTGTGGACTTCTTAACATCATCGGAAAGATCGGATTGTTTGATGGCATGGGAAATTTCGCGTTCGACTCTAGGAGTGGGGTCTCGAGAAATTGTATTATAACAGGATGTATCCCTAAGTAAGTCGTTCACTTTCTCTATGTAGGAAGGAATATCCAGGATGACTGTGGCATTACCTTGGTCTGCAGGAAGGATTATTATCTCAGAAAGAGAACGGATATTTTTGAGAGCTATGAATTCCTCACGAGATATATTGGAAGTAGGGATTTTGGCTGTATCAAGACATTTAGCGACGTCAAAGCGGATACGGTCGGCTGGAATTTTGGGAATTGTGCGGAGTGCCGCTTCCACATTTGAAACTATTTCTTCGGTAGGAATTCTGGAAGGAGTGATAGCAAAATTAAGACCTTTAGATAGAAGACTGCTTTCTGCACTTGTTAATTTGTGAGAAGAAAGATTAACGACGGTGTTAGTAAGAGGTGAATGAGAAGTAGAAGTTTTGGAATGTGATTTTTTCTTAGATACAAGGGATTGGAATTTGTTTTTGTGAGTTTCGTTGCTTAGAAGAAGGATTTTATCGGCTTGATGATAGGAAATGCGGTCTAAAAGTGACCAATCATCGACACTAAGAATACTGGAGAGTTCAAGATGCAGCTCTACTTTCTTCGCTCACCTTCCTCTCTAGATGTCGTGATAATAACTTGGTTCCCAATTTTCTTGTTCTAAAACATCACATTTCCTCTTCATCTTCTTCCCGAATTCTACATCGAGCCTGCCTATCTCTACTTCGTGAACGGATTCAACATATTCGAAAAACCCCTAATTTTCAATCCCAAAAACTTTTTAAGCTGCATCTTGAACTCTCCAGTATTCTTAGTGTGGATGATTGGTCACTTTTAGACCGCATTTCCTATCATCAAGCCGATAAAATCCTTCTTCTAAGCAACGAAACTCACAAAAAGAAATTCCATTGATGATTGGTTACTTTTAGACCGCATTTCCTATCATCAAGCCGATAAAATCCTTCTTCTAAGCAACAAAACTCACAAAAAGAAATTCCAGTCCCTTGTATCTAAGTAAAAATCACATTCCACCACTTCTACTTCTCATTTACCTCTTACTAACACCGTCGTTAATCTTTCTTCTCACCAATTAACAAGTGCAGAAAGCAGTCTTCTATCTAAAGGTCTTAATTTTGCTATCACTCCTTCCAGAATTCCTACCGAAGAAATAGTTTCAAATGTGGAAGCGGCACTCCGCACAATTCCCAAAATTCCGGCCGACCGTATCCGCTTTAACGTCGCTAAATGTCTTGATACAGCCAAAATCCCTACTTCCAATATATCTCGTGAGAAATTCATAGCTCTCAAAAATCTCCGTTCTCTTTCTGAGATAATAATTCTTCCTTCAGACAAAGGTACTGCCACAGTCATCCTGGATACTCCTTCCTACATAGAGAAAGTGAACGACTTACTTAGTGATACATCCTGTTATAATACAATTTCTCGAGACCCCACTCCTAGAGTCGAACGCGAAATTTCCCATGCCATCAAACAATCCGACCTTTTCGATGATGTTAAGAAGTCCATAGTTCCGAAAAACTCCATCTGCCCCAGAATTTACGGTTTTCCCAAAATCCATAAAGACAACGTACCTCTTCGTCCCATTGTGACTACGATTAACTCTCCTACCTACAAACTTGCAAAGTACTTGTCGAATCAGTTTAAGACCTATACTGGTCGTACCTCTTCTTATGTCTGCAATTCCACACATTTCATCACCTTAATCTCCTCCCTCACGGTCGATCCCGAAGACATTCTCGTCAGTTTCGATGTATCATCCCTATTTACCAATATCCCCATACATGACTCTCTAGTTGTTCTGCGAGATCACTTGACCAATGATAACAAGTCTTTGGTTTTGGCAGATCTTGCGGAAAAATGCCACCTTTCAGCATATTTTTCTTTTAGAGGCAATTTCTACAAACAAATATCTGAGCTGTTGGACCTGAATCCCTGTCCTGGCATTTGGTTTTCACCTCTGGCTGCGTTGAGTAGTTGAGTTACTGTGACCAAATGCCCATCTTGGTAGTTAGTATTCGCCTCTGGTTGCGTTGAGTAACTGAGTTACCGTTGCTAACTACCCTTCTTCCTGTCCTTTGATTTCTTTTTCTTTGTTCTCCTGAAGAAGCTACATACAATTGTAGCGAAAGATCGAGATGAACCCACTTTTGGGTCACTCACAAATGACACGGTCCAAACCCGGAAGACAAATAAACTATAATTCTGATTCTGGCCGTGGAAGCCTACGATTTCATTTAACATTAACATGTTAATAATAAATATATCTGTCTATAAATATGTCTGTATATGTATAAGTGCGACCGAAACGCATCATAAAGTGCGGCGGCTTAAAAATTGAGTCTTTTTCTTTTGGTGCCTATCTTCTGTGGACACTGGCAATCCCGTTGGTTCACACAACATTGTTAACAGTTGCTCTAAATATGTAGATGTATGGTAGTCATTCCTGCCCACTGTCCGATGTTCTTTAACCGCGATGTACTTCTGCGCCCTTGAGATCCTTTGCCTTCTATCACACCTTGTAAAATTAGTTTATTTACTTGATACTTCTCATTGCGCATCACATGCCTAAGGTATGTCATCTTTCTGATTTTCACGATACGCATAATTTCCAGATCTTTATTCATACGTTGGATTACGGTGTTGTTTGTAACATGATGGATATAGAAAATTCTGAGCATGCGGCGGTAGCCCCACGTATCAAAGGCTTCTTCTCATTGTATATTGCCTCCGTCAAGGTCCAGGCTTCAAATCCATATAAAAGGGTAGAAAATACATAGCATCTCAAGACTCGTATTCTTATATCAATTTTCAGGAGCATATTATTTCCGGTGAGTGGTCCCATTCCTTATTTAGGCTGCGTGTAAGATATGTAATTTTGTCGACTATTTTGAAGCTGTCATTATTAGCTATGAATTGATGCTGTATTACATTGTTTTTACTTACTACAAGAATTTTGGTCTTCTTACAGTTTAATTTCATGCCGTATCTGTCATAGGCTTCCACTACACAGTCTATTAATGTTTGCAGATCCTCAGCATTATCAGCAATCAAAACCGTATCGTCCGCATATCTTAAATTGTTTATGATTTTACCATTGATTTTTATACCTTTTCTTAAACGATCAATACCTTCCCTAAACAGCATTTTCGAGTAAGTATTGAATAACGTCGGTGACAAAATGCAGTTCTGACTGATGTACTCCTCGTTTTATCGTGAATTCTTGTGAGGTTTCGTTGTGTACTCATACATTGCCCTTTGCTGTAAGTATAAATTTTTAATTAGGCGTAAATCTTTGTCATCAATACTAGATTCTTTAAGTATCTGAAATAATTTTTAGTGTTGCACCTTGTCAAATACTTTTTCAAAGTCTATAAAGCATGCGTAAACTTCGCAATTTACGTTTCGAGCTCTTTGTGTCAATACGTGTATGAAAAATAGGGCCTCTCGCGTTCCCAGTCCGCTTCTAAACCCAAACTGAACACTGCTAATGTTTTTTTCAAGGTTTCTATATATGCGAGAGTGAATAACAGAAAGAAAGATTTTGAGTGCATGGCCCATTAAGCTTATAGTTCTGTAATCAGAACATCTGGTGGCATTTGCCTTTTTGGGGAGAGGGATAAAGGTGGAAACTAGTCAATCTGTAGGAAATTCTGCAGTTTCATAGATTTTGTTCAGTAGGCTCGTTATGAGTTTGACTTGGTTATTTTCAAATAGTTTCAAAATTCCAGCTTGAATATTATCCGGTTCAGTTGCTTTGTTGCTTTTTAGTCTTTTTATTGCATTTATTACTTCACTGAGCGTTTTTTCTGGTCCTGAATATTTAGAAACACTCACTTCTGTCTCTTGCTCTTTCTTGATTAATTATTTCATGTATTGCCTCCATTGCTTAAGTATTCTATTATTTTCGTAAAGCAGATTGTTGTGCTTGTCCAGTATTAAGGTATGACTTCGTGATCCGTTTCTTACCATTAAGTTTTTAATCTTTTTGTATAGGTTAAAAGTGTCATGCTTTTGTTCTAGGGATTCTATTTCTATGCAATGATCTTGTAGCCATGAATCTTTTGCTTCTTTAATCTTAATGATTTTGTGTAATTCTTTGTATATTTTCTCATTCTTATTTTTTTTTGTTTTCTTCGTTCTTCGATTAGCTCTAATATTTCTTGTCTCATCCACGGCTGTTTCTGTATACTGTTTTCTGATTTAAGTTTATAATGTATCACTGAACTACAGATATTTTTGATTTTACTCCACATATCATCCACACTTATTTTTTTTTATTAATATCTGAGATTACCGTGTTGTTTATTTTGGTGTTGATCTTCTCTTTGACTTCGTCTGTTGTGGTTTTATCTTTTAACTTCTCGATATCCGCACGTTTTTGTACTTTTCTTTTAATGACTTTTTACATGTGAAGTTTAAAACGTCCTGGTAAAATAATATGGCATGATGGAACATCTGCCCCCGGATATGTTTTTGCGGATTTTACAAAATTCTGAAATTGTTTGTTGATCATGATGTAGTCAATCTGGTTTCTAATCTTTTTTTTTTCGACAGTCAGCTGGAGCTTTTCAGGTGTAGATTCTTCGAGGTTGTAATTGAAAATAGGTGTTTATTATTTCACTATCCGTTTCCAGGCAAAACTGAACAAGGCGGTCTCCTCTATCATTTCGCGTTTCAAGTCAAAAGTGTCCCACAGTATTGTCAACACTTCCTTTGTCTACTTTGGCGTTGAAATCACCTAGCAGGATATTCACTTCTTGTTTTTTTGGTATTAGGGATTCTTTCAGTTGATCATAGAATATTTTTATTTCCTGCTCTGAGCTTAGAGCTGCTCTGAGATTTTGAGTACTGCAACTCTATCTGATATTCCTATATAACTAAGTACACATTTGTTAACTTCTTTATTTACTATTATATCCACTCCGTTTTTGTTTCTTGTTGTAGTATCTTCACAGTAGTATACAGTGTAGTTTTATATTCCGCATTGGGCCATCTAACTTCACTGCATCCAAGTATGTCAATTTTGAGTCTTCGCATTTCTTTAATTACGTAATTCACTGTTCTGGTCTAGAATAAACTTGGTACATTTCATGTACCAATCTTCATATCACGCTTTAATCTAAATATTTGTGACAGCCGGGGGATTCTTCGCACCCTCTCCCCACTTAAGGGGGGCCCGGGACTAAGGGCCCTTGATATATTGACTTGATCCATTGTGATTATAGTAGGAAAAGTTAATTGTGGTGGTTTCCCTTTGCTTTCCCCAATGATTTTTTTTTCGTGTGAGGTTTACTCCTTAGGAATGGATATGTGAGAGGATTTATTTGTTTTGGTAGGGATCTTGGGGTGGGGAAATGATCTTAACCTCGCACGGGTTGGGGGATAGCTATGGCTCGCATGGACAGGGTTACATACCTGAATTAGATTTATTTCATACCGGGATCGTACAAGAGTATCTACCCGCTATTAGTAAAAATTGAGTGGGCGTGCATAATTAATAATTAAAAAACAACAGTCTTAATTGAAATATGCTACGATTGTTTCGCAATTGGGCAAAGCGCCTATTCGGCGCTTTCAATTGGGCAATTATATGTTGGCACTTGGCAACCTAAAAATAATTTTTTACATACGAGTTTTAAAGCAATAAAAATGCGTATTTTTACATTTTTTAGGTTTTTAACACGTTGAACGCCGCGCGAGTCATATACGATTCACGCTTATTTTACTTACAGGGTAGCGCGAATCACAATTGCTTCGCATGGATTGTTATACTGTGGGCAGCGCCGCTCGTAGGTGATTCGCGCTGCAATGATAAGTATATGGAAGTTTGAAGTTAGAAGCCCCATTAACAAACATTTTTGGTTAGCCCGGCCCTGCAAGTAATATAACGTAACGTAATATGGACTCTAGATAATATGGCAAATAAAAAGTAATAGACACATTAGTTTCACAAAATGCTTTATTTTTTCAACAATACAAGAAACTGCTCACTAGAAGAATAATATAAATATAATACCGAAAAAGTATTTGTATAATAAGAAGTATCGCATTCTACATAAAACGCCTATAGAGTACAATTATGGACATTTGTGAAACAACTTACACAATAGAATTTGTCACATTGAACACATTTCCATCTAGTTTGCGTTGCTTTGGAAGTCGCCTACTTTCTGTTGAACTCTTCGGACAAATTCTTATAGCAAAATACGTATCTGCGGCGATTCTTTGTTTTTATTTCTTCCAAAATGTGCTTTTCTACCATCTATGAAGATCTTTCCTTTCGTTTTATTTGTAGTAAATCTTTTGCTATTTCTTCTCTGAACTGAGTTATGGTAATATTACAGCCCGTTACTTTTTTATATAATATGAATGCGTTTACAACTTCTGATTCACGGAGAATTTCAATAGTCATTTTCTGATACCACTTTATAGTTCTTCTAAGAGAGGAAGCATAAGCCTTTATTTGGTCGGATAAATCTATGAAACTTGTGTTTTTATTGTAGTGGATGACAATTTTTGGCTTTTCTTTCACCGTTCCATTTATTGATGGTACTGGTAGCATTATTTCCGTATGTTTTGTTGACATCAGAACCTCGCGTTTATCACATCACTTTATTACTACAACTTCTGAGTCACTTTTTGCACCAATTACCTGCTCTTTTTTTAGCTTTTTTTCAATATTTTTTGGATTTCCCTTTCGATTTCTTCGCAAGATTCCAACAATGTGTGTTTGTCGTTCTAATACAGTACGACCGCAGTTAAGAAGCCCGTCACATAGTCCTTAAATAACCGAACTGGGAACATTAAGTACACTATTAGTTTTCTCGGTACCACAATAGATTTTAAAGTCATAAGTGTACCCATCTTCTATACACACTTTAAAGAATTTTACACCAAACTTATGCCGTTTATTTTTGATAAATTGTAGAAAAGATAGCCGACCACCAAAGGAAACTAAAGTTTCGTCCATACAAATGTTAATAGACGGCGTTATAGAGTTTCGAAATTTTTGTCGGATGTGATCTATGAGCGGTTTTATCTTATACAGTCTTGTGGAAATATGTGAATTTTTCGTTATCAGTAAAATGCCAATTATTCAGAAGAAGTTCAAATCTGTTTCTTGACATGACTTGTTTTATTTCATTGAAGTATAGCACATTAGAAGACGAATAAGTAGATACTTTTGGCATTTGTAATGCCGAAATGAATTTCTTCATTTGACTAAATTTCGTTCATCATTTTTTCAAGTTGAATTTGTTTTTTTTTGCATTCGCCCATTTTACATGCACAATTTATTGCACTTATTTAGACAACGGCGCGAAGTAGACTAAATGCTTGTAATATAAAGCTATGATATTCGACTACGACCGACAAGTTAATTTCTGTCGGCGTGAATCAAAGATGGAAGAGATATTTGGTACTGAGGGCTGTGTGGTGCATACTTGCTTCGTGGTTCAAAGTACGATTTGGAAAAAAAAATATTGCTGTAACATGTTTATGTATGGAATATTCATGACATATAAATATGTTTTGAATAAAAAATATCTTCGGCCCCGAAAATCATTTATATTATGTACATTACGGCGTTCAACGTGTTAGTTGCTTATAAGTCGAAAACTGTCAACTTAAAAAAAATATCATACGACCTTTTTTGTTTAGAATGGCACAATAAAACCTAAAAAAATATTTTTTATAGAAAAAAATGGTGATTTGTGGAATTTATTTACAGCAATTTCTGCCCAAAATATTTTGCCCAGTAACCTTTAGATTTGATTCAAGGGAACATTTTTGTCAAAAATGTGTAATTGAAAAATGTGGGAAAGCTCGGATTCGTTCGTTTTTAAATAGTTGTTTTTTAAACAAATTATTAAGCAATTAGGCAATATTTTTATAAATATTTCGGACTATCCTGAACAAGATAGGTCTCTTGTAATTTTTCAGTAAGCTTGATCGTTTTTGAGTTATAAAAAAAAATGCAAAATTACGATTTTCAAGACTCTATATCACAACTAAAAAATATTATTTTTAAATTTATTAATAAAATAAATTCAAGTTTAAACCGTGTTCTATCATTTTCCGATAAGTATTTTGGGCTTATTTAATTTTAAAACATTGTTTTTTAATCGTTAATAAAACGCTTTTGATTGGACGGACGTTCGGACTGCGGTGTGTATAAAGAAAGAAACAAGATCTATAGCACAAATTTTTGCTGGTTTGAATTCTCATTGAATTAATGAGCGCTCACCCTGCCATGACCAGTTCATTAACAATTAAAAACAATGTTTTAAAATAAAATAAGTCCATAATTTTCATTTAGAGCTTGAAAAAGATTGAACTTAAATTAAGGCAGTTGATAATTATTGTAAAAATAATGTTCTTTACTTCCGTTTTTAAACTTGAAAATCGTAATTAAGCGTTTTTTTAGTTTCAAATGTTTTATATTTCAAAAACGGTTAAGTTTAGAAAACACTTTTAACAGACCTTTTTTTATAATAATAATCTAAAAAAACCTACAAAAATGAGGCAGATACACGTCGTATGGCAGGGCGATCACTCATTTTTTACAATGAGAATTCAAACCAGTAAAAATGTGCGCTAAAAATCCTGTTTCTCTTTCTTATACACGCCGCAAGCCCAGCGCCCGTCCTGTCGTAAGCGCTTCATTAACCCTAAAAAGGTGGACTATTATTTACTGACAGTTATGGTGGACTATCGTAATTTTTACGACATCTAACAAAAAATTGAAAAAATAATACAAATGTAATTATAAACACTTTATTACAAAAAAAATTAGAAAAAATGTAAGTCTTAGTAAGTGGTACACATATAAATAAAGTCGATGTACACTACTCGTTTGCACACATTGTACATATATTACCGCGGTGTTCGCCACATATAGCGTGATGGCATTGGTTGAAATATGTGGTAGTCATGCGCCTCTTTTTACTCGGACAATGGAAACATGCCTTGCGTTTCTTTTTTTCAGGTAACGGACGTTCAACTTCCTCGGAAATTTTGAGGACATCTTTAATATTTTGCTTAAGATTTCGACGTAAAGTTGGAATACACAATCGTTCTCTCAGCCAGGGTTCGGCGAGATGACGAGCCAATTCAACAATATGTTCGTATCTGGATAAAACTTTTCTGTTTGCTTTTAATGTGTTTGTGGTGTAAATAACATACGAGTTAATACTTGCAATATTTATCATATTATAGAAGATACACAAAGGCCATCTCCTCGTTTTACGACCCGCATTCATATTCGAACACATTTGATCACATGTATCCACTCCGCCTTTTGTTCCATTATAATCAGTTATTACAGTGGGTTTGCCATTTATTTTTAAAACGTCAGCACCTTCGTGAAGTGTTGAAAGAAATAAAACTACCTTATTTTTCTTTGGCATATATGATACCAATGTCTTTCTTTTATTAAAACAAAACATAGATGTATTGGGGACTCTGTTCTTTACATTGAACAATTCCTGTGGAATTTCTCTTTTATTTTTGCGAAGAGTTCCGATAATTGTCAGTTTGTACTGATTTTTTATTAACTCCTCTGCTAAGCTAACTGATGTAAACCAGTTGTCCATGGTAATATTTCTGTTACTACCATGAACTGATTTTGTAAGTTCCTTTACAAAATATGTACCCAACGGCAAACCATTTGTATTGGTTTTCTTGCCTAAATAAGGAATAGCATCGATCATTTATTTCGAAGAGCTGTCACACATCATTACGATTTTGAGATCATACGAATTAGGTTTATCAGGTAAATACATTCGAAAAGGGCAACGTCCTCGAAATCCTACTAACTGTTCACCAATACTCAGATAGGATGAAGGTGTATATGATTCTCTGCAGGTGGTAATAAAAATGTCCCATATTTCGCGTATATGCGCAAATGGATCATCTTGCTGCCTTTCTTTTCGTGTTTCCTTTTCATCAAACCTAAGACAGTTTATGAGATATTTGAAACGCTGACCACTCATGCAAGCCTGATAAAATTTTCCTGATATATTACTGTCAAACATATATTTCACAGATAGATGACTGTCTTTATTTGCTGCAGACATTATCAAAATTGCCAATAAAGCTTGTAGCTCATTTTTACTCATGTCAGAAATATTAGGACGACTGGCATATTTTTTAGATTGTCTTGTAATTTCAGTATTTTTGAGTGTAACAGAGTACGACATAATATATCCTCTGAAAAAAAAATGTAAGAAATATTCTTCAACTTTTGTGTAGTTTTTGGCATTTCCTTTGGGACCAGCTATAAAATAAATAATATTTCTAGCTGCCGTTCTTTTTGACAATGAAGGTATTTTGTTTGACCACTTATGCCCGTTTTTACCTTTTAGAGCCTTTCCCGGATTTACAATAAACTGAGAAACAGTGGAGTTCTCACCTGATGTTCCAGGTACTTCTTCTGTAGATTTTTCGCTTTCCACCACTATTGCTTTTATATCTGCATCCATTAAATTTACAGATGAACTGGATACACTGGATGGCTGTAAAATTTTGGAATTTGGAATTACCACTATTTTTAGAGTCATCTTCTTCATCTGAATCGTCCGATTCAAACTCCAAAGCATCTTCTTCTAACTCCCAGTCACTTCCACTATCTTCAAAAGGTTCCTGTTCACTATCTTCACCATTCATTATACGCTGTATTTCATCGTTTATTTCACTTGCCGTTAAAGGTTTTCGTGATGACATAGTGCTACAATTAAATAAAATAATATTTACTACAAATATAAAAAAGAATTAGATAATGACTTACCAGAAACGTCACCGGCGTAGAAATAAACTTGAGAGAAAAAAACTAACGTAGAAGGTGGACTTTCGTAAAATTGACGACGTGCCCTCAAAAAATCTAATACATAAATACAGTAGTGGAGAAACACACTTACCCCCTGTTAAATCAAGACTAAAGAAACAGCTACTGAGAAGTGTATGGGCAGAGGTTACGCGACTGCACCCGCACTGCGACGAAAACCGAGGAGCGTCGTCAAATTTACGATAGTCCACCTTTCTAGGGTTAACGATTAAAAAGAATTGTTTTTTTTCCTTAATAAATTTAAAAATAATATTTGTTAGCTGTGTTTTTGAGTCTTAAAAATCGTAATTTGGTGTTTTCTTTTTCAGTTTTAAATTGTTTATAACTCAAAAACCATTAAGCTTACTGAAAAATTACAAGACCCTTCTTTATTTGTTTATTTAATTCGTTGAAACCATCGGTGTTTAGAAATGTGTATTTTGTCTTCTTTATTTTTCGTTATCTTTTCAACACTCAGTCCTGCTTTCAAAAGCTTTTGCTGAATTTCTTTATTAATTGTGTTCATGTTGATAATGTTCTACATATTTTTTTCTTAAAATTTCTATGTACTAATCTACCTTCTGTCGCATTTTAGTTTGATCGATCTGATTACAATAATTATGTGGCCTGTTTTTACTGGTTTTCGTCTATTTAATAATGATCCTTGCTCTCAAAAGCGATGATCGCTCTTATTTATGAATCGATTGAGAGCAGTTTAATCTTCAGAAATAATTTTGTTTCCACACAAGAAGTAACGGATCTCGTTTTTCGTCTTTTATCGGAAGATATTTATGTCCATTTTCGGTTTGCTGGTTTCTTGAGGTGTGTGTTCATGGCATGTAAATTTTATTGTTCTAAGAAGTTATATAATTTTTCTCCTCTTTAATTTCGTGTGCCATAACCATGCATCCCTATTTAAGTTTCAGTATTTAATTTTGTTTTACCTAATTTTGCGTTAAAATCCCCCATAATGATGATATACTTTGTATCATTTTCTTCTAATGCTGTTATCAAATCCTCGTAGAACATTTCAACTACCTTTTCCTTATATTTTGGCTCTTTTTCCTTATATATTTTATTATAATAGACATAAAATTTAAAACATACTGGCAGTAAAAAACAAAGACGCGTACTTTTACATATAGTTTAAGACCTTGTGTCAAAATTTGTAAGAGAAACTTGAATTGTTTTATTATACGCAATGCTATTGAGAGCAAAACCGTGCGTAAAGCATGCAAATTTTAAAGAAAGATTTATTAATTTAAATATGCAAAATATCTTACACACTCGTCTCTTGAACAATTTATTAAAAAATACACTTGTAATCTCAAGACTGCATAAATAGATTATGTGAAAAATGCAAAATTAGAGACAGGCTTTAAAACCTACATACTAAAAGGAAGAAGAAGAAGAAGAATGTTGGCTACCAAATTCTCTATCATGGCTTTATTGACAGCAGCTCTAATGATGTAGTCGATTTTTATAGAAAAGACGCAGCTTGCGTCTCTTTATTATATTGACCAGTTGTGTTGTTTCATTCAGGCGTCTAAGGACCTCCTTTTCTCTAACTCTGTTGACCCTGCTTATTCGTAGTAGTCATTTATATAACTACATCTCAAACGCTTCAAAACCTCAATGTACTTTAGTCGGTGGGTACTTCAAAGTACCAAGTACCCACCGACTACATTACGATTAATACGAGATCCGATGCCTTTCTGTTTACCTTTTTATAACATTAGGATTTCATCACACATCGATTTCTTACCAGGCCAAATATGTTGATAAAACTGCTGAAACTACAAGGTTAACTTTAAGTGTAACAAAAGTGTTTTGAAACAAAACACGTATATTATCGAATAGGTTTGCCCTAGTTTTTTATTTAAAAAGAATTATTTATTGCAACAAAATATTTTTGATACTTTCATAATATTTTTGGATTACTGTATTTATCTCAGTATTTTTAACCCTGAGCTACTATCGTGTATTTACACCCACATAACTACTATCGTGGGGTCATAGATGACCAGAATTTTAAAAACCTCTAAACAAGATATAAAAATATATTTTTTATTGTTTTTGTATTTTTGACAAATGAATGTGTATATAAAAAAGAGATTTTTTGTAAACTTAAATTTTTTTTCAAGAAAATTAAGATGCTATAATAAAAATTATAGAACTTTTAAAATAAATTTTGATCAAAAACATAACTCATAATTACAAAAAAAAAATATGTATCTTTAATTGAAATTAACGGTTCATTTTCTGAAAAGTAGTTTGTAATAGTAACGTTTTAACCTAATACAAGAGAAAATCATAATAGAGTAACCATATAAAAAAATAACAGTCATATTTTTTTTCGTAATGTTAGAATCTTGCGATAAAAATATTTGAACAAATTGTCAGTGTTTATCTATTCTTTGCACATAGTACAGGTAACTCTCTGAAGTAAATGTGTTTTGCAGATGGTCCTATGACATTCCGCACAAAATGTGGAACGTTTGTTATCCTTACCTCTGGTACACAAGTAACATCTACGTCTTGCAACTGGCCTTTCTGGTTTGGTCTGATCTTGATGAGTAATTTTATTTTCTAATGCTTTGAAAATTATCGAGCGTAATTCTCTTGACAAATTTGGCATTGCAAATCTTACTTCTAAATGTTCATTTATAAGACTGATTCCCAGCTCTTGAATAAAATCCGATCGATTTTTTCTAATCCCAGGATTAGCTGCGTGAAAAATAATGTGACTGTTTACTATAGCAATATCCATTATGGAATACCAAATTACTAAAGGCCATCGCTGGCATCTTCGACCTGAACGATAAAGTGCACATTTTTGATCAAGTGCATCAACGCCCCCTTTCGACGAATTTTAAAAAGCTATTTTATCAAGTTTTTTGCTTTTCTGGTCAACAGATTTGTCGCGATGCATAGACGACAACATAATTACACTTTTAGTTTTTTTAGGGACATATGATACGATCCTATTGTCTCGTGTAAAACCCAATAAACACTTATCAAGTTCGTAATTTTTATTTGGTTGAAATTTTGGAAGAACTTCTCTCTTATTTTTACGCATTGTACCTACATAGGTAAGTCGAAGTTTTTTTAGTTCATCAACTAGCTCTATTGAGGTGAACCAATTATCACCAGTGACATTTCGGTTACTATTGGCAATTGGTTCCACTAAAGCAAGTACTGATCTTGTAGGTATGGATAGCTTTTGGGAATTAGGATCATTTGTTTTACCCGTATACACAAAAGCATTTACCAAATAATGTGTTTTTGCGTCACATAAACACATGATCTTGATGCAGTACTTGACTGGTTTGGCTTTCATATACATTCTGAAAGGGCATCTACCTCTAAACCCAACCAACATCTCGTCCACTGTAACATATTCGGAACAGGTGTAGTTTGCTGTACAGTTAGATACGAAACATTTAAATAAATAGGACACTGCTGCAAGTCGATCTCCATTGGCCTTCTTTTGCTCTCTTATTTCATGATTCTCAAATCTTATTGCTGTGAGAAGAAATAAGAAGCGTTCTTTTGACATTGTAGCACGAAAAATTGGCCTACCTAAAACACTTGTCGAAAATAATAAATCGACATTCTCATGATTAGACTTTAGTGCACCTAAAAGGTATAAAAGACCCAAAAAAGCCTTAAGTTCACCTTCGTTTAGATGATCGACAAATGTACATGTATCCCCATAATTTACACTGAGCTCGGTAATTTTTTCATTTGTGTACTCTAGAATAGAGGCCAACATGTCAGGAGTTATAAGAAGTGACCAGGATTCAAGTGGACTGGATGGTTTTGTTTCTAAGGCAGGTCCACGAAGACCAGGAAGGTGTGTAATAATATTCTGTGCGCGAATTTTTGATGGGGCCGGAGCATTTTTAGCCCACTTATATCTGTTCCGTCCATAGTAAAAATTTGTTTTATTATTAGATGCTGTTTCACATTCGTCGCTTGATAAGTCACTTACGTAAATTTCTGAATCTGTGTTGTGAACCGAATGTTCACTTTCAGTGTCAGTATCACTGTTATTAGAGTCACTATAAGTGTCAATATTTTCGGTTGGTTTCTCCAGAGATTCGAGAAAGTCAAAAACATTTTCACTTGTCACCGTACTTTCGCTAATTCTTAACGCCATTTTAATGTATTATCTTAAATAATAATAACGTAACTACTATGGTGGAGTCAAATCCAACCGGAACTCAGCAGCACGTGTGCACTATCCCACTGATCGTTTGCTACTAAGCGGCATGCTAAACTACGTACTTAATTGGGAGAATACATAGAATAACAAGGTCGTTCGCCAACCTGTCTACCAGTGGCGCACGAAATTTCAAGTCCTGAGGTCAAATTTGACCCCACGATAGTAGTTCAGGGTTAAGATACGTATTTATTCTACTTTAATACTACAGCATATTACTATAGTTAAATATATTTATATAATAAACAAAAAGTACGAAAGTGGAGATTTTAACTTTTTGTACAAAGAAAAAATCGCATTATGTTTCGTGATTCATAAATCTGACTCAATTTACCGTGATGTTTCTCGAATTTATATTCGATTTGTGGCAAACTCTCTTAGAATGATTTAATTTTGTTTGGTTTTGTTTACCGCCAAATTTATGAAAATATTTGGCGGTTGTAGAAGTACTCCGCACGAATCGCTTTGATGACTTATTTCATTATATTATGCGGCTTTAATACTAATACATTTTAAATTCCACTACAAAAACCTCAAACGCAGCTTTGTGAAAATAATTTCGAAGTTAAAGTAAAAGCGAATGCTTTTGTATTGTGGGTTTAAATTATTTCGTGTATTTGCATTAATCAGATAGGGTTATTTAGAATTATGTAGTCATGATCACAAGTTTGTTTTTATAAAAAGTGTATTAATATACTATTTAGTCATTTGATTGTCAAAAATTTGATTGCACCTACAATTCTATTTAAGGTAACTAAGAGACTATGATAAGGATTTGTGTTTAAAACCATTTAATTTTTTGAATTCAATAACAGAATTTAAGTTAATTCAGTTGTCGGCATTAGACAAGGAGAAAAGCTCGGGTTCGTTTGGAAAAATATTCTCATGAGATTTTTTTGCATATTTACTTTCATGAACCCCAAACTAAGGTTCAAAAGGTCGCACAGACGAAAACTTCATATCAAACACATAAATTTTAACAATGAATTTTTTCGGCGCGAGTAATATTTTTAAAAATATTTTGGACCATTCCAAACAAAATAGGTGTCTTGTAATATTTCAGTAAGTTTAATGGTTTTTGAGTTATAAACAATTTAAAACTGAAAAAAAAACACCAAATTACGATTTTCATAAGAATTACTAAAGGAAGATTTAAGAATTTACCATCAAAATAAGGTAAAAAAAATAATAGAAAAGAATCGAAGCCTAAAATGCTTAAGATCAAACTTAGAAAAGCCTATAATAATTTCATTGAAGGATAAAGATGGAAAATGAAATAAGGAAATAGAACAAAATCCTCTAGGTTACTCAAACATCATATAATTTATATTCCTTAAACAAAAACCCAGATAATACTGCAAAGGAAGGTCTTAAAAGAAAGATAATGAATGGTAACTCAGAAATACTCCCTAACATAGAATCCTTCTTAAGAAAACAAGCTATGGCACAACCCAGAACAAGAAATCTTTGGGTCCAGGGAATATTTGTAGAAATGTTAAAGACGGGAAGCGAAATTATTCTCGAAGAACTGACACATTTTTTCAACGAATTTCTTCACAGAGAAGTCCCAGATGATTGGAATGAAAGTTTGACAATACTTCTCTTCAAAAAAGGAAACAGAGTAGACCTAAAGAACTATAGGCCAATCTTTCTGTTGCCTCAAATGTACAAATGGTTTATGAGGATAATATCTAACAGGTTAACGTCGAAGCTCGATAGCTATCAACCGGTAGAGTAGGCAGGATTCCAAAAGAGTTACAGTATAGCGGATCATCTTCTTACATTTAGAACACTAATAGAAAAAGCCAATGAATATCATTTAAACTTATACATTGGATTCGTTGATTATGAAAAGGCATTCGACTCCATATAACTTTAGTCAATACAGAGAGATATGAACAACTGCAAGATAGACTCCCGATACAGAATGCTCATACCTAATATTTACAAGAAAGCTGCAATAAATATACAAACAGATGCAAAAAATAAAGCTATACCAAACAACAGATGAATTCTCGTGGGAGATGTTATCTCACCAAAGATAATTACACTTGGACTGGACGAGTGTCCCCAATTTTCAACCTCCTGTAAGTAATACCCCATGTGGTAGGCAAATATAACTGCAACAAATTAGGGTGGCATCAAACGTCTTAAGAGTGCATAATAATTTTAAAATCCAGCTATTTTTATAGTTTCTTTGAGTAGTATTCGCCTTTACGTTACGTAGGTTGCTAACAATGCCAATTACCTTCCATATTTTATACAAATAAATATTTTAGTCAGAAAATTTTAGGGAAGACTGAGAGGGATTCTTCAAAAAAATAAATTACGACTTCTACTTAAAAAAAAGAGAAATATGGAGAATAAAGAAAAAGAAAACGAGACATATTTAGAGAGAAATCTGTGCTTTGTAATTTTTTTGTTGCTAATGGTGATCATAAGGAACAACCAACACTAAAAGTGACTACAAACGAACAAAGAAATATTAAGGATCAAAAGATAAAAGAAGTTTAAAAGAATCCAATATCATCAGGAGAGAAAAAACTCTGATGAAACTTGTTTTCCGATTTTCCTGTCTGACAGCTAAACATTTTTTGGAAACTAAGAGAAAAAACTCATCAGAACCAAACATCGCTTTCCTTTTCACACACATGCATTATCAAAGACATGGCAATCCATCAATTTTAAATAAACATTATGTAAACAACCTGGTTATACATATTTGCAAAAATTTTATGATAATTTTTTTTTTGACAACGATTTCCGGCTCTAATAATTAAAAATATTTTTCTGGTACTAAGTATAAAAACTATGCTGTAGATTTTTAAAAAATTAAAAGTTGTTTTTGGTAACAATATAGGATACATATAATCTATAAAGCTTTAATATAAAATATTTCAAATAGGTAAAAGAAATATGAATTAAGATTTACTCACAACCAGTTTAATTTAAGTATCTCGACGACCAGTTTCGCTTTCCACAATTTGCAAAGCATCTTCAGGTCTGTCGATACTTCTTTCTTCTTACAGTACGTCTTTTATCGGAGGTTGGCTACCATCACAGCAATTTTTACCTTGTTTGCTGCAGCTCTGAACAACTGTATTGAGCTGCACCCATACCACTCCCTTAAATTTTGCAACCAGGAAATCCTCCTACGTGCCACATTTCTCTTTCCCGAGGTTTTTCCTTGGATTATGAGTCTAAGTAGAGAGTACTTTTCTCCTCTCATTATGTGGCCCAGATATTCCAGTTTTTTTTGTTTGTATGGTTTTTATGTATATATATTTATGTATAAATGTGGGTGTACCGACGCATTCTTCGTATATCCTGGACCGAACATGTCACCAACATAGAGGTACTCCAAAGAATCGGAAAGGAGAAAGAAATCGTGAATACAATTAAACAAAGAAAGCTTGAATATCTAGGCCACATATTGAGACACGATAAGTACCGTCTGCTACAATTGATTGTCCAGGGAAAAATAGACAGTAAGCGAGGGCCAGGCAGGAGAAGACACTCGTGGCTCCAAAATCTGCGGAAGTGGTTCGGGCTCACATCGGTCGAACTATTCAGAAGCGCCGCAAACAAGATCAAAATTGCCATGTTAATAGCCAACGTTCGCAACGGACAGGGCACTTGAAGAAGAAGAAGAAGAATGGTTTTTATGACTTCGCATTCCTTCCCTAGTTTCAGCAGAACATCTTAATTTGTTACTCCTTCTGTGAATGGTATTTTCCACATTCTCCTGTAACACCACATCTTGAATGCCTCAAGGTTTTGATGTTTATCTTTTTCAGCGTCCAGGCTTCCATGCCGTACATCAGAGTGGAGAAAACATAGTACCTTAACATTCTCATTCTTAAGTTTATATTTATGTCCCGGCTGCATAGGAACTTTTTCATTTTAACAAACGATTCTCTCGCTATCTCTATTCGCCTCTTTATTTCTCTTGTCTGGTCATTAGTATCAGTGAAGCAAACCCCTAAATATTTGTAGGACGTAACTCTTTTAACTTATTTCAACGATTATTTATGGTTAAATTCACAGTGGTGTATAGCTTCTTTGTTACAATCATGAATTTAGTCTTTTTGATGTTCAGTTTTAGACCATACTTATTGGTATGGGTATTTTGCTTTGGCGATACAAAGTTAATTAAATGCTAAAATAATAAAACCCATATTAGGGTGTTGTCTTATAAAGATAAACAAAAGATAAATAATATAAATTACAGTAGTTATGCCAATATTACATCTCTGTGTTTTTTTTAATGAATAAACTGTTTAAGCAGACAAAGTAAGACCCACAAATTGGTAGGAAAATAGTCTATTGAATTGTAATAAATTAGTAAATATACAAAACATTACGTACATGCCGGTACACTATTAATTATTGGTTGGGAGAACATAGTTCAAACTATCCTGTAATTGCTCATGGGTGGATCTTCAGTTTTTACTATTGTAAGTGTTTGACAATCAACAGGGAAGTTTCTTAAGGAGATAGATTTTAGCCAATGAAGTAGAAGATAGGTGTAATGTGATTGTTTGTTAAATGAAAGTAATGTTTGTAACGATGTTCTGATCATTTAATAGTTCGAACTGTAAAAGTGTCGATATTTTTGCATCCACTTCTACAACGAGACGACGACGTGGGATGCGGAGCGGCTATTTAAGGCGAGTGACTGGTGGAATTAGATAGTCTTGTAGCTAGCGCTCTAGACTCCCCGACTCGCCGGTGTAGTGAACCTGCGAGCCAACACGGACAGAGAAATTTTCATATTGAGGATCGTACTCTCTCCTTAACCAAGCGGAACCCAGCGGTATTGTGTATTGAACATTACCGTGCGTCAGCACAGCCAAATATTTTGTTTGCGAGTGCGTTCGGACCTTCCGCTGAATTGAAGCGGAAGCGAGTATAAGTCTGCGTACGATCGACTTCACCTATTTCATTTCTTTGTTAGTAATAATTAATTTCTTTTCTTTTATAGACGTTCGCCGGGGAGTTCACTCATCGCGGGATCCAGACGGGGACGTAAAATTCAGTTTATTTTTGTTTATTGCATATACGGCGTAGAATTCATTTTATTTTTATTTATTGTATATATGCTAAATTAATAGATTTATTTTCATTTCAACTATGTTTTACTGAGTCTGTCGCCCTGAAAGAGCTACCCGTCACATGTTGTGTATTATTTAATTTTTTTAAAGGTATTTATATTTATTCAAGAGATTTATTTTCGAAATGTGTGTTACTTATTGAAATGTTTATTAAGGATTTACTTGTATGACAATGAATGAAATTAGATGTACAATTGTCTGGGTGTGCAAATTCCTTTAACTTCCTACGTCAACTTCTAACTAAGTCAAGTATGTTAAAATTATTAAACCAAAAACAATTAAGGACACTCAGAGACAAACAAAACATACTTAAAAAGACAAAACAGACCTTAAATTTAAAAAAATGGGCACTTAATAGCACTACATCTCTGAATTGGAGAAAATGAGTTTTTTTTGTCTATTAGATTTTAGAGAACAATTTGACAAGCTAATTCAGGTTAAAGTGTGACAGTTCTTGTTCTATTTCTCAGTACTATAATTAAAGTTAACCAGTTTTTTTAAGTAAACAGATATTAATAAAATTCTCCAAAAATTTCGTGATTTTATAACAAGTGATTATTCGGTAATTAAATATGTAAAGTAGTAACCAAAATCTGTAAAAAAGTTAAAAAAATTTTTGAAAAAGTTTTTTTGAAATAATATTGTTGGTGCGAATGAGCTATTCGTCGTGGTATGGTAAATTAAATAACAAATTCAAGAAATTAAGTGAATTATTGCGAAGTTAATAATTAGTTGGTAATTCTATGGCAGTTGAATACCAGAAGTTAGTCAAATAGCAGGTAAATGATTGGTAAGTCTGTATAATAGTTTTCTGTAACACTTTAACATTTTCAAATTTATAGCCGCTTATGGTTAAAAGTTTAGTATCTCTATTCGACAACGTGAAATTTGCATATGATTAGGATTATAAAGATTTATTTAATTAATAATACTAGTCTGAACGATTCTTCAAGTTGTGTTAAAAATTTTCAAACTACTTGTTGACTTGAAATCAAATTCTGTAAAATCAGTACATTTCTTGAAACCAGATGGGATATAATAAAAAAAAATTATAACTTACTGATTTCATTCAAAATTTTTTATAGAATTTCATTAATATCTGTTTACTTCAAAAAGCTGGTTAACTAAACAAA
This sequence comes from Diabrotica balteata, assembly GCA_918026665.1. NCBI lineage: Eukaryota > Metazoa > Arthropoda > Insecta > Coleoptera > Chrysomelidae > Diabrotica > Diabrotica balteata. The sequence continues at coordinate 145,968,769 of OU898276.1, read as the reverse complement.
ACTTATTTTCTCAAATTCTGTTTGTCCCTAAGTGTCTTTAATTGTTTTAGTTTTAATAATTAACTTTACAATCATCTGGCAAATAACAGTAAGCTAATTGAACTTTATCAAAAAAAATTGATAATTACAAGTTAAAGGAATTTGCACACTCCCACAATTGTACATCTAATTTCATTCATTGTCATACAGCTGTAACCTTAATAAAAATGTTTTAAAATAACACATATTTCGTAAATATATCTCTTGAATAAATATAAATAACTTTTAAAGAATTAAATAATACAGAACATCACTTTCATTTAACAAACCATCACATTTCACCTATTTTCTACTTCATTGGATAAAGACTATTTCATCTCCTCAAGAAACTTTCCCGTTGATTGTTAAACAGTTACAATAGTAAAACCTGAAGGCTTCCCCATCAGCCATTACAGGATAGTGTGAACTATGTTCTTCCAACCGTTAATTAATAGTGTACCGGCATGTAAGTAATGTTTTGTTTAATTACTAATTTATTACAATTCAATAGACTATTTTTATACCAATTTGTGTATATTATTTATCTTTTGTTTATCTTTATAAGACAATACCCTAATATGGGTTTTAGTATTTCAGCATTTAATCAAATTTGTATCGACAGACCTGAAGATGCTTTGCAAATTGTAGAAAACGAAACCGGTCGTCTAGATAGTTAATTTAAACTAATGGTGATTAAGTCTTATTTATTATTTCTTTTGTCTATTTGAAATGGTCTCACGCAGGCAACACATTCATGATTTAAAATATTTCATTTAAAGTTGTATTTTTATTACACCTACTTTTATATAATATAAAAAAATTCTTATTAAAAATAAGCCACAACTTTCTCTAAAATATGAAAGTTGAAGCCTACTTTCTCTCGTAGATTAATACGTCGAAGTCCCTTGAAAAAGCTTTTAACCTAATCCACCCCTGCAATAAAGTTTCACATTTACCTTTTAATACGGATATTATTCAGGTTTACCGGAATTCTCCCCCAATTTTAACGTCTGTTGTTTTAAACAGGCGCAAGCATGTTTGGAAAACTTTTAATTTTTATGATTAATATACGCCTGAATGGCTATTGCTAACGGCAGATGGTTGCTAAAATTAAACAGTTACAAAAATATAGAGGGGTTATGTTTAGCGTGTTTCTATTTTAACCACATTGGCCATATATTTTATCTGCACGTTCCTTTTGAGATATTCTTACATTAACTTCTATCATGGAAAATGGCTCAAAATGCTCAAAATTGATGTCAGTCTATTAAGATTTCAGTCAATGGCTACTGAATATCTATAATTAATAGAAGAATATCCTAAAAATGAACAAAGGCTTTATACGACTACGGAATGTTTATGTTTCACGAGAATATAAAAATAAAACTACCGACGTCAGCAACGAGGCAGTCAGTTGGTCTGGAATGCAGGGTTTTCTACGACTATATTATTTCCATAAAAAAGGTTGCGTTGCTAATACAGTGATCCTTTTCCAAATTAATTTTACCTTTTCCAATTTTGTTGCATCATACTAAGGAAAAAAATGTTTAAAACGAGAATTATCCTAATAGACTTTACTATTTAATTTTTCCTATTTTTCATTTAGCAACAAGTAGAATAGGGGAACCTATATTGAACTTTGATCAAATGAAAAGCAGATATCGAGCACAGATTTATTAATTAAATCTTGCTCAAGTACTTTCGCTTTCTAGATCATCTTCACTGATATTTCGTCAATTTTTGGCCTATCCAATCACAGAATGTCATAAACATAAAATTGTACATAACACTGCACTAAACAAAGACAACAAGTATAAAATTATTTAAGAAATAGGCGAAGCTACATTCTGGTCAGTAACATTTATTCTCTTTTCCTGTTGCCGACCAGAATGTAACTTCGCCTATTTTATAAATAATTTGAAACTGTTTGTTCTTGTTTAGTATAGTGTTATGTACAATTTTATGTTTATGACATTCTGTGATTATTGCATAGGCCAAAATTGACGAAATGCCAATGAAAATGTTATAGAAAGCGAAAGTACTTGGGCAAGATTAAATTAATAAAATTGTGCTCGACATCTGCCTTTCATTTGATCAAAGTTTATTTATTCGAGCATTCAACCTTATTAAAATTTTGTAACCTATATTGGATCGACTCCTAAATTGGACCTTTGCAGATTTGCGCGAACCGACTAGTATACTATCCGTTAATATCAACTAGAACTGCATTCGAAACCTGTTATGAGTTCCACCACGTGCAGCTATAAACAACGGTTGAGAAAATATTAGTGTTTTCGTGATTATTTAACTTTCGATACAAATTTACTACTACTTAACGTTCAGTAAGGAATTACAACATTTATAATATATTTATTTCTCAAGATTCATTAAAGAGGCCATAGTTTAGGGACTATTTTCGTGATCTAACCTCCAAATTGTTAAAATCCGTTATTAGTGAAATTTGGTATTGTTTAGCTTTAGAAGAAGGTTTTTAGATATATTTAGATTTCAATAGATTTATTTTATAGACAACTATAAAAGAATGCGAAATGAAATAAAGCAGTTGGTAAGAAGAACAAAAAATGAACACTAGGAACAGTTTACAAAAAGGATGGAAAGCAACTTCTACAGTACACAAAAACAAATATGAATAATAATAAGAAACCAACGGAAATAAATGGCAGAATTAAAGAAATACAATAACATACTAGCAATTACTGGGAAAGATATCTGACGAAACTGTTTAAAGCAAAGGAAAATAATAATCAACACAATAAAGTACCTGAATTAAGACACGAAATAGAAATCAGTTTTCACGAAGTAGTAATAGCCATAAAATCACTCAAAAAGAGAAAGTCGCTAGGACCAGACGAAATACCAACGAGTTTCTAAAACGGGAAGGAGAAAGTATAACCCTAGAAATGACAAAACTTATACAAAAATTAATACTGCACTGCAAGATACCAGACGCAATGATACAAATGTTCAAGAAAATAGATAAAGAAGACCCCAACAATTATAGAGGTATAAATCTACTGAACACCGCACTTAAGCTTACCACAAAGGTCCTAACCAACAAAATCAATCATCGAAAAGGCTATCGAGTACAATAAACCAGCATATATATGTTTTAGAGGCCTGACGAAGAAGAAGAAGAAGAAGGTGAAGACGTCTTACACCTATTGTATAAATAAAACATACCAATTAATATTATACAAACCATCGAAAATATCTACTTCCATAATCGAATGTAGGCATAGATATTGTTCTGAAGCTATTTTCTTGTGGCATTGTAAATTAATTACTATTTATAACTGGGAATAAGCCACAATTAAAGATAAAAATACGTTTATTGACGTTTCAATTTCCAATTCGGAAATCGTTCTCAAAATACAAACAGTAAATTAAACAAATTTTGTTTTTTGTTACATAGTGAAAAAATTCTTCTAATAATATAATTTTATCTGACTCATTTATATTGACAATTCAGACATACATTATGCATTTTAAAGTAGACGACTTTAAAATGATATTGCCAATATTGTTGAGTTGCGCTCCTGGGACGACTTTACTTATAAGATAGTTCATTCGATTACATGAAATCAACTTTAACTTGAGAATATCCGTCAGAAAAAAAAATCATAGCATGTAATTCGTCTTTAAAAAGACAAACAAATGACATGATGACAGTAAAATTCTCCTGTTAGTGATTCCATAGTAAATTATGAGGGAAAAAACCAGGAAAATAACCTCATAATACTATCCCGACATTGTAAGTATTTGTTCGTGAATTTAGTTTACCTTCAACAAACATCAAAATTCTGATTTTATATGTTACGTTATTTAAAAATATAAACGATGTATCCTCTACATGTTACTGACTTAGTAGGATCTGGTTACCAATATTGAAAGAGGAAGTTATTAATAAGAAAATACCAGTATTAGTGGACGAACATTATTTTGAGAACATTATTTTGAGAACGATTTCCGAATTGGAAATTGAAACGTCAATAAACGTATTTTTATCTTTAATTGTGGCTTATTCCCAGTTATAAATAGTAATTAGGCATAGATAAATGGAAAACTAACACATACAATGCGGAGTCACACAGGGTGACTAGTTAAGCCAACTTCTCTTTAGTATAATAATGGACGAAATAATACAAGCAGTACACAAAGGTTATGGCTACATAATGGGAAACAAAGAAATCTAAATATTATGTTATGCAGACGCCGCCGCATTAATGCCGAGACAGAAGACGAGCTCCAAAGATTAACACACATCTTCAATACAACAGCCAAGAAATACAATATGATAATATCAGCAGAAAAAATCAAATATATGACAACATCTAAATACCCACTACGGTGTAGAACCGAAATTGATGGGAAAATAATAAAGCAGGAAGCAAGGTTCAGATATCTGTGAATCGATATAAATAGTTACGGAGATGCTGAAGAAGTACGACAACAAAGCTTAAAAACAAGTAAATCGGCGGGATCTGTTAATGATACAATCTGGAAGAACAAACACCTAAGACAAGATGCATAAACAAGAATCTATAAAGCAGCAATTAGACCTATATTAACATTCACAACGCAGACAAGACCTGACACATCTAAAACGAGATGACTACTAGAAACCACAAAGATGAAAACACTCCGACGAATATCAGGGAAAAGTCTATTGGATAGGGTGAGAAGCGAAACAACCAATATAGAAGACACATCAGCAGAATGGCAGAGGATAGAATAGTACGAATAGCACGATATAAGTCACCAAATGGACGAAGAAGTATTAGCAGACCAAGAAAAAGATGGTACGACAATTTAAACAATTTATAAATCTAATATTAAAAAAGGAACAGGCTTTCAAGTCTACATACAAGAAGGAAGAAGACGACAGTATAAGAAAGAGTCAGGGAAATCAAAAGTAGAGTAGTCAGAAACAATATGATATCAGACCGTCTTTCAAACGTATATACTTGGTTCCATACTTATTTAATAATTGAATTATAAATTTACATATTTATTTATTACCTATACATTTCCAGCTCTCTATACATTCTAAGCAAATTAATTCAGAAACTGGGTTTTTCAAGAAATCACACAAAATTCCAATGAAAAGATGGTAAATGATAATGGAGATATGCTGATACAAACATGTAAGCTCAACGAACTACGAATTATTAAAAAATACTTTTAATATAAGCAGCAACAAATGTACACTTTCGTTACTACAAGAGACCAGAAATCAATGATTGAGTTTGTCATTACAAACAAAAAATACACCCTTGTACTTAGCGTACCTGTATTTACATTAGTAAATATCGGAAGACAACACGGACTAGTTCTATGTAAATATCGTTCATGACACAAAAAGAAAAGCGGCTAATTATATCACCAAATATCATAATTCAAGGACGAAAATATAAGATACTTTTATCAAAACAGACTGCTCAAATAAAGTAAATAAACAATAGATCTTTTAATTAAATCATTCTCTCAGACTGCGCAGCCATGATATACGTCGCCTTTTTAAAAAAATAATCGAACAAATACTGTTAAACCTGTTTATTAGAATACCGGTTATAGAAATATCCCAGTTTATAGAATAGAAATTTGGGGTCCCGAAACGTTTCCAGTTACTCTTTAATAAATGTATTCGTTTATAGGAATAAGTTTTAATAAAATAATACGGCCTAACACCTTTGCTATCATGAGATGTTATTACACATCGGGCAGGCGGATACGTTACTGCTGTGCTGTGTGAAGCTGCATATTATTATGCTATTCAACGCTGTGAAATGCATATGGAACATGTGTAAAATGGCTGTAAGAACTAGAAAATGCATTTGGCCTTGATAATTGAGAGTAACGATGTTGCTTTACATGGCTGTAAAACTATATAAAAATAAATCAGCTTTATTACGCATATTATTATTTATAGAAATAAAAACTTATGCAAAGAAACACACATTTTACTACTTATTTATTAAAAAATTGTTCTACAAAGATAACAAAAAATATTATTAATATTAAAAATACAATAAATTTAAGCTAAAAACTACCTTATTATTATTATTGAGATTATTGTAATCAACAACTCAGTGGATGGCTTTTTCGTTTGCTTGCACCCAGATGTAATTTGTAGAAGTTAAGAAGTATTTTTTGTGCTTAACGTCAAAAGTAAAACATCACGTTTGTCCTTCCATTTTTTAATTACTATTCCAGTATTACTTTCAGCAGCTACTGTCTCACCTTTTTTGAGTTTCTTTTGTATAATATCTTTTGGATTAAATTTTCAATTAAATCTTTGTGTTCTTACCAGATGAGTTTCTTTTTCTAATAATGAATGAGCTAAAGAAATGCTGGTGTAGTAATTGTAACTAGTGAGGTATAAATAGTGCGTCCTTTGTTCAATCAATCCTTTGTCAGTTTAATAATTATATTTTCATAGGAAGATTGACCTTCTATTTTGTCTTGTCTACAATAAACTGTTAAGTTGTAGGTATAACCCTTTTCAATACAAAGTTTATATACTTTGATGCCAAACTTGTGTCTCTTATTTTTAACAAATTGCTTGAAATTTAAACGCCCTCTAAAAAGGACTTTAGTTTTGTCAATGCACAAAAACTCTTTTGGAGTATTATTTGCAATCTTTCTTCCGTTATCTCTCCATTGTTGTCAAAATGACACGTCCTCATTAATATTTGAAACCAGTTTCTTGAGCTTATTAAACGTATAGAATTTTGGTATACTGTGTTATGAAACCAATAATATTTCAGTATGAAACACTGAATTAAAATCATTCAAAAGTTAATACCAATACATTTTTTTTATCTTACTTGCTCTGTATTATGCCAATTTTTAATTCGTACTTTTGGTATGTTTTCCTTCTGTTTACATTGGAAAGCATATCTATTTATTTCTTCTTCTTAAATAATCTCATAAATTGTTTAAATTGTCGCACCATCTTTTTCTTGGTCTGTCAATATTTCTTCGTCCGTTTGGTGACTTATCTCGTGCTATTCATTTATTCGTCTATTTATTTCAATGACCATTACATTTATAATTTAATTCGAAAAGAATAAAGTGTAAAAACCTTATGGAGTTTGGGTGTAATAATCCCCATATTACTGAATATCAATACCGCACGTTGGCTCTGTAAAAACAAACTGTTTCAAATTTCGACCTGTCACAATATCCCAAGCCCGATCTCCATCAGATTCCTTATTTATATTTTGGTCTTGCCATCATTGTCACTATCTGTAGTATTATTTTGCATTACATGTTCAATTGTTTCCATTAATGTGTTTCCCACATTCTCGTCTTCGATTTTTAATTTATTATGAGGCCAGTTTATTATTAACGACGACATTATTTCTTTTTCGCATACTTGCACTAGTAGCTAATATATTTTTCTTTGTATCTGTTTTCCATTAAACTTGATCATTTCTATGCATATGTCATTTTTACCAGGACTTCTGTTATTTTCCATTTCTTGTATTGCTGTCACCACATCCTTCTCTGTAGGCTGCCTTTCATCTATCGCATCTTCTCCAACCGTCCAGTTGTGTACTGCTTCGTGGTCTATCTCACCATTTAATGATTCTTCAAAATGATTTTGCCATTTCGTCAATATTTCTGCTGGATCGCTAACTAAATTTCCATCTTTACATTTCATATAACTACAGTGGCTTTGGATACCTTTCCCCATATTTTTAACTTCTTGATAGAACGACCTCAACTGTTTGTTTTTAAACTTCTCTTTTATCTCTATTAATTTCAACTCATTGTGGTATATCTTTTTCCGTCTACACAGAGCTTTCAATCTTCCTCGAATTATTCTATCTTCTTGTTTTTTACACTATCTATTATCTATTAATATTTGCTGTCTATTATTATTCTTTTCCTGTGCTATGGCCTTACACTCTACGTCTAACCAATTTTTGTTTGTACTTCTCTTGGAGTCGCAACTATTTTCTCGCTAGCTTCTCCTACGGCAAATTTAATTTGTTCCCAGGCTTGATCTGTCACATTGTCCATTTTGGTCACATTGTTGTAGAATTTTATTTATTTCTTCTTTATATTTATTTTATATTAATGTTAATATTAATATTAAGTGGTAGAACCACCAAATAAAAATTTAAAAGCTACATGAAGAAAAAAACTACACTTCCATTTTTTTTTTAAAGTTGCGTTAACGCAACATTGGAAATAGACGGATAACATAAAAATATTTTTATTTTCACTTCTGGTAGTCTATAAAACAATGTGAATGCAATGGTATATTACATTTTTTACACATAAAAACAGTTGTATTTTTACATAGCCTACAACGCCTTCTCCAGTTCTCATTATTGCGTTCAATCATGTGACCCATTTTATCCAAACGCGAGGTAGATGGTAAGGATGAACTAGAGCCACGACCTCTAACAGATTTTGTGCTACTTTATTAACACGAACAAGGCTTCTCACAAGTTCTAACTTAAAATCTAACTGCGAAATTGGATTTTCCTCATGTACAATTCTCTAGAGTTTCCAGTAATTAACGACAGCAGAGTCTAACATTATTATAAATAACGGCCACCATCATTTTTCCCACGGATAGTAATTCTATAATTTGGAAACACCAAAATAAAAACCAAGAAATTGCTCAAGTAAGTACTTGAAAAAAATAAAGAAAGGTAAAACAGTGTGACCAGATTACGTCACTAGAAAATTGGTTAACAGGTTTGTTTGATGGAAATATGAAAGTGTGACAAATACCAGATGAATGGAATAGCGGTATGGTAGTAACTGTGTACAAAACAAATATGAGAGAGAGTAATTAGTTTGTATTAGTTTGTATTTAGGCAGATAAACCTAAGATTACATTTTGATTATAAAGCAGTTGATGAAAAAATACAGAAGTTAAGAAAAAAGCGCTGAAATAGTATGCATTGATCTTGAGAAAGCATAGGATAGAGTTACTCAGGGATTCTATAGTGGGAGCACAATACGAAAGGAATTCTTGGTGAGTATGTGAAGATTGTGTATGTATGAGGAAATAACAGAATTAGGACAGGTCTGAGAGACAGTGAAAAATTTCATGTGAAAGTAGATGTACATCAGGGCTCAGTGTTTCTTCTTCTTCCTATGCCGTCCCCATTACCGGAGGTTGGCGACCACATTTTTAAAAGCTTCTCTGTCTTTTGCAACGTGGAATAATTCGTCTACAGTCATGTTTGTCCAGTCTTGAATATTTCGCAGCCATGAATTCTTCTTTCTACCTATTCTCTTTTTTCCATCGACTCTGTATGATGACCTGCAGAAGACTATATTTATTATTTCTTAGTATGTGTCCAAGGTATGCAGTCTTGCGTACTTTTATCGTTCTCAACAATTTTTTGACTCGACCCATTCTTCTCCGCACTTCTACATTGGTGACCCTGGCAGTCCATGGGATTCTCAACATTCTCCGGTATATCCAAAGTTCAAAGGCTTCAATCTTTTTAACTATTTGCGCTTTTAGTGTCCATGTTTCTACCCCGTACAATAATTGCGACCAGACGTAACATTCAACAAACCTCAGTCTCAGCGCAATATTCAGATTTTTGTCACAGAACAATTGTTTGAATTTTAAGAACGCTGCCCTTGCCATTTCTATTCGTACCCGGATCTCTTGGTCTGGATCTAATTCTATGTTGACGTAAGCTCCCAGATATTTATATTTTGTCACTCTCTCTATTTGCTGTCCACCAAGAGTTAGTTGTTCATTATTTATTGGACTCCTTGATACTATCATAAATTTGGTCTTATCTGTGTTGATGTCAAGTCCCATTTGAATGCATTCACTATTCATTGCATCTAGTAAAGTTTGTAGATCTTCTATACTCTCAGCCATAATTACCGTGTCATCTGCAAATCTCATGGTGTTTATGATTTCTCCACCAATTCTTATTCCCTCTTTTCTTTCCCATAAGGCTTTTCTGAATATGACCTGTGAGTACACGTTGAAAAGCGTCGGAGAGAAGACGCATCCTTGCCTAACCCCTCTCGCAATCGGTATATTATTTGTTTCTATATCGTTCACCTTTACTACTGCTTTCTGGTTCCAGTATATAGCCTTAATAAACTTAATGTCTTTTTTGTCTAAATTGATGTTTTTTAATTCAGCTATTAACTTCATCTGCTGCACTCGGTCAAAGGCCTTCCTAAAGTCTATGAAGCATACATATGCACTCTTGTTATATTCCCGACATTTCTGCAAGAGTACCGTCAACGTAAATATCTATCTGTTCCTCACATTTCTTATAAATTCGGTTTTGAACAATTTTCAAAAGAATCTTTAAAGGGTTGCACATAAGGCTTATCAATCTATAGTCATTACATAATTTTGATTGTTGTTTTTTGGTAAAGGTAAAAATTTCGATTTAAGCCATTCTTCGGGGATGTTGCCCTCTACATATATGTGGTTGAGAATTCGGGTGAGTCTCTTTATATTACCGTCATCTAAGGCTTTTAACAGTTCAACTGGAATTTGATCAGGACCCGGTGCTTTTTTCTTGTTTTGCATTCTGTAGGGCATTCTTTGCTTCTGAGGGTAAAATTTGTAGGTATTGTTTTTCTTCACCTATATCTTGTTCATTTTCCCATATTGTATATTTCCCATTGGATTATATATTGTTCCCATACTTCCTTTATTTTGCTCTCTTCAGTAAGTATTTCTCCATTATTATCTCTTGTTATGAGTGTTCTTCTTTGTCTGGTGTTGCCTGTAACTTCTTTAATTTTTTTATGTAAGTTTGGGGTGTCATGTTTGTTGCTGAGTTCTTCCAATTCCTGGCATTCTTTGTTCATCCATTCCTCCTTAGCCTTTCTGATTTCATATTTGATTTTACTCTTGATGGTTTTATATTTATTTTTATCTTTATTTTTGTATTTTCTTTTTTCAGTTCTTAGCTCAACTATTTCCGGTGTCATCCAGTCTTTTTTAGTTATTTTCTCTTCTTCGCCTAGGACCTCCTTTCCTGCTTTTAGTATGGCTTTTTTCATATCTGCCCATTCAACGCTTCCTTCAGTTAATTTATTTATCTCTGCGTTTAGTTGCTGTTGGCAGTTGTCGTCTTTTAGGTTTTTGATGTTAATTTTGGTGGTTTTAACTTTTTTCTCCGGTTTCCTGAGTTTAATGCTGACGTTTGCTTGTAATAGATTATGATCCGTATCTGCATCTGCGCTTGGATAGGTTTTTGCACTTTGTACTCCATTACGAAACCTTTTGTTAATCGTTATAAAATCTATTTGGTTTCTGATTATATTGTTGGTATTATCTTTTGGTGTTGCTCAGTGTTTAGTCCTAATATATTCTCATGAGTGTTAAATTAGGCAACAGGAAAACTACAGGATAACTTACTATGATATTTAATATATGCTAATATATATATATATAATATATATATATATATATATATATATATATATATATATATAAGAGTAAGAAAAAAGAATAAAAATGAAAAATAATGAAAGTAATAAATTTAAAAGAACTTTTTTGGAAATGGTTTGTATTAGCAAAAGTGATAATAATTTAAACAAAAGGTCAGAAATTCAAAATTTAAGCAAAATTTATAATTATATTATTTCTATTTAATTTATATATGCAGTCAGTAAAATATCACATTTTGAATTTTCCATGTATTTGTTACATTTTTTCGGGCATCTATCAATGGTGAATAAATCTTCTTCTTTTTTGTTACTAAACAAAGAAGAATTTTTTAAATAAAATTTTATTTTTGACAATATGTTAACAATAAAAATTTTTAAGTTAGTATTTATGACATTTAGGCTGGTTTGTAGCTACTCTATTTTTGTTTACAAATTCAATTTTTTGTTAAGAAATTTCATCAAAATTTTTCAGAGAAACATTAATTAGAATAAGACATTTTTTTATTAATATTTTTTGTAATTAACATGTAACCAGTAGTTTTATATAAAAAACTAATTTTATTTGATGAGTTAACAAAAAATTTTTTATTTCTAGTTCAACTTTATAAGATATTTTGTATTTTTTAGAAGCTCTTGATAATCACAATTGAAAGCTCGAGTAAAAAATAGTCAACAAATAGCCCCTTTTATTGACTCCAACCCATCAAAAACAGTTTTATATATATATATATATATATATATATTATATATATATATATATATATGATATTTAATATATGATAATGTAGTTAGTAGGAAATACTGAATTTAATAGGATTAAAATCAAAAACTAAAACTGTATAAATTATAAAATAGTTTAAAACTTGGTAGGACAAAAACAAAATTTTTGTAATGTTGATATGAAAATGTAGTTACTACTACAAATAACAACACAATACAACGACAATATTTGGTTGGTAAAATGATTGTAAGAAGTAATAGTTTTAAGTTTTAATATAAACGCCATCTCTTCTTTCGTATGCTGTTATAATCTTTCGGCCTTAGATCTATGTATGTCATGTTATGGTTTTAGATTAGAGCTTCCTATTTTTCGTCATCGGAATGGCTGCCATTCTACAAATTGTATGGGTAGCATTTTTTCTAGCTATGTTTAAAATATTTCCATGTATTTCCTCTGTCTTAAACTTCCTTCTATATTCAAAGAAAACTAAATCATTTATAATTCGATATCTTTAAAAAATACATAAAGATCTCTTCATTGCCTTCATCTCTCCTGATTTCATTTATTTTTTGTCGTTATAAATTTAAGAGTACTTTTAACCATGTTTTCATACATATTTTCTTTACTTCTTAAATTCTTCACATAAAAGTGGACTTCTGACACACCTTAATACTTTTATTGCTAAAGTTGTTCTTTTTTTTATTTATCTTTTTATTTAATTTCTTTACGTAACAACATCAAAGGCAAGTCCAAAATTCTCGCAATCCTTTTAACGGAAAATGTTTTGTCTACGCTCGTGATCTCAGCTTTATATTTCGTTCCTTCCCATATAGAGACCTCTGATTTTCTTTATGTTAGAATTTTTATGCAGTGGCTATATTCTCCTAATAAATTACTTATTCTTAAACTTACTTAAATTATTTCTTGTGTATCGTTAATTATAATTTTTACGCTTATGCCGGTTTTCTTACTAATGATCATTATTTTTGTCTTCTTGTAATTAAGTTTTAACCCGTATTTGTTACATGCTTCTACAACGTTATCCATCATCCTTTGGAGCTCCTGCGTACGATCTACCAGCAACACTGTGTCGTCTGCATATATAATGTTGTTTTAAGTTAGCCATTTACAGCAATCCCATCTTCTGATTCGTCCAAGTCCTCTCTAAAGATGTTTTCAGAGTATATGTTAAATAATGCCGGTGACAATATGCAACCCTGTCAAACTCATTTTTCGACTGTGAATATCTCTGACAGTTCATTTTCTAATCGTACTGTTGCTTTTTGTTGAAAATATAAGTTTGAGATCAGTCTTATATTCTTACCATCAAGTTTTGATGTTTTTAGGATATCGATTAGTTTCCCATGTAGGACTTTATTAAATGCCTTCTCGAAATCAATAAAACATGCATACACATCGCAGTTGACATCCCTGACTCTCCATATTAGAACTTGCAAACTAAAACGTGCTTCCCTCGTTCCGAGTCTGCTCTGAATCCAAATTTAACTTCACTCGGGTGTTCTTCTAATTTGGTGTATATTCTCGGGGGAATGATAGTAGGTAGTAGTTTAAGTACATTTGCTCATCAAACTAATTAATCTTTGTTCTTTACATTTTCTAGCGTTGGCTTTTTTAGAAAGTGAAATGAATATTGATAATAGCCAGTCTTTTGAAGTAACCAGTCCTCTAGATGTTGAATAACTTCGTAAGAGCTGTGATTTGGTGTGACTTTAATAGCTTTAAGATTTCACGATGCACCTCATCAGGTTCTGGTGACTTTCCATATTTTATCCGCTTAATAGCCATAGCTACTTCTTCGTTTGTCATTTCTGGGCCGTAGGGATTGTTTATTTCAGTCAGACTTCGTGCTGAATCTTCGAATAATTCTTGCATATATTATTTCCATCTTCGTAATTTATCTTCAATAGTAGTCATAATTTGGCATTTAATGTCAACAGCTATGCCTGTATTGCGTTGTTTTTTCGTCTGTATTTTTTGTGCATATGAAAATCGTCATGTTTGCGTTATGAGTGTTTTGACTTTCATACATTTTTTCGATAGCCATACTTCTTTTGCTCATTTTATCTCGTTTCTTATATCTCCTTTAGTATAGTCTTATGCAACTTTTTGTATTCGTTGTCATTTCTACCTTTTAATTTTCTTCGCCCCTCCGAAATAAGATAACCAAATGAAAATCCAAAAACTTATTTGATATGTCTTAAATAATTTTGTCTATTTAAATATGTATAAAAATTTTATTAAAAAATACGAAAAATAATCGGATGCCATGTATTATATTTTTGAAAAGATAGTTGGGACTTATTTAAATAACTCACTTCTACCTTTTAAAGTTATTAAAGATTTATCGTGAGGAATATATGACGTCGAAATTCACACGTACTAACTCTGAAGTTGCTTTAAATGTGTACGAGTATTAACGATTTATGAGTGTCTGTTTGCGAGCTGCATACAACAATGTGCCAGCTACTATACAATCTCGAATGCTATACTTCTGAAATATTTCGGTTTTCAAGCGGAAACTCTAAAAAAGAAATTTCAACCTTTTCATACCGTCGAACTGATATACCGTATTGAAATTTTTGACGCGAGGATTTGTATTTCATTCTTCAAGCTTTAAGATTCTGACAGTTCTCGCGGGAAAAAAAAAAGCTCCAAATCATAAAAGAGAATGTTTATGCCGGATTCAATACAAACACATCGATTCAGATGCTGATGGAAATTATTGATTTCTTTCATTTCAATTTTAATGAATATTAAGTCCTTTTGTGAGAAAAGTCTTATTCAATTCGCAATATTCAAATACGCCGGCACCTACTACGCCGTATACTCTGCTCCATACGGGGAAAAATTTATTATTCTCTATACGTACAGCTTTATTCTTAAGATTTATGAACTGTACCATAAATTTCGGAACATAAAGAACACGATTATTGAAAATATAATATTAGATGAAGTAATAAAAGGCATAAATTTTGCTTCACGGTCTGCTGTTAGATTTTATTCTCTACAATATTGTTTTTAATTGTTTTTTCACAGCGGGAATTTTTATTAGTTCTTGTCTTCTTGGAGTTCTTAACTCTTTCATCCATATTATCTTGCTCAATATAACCAATCTAATTTAAATCATTTACAAAAATATGACTTTTTAACTCGTATACCTAAGGAATTAATATTAAATATAATTTGTTTTAGATGATTAGTACAATAGCGTGGTATCCAACTATCATATATATCTTTATATATAAAAATCTCGTGTTACGATGTTTGTACAATGTACAAGCTAATAAGTATTCAAAAACGACTGAACAGATTGCAGTAAAATTTTCCAAAAGTATATTTATATATAAAATATCATAAAATAACGTTTAAAAAACTTCATTTTATATTTTTATATCTTTTTTATAATAAATCAAGAACGACTAAATCGATTTGGCTTATTTTGGTTTTAAAATAATTATTTGAAGTTCTAGAAAGGTCTAATAGGCAATTAAATCTAATGAAGTTATAGAGATAATAGTGTAAATAACAGTTCTTTTATTTTCCCATATAACAGTTACATTATAAACTTTGAAAAATGAGGCTATTATCGAGCACAAGTTTAATTAAATCTTGCCCAAGTACTTTCACTTAAAATAGCAGGGGCATTTCGTCAAATATGAGCTATCCAGCAAGCGTAGAACATGAGTAATAACATAAAATTGTACAAAACACTACACTTAAATACGGACAAACAGTTTAAAATTACTTAAAAGATTCTACGCACTACATTCTTTGTCAGTATCAGGAGGGAGAATCTCTGCCTCGAAATGCCTCAAAAGATGCTATTTTAAGCGAAAGTACTTGGACATAATTTAGTTAAACTTGTGCTCGATAATAGCCTTATTTTTCAAAGTTCATTTACTCGAACATTCAGCCTTATATCATTTAGTTACATTACACCCTTATACAAAATGTTTTATTATCCCGACGTCACCCAGGCGCGACCTAATGGTACCCCCAACACACTTAGAACTAGCATAAGTCTATGGTTAATACACGGATGTTTTATTGGTTGCCTATATATTTCTAATACATGTTGCGGTTGGGTATTCTGAACCAATTTCAGTTGTAAGATGATCGTCAAAGAGAGTACAGTGCTGCAATCTGATTAGACCCCACCTGGGTGTCAAAGACACAATGTTAATTCTCAAGGTAACAAAGACAATTTGAATTCCTGGCGTTATTTATTGTAAATATAAACTTTTTTCTCTTGAATAAATTAAGAAAAAGAACAAGTCAAACTAATAGCATTTGAGCAGGAACTCGAAGATGATGAGAACGAAATTATAGACTCTGACGATGAAAACGAAATTGATCACATAAGTATTTAGTTTGATGTTGAACAAAATAAAAAAATTGAGGAGCAAGAAGAATTGGAATCTGAAAATAAGCGAAAAGAAAATAAAAAATATCCCTATTATTTAGGTAGGGATTCTAAAACAAAATGGAAAAAACATCATAGTAATAAAGCAGTTGGACCTAGGGCAGACAACATAATAATTTCAAACTTACCAGGATCCAGATTGCTGACTTCTTTTTTTTATAAATAAATGCTTAAAGGTTTCACGATCTGCATCAATGTATTAATAGATAAAAAAAAGTTATCCTACAAATATAAAGCATATTGTAGCAGGGCTAATATTGATGAAAAAAGGCATTATTTGGCCTCCTCTACCTAGCGGGTGTATATAGAAATGGTCATAGTAATCTAAAAGACCTTTTACCAAAAATATGGAATAAAATTCAGGATCTAGTAGACTCCCGTACTTTTCATGTTTTTAATATGGAAATTTATGCAGGGAACCAGCCAGATGGGCCATACCAAATAAGCAATAAACCTATATATATTATCCAAAGACTGATAGCACCAATTTCTGGTAAAAATCGAAATATCACTTTCGATAATTGGTATACCTCTTACGAACAGACAACCACAGTTCTCGTTATTTGGATTTCAGGAACATATAACTATGGTATCCTTTGTACCAAAAAAGGGAAAAAACTTGATTTTATTATCATCACTTCATCACGATGATGAAATAGATAAATCTACTGGTTAGAAACTTACCAGAAATAATAAGTTTCTATAACTGTACAAAAAGAAGGGTTAATAGGGTGGATGAGTTGACAGAAAGTTACAGTGTAGCTCGTAATTTTAGAAGGTGGCAACTAAAAATATTTTTTTCACTTATGGTCACAGCTGGAATCAACAGCCAGGTAATTTACAGAACAAACACTAGTGACTATTTAAATAAACGTCGTATATTTCGGGAAAATCTGGGATTAGCATTAGCTACGCCAATTATGGAAGAATGAAAAAGTAACCCGCGACTTACCAAACATTTACGATTCAAAAGAATTCAAGTTTTGGGAGAAAGTGACCAAGCTCCACCGAAAAAGCAACGTACGGGACGTGGACGGTGTCAAAAGTGTTTCAGAAAATCTGACAGGAAAACTAAACAAACGTGCGATCAATGCCAAAATTTTTATTGTTTAGATCACCCAATGCCTGCCTTTTTATATTTTTTGAACCTTTTGAAAAAACTTTTTTTGGAAAATCACTTATTTTGAATCATTATCTTTTGTTTGTTAATTTTTTATGTATCTAGTGTTTTGGTTTGTAGGAATTTTATTATTTTGTAAGTTTTACCTAATACGCGGTCAAATTTAACCCAGTGGTAAAAACTGCTGTTATTTATGAAAACATAGTCAAATCAGATATTTAAAAAAATAAATTTGTGTTCGAACTGTTTGTTGAGTTTTTCTTATCAATTTTAATGGGGTAAATAATATCTCACTTAAGTTATTATACACACATTTTTCACCTGGGTGACGCCGAGTTAAAACTCTACCTCTACTACCGTGGTAGTCCATTTAAACATAAAATGACGTTGAACAAACTATTCATCGGCGCAAATATTTTCCAAACATTTGCTAAATATTGGAAAGGGTAAAATAAATCTGCATCCAAATACACAATACATCAAAATTCTAGATAATTTCTGCACTCTTGTTGAGACGAAACATGAATTAATTGTTTTCGCGGCTAAAAGTAAATAATTACTTAAATCATAATTGAGCGCGCAATTTTGGGGGCGAAAAATGTTGTCGTTAACGATATTAACTTCCAGATTCAACAGTTGTTACCAGGTGATCTGATATCTTTTAAATCAGTCGACAGTATTGTTATTTAAGATGAAGCCGTAAATTATCCAAACGAATTTTTAAATTCTCTATATATATACCTGAAATGCCATCACATATTTCATGATATTTACTTAACTCTGTTAAATAAATTGAACATAATTTTAGAAGTATAATAACTAAGTCACAGCAAACCGTGTCAAAACTTTCTGTACTCGAATCGGTATCAATAAAATATTATAAATGATTTCAGCATATCCCTGCCTCATTAGACACTTGGGTTGATACAAATTCAAACTCGGAAAGTCAAACGAATGTCTCCTAAAATTTGACCACTTCAGTGATTAGCGTGAAGAGGTGCCACCTGCTTTGACGACGAAAACGATTTAATAATATCGTTTTCTGTCCTCTGGGCAGAGTCTGAAGAGAGTCTAAAGAGAGTCTGGGCAGAGTCTGGGAAAAGTCTGGACTGAATCATTGTTGCAACATCTGTTTTGAATAATTGCCATTGCAGAAGGAGATGAATGGGATGAAGAAGCTTTTGAGAAAAATATTTATGAGTGAATTCCTGTAAGAGGCAATACAGAAAATGTTAGAAGACATTTGATACAACATATTTTAAATTAATATCATTATTGTAATGTGTGTACAATAATTTGAATACAAAATTTTGAAAATATATTTCTTGTATAATTGTTATTTGGGAAAAAAATCTAGAACATTTATACAGATCACGACATTGTTTAATTGACCATACAACAAAATGACAATCGCTGTGATATGTTATACGTTTCCATCTCTATGTTAATTTCACAGTAGGTACGAATTGTCGTAATTGTCACAATTACATTAAAAATTTCAAACGAAGTTCTTAAAGAATAAACAGATAATTAATAAAATGCCTATTACGTTGTATACCGTCCTCAAGAAAAAGTGCTTGTAACATCGTGCTTTCAGGGTCATTCGATACGCGAAGTAATTGATTTATTTATTGTTGCCTTCGAAAATAGACCCTCACCAAGTATTTACAGCTACAAATACCATTAAACATTTTCAAACTTCGGAATGTGTAAACACTTGTAAAAAGTGTCATGAAGGTAATGCATGGCGTGTTAGACCTGTAGATGAGGAGCGTTAAAACAGGAATATTAATATTTGTGCTTTTGTAGAAGCTACTCAACCCTGCAATAGTGTACAAATTGCTAGTGAAGTTACCGTGAATGCTTAAACTATCCAGCTAGATAAAGTTTTGTGAATTTATGTTAGATAAACAGAATGAAAATTTACACTTTTTAAAAAACATTTTATTTTCTGACGAATCTTCATTTTCATTACATAAAAACACAATTTATTCGTTGCAAGGTATTATTCTCGGAAAAATAAGCACCTCAGTTTTGCAGGTGTTGCAGTGCGAACGCAGCATACGCAAAAGTTAAATGTTTGGACTGGGATGTTAGGCAACCATATTGTCTGTCCATTTTTTATCGATGGAATCCTAAGTGTGCCCAAATATTTACAACTTTTACAGAATGAGATCATTCCGGCAGTTCGGCTCCTTCCCGTTAATTTTTAGGAGGTTTATTTCCAATATAATGGGTGTTCGGCTCACAACTCTAGAGCAACTATTGACTTTCTCAATCTAACGTTACCTGATTGACTGATAAGTACACGTGGTACAATTAAATGGCCCACTAGATCCTGTAACTTAGCGCCTAACGATTTCTTTTTTTGGAATTTTCTCAAAGAAAACATTTATAGGCATCAGTTTGAAAGGGTCACAAACCTAGTCGAATTAAGGGCAAAAATACCTCATTTCTCTGCAAGCATTACACCAGCCCTACTTCAAAATATGAGGAGAAGTCTGTATGACAGATTTATATACTGTTTTAGCAGAAGGAGGTGAAATATTTGAGCCCTTAATTCATTAATCTGGTTGCCTAATTTTTACTTTTTGTTAGGTACATTTTAAGTTTATAGTTTCTTAATTAGGTAATATTTTTTATGTTCAAGTTTGGAAGAATTTTATTGTTATATTTTTATTTAAAAGTACAAAAGATTCTTATTCTGATTTTTTCTTTTTTATTGTCTTTTTATTATAAGCTTTGTCCATACAATTTTTACAATTTTCAGTGACAATAAAGCATATTTCCTGTTTACTTACTTATTTATTTGTATTGCTTTTAAGGCTAAAAAATAACCAAAAAATTAGTTTTAGAGCATTATAATAAATACCATGCGGTCCGTATGTATGGAATAAATTCATTTTGAGCGTTATTAAGTACTACGTGAAGAAAACCTGACACAGGTCGATTTTTATTCTTAAATTGACAATTTACAGTATGAAAATAATATCCCCCTTCACCACCCCCTTTGAATTATAAGCACCCCCTCAAAAATTTTAAATAGCAAAGGGAGTCATGTAGCACCTTGTTAGAAAGGGATTTTAGTCCTCTGTTTAGTTATATTAAGTTTTTTAAGTTTGGTGCAATAATAACCTAGAAAATTGATTTTTAAAATTTAAAACTTTGATAATGTCTTTACCACAAAACTGTAGGTTGAATGAAGATAATAATGTCACATAATATTTAGAATGTATTTTTCAATGTACTTTACAATCAAATTAAATGTTTAAAATGACCACTATTCACTTTTTGGCAATATCCGAGGCGATTTTGGAATTCTCATACAACATTGTGTACGACTCCGGGAGTTATTTTGTTAATTTCTTCCGTTATTCCAACTTTTCAATCAGCAATACTGTTTGGTCAAGTAAATTATACTTTAGATTTTAAATAACCCCATAAGAGTCTAGCCGGCCGTTCGATTGTTCAACGTCTTCCTATCCACCTATTGTGTGTTAAATATCTTCGTAATGTAGGCACTAAAAAGTTAATCAAAAAATTTAGATAAACCTCATTATCAACTGCGACCTCAAAAAAATAAGGACCAATAATTTTATTGTTAATAATACCAGCCCAATCGTTAATTTTTTAGGATATTGCATGTGAGTTTCACACACTCAGTGAGGATTTTCTCTACTCCAATATCTGTAGTTCTGCTTGTTAACCGTTCCGTTTAAATAAAACGTCGCTTAATCAGAATAAAACTAATTTGTTTATGAACTGCAAATCTGCGTTCATTCTGTCCATCATCATTTCACAGAATTCTTGCCTTCTATCAGGATCATCTTCATTTAACTCCTGAACCAACTGAACTCTGTAAGGGTGGTATTTTTCTTTATGTAAAACTATCAAAATAGATGATTTACTTACATCATTAATGACGGCAAGTCCTCGAGTTGTCTTACGCGGATTTTCCTCAATCTCTAGAAGTACATCTAACTTTTTTTATCAATAAACTTATTATTTCTACCTGGTTTTTCAATATTTTTTACATGTCCAGTATAACGAAAGTTCTTCGCAATTGTGCTAACTGTAGACTACGAAACTTGTTAACCAGGGTATTCAATATTAACATTTTACAAACCTCCTTTTGAGCTCTTGTTTTATTACCACAATACGCGAAGACCTACAACTAAATTTGCTTGGATTTTGTTTTAAACAATATTAAATAAAAATTCTATACCTTAAAAAAATCTTTAATTTGCGAGTTTCTAAATTAAAATATATAACCAATATACCAATACAGTTGCTAAAAACTCGTGATGTTGCAGTGATTTACATAATATGTTAATAACTGTGTATTTAAAGCACGTGGTATTCGTGCGAATCACGATATAAAAAATGATTATTAAAAGCTTAAAACTTTATTTTAAAGATCTTTTCGGAATTAAATCATTTCATCATCAGTCTAATAAAAAGTTATTAAAAAACATTGTTTAGCCACAGAAAAACAATATTAGAAAATCAATAACAAAAACAATCCTCGTGGAATTTACAAAGATAAATGTAATAGACCGTTAACTTCGGTAATTATTAAAAACCACAACCAAGAGCTAGTGAAATTTTGTCGACTTACATTACCTCTAATCTATGCTGGAGTCTAGGGTTAACTGAACAGTTGTTTATCAGGTTACCTTTGATTTGCATTTTATCAACGACTGATTAATCAAAGATATCTCTTTAATCTGGTAAATCAGCATCTAGTGTTTATATAATTATAAAATCCCATAAATTTCAGTCTTACAAAATACGATTACTTCATCAATTATACAAGATGATCCTGATCGTCGGCTTTAATTTTGTAAAGAATTTGGTAAAATCATAAATACCAACTAACATCAATTGTAAAACATATGTTTTAAAACACAACGAGTCTACTTTTAAGTTAACTAGTAAAGCTAATAAATATAATTGTCGTTATTGGAGTAAAAGTAATCATTTATTCATGGAGACACATATACACACCACTCAGAAATTGTTTGAAATACATTGTTTCTTTGAACAGTATTTATTTTTACGATTGGTAGGTTGCTAGCTATACAATGACCTTACTAGTATATTGTTAAAAGGATTCGGAAAAACAAAATAATACTAATAATGGGAGACTTTATTGCCAAAGTTGGCAAAGAAGAAAGTGGAAATTTGGTGGGATCCTTTGGTCTAGGGGAACGTAATAACCGCAGAGACCGTTTGATTGAATTTGCAACTGAAGAACAGCTCGTAGTGAAAAACACCTTTTATGATCTTTCTCCAAGACGACTATATACGTGGAAATCTCCCCAGGATACTCCAGATCACAGAGTACGAAATCAAATAGACTATATTCTTATTAACAAACGATTTAGAAACCCTATAACGAATCTATCTTACCCGGGATCCGACATAAATTCGGACCACAATCCACTTATCGCCAAAATGATACTTAATTTAAAGAAAGTTCAAAGACCAAAAATTACGAAGTACGATATTAACCAACTCAAAAATAAAACAGTAAAGAAAAAGGTGCAAAAACGCCTAAAAGAAAAAACGTGGTCTCGTACAGAAAAACCATGGGCTCGTACAGAAATAGATAACACAGATGTAGAACTAGAAAATTTGCACAAAGTAAGTCAAGAAATAACAGAAATACTTAAAACCCGAAAGAACAAAGAAAAAGGAATGGATGACGGAGGAGATTCTATGTATGATGGAAGACAGAAGAAACGCTAAAGATAATAAAAATTACTACAACGTTAATAACGAAATAAGAAGAGCTATTAAAATAGTAAAAGAAAATTAAATCCACAAGGAAAAATTTACAAAGATTAACCTCTTTTTCTTTTTTTAAAAGAAAATTTGTTTAACTCGAAGTGTACAGAGATAGAGTCATTACAAACAAAAACATGATTCATTTAACCTCCATAAAAAGATTAAAGAAGCGGCAGGCTTATATAAACACAAGAACACTGGATTCCTGACAGGCATAGACAGACTAGAGCATAAAAGGGATATTTAGATTAAATACGTGGAAAAAACTTTTGAAGATGTACGAAGTAACACTGGTATTACAACAAACACCAATTGCGAATCTGGACCACCATTTACAGTCGAAGAAGTAAAATATGCCATCAAAAGCACCAAAGATGGTAAAGCAGTAGGCCCTGAAAATTTTCACTCAGAATTCTTAAAACTTATGGACTATGGCATAAAATGGTTGACAAATATATTTAACAATATATATGATACAGGCATAATTCCCCAAAAATGGTTAGTGTCAACTTTTATAAATCTTCCAAAAAAACCCAATGCGAGAAAGTGCGAAGATTATAGAATTATAAGGCTTATGAGCCATTTACTTAAAACATTTCTAAAGGTCTTTCACAAAAGAATATATACAAAATGTGAGGTACAACTAACGAGAACACAATTCGGATTTTGTGATGCTCTTAGAACACGGGAGGGCCTTTTTGCTATATAGGTGCAATTTTAGAGATACAGGGATGTGAGTTGTGACATATACGTATGCTTTATAAATTGCCAGAAGGCATTTGCCAGAGTAAAACATGACAAATTAATGACTCTAATGCAAGAAATTGGAATTGACAACAAAGATCTTAGAATTATCAGAAACATTTACTACAATCAAACGGCCAAAATCAAAATAGAAGACCAGTTAACTGATAAAATTGCAATAGAACGTAGAGTATGACAGGGCTGTATTTTGTCTCCATTGTTGTTCAATATTGGTTCGGAATGGGTATTTAAGGAAGCTTTAGACGGTTGTGCGAAAGGAATACTAATAAACAGTGAATGGTTAAATAACATTAGATATGCAGATGACACTATAGTTTTTGCCGATAATCTGAATGACTTATAAATCGCATAACAGAAGTCAGCAACAGATACGGACTAGCTCTTAACACCTAAAGAAAACCAAATTTATGACAATTAGTAAAAAACCAATACTAAACGCTCATTTTTTAATCAACCAACAGAATATCTAAAGAGTCGAGCAATATACATATCTAGGCACCAATTTAAATAGCCAATAGGATCACTCAACAGAAATTAAACAGCGAATAATAAAAGCAAAAGCAGCATTCGTTAGAATGAGAACAATTTTCAACAGACGAGACGTATCATTAAAAACAAAATGCCGTCTATTGAACTGCTACATATTCACAGTTCTGCTCTACGGAATGGAAGCGTGGACACTGACTGTTGAATCTATGAATCGGCTTGAAGCTTTCGAAATCTGGTGTTAAAGGCGCATCTTACGTATATCCTGGGTTGACAGAGTTACTAATGTGGAGGTCCGGCGTAAAATGGGGAAAGAATGTGAAATTCTCATGACCGTCAAAACTAAAAAGTTGAAACATCTAGGACATGTAATGATAAATCAAGAACGTTACGGTCTTCTCCAGCTGATTCTCCAAGGGAAGGTAAATGGTAAGAGAGGACCGGGAGGAAGACGCATTACCTGGCTTCAAAATTTACGAAAGTTGTATAACACGACTACGACTGAACTGTTCCGCGCTGCAGTAAACAAAGTAAAGATAGCCGTTATAATCGCCAACATCCGAAACGGATAAGCACTTTAAGAAGAAGAGGTTGCTAACCTTGCTAAACACCCTCCACATTTTATCCGGGATTAGGACCAGCTGTGGCAACCGCAGAGCTACTCAATCTACCCTGCAATCACCCAGGCAGGTAACACGCGACAGAAACAAGACTTGACACAGGGAGAACAAAAAGGATGTTAGAAAAAAAAACTGATGATAAGACACTATAGAACAGAGCTAGAAGTACAGATATACGACATAGATGCAAGGTGAGGAACATCAAAAACTGGCTAAGAAATAGACGAGTAAAATGGAACGATCATGTAAGCCGAATGACAACAAATAACGTAGTAAAGACGGCAAGAGACGGTTCCCCAATAGAAAGATGATCAGTAAGAAGACCACAAAAATGATGGAATGACAATTTACACTGAAGGCACATTGAAAAACAGACAGAGTCATGTCTATATAAAAAAAAGAAGAAGAAGAAGCATGTTAGGGAATCACGTTACTGGGCATAATTTCTTAAAGAAAATCTCAACGAAACAACTAATTTAAATTTCTTAGAGGACGTTATTGATCCGCTGATTACTGAAAAACAGGACGGGGCACCCCCACAGTGTGATATATGCAAAGACAATTTTTGAATCAACATGTTTCAGGGCATAAGATTGACAGAAAAGATCCAATCGGCCGGCCAGATCATCGGATCTTTGATCTCTGGATTTTTTTTTTACCTGAAATTAAAAATATACTTCACTTAGCCCACAGATCTTGCAGAGTTGCGACAAAAAATTGTGACACAATGCCAATTATTCACACTTAAGGTATTTGAAAATGTACGAAGGGACATTGAAAAGTGACTATATTATTTTATGGAGGTCATTTCAAACATTAAATTTTTGTTAATTTTATAGAATTTTATGTTTTTTGTTATTGCTGATATTCTACCAATAAATTATTTTAATTCCAAAATTATCTACAAAGTTATACCGTAATTAACAAAAAAGTGTGTTGTCTATTAATCATCATAAGTATATATTTACAGCTATTTTTGTCAGTTGTAAAAAAGCAGATTATCTTATAAAACTTATCAGTTTCTTTACAACGTTTAATTTCATCATGCTCTTAAAAATTTCTGTTACACATGATATTATATGTATTATTCGGTCCGTTTTGAATGCTGAATTTCTTTTCCTTTGAAATGGTAGTAGTCTGGTAGTTAATTTATTTGCAATACAAGCGCAAAGAGAACACGAGACACTAAGAATCCCTTAGAAATTGTTTTGACGTGATCTTTGAATAATGAAATGTTTTGTGTTCTTTAAAAAAGTTCTAAACTTTGGAAACTTTCCGTAGAAAAACTCGGCTACAAGAGACAGTTTTTATTTGTTCAGATATTCTGCATATTTATGAATAAGATTTGAATAAGCAGTCGTGCTACCAGTTCTGTGACAAGGGAACAAATAAAAGTTGAGAAAAAAATAAGAAATATTTTATATGTAAGCTACGTAAATTTATAATTGTCTTTAATTCTTAACACTAATTTGATAAAAAATTTAAATATTTGACTATTTTTTAAGAATTTATATGTTTCAAAGATTTCCAACTAGAATAAAAATTTCGCCAGCGGATATGGCAAAGGATTACGAAGAGTTACCAAGAGAATCATTTACCTACTCTTAAGTGATAGTGACTTTTCTCTTCTAACATGTGCTCCTAATGTAAAATGGTATTCCATTTGCCGATGTTGTCTAGTAGCAGATCACGAAAGTACTGCTAAAGAACACCTCTATTTATTCATTTACTTTTAAAATGGACCTACAATGTTGGCTTACAAGTAGAAAATATAACGTACAGAGTAAATACTGCAACCAAAAAAGAGTATTTAAAAAAATATTTGTTTGGATTATTGTGTTGGTATTTTGAGATATACATCGGTGTTTTAAAAAGGTATGTCATAAATTAAGTCGCGCATTCCGGGGACCAATATAGTTAGATTTTGAAGTTACAAAATAAAAATTCACTTTACACACAGAACTTAATTCATTGATATATGGTTGAATGCTCGAATAAATGAACTTTGATAGTGTGAAAGGCAAATATCGAGCACAGTATTTTAATTTAATCTTACCCAAGTACTTTCGATCACTAGATCATCTTCAGAGCATCTGAAATAAGCCAAGAAACGTTTTTTTAACTAAAGAAATTAATTAACTTCGATAAAAACTCAAAGTTTATGGTTAATTAAAGTTTTTATGTGATTAACGTTTATAGACTTACTTCGTCAATTGCGGCATATCCAGCAAGAGTAGAATGTCATAAATATAAAATGGAACATCACAATACACTACACAAAGACAAACAAACACTATAAAATCTTGAAAATAGGCGAAGCTACATAGTGTATAGAAGCCGGAGAGAGAATGGCTCACGGTCTAGCGGAAATGTTAAGATGACATGTGACAAATAACAGCTTAGACGGGCAGTTACAATCATAGATATGTGATCTGCACCTTTCAAAAAACCTATGAAACTAAGTATTGACCAAAGGTTCAACTGACACTACTATAGGAAATCAACTGATAAAATATACAATTATATAGAATATTTTTTTAAATAGATTTAATAAGTCAGATCTCACACTCAAACCTGTCTACAATAATGAGGGTGTTAGTTTTTGAGAGCAACTGAAGTCAACATAAAGTATGAATGCAAGAAATAAAGTAAACAATATATTAGACAGTGGGTGGTTGACTACAATAAAATGGTCTACCAATACCAAAACTTGAAGAGTTTGGCCTTTTCAAATGTTTAGAAATTTTAGTGGATAACTTTCTAATGGTTCTACCTACATAAGAAGCATCACAATTATCACATTTTAATTTGTAAATACCACTTTTATCAAGTGTCTTCATCCTATCTTTGGTGTTGATTAAGAAGGAACCTAAAGTGTTGTGTGACTTTTGGGAAATTTTGATGTCATCAATTGTAAAAGTAAAAAGTTTAGATATTTTATTGGAAATGCTGCTAATTTAGGTGAAGGAGAAATATCTGATGTTATTTGAAACATTAGGTTGAAAAAACTGTGATGAATATACAAGCTTTTCTGCAATTTTTACTTTAGCTCTATTATTTAAAAGCTTATATAATAATGTTAGGATCATAACCATTATTAAAAGCAATTTGCTTAAAAGTATTAAGTTTTAAATTAAAGTTATCATTAGAAAGTAGAAATTTGAGTAGCCTATGAATGTACCTGTTGAAAGCAGCCATTTTATGTTGGGTTGGATAATTAGATTTTTCATGTATAACGTGATCTGTTTGGGTAGGTTTTCTGTAAATATTGTACTCTAAATAATCTTTATTACGGGATATAGTCATATCCAAGAAGTTCAACTTATTGTCAGATTCTGGTTCCAGAGTAAAAAAGATTAGGATCTCCGTTAGGATGGAGGTTATTAGGATCATCCAGAATCTGTAAAGCATCATCTTGGGTTCCCTGTATGAGAGATATACAATCATCAACATATCTTGACCAAAAAACTATTTTGCTGTTGTTGTTAACTTCTGTTCTAAGCTGTCTAAGAAAATATCAGCTAGAAAAGATGATAATGGAGATCTCCCATTGCTAAACCTGTTGGTTGTTTATATATCTTTTGATTGAATTGAAAGAAGTCCTGATCCAGACAGAATTTAAGCATAGTTAAGATAGCATCTTTGTCCTTTGCAGATATGTTGCAATTGTCTAGAAGGTTGTGTACTAAAAGTAATGTTTCATCTTTTGGTACAGAAGTAAACAAATTGAAAACATCAAAAGAAACTAAATAAAAACTCTCTTCTATCCTAATGTTATTTAAACGTTCTATTAGATCTAAAGAATTTTTTATGGAAAACTGTTATCTGAAAGAAAAGATTCTACTTTCTCTATGTATTGAATTTGTTCTAAGATTACAACACAATTTCCCTTATCAACCTTGCTGAGTACAAGAGAATCTTTATTAATTTTATGTTTAATTGATTTTAGCAAATCCTTTTGTTTTTTTAAATTATGGTGACTTCTATGAAAATTACGTTTGTTCTTACATTGTTGTTGTTGAAGTAAGCTAATGCAAGAGTTCTCTACTGCAAATCCTCCCAGCACTGAGTTATTTAACCAAAAATTCTTACAATAAAACTTAAGGCCTTATGAAATCGTAGGCTTCCACGGCCAGAGTCAGAATTATAGTTTATTCGTCTTCCGGGTTTGGACCGTGTCATTTGTGAGTGACCCAAAAGTGGGTTCATCTCCCTCTCTTCTTAAGGCCTTATCCTAAAAAATACAATTCATCCTATGAAAAGTTAGTTTTACTTAGATTTAAGACTCTAGGATGGAACTGGTGATCTGAAATCTTATGCATAAGTGTTGAGGTGCTTCTCTGTTGTTTTTGCAAAATCAAACGATTTAATATGTTGGTATGACTTCTCTTCTTGGAGGGAGACCTCATCCTCTATGTTGTTAAAGGAGTCATTGACAAGAAACCAAGGATGTTGTTGCAAAATTTGATCACAAGTAATTTTAAGATTGACATTAATATGATGAAGTTTGTTATAGTGCTTCTTAAGTTCTCTTTTCAGGATCTTTTTCTCCAAAATCTGTTTTTCCTTATCAGATATATTTTTTGATGTTTTGACTTTAGCAAAAGTAGGAGTGACTTGATATGAAATGCACTGTCTAACGAACCAAATGTTCAAGAATATAATCATTCTCTTGCAGGATAGTCTTCTGTAAGTATCAACCAAGTCTGCCATAGTCAATAAATTGATATAAGGTTGAATGCTCGAATAAATGAACTTTAATAATGTAAAAGGCAAATATCGAGCACAGTATTAATTTATTTTTGCCCAAGTACTTTCGATCACTAGATCATCTTCAGGGTCATCTAAAATAAGCCAAGAAACGTTTTTTTAACTAAAGAAATTAATTAACTTCGATAAAAACTCGAAGTTTATAGTTAATAAAAGTTTTTATGTGATTAACGTTTATAGTCTTACTTCGTCAATTGCGGCCTATCCGACAAGAGTAGAATGTCTTTTCTTTTAGTTTTAGTTTTTTCAGTTTTTTTTTTTAACTTTATTACAGCTTCACCTCGTAGAGGACCCAGCTCGGCTGTTTAGACTTCTTGCACTGAGTATTTCCATATTAATTTTATAGTTCTTCCATTGACTGTGGATTCAACTGAACTACTTGGATTATAACCCATTTATATACTTTGCTTTCAATTTTGATTTAAATTTTTAGTAATTTAATTGCATATTCAGATTTCTTCTTTTCAACAGTACTGATAGTGCTTGGTAGACCATTTTATTGTAGTCAACCACCCACTGTCTAATAGATTGTTTAGTCTATTTCTTGCATTCATACTTTATGTCGACTTCAGTTGCTCTCAAACTAACACCCTAATTATTATAGATAGGTTTGAGTGTAAGATCTGGATTATTCAATCTACTTAAAAAAATATTCTATATAATTTTATATTCCATCAGTTGATTTCCTATAGTGGTGTCATTTGGACCTTTGGTCAATACTTAGTTTCATAGAATTTTGAAAGGTGCAGATCACATATCTATGATTGTCCCTTCTAAGCTGTCATTTGTCACATGTCATCTTAACATTTTCGCTAGATCGTGAGCCATTCTGTCTCCGGCTTCTATACACCATGTAGCTTCGCCTATTTTCAAGATTTTAAAGTGTTTGTTTGTCTTTGTGTAGTATATTGTAATGTTCCATTTTATATTTATGACATTCTACTATTGTCGGATAGGCCGCAATTAACGAAATAAATCTATAAACGTTAATCACATAAAAACTTTTATCAACCATAAACTTCAAGTTTTTATCGAAGTTAATTAATTTCTTTAGTTAAAAAAACGTTTCTTGGCTTATTTCAAATGCCCCTAAAGATGATCTAGTGATCGAAAGTACTTGGGCAAGATTAAATTAATACTGTGCTCAATATTTGCCTTTTACATTATTAAAGAACTTAATTTGTCCAGATTCCGTTAACAGTTTTTTTACTCAAATTTTTATTAATTTATCCAATTCTGCAATTACTGATAAAAATGGAATTATTTTCTCAAATAACATAAATTATATGAATACTAATTCTACTTAATTTTGCTACCAGAATAACCTAATATCATATTCAGATAATAATAATATTGCGTTTACATACACTAATCTCGGGGATCAAAGGGGCAGAAGTTCAACATCGTTTCACGTGTAAATTTGAGTAAAATTCTATAGCAAGACGCCTTTCGCCTTTTGTTTTCCCTGCATATAAATTTACAAACTCAACTTCTCTCCCGCATGAAATTTCAGTCTTGGAGCTTACCGACACTGGCAAATTTCGAGATTTGTTTGAATATGTAAATTTGGAAAATGTTTTCTGCAAAGAACTCACAGGGTAGAATTTCTCAAGCAGTTTTAAAGTGAATTAGGCAAGAAATGTAATGCGTCGATCATATTTCAGAACACTGTTTTTTCGAGACATTAAACTCGCGTTTATTGTGGAGTTATGTCCTTATATAAGAGATAGAATGACTTTATAATACTTCTTTAAAGTGCATATTAAAAAATGTAAAGCTTGTACGTTGTCGTTATTGCAAAATAAATAGTTTTAATATTTTTATTAACCGAATGTTATTAGCGGGGACAAAATAAAATAATTATAATATATTAAGATGTATAAAACTTAAATCTAATTTATAATTTGTTAAGATATTGGTGTTGTTTAGATAATTACCTAAATTTTTTAAATTACAATTAGATCCTAAAATTAAATATTATGCTTTTCATTTAATTAAGCTACAATTATTGGTTGTGAGTGTTATAAAAATCACAATTTTAATTAACAAATATTTGATACCATTTGATTCCATTTCCACTCCAAAAATCGTTCTCAAAATAAAGGTTTTTTTGTACAAATTTTTTAGAAATGTATATAACCAAATATTTTGTTAATAGTTAAGTCATTTGAAGTGGACATATCTGACCTCGATCTTGTGGGCCAGTAGCCCCTAGTGGCTCAAACACATTTTGAGAGGGTGTTATTACCCTAGAAATATCAAATTTTGGACTGCTTTTGTGAAATTCGTATTATATGTTTGTATAACAATTAATATATGTGCATATATGTTGTGTGTTAGATTGTAGATTGTGTGTTTTGGCCTCCTATTAGCTTTATTATTTGGCCAGCTATTGTTGTTATATTGTTGGTGTTGACTTCTTATTTTAATATTGGCAACCAAAGACAACTACATTTTGCTTTTCGGTTTGCTACACATTTTTCTTCGTTAAGTAAGATAAGTACTGCTTATTTGATTTTCCTCGTTTTCATATCTGTTTCTTTCATAATTATTGATGCATCTTTCCATTGTGGTATGTGCTCGTTGTTAGGCATGTAAGCATATCTAAAATCTCTTAAAGTCTCCATTCTTGATGTATGTTTCATGATCGTTCATCGTAACGGTAAGTGGTTTGCTGTTTCTCCCACATAAAAACTATTGCATTCACAGGGTATTTTGTAGATGCAGTTTTTATTTTTCTTGTGTGTTGTTGAGTTTGGTTTTAAACAGGATGGACCTTAATGTGTTGGTTGTTGTGAATGTTGTTGAGATATTGTGCTTGTTTCCTATCCTCATAATTTTTTCTAATAAGCCCTTTACATATGGTACTATTATCATCTTTGAGTCTCTTCTTGTGAGTATTTCTGGATTGTGTGTGGTGTCCTGTTGTTTTCTTTCTTCGATTTGTTAAATTTCTTGGTTATTATTGACAGTAGGTAGTCATTTTTAATCAGAACCTGTGTTAGCAGATTATTCCCTTCTTGTAAAACATTTCTTTTGTTTTTACAGTTCTGACTAAAAATGTCAACCCACTCTCATTAATAAATAAAGAATTCCGAAAGAAGAAGGAAAACAATACCACGCCACAACAATTTCAGAAACAGTTACAAAAAGAGACTCAAAGATGACAACAATAAATTGAGCTTATTAGAAAAAATAAAGGGGATATGAAACAAGTACAACATCACAAAAATATTCGAAACAACCAAAACACTGAAGTCCATCCTATCCAAAATCAAACCCAACAACTTTACAAGAAGTTAGAGACGACCCGGATTTGCCTGATATCTGACGAACTAAATTGTGGCGAGTTTAAAAAGAATTAAATTTCCTGTGGGAGAAATCAGACCGAAAATCACTTTTAATTGACCGGGAGGAGATAATATGTTGGAGAAGAAATTATAGAAATAAGATACATACGAAAATTTCGGGCTAAAGAAAGGGCAATATTCTACCAGGATAAAACGTGGGTAAACTCAGGTCATACTCGTCTTTATGGAAGGTTGGTCTACTGGTATCTCTCCATATTCTGGTAAAGGCAGTAGATTAATAATTTCTCACATTAGCAGTTAAATAAAAAGGATTTGTTAAGCATGGTTTGTTGAAATTCCAGTCCAAAAGCACAAGAGACTATCACGAGGAGATGACAGCAAAGCTGTTTTCGAAGAGTATTTTGAGCAGATGATTGAACACATACCACCAAATTCAATTACAGTATTAGACAATACACCTTATCATTCACGACTAGTAAAAAGACTTCCAACGACTGCGTGGAAGAAACAGGACATTCTTGACTGACTGCGAAATAAGTATCTGCCTTACGCAGATAGAATGGTAAAAGCAGAACTTTTAAAAATTGCCCGGTAATACAAATTTAAGTTCAAGAAATACGTAGTAGACAAAATGGCGGAAACGCGAAACATCACAGTCCTTGGACTTCCATCCTACCACTGCGAAATAAATCCAATTGAACTCATTTGGTCACAAATGAAAAGTTATGTGGCTAGAAAAAATACGTCATATAAAATTCAAGCTGTACGTGAATTGTTATACGAGTCTTTACAACATATTACAGAGCAAAACTGGAAAGATGCAGTAAGACATGTAATAGAAGAACAAAAAATGTGGGATCTTGATAACATAATTGATGAGAGACAGTAGAGACACAACCGCTAATTATTATCCCTCAAGACGACTCGGATTCCGAAGTTGATCCTATTTATTTTGAATTTGAATATTTTTCTAATTGTTATTATATAAGGTTATTATATAAGGTAATGGTAGTTGTAATTATAAGCTATTAAAGGGGAAAGGCGCAAAATGTCGCCTGTCAAAATGTTCAATGTGTTTTAAATGTATCCATTTTTTTTCACCCCTGTTACAAAACATATTAAAATAAACATTGTAAAAGTTTTTAGGGACTTTCTGACTTCACTATTAATGTAATCTTTCATTCTGCGTTTAAATTTTGCAAAAATATTTATTAGTTTTCTCCGGTTTAAATAAATGTTTCCATCATATACTCTACGACACTGGTCGGTCATCAGTATACAAAATACCTTCGTAATCAGATTATAAGGTTGATTGCTGTATTGTGTTCCTTCAGATACAAGGTGGGTTAGTCGAAAACATCCTAAACTGTCAGTTTCAGGTTGCTTTTTACTATTATACCGTATTAACTATCCTCTCTTTATTTCAGTTCTCTAATTAGGGTTAAACTTGGAGTGGGCTATCATCAAATTGTGAACAGATTATAAATAATATATAACTGTAGTATATTATAATATGTAATTATTGTACCTTATATATAATTGTATTCACGGTGACTCGTTCTTATGGCCGAAGCTGTCATAAGCACGTTAAATTAAATAAAAAAAAATATCAAATTATTCCATATTCCTTTTATCCATATATTTTTAAGTGTTATTTTATTTTTTACCGTCCACTTATTATTTTTATATTTGTCTGATATAGTACTTTTGTTTATTGTTATGTTTGTTACAGCTTCACTGGGTGTTCAACGGTTTGAACAACAACCAACATACACCGAAGTAAACCCAGGACAAGATGCTCTTATTGTCTGCAAAGTTTTTAACAAACGTGGTTCATGTTCGTGGCAGAAAGATAATAAGGTAAGTGATCTTTAGGAAAAGTAGGACTTTTTAGAGTAAGAATACAAATCATAAAGTTAAAACAAAAATAAACTTATTAACATTGTGAACTGGAATGTATAGTAGTAATTATACAATAAGAAAACTAGGACAACCCTTAAGAAAATTAACATGGAAAAATGCTAAGGTCCAATCTGGTCATTTTTTGCTCGCATTAAATATTGATAAATATTGGAGGGTTAAAGGGTTAGAGGATAGATACCCAAACATGTCTTAGGAATATAGTACGATGTATCGAAATCGTATAATATAAAAGAATCAAGCACAGCAGTATGTACCGGATGGTCCAATAAGCCGATCTCTCGGCTATATATTAGAAACTATTTATGTTATAACTTTAGGAGAAAAAATTTCTTAGTAAAAGTGGCCAAGAGAAATCGCTGAAAATAACTTTTAAGTTTCTGGGTTAACCGCTAGGGGGCGTCCTAACCTGTGAAGAAAACTTTGAAAACCAGTTTTTTTACAATTATACCAAGTGTTAAATAAGTAAACTAGAAATAGGCCTTAATTCTTTACAAAGTTGGTTAAGTACTTTTTTTTATTTTTTCAAATAAAGGGTGGGGGAGAGTGGGGAAGTATGTGTGGATAAATACCTATAACTTTGGATTGGATTAACCGATTTTAACGAAATTAGTGTGATTAGAAAGAGTGTGGATGAAACAATTTACGTCTATTATAAAATAATTGCATTTAGTTTTAATTGTCATAGGTAGAGGGTACTTTCGCATAGAAAAAATTAAAATTCGTTTTTCTTCAAAATGTTTAATGAAAACACCTATTTGTTGTAAAATATAATAGAACTGGATTAAATTCGTCACAAATGACGCATATTGCATGTTAATAGCTTTTGTCGAACTCGAGATATGAATAAAAACGCATAAACATAAGTAAGTATAGTATTGACTCATCCTGTATTATAAATTAAATCAAAAAATAAGTCAGCAGGTACTTTCAATTTTTTTTATAGCAAAAGAATCTTAATGTTGATACCTATTTTGACCATTGTTATTTTATATGATTAAAAATAGTTTTTTCGAAAGTGTTATATTATAATCCGAATTGAAGATTGCACTTTTTTCAATAGATGTTAATATTGGTAATATTAGTAATTAATTATGAGTACTAATAATCCGTGATGAGTATATCAAATGCAGAATTGTATGATATGATTGGAGTTTATTTCGAATGTCACCAAAATGCCGCTATTGCCTCACGTATATATTCTGTAAGATATCCTGATAGGAGACATTTTAAACGATATAGTAGAGGTATGACCGAAGATAATTGAATCAATGTTCTTGCTTTAATTCAACAGAATCCACATATAAGTAGTCGGCAAATCTCTATAGAATTAAACATACCCAAACCTACTGTTCTAAGGATTTTAAAACATCACAGGTTGGTTTTTTATAATTATAAAATGAACGTTTAATAGTGCGGGTGATGTTAATCTGCATAATATGCATTATTGGGCTAAAGAAAATCTGCATTGGATACATAAGGTGCAGGTTCAAGGTAGATGGAGTCTTAATGTTTGGTGTGGTATACTTGATAGAAAGATCGTAGATCCATATAAAAATAATGTAACTTTAAATGACAGAAAATATTTGGATTTTCTGGAAAATCAGTAGCCTGTTTTATTGGAAGGGGAATCTCCAGACTTAATATATCTGGACTTTTATCTATGAAGAAGATTGAAGAACTTAGGGTACCAAACTTGACCAAGCACGCGAGTCGAGATGAAACAGCGCATTATAAACACAATAAATAGTATATCAACAGCTGAGATTAAAGCAGCTGTTATGTCTACGCGCCGAAAGATTACATCTTTGCGTGGACAATGATGGAAAACAATTTGAACATTTAATTAGACATTAAGTTTTATTGATCGAGATGTTTGTATGATCTTTCACATATTTAATTTTCAGTTATAATAAATGGTGAGTCAATAATATACTTATTTATATTTATGCATATTTATTCATATCTCGAGTTCTACAAAAGCTATCAACATAGGGTTTGCGTCGTTTTGTTACGACTTTAATCCAGTTCCATATTAATTTACAATAAATAGGTGTTTCTATTAAACATTTTAAAGAAAAATAAATTTTAATTTTTGATATTCAAAAGTACCCTCTACCCATGACAATTAAAACTAAATTCAATTGTTTTTTAGTAGATATAAATTAAATTATCCATACTCTTTCTAGTGACACTAATTTCGTTAAAATCGGTTGATCTAAACCAAAGTTATAGGTATTTATCCACAAATACTTTCCCACTCTCCCCCACCCTTTATTTGAAAAAATAAAAAAAAAATTTCTTAAACAACTTTGTGCGGAATTTAGGCCTCTTTCTAGTTTACTTATTTAATACTTGGTATAATTGGGCATATTTCACAAAAAACTGGTTTTCAAGGAATTTTTTTTTTAGAGTTATAACATGAATAGTTTCTGATATATAGCCGAGCGAGTGTCAAGTGACCAGATGTAATGCGAGATTAAAAAACATGTAGCAATTTTAGGTTTTAAAAACATTTTTTAAGTCACCACATATCAACTGTTCTTCACATTTAAACCTAAATGAAGAGTTTATTTTATTCTTTTGATATTTAAAAAGTAATTAAAAACAAAAATATTCTGCTTACTTGTTTATTGATATCTTGAATGTAATTCAAAACGTATTCCGCATTCAATGTAAAACAAAAAGTAAAATGTAAAATGACTTTTTTATATGAACGGAAGTAAGCGATCAATCACAAGAAAATTTCAGGTCATTAGTTACGTTTTGTCAATTACACACGTTTTTGACATACGTTGCGAAAAAGCATTATTCTTAAAATCTGCTTTTCATGAGGGTTCAATTAAGCTTTAATATTAAAGCCTTTAACACTTTAATCGATGCTGCAGTGGCCCAAAAAGGGTGATCCGAAATCAATAGATTGTGTTTAAAAAATAAAAAAGAGAATTGTCAGACAACAAAGATAAAAGCAAATGTAAATAAAATTTTTAGTTAAGTTTATGTATTTGCATGAATAAGTAATACGCTGTTTTTAAGTAGTTTTAAAAATTTTACAAAAATATTGTAAATATTTTGATCATTTGTCGTCAGCTACTTATTTCGTAAATTCTTTAAAGTTTTAAACTTTTTTTAAAGAATCGGTCTCTAAGGTTTTTCCCAAATCGTCAAAAAGTGGTATTTATAAATTATCCTGTGGTGAATGCCCGGTGACCTATGTGGGTAGACCAATGCGACGTTTGGATATACGCATTAAAGAACATCTGTCTAAGATCGATAAATCTAGTTTTGCGAATCATATACATGCTTCAAAGCATGGCTTTAGTCCTCATAGAGATAGCAAGATCCTACACAGTATACCCAATAATAATTATATAAAAATGAATTTACTAGAAGATCTTGAAATCAGTAGAGAAATGAAAAGGAATCCTCAGAACTGTGTCAACACTCAAATTAACTTAAATTTTAAGTTTGATCCAATCTGTAAGAAGTTTCTTTAATAATACATTTAGTATAAAATTAACCATTATTTGATCAAGCTTTGACCTTTATTATAAAAGAGATTTAAAAGAGAGAATTTCTTAAATTTTCTTTCATTGATTTCATCTAAGTAGAGAATGTTTGATATTTTTCTTCTTCATTATTTAATTTATTAATAATATTGATAATCAATAATAGCTATTGAACTCTTGTCTTAGCAAATGATACTTCTCCTTGGTTGGTTTTCATCTACTTTCTTCTACTTGGTCAAACTTTAAAGTTTTGTTTTTTGATAATATTGATAAATGTATATTTTAAATCTTCACTTTAACTTATCAATTTAAAATATTTAAATTTAAAATTCTATAGTAACTAAAAGTAATAATTAATAACCTTCAGACGTCAGTTTAGACATTTTCAATTTTCAATTAATAATTTTAAATACAGAGGTCGCTCTCGGATTTATTTCCGTATATCCGAGCTTCCTATTTCATTTTACTTCAAAAATGTAAGTCAAAAACAGCTGTTGTCGTTGCTGTATGTGGTAACCATGTTTTATAAAAAATTTTTGATGTGAATTATACATATGTATAAGGGTTAGACCCAAGATCTGTGGCCTACAGAGCCCGATCTTTGTTTTTTAATATGTCGTTTGTCCACAATTTTCCTTCTATGAAGTATTTATTGCCTAATTGACGTAAGTTTTTTCTGTCATTGTATTTTATATAAAAAATTTACTTAACTTAACGTGATTTTAGGATAGCTCTAATGATGACATTTATTATGTCGAAAGTATACTCAGCTTAATTAATAAATTATTTTACACACTATCAATTTTATTGAAAACATACAAAACTTGCTTACCAGTTAGACCTATTTAGAAGTGTGTACAAGTCTTACAGTCTTTTTCAGTTCTAAGGTTTTTGTTCTAATTTGCTGTCAAAATGTTCTACTGACATTATTACCATTATATAGGGTGGCCGGACGAACACCAAATAGGCATTATTGGGAACTACGACAACATTTTTGAAAAACCCAGCGACAGGAAAATTTTTAATTAATGTGGGAAACATGTTTCTGATATTTTCGATTATTGTACTTTTACCACTTAGTCATAGTGAGAAACCTCGTAACATTTTTAATGTTAATGGGGGTCAAAT
Source organism: Diabrotica balteata (assembly GCA_918026665.1). Lineage (NCBI taxonomy): Eukaryota > Metazoa > Arthropoda > Insecta > Coleoptera > Chrysomelidae > Diabrotica > Diabrotica balteata. The sequence goes on along the minus strand of OU898276.1, from coordinate 145,928,737 downwards.
ATAATATATCTAAAAGCACTTGCAATTAGTATTTATTTTTTTTATTCGGTTTAGAAATTTTTTGATTTATTAGAAAAAAAAAATTGTAATTATTATTTCTAGTAACTAGTATCTGTTTCTTAGCTAACCAGATCGTGAAACTAACTACCTTCGACGTCGATACAGTGATAAAGGTTTGCTCGAAACGTTGGTCTACATTCCGTAACATTTATTTTCTTGGATTTCTTTAGTCTAAGCTTCCACCGATGTAATGAGTTCCCCTGCCCGAAGTTATTGGTTCTTAAAAATGCTGTTCACATTAACTTCTGCACGGCTTCTACTCAGCATTCAAAGACTCGCCATTGATATAGTATAAACCATGTATGAAGACCGGGGTCCCATTTTTCGAATAAGTTTTTGCAGTGATAAAGAATATATTACTAACGTAGGTACTTATACAGTGAATTTATTAACAAACAAATTTTATTAATATTTTTTTAAATTTCATCAAATCAATTGTGCTCTGCAAAATTACAAGAACATATTAATAATAAACAAAATTAGAATCTATCCAAAAAAAGACCATTAAAACATTATTCATGTTATCGTAAAATTGTTATAGACAAAGAAATATGTACTGAGTCGGCGATATCTGTGCAGATCTTATTACTATCAAATTCATACTTGTCATCATATATTACATTTTTGTTAATGGTTAAAAACTAAATGATCTGGTATTATTTAATATCATAGTGTACAATACATAGTAGGTAAATGGTCAATCGACATCTTATGTAAAATGTTATTTAAAACTATTATTATTATTATATTTCTTAACTTTGCACCAATCTCAAAAGCAAATATCACATAAAATGTTAATTAATAAGGCTGATTTAATTATATTTAAATTTATTTAGTATTTAATTTTTAGTTTATTTAGTAATCTTAATTAGTAATTAGTATTTATAGTGCATTGAAAAGTTACATTTTTTATACTTAGTGGCAGGGTAAGTATAAGCTTTAGTTCAAGTTTGTGGGGTCACCATCCTGGTCCCCCGGCCGCTATTTTCAAAAAATTAGGGCAAATGATTTTCGCGCTGTATCACGTAAACTAGCAACCCTACAAACAATTTTATTGGACATTATTTGTAGCAAATTAAATTGTCTGTGTGAAAATTTTGCAACAAATTTTCTTTTAGGCCTTATAATATTTTTCTTGTAATTTAAGAATAAAAGGATGTTCCTTTGTCGGATCCTACTTGCTTTTGACCTTTCCTGATCCTGAATTTTTGATGGTTGCTGGACCTTATAAATGTCCGTTTCATCTACATTAAAAATTAGATTCTCAGGAAGTTTGAACTTTTACATAATTGTGAGCAGATTGTTAAAAAATCATTCAACCTCATCTTTATTGAATGAAGAAATGAGGTTTTGACTGGTACCTTTGAGTTTTCTAACACTAATGTGACGCTTTAAAAAGAGTTCTATCGAGTCGAAACGGTGTTTTATTTTATTCTCTTTATAAAACTGGTAACCTAAACGCTTTAGTTCTGATGGTGTGACTGCAAAAAACATATTCGCCAACTTTTTAACATGGTTGGCTATAGTGGATTCCTGTTCATCATTAAAAATTGGTTTCCTGTCAAGTTTAATTTTTTTATGGCTATTGGACTTTAGTTTGTCACGTAGAGTAGATTCTGGAATATTGAATTATCGACATACTTCTCGTATTTTTTGCCCAGATCGTATAACAGTGATCGTAGCTTTTAGTTTATCTTCTGCCAATTTTGATCTTTAAGTTTTCCGAACGTAAGCACGGGGCATTTTGGAATCTAAAATGCAATAAAAACACTATATTAGCAAAAATTCTTAAATGGGGTAATAGCGCGCAGCACGAAATTATCCCGACACAGCTGCGCGGTATTTTCCCTAAGTGAGTAACCTAACTTAACTTATCACTGTTCGTTAATGACTAAATAAAATGCATTATTTTTGTACGTGAAATTATCTATACATATAAAGCAAAATAATCACCGAAAAGTTTTAATAAAAATTAATAACAAAAGCACTTACTGCTTGTTAAAGATTAGTCGAAAATTACATCAAAGTCTTGAAAAATAAACAATCTGTAAACATGTCTAAACCAATACTACGAATGCAGTCATATTACAAACATGTGGTCGGGTATTGAATGTTGCAATACGTACGCCGTCTTGCCAAGATACTGATGTGCGATATTCTGTACATATGCGCGATACATCTGTAGTAAAAAAAATTCGTTGAAAACTTTCTATAATATTAATTTGATGTCTTTTTATTGTAAAATGACCAGAAAAAAAGTTAAAAGGTTCAAAAAAAATTGTGTTCCAACATTTTTCGTTATTTTTGTTAATATTTTTTCCATTTTACGATTATAAATTAAAGAATTAAAGTTGTAGAACGTTTATTTTCCTACAAATTATGTTTCATAAAAATTTCTGTACGGTTGCTAATTTACGAGATATAGCGCGAAAACCATTTGACCCCCCCTTTTTCCAAGATGGCGGCATGTGACAAGGGTGGCGACCCCAAAAACTTGAACTTGAGCTTATACTATCATCCACCACACATCAAAAAATTATATTGCGTTTTTTCAAAAATAAAATTTTTCAATTGTCTATTAGCACAGTATAGTACCTATAGTACACAGAAGAATTACTATATTTAAAATGTGATTAATAAAATAAATTTTATTGTGTGCAATAAATTATGTGTAAATATTATATTCAGTTTCTTTGCCTTTAATCGAACAAAATCCAACATTCTTACAGAACATAAAATATAGAAAATTAAAAATCATTTCCTTATCAAGTGATTGGAATCATTAATTTTTAATACCTCTGTTTGAGGCCCACTGACCATCGCTTAATTAGTTATCCGTGTTCATACATGGCTTTTACTTAACCACTTTTTCAAACACTTTCGAAAACAAAATTACTTTTTAATTAGCACAATTTAATTTTCTTCTAGCATCTAAATTCCCCGATAGTCAATTTTCGTTAGTTTATTTTGCGACCAGAAACAAACTGTCTTTTTTTAAACTTATAAAATCTCATCAAACGTACAACTTCTCTTTCCCTTTTCTGTTTTTAACCAATGAGCTTGTAATATTTTAAACAAATACATGCAATTCCTAGTTTCTTACAAATCCATCAAATTAATAATAATAATATATAATCTGCATATATTACATTTCTAAATTTTTCTTTTTTAGTACTTGAAACAATACCTAAATACGGTTTTATAATCATTCATTAAAAATGAACAGATTTTTCCCCGAATTTTGAAACGACATACTTTCTATTCCTACAACGTTTTATTTGGCGTAATCTCTTAAATCTCTTATCTATTAAAATGTAAACTTTGTTCAGTGAATCTGATTACACAAAAATTATCAGTAGTAATATCCCTAGGACGTTGATAACAGACGAGATAATTTCATGACAATCGAAAGCTCGTTCCTTGGTAACAGCACGAAGCCGAAGGCTGAGTGCTGTTACCAAGCAACGAGCTTGAGAAATTTGTCATAAAATTATGAGGCATTCATCAATGTCCGAAGGATATTCGGCGGATAATTTTTCGAAAAAAAAAAATCATAACTCAACATAACGAAACATTTATTTATTAAAAGTACAGTTAGTGAAAGTACAATTATTAAAATTTAAGTTAACATTAGATTTTAAAATTTATTTGGATGAAGTTGTCAAACTCGATCGTGTTGTCATAGGGATTGAAAATTGCGCTAAATGCAATTATCAGTCTAATGTTGGGAAACTAAGAAATATACAGCAAGAGATGATGCGACTAGAGATCGATATATTAGGAATAAGCGATACAAGATGGGTCGGCTCTGGCGAAATTAATACAGACAATGGACGAATTTATTACTCTGGAAGCAGCGACACCCAACACAGATATGGAGTTGCTATGATCCTCACTGAAAAACTAACGAGATCAGTAACAGGCTTCCTTCCGATATCTGAAAGAATTATAATGGTGCAATTATTGACAACCCATGGAAAAATGAATTTAATTCAGATTTATGCACCAACTGCTGACAAAAATGAAGAAGAAATAGAAAACTTTTATAGTGAACTTCAAAAAACATTACATCTCACAGCATCTAGAGACGTAACAGTGATCATGGGTGATTTCAACGCAAAAATTGGCGAGGGAAAATGCTACCCTAATGTAGGACCATATGGGCTTGGTGAACGAAACGACAGAGGGGATCGCCTAATAGAATTTTGCCAGGAGCACAATGTTATAGCCGCAAATACATTCTTTAAATTACCTAAGCGACGCCTTTATACATGGAAATCGCCAGCTGACAAAGACAACAAAATCGTCAGAAATCAAATTGATTACTTCCTAATACAACACAGATATCGAAACTCAATTCAGGCAGTAAAGGCATATCCAGGAGCGGACGTATCTTCTGATCATAGTCTTCTTATTGCTAGATTTCAACTTCAACTAAAAAAGACACAAAAAAGCCGCAATAACAATAAACTTAACATAGAGAAACTGAAGTCAGAAGAAACAAAAGAAGATCTGAAACACGAAATCAACACAAATCTAGACAGAAACCCAGGAAATAACTGCAACGTAGAGCAGCAGTGGCAATTCTTCAAAACCTCTATATTGGAGCCAAGTAAGAAACTACTTACAACAACTAAATATAAGAAAGAAGAATGGATGACAGAGGAAATTCTAGAGTTGATGAATGAAAGGAGAAAAAACAAAACCATCAATAAGACGCGCTATAAACAGCTTCAAAACCAAATAAGAAGAAAAATTAGGGAGGCTAAAGAGACCTACTTCTCTGAAAAATGTAAAGAAATAGAAGAACTTCAAAACAGATATGACAACTTCAACCTACATAAAAAAGTCAAAGAACTAGCCGGAGTAGGAAATAGAAGAACCTCAAATATATTGCTCGACAAAAATGGAAATATTATATTGGAAACAGAACAAAAACTACGACGATGGAAAGAGTACATCGAAGAATTATTTCATGACCAGAGAGAAGCTAGTACATCTGTAGATAGCCAAACGGGAGATGTAGGTCCAGAGATAACCAAATCAGAGGTTAGTCAGGCATTAAACTCAATGAAAACCAATAAATCTGCTGGTCCAGATGAATTACCAAGCGAGCTACTAAAGTTGGTTAACGAGAAAAACCTGGACATAATAGTAGAACTGTTCAACGCTATCTATACTACGGGAATCATTCCTAGAGAAATGTTGACATCAGCATTTGTATGTTTGCCAAAGAAAGTGAATGCCAAAGAGTGTAGTGACTATCGAACCATAAGCTTAATGTCACATACCTTGAAAATTCTCTTGAAAATTATCCACGCCAGAATACACTCTAAACTGGAGCTGGATATTAGTGACACTCAATATGGGTTCCGCAATGGTATGGGTACCAGCGAGGCATTATTCTCCTTTAATGTGCTGACACAGAGATGTTTGGATGTTAACCGCCCTCTTTACGTCTGTTTTATAGACTACAATAAAGCGTTTGATAAAGTAAAACATGATCGACTCCTGGAAATTCTAAAAAATAAAAACCTAGATGAAAGAGATTTAAGGCTAATAACACACCTCTATTACAATCAGCGAGCAATAGTAAGAATCGAAAAAGAAATATCTGAAGAAATGGAAATAAAGAGAGGAGTCAGGCAAGGCTGCATTCTATCACCTCTATTATTTAACGCCTATTCTGAAGAGGTAATTCGAGAAACTCTGGAAGATGAAACAGTCGGCATAAGAGTAAATGGAGTCTTAATTAACAACATCAGATATGCAGATGATACAGTAATAATAGCCGATAGTTTACAAGACCTGGAAAGACTCATGAACAAAATAGTCATGTGTAGTAGGGAGTACGGACTCTCTCTTAATGTCATAAAGACGAAGTTTATGAAAATTTGTAAAAACAACTATAATACTAACGAAATCTTGATAGTAGAGGGCCAGCAGATCGAAAGAGTAAAAAAGTACACTTACCTAGGAACACTTATAATAGAAAATAATGACTACACGGCAGAAATCAAAGTCAGAATCGAAAAAGCACGTTCTAATTTTATAAAAATGAAAAAGGTCCTATGTGGCAAAGATCTAACATTAGCTCTTAAAGTACGCCTAACAAAATGTTACGTATACAGTGTACTATATTATGGAGTGGAATCATGGACGTTAAATCTAGATACCATGAGACGACTTAACGCCTTTGAAATGTGGACCTATAGAAGAATTATGAGGGTTTCCTGGGTAGATAGAGTTACAAACAATGAAATACTGAGAAGAATAGGCAAAGAGAAGGAAATTGAACTTACAATTAAAGAAAGAAAGCTACAGTATCTCGGACATGTGATGCGGGGCGATAAGTATGGCATCCTGCGACTCATAATGCAAGAAAAAATAGATGGCAGAAGAAGCATCGGAAGAAGACGAATTTCATGGCTGAAGAACCTGAGAGAATGGTTTGGATGCAGCTCAAAACAACTGTTTAGAGCTACTGCCTCAAAAATTAAGATAGCTATGATGATTGCCAACCTCCGTAGCGGAGATGGCACCTGAAGAAGAAGAAGAAGTCTAATGTTGACATGATTGGGTAAAATTGTTCCACATGACACAAACTGACGAAATTTGAATGGTTGTTAGAACAGTCGAAAAATTATCACCGTAATGTTTCTTCTAATATGCACTGATATCATATGCTTATATCTATAAATAACAATTTTTGTCAATTTTCTTCTTCTCTGCATTTCAAAAAACCCCATGTAAATTTCTGAATCATATTTAATATGTTTTAAAATAATATATTTTATTTTTTAGGTTAGAAATATTAGTGGTGTTTTAATTCTGGGAAATGATTTGATACAATCACATGACTTTTACTTAAAATTATGTTTGTTAGGGACCGAATAGTTTCTTCTTCAAATTATGCCTTTGGTCATCTGTCTATCTGTCGTAACACTCAAGGTTTCTATCAAGTCACGTCGGAACTGGTTTCTATTTTACTTAATAAATTGAATCTGTAAATTTAATTAGTATATATTCGCTAACTCTAATAAAATTATTATTTACTATATTACGCTACGTTTAAATCAATCTTAAAACTTATGACAATAGAAATAGGTCATAGTAAACTTTACTTTTTTATTTGTATGTATAGGATTAAACCGTAGTTGCTTACTTCAATCAAGTAAATTAATTTCGAAATAGAGAACACGCTTAAAGCAAGCTTAGCTTAATCAGATTAGGATATAACTTAAACGGTAAATCCTACCAGCGGATATTTAGCAAACGTATAGGGCGTTGAGAAGTTCGTGATAAAACAATATATATTTTATTATACACTTCGCAATTTTATCTAAAATAAATAAATATATATTTTGATTTCCACAGAAAAATCTACTTTTTTGATACCAAACCTTAATTTTGAAATTTGTGGACACATTCCTGGGACCTATCTTTTTTGTTCTTTAGTATATTTAGTTGCAGAAAAATATAGGCCCCACCAGAAACGAGGATAATTATGCCTTTTTTGTGAAATTTAAAAAATTTAATGAACTAAATAATACTGATTTTGGAGTGTAAAAATGTCGCAAATTAAAATTCATGTAGAATCTGTTCAAAAGCTACAAATATTTTTAAAACACAAAAATGAAGGTGTTGCACGTTTTTATTGATTTTGGTGGGTGAGAGTTTTGTAATTAAAACTGAAGAAAAAATAGTGCCACCACCTGAAAACCTTTAAAAAAAAACGAAACTAAAAGTTTTTTGATACTTTTGAAATAAGGTTTTTGTTTTTATTTTTAATCTCAGGGTGGTAGCTTAGTTTAGTTATCTCAGAAACAGCTTTCATGATTTTTATAGATTTTGGTGTGTAAATATCCCGTAATGTCGCCGATATTATGGTGGTATTGATATTGCTGTATTTACATTGTTGTCATATCTTCAGTTTTTCTGAAAATTCTGTTTATTTTTTATGGTATGTTTCATGTACCCAAATGCCATAAAATCGGAGTTACTGCTACATTTACATTCATCATCATCATTTAACCCGGATCTATCCACTGCTGGATATAGGTCTCCCTCAGTCTTTTCCTTGTATTTCTGTTTTGTGCTGTTTGCATCCAATTTTTGTCGATCCGTTTTATGTCATCAGACCATCTAATTGGTGGACGACCTCTACTTTAATATGCTCCTTGTCTCGGTCTCTACTGTATTATTCGCTGTGTCCATCTGTTATCCGACATTCTAGGTATGTGCCCCGCCCAGTTCCACTTAAGGGTCATAATTCTTTCTAGGGCATCTGTCACTCCTGTTCTCCGTCTTATTTCCTTGTTCGTGATCCGATCCCTACGAGAAATGCCTAACATCGATCGTTTCATGGCTCTTTGGGTAACACAAATTTTATTTCTTACTTTCTTGGTTGGTGTTAATGTCTCTGCACCATATGTAAGTACTGGCAACAGGCACTGATTAAAGACTTTTCTTTTAAGACACAAAGGCAGTTATGATTTAAGAACATAGCTCAGCTTGACGAAAGCCACCCAAGTGAGTCCTATGCGACGGCTTAGTTCGCAAGTTTGATTATCTCTTCCTATGCGTATCTCATGTCATAAGTACTTGTAAGAGGTGGTTTGTTCAATATGCATGCCATTTACTGAAATCTTTTCACTTACCACAAGATTTGTCATGATTTATGTTTTTGTGTGGTTAATTTTTAATCAAACTTGTAGGGAGGCTAGGTATAGTTTCTCCAGTTACGATACTGCATTATCGATTCTGTCAGCGAAAAGGACAATATCGTCAGCAAACCTTAAATGACTAAGCATTTCTCCATTGACATTAATTCCTTTTTTACTCAGATTTGCGTTCTTAAACATATGCTCTAATAATGTTGTAAACAATTTTGGCGAAATTGTGTCTCCCTGTCGCACTCCCCGTTTTATTTTAAATACGTTGGTCTTTTTATCTGCCAGTTTCACGCTTGCTCTTCCATTTTGATAGATGTATTTTATCATGTTTATATAGCGATGATCTATACGGCACTCTGTTAAGGCTTTTAACATCTTTTGATGCCTTATTGTGTCGAAAGCTTTTTTGTAGTCAACAAATATCATGACTAATGGCTTGTTATATTCAACACTCTTTTCTATTAAGTTCTTAATTACTTGTAAATGATCATTCGTGCCATATCCTGTTTTAAAACCTGCTTGCTCTCTTGGCTGATAGAAATCCAACTTACTTATATACTTATATACTTAGTTATTTACTTATATAATAGCTGATATACTTGTGACAACAAGCTAATAGGGCGGTAGTTTCTAAGGTCGCTGATATCTACCTTCTTATGAAGTAAGATGATTTCCGTGTTGTTCCACTGCGTCGGTGTTATCGCTTCGCACAGACATTTATTAAAGAGTTTAGCAAGTGTCAGTAAGAGCTTATTTCCTCTTAGTTTTAGGCTTTCGATCATTACCCTGTCTTCACCCGGGGATTTATTGTTCTTCATCACCCGAAGTGTATTTTTAATTTCGTTAACAGTTATGTTCGGCATTAATTCTGAGCCTTGATTCTCTATCTTTGGTAAGGGGCGTCTTTCATCGGATTCACTTGTTTCATAGAGTTGTCTGTAGAAGTCTTCCACTGTTTTCACTATTTCTTCCTTATCAGTCACAATGTCACTCAATCAGAATGCCCACTCCCAGATGCCGCCTTTGAAGTTTTTAACTTTAAGTGAGAGCGCCCACCAAACTGACGTGGCACGTGGCAAGTACCAAGTAGCACACGTCTAGCATGTTGCTTAAAATGTAACCAATGAAAACGAATGATTCAGCGCACACCAAAATGGCAGTGACGTAATTCGATCTAATCATTCGTTTGCGTTGGTTACATTTGATGTAACATGCTAGACGCGTGCTACTTGCTACTTGCTACGTGCCACGCCACTTTAGTGGGCGCTCTCCCTAAGGGAGAGTGCTCACCAAAGTCTGTCAGACTGTATGAGTTCGTCTGCATGAGTCAGACTGTGGGAAGGAGGAAATGCCCAGCTGGGAGTGATGCCGTACTAGGAGCGATGAAGGTCTCCCACGCACTACGTGGAACGAGGTAGGGAGTCTCCTTGCTGACTGTCTATGGATAAATGAATTTAGCAATATTTTCACACATTTGGGTTTATTTCTATTAGTTCGGAACTAGAACTGTTCGGATTTTCTTTCTATTTTTTCATTTATATTCTGATTAGCAACATTTGGTTTTTAACTAGTTATCATAAAATTATGACCTGTTCTTCCAGATCAGTTTTCTATTTGCCTTTTTTTTTGGGTAACCAAAAACTAATTTTAATAATTAATAAGCAACAGGTTAAATATTTCAATATTTCAAAAATACCAAACTATTTGTTCCGAACAAAACTACTTTTACTATTGGTAGCTTTAATCCGATTTTCAAACAATTCAATTTTATATCTCCATCTTTTAAGATGTGTAAATATAATTCTTCAATGTTAGGTCACGAAAAATTGAAAATGTCAAGTAGATATGGAGAAACTTATGGAGGAAATTCTCGTACTTCAAGTAAAGCAGTTGCACTCGTAAATAAGATGTCATGTTCCATTTATTTTGAAACAAGTAATAAAATGTGTAAGATTTTTATGCAGTCTGCCGAATATAGAAAAGATTTTGGTATAAAGACGGACAGTACAATTTATTTGAAAACATTTTAACTTATTTTTTTTTAACTGTGAATTAATTTGTAAGGTTTAGAACTACTAAGTGTTAAAATATTTCGCAATTAAAAGTCACTTTGTGCTGTGTCTTGTAATAAGTGAAATTTAAATAAATAAAAAAAGAAATACGTAATTTTAAAATAATTTTATATTTAGTATTTTTAGTCGTAAGGCTTTAAAAATAGCCTCTTTGTATGACGATATATCGAGATCTATTATTGTGCATAATGTTTTGATGTTTTGTGCAGTAAAAAATGCTATGTTACTATGTACATTATATTTTTGACGGATATAAAAATTGCTCATTTTAGTTAGTAGAAAAATTCCCGCAGCCGAGCAGATTTCAGCCTGCGACCCACTAAAATAAAGTTTTTTTTAAGGTTAGGCCTCACCCACTGATTAGATTAAATAAAATAAATAAAATTAAATAAAACTAAATCAAATTAAACAAAATTGAATAACGTTAAATAAAATTCAATTACAATAAATGCAATAACATTAAATAGAATTAAAAATAAAATTTAAAAATAAATAAATCAAATTAAATAACATTATTGTAATTAATTAAAATTAAACAAATTAAAAAAAAAACGGATGTGACAGTCCAGTGAGACTGCCGGTAGAAGTTATACTTCTATACACGCGTTCGACGTTACAAATTTATATGGGAGTCAATCTGCACAATCACTAAATATATGACGCTATAGGTAAGAGAGAGCAGAAAGAGAAAAAGAATTAGGTATATAGGTATATGGTGCATCATTTGCTGTATTATATATTGCTATATAAACATTTGACCTGTAATTGGAGTATAATAAGTGAAGGAATAAATTAATATTTTAATGAAAATATATATTTTTATTTTCATACATGTATAAAAGGAGTTAAATGCAAAAAATTTTTTTACACATACTCTGCAGTAAAATTTATTGTTTGTTTTGTTATTAATATAAAAATACAATACAATACACTGCAACACAATTTAATATAATAATACAATACAAATTAAAATGCAATATTCATAACTTACGCATATGTTTAATTTACCATGATGACAATATTAATAAAAAAATAATACAAAACAAAATAACGGTATTATATTTTGATTTCATACAGAGCAGCAACAAGCCGCATATACGTATTTCGATCTCTTTAGATCTCCTCAGTACGGTATAGTTACTACTCCATATCAAACCAAAATATTTTCCCGTCGTAGATTATAGTTATTAAAAATAACTATTTACGGACGTAACTACGCCATCTAAGAAGAAAAAGAGAAATCATACGATTTCTACCTGGCGAAATCGAATTCAAATATAAGCCGCCGTGCCCTCTAAGACTTGCGAAGCAAACAGCTTGATGAATGCATCGGCAAGGGAGTCTAAAAATTGCACTCCAAATGCCGTTCATCATGGCCTATATTCGTATTGAATTCGATTTCTGGTACTCCAAATCAAGTAAATAAACAAAACAAAATGACGGTATTATATTTTGATTTCATACAGAGCAGCAACAAGCCGCATATACGTATTTCGATCTCTTTAGATCTCCTCAGCACGGTATAGTTATAAAAAAATAATATTATTCATATTAAATATATTTACAACATTTTTATTCTCGAGAGAGAAAGAGTGAGAAAATATATCTTCTGTCTATTTCTTTCTTATATCTTACATATGTAATGATTTTACCGATTCACTCCCGTACAAATTTCCAACGTTGAACGCGCGTATAGAAGTATAACTTTAATAAAATTAAATTAAATGCAATCATATTCAAAATGCAGGTATTAAACATAAATACAAAATAATACTAAAAATGTAAATGATGAATAAATTCTATATAATATTTAATCTTTTTTAAGAATTACTAAAATCGTTAAACAAAATGTTTAAAGACACAAATTATTATTTTTTATCGTATAGAACTTTTTATTTTATAGAATTTTATAGAACATGAATTTAACATTAATTTCTACAAAATTAAATAAAATTAAAATATTGTACTCATATGATATATAATTTAAATTGGTTAAGTTTTAATGTTTTGTAAATTTAAAAATTTAATGGATTAAACTTATGTTGTAAGTTTTTATACTTGTTTTGTACAATGTCTTTTAATTCTAATCTCATTGTATTTACTAATACCATATTTTAGCATATCCTGAAGAAGCGAATAAATTTTGCGAAAGTTTGATAAAAGAACAAAGAGTTTTACTTATCCTGTCCTATTAATGAACGATGACGACAACTGCAACCTGTATATAGCAGCTTATTTAAATTATTTGCTTTTTCCTATACCTTTTAAATTGTCTTCCTAAATTTTACAGCGAATTAAAATCTTCTTTTTCTTCTTTCTTTTTGTATGTAGGCTTTAAAGCATGTTTCTTCTTTAATATTAACCTCCTAAATTGTTTAAATTGTAGCACTATCTTTTTCTTGGCCTGCCAATACTTCTTCGTCCATTTGGTGACTCATCTCGTGCTATTCGTACTATTCTATCCTCTGCCATTCTACTGATGTATTCATTTTACTCCTGTTTTTGTTCTTATGTTTTCGCTACTCTCCCTATCATTCAGAACCTGCATGAAAATATGGTACTTTATTATCGTTCTGAATCTACTTTCTGCTAACAATTTAATATTATTCACTATCCTAACTGGTTCCATATTATGTCTCTCAGGTGCCATCTCTCCTTGTGAGGTATTGAGCACTTGTGAGATTATTGGCCTGGCCAGAAGTGTAAGATGACTGGCTGGTCAGGTTAGCGCGTCTTCTTTCTTGTTCACTATCTGTATAAACTAAAAATCCATAAATAATCAGTGGAAGGCCATGGAAAGTATTCTATGTACGGTTGATATGCTTTAATTGTATAAATTAAGTTTTAAAAACAACTTCCACTAAAACCTCAAAATAAAATAATTTAAATTTTACAGATATTGTGGTTTGTAATTATTAATTAGAAAAGTATAAACAATAGGTTCGAAACAATTTAACAAATTGAAAATTAATAATTTGTTTTAATTGTACTTCATATGCATACTATACTATTACAACTATACTATTACAAAATTCATTAAATTATAAATAATTAGTGGCACTCCAATTAATTCACATATAAACCATATTTTCGCTATCCACTGTATTCAGCTAACTCTATTATTTTCAATTTGTGCTCGCTTTTTTCTATTTTCCGCGTTCGGAAATTCCTTGCTCTGCAACAAAAACTTTTCCATCACGTTTTATGCTTTTTATGTGGGCAGTATTAGCAAAACTGCCAAGAATGACATAAAAAATATTGAGTTACACATAGAAACCCCAACGTTTATACCTAGATACCAGTTACTGTGAGGAATTTTTATTTTACCGTAAATATTTTATTTCACTTTTACCAAAGGATGTATAGTTTTACTTCTTATTGGGTTTGCTTAAAATATTATTAGAAATTTAATTATTAAATATGTGTGTATAAAGTTTTGTTAAAACCATGTTCACGTTCAATTCACTTTCAGTAATTTTTATACAAACAATGAATTATTCAAAACTTTTTAAAATACCCTCCACGTTATTAGCCTTTATTAGCATAAGCCAGAGCCGATCCTAAGGAGTCGGCGGCCAGCGTGCCAAAACCTAATGTGCAGGCCTGGCCCGCCTTCTAGAGATGTTTCGTATTTTTATTAATACTTTACGATTACATAAACTTATCTATACATGTAGATAGAAAAATACAACAAATACAAAACAACAGTATTTATTCAGAAAATACAATCTAATAACAAAAAAATACTTACATCTCGTGAAACAGATTTTCAGTCTGACACAGCAGATACGGTGATTTTAAATTATCAGTCATCATTGGAACCTCAGGATGAGGAATATCTCTCAAATAGCTCAAAACATTCCCAAAAATTTTCATTTTATTAAATTTTAATCTGGTTCAATGGAATTGTGATGGGTTTTACCCTACACTTGAACACCTCCAAAGGTTAATCCTTGATACTAAAGCCGACATGTATGTTTACAAGAAACACAAAACACTTCTAAAGGATTTTGTAGGATACTATTTCTTGAGAACTGTCCATCTTAGAGCTAGCGGTGGAACATCCATATTCGTATCAAATGATCTCTACTCCAAAAATTCCTATTTGCACAAACCTAGAAGCTATCGCCGTTAACATTTGGTATCCAAATAAAATTTTAGTTTGTAGTACCTCTATTTTTCCAAATTATAGTTTATTTGAAGTTGATCTAATCGACGTCATATACCAACTTCCATCACCATTTTTTCTTGTTGAATGTTTCAATTCCCTCAAATCATTGTAGAGTCAGACGAGGAAGATTGTCGAAAATGTATCGAATATTACCGATACTTGTATGATAAATATTTATTTGAAAATATATTTTAACCCTCAACCCGAAACATTGGTCTAACGGATCCGCGAAAGGATAGTCTGCTAATGGCGACAAGAGTGTAGGCCGCATGCACTGTCCTTTTAAATAGTAGAACAAGCATAGTTTTGCAGTATCGTAGCGATCGCTTTAGTGTTTACGTCGTAGTAACAGTAATTTTCAAAACGTGTAGGTCTAAAAAGCCAGATGTTTCGAATTGCAGTGTTTTTATGATAGGTCTAGAAGGTCACATGTTACGGATTGTGTACTGATAAACCATAAGGTATTTCATATTTTTTTTTTGTATAATAAACATAATTACTCTAAAATTTTTTAATTTTGTAGTAATAATGGATAGAGCAGGACCTAGCGGAAATGGTCGTAATAAAAAAGTAAATCTGGCTGACCCAGATTTTGAAAAGAATATAAAAAGATTACTACTTGCCGACGATCAAGATTTATATTTATCAGAGCAAGGGAGTGACGAGGACATGAGAGATGTTATAGATGATTCGGATGAAGATCCCGACTATGTAATTTGGCAAAGTGAACCCTCTAGTAGCGAAGAATCGAATTCAGATCACGAACTTTTGGAATTAGATGAACCGTCAAATGATTTACAATCCAGAACCGACTTTTTACAAGTAGAAAAGGATGTGAACATATTCAAAGGAAAAAATGGTTTTCAGTTACAGGAAACGGAGCCTCCGAGAAATACAAGGACACGAACATATAACATTGTCACATAATTACGAGGCCTAACAGCGGTAAGTAGGACTCTCGGAAATAACCCTTCTAAATTAGATATTTGGAAGTTGTTGTTTGGCTACTGATGAAATGTTGAAACAAATTGTAACATGGACAAACCAAAAAATAATTATTATGAGAGAAAAGTTATCTGATTCGACTAATACATCAACCTAAAGAAGCACAAATATAGTAGAGTTAAAGGCTTTGCTTGGACTTTTTATGCTATCTTCAATTTTAAAATCTGGTCATTAAGATATGCTTCAACTGTTTTCTAAAGATGTTTTGAGTCGGCCAATATTCAGAATGACGATGTCTTTGAAAAGATTTGAAATACTTTTGTTGTGTTTTAGATTTGACAATAGCATGGATCCCGAAGAGCGGAATAAAACTGATAAAACAGCGGCTATTTCAAATATTTTTAATAATTTTGTTACTAATGGCCAGAGGCTATACACGTTGTCAGATTGTGTAACTGTGGATGAGAGACTACTTCCATTTAGAGGCCACTGTAGTTTTCGCATTTACATACCCAGTAAACCTGCGAAATACGGCATAAACGTAATGTGCATGACAGATGCTAAGAGCTCGTATTTCTATAATGGATATATATATATATATATATATATATATATATATATATATATATTTATATATATATATATATATTTATATATATATATATATATATATATATATATATATATATATATATTTAGGGAAAGATTCGGATGATGTTGGACTTTCACAAGAAGAACAGAAGCTTTCCAAGCCTGCTCAATGTGTCATTCGACCATCCAAACCAATGGAGTGCTCTGACCGAAATATTACTGCTGAAAACTGTTTTTCTTCAATATAGTTAGTCACGGAGTTGCAAAAATGCCCACTTACGTATGTGGATACAGTAAAACAAAATAAGCGAGAAGTTTCTTTGGAATTCCGGGCTAATAAAAGTAGGGAAATTGGTACAACACTCTATGGTTTCTCCAATGACATAACCTTGATATCATATGTGCCGAAAAAATATAAAGCAGTTCTTTTATTATCCTCTATGCATCACCGCAAAGACAATAAATTAGGAAAACCAGAAATAATTCGATACTATTAGAGTACAAAATCGGGAGTTGATGTTTTAGACATGAAATGTGCCAAATATAATGCAAACCGCAGGACAAGGCATTGGCGCTTAACCGTATTTTATACACTTATAAATATAAGTTCAGTCAACAGTTACATCCTTTATCTTTGTTACAATGATAATAAATTACTTCCACGTTTTAAATTTGTAAAAGATTAGGCCTTTGAACTAATTCAGCCTTATCTAAGGCAAAGACTTGAAACAAATCTTCCCCGAAACCTTGGCAGATTTTTTTGGGAATAAATCCCGAAGTGCCTGTCGAGAATATCGGCGACAATTACCAAATGATAAGCTTCCCAAAAGATAATTGAAAATTGTGTAGCATTTGTCCATCATCAAAAATGAGGAAGACAAATTATAAATGTGTGCGTTGCTCAAATGCTATTTTTTTGGACTGTAGTAGGAAGGTTTTCGTTACCTGTCTTCAAATTTAGTAGGTAGCTGTAGTATATTTTTCGTTTTGTCTAGAAACATATATGTTTGTTTACTTAATTACACCTAATAATGTTGTTTTCTATATTACACATTTTGTTTTATGTGCGTATTATGTATGAATAATTTTTGTTTGCTCGTTTATACCTAATAAACCCTTAAATATTTTACTTTTCCCTTCAAATGCTACATTTGTTTTTGATTTATTTTAATTTTTAACTATACTGGTCCAATAGACCATATGTTTCGCATTAGCAATAAAAGTACTATGTTTCGGGTTAAGGGTTAATATTGCTACCGCTACATTTTTCTTAACAGATTCAAGTTTGTGCCCTCCAAGAATATATCCTCATCTCATATGAAAACAATTTGACTATTATTATGACTGTAATTATTTCCCAATTTTAATATCTAGAAAATGGAACAGTTCTAATGCTAACTGGGATGGCTTTCGATTATTTACTGAAAGCAAACTAAATCAGCTTCAGTTATCAGAATACGATGAAGATGAAAATATTATCGCTTTTGGTAACTGTATAATGTCCGCTGCTGAAGCAAATATTGGACAACTACCAATTTTTTCATTTCATGAAGCAAAACCTTGGTGGAATGAAAGATGCTTGTGGGCTCTTTAATAAAGTAAGACAGCAATAAATAGATACTGTAAAATTAGTATTTAAGTAAATCTAATTAACTTAGAAACTAAAAGAAAAACTGAGAGCCTTATCTAATTATGTAATCTAACAAAAAATAAAGTTTTGTAAAAAAAACGTCTGAATCATAAATACTAACATTCTTTCTAGTCAAATTTAGAAAAAAATTAAACACGTGACAAGAAAAGAAAACTCATTCAAAAAGTTGTAGTCAACAAATTCTTAACACAAATAGATTGTTAACAAAAAATCAAGATAGATAAGATAATTTTATCTAATAAGATAATTTTATCTAATAAGATAATTGTATCTGATAAATCAAGATAAGATTCACTTATCTCGGAACTACCCTCAACTTACAATTGGACTACGCTCAAGAGATTAGATCCAGAATTAAAATGGCACGGTCTACATTTATCAAGTTAAGATCCTTGCTGTGCTGTAGTGACCTTAGTTTGGGAACCAAGATGCGGATAGTGAGGTGATACATTCTTATGGTGTAACTATATAAAGTTGAAGCCTGGACACTGACGCAAGCCACAGAAAAGCGTATTGAAGCTTTTGTGTTGTGGATCTACAGGAGGATACTAAAAATATCGTATGTGGACCATGTCACGAACTTTGAGGTCCTACAGCGCATGACAAAAGAAAAATAAGTGATTAATTTAGTGAAACAACGTAAGCTTGAGTGGTCTCGACCTACTCGGAGCTGCTTTTGCAGAGCAGTCGACAAAACCATATATAGCGAACCATAAAACAAGATAGCCTTAATGATCGCCAACATCCGGACCGGATAAGGCACTGAAGAAGAAGAAGAAGAACAAAAAATCAGATAAAATTTCTCTAGATATATCGTTTACATTCCAAGAGTTATCAGACACGTTGTACTGTTGTAAAAATTTAGCTGCAGGTCTAGATAATATTCCCTTTATCTTTATTAAAAACCGTTCTACACTTAGTCTTAAAATTCACAATTTAGTATGGACTAAAAAATCAGTTCCAAACTTGTAACAAAAATCCATAAATATTCCTGTTCAAAACCATTTAAACCTTTAACCGAACCAAATTCCTATAGACTAATTTCTCTCACATGTACAATGTACAAACTTATGGAAAATATAATCAAGAAAAAACTCCTGTGGTATCTAGAAAAATTAAAAATAATGAATTTGGCACAATCCGGTTTTATACTGGCTATATACCAATGGATTGGCGGCTGTCGACTTTTGTGACGATACCTAAAAAAGCAAATGCAAAAAGATGTAGTGACTACGGAACCATTAGCTTAATGAGTCATGTTTTAAAGATATTTCTACGAATTTTGCACTCTAGGATGTACCAAAAAAAGAACAACAACTTGGTCACACACTTTGAATTCTGCAATAACCTTGGAACAAGAGAAGCACTATTTTGTATTCAGGTTATGGTACAGAGATGCAGAGATGTCAGACATCCAGTTTATATGTATCTTATTGACTTTGAGAAGGCCTTTGATCGAGTAAAATATACTGAAATGATAGCCATTCTTCAGCAGGTAGGTATTGATGATAAAGACCTACGCATTATTAAAAATCTTAACTGACATCAACGTGCAAACATCAGGATTGGCCGGGACACTTCTGAAGAGCTTCAAATACGAAGAGGAGTAAGGCAGGGCTGCATTTTGTCCCCGCTACTATTTAACATCTATTCTGAGTTCGTTTTCAATAAAGCAGTGAATAATGTTCAATGTGATATAAAAATGAATGGCATCAATATTAATAATTTGAGATATGCGGATTACACAGTGTTAATTGCAAGCAATTACGAAGAACTTCAACATCTAATTAATAGGATTACCATAACCTGTGATGAATATGGCCTTAAGCTAAACACCGCAAAGACAAAGATGATGGTCGTCAGTAAAACGTTAATACAAACGGAAGTGGTAACAGCTTATGGTGAACAACTGGAGAGGACTAACAGTATCACTTACCTTGGTTGTAATCTAAATGAGAACTGGGACATAAGCAAAGAAATTAGAATAGGGATAGAGAAGGCCAGAGCGGCATTCTTTAAGATGAAGAAACTGTTATGTGAAAAGAATATTACTTTAAGTCTGAAAATTAGATTAGTGAGATGTTATGTGCTCTCTACCCTTTTGTATGGTGTCGACGGTTGGACTTTGACGAATACACTTCGCAAAAACTGACAATCGCAAACTTGAATATTTTGGCTATGTGATGCGCCACCCAGAGAAATATAATATACTAAATTTAATAATACAAGGCAAGGTAGACGGAAGAAGGGGGCCAGGTCGAAGAAGAACGTCATGGCTTAGAAACCTGAGAGATTGCTTTAACATATCCTCTGCATCTTTTTTCCGAGCTGCCGTTAACAAAATTACCATTTTGTGATATATTACATTTTTTGACTATACCTATAGCCTATTTGATAGCCAACGCTCGATAATCGAGCACGGCACATGAAGAAGAATAATCGGGTTTTAAGTCACATCGAAGTAAAGCAGGCAATGTAGCAGTCCTCGAAAACATCAATCATTAATGCCTTCCAGTGTAAACAACACATTTTAACTGTTTCGTTTTATATATAAAAAAAAATTTTGATACTTTGTACAGGCCTCTTATTAAAGCTAATCTCGAGGAGTATAGTATGTCTGGAAATATTATCAATATCTGACAAATAGAACCTTTAACGTAAAAGAAAATGGCAAAATGTCTAGGACTTTAAAATAAACTAATTATTGCTTTATTGCTTTACACGATATCTGTAAAACAATTATTAAACTTCCAATCAATGTTCTATCGATGCAAAGACACTATTGCCACTTGCAAACTGCATAAGAATGCTATTGACCAATTTCTTGAATAAACTGCACGGTGTGTATTTAACATTTGAAGAGGACATGATGAATAAAATGTAAATTATAAAAAAAAATCTAAGAAACTTAAGAAATAATATTTACCATGTAAAAGACTACATATTAAGTAATTTTTTACTTAAATAACTACCTCTGAAGGTTCTAGTGTTAATTTTATTAATTTTTTTAAACCTCTAGTTGGATTACTGTCAGAAACATTTTAAACATAACATCGTATATTACTAGTTTAATCCCGTCTGTGATTTCTTTCTTATTTCACTTCATATAGCGTAACATAACATAATGATATTTTTACTTACTCAAATTCTTTAAGGAATATGCTTTTAAATATTGGCAAAAACGTTAAACAATATACAGTTTAATAAAATGTAAACAAAAAACGATTTAATTTAACCAGATATATTTTATTGATTTTTTTCCGGTAACCGCAGCTAAATATTTTATCTCTCTAAAACACAATACAAGATAAATGGTCTCTTCCAGCGACGTGACTAATGCAAACCTCGCATAAGGAAAGAACGAAAATCAACGTTTTATTAAATAATAAAAATTCTATTATTCACTTACGAATGCAACTGACATGTTTTAGATACAATACATTTAGCAAAAATTCAGCTACATTCAAGAGTTTTACTTGAGTGGATATCAGCGATTATTTAATATTGTCATTGATTTATTATACATAATTCATTTTTTTGTATCCCGAATAAAATATTTCACTCCAAATATTAGTAAGTACAGAAACAATATTTTTATGAAAAATTGAATAATACCACCTATTATTAGAAACAAAACTCAAGGGACAATAAATATGTACAAGACGTTAGATAATAATTCATTTTAATAAAATAGAAGCAGAAACCTAAAAATAATTCCAGAGAAGATAAACTCATCATCACCATCCAGCCTTTTGCGTCCATTGCTAGACATAGGCCTCCCTTATTTTTGTCTGTTGTGCTTTATCTTAAGCACTTTTCAACCAATTTCTTGACATTTTCTTAAGATCATCACTCCAACGAGTAGGGGGTCTTTCTCTACTTCTTTTGTCTAACCTCGGTCTCAACTCAAGTAATCTCTTCGTTTACCTTTCATCACTGACTCGGTCGACGTATCCCAGTGTATTTCAGTGTAGCAATTCGGAAAATTACATCGGTAACTTATGTTCTTTGTCTTCATTTCTAACTCGGTCGCGAAGCGATATACTCAGCAATAACTTTTCCATTTTCCTGATAGCTATTTGCAGCGTTGTAGCTGTCAATATCAAAGTTTCGGCACCATAGGTCATCACAGGCAACACACGTTGGTCAACTGTTTTACGTTTTAAAGAAATTGGTATATCGCTTTCAACCTTTCCGGAACCGTGCTACAAAATCTTACGTTTCAGGCCGCGTGAGGTAACTATGGCACCCCACTAAAATACTTTAATATTTCATTTAAATTATACATTATTGTTTGGGAATTTATACAATAAAGCACTAGTAACTAATATAATTTGTTTTTATTATTAAAAAAATATACATTGTTTTTATTTTTGCCTTTAACTAAAATCTTTAAATTCAGTATTTTTACAGTCAGGGCATACAAATTGTTTACTTCTTTTTATGTTGCAAATGGGTTTTTTGCATATACTACATAATAATATAGTCTTTGTAGCCCGTGATCTAGCACAAAAGCTGCATCTTTTATTTGTATAATGTTGAGTTCCTCTAGCAGGGTTTTCTGATACTGTGGCATTACTGTTAGAGAGAAATAGATCTATCGCGGTTTTTACAGTTTTGTGAAAATTATTGCATTTCTGTTTCTGGTTTAGAAAGTTTGGAGTGCAAGCTCTTGTGCCAAGTATTGCAAAAAAATCCTTTACTACTTCGGTCATTACTTTTCCAATTGGGAAACTTTTTAGTGAATATAATGTAGCGAGATTAAATAAAACGAGCGGTTAAATAAAACTCAACTCATAACATCGTTACATATATATACCAAAAGTATTTTTCTAGAATCATCTGGAGTAGTCCCACCCCTAATTCGTTGTTTGACGGTCAATCCTCTCATGCGCTCGAGACATCTGTTGAAAGATCTCGATGCCTTCCAGTCCAGATTATCTAGTGCATGTACTATCTTGGGTAAGGCCAAATTCTTGATTTCGTAATTGCAGACAATTTTCTTCAAATTAATTAGAGCATGCCATATATCCTCGTAGCTTGCCCTGTCTATATACGACTTCCTGGTCACCATATACAGCAAAGAACCATCTTTTAATCTCAGTTCTCTTCCAACTTTAGCCTGCTGATTTTTTAACTCGTCTAAACAACCGAACTTCTTACAAAATACAGATGAGATTCCTTTAGTCATCTCAAGGTCTTCGGCAACACACTGGGCTAGAGAGACGTTATACGCAAAACTAAAATGCTCCTGCCGATCTTCTGTGGCCACGCCGAATCTAGCACTCTTTCTCTCTGCGTAATTTGACATAAATTAATTAAAGTTTGGTCGCCAGTCAACTTTGATCTCATGTTGAAGAATTCGTGCTGCTTTTGTTTCATTTGAGCCAGCATAAGGTGCAAGACAATTTATGTGAACTACTTTTGGTTTACCTTTCGGCAACTTCTTAATTTGGTATATTACGTCTTTTATTTTCTTTTTAATTTCATACGGACCCTCCCATTGTATTCGTAGTTTAGGGACAAGCCACGACGACGCTGTGAATTATAAAGCCAAACAAGATTACCTACTTCATAGCTTTCATTCTTGCACTGAGAATCGTATTGACCTTTCATTCTATCACTGGCTAAGTGGATGTGTTTTCGGGCAAGCTCATGAATGTTGTTCATTCTTAACTTCAGACGGTCGACATAATCTTCGCTTGCAACATGTTCTTGGGAAGGTCTGCAACCAAACTCTAAGTCGCAGGACAAACGAACTTCACGACCTAACATCAGGCAGGTTGAAGTCTGGCCTGTAGTTTTATTCACGGCGGAGCGGTATGCCATTAAGAATAAATGAATATGCTGGTCCCAATCTCTTTGATGTTTTGATACAACTTTGAACAGGTTTTTACTCATGGATCACCGTTTTATTGACAACAATCAATTTACAAACGTTTTGGAAAAGGTTTGACTTGAAGTTTCGCCCTTGGTCGGAGTGGATCTCCAAGGGAACACCAAATCAGCTAAAGAATTCTCTAACCAGTACCTCTGTCACGGTAGCAGCTTCTTGATTTCGTATCGCATAGGCCTCAGTCTATTTCGTAAAATAATCCATGGCTATCAGGATATCTTTATTTCCATCATTCTTCTCTGGAAGTGGACCTTCAATGTCGATTGCTACTCTTTCCATAGGACTATCAACATTGTACTGTTTTATGGGTGGTCTCTTTTTACCAACTTCACCATTCCTGGTTGCACACAGTTCACATTTCCGGCACCATCATTTTACATCATCTTTACAGTTCACCCAATAGAACCGTTCTCGAACCTTTTGTAGTGTCTTCGTAATACCAAAGTGTCCACCTGATACACCGTCATGCAACTGACACAATACTTCTGACACTTTACTAATAGGTACAATCAACTGAAGCTTAGATTCTGTACCATCATCGTTTTCAAAGATTCTATACAGAAGATCATCTTTTAGCACTAGGCAATTCCATTGGCTCCAATAGCACTTAACTTCGGGACTACAGGCACTAATATCTTGCCAAGAAGGTCTTTCACTTCGACGCATCCAATCCAATTCTCGTTTGATACATGGATCATCTGTTTGGAAGTCGTATAGGTTGGTTTTCTGATTGGCTGAGCATCTCTTGTATTAATTTTATGCTTGTTAAGGGAAAAACATCTTGAAATTCTATCAGCACAGACTTCACTTTTTTTGTTCGTTCATCATCAAGATCTTGGCACGTTTTAAGCATCGTCTCAACAAGCTCCTTTGGATACTTAGATTTCGACGGTTTCTCATTAGTATTTATAGTCACGGGAATACACTGTCCGATCAAAGTCCTTTTACTTAACTTAATAGCAGTTCCCTTTAAACTCATAATTCTTACAGAAACGACATCTCGAATTCTCACCAAAGCTTTTGCCGTTAGGAACTCGGTATTGTCCACATCTTTGATCATCCTTAAACTTCCCTCTTGGCAGTAACCATCAGGTCTGGTCATTAAAATTTTCTCACTATTACCGGGTATCGTTACGTCACAAGTAGTTATTAAGCTGATAACATCTTCTTTGTCTTCATAAAACGGCAACTCTTCACCACTGATCTCGAGAACTCCATCTTTGAGATTCAATACAGCCCCAACTTTCCGTAGTAAATCCATCCCCAATGTGAACTCGTCCGAGATATCTGCAACTATTATTCTATGTTTCACTGTGGTCTGGCCAATGGATATTGACATATTAGCCTCGCCATATGTAATAATTATCTCACCAGTTGCTGTTCTAAGCTTTACAGTTGCAGGCAATAATTTAAGATGGCCTCGTACTTCTTCTGGCTGTGTAATAGTTTTTGTTGCACCTATATCTACCAAAAACGATCTATATTTATTATTAATACGACCCTTGATCTACAAGCTATAAATTCCACCAAAAGACGTCATGTTCACAGTTACTATGGGGGTTGTGTTTTTTGAGGTCGGAAGTTGCCTCTTAGTGTCGCTTTGTTGAAGATTTCCGACTGTTGTATCATTTTCTTGCAATTACGGCGAATATGACCTACGTCAATACAATTCCAACATCTGGGCTCGCGTCTCTTCGGCATCGTGTTACGAACTACTTTTCGTACCATTTCTTCCAGACGTTTATCATTAATTTGGTTCGTCGCTTTCTTCAACGGTTCTTACTCGATGGGTCCATGAAGTTTTGTTTCGATCTTGATAGTCGTAAAGCTTTCTGTCATTCGTTGTCTTTTAACCCATTGACGAAAATATCTACAGCAATTTTTTCCAACATGTTGTCTGGTGTCTCTGAATAAGCTAACCGCACTATACAACCAACATCTGCTTCAAACTCTTCCAAATTTTCACTTGCTCGTTGAATTCTACTTCTTAGTTGCGCCTTGTAGACTTGTTATAGATGGGCATCTCCGTAACGTTTGTCTAGTGCAGTGAACAAGGTCTGGTAACATTTTTCTTGACCTTTAGGAATCGATCCTAGGGTATCTGCAACAGCACCTCGTAAAGCAGCAGTCGAAGAAACAGCGTTTTCTTGTTCTGTCCAATGATTAGCTGTCGCAAAAGTTTCAAATTGTCTAAGGTATATGGACCAAGAAGGCTTTCCATCAAATGGTGGCAATTTGAATCTCATATGATGTGCCGTTTCGTCTCTCGGTAATTTTTGTTTCACTACCGGATCTAAGGCTACTCTATTAACTGGTGGTATCACTGTTATGTTAGTTATCTTATCGAGTGTGTTAACATCTTATCGAATGTTCTTTAGACTTTAAATTTCTCATTGTTTTATTACAAACTTCTTAATTATTTGAGAAGTCTCGTCGAATCTTCTAGCAACATTTTCGAATTTCTCGTCATTGTGTTAGCTGCTGCTTTAATAATTTGAGACGTTTCATCGAATCTTTTGGAAACGCTCCTGAATTTATTATCATTTTTGTAGAAGTTTCTTCAATAATTTGAGACGTTTCATCGAATCTTTTCTCAACAAAGACTGTTCTCAACAATCCATTCTTGTTGAGAACAGTCTTTAGTCGTTTTTGGAGTATCTTTTTGGACCCGCTGCAGTCTTCGTCGCGTTCTTATAGTTGCTGAATAAGCATCGCAACTGTTTTACTGAAAGTTCTGCTAGCAGCATCTTTGGTCAGGCACACAGGTACTGTTTTTAAATGTTCTTTCATAATAATATCACTACCGAACTACTCGGATGTTTCCAACAAACAATACTTTTCAAAAGTTCAAAAGTCTTTTTTAAAAGTCACTGCTGAATTTATTTTTTTTACTCACACCGTAACACCAACTGTAGCGAGATTAAATAAAACAAGCGGTTCAAATTTATATAAATATATTTATTTATTACTTTACAGTTCGGTACTATCTTATCAACTAAACTCAACTTATAACATCGGTACGTATATATACCAAAAGTATTATTCTAGAATCATCTTGAGTAGTCCCACATGTAATTCGTTGTTTGCGTTCGATCCTCCCGCTAAAAACAGGTTGCTTATTTTAATATTTAACACACTGTTATAATTTTTTACCGCCAATTTTCTCTCCTCTTAATAAAAAAAGATTTTATTTTTACGACCACAACTACTTCAACTACTTAGGCAGTTTCAACGTCTGGCCCGCTTATTGTGTTGTATATAGAAGACAATTTACAACAACAATGAAAAAACATCATGTATATCAAAAAACTTATATTTACTTACCAGAATTTTATTTGATCCTATAAGCAATATGTTAACGTTAGAACTTGCGTAATGAGATAAACTCTCACACAGGTCTACAGACGACTAACAAATACACAGTATCTATTACCAGTCTATTCTAAACATTGCACACGCGTAAGCATATCGATGAAGACACTCCAAAAGTCAGCTAGAAGTGGGGGAATCAGTGTAAATGATTTATCGTTTGAAGAATGTGCATATTTAACGGAAGCATGAGAGAAATGTTTATGGTGCGAGTACTGCAGGGTTAATACCTAACAGAATACTTAAAGACAATATAAGAATGAACAAGGAAGACCAGCTACTAACTTCAAATTCAATAAATTGTACGTTGGTACCTGTATACCAAGTTTGAGGTCTGCAGCAGTTTTTAGTCAAGAAAAACAAAAGGCGTAAGAATATGACAAAAAAAAAAGAAATGTAATATTGACTCCAAATAAAATACGGTTACTGCTGACATGACGAGTAAAAATAAAAGCATATAAATATTAGAAGAATAGCACTGGTATTACTGGTTAATTACGTTAATCAAGCAACATCCATTTCTCGGGCCATAGGCCTTCTTTCTGAATTATGTTGCCATCTGGGAATAATAATCTTAATAACAACCTTGGTGCATAAATATCTATTAAACCATTTTTTTTAATTGATAATAAAGCGCATATGGTACGGCGGGCGCTCATTTGTATAATGAATAAGAATTTAAACCAGCAAAACTGTGTGCCTAAAATTTTGTTTCTTTGGTCCCGTCATATCATAAGCGCTTCAGTAACGATTAAAAAACAATGGCTTAAATGAAATAAGCCCAAATACTTATCGAGAAATGATAGACTAAGGTTTGGACTTTATATATATATATATATATATATATATATATATATATATATATATATATATATATATATATGTATATATATATATATATATATAATATATATATATATATATATATATATATATATATATATATATATATATATATATATATATATATTATTGTGATATTTAAAGTCTCAGTGAGCCAAGCAATTAATTAGCTAATTAATTAATAGATTAAGTAAAATTGTTTAAATGATATGATTAGGATTCTATCAGACTTTTTAATTCTCTTATCTCAGGGCTATATTCGTGCTTCAATATCTATGCTATTACATGTGAAAGGTAAGGTCAAAAGAATACCGGAATAATAAAAAAACATAGGATCTAACATATATATATATATATATATATATATATATATATATATATATATATATATATATATCCGGTTTTTTAGGCGTTACGCCCGTCCGGTAGGGATCTATGGAGGAGTATCACCGAGCCGCAAGCCCTTATCTCTTGCCGTACTGCTCCACCATAGGCCGATCAGAACCCAGCATATCCTAGTCTAAGCCGCAGATTCATCTAGAATTTTAAACTGCTGCGTTAGACTTTTTGTTTTCTGTACACCGAGCTTGGGCTCGACCCACATCCACTAAACCATTCGACAGTGAAGCGAATGAGAGGCAGCCGCACAGCCCGCTGAGCTATCTGACCGACAGGATCTAACATTATATACTGAAATAAAAATAATGAAATAAAATTCACACTCAAATGTTTTCAATAAACAATATTTCATATAATGGTTCTCAAAATTTTGTTCTACGTACGTGAACCTTCAAAATTAATGGTACAAACAATATTAGTTAAACTCTCGAAATCCCAATTATTATTCTAAATGTCCTAATCAAAATATTTATATCTTTTCCAAAGTAATTGTAAAAATTGTGTTATCAATGAAAGAAAAACTGCAGAAAAACAAAAATATCTCTCTATGATGATGACTGGTCCAAATCCTTGTTCCTTGTAGCCTACACTATCTATTCTTAGCAGCTCCCTAGGTAACCAGCAATCTTACAACAAATTATTGCAAGTTTATCGTCCTTAATGGTCTCCTTCAAATGCACGAATCGTTCAAATTATACTAGCTTCTTCTTCTCTCAATAAACTGAATCTCTCGTTGGCCTGAGTGAAAAATGACTCTTGGAATATCTTGTCTTTACGATAACTGAATCTCTTGTTGGCCTGAACAGTGACTCTTGGAATATAAGTAGAAAAGATAACTTACAATCTTTTACTGGATCAGCTTCTGTCAGATACACTAACTACACGAAAACTCACAAACTTTCACTGCTACTGCTTCCTACCTCTGGGAAACTACCCGAGAACAATGGCCGTTCGCCTTGCACCCTTGGAAACCAACTGCTTATCTTTTTTTCTTCAAAAACTAACTAAAGTCTCATTCTCAAACCAAATATCCCACCTTTTTCACTCTCATCCAATCAAAACGTGTCATACATCCTCCAGTTCTTCATTTCGATAACACACAAATTTTTACCTACAATTATAAAATTTCCTAAAACTTATTTACAAAATAATCTTTTCCTACCAATTCTTAAGAACTAACAAAACATATCTTTCTAAAATCTATTCTATTGTCCTAATTACTGCACAACATTTATTTGGAAAAACCGCCTCCATTGTCTAGGATTTCACTTAAGCTTATGCAGGTCACTCAAATATATTTTAACAAAGAAAATAATGTATGCATATCTTACGTTTTGTTCAATACAGGTAATCCAAAAATTTAAAGATTTTCCTTCTTCGAAATGTTTGTTGTTTATTATCCTACTTATCTGAATTATTTTAATTTTTTGGAACTTTGAAATATTTTAAGCAAACCAATATTTTTCTCGATTTTACATATCATAACAATATATATATATATATATATATATATATATATATATATATATATATATATATATATATATATACATTTTTACGTCAATATAATGTCAAACGTCATCACGGCTACGTTGGTGCAGATGAGAATGTTCCTTCATGTGCATTTATTAAGTCACAGGCTTTGTAGTATGTAGAATATATTTGTTAGAGAGATATTCGGTAATGACGAGGTAATTATTGTGTTAAATAATTTAAGTTCTTATACATACTGTTATAGTTCTTAATAGACTTTACTTATTTGTTCGTTTATTTGAACGTAGAATAGATTATTTATTTTATCATGGGTTCATTTTATTCTTAAAACTACTCCACGTCCGATTTCGTACATCGTTGTTTTAAAGATTTAATTGTAAGTTGATATGTAGTTTCGTACCTAATACTATTTTTTGTTACAGGTACGTATTTTCGACCCGTTTGTGAACCATAAAGATCACCGGGATTAAAACGTGGTTAAGTATTAATTTAACTTATTTGTAATTGTGAACATAAAAACAAAAATTTTCTCAACACAGACAAGTACTGTATGATCGACAGATTTTATTTTGTAGTGAGTAAATAATACTAAAATTTTAGTATTCCTATTAGTAATAATATTATCCTGATGATTTAACTTCTTAACATAAACTCAAACTAGAGTAGAAAGTATTATTTGAGACAAGTAAGCTACAGTGTTTGAAGTAGAATGGAAGTGTTTCCTGTTACCTCTTGTTTCATTTTTTCTTCATATAAGAAAAACGTTTTCTATTTTTCTAAGTTTGCTATGTCGTGTTCTTCTGAGTTTTTATAATGGGACATCTTCGAATTAAATTTCCACCAGGTCTGGAATTTGTAAACAAAGTTAGAGAGCCCTGTTTTATTTTTATCCTCTGTAAACAGTTTTTAGCAAAAACAGAACAAACTTTTCTTTGATGAAGAACAGACCATCCATTACGCAAAACTTCTTTATACGGAAGCATCTTGGCACTAGAGCTGACCAGTATCCCACGTCAGAATAAATATTATGATTATTCGTTGTCTCTAAAATATTAGTGAAATTAACAGAGTAAAACAATTTGCCAAAAATAAAATGGTTTTATTTAGTAGGTCAAGATGATCACTATTTCCAAAAATTTTATCTGATCCAGACGTTCTTTGTGATTCCTGAACTTAAACACCATCTAACTGATTCTCGTCTAAACCAGCAGTATTCACAACAAGCTGTCTCCTTGTGGATATTATAGGTTGTATAAACCTTATTTTCTTTAGGATTTATTATATAAAGAATTTATTGAGACAAATTATTATTCCTAATGAGTCAATTTTTAATAAATTTTATTAAATGACAGAGGTAATGAATGTCTTCTACTGTGAGCCACTATGTCTATAAGCTAAAAATTTCACTATTATACACATAAGTGAATTGGCATCAATGCAATAGAATAATTGTTCCATACAGTAACTGTTCACGCACGCAAGAGTTTCTTTGTTTGTAACAAAATAAAAATGAAACCACTCAGTGTACGCTTGATAATTTATTTATTCGGAAAATTCGATTAATAAACAATCATTTTGCTATTTGACAATTTATGCAGCCAGATATGGCTTTTATTTTAAACTGCAAAAGAAATACAAGCCAGCAATAAAAACTAAAAAACGTTTTGCTTATACTAACACGATAAACAAATGCACTAACAAAAGTATGACAATATGGAGTATTGTTAATAAAGAAACCTATAAGGAAAATACTACGTCCTAATTGAACTTAAAACCAGAAGAGATTAACCAATACTTTACGAGTAGCAGTACTTTATAATAGATATTACGAGTATATCGAAATCAATAGGAAACTCTGAGCATCACATAAACTAGAATCTTAGCAGGTGACCTAGAAGGTCAAATTTTTTCTTTATAGCGCCAATAGTAGCATCTGATGTAAATGAAAGCATACACAAATTAAAAAATTTCTCATGTGTTGACTCCTATGGTTTTAACAGTAAAATTATTAAGGCAACTCTAGATGTAATTACTGAACCACTAATATTTAACAAACGAAGGCCTGATGTATTTAACATATCAAAAGTAATTCCACTCAGTGGCGGCCGGTCAGGGTCAGCAGGGTCGGCAGTGCCAACCCACATCTTTATAGATATTATAGATTATTTTAATATTTAATTTATTCAGTATTTCAATAAATAATTGTGGCAAGTAATCAGTTGATGTCATTTGTTTTTGTGAACTAAAAAAATATCTGTGAGATAATAAAGACTAAATTTTATTCATGGTTTTTAAAAGAATTCGACCAGACTAAATTTTATTCATGGTTTTTAAAAGAATTCGTCCAATCTGAGCGTTAAGTGATCCACAAGTGATCCTTGCATAGACACTTTTCAAATAAATGTTCCGATATCGGAGACATCCATCCGCCTATGAATTCTTAAAAAGGCACGTTTTGTTTTTTCGGCTAGCCGATCCCAACCTCGACTTTACTTGTAAAAATCAACGGAATATTGGTTGATTAGCAACAAAATATACATTTCTTTCCATATGAACTTATATAACTAAGTCCGGTAAATTTAAATTTGCCGATGTTTCATTTGGATTGGTGATTGGTCGCGAACTGTACATTGCGAGCGTGGGACGAAATGTTATTTTATTTTCATATATGTAGTAAACTGAAGTGATATTCAGTGCACGAACTAGCCTATATTTTTGTGATTTATTTTTATTTTCTAAAGTAATACTGTGATACGTTACGTCTGCCGTAAATAGTTAACGGTTAAAGGGTTTTTTGACATAATAGAAGTTTTTTTTTAATTAAAGTGTAAACAAATTCAGTAAACACTTAAAAAATGCAAGCCATGGGAGAAACTGTAAGTATTGACAAGTTTGATATTGTAAATTATATTTTGCATAATGGGTTTTCATCAATTCCATACGAAGAACAAATTTTTATTAAAAATAAGGGGCGTCCTGTACCTAAAATGTCCCGGCTTATAAATATTAGTGCGGGTAAGGGAAGTAATAGATCATTTTCAGATAATTGGTACAGCAACCACTCATGGCTTACTGGGAGTGAAATAAAAAACAAACTTTTTTGTTGGCCTTGCATTTTAGTTTCGACAAATAGGGGCAAACATCAAAATTCGTGGTGTGAATCTGGTTACGATAATTTAAAGAAATTATTTAGGGCTTTACATAAACATGTTATTTCAAAAGATCATACACACAGCCAGATTAAATTAGATTTATTTAGAAAACAAAATATTCATGTTTCATTAGATAATGCCCAACGTGACAATGCTATTAAACATAACGAAATTGTAAAAAATAATCACGCAGTTTTACGTCGTTTAATTGATATTGCAATTTTTTTAAGTTGTCAGGAATTATCTTTTAGGGGACACGATGAATCGCAGCATTCGTTAAATCAAGGTAATTATAGAAAACTAATAAAAATGTTTAAGAAATACGATTTGGAATTTTCTAATTTACTTTCTGATTCGAAGACCTTTAGCGGTGAATTAAAAGAATCAATTAGTTACATTTTAAGTAACATTATTGAATCTGAGATTCAGGAAACCATTTGCTTTTCACTAGAAGTAGATGAAACTACCGACATATTATGTTATTCACATAAACATTCACGTAAAAGCCATAAGGCAGAACATTTTTGGTGTTTTAAAGGACAAATTAAAATTTTTTGATATCAAAAATAAATTGGTAGGGCAAACTTATGACGGCGCTGCCGTGATGTCTGGTGAATTAAATGGTCTCCAGGCAAAAGTTAAAACTATTGCACCGCAAGCTTTATTTACTCATTGTCATGCGCATAGAATGAATTTAGTTTTGCAAGATACATGTAAAAAAATTAAAGAATGTCGTCTTTTTTGCCAGTTTAAGCGGATTTGCTTCATTTTTGTCAAGCTTGCCTAAACGGACTAATGTTTTAGAACGGTTTGTTTCGAAAAAAATGCCAACAGTTTGTAAGACGCGATGGAATTTTAAATCTCGGTTAGTTTTCACTGTAGTAGATTTTCGTGAACAGCTTTTGAAAGTTTTTGATTTTATTATTGAATGTGACGATTTTGAAAGTGATGATATCTCGATCCATAAAGCAATCGGTTTGAAAACTTATTAACTATTAAATGATTACTCTTTTAACATACTTTTAAATATTTTTAAGAAAGTGTATACCCAAACCGATTTGATATTCAATGTTGTTCAAAATCAGTTAACTGACATTATTCATTTCAAAAATAGAATAACAAGACTGGTGCAAAATCTCAGTCAGATTTTCGTAATGATAGTAATTTCCAGTATATACGCAGTGACGTTTTGGACTCGCTGGATATTTCCGAACCCCCCTAAAAAAAATAAAGGCATGACACAAAAACAGATCTCGAAAAACAAGTATATTTTGAAATTTTGGATACTATTATTATGCAAATAGATACTCGTTTTTCGAATTTTGAAGATTTGC
Organism: Diabrotica balteata; assembly: GCA_918026665.1. Lineage (NCBI taxonomy): Eukaryota > Metazoa > Arthropoda > Insecta > Coleoptera > Chrysomelidae > Diabrotica > Diabrotica balteata. The sequence goes on along the minus strand of OU898276.1, from coordinate 145,894,085 downwards.
AAATTTTTGACCTCTTTGACGATTCAAAATTTAAAAGTTACGCCAAAGAATTTCCAAGATATTTATTAGACAGGTTGATTAAAAATTATCCATCATTCTTTAATAAAATTAAATTAGACAATGAATTAAAAGTTTTACATGCCGATCCAAATATTTTCGGAAGATGGGATAAGTTACAAGATACGTATAATTTTATATAGGTACTGCAATTCATTACAACAAACTGTTACCGAAATTAATAAATTATTGTCATTAATTTCTCTCATTACCACCAACGTCTGCCTCAAATGAACGAGATTTCTCTTGCCTCAAATTAATCAAAAATTATTGTCGAAATACCATAAAACAAGAGAGAATGCTTGTCTCAAATGTCAATAGAAAAAAAACTTTTAAAATCTCTTCAAAACTCTAATAAATTTTACGATGGCGTTATTACCCATTTTGCTACTTCCAAACAACGTAGACTAGAGTTAATTTATAAACATGTTTAAGTTCTAAATTTAAAGGAAAAAACAAAAAAAATAAATAAAAAAACAAGAAAACAAAAAATCTCCTATGATGATTGAAGTCTTTATTGGACGGTATATCTATCTGTGGATACAAAAAATACCTTGCCGACCTTGTCTCTCAAGCCACGAGCCGCCACTGATTCCACTTCATAAAAAAGTAAATAAAAATACTCCAGACAGTTACAGACCTATTACAATAGTACCTACCAATTATGTCTAGCTCTCAATTTGGTTTTAGAAAAAAATCCCCAACAAATTAAGCTTTATTAGAAGTAATAGAACATATTGTTCACGGTCTTGATACATTTGATCCTACTAATGGATTGATGTGTGACCTTACTACTCCTAGATATCACAGTTTATAAGATAAGGACTGATTATAACCGAACTATTAGATTACCAAGATGTTTGACCAAATACAATATTTCTGACATTAATTTTCGGGAAAACACCCTAATATGAAGAATTTTAAAAAAGCGGCCTTCCGAGGTATATGTATTCTGCCATTAAATGATATATTCTAGACTAATGTTATATTTTCAGGAATACTTTTAGTAAATGATACCTTAAACTCATTATACGATACGTTCCTGCCTTAAGCGATAAGTGACCTTAATATTTTACGCTCTGGTCTTCTCTATTTAATTACATACTACATTACTCGGTATAAATCGCGATCCATAACGGTTTATTACACCGAGGCCCTCTACGACGTCAAAGAGAAAACAGGTCACAAAAACCGATTTATATCCAACTTAGTAAAAGTCTAAGCATGAAATATGACACTCGTTATAACGCGACAGTCGAAGTAACGAACTATCGCGTATATATCGTTGAAATTGCTTGAAATGTGTGTTTTCGTTCCAGAGACTGACCAATTCGTATCTAGCCTAATAGGGGTCTGACAGGGTCATATATCTCGAACAAAAAATAAGTTATAAGAAGCAAAGATCACTCCCCGACGAAAAAGTTGTAATATCAACTTTTTATCTTTGAACGAGGAGCGTTTTTAGTGAAATTTTTCTTTCTTGAATCCGAATGTTAGTGAGATTACATCATGAAAGCCAGAGCTTTTATGAAATATGAGAGCATTTAGTAACTCCTTTTGGCTTTTTGTTGAAAGGAATAAAATATTTAATGAAGCACTCTGTGAAAAATTGGCATCCCAGACTTTCAATAACAAGCTATTTTTTAGTTTACTGTAGATTAACTGGTCTATTAGCGTTTTAAAATGTTAAATGGACATTCTCAAAGTGAAATGATGATGTTCCTTATCGAGAGCTTTGAGAACTTTAATAATTTGTTATGAGCTTAATCGAAATAAGTTTAGTTCAGTTTAAATAGAGGTTTAATCTATTATTTTAAAAATATTTTAACCCTTATTTAATATGTACGTTTGGAATTTCAAATTCTAGGTAACTTTATACCCTATCTAAATTATTTGTATTTAGTTTTATGACTCATAAAGAACAAAATTTTCTCTTTTTGGATTTTTATCTATTAATGTATCAGTAGGTCTTCTCTTTGCTACTCCAAATTGGTTCGTCTATCTGAAAGCATATATAATATATTTCTTGAACATTCAAACGTTTAGAATAGTTTAAGGGTTTATTTATATTTTTATTTTTGTTGAATCGGCTTTAGAAATTGTTAAAAATCGACAATTAAGTTAATGGGGTTATTTACAAAGATCTTATTTTTTTCGTTTTATGTATACATGACCCTGTCTGTTTTTTAATGTAACTCCAGTAAATTGTCGTTCTGTCATTTTCGTGGACTTTTTACTGATTGTCTTTTGCCATCTTTACTACTCTCTTTGTTGTCATTGGGCTTATATGATCGTTTCATTCTACCCTTCTATTTCTTACCCAGTTCTTGATGTTCTCTACCTTGCATCTACGTCGTATATCTGTACTTAACCTCTTTCCTATAGTGTCTTACCATCAATTTTTCTAAGTTTTTTTATCTTTGCTGTTCTTTACATCCTTTTTGTCCCCTTTGTGGCAGGCCTTGATTTTGCCGCATATGTCATTATTGGTCTGATGACTGTTTTGTAAATTCTGCCTTTCGTTGCGTTCCCGATCTTATTATTTCTCCATATTGTTTCATTTAGCCAGCCAAAGGCTCTGTTTGCTCTATTCATTTGATCTTCCACTTCAGTTTCGAGCTTTCGGTAGCTAGATAATGTGATGCCTATACTCCATTCGCTTAGCTCGGGCATATTTTGACAGATTCATTGTCGGAAACCTACAACACAACAATTCCTACTTCTCAGTATTAATAGCTCAAGTATACTATTATTGCAGACTTCTTTCTTTGAAAAAAAGAAGAATTATTCTAAATAGTAGAAGTGTATACTAAACCCATCAAATTTTCCCTGTATATTTAAAATATAATTTGAATTGTTACAATTTAACATATTGTAGTAAATATTGGATTATTGGCGTTGTTTATTTAATTTAATATAGTTTTATTGGTTTATTATCGTTGTTTAATTCTTTTGTTAGTTCTATTTAGTTAATTAGTTATATTTTAAATTTTAATATTATGCATAATCAAAGGTTTCCATTTGTTCCATCGGCTAATGCGTTGGTAGGTAAGTTTTTCTTAATAAATATGATAAAATTACTTTTTAAAATTTATTATTTTTAGATGAGTAAGGATGCTGTTCCTAAATTACAAGGTAATGAAACTGCACAAAGGTTTATTCAAAATGCCTACCATTTTTTTTTAATTATTTGCCGAATGAAAACCTTGTTGAGGTAAGTTGATCATTAAAATGTATTTATCGAATTATGTAAATGTTAAAAATGTTCTTAATAACAAAAACATTTCAGTTAACATCCAAATGTCTAAAAGTCTCAGAAAAAAAGTGTGCGGAAATATAAAGATGGGCATAATACAACCCTAACATAGAAGCAAAATCGCAAAAGGAAATTAACGACTGACTTAAATCATAGTATCAAAAATCAAATTCGCTTAGAAATTTATCGGATGTATGAAGAAAGTAAATTTTTATTATATATAAAAAAATATATTTTATAAAAAAGTTAGGCTAATTTAGTTTATATCGTTAAGTTGCGCCAAATATAGGCAACCAACTTAAAGTTTTTTAATTCTTTATTATTAATCCTCTTCTAAATCCTCTTACCATATGGAAGTACACTTATTTTGTAAGATAATAAAACCACAGTTTATGTTAATGCCATCCAATGAACTGTTAATCGTTAATCATTGATTCCATCCTAGTCACAACATATTATGAACTTGCTGTGTTCATTTAACCTCACTTTGACTTCTTAATTTTGTAGAATTTATTCTCACTATTTTTATTTTGTATAATAAATAATTTTATTATTTGGTATTAATACATTATACGGTGTAAATAAATTAATATTGATTGTCTGTAATTCGCAAAGTTCTATTTTATTTACTTTTGTTTACATTAATATTGACTAAGAGCACGTATGCTTGGTTGTATATGTATAGTCCTTTGCAGCCACTTCGAGTCTGTCAAAAAGTAACTAACTTCGCAAAAAAATAATTACTAAATTCACTAGACAGTTCGGACTGGGAATAATAAACCGGGTATAGCTATTTTAACTGCATCACTCGTTCTATTATCTGACCTTTTAACTCCAATTTACATCTAAGTAAATTTGCTGTTGTAATCATGCATTTTGTCTTGTTTGGGGAAATTAACATGTTATGTGGATTATAAGATTATTTTAAATTGTACTTTTTTTATTATTTTATCCATAATTAGGTTAAACAATAAAGGACTCAAGGAATCTCCCTGCCTTATTCCATTGCCAGCTTTAATAGAGTTGTTTAGTTGTTCTTCTACTTTTACTTTTATTGTGTTGTTTTGGTAGAAATTTTCGATCGTTTTGATTATCCGTATAGGTATCTCTTTTGCGTATAGTAAGTGAATAACGTGTTTTAATTTGACCTGGTTAAATGCCTTCGTAAGGTCTACGAAACAAAGATATGCTGGTTTGTTGTATTCTAATGATTTCTTACACTTGCCTCATTATAAATATACCATCGGTGCATGATCTTTCCGACCTAAAACCTTGTTGTTCTTCTGCTACTGTTATAATTTAACACTATGTACGGTACAAAGATGAAAAATAAAATAATAATGAAGGAAATATAATCAGCAAAAATCAAAACGGAACAAAAAGAGAAACATGACGACAAACACGGTAAAAGCGCTTACAAACATATTAAAAAGAGAGGAAAACTTGGACGGAAGCAAGAAATAAAGAAAAATGGACAAATTTGTATAGTTGTATAGTACAAATCTTGTATTATAATTTTTTATTGCATATAATTCCATTTTAAATTCATCAATTCTAAAAAAATATTACATGAGATACATTCGGTGGCTTCACCTGATTAGCTTCAGATTGACCTATGCAATTGGCATCCAGATAAGTGTCAGTTGGGCAGTTCAAATGTGTTAAACATAAATATTTATACAATTTTTTATCAAATTATGTATTCCCGTTTTTCTACAAATGTTCAAGTAATACAATTACAGTACAAAAACTAATGTAGCAATTTTTTAGTAGTTTTAGAGAATAAAAGTTTTAAATCTATTCACAGTTTTCGTTGTTTTCCTGAGCGTAGGTGAAAATAAGGTAATAATAAGGTCAATGGAAAGGCAAAAAACCAAATATGTTACTATTAAGTTAAGTGGCCCTTCTGGGGTTTTAAGGATTCCATTAACTTATTAGAATCACCACTGTGTTCGATAGGTAGTGAACATGAAGAGTACAAAACTGTAATTAACCATGCTGTGAATTATTTAACGTTTTCTCACATACCAATGTTAAAATTCACAAATATGTATTTACCTTCTTCTATTTCTTATAGTGATGAGCACCTAGAGTGCTTTGGCGAATTACCTTAAGGGCAGACATCTGTCTTTTGCGGCATGCAAAAGATCGCCAGTGTTATTTATACCTGTCTAGTTCTTTATGTTCCGTATCCACGACATTTTTTTGCGACCTACTCCCCTTTTGCCTTCAATCCTTTCCTGGATGATCAGTTGAGGGATTGCGTATTTTTTTCCTCTCCTTATATGAGCGAGGTATCCAATTTTTCGTACCTTGATTAAATTGAGTAATTCTCTCTTAGTATTTGCTTTTTTTAAAACTTCCTCGTTTCTCACCCTATCTGTCCATGATACGCGGAACATTCTTCGCAACTCCTTATTTTGAAGGCCTCCAACTGATCAATGGAAGGTACTCTTAATGTCCATGTTTCCATGCCGTATAATAATATGGACCATACATAGCATTTAACCATCCTTTAGCGGAGATTGCGGTTACATAGTAACGGTTTAAATTTGATAAAAGCTTTACCTAAAGTACAAATATTTGCATATATAGCTTAATAATTAAAGTTCCCATAAAAATAGTCAGAAGGACTAAGATCAGGACTTCTGGGAATCTAACAAATATTGTATTAGAATTTTAGTACAAGTTTATAATACAAGAAATAGTTTTTTGTTTCGTAAGTCAGAAGTATATCAAGTATTCCTGTCTTGCTGAAGCCATCTTCTCTAGTTGTATCCTTGAAATTCTTTGGTCAAAATGTCTCTTAGCATTTCGCAATTGAGTGCTTGCTCGCGTTGATTTTTGTTGAAATATTGATCTAGGTTCATCAAATAAAAATTTCCTTCTGTGTTAAACAGAATGTTAGTGAACTTCTGTAGCATTTAATTAACTACCAATTTAGCATTTGTACAAGAAATTAATATACATTTTTAGTTAACCTAAATCTAAAATTTTCGTGTGTTTGAAGCCCAGTATTTCGTTGTTATTTTCTGCATCTAATTTGTAGTTGCGATTCACACAGAACATCATAAATTGTTTCCATATACAAGATTTAGATTTTCTTGTGTTACTCGGTATATTTTCTTCAATGTTTTGGTTTATAACTTCGTTTGAAGTACCAGCGAAACGACTCATTTTGACGTATACAGCTACAATAATTTTTTTGGCAAACGTCAAACTTTGTTTTGCGATCGGTATCCATGGTTACGTCGTTGAAAACACGAAGCTGATAGACCAATCAGAATTGAAAGACAGTTGGTGTTTTCGCAATAACACAAGCTGTCTTTGGTTTGTGATTGGTCAGATTATGTGAAAATTTTAAGATGAGTAAAATAGTCAGTGGAAACATTAGGGTATTTTTAAATGAGACAGCCAGCGCAGCGCTTCGTTTTAAAAGATTATCTTTCGAATTTTGTAGACAAACAGAACGACGCGACGACAGGTTAGTAGAAAAACATATTGAATATTTTAACGGAACAATTAGACAAGTTGTTATTTTGCAAGAAGATTCAATGAATTTGTTATTGCTTACGGTTATTTTCATATAGAGCATTTACAAAAGGATCATAAAACAAAGATTATTTAAGTACATCTTCGTTACAACTTCTAAAGAAATGCAAAAGGATATTATTTAGGTAAGCGATGTGGTTTTATTATTTATGAAGAATAAGTAAAATTGAATGTGTCGTAAGCTATTTTAAAATATATTTATAAAAATTAAAATATATGTACAGTTTAATTTAGGATTTATATTTGGAATAACTAAATTTAAGCAAATATGCAGGGTATTTCAAAAAGGTACGTCATAAATTAAATCAAGCATTCCAGGGACAATAATAAATTTATTGAATCCAACTTACTTTAGTACAAAATTGTACACAAAAAAAGTTACAGCCCTTTGAAGTTACAAAATAAAAATTGTTTTATTGCATCTCCTAAACCACTTGACATTTTGTAATGAAAATGGACACGTTACTTTCTTGTTCTGAAAGCATTTTTCATACAAAAGAAATAACAAAATCTAAGAGCTCAGAAAAATTTTAAGGGACGTGTGCAGCCCTAAATCTCATCAAACTTTTGAGTACGTTCAAATCAAATGAGTTTTATGGCATCATTAGTTTAACACACTGTTTTTAAAACTTTTTGCCTGTTATTATTTTTTTTAAAAAACTAGTTTTTTCCTAGTTGGCCATAAAACTACAATTCGTCTCTACGGATACAATAATTACAAACAGTTCCATCAATAACAGTCAATATTTTGAAGCTATCATTTATTGTTTAAATAAGATTAATTTTGATATAACAATGGCCTACACATTTCAGGAAATGGAATATATATGGGCACATTTTGGCCGACGAAAATCCTCACGCCGAAAAACGACTCATTACCACAGGACTTTCAAAGTTAATATTTGGGCAGGAATTGTGGATAACAATCTAATAGACCCAGTATTTCTTTTCAACAATTTAAATGCTGATAATTATTTGCAGTTCTTAGCAAACGATTTACAAGAGTATTTGGAAGAAGTGAATATTGCAATAAGGCAAAATATGTGGTTTCTACAAGATGGCGCTCAACCGCCTTACAGTAATGAAGTCCGGGAATACCTTTTCAGGCAGTATCCTGGTCGGTGGATTGGCCACCCAGAAGTCCAGGTCTTTACTCCATGGACTTTTGCGTTTGGGGGTTTATGAAAGAAAAAGTGTATTCTGTAACAATAGAGGACAAACAATTGAGGGTTAGAATAATTGAAGCTGCAAATCAATTTCGTCAGAAAAATATGATTTTTCAGCGCATTCGGTTTTCCCTTTTAACGATACCGAATGTGTATTGAGGAAAATTGGGGTCATTTTAAACATGTACTGTAATATATTTATAGAGGTTATAGACATTTTTTGTAATAGTTAATTTATTTAAAAACCCCCTCTGTGGCTCAGTGGTAAGAGCGCCTACCTTTAAACCTAAAGGTCGTGAGTTCGAATCTCATCTGGGTGGAGAAATTTTCGTTTATTAAAAATTAATGAATGAAAATAATTTCTATCCTTATGCTATCGGTACTCACCGGAGGGACCGCAGACAATTAGCGTCTCTTAGCAAAGACAATGACGTCGACTTTGATAAGTATCAAGACATTTACTCTACACACACACACACACACACACACACACACACACACACACACACACACACACACACACACACACACACACACTACACTAGGTACCTGACTGTACCATGCCAATGATCTTAGTTGTCGAGGCATTAACTCTAAAAAAAATAATTCATTTAAGACATTTATTTAGTTAAACGCAATTTTTTAACTGTTGTAACTCAATAAAAATTGTTTTTTGAAAAAAGTGAGAGGAGGCAAAAAATTTTTAAAAATAATGTGTTAAACTAATGATGTCACAAAATTCATTTAATTTGAACGTACTCAAGAGTTTCAGGAGATTTAAGGCTGCACATCCCCCTTAAAATTTTTCTTTGCGCTTAGATTTTATTGTTTCTTTTTTATGAAAAATACTTTCAGAACAAGAAAGTAACGTGTTAATTTTTATTACAAAATGTCAAGTAGTTTAGGAGATAATGCAATAAAACCATTTTTATTTTGTAACTTCAAAGTTCTGTAACTTATTTTTGTCCCCGAAAGGCGTGATTTAATTTATGACATACCATTTTGAAACACCCTGTAGTAATCGTCATTTTGACACTTACTGTCCACCAATATTTTTTTTGGTTGTAGAGTAAACTGTTAAAAGGCGATAAATAATATAAAGTCGATAAATTATATAAAGTGCTTTCTATAAACAAAACATTTTAAGCCTTAAGCACCATAAAACACATTTTCAAGTCTTTAATATTTAATTGAATTAATTATGTACATTTTCTCCCAATATTAGAGTCTTCTTTGAAAGCGTAAATAAAGGGCATCAAGTCAGCTGTCAAAAATGTTTAGCGCCCCAAATGCCCTTATTCGCCGAGTGGAAACATTTCAATTGATTGATGTTGACTACGAAGTTTCTACGTCGTTGTTTCTAAAATTTCTTTCCGCACTCTTGTGTTGATATTTCGATTTTCTTGTTAGGATGCTCCGAACATGTCAATAAAGTCAATAAGTATTTAAAAAATAAATAAAATATACTGCTTTCTCTATTTGTGAAGAATATTTTTGCAATCAAGGTAGTTTTTAGATTTTATAACACTTATTTCAAGTTAGTAATCTGAATCTATTTTCATGTGGTACCTTAATACAATATACTATTTTTACTGCGAATATGCTACAATTTTAGTCTAAAATATATTCGATACAAAATCGAAACGATAAATAAACTTATTTTAGTAATTTTAATAGTTTTAACCCTCCATCACTCGCACCGTTGGAAAAAATCTAACATTTTAAATATTTCGCCATAGTTTTTAAAATATAGCTTCCTTTGGGGGGCTCTGCCACCAGGAATACTCCTATGAAGACTCGTATAAGACTATTTAAATAATGGTGGGAGTACCTTTTATCTTATAGCCGACAGCAATAAGTTGTTATTTTGGTTTATTGCAAGTAAATATGGACAAGAAAATGGAAAACCAGTTACTAAAATGGTATGAACAGATAGACAGTGATGTAGAACCACTAGATTCTGGTAAGGACTTAAGTGATGTTCGTTCTGAACACAGTATCCACAATACAGATTTTGAGCAGTCCACACAAGATCTACCCAGTGATCCTGAAGATGTCATGGAAGAAAGCGGCCAAGATGATGGTTATCCAAGATTTTATTACAAAGATAAAACACCATGGTTGAAACATAAGAAACACACTACCCAAAGGACAGACCAAAACTTGTAATATTGTTACGACCTTAACTGGGGTAAAAGCAAAAGAAAAAGGCTCCAAAACCATACTAGAATGCTGGAAATTGTTTTTCTGGGATACTATGATCAATAGTATTGTAAAATATACAAATCAAAAACTGGATATGATGAGAGTGTTTAATAATCGCCTTAGGGATTCTCCTGCTGTTGACTACGAGGAAATGCAAGCATTTATCGGACTTTTGTTTGTTGCTGGGGTAAAGAGAGCGCAACATTTAAATAATGATGAACTCTGGAAATAAGATGGCACAGCTCCAGATATTTTTGCAGCTACTATGTCCAAGAAAAGATTTCACTAAATAATTTAAGCTGTAAGATTTGACGGCGCCACTAATAGGCAAGATATATGAAATGTTTGTCACTAACTGTTTATCTGCATACTTTCCTGGAATTTATGTGACCATAGATGAAATGTTGGAAGCATTCTGTGGTCGATGCAAATTTCGGCAGTGTATAGCCAATATGTCAGCGAAATAGGAAATCAAGATTTATGCCTTGGTGGACGCTACAACATTTTTCACACAAAATCTCGAAATTTACCCCGGCAAACAACCTGAAGGACCATATCAATTACCCAACGATGCATCTAGTGTGGTAAAAAAAAACTTATACGACCCATAAGTGGAACCGGTCGAAATGTAACTACGGATAACTACTTTTTCTCTGTACCCTTAGCCACGATTGAACTTTATTGAAAGGCTGTTCTCTATGGGTCAGTTAAAACACACCATTAAAAGATGTTACAAACGAAGTTTTACAATGCTTAACTAAATTTTAAAATATAGTTTGTCCAATATTTTATATGTTATATTTTATATGTGTGTTAATAATTTTAAGTGTGAAAGCTTTATATAAATAATCTCAACGACTATGTCTTGAAAAAGGAATAAAACAATTCCGAGAGCTAGACCAAAAGTCAAAAGAATGTTTTTATAACATCCCGGTCAAACTTCTGACTGCAGCCATGCAGGCAATTTTATCACTTAATGAACAACTAAAGTAAAAACTAAAAACTTATAAATAACCATACCTATTACCGTAAATCAGAAAATATTATAGCCGTTAGGCCACAAACTAATAAATAATAATAACCACAAACTTTAGATCCCTGGTTCAATTTCCCCCTCTGTCCTCCTGCTCCTTCTTCTTCATCGACCCAGAAATCAGACAGTGTACTTCACTCCATTTTTTCTCTCCTCTCAACATTATGCTTACCAAGTTTCTTTCATCCAGCCCGAAACCCATTCGCCTCTCGAAATCTCCCCTCTTATTTGCCCATCTCTGGCAGTTAAAAAAGTGGTCGGGAGCGTCCGGTAAACTATAAATAGTACAGTCTGTCGAGGCAAATTTGCCTATTCTATTTGTGAAGGTTTAAAACTACCATGTCAGGTCAAAAACTGCGTCAGGAAGTAGTCTAGTTTCCTAAGCTTACATTCCCACTATGGCATCAGATTGGGAATAAGCTCCTTTGTCTACCTTGTCTTTACGCTATCATTAACCCATTATCTCTGTCGCTTTACTATCGTTCTTCCTCTCTCTGGCATATAAAGCCTCATTTAAAACCGTCCCATATGCGAAAGATCCCTGAGGGACATTCTCCTTTGCGAAGTCTCCATCAGCTTAGCGTATTTTGCAGTGTTCAGTACGCTACACCACACGGGGGCAGCGTAGGTTACCACCGACCGGAAAACTCCATTTAGCACCCTTCTTGTGGTACAACCTGGGCCTCCAATATTTGGCATCAGCCATATCAACACCTCGAGATTTCGATTCGCCTTTTCTATCGTCTTTTGAATGTGTACTTCGAACCTTCGTCCTTTCGACAACCAGACACTTAATCGATTTAACTTAATTTATAGTACCAGATACCAGTACCAGTACTTAATTTAAAAGAGAATAAGCTTTATTCACACCTTACATGTATTGGTTAGGTTTTATTATGACAGGGCAAAAAACATCAGCTTTTTGTTGGGAATGTTTATCATACGCTTTATTTGAGTTACAAGCTCTATTCCAGAAGGACTACTACCTAATGCTACACATTTGTTATCATGCCGTTTTACCAGAATCATCCCCTTGTGAAAGTCAAATTTGGAGACATAGGAGCTTTTGCATAATTTTTTCAGATTTTAATAGATAACCTTGAATTATATCTGCTCTAAATATTCCGAAGCGGTGAATTCCAAAGTTAGTTTTTAAAAATGGAAGCAATGGTAGGCTGCTAAAATAATTGCCAAAAAATATTACCGTCTTACAAAAAACACTTTCTATTTTTATAGTAATATTTTTATAGTAAGTGTATGTTTTTCTTACCCTCACATAATATAGTAAATATATATTATACGTCATTTATCTTAACTTACAATTACAGTAACCTATATTTTTAGAAGTTTTGCGGAAAAATTAATTATTGTGAAGTAGTAAAATTTCCGATCAATAATATTTCAATCATCAATTTGTAGAATAAAGTAGCAATAAATCAACCGTATCGTTTCAAGAACAAAATTTAATTAAAATGTCAAATGTTGGCAGTTCATATTTCTTTCCTAGATGGCGTCGTTACCTTGCTGGACAAACGGAGTGACTTGTCATCATAGCCTTTTATATAGTTTTATATATAAAAGGCTTTTATATTATATAAGTTTTTTTCTAGTTTTTCTTTCTCAACTTTTTAATTATTTTTTCGTCTTTAATATTATACATGTACATTACATTTATTGGACGAAATTTCTTTTCCTATTTTATTTTCCGACAAAAGAAACAAAATAAAAAACGAAGTAATTTTGTCGGATCATAAATAAACCGCGCTGATGGTCAAAGGCATTAATAATAAAAGGAAATGTTGTAGGTACGATATAACAAATCTGTACTATACGGCCCACTTTTATGGCTCAGTGTGTAACACAGCTGCTGCGACCCTTAGGTGGTTTGGAAATAAGCTTCCACTTTGAGGCCCAAAAAAGGTTAACAATCAAATTATTACGTCAAACGTCCAATTTTCTGTAAAATAAAAAGTTACTGAAATGTGTTTTATACTGTGAGGCCAGAGAGTCTACTGCGATCTCTTGTGAGGGGAAAATCAAAACAGTTGCTAAGAATATTTTGACATGTACAGGGTATTGTAAAATAGTAATTTAAAAGAGGTATTATTTTTGGTTTTTAATTAAATAACTGACAAAATATATTACTAATCCATTGATACAGATCTATTCAGAACTGGATAACGTTAAAAAAGTAATAATAGGTAACCCTAAAGTACTAAGGTCACAGATGTATCACGTATTCATTAACCATCCATTTGATATACTTCCAAAGAGGTTAGTACTTCTTGTTTATAACAATATTATTATTTAATTAATCTTAAAATGTATATACTAATCTTAGTAATTAAAATTTAAAGTCAGAAGTAAAATACACTTTATATAGGAAATGAAACAGTAAATAGACTTTATAGAGAACAATTTAAGGGTTGTACATAGAACTGCAAATTGTCCATTTCATTTTCAACTTCTATGAATATTACCTAAAATTTTGTTTCTTTTTATTTTTTTAAAGTAAACAACATATTTAAAGGTGTAAAGCATAAATTTTTATAATTTTTGACTATAGTCTAGATATTCCTGTTGCTATTTATTTGTACATAATTCTATATAATACAGGAGGACATTAAAAAATGATGTCTAAATTTGTATAACGAAACATAAATAATAAGGAAGGAAATTTTAGTAAACTTCATTTAAAACAAGGAAAATAAAACACAGAATATAAAACAAGAAATTGTGTGTAACTGCTTAGAATCGTCAAACAACTGCAGAAATCACTATTACTCTTATTATATATATATATATATATATATATATATATATATATATATATATATATATACTATATATACTATATATACTATATATACTATATATACTATATATACTATATATACTATATATACTATATATACTATATATACTATATATACTATATATACTATATTATCTTTTTCTTTTGGTGCCTATGCATCACTGTCTCATGTTTTTCAACCACGATGTCCTTCTGCGCGCCTGAGATCTTTTTTGCCTTAGTTGAATTAGTTGATACTTCTCATTGCGCATCACATGCCCTAAGTATGTCATCTTTCTGATTTTCACGATACGCATAATTTCCAGATCATTATTCATACATTGGATCACGGTGTTGTATGGATATAGGAAATTCTGAGTATGCAGCGGTAGCACCACATTTCGAAGGCTTTTAATCGTTTGGATGTTGCCTCCGTGAAGGTCCAGGCTTCGACACCTATATAAAAGGGTAGAAAATACATAGCATCTCAAGACTCGTGTTCTTATATCAATGTTCAGGTGCATATTACATAAAATCTCTATCTTAAATTGTTTTTGATTTTACGAGTGATTTTTCTATAGCTTTCCTAAAAAGCATTGCCAAGTAAGTATTAAACAACGTCGGTGATAAAATGCAGCCCTGACGTACTTCCCGTTTTATCGTGAATTCTTGTGATGTTTCTTTGTCTACTCGTACAGTTTCTGTTTGCTGTAAGTATAAATTTTTAATTAGACGTAAATCTTTGTCATCAATACTAGATTCTTTTAGTACCTAAAATAATTTTTAATGCCGCACCTTGTCAAATGCTTTTTCAAAGTCTATAAATCATGCGCAAACTTCGCAATTTACGTCTCGAGCTCTTTGTATCAATACTTGTATGGAAGATAGGGCCTCTTGCGTTCTCTAAACCCAAACTGAACACTAATGTTTTCTTAAAATTTTCTATATATGCGAGAGTGAATAACAGAAAGAAGGATTTTGAGTGCATGGGTCATTAAGCTTATATTTCTGTAATCAGAGCATCTGGTGGCATTTGCCTTTTTAGAGAGAGGGATGAAGGTGGAGACTAGCCAATATGTAAAAAATTCTGCAGTTTCATAGATTTTGTTCAGTAGATTCGTTAGGAATTTGAGTTGGTTGTTTTTAAATAGTTTCAATATTTCAGCTTGTATGTTATCAGGTCTAGATGCTTTGTTGGTTTTTAGTCCTTTTTTGCATATGTTACTTCACTGAGCGTTATTTCTGGTCCTGAATATCCAGAAACACTGACTTCTGTCTTTTGCTCTTTCTTGAATAATCATTCCATGTATTGATTCCATCTCTCAAGTATCGTCTCAATTGTGCTCGTTCAGTATTAGGTTATGACCTATGACTTCGTGGCCCGTTTCCTCTTGTTAAGTTTTTGATCGTTTTATGTAGGTTAAGAGTGTCGTGCTTTTGTTCTAGGGATTCTATTTCTATGCATTGATCTTGTAGCCATGTTTTTTTGCTTCTTTAATCTTTTTATTAATAATTTTGTTTATTTCTTTGCAACTTTCTTAATTTTTATTTTTGGGTTTCCTTTGTTCTTTTATTAGCTCGAATACTTCTTGTCTCATCCACGGCTATTTCTTCATATTATTTTCTGGTTTAAGTTTATTATCTACCACTGAATTACACATATTTTTAACTTTATTTCACATATCATCCACACTTACATTTTTTTGATTAATATCTGAGATTACCATGCTGTTTATTTTGTGGTTGATCTCCTCTTTGACTTTGTCTCTTATGTTTTTATCTTTCGTTTTCTGGTTGTCCGGACGTTTTTGTGCTTTTATTTTTGGCTTTTTTCATGTTAAGTTTAAAACGTCCTAGTTAAAGATTATTGCACTATCCATTTCCTGGCAGAATTGAACAAGCCGGGCTCCTCTCTCATTTCGCGTTCCTAGTCCAAAGTGTCCCAGAGTATTGCCAACACCTCCTTTGCCTACTTTGGCGTTGAAATCTCCTAGCAGGATATTCACTTCTTGTTTTTTTGTATGTTTTAGGGATTATTTAGGGTAATGATGAACCATACCTACAATAATACAATTTAATAGTGGTTAAATGAATCAACCTTGTTAATAAATGCACACAACATGCAATTAGACACATAGCCGTGATGATCGCCAACATCTGGAACGGATAGGCACTTTAAGAAGAAAGAAGAAGACATTAGATTTGGAAAAACATAGTGTTAAAAAACTTGGTTTTTTTTTGAACGAACAATGTTACAATATTTGTTATATACGATAATCTAATCTGCAATATATTAAAAAGTCAATTAGAGCACTCTACACATTTGGGGAACTAAGTATCTGATTTAGGTTACCGTTAATATTAGGCGCTAGTCTATGTAATGTATAATAACTGCACTCAACTAGTAAGTGTTCTACTGTCAGGCGATGAGAATCACAATGTGCACAAGCAGGTGTGTTTGGAGTTTTAAAATAATGGGTTTGTCCCTCCTAGTCATTGTAGATGTCTCAAATGAATATACAATGGGACTGATTATGTGTAGTCTTGTATTTTGTCCATTCCAATGATTTTGCCATGTTGTACGAGTGTTTTGTTTTATGGTTGCTGCTAGATCTTGATGAAGTTGAAGTTTTTCTAGGCGTAGGTCATAACAACTTGCTTATCTTGCTGTGATATTAGCAGACTCATTTTCACTGATCCCCACATGAGATGGGGTACAAAGA
Source organism: Diabrotica balteata (assembly GCA_918026665.1). NCBI lineage: Eukaryota > Metazoa > Arthropoda > Insecta > Coleoptera > Chrysomelidae > Diabrotica > Diabrotica balteata. Next base: position 145,877,299 of record OU898276.1, on the reverse strand, counting down.
ATGGTTATTGATGTTCCTTTGCTGTAGTGTTGATGATAGATATGTTGAATTTTTTGGACTATCGAATTTATCGAGTATGGCGATGGACTGAATTTAAGAAAGAGAATCAGTGCATATATCTAGAGATTTCTTATTAAAAAAAGTTCTTTCAAGAGCTTTAAGGATACCATATAATTCTGCAGTGTGAACACTACAAGTGGTTGGTAGTCTATGTAGAGCTAAGGTTATGTTTTCGGTACAGACAGCACAGCCAGTATTCTTTTCTTTTTTATGTCGAGTTACAATAATATTGAAAGCAGGCAGCTTATTCGTCCATGGAGGAATATTGGAAGTATTGAGAGAAGTAGTTATATTTAGGTCTATAGCTTCAAGTAAAGGATTTTCTAATTGTGGAAGGAAGTAAACAGATCTGTCTCTATTTTTAGGAGCGTGGTGGATGTTAATGAGCTTAATTATTAGGATTTTGACCTAGTAATTAAGCTTATAATCTAATCTAGAGTGAATAAGAGCTCTGTAGATTCTTAATAATATATTTTCTTTAAAATCCATAAGGAATCTAGGTTCCTGTAGTTAGCTGTATCACAAAATTTTTTATTAAAAATTCTTTATAAAAGGTATATAATTTAAAAAACCCAATCGGGCTATATCACAAAACGTCATCGGAATATGGAATATGAATTCCGAAAACGTTTTGCCCGATTGGGTTTTTTAAATTATATACCTTTTATAAAGAATTTTTAATAAAAAAAATTTATATTTTCTTTAGCTCCCCATTGATGATGTGCAACTGTTTTTAATATGTTTAGTTTACCAGCACAGTTGTCCTTAAGATTTTTTAAGTGTATTTTCCAGTTTAACTTCTGATCGAATATAAGCCCCAAGATTTTATGATGATCAGTAAATAACTAGATCATTAGCATACAATAGAGCTTTTACCGGTTGACGAACTTCTTTTGAGATGTCAAAAATTTGCTAAGTTAAACATAATTAATGATTAATCTCAAATCCGCCAATACCAAACCACCAAGCTCCGCCATACAAATCCACCCGTCCAACCAATCATTCAATGAGCCCCGTAGACGTTCATAATTGTCTCAAACCTTTAAATTTGGTGGCATCGTTCCATGTCGTTTGTATAATATTGCAAAAGATTGGTGGATGTTAATGAGCTTATAATAATAAATCAGTGCTTTGTTTATCTTTATTGGAGAACCATCTCTAAATGAAGCCAAATGTTCATTTAAAAATTTTTAAATCTTTGTATTTTCGAATATCAACATTATTTTCTGCAAAGTTTGTGTATTTTTTGTTTTTTTTTTTTTTGTTAAGTTAGCACAATCCGTCAAACATTCCGTGTACGAATCAGTATCAATAGGATTATTTCGGCATAACCTTCCCATATCTTGTCAGATATACGGGAAAAGACAAGTTCACGCGCAGAATGGCCAGCGAATGTCTCTGCTAATTTTCCGCTTGAAGTGGATAGCTATAAAACGATTTTGTGTTCGTTTATGGACATCAAAGTAGATGGTACTTTTGTAGCTATTCAGCTCGAGTTGTGATTGTATTTTAATATTTAATTGCTTTTAACTTAGCTACTTTTTAATTAAACTATTCATAAATTAGTAACATTTATAGTTGCTAAATAAAGAAATAAACTCTACACTGGAAAAGGCTCGTACACGTTGTATAAACAAACAAATTACTTATTATTCTTAATTTTTGGATATATTGTAACTTTAATGAGAGGTAATAAATAAAAACTATAACGAACCGGTGGTTGTAGTTTGTGACATATGTATGACTTTTTCAAGAACCAGATTGAACAGTATAAAGGAAAAAAGGTCTCTCTGACATATTCTGTTATTTGTTTTAAAAGATTTAGGCGTTTTCCGCTGAATTTGTACTCTACCTTCAACTTTTTTTTAGAGATCATTCCTAAGTATGTTTAGTAGATCTTTGAAACTCTTTTTTGATGGTTTATGTATAAAAGCCTTCAAATATTTAAGAATTTATTCGCAAAGTGGTTACGTTTAATCCGTCTAACATCGTTTTTTTTTGGCTGCCCATGAATATTCCTTTCATCCTCTTCTCTGGCAATAAGGTCTCCTTTTTTCTATCCCTTTTAATCTCGGAATGCCCAGGCACCCAGAGTGAACTTACTTTGTTCCGTGTTTCGATCTGAATGGGTTTCAAAGCCAGTTCCTAGGTAACTTGAAGTTAAGTCGATTTGATTCCAGTGCATTTAGTGCCGCTTTATCCTGCGATATAATTTTTATAGATCTTTTCTTAAACTTGGTTTCTATTTTTTTGCCTTTATAGCATAAATTTCTGCTTAGAAGATAGTAAAGCGATTACCAAGGCTATTACTAAGGATTTGCTTTGGCTTCGCTCCGTATACTCCAACTTCTTTTAGGGCTGTTCGCATACCAGCATTGATCTACTAGCATAAGATTCATTTCATTCGACACCTATTTGTTACTTTCTAAAAATAGCGTTTTACTTTTACATCTGTATAGAAGAAATATTCGTTAATAATTGCTGCATAGAATATCTAATGTTCCCTAAATTACTTGTTCAAAACAAAATTTACCCAAAGCCTGTAAGGAAATAAGCAATTCTACGGCTTCTCTGGACAAGACGTATTATGGAATGGAGGCCGGCCCAGAAATTATAAAAGAAGCCGAGGACGACCACCGACTAGATGGACCGATGACATTAAACGTGTAGCGGGAAACTCGCTACAAGCGGCCCAGTGTAGAGAACACTGGAAAGAACTGAGGGAGGCCTATGTCCAGCAGTGGACGCGATTGGCTGATTGATGATGATGACGGCTTCTTTAAATTACGTTTTCTTCGATGTCCTTATATAAGAAGTTTTGGATTTTTTTTTGTGTCATATATATATATATATATATATATATATATATATATATATATATATATATATATATATATATATATATATATATATATATATATATATTGGAGAAATTAATTACCTTAAAGTTCGTTTTATAGAATCACATGATTTTAGCGGTCTTAATAATTTTTATTTTATCTAATTTTAAAATTATGTAGTTTATTACTTTATTATTAGGAAAAAAAGTGAAAAATGATGCATATTTCTAATAATTTGCATATAAATTCTAGTAGTTTGATTGATGTAGGTACATAATTAGATTGCTTATTTAAACGTTATTTCAACAAAAATAAATTTATGCCGATATATTTATTTACTGCTAAAATTTTGTTTTGCGTTTATTAACCAGTGTAATTTTAATAATCGTAAATTGAAATAAATTATTATTTTATCAATAACTGTTTTGATATTTTAGTTTCGCGATTGGTGAATAATGAAATAGTAGTTAATAATATTCATGCGATATCATAGATTTAATCAAGTCATAAAAAGTTAAAATGTCGAATATCCAATAACAACCATTGACACGGAATAGTTATATTTGTCACTATCGAGAGATGATCGTTAATCAGAGATCATTAAAAAAATTAAATCAATATTTTCGTTTACATTTTGTGAAGACCCTGAACGGCCATCTAGATAGCTTATAACAATGCACCAAAAAAATCGTAATTAAAATGGACCATCGAATAACCACACAGCATCTAAAAACTATGGTCATATGGTATTCAGACTAAGCACTGCAATATAGACCCGTTCTCCCAGTGCGACAGTGTGAAATTATATGCAGGCAAAGCATTGCCTGCATATCTTTCTAATGGGCGGGTTTTATTACCATGTGACCTCATTTTGGTTTTGTATTTTGCTTTTGGACCTAAATAATCGGGGTTAGAATCTTATACTGACTTATTTATATATATATATATATATATATATATATATATATATATATATATATATAATTTAATAATAATAAGTGTTACGTTCAGTATATAAATAAATTAATTTGCATTATAGTTAAAAAAAATTAAGAAAAAATAAGAATGAGAAATAGTTAAAAAAAGAATAAGTTGGTATTATATAAAAATCCAAAAGTCCAATGACGCGGCCCACAGTAAAAGAGTAGTTCCCAATCCCAAAGGATGAACATTAGTAACATGGAATGTCAGAGGCTTAACATCAAAGAAATTGAACTTCTCAAATCAAAGAGATTGAAAATTTGAAATAAAAAACAGATAGATGTACTAGGTGTAAAAGAGACCAAAAAAGAAGGGAAAAACCACACAATTTTTAGAGAAGGCGCAATTCCTTATCACCAGTAAAGTGTCACAAAAGCAAAACGGTAAAAGAAGGTGCAGGCTGCATGATAAACAGTAACGTAATAAAGAGTATTATTTAAGATTGGGAATTTATTTCTGGAAGGATTCTAAAGATAAGAATGGTATTTGCTAAATATTAATTACTTAATTTTATCGTTATGTATGGAATCAACGATGACAAAAAAGCAGCTAGGAAAAGACTTATTCCGGAAAACGTAAGATATATTAGAACCATATAAAGAAGAAATAAAACCGACAATAAGGAACGGAGCGTATTATCGATTTATGCAGAGAAAATAATTTTTAATAATATTATTAAAATATATTAATATATTAATAATGAATACATCTTTTCAACTTAAAGACACAAGAAAAAACAAGGCAAAATAGAAAGATACAGCATAGACTATGTGCTAGTGGACAGAACCATCAAGGCGATGTATTAAAGACGTAAGAGTAAAACGACGAGCTAAGATAAATACTGACAACTCTTTAGTTGTAGATATGACCAGCTTGGGAGTGCGACGAAAACCAATAACAGAAGACACAAAGGAAAATAAGTAAATACCAAAATAATCCCATATAAGTGTTTATTTCACATAAGCAAGCAGACAAGAACATAGCAAAGAAGTTTGAGAATTAGGTTAATAACTACGTAATACCGCACGCTTAAGAGGACTGTGACTTAGACCAAGCATAGCAGAAACTAAAAGAAGCACTATTAAGCTGTGGTAAACAAGTATGCGTAATAACAAGAAATAACAAAAGTAAAAAAATGTACAAACGGGTGAAACAATGCAATAAAAGCATAAGTAAAGATCAGAAAGATAACATGGAATAATTATCTTAGAAGAAAAACCAAAGGCAACTATCACAAAATACAAACAACAGAGAATGAAAGTTAAAGAAATGGTACTAGCAGCAAAACGAAAAAGTTATAAAGAATTAAAAAATAAGATAAAAAAGACAACCACACTAACCAAAATTTATTTTTCAAAACCCTGAGGAATCTAAGAAGCAAAAAGTCTCCACAAAACTCAAAGAAAACAAGAGACAACAAACAACACCTATTGCATGACAATGATCACATCTCAGATAGATGAAAGCAATATTTCGAGTATCTACTAAACACCAAAAATGATGTAGATAGCAACCAAGAAGAACCAGAAGATGTATAGAAAGAAGGCCAAAATCCAGACGAAATAACTGCAACAAAAACTAAAAAAAAAAGAACACACAACATCTTAAAAAACTTACGGCTGCTAAATTTGATAAAATTACAGCGAAAATGCTACAAAGCATGGGCAACAAAGGGCACAAAAGTAATGGTATGCATAAAAAGTAGAAAACAAATAACATGAACATAAACATAAAAAAACATAAAAATTAACGGAAATATACTCGAACAAGTAAAAACCTATAACTTCTTGGGAATGAAAATAGAGAACAGAGAAACTGAAGGCTCTAAAATAAGTTCGAGAATAAAACGTGTTGTTTGGATGAACCACAATCAAGTACGCTTTTATCTAAAAAATAGTATCCCAAAAAGCCAAAGTAGCCAACTATAAGACGCTGTCTGTACCAATTTTAACTTTTGGTAGTGGAAGTTGGACGCTTATTAATAAATCGATGAAAAATACACAGCATAAACACAAAGTTTCTTAGAAGAATAATGACATATAAGCGAATTCATCAGGATTAGATATGAAGCAAGTTAGAAAACATCTTACGGTTTAACCAATTATTAAGAACATTTTAAGAGGACCAACTAAATTGGTAGAGATGCATGATTAGAATAAATCAAAAAAGACCAATTAAACAAGTATGGGAAGCGAGAAGACAAATTAAGAGACCGAGTAAAATCAACCGAGGAGTAAGACAAGGGGACACAATATCTCCAAAATTATTTACAGCTGCCCTAGAAGGTATTTTTAAGTCAATGGACTGGAAAAATAATGGAATTCCTATTAACGGAAGATACTTGAACCATCTTAGGTACGCAGATGTTGTAGTACTAATAGCCGACACGTGGAATTTGTAGCAGTTAAAAATTGCTTACCTGGTTTTTACTATAAACACAATAAATATTAAGTAGTCATGAACATACTTTATTCATTTAAATAACTAGTGTACAGATATGGATGGAAGTATATATTTAATTTTATAGATTAAACTTCTAGTTTCTGGGTTCTGGTAGTTGAAATTTGATTTTTAGTAACAAAATATAATCCATCTTCACCAATCTGAAAATAAAGTTAATGTTAATTATGTAATGTCGAATATCATGTAATAAATGACTTACCTTTCTGCCTCTCTATTTTGTAGAAGGTGTACATAATTATTAATTTTCAACGAAAAGTTAAATTGTTTTATTCTTCTCGGCCAGCTGTTTTGACTTTGTGAAAAATGTCAACAAATGTATCGATCTGAAGTTAAACACCTGTTGTCTTCGGTTTATTGCTTCGAGTAAGGTCGTCTCACTGTTCGAGAATCTATGATTGTCTGCTTATAATTTAGGCGGTTTTTCAAGAAAGTCGTTGTTCTAAGGCCCAAATTTACCATAGACTGTTAATTAACCTAGGGAATTTTTCTCTATGAGATTGGTCTTCGGTTTGTCTCTGACATTAGTCATCAAATCATCACTTCCTATTTTGGGTAAAAATTTTTGGCTTGATATTAAGCCATGGCCGAAATGAAAAGGCTTTTGCATTTTTGTCGGGTTTAGTTGCCTTGTGTCCCCTAAATTTCGAGAGGCTGGAAGCCTATTCCTTTTCGAGGAATTACCATTTTCGGGGTAACTTATTCTGCTCCTGAATCCTGTGCAACCACACGTGGGTCCAACCACCAGTTACAGTCCCTGATGCCTCCAATTTGTCGGCGATAATAGGGCTGTGGAAAAATCAGTTAGTTACCACCAACATCACTTCAATCCCAAGAAGACTTCTCGATTTTTGGCTTCCTGAAAGCATGGCCATGTGTTCGTGTTCGAGCCATTGTTCTCTGCTCCAACTTTAAATTGCCTCCAGGACTCCTTCAAACTTCTCCAAATCAACCTCTACCACCTAAGCTGCTTTGGGAATAGTAGGCTTGAGAACAGGTTTTTTTTTGCAATTTTTTATTTTTTTTAAAAGATAATATCTTACAGAAAGTTATTTTGTTTTATGATATACCGCAAATAGTGGCTTAAATATTTTTTCTTTAAGTATTTTTAATAAAATATTTCAATAAAGTGTAAACCCTTATAGCTATAAAAGGTACTAGGTATAATATAATTTTTTTTCAAGAATCAAAGTAATGAGTTATAATTTTTTTAATACTATACCACTAACTCACATAGTTAGGTATATATATTTAATTGTTTAAATATTAATATAATTTTCCAATTACTAAGTACATTTATAAAATGTTATTTTTTTAAACTTTCAATCTGAAGGTCACTTTGCAATGTCATATTGACTATTATTTTTTTATGTACTTAACTTACGGCTCAATTAAATATTTGCTATTTTTCAATAATTTGTTAAATTTCTATTTAATTAAAATAAAATAAAACAAGCTTTTGTTAGTTGAATCTGTGTTTTGATTTTGGAGTCTACAATTTTGCAATTTTGGTAATATTAGTTTTTTTTTGGTAAGTAAGAGTTAAATCATTTAATCGCAGTCTTCATTTTTCTTTGTTTGGTGAAGTATTACTTAACTGTATAAATAAAGTGGCGCTCTGGGCACGACTATTTTATAATTCAATTTCCACACATTAAATTTAAATTCAAATTTCACTTTTAATTTTAACATTTTTTTTATAAACTAAAGCAACAGTATCTACGACCATTGCTCGCCGATGAACAGCTGCCGCTAGCATATGTAGCAAACAGATCAGTTGCTGACTTTCCATCATTAATTCTAAAATATTGCTACAAATGCACTGAATACGATGATTGAGGAGCTACAGAATCCCAAAAAACAGGACTGAAAATGAATTTCAGCAAAACTAAACTAATGTCAAACAAAGATGACAAATATATGATAAATATCGAAGGGATAGAGATAGAGCACGTAGATGAATATACATATCTGGGTCAAAATGTCAAGGTGAGCAAAGAAAATCAGACTACCGAAATAAACTGACGTGTAAAAATGGGATGGGCAGCATTCGAAAGACTCTTATACGTACTTAAAAATAAAAATATATCTCAAAGACTGCAAACCAAAGTGTTTAATTCCTGTATCCTACCTTTGGTTAAACCTGGACTATGATATGAAGCTTAAACCTGGACATTTACTAAAATAAACATGGAGAATATCAGAAAAACTCAGAGAGCTATGGAACGACAGATGCTGGGTATCTCACTCAAAGACCATAAAACCAATGAAGACATTTGTAATTGAACAAAAGTAAAAGATGCTGCTTAACAGGCAGCTAAACTGAAATGGAAATGGGCTGGACATAACAAACGTCTTAAAGATGACCGATGGAATAAAGAAATCGGCAATTGGTGGCCATATCGCACCTTGAAAACCATAGGGCAGTAACTGAAAAAATCATAATGTTGAGTTACGAGCGTTTCAATTTTTTTTTTTAAGTTAATATTATTTACTGCAATTCCAAAAATTAAGCTACAAACCTGGTATTTAGCATAATTGTCTTTAATTTTGCATATTTTCATATGCAGTAAGGAGTATGTGAAAGTTCCTTCAGAAAATAGGTATTTTAGCACATACGGCCATATGGTTTTAAAAAATATATTAATTTTGGAAAATGATGCAGTAAAAATTCATATCAAATAAAAGTTTCTTTATTTAAGATTGTACTTATTTATTAAAAATTTTTGGTTTTAACACTTAATCAAAGTCATGCATATTGTAATCTGTTTGTTTCGTTTTTACTGTTCCATTGTTCACATGGAAATCTGCATAAAACCTATGGTAGTGCTCTTGAATAACATTAGCCTTACATAGTGAGAGCAGATCTTGTTGTTTTAGATTTGATATTCCTGGTGGATGCGAATATGCTTTACTTAGTTCCGTATTAGCCCAACCCTCGTTGTTTTCGGCTTATATTACTGGTTCTGAGCTCTGTATCGTGGTATCTTGTCTTAACCTGATACTTAAGTGTCTTCTTCACCTTGATCATCTTAAACTCATTCCAGACGACCTGATCTCATTCTTCGTCAATGTTATAATTGTTTCTTATTTCCTTACATAATTTTTTAAAGTAAAATATATCTGATGTAGACATTTCATTAATTTCGTAAGGTTTGCCTGATTTTTTCGCTGTTACTGTGCGAAGGCACATAAATTGGTCCTCCTTTTAGAGCCCTTGTTTTTTGTTTCTCAATCAAAGAATGCATGTTTTCCCTCATTTTGGGAGTGACCCGTTATCAAAAATTTGTGGGTAATTTTAGGTATGTTTAATTTCTGTACTACATAGAGATAAAGACAGACAATATACTTATTCTAATTTTGCCCAATGTAGTTATCCGAATATAATATTATTGCCTGTTCTCTGACATGGTTCCTCAGAAATGATAACAGACACGACGTTATTTGCTCGACCACGATTAGCAATTCCCTCGAACCAAAGATAGCAGTGTCCTCCATTTGTGGTCAAGTCAAAATCTCCTTTTATAATAAAATAAGCCGACATCGCCTGAAGGTGTCGGTAGTACGGCTTGTAAGTCAAAAGCAGTAATGCAAGTGTTGGATTTTGCAGATTTTGATTAATTTTCTTTCTCTTTTCTACTAAGTTCCACTTCTTGACGGTGAGTATTATAGGCTGCATCTAATGTAGATTTATAACTTTCACATAGCGAGCAGAAGTCTTTTTTGGGATTAAAGAAGCTTATATTAAATACTTTTTTTTTACTATTTTTCTTCGCAAAATTTTATGTAATTTTATTTAATATTATATAATAATTATTTCAAATAGATGATGTGGGCACTTTGGTCCCGTTTTTTATTTTATTAAATAAAAATTTCTTTATGTTTGTTTGGAATAATTCCTTCTTCATAATAATTATTGTTATTGTTATATATTATATTGGCATTTACTTAAGGGCTTTAACTTGAATTTAAAATATTGCGAAAATATAACATTTGTTATGTTAGTCCATAGAAATTTATTTTTTAATCTAGTGAAATTCTAGTGATTTTTGTCACTGAAATGTGGACACTTTTATAAATGTGATCTGACAACATTACGGTACTTTTGTCTGTAAGTAGAATCTGTCGACAAATGGTTAATCCAATATCATTTATTACACAAAAATAACTTACAAGGTTGTAGAAAATTCAATCTTCTACGATTCATGGCTCTTGAATTGTTTCTTTCTACGTTTAACTAAATTCAACACGATTGTTTACCCACAACATAAAAACAACAGATAAAACTAGTTACAGGCAATGTAGCATTTATTTGCCATTAACTGCTGATATTGCCAGATAGATCCAAGTTTTTGTTCCTATTTTAGAACCATATAGCAACAACTGCAGATAATGCCTGATGGTGTAAAAAGAACAATTGATTTTTTACAAAAGCCATAAGGACGTATCTTTCTGGTGCCGAATTTAAAATTCGTTGTAGATGCTGCTATATAGCATTAAAAAATAGATTTTTTTTTCTATTAGACTGCATTCAAGGGTCATTTCACGAAAAAATTGCAGATATTGCCATATGGTTTTCAAGGTGCGATATGAAGCCAAAACACCACGAGGAAGACCGCAAATGCGATGGAGCGACGATATTAAAAGAATTGCAGGGAAAATGTGCAAATCTCTTACAAACAACAGAGATGAATGGCGAGAATTAGGAGAGGCCTATATTCGGCTAAATATGCTAAATATTTATGCTAAGTAAACGTAATAGTTATTATTATTATTCTATATAAAAAAGGAAAGTCAGTGGAAGATTCAGGACCCCCATATCGAGGCCGAGACCTACCACTCGAGTTGTTACATCAAACGTGTAAGTTGTATTTAAGTTGCTACATCACTTGTCATTTTTCTTTGTCGCATCGGAGAAACGGGTCCATATTGTAGCGGTTTGTTTAGGTAATATATATCTATGTTACAAACCATAGACGTATAATGCAAGATAGGCATAGATAGAACGCAAGATATCGTTGTAATACCAGCTCATTTATCGACCTCATGACCTAAATAACCGATATCACGTGATCGATAAACCCAGCCCATTTGACATTTCTATTAATAGATGATACTTCCACACATATTAGAAAAACTTGGCCTCTAGGAATTTATCCGTAGATAATCCGTAAACAAGATTTGGACATCCATGACTTTTGAACAACAATGTTGGTACATGTGCAAGCCGGAGATAAAATGCCCTTCAGACGCTTCGTAACATCCACACGTACTGTTTTACCGTGGGATCACTAATACTTTGTGTAAGTACCCCGGCTAATGACACATTTACCTTGTATCCTCTTTTCCCTAATTGTCTTTTTTTACGCTATCTTCCTAATTTCGTGTTGCTTGTATTCGTACTTAAAACTAGCTTTTGACTACCTAGGAACTATACATCAATGTTAAACAATTTATATTACGATTTGAAAGAAAATAGATTTACGTCCAAAAGTAGTATACAATTTTTTATAATTTATATATTGTTTTAATATGCCTTACTGAGCAAATAACGACGTAATTTTTTTAATTAAATTGCATTTAATGTTTTTAACTTTTGTTTGTAATTAGGTAAAATAAGCATATATACATCATAGAAGTTTTGTGAGTTGGTCAAATTATTTTATTAGACATTTAATACATAAAGTTCAGTTGAATCGATTTAAAGGAAAATTTTATAACAAGTTAACCCCGTCCTACGTCATCAGGTCATTTTTGAAGCATATCAAATTCATAAATTGATGTTATCCGTTGTTGTAGCCTAAGGCACTAAATTAAATGGAAAAACTTTTTAATTACAACACGCAGTGTCCCAAATAATTTATCATGGGCTTTAATGATAGTATATAATGAAGCGCTGGCATTACATTTTACAGGATATCCACGAACTAAATGACTTTCTTTTTTAAGGTAATTACTCATTATAATCACTTTATTTTACATAATATTATTTTGTTTTAATTAATATATTTTTAGTCGTAATAAAGTATCAGTTTTACACGAAAAATCGCCAAACTCTTACATAATCAGAGCCATAAAAAATCGTAATAAGAGCAGTAACTGGAATAAGGCTTCATTATTTTGGATGGTTAAGTCCCACACAAAAAATTCAAAATAAAGATTACATAACCTAACTTTTGTAAAAAATATTTAACATTTATGCAACAATACAATACAATACAATACAATACAATACAATACAATACAATACAATACAATACAATAATAGAACATTGGTGCCAAAACAGGAAACTATTAATTACTACTTAACTGGGAATAAGCCACAATTAAAGATAAAAATACGTTTATTGACGTTTCAATTTCCACTTCGGAAAAGATTTCCGAAGTGAAAATTAAAACGTCAATAAACGTATTTTTATCTTTAAGTGTGGCTTATTCCCAGTTAAATAGTAATTAATTTAAAATGCCACAAGAAAATAGCTTCAGAACAATATTAGGAAACTATTAAATAAGAATTGTATAAAAAGCTTGATACTATGTTTTCTGTATGTTTAACATTAAAATAATATTTTTAAAATTAAATAAACTAATTTTATTATTTATTTATATTTTTTATAGATTTTTTATACGTTTTAATAGAATTTTAAAAATGTATATGTTGTATAACTGATTCTCGTCGTCGCGTAAATGGACTCTTCCAACTGTTTACTGTGACTGCGAATCACTAACCACTATTTCGTAGCAGTACTTCCGTGACGCTCGCCTTAAAATGTTACACTAAAGAAAAGTAATACAACGCCAGTAGAGAAGCTTCGCTTAATATTTCATCTATTTTTTTTTTTTTAATACAGTTTTAAAGCAAATAAAATAGACTAAAGCACGTGTAAGCCATTTTGTTGACTTTTGTAAGATATATAGTAATTTTCAAATAATCTAATAATACTCATAAAATAAGATCAATTAATGGTAAACCTAATTTTTATGTATATTATCAAATTCATGATCATGAATTCAATTTATAGAATGTTAAAGATGAAAAAAGCCAAAATATTTTTTTAATCTCAGTTTTGAAATTATTGATCTTATTTTCTTTATATAAACGTATTATACAGGGTGTTTCAAAAAGATAGGTCATAAATTAAATCACGCATTCCGGGGACAAAAATAAATTGATTGAATCCAACTTACCTTAGTACAAAAGTGAACACAAAAAAAGTTAGTTATTTTAGGCTTTTTTAGTTTAGTTTAGGCAAAAAGCCCTTTGAATTGTATTTGTAAAAATTGTTTCTTTGCATTATCTCCTAAACTACTTGACATTTTTTCATACAAAAACAACAACAAAATCTAAGCGCACACAAAAATTATAAGAAGGGTGTGCAGCCCCAAATCCCCCCAAACTTTTGAGTACGTTCAAATCAAATGAATTTTGTGGCATCATTAGTTTAACACATTGTTTTTAACACTTTTTTTGCCTCATACCACTTTTCCGAAATCTAGTTTTTTCCTAGTTGGCCATAAAATTACAATTATTTTCTACGGATACAATAATTACAAACAGTTCCATCAATAATAGTCAATAATTTGAAGCTATCATTTATTGTGTGAATAAGATTATTATTAAAAATTTTGATATTACAATGGCCTACACATTTCAGATAATGGCAGATATGCATTTAACTTTGGGTAAGTTGAATCAGATTAAATTATAATTTCAATAAACTATTGGGAATATCATATGTGAATGTCAAAGAAATAGTACAGCCGCAAGGCGTTATGCAGTAAAATACCCCAATTGAAATACACTCGATAGACGATTATATCTGACCATTGATCGTCATTTACGTGAAACGGGTACATTCCAACCGCAAGTTGCTGGCAATGGTGGTCAACCAATAATGGATGCAACTGATCAAGACATTTTAAAAATCATTGAAGAAGTCCTTGGAACAAGTATAAAGGTAAAAGCCGCTCAGCTAAATGTTAACAACGGCTATCACGTAACAACGGTTTAAGAGTTTTTGGTTGAAGATTCTTCTAAAAGAATTGGATTTTGCGATTGGTTGTTAATGGAAAGTACTCGAAATAATAATTTTATTAGAAATATTTTGTTTACCGACGAGACTACTTTCAGTAGAAATGGAATAACAAACCATCATAACGAGCATATTTGAGCCGGAATAATAAACCATTATAACGAGCACCCTAAATAGCTTACTTGTATCAACACCATACCAATCTTGCAAGTTCTTCAACAATGAGATTCTTCTTTGTCCTGGACTGCGCTTGGCTGCTATTTTTCCTTGCATGATATTTTATAGCAACCCATATTTGGGACCTCTCATTACATGTCCGAAATATTCCAGCTTTCTCTACTTGATACGTTTTATGATCTCAGTAATCTTGCTGAGACGTTCTAGTATTGTGGAGTTTCGAATCTCTCCACTCAGGAAACTTTTAAAATTCTTCTATAGCACCACACTTCAAAAGCCTCAAGGCAATTCAGGTCGATTTTATTCACAGTCCAGGACTCAACACCATAAAGTAAGACCGAGAATACGTAGCAGCCAAGTAGGCGGATCCTCAAAGCCAATTTTATGTCTCTGTTGGATAACACCTTGGACATCCTTCTAAAAGCCGCCCTAACCTGCTCTATCCTATATCTAATTTCGCCGTGACTTTCTGCGTTACAATTTAATAGCTGTCCAAGGTAAACGATTTTATCAACTTGCTCAAGTTTGGTATTATTAACATATATAGACGGTTTTATAAGCTGTTGTTTACTGATTACGAGTGTTTTGGTTTTCCGTATGTTAAGATCCAGATCTGCCCCCAACAACTCTCAACGACACTATCAAGTAGTGTTTGCAGATCTTCTTGACTAGAAGCTAGGAGTTCTGTATCGTCCACATATCGCAAATTATTGATGACTTCGCCGTTCACAAGTATTTATTCTTGTTTTTCAAAAAGTGCTTTTTTGAAAATTCTTTCGGAGTAAACGTTAAAAAGCAGGGGTGACAAAAGGCATCCTTGCCGTACTCCTTTTTTAATATTGAAAGCCTGTGATTCCACACCATCTACTTTCGATGGTTATTATTTGGCAATTATTGGAACATCTCTCTCGTCCAAGCCAATGTCTTTTAGCATTTAAATGGTGATAATCATTTGCAGGTTTTGGCAAACGATTTACAAGAGTATTTGGAAGAAGTGAATATTGCAATAAGGCTAAATATGTGGTTACTACAATATGGCGCTCCACCCCATTACAGTAAGTCCAGGAATACCTTTACAGGCAGTATCCTGGTTGGTGGAATGGACTTTTGCTTTTGGGGGTTTATGAAAAAAAAAGAGGATAACCAATAATGGAGGGTTAGAATAATTAAAGCTGCAAATCAATTTCGTCAGTAAAATATGATTTTTCAGCCCTTTCAGTTTTTCTTATTAAAAGGATACCAAACGTGTATTGAAGAAAATGGAGGTTATTTTGAACATTTATTGTAATATTATATTTATAGAGGTTATAGACATTTTTTGTACTTGTTAATTCATTTAAGCGATTTATTTAGTTGCATGTAATTTTTTAAAGGTCAATATAAAGGACCGTAACTCAATAAAAACTATTTTTTGAAAAAAGTGATTAAAAAAAATTTAAAAATAATGTGGTAAACTAATGATGCCATAAATTTTTTTTTAAGATAAAAATACGTTTATTGACGTTTCAATTTCCACTTCGGAAATCGTTCTCAAAATACAAACAGTAAATTTACTGTTTGTACTGAAGTGGAAATTGAAACGTCAACAAACGTATTTTTAGCCATAAAATTAATTTGGTTAAAAAGTACTCAAAAGTCTGGGGGGATTTAGGGCTGTTGTTTCTTTTGTATGTAAATTGCTTTCAGAACAAGAAAGTAACGTGTCTATTCTTATTACAAAATGTCAAGTAGTTTAGGAGATAATACAAAAAAACAATTTTTATTTTGTAACTTCAAAGGGCTGTAAATTTTTTTGTGTAGACTTTTGTACTGAGGTAAGTTGGATTGAATCAATTTATTTTTGTCCCCAGAATGCGTGATTTAATTTATGACATACCTTTTTGAAACACCCTGTATAGAAAGATGGTACACCAAAAATGTAACAAAAAAAATTGAGTTCAAAATTTACACCATACTACTAACATTTTTAATATTTTATCTATTTATTTTTAAACATACGCTAACTTTAATCTGCAACAAGCAAAACCATATCTTGTACAGCATTTTTTTTCAGTTTTTCCAGGTTGTGAATTTTTGATAAATAAATGAAACTATTTTATGAACTGCCATACAATTAGATTGCCCATGCTTAAGTCTTAATTAAGTGTCTAGATTGACATGGAATTTCAGTGTTCTTGCTTATTATTTGTCCATCAAAAAACTCATTGGTTAGTTCCTCTGACTGTGTATTGTTAAAACATTGGTAATACATATTTTTCAATTCCTCTTCATCAAGTTCTAAAGAAATAAGCATTTTGTTGTGTAATATCTAAATAAGATACAAGACATAAATAGAAAATTAACATCTACCATCAGAATTTGACGGTAAAAATAGTAAAAAACCTCTGAATTTATTATAAGCATCGATTTGCTTAAAATTTTGAAAGTAGTTAAAAAGTAGCTCAAAAATAAAAATCTACCCTATAGCAATAATATGTGCCTTTTCTGTGGGGGGTGGTTACCATCCTAACTGATGGTGAAACAAGTTCATTAAAAAAAACAATGGTAGTCGCTAAAAAAAGAGTAAGTTGTAGTTAAAATAAAGTCTTGTACTTATATTGTGTGTCTTGTGCTTATATTTTTTGTTACGCAGATAGTAACAAACTATAAAAATAAAAAAATAAAAATAAAAATAAAAACATTTATTGCCCTAATAATATATACATGTCAACTTAAAAAATTTTAGCCTTCTTTCTTCCTGATGTTCCGCTTTTGCACCATCTTCTTCTGGTTTGTTCTCCTTTCGGCATCCTGGACTTCTCTGGGTGGTTTCCTCGTCTTTTTCTGTAGGTACTTTTTATGGCATCGTACCTACTTCCCTGCTTGGCTGTTTTCCGGCAACCATCCGGCTAGACCCTGATCAGGTGGTCGATCAGTCTGTGGGTTTGTCTATGTATCCTCTGGATCCTGTTCTTCTCGAGGATATCCCTGGTCTTTTGGAGTCTTCTTGTGGCCTGGTGGAAGAAGTATCTTGTCCTGTTCTCAGCCACCTCCCTCAGTGGTGTGTACTGGAGCCTTTCTTTGATGGTTGCGTTCGTGATTCTCTGTTCCCATGGTGAACCTTCGATTATCCGGTAACACGCTGTCTCTGTGGTTTCCAATTTCCTCCAGTGGGTCTCCGCTAGTGAACTCCATACTGGGACTGCATATAACATCACCGACCTCACGTAGGCCTGGTACAACTGGATTTTCTTGGCCTTCGATAGGGGGCTGGACCTGTGAACAAAAGGAAGTATCAATTTCTTAGCAATATTACCTTTTACCTTGGTTTTTTCTGCGTGAATCCTGAAATTAAGCCTTCTATCGAGGTGGACTCCTAAATATTTGACTGAATCCGCTGCCTGTATTCTGTTTCCTCCTACTGTTATCTCGTTCTGTGGTGGTCTCGTCTCTTGGGTGAACATGATGATTTTTATCTTCCATTTTTCAGTGTACTCCGTGATTTTTTCTAAGTGGTTTTCCATATTTCTTATAACTCTTCTGTCATCTTTTCCGGATGCATATACCGCTGTATCATCTGCATATAGGGCTGTGGAAGTTCTATGATCTGTAGGTAAATTCGAAACAAATATATTGTAGAGTAATGGAGATAAGATGCTGCCCTGAGGCATTCCTTCCTGGATTTCTTGAATTGTTGACATCTTTTGGTCAGCTGAAATTTGAAAGGTTCTATTAGATAGATAAATATCACAAATGTTGATTAAATAATGTGGGAGTCTAGCTCTGTCCATTTTGAAGATAAGTGCCTTTTTCCAAACCGTGTCGTATGCCTTTTCTATATCCAATATAGCTAATCCTGTTTTTTGTTTCCTGTTGAACTTTATTTTCGTATCGCTGATTATTCTTGCCAGTTGTAGTTCGCAATTTCTTCCTCTTCTAAATCCGAACTGGTCTTCTTGGATAATTCTTCTTCTTTCAGTATGTTTTGTCAGTCTCTTGAAGATTATTTTTTCTAGTATTTTTCCCATCGTTTCTAGGAGAGAAATAGGCCTATAGTTTTCCGGTCTTCTTCCGTCTTTCCTGGGTTTTGGGAGGGGTATAATTTTTGCGTGCTTCCAGTTGCTTGGAAAGTGTCCTTTTTCCAAGCAATATTTGTAGATGTAGTAGAGTTGGACAATTATCTTCTTTGGAAGTTCCTTTAGTGTGATGTTGTGGATTCCTTCGTGTCCTGGGGCTCTGCTTCCTTTAAGTTTCCTGATGATTCTTCTTACTTCGTATGGGCTGGTGTAATCTTCTTCTTCTATTTGGAATTCATTTCTTCTTTTTATTCTGTTGTATTCTTCTTCTACTTCTTGTCTTGTTCTTGCATCTGACATGTTTTGGTTTTGTCTGTGCGTAGCTGCCAATCTTCTTGCTATTGCATCCACTTTTCCTTGTGTTTCGAAGTGAGTTCCTTCTTCGTCGATGATTTGTGGCATCTTTTGTTTCCCTCTTCTTTTGGCTTTCAGCATTTTCCATACGTTTCCATGTTGTTCTTCAGCTTTCCTAATGTTGTTATGCCACTGGTTTTCAGTAAGACTCCTCAGTCTTACTCTTATTTCTTCTGATAGTGCATCTCCGTAGTCCTTAAATTCTTGTCTTCTTGTTCTTTGGAATGCTCTTCTGGCCTTATTTCTGTCCTTGATGATGTCCTGGAGTTCCGTAGGGATAATTAGTCCTTTGTTGTTCGTCATTGATTTTGGTACGTTGTCCTCCATGGCTTGTTGTATTTTTCTTGTTAGTTCTTCTATTTTTCCTTCAACTTCTTCTATGGATTGGAATTCTCTTTTCATCTCTATTTGGTTTAGTTGTCTTCTATAATTTGGCCAATTTGCATCTTTCCATCTCCATCTTTCTACCGGTTCTATCGTTGGTAAGTCGATTCTTGAAGTCATCTTTCCTATCACTGGTTTGTGATCCGAACTGCATTCAAAGTAGGCCCTTACATCTTCTATAATGACGTCTTTTGTGATGAAAAAGTCCAACGTTGAGTTGTGTTGATCTCTCTGGGGGCTGATTCTTGTAGGTTCGTCTGGAGCAAATATCATTTTGTTCCTGTCTTCTGTGTATCTTAGTAATGCAATGCCGGGTCTTGAATTTGCATAACATCCCCAGGCTTCATGTTTGGCGTTGAAATCTCCCGCTAAGACGACGGTTGGTGCTGAGTTAAGCATGGCATCTATTTCTTCAATTGCTAGAATCTCCGAATGTTTCCTGTAAATAGAGAAAATATTAGTGTTTCCGATTTTGACTCCTATATTTTCAAATTCATTTGTGTCCACGGCTATTTGGTTCCATTCAATGTTATTTTTAACATATATAGCCACTCCTCTTTTGTTTGGTTCGTCTCTTCTTCCGATTCCATCATAATTTGTTATCCTTGGCAGCTGTGTTGTCGTCATGTAGAGTGTTTCTGAGAGGCAGATGATGTCCGGATTGTGCCTTATCACTGTCTCCCGTAGTTCGTTGATTCTTAGCCGTAGTGAGGCTATATTGTGTTGTAGGATCTTCAGATGTTTAATTGGCATTGTAGAGATCTTCATACTTCATAAATACCATTGCTTGTTCTGCAAAGGACTTCGCTGACATTAGTTCTTTCTTCATATCTTGTAGAAGTGCTACCATTTTTTCCACGTTAACGATCTTGTTGATCTCAGCCCATGAATTTTTTGATGTCCTCTGATGTGGATCTCTGTTGTGGTTGTGATTGGTTTCCTTTTGCTGTTTGGGCATAGGAGACACCGCTGAGTGTAGTTCTGAACGCAGATGGGTGTGGTGGAGGCGCTACTTTTGGTTGTGGTGCGTTCCTGTTTCTTCTGGCTGCTTGTTGGTCTAAGTACTCAATGTGTTTTGCACACATCGGGTAGTTAGATGTATGTTCACCTCCGCAGTTACATTTGACCTTGTTGGATCTATCCTTGGGTAGAGGACAGTTTCTTGTAGGGTGATTTGCCGCGCATTTCATGCATCTCGGTGCTCTAAAACAATTTCTAGCGGAATGGCCGAAGTTTTGGCAGTTATAGCACTGCGTTGCCCTCGTTGGTTTGGAATACGTGTCCCATCTGACACGTATATTTTGTAGACCATTGATCTTCTTCACCTCCTTTAAATCCTGGGACTTGTCGACCTGTAACAGATAGGATTTGCTGGACTTACCTTCCTTAGTTGTCTTCATGTGCGTTACTTTGGCAACAATTCCTTGTTCCCTAAGTTCCGCCTCTACATCATCGAGGTCCATTCCTGGGGCAGCTTTCATGACCAATTTCTTGGTAACTTCAGATTTTCTTGTGTACGTATGGAATGCCGTGTTTGTTTGTATAAAATCATGTTTGAGTTTTTCATAGTCTTGCATTGTTTTGGTGAATATTCTTGTACCGGCTTTTCCTGCCGGTGCAATTTGGAATTCTCTGTAACCTAAAAGTTGAGCTACATCCTTGATGAATGCGGAGTAGCTACTGATTTGTCCTGCAATGACTAATGGAGGGATCCTTTCCTTCTTTTCCTTATTGCTTCTTTCTTCAGTTGAAACCGTTTCCAACACTTGGTACCTATTTTTTGTTACAACTCCGGTTCCGGTTCCGGCGCTTGTTGTCGGTTTGGGTCTGTTGTCTTCGTTAGAATTTCTTCTATTCCTTTTCACTGGCTGAAAAGGTTCTTCCTCCATTATTTCGAATGTATTTTCAGCCATTATGCTGTTGTCTTCCTGATTTTTGCTCTTATCTTCGTCTAAGTTATTTTGTAACTTCGAATCCTGGGCGGGTCCACCTCTCCTTGAGGTGGGCCTATTTCTCCTGGTTTTAAATAAGCTTTTATGTAATGGGAAATCTTTCCTAAAAGGATTAGAACCTAAAATTATGTTAGTTATTTTATTAGCAAATTCTGTTTTATCTAGAGAATTAGTCTTGACAAAGACTAAATCACAGATATCCTTATTTTTCTCTACATGAAAAATTTCAGCCAACGTCAACCGTTCAGTTGACCGCCGACCGGATTTGGTTGGGCTAGGTGTTTTGTCTCCGGAGGCGTGTCAGGGAAAAGCTGACCGCCGTGCCGGACGCATTTAGAAATTCGGAGAAATACTTGGAAATTCCAAGTGTGGGCAAATCCGAATTTCTAATTGACTCGATGTAGGGAAATTCCACTTTTACTAAGTAAAACAAAGGATTTGTTTTATATAAAAGCAGACGGAATTTCTCTCATCGGTCAGTCGAGCTTGCCTCTTCTTCTGTAGACCTAGTCGGTGCTATTATTGTTCCGACTAAGCTATTGTTTTATTTCTTATTTCCTGATAACCATTTATATTTTATTATTGTATATTCAGACCTTTTCAGGTTAGAATATTACTTTGACTTATCTTTGTTCATATACTGATTATTTGATATTTTATTTGATTATTTTGATTGTTTATTTTTCTTGTATTTTGTAAGTCAAAGAACTCTTAGAAATATTTCTCTGATATTTGATTTGTTAATTTTATTGTGTGCCTAAGTCATTCTTTTCCGGTAAGTCAAAAGAACACTTAGAAATATTTTCATAATCATTATTGCATTATTATTTCCGATATTTATCTAAGATATTTTCTTAATATATTTGTCTCTTTTATTTTACCATTTCATGCTGAGTTGTTTCTTCCGTAAGTCAAGAAACACTTAGCAATATTTCCATATTTTTTTCTGTATTTGATTTTCTTATTTTCTATTATAAGTTGTTTCTTCCGTAAGTCAAGAAACACTTACAAATATTTGTATTCTTATTTTACTATATTTGATTCTCTTGTTTGTTTTCTGTTCTAAGAAACACTTAGAAATATTTCCATACATTGTTTCATATTTACATATTTCATTTATCTATATTTCTGTCTTAAGTTGTTTCTTCCGTAAGTCAAGAAACACTTAGGAATATTTCTGCACTTTTCTGTTCTTTTATTCTTGTGTATTTTACTTTTCATTCTAAATTGTCTCTTCCGTAAGTCAAGAAACAATTAGAAACATTTTCTATGCATTGTATTTTTATATACCATTTTATTTCCTTGTTTACTAAGTTATTTCTTTCGTAAGTCAAAGAATACTTATATTATTTTACCTGTTCTGTTTTCTATTTTGATCTGCTATTTTGTAACTGTTCCTTGGAACTGTTACCTATAACAGATACTTGTCACGGTAACTGTTATTTTATACCAGTAGCAGTATTAACACGTTTTACCAGCGACAAGCAAAGATGGTCAACACCCGATCAAATTCCGGGGACAAGAAGAAGTCCGAAGAGCCGGCGATGGGTCCTACAGGCCCAAATGCCCTCTCTCGGCAACATGGCGCCCAACCCACTAAAACCGAATCCACGACCCCAGGACCGTCTTCGAGCCAGCCTTCCACAGCTGACTTCATCTCTGCCCTTATGCAAGCGATGACGGCCCTATCGACCACTCAAGGCACCACACCCCAGATGCCTCATCCAGAGCATCCGAAGCCCAGGATTTCATATATGAAGCCCCCTCAGTTCTCAGGCCGGGACACTGAAACCCCTCTCAGCTTTCTAACCAAAGCCGAGACCTTCTTGACAAAATACGACGTGGACGAGGACAATTGGATAGATTACCTCATCGACAACTCACTCCACGGCGACGCGAAGAAATGGGCCCAGAAGTTTTCCCACACAGACCTACCGTACGACACCTTCCGAGGCCGTCTCCTGAGGAAGTACAACGACCCCGCTTTGCTCTCAGCCCTCACGTCGAAACTTCATGGAGAACATCAACGGAAGGATGAACCCACGGAGGACTTTATCAACGGTAAAGCAGCCTTATTCAGACGTCTTGCACCATACACCCCTGAGGACCAGAGGTGTATCACCATCGTAAACCAACTGAGACCCGACATCGCGATCTGCCTACGAGTGAACATTCCAAAGACCGAGGAGGACCTCCTAACAATAGCCCAAGGAATGAAAGCTGATACCCGTCGGAACGCCGTAGCTAACAAACCCCAACATCAATCCCAACAGCGACAGCACTACCGTCCCCCACGTCAAAACAACACACCACGCCACCCTGAAGCGATCGAGGAATGGAGGAACCCCAACAGACAGTCCAGGATGCCACCGATGAGCCAACCACCACCTCCACTACCTCAGAACCAGGGAAACGCCAACAGGGGCGCCAACTAAACCCTGTTGTGAAGATGTTGCCCCAACTGAACCCGATTCAGACACGACCCTCGACGACAGGCCTCCCCCAACTCCATGGAAGGATCAACGGACAACGTGTGAAGATCTTAGTCGACACCGGTGCATCTGGGAACTTCATTCACCAGAGATTGATCCAGAGACGGGACCTGCAACGAGGATCAGGATTGGTTCAGCTGGCGTGCACGGGCAGCACGTCCCGCACCCTAGGGACTACTGAAGTCAAGATTAACATCGAGACTCTGGATTCAACCGTCAACTGCGTGGTTATGGAGGACTTGAACCACGACGTTGTGTTAGGGATGCCTTGGTTAGAACAGGAAGAGGCCAATGTAGACATACCACGTAAATGTCTACACGTCGGTACCACCTGCAGAACCACCATTTACTGGAAGAACCCAGCAAAAAGGCAATCCAGAACGCAGCGGCTGGAACCCCATCAAGCTCCATCCTTCGCTTTTCAACAAGTTGAAAAGTTGATTCAAGAGTACGATGACGTTTTCGACGACCGTCTACGTCAGCCGACCACCAAGGCCACCGAGATGAAAATCGAAGTGACCGACGCCACGCCTATCAACGTTAAGCCCTATAAATATTCTACGGAGAAGAAGCAGATAATGGCCAAGGAGGTGAGAGAGATGCTAGCCGCAGGAGTCATCCGCCCCAGCAAATCTCCTTACAATAGCCCGGTGGTTATTGTAACCAAGAAGGATGGCACCCCCCGTTTCTGCGTAGACTATAGGAAGCTTAACAACGTGACCATCGACGAAGCCTCCAGCATGCCACCAATCCACGACTCCATCAAAGAGATTGGCACGGCTCAGATCTTCACCACCTTAGATCTGAAGAGTGGATTTTGGCAAGTCCCACTGCATAAGGACTCTAGCCCGAAGACAGCGTTCAGCCTGCCTGACGGGTCCTCATACGAATTTACGGTGATGCCCTTCGGCCTCAAGAACGGACCAGCTGTGTTCCAGAAGCTCGTGACTTCAGTCTTCGCAGGATACATCGATGTTTTCATCAAGGTATACATGGATGATATTATCATCTATTCAGAAGACTGGACCCAACACCAGAACCACCTCCGCCTGGTTCTAGAAAGACTTCGGACACACGGACTATGGGCATCCCTAAAAAAGTGTAAATTCGCAGCAGACGAACTGGAGTACCTAGGACACAAAATCACCTCTGCCAACACCCAACCTCTGGAGAAGCATGTGGAGAAAATCAAAGGCTTCGACACTCCACGGACGATGAAGCAACTGCGAAGCTTCATCGGGACAGCCAACTGGTTAAGGGATTTCATCCCTCGATTTTCGGACATCATAACACCCTTGACGGATCTCACCAAGGGTAATAAGAGACGGATGCACTGGAACGACGCCGCAGAAGCCGCCTTCCAACGTCTTAAGATCGAAATCGAGGGAGATCTCCTACTCCACCGACCAGACGCGTCCAAACCCTTCTGCCTCCAGACGGATGCCTCCGATGTCGGCATGGGCGCAGTCCTGTTCCAAGGAACCCAAGACGACAAGAGAGTCATCGCATATGCCTCCACGAAGTTAAAACCAGCAGAAACCCGTTACCATATTAACGAGAAAGAGTGCCTCGCATTAGTTTGGGCACTCAAGAGGTACAAGCACTTCCTCCAGGATCAGCACTTCACGCTGTACACCGACAGTCAGGCTCTCCTGTGGCTCCATCGGTTCAAGGAAGAGAAGGCCAAACTATCCCGATGGGCCTTGCTACTTCAGGAGTTCAACTTCACCGTGGTACATATCCCAGGGAAGGAGAACGAACTCCCTGACCACTTGTCCAGGAACTAAACCACGGAGAGAGAAGAAGAAGCTGACCAAGACGAGGAAGTGGTGCGACTTAGCTGGCCTACAACGGACGTGGAGGAAGACGAGTCCTTTCCTCTACTATGTATGATGGAGGACGTCGACGAGGATGAAGACACCAACCCCATCCTAGATGATCTGGTTGACCTACCACTCCAGGATAAAATCCGGAGAAGCCACCAGACACACCACGGTATGCAGCGGTTTCGGATACGCTACCTAGAGATCTCTGGACGTGAACCACGGAACGAAGTCGAAGAAAACCTTCTCCGTGAATTCAAACTAGTCAATAACGCCGCTTACTACAACGTTGGACCAGACCACAGGACGCTGATAGTACCCCCATCCCTCCGGAAGGACGTGATGAAGGTCTATCACGACTCAGAGGAGGCCAACCACCCAGGACAAGACGAGACCATCCGGGCCATTAAAAATATCTATTACTGGCCCACATTATCAAAGGATGTTCGCGCCTACGTCAAGTCCTGCCTGACCTGCTTGAGGACCAAAGCTGCTCCACGACAACCAGCAGCTCCTGTGATGCCCAGGGAACCCGCCAACCCCTGGGAGAGAGTGTCCTTCGACATTTTGAGACCATATCCACCAGCCAGAGGAACACGCAACCGCTACATCCTCTTGGCGACAGATTGCTTGAGCAACTGGGTAGAATATCGATGCGTCCAATCTACAAAAAGCCGGGACATCATCCAGTTCCTCCAGGAGGAAATCTGCGGCCGCTGGGGGAAACCTACCACCCTCATCACGGACAACGCAGCCCAATTTCGGACAGATGCATGGGAGAGATTCTTGAGACGGCACAACATCAAAGCCGAATTTAGCCCTATCTTCCACCAGAGGGCCAACCCGGTTGAACGCCGAGCTCAGGAGCTCAAAAAGGGACTCCGCGCCCGATGTAAAACTGCAAATGATCCGAAATGGGAATCCTACCTGGCTGACATCATGTTCAGCCTAAGGACACGGAGGAACGAGGCCACCCAGGAAACACCCGCTGAACTTCTGCTAGGCTATCTGCCACGGCGCGCAGAAGAAACACAGCGTGAGCATCGTCTGGCAAACACCGCAGCCAGACGAGACGAAAGGGTTGCCAGAGCAGTTCAAAAGGCCACTGTATATGCCAGGAACATGTTTCCTGACAACCCTAACGCTCCACCAGCCAGGAGGTTCATCGAAGGAGAGCAGGTCATGGTGAGGAACCACGTCCGAGGGAACTTCGGACCGACATGGACGGGACCACACACGATCCTGAAGGTGCTAGGCGATCATACCTATGAGATACACCGCGACCGGGACGTGAATAGGACCATCCATGTAGATGACATCCGTGCTGCTCCTCCACCTAGGGACGAACCTCCAGAGCAGGATTAGGGTTTATTACGACACGTGTAGATATCAAGGTGAACTGAGTAACCTTATATCTTCACGACGTCGTAAGACCTTCCTCAGGGTGAATTAAGTAGCCCAGCCAGAACAGCTGAGGATAACGGGGCCCTGTTACGAAACGTTACAGACACCAGGGTGAATCGAGTAACTCTACGTGTTCTGAAACGTCGTAAGGCCCCAGCCGGGTGAATTAAGTAGCCTGGCCGAAACACCTGGACCACCGGGACCACCTGGACCACCTGGGCCATCTGGATATTATAATAGTTAAGTGTAATATATCTTAGTCGCTAGCGTAAGTTTGAATTGTATTTCTTTGTATTGTATTTCTCTTTTTTAGGTTAAGGACTTTTGTATTATTGTATTGTTTGATCTTTTTTTATTAATAAATTTTTTTTAGCACCGTTAGGTCTTTCAGAGGGGGGATGTCTCCGGAGGCGTGTCAGGGAGAAGCTGACCGCCGTGCCGGACGCATTTAGAAATTCGGAGAAATACTTGGAAATTCCAAGTGTGGGCAAATCCGAATTTCTAATTGACTCGATGTAGGGAAATTCCACTTTTACTAAGTAAAACAAAGGATTTGTTTTATATAAAAGCAGACGGAATTTCTCTCATCGGTCAGTCGAGCTTGCCTCTTCTTCTGTAGACCTAGTCGGTGCTATTATTGTTCCGACTAAGCTATTGTTTTATTTCTTATTTCCTGATAACCATTTATATTTTATTATTGTATATTCAGACCTTTTCAGGTTAGAATATTACTTTGACTTATCTTTGTTCATATACTGATTATTTGATATTTTATTTGATTATTTTGATTGTTTATTTTTCTTGTATTTTGTATCTAAGTTATTCTTCCGTAAGTTAAGAACACTTAGAAATATTTACCTTACTTTTTTCTATTTTATAAATTTGATTTTGTATTTTGTGTCTAAGTAGTTCTTTCCGGTAAGTCAAAGAACTCTTAGAAATATTTCTCTGATATTTGATTTGTTAATTTTATTGTGTGCCTAAGTCATTCTTTTCCGGTAAGTCAAAAGAACACTTAGAAATATTTTCATAATCATTATTGCATTATTATTTCCGATATTTATCTAAGATATTTTCTTAATATATTTGTCTCTTTTATTTTACCATTTCATGCTGAGTTGTTTCTTCCGTAAGTCAAGAAACACTTAGCAATATTTCCATATTTTTTTCTGTATTTGATTTTCTTATTTTCTATTATAAGTTGTTTCTTCCGTAAGTCAAGAAACACTTACAAATATTTGTATTCTTATTTTACTATATTTGATTCTCTTGTTTGTTTTCTGTTCTAAGAAACACTTAGAAATATTTCCATACATTGTTTCATATTTACATATTTCATTTATCTATATTTCTGTCTTAAGTTGTTTCTTCCGTAAGTCAAGAAACACTTAGGAATATTTCTGCACTTTTCTGTTCTTTTATTCTTGTGTATTTTACTTTTCATTCTAAATTATCTCTTCCGTAAGTCAAGAAACAATTAGAAACATTTTCTATGCATTGTATTTTTATATACCATTTTATTTCCTTGTTTACTAAGTTATTTCTTTCGTAAGTCAAAGAATACTTATATTATTTTACCTGTTCTGTTTTCTATTTTGATCTGCTATTTTGTAACTGTTCCTTGGAACTGTTACCTATAACAGATACTTGTCACGGTAACTGTTATTTTATACCAGTAGCAGTATTAACACGTTTTACCAGAGACAAGCAAAGATGGTCAACACCCGATCAAATTCCGGGGACAAGAAGAAGTCCGAAGAGCCGGCGATGGGTCCTACAGGCCCAAATGCCCCCTCTCGGCAACAGTTTTGTCGTCTCTGGAATTAATAAGCCATGGAAAAACGTAAAAGCAACTATGTGCATTTCCTATGGTTATTAATATCGCCATGATCTAACATTGCGCAATATTGCATAATATTGCGATGTTAGTCCAGGACGCTCTTTTGGGGCATTGTCTTGAAAAAGACAATGCCTGTATGTTTTATTAAGGTTGTGGAAATAAAACAAACATCTCTGAAGGAAAAAAAAGTCAACATCAGAGTCTTATTGGTGGTGTTGAAAAAATTGCCGAGTCCTTCAAGTGAGGAGCTCGACGGCTACTCTCTGAGAGTAAAACCGGTACTGACTATAGATCCGAAAGTGTCCCGTATTTAAAGTTATTTTAACTTTTATACGAAACTCTTTCATTTCTCAACCAATTGAAATTATTAAAAGTTAAAAAAAGGAAGGACTAGGCAAAGTCGAGACGCTTGATTGGTGCGTCTGGACGTCAGTTTGCCGTCAGTCGCTGGGACCTTAGCGTGTAAGCAGTTCGTAGCTGGTTTAGACTGTGATCCTATACACGTCTGCACAGTAGCAAGTCTCACCGTCTAGCTTAGTAGTAACAAACTCACGCCCTTTAAACTACCCTGGTTAAGAAGATTCATTGTTTGTTTACAATTTAATTTATTTATATACAAAAACGAAAAACACTATTTCCGGAATTTCTTAAAAATTCCCTTTTTTCACAATATATCAGCAACTAAAAAAGGTACAGAAACAATACAATACAAAAAAAGCTTCTTTTTTCTAAAGTTTTTTTTTTATTTCTACAAACTAATAAATAAATAATATAAGGTTCTATTCGCATACGTTAAGCTCCAATGGTTTAATGAAAAGAAATATAGAGCAGTAGCCTTTTTAGATCTCAGCAAATCTTTCGATAGAGTATGGCAAGAAGTCCGGCTGTACAAAAAAAACCCTTATGGTTATAGCGAGGCGATGACCTGTCTCCTCTCATCATACCTAGGCAACAGAAGGTTTAGAGTTCGGATAAGGCCAACTCTGTTTTCCAAAACGGGACTATGGAAGCTGGTGTGCCACAGGAGCGGTGCTGTTGCCGTACCTATACACAATATATACGGCAGACACACCATCTAATCCTGGTTCGATGCTAAACCTGTACGCAGACTTTACAGCGATAGCCACTAGCAGTATTAACCCAGATCTAGCTACAAGACACCTACAAGGAGAACTCAACAAACTTGAGGCATGGTGTGTGTAGTAAAAAATAGCCGTCAACCCTGACGAAACACATGTTTTCATGTACAAAAAAAAAGAAAACGGAGAACAAATAGGGTACTATCCCTATTCGATATCTCCATTGAATGGTCAAAACAAGCCAAATATCTAGGCATAACGTTAGATAAAAATCTGACCTTCACAGAGCACGTAAAGCAAACGGTAAAGAAAACTGAATCACTCAGGAGTCAACTTTCATCTCTAATCTTTAAATCAAAGATTAGGATGACGAATTGTATAATTTTGTCCACACTAACATATGCAGCATGAGGACTTTCGTGTAAAACCAACAGAAAAAGGATACGGACAGTCCAGAACTTTATGATTAGAGAGACTCTGAATATTCCTAAGTACGTGCCATTGAGGTGTTATTTAGAGATTTACAGCAAAAGAGAATCCTAAGAATAATTGACAACAGAGCACACGAGATATTCAACAACCTCTGGAACCACCGAGCAGATTATTAAGAGAGTTGACAGACTATGACAAAAACGTAAGGACGGTACATAGACAGTCAGCTAGCAGGATACAGAAATAACCAAGATATAGAATAAGATAGCAATAGTCTAACGTACGCAGTAACGGAAAATGTTTTACAGTACAGTTGTACTATAAATAGGGTGACCATATGTACTTTTTTTAGTAGGACAGTACTTTTTTTTCAAACGCTGTCCTATTGTACTTTAAAATTTATGAAGTACACCTAAATGTACTTTTTTTCTTAATTACACAAAATTAAGTCCTACTTTTTGTCCAAACAAAATAATTATGATTCGAATTGATTCAAGAATCGATCTTTTGCGGAAGAATCAGAATCTCCTATCTTTAGGAGTCACTTGCGCAGTGTTCCCAAACGTAAAAAAATAAAATCGGTAGAATTCTTTTTAAAAATCGATAGATTGTGGAGTAAAATCGGTAGATCTTTCAAAATATAATATTTTGCTTAAATTTCATAATGTTTTGCAATTCGTTTATTTAAGAAAAAATAAAATATGTTTAACTGACTGAAATTTAAATCTTTATGAGTCTGTGACTAAATAGGAATCGAATACTTATCCGAGAACCGAAACCTCGAGTATAAAACCCTTTTACAAGAAATATTATAAAACAAACAGACTACCGAGTTTTTACGTGAGGTGCACTCGGAAGTTTATATTAACTATGCGTTGTTCCGGTTTTAAGTTTGCTAACTTGACAAATTCCCAGAACCAAGCGGTCAGCATCACAATGGATTTGGATTCATTTATTATTGTATTATTAGCTTTTACGATATCATGTACTTTGTAATTGTAAAGTACCGCTTAGGTATCATTTAAGAATAAATTTTTATGTTTTCACACGTTTTCGTCACGTCATCGTCTAATAGTTTAGTTTATTACCGATACGCCCATCTCCCTCCCATCACTGGCGATTTCATTTCGCAGCAAGATCTTATTATCTTATTCTTATTTATTTAGTAAAAATATATATCTCGTGGTATGTTTATGTTTATTTGTTACTTATGCGCTCACTGTTGATTAGTCTATTAACCTTTTTTCTTAAATTCCGGCAGTTTTTCTCGTTTTTTATATTATTTTGTGTTGTGTGGAAAAATAAACAATTTCATTATGTCACCGCCTAGAAGAAAATGCTATTTTAACGTCGAGTTGCAAGCAGAGTATCCTTTTATGAAACAAAAATCAAATGTTTCACCGCATATTGTGTTTTGCCAAGTTTGTAAAAGTGATGTTGATATTTCTAACAGTAGTCGCAGTAATATCAAACAACATTTGTCAAAGAAAAAACACATGTTGGCTGCTAATGCGAACTCGAAGAGCAGCAAATTGGAAACCTTTGTTAAAAAAGAAAATTTAAGTTCTGAAAATATGTTGATTGCTGCCAAGGAAGGTACTTTTGCTTACCATACAATTAAGCATTTGCAAAGTTTCA
The DNA here is from genome assembly GCA_918026665.1 of Diabrotica balteata. Lineage (NCBI taxonomy): Eukaryota > Metazoa > Arthropoda > Insecta > Coleoptera > Chrysomelidae > Diabrotica > Diabrotica balteata. The sequence goes on along the minus strand of OU898276.1, from coordinate 145,845,295 downwards.
GATCCTTAGACTGCACGTCAAAACTAATTGTAAGCATGTTTGAACCTAAATTTGCGGCAGCTCGAACCAAGACTGAGGCGATTGTAAAAAATGTTTTAGCTCAAGAGGCTCAATCCCAATTAGAAATTGACCTTCGAAAAGCAAATTTCGTCAGCATCACAATCGATTCGTCGAATCATAGAGAAATTAAAGTTGTGCCCTTAATGGTAAGATATTTTGATGGAGAAAATGGTGTCCAAGTAAAATTACTTCAGCTACGTGACTTACCTGGTGAAACATCAGAGCAGTTAAAAGATTACGTGGTCAATGTTTTGAATCACCATAATCTACTACAAAAATGCATCGGAATGTCTGCTGATAATACAAATACAAATTTTGGTGGAATGAGAAGAAAGGGAGTGAACAATCTATTCAGCAAATTAAATGCTTCTCGTGGTAAACCCGTGATTGGCATTGGTTGTGTGGCACACATTTTTAATAACTGTTTACAAAATGCGACGGACGTCTTACCCATAGACATCGAGGTTATTGCGGTCAAGATTTTTAAGTATTTTTATATTTTTACAGTCAGAGTGGAGAAACTAAAACAGTTTTGCGATTTTGTTGATATCGAGTACAAAAAAATGTTGTCGTTTTCAAAAACAAGGTTTTTAAGCCTAATGCCAGCCATTGAACGAATTATACAAATGTTCGAACCCTTAAAAGCATATTTTTTATCGATTGATAATTGTCCAACAGTTCTAAAACAGTTTTTTCAAAACCCACTCAGTGAAGCATGGATGTGGTTTGTGTATAACATTGCGTCTCTCTTCCACAAAGTAATTTTAGATGTAGAAGGTAACAAAATATCCGCAACGGAAGCCGCTTTGGAGTATTTCGAACTCATAAATAAGCTTCAAAATCGCTTAAATGAGTTATTTTTACCGCTTAAAGTAAGAGAGTCACTTTCAAAACTTGAAAATATGGAAAACCTTGACCTTAGTGTGAACTATCGGGATATCTTTATCACGCATGTTAAGCAGTTCTATTCAAATTGTGTAACATATTTGAAAAACTGGAGTGAACATTTAAGTGAACTAAAGCTATTCGGATGGGTTAACTTGAAAAAACAAGTTTCTTGGGCTGAAATTTTATCGTCGTGTGAAGCTTTCAAAGACTACATAGGTCCGATATTGAATCAGGACGAACTATTTGATGAAGTTAGTCTAATACGAACCTACGTTACAGAAAATAAAATCGCAGACTGGAATTCGATAAATATTTCTACCGAAGATCGATGGCTCGAAATCTTCCAAAAAGAAAGTGCTCTGAAAAATCTCAAAATTCTATGTGAGTTGGTTTTTTGTCTGCCTGGGATCAGTTCGTCGATTGAGCGGTTGTTCTCAAATATCAGTAACTATTGGAGTCTCAACAAATCGCAGTTGAAAATATCTACTCTGGAAGCCATCATGCAAGTCTACACAAACTTCAAAGTTTCGTGCAATGAAATGTTTCAGTTTTTAAAGAGTAAACCACAACTTCTGAAGGAAATTCATAGTTCCAAAAAGTACGACTGGTACCAAAATGATGATCAAGAGGTTCAGGAAGGAACGTCGAAAGAAAATTAACTATTAAAATTTATCATTAATTTTTTATGTAGGTACTTATGTTTGAATAAAAAAAATTGTTCTTATCATTGTTTCATTAAAGATTCGTAAAATTTTTACCCGAAAAATTTCCTAGGACACCTGTACATATTTTCTTAAAAATTATAAATTATAAATGTACTTTTTTTTTGTTGAAAAATTCTGGTCACCCTAACTATAAAAGATTAAAACCAAAAAATGTATACACGGTTCTGTGATGACCGTATACACTTCTCCTGCAGGCATAAACAGAAAGACGCCTCTTAGCAAAACAACCCTTCAGGTAGGGACACAAGTCCGAAGTTAAGTTAAAAACTCGTCTAGCTACCCCTAAAATTAGGTGGCCTAACCACACAAAGTAGAACAGAATGTATCCCATTACCCAGGGCATCCAAAGTAACGCTCAGTACAAAATACTTCTCATTCGTTATGTCCTACGATAAGGAGGGGTAATTGGTTATAACTTGGAGGTCAGATAGGCATCCTTTTTTTAAGGAGACGAGACTGTAAGGCGCTCCGTAACTTTCGCGTTATTGGTTGGTGGGTGGGTCCCAATTTAAAAATTGGCGGGTTTCATGTTTATTAAAATGACAATAAAATTGAGGTATTGTGGCACAGTATATCGCTAAACAATTTATTAGCAATATATTGTGGTATTAGTACAAAGCGGATGATATTCACATTTTAGGATTAAGCTGATTAGTACAGTTTTATTAGAAATTAAAATTTATTTTTCTTTTGACATTATATAGGTAAAATTAAAATCTGACATTATATTTATTTAATTTTGATATGCTAGTGATGCTTTTTTTATTAGATATATAGATATTGTTTTAATTTTTTTGTTTAGGTAATTTTTTATTAAGATTTAGAGGTTCCTCTTATTATTTTGATTTCTAGAACATTCGTTACCATTATTATTCTCATTAGCTTTCTCTATGTGGAATCGGCTTCTCTAAGCATTTTCCTCTAAACTTTTCGGTTCTCTTCCAGGGACTAAGTACCTCTCCGCTTTTTGTATGAGATTATGGTTTTTCAGAAACATGTAATTTCTGTTCATCCCCTTTTTTTACTGCCCTACATTCAGTACCATACATCATAGCTGGTCTAAAGGCAGTCCTATACAGTTTAGGAAAGCTTTAGAGGGGTTTTCCTTCCCCATTGCACAAATAACGGCCCCCCTCCTTTGATTTCCCATTTTCCCAAACTTGAGAAAGCACATGATGAAGATATCAGAAACCTACTGTGGCAGAGATTAAGTAGCAAAGGAGTACCGGCTCAATATCTGTACCTCAGAGCTAAACTGTATTAACTCACAAAATTGAAATTTTACAGGAGAGCAAATTAAAAGAAATATAAAGAGTAAATTTTAAATAGAATTTTTATTTCTTTTTCTTCAAGTATGTGACAAACACCCTTTGAGAGGTATAAATGATACTATATATTACTGTATTTGTTATTTTTATAGATCTTTAATTTTTTGAAAAACATGGAGTTAATACTGTTTAGCGTGGAAACAATTACCATATTCGGGAGATAATATAATGGTAAGTTAACACAGGTGAATAAATAATCTGGAGATAATACGATAAATGAAACAAAATTTAGTCAAGAACACTTTTTTTTATTTAATTAAATGAAATAAACAAGTCAACAAAATGATTAAACAAAATTAACGAAAAACGAAACTCAATGGATTGTTCACTTAACATTGTTTTGTAAAAATTTTATAAATCTTCATCTACTTTATCGGAGTGGGATAAATTTTTATAAAAATTATGAAATTCACTTGGAACCCAGGTGAGCAAACTTTGCAGATGTGTGTATTTTTTTGTAGATATTTCCTTTGGCTTATCGCGAATCACAGGCAGGACTGCAGGAAATACAACACGCCTAGTATTTCTGTTAAGATCAACAGATTGGAATGTTTCCGAATTAAAATTAGTTTTAAAAAAAAGTAATCCTAAATTATCGCTGCGTACTTGCAAGTGGACAACATCTGACATGCGAAAGTCTGTATTTTGCTGAGTTTTTTTCCTTATAACAAAAGGTGAACAGTTGTTGTTGTAAAGAGTCTTAAAATCCTTAAAGTCATTTAGTTCCATATTAATTACATTGAATGTTTTAGAACGACAGCAAAGTCGTGCTAGCTGCTGCCAGTCCCAGGGAGTCATGATTTTTAAAAAGGGTGTTTTCTTTCGTTCTCTCTCAATAAGAGAATGATCACTGTCCACTTCTAAATGGGTATGACCACGTAACAAAAACTTGTGATTTATAATTTTTATCTGTGGATACTTGTGAAGTATCCAAAAGTAAAGCATAACCATTATCATATTTCTGTTCTGGGATGGGCAGTTGTCGGACCATACAGTAATCTCTCTTATATTTTCATTTATAGCTTCAGTCCACCTCAAAAAGCCCGAAGCCATTTCGTTTGCGCCACGTCCAGACTTTGATTCATCCCACATCATGCAAGACGTAACATTACCTGAAGTGTCTGAAATCGTATAATTGTATGTCCATAACTTGAGCTTATAAAAACTCTGCTGGTTACTTAGAACAGGCGTTGGCAGACATTTCTGTAAATCCAGTGTCAATAATTTTATTGTTCCACCACTTGTTGCTGCTCTTTCCTTATCAAGTCTTTTTAATTCATACCTGTTACTAGCCTCCAAAAGATGTTGTTGATAATCTTGTTCAATATTTTCTTTTCCTTCTACCATCTGAATTTTGGCCAAATTTAATCTGTCACATTCATCACACGTGTCATTGTATGGAAGTTTAAATGAAAGATTAAATTCTGTGTTAAATATTTCAGAATACAGCCAAAGTTTAGCAATGTTTTCTTCGGGTGTATTGCTTTCCATTAACTCAGATCTGTATATCTCATACATTCTGGTAATATTTAGTTCACAACCAAGATATTTTTTCTGAGAACGCTCTCTAGAATAATGCGATTCAATAGTTGGGAACTTGCTAATATGATCCCGAATGCCTTGTTTGATGAATTCGGGAATTTTATTGACAGGCTCACGTTTACCCCTTTGGTCTGTATTAACTACTCCACATTCCTTTTTCTTCGCAAGAGCTGTTGTAACGAATGTCTCGGATATACTTAAGGTAGACAGAAAGAATTTCTGACAAACTTTATACCTTACATGATTAAAATATAATGAATAACGCCTGGTAAATTCCCTTATGCCAGAACGTGCTCCTGTGGTTTCCCGGATACGTCTCACAGGTACGCATTCTACCATTGCTGCTACAAATTGTCTTTTCATGTCGATGTTTTTATTAGGATCCCAAAATTCAGAATGTATGCAACGTCTTTGATCTTCAGTTATAGCTTTTGTGCACCCAACGCTACAGGTTTCTTTACATGGTGCTCCAATTTGCTTCGATTGCAAAACTGTATTCTTGGTTTGGCGTTTTTTACCACCGGCCACTTGTTTTTTACGAACATTCCGTTTCCAACGCAGAGGATTTGATTTCCTTTTTTTACCTGGGAGTTTTTGATTATCTGACTCACTTTCAGAATTATCTGTTTCGTTGTCAGTTGGTCCGTATGTTTTATCATTGATAGAGTCATCAGACTCCAAGCATAAATCCGCGTGATCTACCTCTTCTCTATCTTGCACTACAATTGCCATACTTTGAGGACTACAGGTAATGGGTAAAGCAGTCTGTAAAATGATTCCATTTTCTGAAACTAAACAAAAAAATATTATGATTCAAATAGGAAATTGTGAAGTATAAATAAATATACCTGTTGTTGAGACAAGTTCTACAACATTTTGTGTATTAAGACTTGTGGATCCATGATTCAGTGTTGATATTGTACCATTAGTGTAATTTCCATCTAAGGATATGGGCAAATTGATTTCTAAAAATTATAAAACATGTACATATTTTATTTATTTACAAAAACCGAAATAATTGTGTTATACCTTTGCTCGAAACAGATGGCGAAACATTGTCTATAACAACTTCGCAAGATACAGGTGAGGCAATTTTAACATTAGAAATAATTTTAATAGGCATATTTTGGTTTTTTGTACCTTCATCAAGATCGCCGACTTTTCCTAAAACATAATTACTGTTATCCTAATTTAATAACTACATTTAATATTTAAGTTATAAACCGAATTATGGAGTTAATACAGTCTGTCGGTCTTAAAGTAATTATTGTGTACTAAGTCCATTTTTAATACAAGGATTTTCGGTTAAAATACCACGTAAAATCGCCCAAATATCTAAATACGTATTAAGTTTTTATGTAATATTGAAGGCTAATAATTTTTTATTTTAAATAAATTTGTTAAGACGTACCTATTTTGAGGTTAGATTTATTTATCGCCGACGAAGAGGATAATGCTTGATTGTTTTCCACAGAATCAGTACTGCATTGCGTCGGAGAAGTAAAGCATACCTCTTGATGCTTTTCTAAAGCTTTTTTCACAATTTTATCTGCTCTGGTACACATTCTTTAGAATGTTATTAAACACACACCATCAATGTGAAATAGCATAAACACACTGACTACAGTGCCACACCGCGGTTTTACGTCGTTCCGTGGAGTTAATACATCTTAAATGTGCATGTGATATTAACTCCACTAATACTACTAATAATACTTACATTGCTGGGTATTAAGTGTAAACGACTGTTTAGCTCGGAACTACTGAGGGACTTAATACACTTTATGGTTGCTTATCTTTGAAACTACATTAAATAGGATTTAATATCGTATTGCATATGAAAGATGTGAAGTCTGTTATGTAGAAAGTGAAATAATACAATTTTTCAAAAAAATGGAGTTAATACAGTTTAGCTCTGAGGTACAGATATGTGAGTGGAGTATGAGCAAGTAACAACTATAATAGTGTTAAAACAACTAGTTATTATAGTGTTAGAACGATTACAGGTGAAACTGGCAAATTTTATGTAAAAATGGGTGAAAATCAGGGTTTCGCCCATATTTATTCTCATTTGTGCTGGATTAGATAACAACTGAACCTCCTGGGTATTAGTAGAAAAGAGTAGCGGAGACAGGTCCTTGAAGAAAAATGATTAAAATTAAGTTGGATACAAACAAAATATTTAGAATATTCTTTTAAAGATGAAATTTCAAGACCAGATAGAGTAGTTGGCTTGGATAGACAAGAACTCATAAAAGATGATAATGTTTGGCTTTTAGGATTGGTATTACCGTTTTATCTCTAATATTTCAATTAAAGGTAAAGGAAAGAGGCAAATTGAGTGATGTATGATAAAAAAGGCACCAAGAAAACTAAAAGGTAAATTGTATAGGACTGCCTTTAGACCAGCTATGACGTATGGTACTGAATGTAGGGCAGTAAAAAAGGGGATGAACAGAAATTACATGTTTCTGAAAAACCATAATCTCATACAAAAAGCGGAGAGGTACTTAGTCCCTGGAAGAGAACAGAAAAAATTAGAGGAAAATATTTAGAGAAGCCGATTTCACATAGAGAAAGCTAATGAGAATAATAATGGTAACGAATGTTCTAGAAATAAAAATAATAAGAGGAACCTCTAAATCTTAGTAAAAAATTACCTAAACAAAAAAATTAAAACAATATCTATATATCTAATAAAAAAAAGCATCACTATACTACGTTCCACGTTTAGAAAATAACATTGCGAAGATAGGGCCATGTATTTCTTATGGACGATAGCAACGCGGAGTTGCCACGACACACACAAGCACAATTTAGGGTTGTATAATTTGTATTTTCGTTTCCACAAACATGAATTAAATTAATGTTTTTTAACGTAATTGGCCAAAAGTGCCCATTTGAAACAAGAGATGAAAAGTAGGGAACATGATTTTAATTAGATAAATAGTATTTACAAAAGATAATTTTATTTTATCTTATTTTAATTATAGTAACGACAGTTTATTTGTTTTTCGGTGAGAATATGATATGCCATGAATCATATAAATCAGTAGAAAATATTGACCGCTTGGAATGCGTATATCTAATTACTAATTGCAACTTAAAATAATACGATGTGCGTATGTCAGCTATTTTATGTCGTCTCTGACTACATAATGATAATAAGGCTTTTATTTAGTAGTTATTCTGACTTTACAGTTAAATATTAATTGAAAATGAAAATTCAAAAATTAAGCAAAGGGAATATCTTGGACATCCGTGCAAAAGAGAGTATCTGAGAGTTTTGGCAACACTGATCTCCATAAGCGTAATGTTATTTTCTTAACGTGAAACAAAGAATAGCATTTTAATTTCTAATAAAACTGTACTAGTCAGCTTAATCCTAAAATGTGAATATCATCCACTTTGTACCAATACCACTAATAAATTGTTTACCGACATACTGTGCCTCAATTGTCATTTTAATAAACATGAAACCCGCCAATTTTTAAATTTAGACCCACCCACCAACCAATCACGCGAAAGTTAGGGAGCGCCTTATAGTGTCGTCTCCTTTAAGGAGTATGACGACCGGTTCGATTTTCGGACATGTGGGTCCCACTGATTCATTGAAACACATATGTGACTCGAAGCTGGGATTTGTATAAATTGTGTGCATATGCGTTTAGCTCTATCTTTAAGCCCCTTTTTCATTGGTTTTTAAATATATACCTTCCAAACCAGTTAAATTTTAGAAAATAGTGTTTGTATATAAATAACGTAGAATAGCAATGACTAAAACTACATTTATGAAAATGTAGTCATTTCTTTGCAATAACCATCTCAGTTTAGAACTAAGGCAGAGAATGGTTAATTGTTATATTTGGTCTGTACTTTTGAATAGTGCAGAAGTGTGGGCGCTAAAAGTATCGATCATATCATATCGATAAGCTTCTTGGTTAAAAAACATTCGTGAATGGACTCAGATACCAAATGCAGGACAATTATTCCATATTACAGAAGATCGAGAAGCCTTCGCAATGGTGATCGCCAACATCGATAGTTCTGATATGACACGCGAAGAAGAAGAAAATATAAATAAAGTAAATTGTAAATGGACAGTAAATATTTTTAACCAGTTTGGTTTTGGCGGGGATGAGTTTGTTACTTTTTCTGCGTCATAAAAATAAACCGATTTTTTTTAGCTTTAACTAACCTTAATTTTAAAGCAAACCGCTTCCACCTGCAGTTAATTTAAAGAATTTTGTAGCATCTTTAAATTTTTTTTTTTAACTGGAAAAAAGTTTTCCATCAAAAACTAAGAGCGCCTCATTCAGATTTATTTTTAAGAGTACAGATACTATGCATCAGCCTTGCTTTAGACCCTTACCGATATGAATTTTTGTAATTAATTTGTTTTTAGTTTAAATTTTTACAGTCATATTTTTCTAAGGCTTTTATTCATTTATTTTTTTTTTAATTTTTATTGCTTTTATTTTTTTTTATTTTTTCCTTGTTTTTTTGTTACTACCCAGAGCATTAAAAGTGGTACACTATCATCTGCCTATATCAGATCTATAAAGACTATCTATCTAATCTATCTAATCAGCCTAAAACGTCCATTCTTGGGCATAGGCCTCCTCTGTTAATCTCCAGTGGTCCAGTGATCTGCATCCAGTCTTTTCCTGCCGTTCTCTTAAGATCTTCAGTCCATCTCATCTGTGGTCTTGCTCTTTTTTTTTCTTTTTTTTTCCATGGTCTCCAGTGTAGAATTCGCTTATTCCATCTTTCATCTTTTTGCCGGAGAGTGTGACCGGCGAAGTTCCATTTAAGTTTTGCAACCTGTCTTGATACGTCGTTCACCTTTGTTTTTTCTCTGATCCATGAGTTTCTTTTCCTGTCTTTAAGACCGATACCCAGCATCTGTCTTTCCATTGCTCTTTGTGTTTTGGATATCCTGTCGATGTTCTTCTTTGTGAAAGTCCATGTTTGTGAGCCATATGTGATACCTGGTAAAGTGCACTGGTTGAATACTTTCGTTCGCATATATTAAGGGAACTTTTTATTTTTTAGAATACATGATAGTTTACCAAATGAGGCCCATGCTAGTCTAGTTCTTCTTTTAATTTCTTTGGTTTGATTGTCCCTGTTCAGCTTGATTATCTGTCCTAGGTATATGTATTCTGCCACCTGCTCTAATTTATTCTGTTTGACTACTATTTCTAATTGGTCCTCTTGGTTTGTCATTGTCTTGATTTTACTATAGTTCATCTCTAGACCTACTTCTGTCGCTTTTATATCTAGTTCCTCAACCATCTTCTGTAACTCTTCCTTCTTATCTGTTATTAGGACTGTATCGTCTGCATATCTCAAGTGGTTCAAGAACTCTCCATTTATTCTTATTCCGTATGTATCTCATTCTAATTTTTTAAATATGTCTTTCATAGCCTGATTGAACAATTTTGGCGATATTGTGTCTCCCTGCCTGATTCATCTTTCGAATTTTATTGGTTCTGTAGCATGTTCGTTCTTCAATTTTACTGTGGTACTCGCATTTTTGTATATGTTTGTTATTAGGTCTGTGTACCTGTAATCAATTCTGCCGTTCTGTAGTGAGTTTTTGATGGCCCAATGTTCTATGCTGTCAAACGCTTTTCGGAAGTCTATGAATACCATGTATAATGGGATTTGATACTCGTTCGACTTTTCAATCAGTATTTTTACTGTTAGCAGATGGTCGCTAGTACTAAAACCCTTTCTGAATCCCGCTTGTTCTCTTGCTTGGTATTCGTCAAGCTTAGTTGTTAGTCTATTTGTCATGATCTTCGTTAGTAGTTTAAATACAACACTTAGTAATGTTATAGGTCTATAGTTTTCTAAGTTCTTTTGGTCACCTTTTTTGAACATTAATAGTCTCTCCGCATCGTTCCAGCTTTTGTGGTCAATATTTTGTTCATGAAGATATGTAGGACTTCTCTAGTTGTTTTTCCTCCTCTCTTTAGCATCTCTGTAGTTATTCCATCTTTTCCAGATGACTTATGGTTTTTTAATTCGTGAATTGCTTCCTTGATTTCTGTTTTACTTATTTCTGGATGAAGGTCAGAGTTTATATTTTTTATTTTTGTATTTAATTGTTTAAGAATTTCTTGCTGTGGTTTATGTCTTGTTCTATATAGGTGCGTATAGTTTTCTTGTGTCAACTTTATTATATGTTTCATATCATTAATAATTGTTCCTTCGCTGTTTGTCATTTCATTTATCTGAGTTTTACCGAGTCGTTGTTTTCAGCATTTCATATTTTTGTTCTGCTGGATTACTCTTTCAATCTTTGCTTCCTGCGTTTTTCTCTTGGTTTCTTTTATGTTTTTTCTAATTGTTTTATTGATTTCAGTATATTCTAATGTGTTTCTTTTGCCCTGTTTAAGTAGGCTTCTTCTTGTCTTCATCAGGTTTTCTACTTCTTCTGAGATATAATTGTCCTTTTTTGTCGTCGATCTTGCAATTCTTTCCCCGGTCTGTAGCAATGTAGTTGTTAGTATTTCATTTATTTCGTTTGTTTCTTTATTTATTAAGTCGATTGTATTTGGGATGCATTTTTTTATTTCTTCTTTGTACTTTTCTTCGTTTTTGCTAAGTTTCTCCATATCTAGTTTTGTACGTTTTTGATTTCCTTTTTTGGTTTCAAGTTGGCTGTTAATTTGTATCTTAGCCTTTACTATAAAGACTACATAATTTAAAATAAAGCCAGAAATAAAGAAAAATGAGAAGACCGTCTCGTTGCCATATAACCTATAAAGTTTTTAATCAAATAGCGACTACTTGTTGGGGAGCAAGTCCTCCAAGCAAGTCCGCTCTTAGAATTTACTTTAAGGCAAACTATCTTTACTCTATGCTGTTTACCAGGATACTGAATATATTTATCGTCATAAAAACTTGTTCGCTATTATTAATATAACCAAACATTTTTTATTTCCTACTACTTCTCTGTAAATTTCTTCATAGATTTTGTTAGTCAATTTGGTTCAACACGTACAAAAATATAAATAAAATCTCAATAATTTTCTAAAAATCAACAGAATTACGAAAACGTTTGTAGCTCTATCAGATTTTAATTAGATTAACTAGATTTGTAAATGTTTGTATTTATGGAAAAAAACCTTAACCCTTTTAGTGTAATTGACACCAATCTACAATTTGCAATTTCCATCGGCGATTGGATACATCAACGCTTATAAATTAAAAGTCGCTGGCGGCCAACTTGCCATTGTATTCCCATAAAAGGCTCGCTACAGAACGGTTTTCTCTAATTCACGTTTAAGCATTGTCTGCCTATAAAGACCATCAATCACGAATAAATTTTATGATGCGGGACCAAATAAAATATTCAGAATTCATAAATCAAGTTTTGATGCCACTACGACCGCTATAAATCTTTATATCGATCAAGTATCAGTATTTTAGGAGAAATAAATATTTTTTTATTAGCAACTATCTATTTAATTTTTTATTAGGAATCATCTTTACGATTTATATATATATATATATATATATATATATATATATATATATATATATATATATATGCGTACCTCGGAGGTAAAGGACACTATGTCCATTTTTATCGAAATTTAGATTATTGCACTTTTGAATATAACTTTTCTGGCTCTACACATAGGTAAACTACACTATGTCCAGAGACAATTTTACGGCAAGTTACCGACTTTTTAATAAACACCAAGTCCACTTCCAGTCAGAGGTAAACAACACCATGTGGACTTGGTGTTGTTTACCTCTAGTAAATGTGTGCATTGTCATTTACCATTCGGACATAGTGTTATGTACCCTTGTACCTGGAGGAATTGTCATGCACTAAAATCATTGCAAACTTTTTATTTAGATCGCAATTGTGTTAGGTTGATAAAAGTTGTACAATAAGTTCATTGTTTAATAATTGTAAAATAGATCCGAACTCTCGTGGAAAAATATTACAATTACTGTCATGTAATATTCCAAATAAAACAACACTTACAGGTAAGCTATTGTTTTTTAACACTGATTTTGTATTTTTCTAACCTCAAATATTTAGTATTGTATATTATTTTGTATAGGGCTCAGAATTTCAAACTGTACATACATTTTTTCTATCTACCGTTAAAATAGAAGTATCAGTTAGTATGTTCTTGTTACTAGTAAAGAATTTCGTCTGTTTTTTTAAATGACCATAATATGGTATGATTGTTGTCAATTATTTATGTAACATGCATTTCCATTTATGTTACTTTGTGTTGTAGGCATAGACAGGAATTTACCATGCAATTATCAATATATACTCGTATGAACAAAATAGGTAATACAAGAGATTGGGTAAAATTTATTTACCGTTAGGCGTAACCGGTACCCCAAAAATTATTGTTGTTGTTGATACCAACAGATTAGGGTAAACAGATGTTGCCAGATCTATATTTATTTAATGGAAGTAACGGAAATTGCTCAGTAAATTCCCTACTTTGGTTATAAGGATTATTTTTGTGTTGGCCAATTATAGGCCTACAAAATTAGTCTATAATTATTATTACAAGGCTGGATTTGTTTCAGAACCACCTGGTCACTACAGTAACTTCCAAGGTAATGGTAAGGAACTGGACGAAGATGATAATTTGTTTGAAGATGATAATTCGGATATTGATATAACCTATGAGCATCTAAGCTCAAAATCAGACGACAATGGTATGAGACGTATAAGTAAACCAGCGAAAACAAAGGTAAAAGAGAAAGCTATTATTACTCCTACGACTAGTGTGGCAATAACAAAAAATCTTCTTAAGGACGATTTATTACTAAGCAGTGATATAGGTAATTCCAATGAACATAATGAAATTATTTTAGAAGAAGAGAAAAGTGTTAAAAGAAAGGTACAAAATGTAACTAAGTTCAAACAAAAAGGCAAAAAAACGTGTAGTAAATGAACAAAATTGGGTCTGTAATGTTCGCAAATCAAAAATAGCTGGTGGGAAAGAGTATCTCAGTAAAAAAGGCAAAAACATGCCTGCAAAAATGTTAAAGCTTTCTTGCATGTGTCGCATGAAATGCTCTCAAAGATTGCCAGAATACGAAAGACAAAAAATTTTGAACTCATACTGGACTGAGACAAACGTTTCAGATGTTAAAAAACAATTTATCTTCTCATGTGTCGACATCCAACCTACTCTTCGATTAACAAAAAAAGACCTAAATTTTACCTAATCTAAAGATAATACACTACACTACCATTTTATAGTGAACAATCAGCGATTGAGGGTGTGCAAGGTTATTTTTAATTAACCTTGCACAGGTAATTTAATAGTAGTAAATATGTTGAAAAAAAATTGAGCCAGGAGGTTAAATAAAAGCTGAACAAAGAGGTAGACACACGCTAATCAATAAAACTCCTACCGAAACAATAAATAGTATACATCAACATATTAAATCATTCCCAAAGTGCGAGATTCATTATTCCAAAGAAAGGAGTAAGAGAGATTATCTTGGCACAGAACTTACGATAGAAAAGTTGTATCAACTGTACTTTGATGAATGCAATGAAAGACATGTAGATCCAAAGCTCAGAGTAAAAAAGTAATTCGAAGCAGATATTTTTAATAAAGATTTCCAAGTTTTCGTTTGAAAACTTGGAAACCAGAAATAGACACTTGCGATACATGCAGTACATTCACAGCTCAATTGAAAAATAATCTTACTGCAGATAAACTGACCAGTGTACAGGCTAATCATGATACTCACCTAATTGAATTTAAAACTCGGTATAACTTACAACAATTGGACTTTTTAATGGCTAAAGAGTCATCAAAACACAAAGTACTATCTGGTGATTTGTGAAAATGTTTGCTTTCACCACTAACAAACAATTGTATTAGTTTCTACAAAAGGAAGTTTTTGTAGAAGCAGTGATTCTTCTGTACAATGTATGATGTGGGACGAATCGAAAGGGTTCCGAGGTGCAAATGAAATTGCCTCGTGAATTTTGAAATGGACTGACAATACAATTCCAGGTAGTCAAGTAAAGGACATCACTCTTTGGACCGATAACTGCTATGGACAAAATAAATATATAAGTGTTATAATGTGCTATTTTTGGATACTCCTTACATACCCTCAAATAAACACGATCACTCAAAAGTTTTTACTAAAAGGGCACACACATATGGAAGCAGACAGTGTGTATGCTTTAATCGAGAGAAACAAAAAGGAACTCTCCAATTTGGCCATTTTAACACCATGGAACTGGCAACAGCTAGTTAGGCAAACATCAGGTAAATACACAGTGCACAATATGGAACTTACAGATTTTAAAAACTTCAAATCGCTGTTCGATAAGAAATTGTAACTTAATCATCCTTTTGTAAGTAGAAAAAAGAATGTTAATGAAGATCCTGTTCTACTGTCAACATGTGTTGACTCCTACAAGTCCAACAAGAACACATTGGGAAGCTCTTTTATAAGACCGATTTCAATAATCAAAATATGTATGAAGTGGACTTCATGAGGTATCGAAGACAGCAAGTAACGTTTCCAGCTCAATTAAATCAAGTCTCAGTAAACCCATTACCAATCAGAAAACAAAAGTTTAATGACTTCATTACCTTACTGCCTTTTTCCGTCAGTTTGTCATGCACTTTATCAAAATTTAACACATAGCGATGTAGCCACAAACGATTACCGAAGATGAAGATGATATGGAGCCTCTTTAACAATTTTGAAACTTGTCGTCTATAATTTTACTTTATTTAACTTTTCTTAATTTAATTATTATAACATTATAATATTTACCTCTAATAAAATAATAGTATAGGCTGTTTAGTGTATTTGTATTGTTTATTTCGTAGAGACCTTAACATGCAATGTCACATTATTTAAAAAAGTTATTAGAGGTAAACAACACTATGTCCAACTACACATTTAAAAAAAAATTATAAAATGAACGGTAAACTTCAGGTACATAACACTTCATAGAAGGAAAAACGATTATACACACCACAATAATAATATATTAATCTTGGTTAAATATAAGAAACATTTGAATATTTACTGATTAAAAATTTAAAAAATGTTAAAACTGCTGTCCTGAAAAAGTAAGAAAATGGACATAGTGTCATTTACCTCCGAGGTACGGAATTATATATATATATATATATATATATATATATATATATATATATATATATATATATATATATCTATATAAAAATAAAAATTCGTCATCATCATCAGTAGCTCGACAACCCTTTCTGGGAATTGGCTTGTTCTAGGATTTTCCGCCATTCTCTTCTGTTCCTTGCTTTGTTTTCCAGTTGGTAATCTTAAGTGTTTTCAGATCTTGTTCCATATACCTAAGTTGGGGTCTTCCCTTCTCCCTACTGGTGTTTGCCTCATTATATATTTTGGCGGTTCAGTCTCCAATATCCGCTCAACATGGCCCACCCAACGCAGACGTCCGATCTTTATGGATGTTATGATCTCGGGTTCATTATATGCTGTGTATAGTTCAGAGTTATATCTTTTGCGACATATGTCACTTTCCTTTTCCTTCTTATATATGTGTCTAAGGATTTTTCGTTTAAATGTACCTAATAGTTCTCATCGCTTTTCGACAGTGTTCATGTCTCTGATCCATATACAAGGACCAGTTTTATCAGGTCTTGTATATTTTGAATTTGTTTTTTCTTGTGATCTTGTTAGATCTTTGATGTTTCATCAGTCCATTACATGTTTTATTAGCGATATGTATTTTTCTCTTAACTTCTTCACTGATATTTTTATCTGCGGTAAATATTGAACCTAGATATGTAAAACTTTTCACGCTTTCGATGTTATAGCCTCCTATTGTTAGATTCTGCAGGTTTCTTTGGCTTGTCGGTTTACTGGCCTTCATGTTTTTGGTTTTTATTTCGTTAATGTTTAGGCCACTGTTTTGTGCCGCTCTTGCTATCGCATTAAATGTTTCTATCATCTCTCTTTGGCTTCTAGCTATGATACCAACATCATCTGCAAATGCAATATTCGTACACTTTTGTTATTATTATTCCTCTGGTGTTGACTTTTGACTCCCTAATTATTTTCTCTAATGTGATGTTAAATAGAATGCAAAATAGGTCATCTCCCTGTCGTAGGCCCGTTCTCACATGGATTGTATCTGTTAGTTCGTTTTGAAATCAAATTTTACTTTGTACTTTGTAGTTATTATATATATATATATATATATATATATATATATATATATATATATATATATATATATATATATATATATATATGTATATATATTGTACGGATCTATGTTGTACTTCAAAGCTGTACAAAATTTCACTTGGTTTTTTAAGTAAATCAATCCAAATAGCTTAAGTTCACTAAAATTTTCACTCCAGTTTTTCAAATATATTACACAATTCAAATAAAACTGCTTGACATGCATGATGAATATATCCCGATAGTTTACACTAAGGTCAAGTAATAAAGTACACTTGCACTAAGGTACACTTAAGTCATCGAGCAAGGAGACAAAAGAGAGAATGTAAAGGTAGTGGGGGCAAAAATATTGTTAGACAGAAAGTGCGATCTTTAGAGGCCACATTAAACAAGGAAAGAGAGTTTCTCTCCTTGTTTGACATCAAATTTAGTTGGGTTATGTTATTGTTTGTCCCAAATGTCACATAAAATCTTTTTTATATTGAAGTTTTTTAACAATTGTGTCGCATTTTAGACTATTATCGTTAATAATTAATTAAAACTTTCTCGTCTCTGAAAAATATTATACAGCTACTGTTAATAAGTGTCTGAAAATTTAAATTTGGCGCATTCGCATTTCCGGATATGTCCGCCATCAGAGGCCACTTTTTTGCTCTCCTTTTCATAAGGATTAGATTCCCTCTTTTGTCTTTTTACTCGATGACTAAAGTACACTTAATAGCTTCCTCAAAAATCAAGCGATATCGGAAGAATTCAATAGTTACTTCACCGAGTAAGTAATAGATTAGCAGTTCATACTTTCCAGAGCGCCACATTTCGGAGGGATCTAGGAAACCGTGGTTAAGAGTTGTAAATTTCATTTTAAGGGGGTTGTGGGAGAAGCACATTTAAAACTAGAAGAATTTTACACAGTACTGGTTTAGGTCGAATCAATTCTTAATTCATGTCCTTTATGCCCTATAAAAACCTCTCCTGAACAGTTAAATCCCTTGACTCCCGCTCACTTTCTTCTGGGAAAAAGTTTAGTTTTGCTGCCAGACAGAGATGTCAGTCAAATATCAGAAAATCGTCCCAAGCGTTTCGAGCGATTACAAAAAATTCTCCAGCATTTTTGGAGAAGATGAAAGGGAGAATATATTACAGAACTACAAATCAGAAGCAAGTGGAAACAACATTCCGACAGAACCATCTAACCAGAGGATATTGTCCTTGTGATAGATGAACAGACTCCAACCCTAAGTTGGCCAATGGCTAAGGTCAAACATATTCATCCAGGAACTGATGGAGTAGTGCGAGTGGTAACAGTCTGCATAAATAATAAAATGTTTAAACGACCCGTCTTAAAACCTTGTATATTACCGACTAAAGTACAAGACATAGTTAAAAGTGTTAACACGGTTCAAGGTGGCCGGTATGTTACGGAGAATTAAACATGAGTGCAGTTGCGGTTAGAATGGAGGACCCTTAAGCTAGCGGGGACACATGAGCGGAATCCAATTTAACCTACGTAATATTTTTTCACCCATTTTTCACTAATTTATTACCACCCTAATAATTTTTCACCACCAAACCAACATTAAGGGGAGCGATTCTGCTGGCTTAAGGTTCAAGCTAGCAGAATTCAAAAAAAAAACTTTTTGTTGATGGCATATTTTTTCACCCATTTTTCACTAATTTATTACCACTCTAATAATTTTTCACCACCAAACCACCCTTAATGGGAGCGATTCTGCTGGCTTAAGGTTCAAGCTAGCAGAATTCAAAAAAAAAAAACTTTTTCTTGATGGCATATTTTTTCACCCATTTTTCACTAATTTATTACCACCCTAATAATTTTTCACCACCAAACCAACGTTAAGGGGAGCGATTCTGCTGGCTTAAGGTTCAAGCTAGCAGAATTCAAAAAAAAAACTTTTTGTTGATGGCATGTTTTTTCACCCATTTTTCACTAATTTATTACCACCTTAATATTTTTTCACCACCAAACCAACCTTAAGGGGAGCGATTCTGCTGGCTTAAGGTTCAAGCTAGCAGAATTCAAAAAAAAAACTTTTTGTTGATGGCATATTTTTTCACCCATTTTTCACTAATTTATTACCACCCTAATAATTTTTCACCACCAAACCAACGTTAAGGGGAGCGATTCTGCTGGCTTAAGGTTCAAGCTAGCAGAATTAAAAAAAAAAAAGTTTGTTGATGGCATGTTTTTTCACCCATTTTTCACTAATTTATTACCATCATAATATTTTTTCACCATCAAACCACCCTTAAGGGGAGCGATTTTGCTGGCTTACGGTTCCAACTAGCAGAATTAAAATAAATATGTACGACATACCATAGTGTTTTGATAGGTTTTTACGAATTTATTACCACCCTAGCAATTTTTCACCCCTTAACTACCCCTTGTGAAACGTCAATAATTGTGATAGATTAAAATTAAAGGAGAATTTGTTTTTCAAATTTACTCTCCTCTACTTATAACTGAAATAAAAAAGTGTTAAGTTAAGATTTTACTAAACTTTGACCATCCTGATAATTTTGCTCCCATAAACCTATTCGGAAACTTGTCTGCTAGCTCAATATTCGAACCAGCGAAATTAGAAAAAAACGTATTTTTGAAATATTATAGTATTCTATACCAACTTAGTAATTTTTTATCCCTCGCCTAACCCTTGTTGGAAGTTAATAATTCTGCTATTGAAAAAGTATTGTTTTATAATTTTACTCTTTTCTGTGGCAAATAGATTTTTGTCTACAATTCTACCATCTAAACATTTACGCTAGTTAAATACAAAGCAAATTTTTTCGTAAATATGAGATACGATAGTATTGTGCTAGATTTGTACTAATATATTAGCATCCTAGTAATTTTTTACCCTTTAACTACCCTCCCAATCCGGAATCAATAATTCTGCTAGGTTAAAATTTAAGGTGATAAAAAATCTATTTCTATAATTTAACTGTATTCTACTTTTAACTGATTTTATAAATTGCTTGCCAGGTTTTTACTGAATTTGATCCACCCTTATAATTTTTGACCCCCTGAGCCTCAGTTAACAGGAAACATTCAAAAAGCTACACATTGAGGCTAGGTGAATAAAAAAACTTTTTTTGGAAACACAAGAGTGCTCTCCTAGATTTTTACTATATTTTTACCAACCTAGTCATGTTTTTCTCAACTACTCTAATTGAAAAACATTTTCAAATCTTATTCTATGCTAACAATTTTTTATTTTTTTAGTGTTTAAATATTGAAAATACTTTATTCCAAAAAACTATAAATTTGAACCCTTTATGAATATAAAATAACTAAAATCGAGTTGAGTTTTAGTCAATACAATGGAATTTTTATATTTCACAGAATAAATTACCAGGTAATTCAAACTAACATTCCAGGTATTACCAGGTAATAAACATTCAAAATAACATAACACACAAATTGAAATAATTTTATTACGTCTATTATATTATTTAACTAATTGAAAAGAAGGGTCGGGACCGTGCGTATCTATTGTTAAGAGATTAAAAGATTTGTATTCAGTAGGTACATGAAAATTTGAAAAATAATTTAGGTATTTAATATTATTCAAATAAGAAGAGTATTAACGATTGGTCAAAACATATTTTTAAGATTATGTGTACCTATAGCACAAAGAATTTATCTTGGAAAACATTTTAGGATATAAATATTTTAAGTAGGTATATTCAAATAAATCGAAAATTAGCGGTTGGTCAGAACAGCTGTTATAGATTATTTGCGTAGTAAGTTAAATTTAAATTAGCAACATTTTAAAAATTTAAAGATATTTGTATTTTTTTAATTCTTTGTCGAATTTTCATTCATTGTCAGTTGAATATAACCAGAAATTAAAGGGTATTTCAAAAAATATTAACCTGTTTATTTTGTTTATGGAAATGTTTAGAAGAATCGACCAAGGAGAGATCTGGTTTCTCGGGACAGTTTTTTTGAACAGGACATGTTTTTATGAATTAATTTACGAATTAATTCTAACCTTCATACCGTCTTTTATGTGTTTTTTATTTAATATATTGTTTAAAACTAAGTCTAACTTTCCACGGTACCATCGATTCATCTAGTGGTAATTCTTTTACTGGATAATACAGAGCAGTCATTTTATAATTAAAAAGTATATGACTGTTGTTATTCTATAAAACCGATCTACAGAAATAACATTAGGTCTCATTGGATTATGGATGAAGTGTAAGCACCCTAAAATTTAAAGAACAAGATCTCTGCCGAAAAACTTAACATAACACTTTTTTATTTCAGTTATAAGTAGCGAAGAGTAACATTGTAAAAGAATATTTTTCACCTTAAAGTTTAACAGAATTATTGACTTCCCATAGGAGGCAGTTGAGGGGTGAATAATTGCTAGTGTGGAAATAAATTCGCAAAAACCTAGCAAAACACTGTGATATTAAAAAAAAATAATTTTTTTCTGATTTTGCTGGTTCAAATATTGAGCTAGCAGGAACATTTTTAAATAAGATTAGTTTAGAAGTGCAAAATTATTAGGATGGTCAAAGTATAGTAAAAACTTAACAAACCACTTTTTTTATTTCAGTTATAAGTAGAAAAGAGGAAAAAATTTCTTCGTAAATTTTAATCTAACACAATTATTGACTTTTCACAAGGGGTAGTTAAGGGGTGAAAAATTACTCGGGTTGTAATACATTTGTAAAAACCTAGCAGAACAATATGGTATATGGTATGGTATGGTATAACCGTAAGCCAACAGAATCGCTCCCCTTAAGGGTGGTTTGATTCTGAACAAATATTAGGATTGTAATTATTTAGTGAAAAATGGGAGAAAAAATATGTCATCAACAAAAAGTTTTTTTTTAATTTTACTAACTTGAACCTTACGCCACCAGAATCGCTCCCCTTACGGTTGGTTTGGTGGTGAAAAATTATTAGGGTGGTAATAAATTAGTGAAAAATGGGTGAAAAAATATGCCATCAACAAAAAGTTTATTTTTTGAATTCTGCTAGCTTGAACCTTAAGCCAGCAGAATCGCTCCCATTAAGGGTGGTTTGGAAGTGAAAAATTATTAGGGTGGTAATAAATTAGTGAAAAATGGGTAAAACAATATGCTATCAACAAAAAGTTTTTTTTTAATTCTGCTAGCTTGAACCTTAAGCCAGCAAAATCGCTCCCATTAAGGGTGGTTTGGTGGTGAAAAATTATTAGGGTGGTAATAAATTAGTGAAAAATGGGTGAAAAAATATGCCATCAACAAAAAGTTTTTTTT
Organism: Diabrotica balteata; assembly: GCA_918026665.1. Lineage (NCBI taxonomy): Eukaryota > Metazoa > Arthropoda > Insecta > Coleoptera > Chrysomelidae > Diabrotica > Diabrotica balteata. The sequence continues at coordinate 145,823,256 of OU898276.1, read as the reverse complement.
TAAATTTTACTAACTTGAACCTTACGCCACCAGAATCGCTCCCCTTACGGTTGGTTTGGTGGTGAAAAATTATTAGGGTGGTAATAAATTAGTGAAAAATGGGTGAAAAAATATGCCATCAACAAAAAGTTTATTTTTTGAATTCTGCTAGCTTGAACCTTAAGCCAGCAGAATCGCTCCCATTAAGGGTGGTTTGGAAGTGAAAAATTATTAGGGTGGTAATAAATTAGTGAAAAATGGGTAAAAAAATATGCTATCAACAAAAAGGTTTTTTTTAATTCTGCTAGCTTGAACCTTAAGCCAGCAAAATCGCTCCCATTAAGGGTGGTTTGGTGGTGAAAAATTATTAGGGTGGTAATAAATTAGTGAAAAATGGGTGAAAAAATATGCCATCAACAAAAAGTTTTTTTTTTGAATTCTGCTAGCATGAACCTTAAGCCAGCAGAATCGCTCCCCTTAAGGTTGGTTTGGTGGTGAAAAATTATTAGGGTGGTAATAAATTAGTGAAAAATGGGTGAAAAAATATGCCATCAACAAAAAGTTTTTTTTTTGAATTCTGCTAGCTTGAACCTTAAGCCAGCAGAATCGCTCCCCTTAAGGTTGGTTTGGTGGTGAAAAATTATTAGGGTGGTAATAAATTAGTGAAAAATGGGTGAAAAAATATGCCATCAACAAAAAGTTTTTTTTCCAAATTCTGCTAGCTTGAACCTTAAGCCAGCAGAATCGCTCCCCTTAAGGTTGGTTTGGTGGTGAAAAATTATTAGGGTGGTAATAAATTAGTGAAAAATGGGTGAAAAAATATTACGTAGGTTAAAATGGATTCCGCTCATGTGTCCCCGCTAGCTTAAGGGTGCTTTAGAATGGGTGCAGTTGTACAGAAAGAAGAAGTACATGAAGATAGCTATAGACCTTATTTTTGAGTGTAGAAGTATAATTTTTGTAATGAGTTTTTTTGTAAGTTTCTTTCAGTAGAAATAAAGTAGAAACTAGTGTATTTATTTTTTACTTAAGCGAGTTATTCAAACAAGCGATTTTACCCCAACACATACTATTAACCAATTAAAATTACAGAACTATACATGTATAGCTACAGTCATCTAAAATATCCTCTTCTGCTTTAATTTTATTGAATAAAATTCGTCTAAAGGATACGATCCTTGCACCTCCATATATTAGTAGTCGTATTTTGTGTTACCTTTTCTTGGTGCTTTGTTGTTTTGGCTTTCTTTAGTGCTTTATTTATATCTTCCTATGTAATTTTAGCTTTCTTCATCAATATTGTCAGAGCACTTTCAGAGGAAATATTAGCGAATACCAATGTGATCTTGAGGTTCATAGATCAAATACATCTGCTTAAAGCTACACATAAAAAAATGTTTTGAATATAACGTACCAATATAGGTACTACCTAGTATAACTTGTATATCGATTTCAAATAGGCGTTCGAGGTAAAAGATAGGCAACATATGCTTAAACTGCTGAAAACTGAAAAATAATAAAGCTGAATTTCTAAAACTGGTTAATGAAAAAAACATAGTTTAGTCCAAAAAGATCTTTTAGTCCAACTACTGAACACAATTTTTTTCACAGGAATCATTTCACGTGAAATTCTGACATCAACCTTTATTTGTCTACCAAAGAAAGTAAATGCCAAAGAATGTAGTGATTATCGAACGATCAGTCTAATGTCACATACCTTAAAAACTCTGCTAAAAGTCATCCATAATAGGATACACGCTAAGCTGGAGATGGATATTAGTGATTCCCAGTTAGGATTTCGGAATAGAGGGCACAAAAGGGGCACTATTTTCTTTTAACGTGCTGACCCAAATATGTTTGGATGCTAATCGCAATCTTTATGTATGCCTTATAGACTACAACAAGGCATTCGATGAAGTAAAACATGACCGACTTATAGAAGTACTCAAAAACAAGAATCTGGATGTGAGGGATGTAACATTAATATCAAATTTATACTACAGCCAACGATCAAATGTGAAAATTGGAAGAAGTGGAGATAGGGAGAGGGGTCGGGCAAGGTTGCATACTGTCGCTATTATTGTTTAATCATATTATACAAAAAACTTTGGTAAATGAGAGTCGGCATAAAAATGAATGGAAGTTTAATTAACAACATTAGATATGCCTAAGATACAGTCATAATAGCTAACTTAGAAAGAGACTTGGAAGACTTAGAAAAAATAATGAACAAAATATTAAAATATAGTGGAGAATACGGACTCTTAACATCAAAAAAACCAAATTCATAAAAATTAGCAAGAATAAATAACAATTCAAATAACATATTGATGGTAAGCGGCCTGTAGATTTAGAGAGTAAAAAGATATACTTACTTGGGAACGATAATCACAGAAAATAACGATTATACTGCAGAGATAAGAGTCACAATTGAACAAGCACGCGATAACTTCGTGAAAATGACATGGACTTTATGCAGCAAAGATCTGAAATAGGCCCTCAGAATAAGGCTTAAATGCTATGTACACAGTGTACTCTACTATTGAGCTGAATCATGGACATTCAGCCGAAATACAATAAATCGACTTAACGCGTTTGAAATGTGGACATTTAGAAGATTGTTAAGGATTCCATGGGTAGATAGAGTCACGAACGCAGAAGTGTTAAGGAGAATAGGCAGAGAGAGGGAAATAGAAAATACAATAAAAGAAAGGAAATTGCAATATCTCGGACATGTAATGAGAGGCGAAAGATTCAACATCTTGAAAATCATAATTTAAGTAAAAATAGAGGGTAGGAGAAGCGTAGGAAGAAGACGCGTTTCTGGTTGAAGAACCTGAGAGAGTGGTTTGGTTGAAGCTCAACGCAATTGTTCAGAGCAGCTGCCTCGAAGGTCAGAATAGCCATGATAATTGCCAACCTTCGTTGCGGAGATGACACTTAAAGAAGATATGCTTAAACAAATATCCATGCTAGGTATACCCAAAAAATGTTTAAAACTTGTTGATGTTTATTGAATGTTTAGGACATTCTCAGTATATTGTTGGATAGCCCAAATTTGATGAAATGTCCCTGAAAAATACCACAAAATTAACCAATAACAGTAATCTATTAATGGAAGCCTAATGGAAATATAACAAAAAGAAGGTCCTGTAAAATATGAGCATTACGCATTGAAGGTGAAGGGAAAGAAACAGCACGAGAATCGATGGATCGATTGCTTTCAACTGATTATTACGATATAATGAAGTAGTTATTAGAAAAGAATAATATACAAGGTAGATAACGTACAAGGTAGATAAAGAATAATATACAAGGTAGATATCACCAATAATTTATAATTTCCCTATATACCCACAAAATTTAATACAAAGTATACAGGATCATAAACAAACAGAACAGAATACCTAATTCATTAAATACAAAAGAGCAATAAATAATGTTCCCGTTATCAAGAAAACGGCAACGAATAGGAAACAAGGTAAGCACAAACATTACCTATTCTTGACTGCCTCGTTCAAAGTAAAATGTGCATATCAAAACCGCTTCCTGGTTGTGGAATATTAATTAACTAAACGTTAAAGGTTTATTAGTTGTCTTTGGGATCATATGGGAGAAACAGCTTCTGAAACTAAGGCAGGAACACCTATTACTGACTAATTGAGACGCTGTCTAATGAAATTGTGAACATCCGTGAGATGCACATATGTGCGGGATTACACTTTGAAATTTAATTTCCGAATATTTCAGTGACATGCTTACACGAGTAAATTCAAATTTAGTTGTCCCTTACTTCACTTTATTGACGACTTAAAGTCTTGTAAAATTATCGTAAGACTTGGAATTTTCTTGGAATAAAGGTGACAGGCAATATGTTAAAGAGAAGCAAAATGATACGTAATAACTTCCGTCTGGTGGAACATTGACGAAAATTCTTATATTTTTACTGTTTATGATATAGTTTATTAAGTTTAAAATCCTACATTTAAATTCGTTTCGGACATTCTGTATGAATAGTACATAAATATAAAATTTTAATATACTATAAGCCTGATCTCGTAATTTGACAACAGAAAGAAGTCACTCGTATGTTCAAAATAATAAGAGAGGTCACCATAACTAAAAATATTTAAACTAAGGTCTGTTTTTATCACTACCCTTGTTGTGTACGTGAATACGTGTATGTGAATAGAATTGTTGAAAATCTGGAAAAAAATGTTTTTCATACGACAACAGCGTTAAGTCTTCACTTACCTTAACTTACTACTGTTACAGTTTTTCACATACATCCATATAAATGTTATACAAAACTTTATTTACTTAATACTAAAGTTATAAGAGAAATATATAGCCTTTTTTTTCTTCAAGTTTCACTCTTATCGGAGATTGGAAATAATTCTGGCAATTATAATTTTGTTGGTTACGCGCATATAGCCTACGCATCGCTTAACACCGCCAAATGAATACCATCACGGCCACGGAAAGAAAAATACATAGTTTCTGTACGAGGAAGCGCAGAGACTTCCCGTCAGAACTCATACACAAAGTAGCCAATATAACAGCAATTAAGGACAAAATCCTAACCCTAACCCTCAACAGAAGTTATGTCCGTCAAACTATACCAGGCTCAAACCACCGACCCAAACAAATACCTAAAACTTCTTGCCATCGCCGAGGGCAAATACTCACCAGTGTTTTCAAAAGAAAATTTTTATTCCCTCCAGCAAAACTTTTTTATAATACTGAAAATAAACTTCCTGATGAGTATTTCAATATATTAGAATCGATCCCTATTAAATATCGCAGCTAGCAACTGCAAGCCAAAAACGCTAATGACTTGAGTCTTCTAACACAACCAACCCGCCCTATTTTCAAGATTATTAAATAAAAGAGTATGTATATATTTAGCAAACGAAAATCTAGTTAAGGATTCGATAAACAAAAATGAAAAAATTAAAATAAACTAATAACTCTTAGAAGCTCGCAGACTAGTTAGTCCCAGTCAGCGATTAGTATTGTCCAATGTATGTCTCTCAATTCCACACTCAGTCCAAATATCTGCACTAAAATCACATGTATTGAATCTTCTGTCACTTTTGACAGTCATAAGAATATAGTTACATCATCACCACAATTCTAGCATGTTTTAAGCTTCAGATGCAAAACCTACATATCTCCACTAAATAACACAACCCTTCCTAATTTATTCTTTATCACATATAAGGAAACGATATATAGACTTTATCTATCATTAGATAACCAAGCTTGCCAAACCAACCCTTAACAAAAAACTGCTCAATCTCTACTGAAATTACAACAGATAATTCAACATCAAATATCCAGTTTAAAACATAGACCCAATTGAAAACATAACTGATCTACCAATTTAAAAAACAAGAAAAACACTTATTAAAAACAATTAAAGAAAGAAAGCATACAACAAAAAATCCAACCACTAACTACCCAAGAGCAAACCCCAGATATATACCCAACCAAAGAAGATTCACAAACAACAAACGACCTAAAAATTGATCTAGAAAACAAGACAATGCATATAAACACACAGAAAAATCATAAAACAAATGCACAATATATCAATTATCTCCATCAGCTACTACATCTACAAAGGAACATACTTTTATAACATCAAAAATTAAGATGCAATATTCGTTATAAAACAAATGACGGTTTTTTCTGTGGCAAAAAGATTCTTTGTCTACTTTCATATATCATCTCTCTCTCTCTCTCTCTCTCTCTCTCTCTACACACACACACACACACACTCACATACACTCACATACAAAGCAAATTACTGGGTAATCACTAGAGTATAATAGACCAGCATTTCTGTATCTGATTGACTTGAAGAAAGCATTTGATAGAGTAAGACTTAAAGATATAATCCATTTTCTGTATAATAAAGAAGTTCCCCTAAACATTATAAAAAGTATCGAAAACATCTACCAAAACAACAAAATGGAAGTCAGAACAGATGGACAACTGACAGAACTTTTAGAAATAGGCAGCGGAATAAGATAAAGGGACTCATTGAGATCTATATTTAATCATGGATGAAATCATTAAAAGCATTAACAAAGAAAGAAGATAAAGAATGAAAAACAAAGAAATAAAATACTTTGTTACGCAGAAGACGGAATATTGATATCGCAAGCTAAAGATACTCTGCAAAGACTGTTCCACAGATTTAACATAGGAGCAAAATAATTTAATGTGAGAATCTTATTTTAGAAAAATGAAACAATAGTAATTAGCAAAAAATCAACCGCATGAAAAAAAGAAATTGATGGCAACAGTATTGAACACGTACTGAAAATAAAATGCCTTGAAGTTGCACTGTCCACATATGGAGACCTAGACAAAGAAGTGAGAGATCAAGTACAAAAGGCAAATAGATTGGCAGGATGCCTTAATAACACTATATGGTGAAACTAACACATTAACACTGAGATGAAGTCATGAATTTATAAAGTAAATGTAAGATAAATATTGACATATGCCTCAGAAACAAGACCCGACACAGCCGCAACAAAAAGGCTACTGGAAACGGTAGCGATAATAGTATTGAGAAGAATTACATAAAATACGCTAAAAGTTCGAAAGAGAACTGAAGACATTAGAAGAGAATGTAACGTAAAGTATATAAATGAATTAACACAAAATAGAAAAAAAAAGAATGGAATAACCATATAAACAGAATGGGGGAGACCCGTTTCGTCAAAATAGCAAAAGATAAGTCATCAATCGGCAGAAGAAGTATCGAAAGACTGCGCTAAAGATGAAGTCACAACGTTTCATAGAGGTAGTAATCCGAAAATGAACAAGTCTGAAATAAAACCTTTTGCTGAACCGGCATGAACCACAATAAATCTTTTTCCATCATAACCACCCGATTTACGACTATTTTCTGGGAGACAGATGTAAATGCTGCTAATATGTAATTTAAAAAAATGAGTGTTATTAGTCAATTCCGATTATGTAATAGTATATTACATAACGAGAGTTGTAAGAAGCTTATTACATGCGAGTAAAAAAGTTGCGCGCGAGCCGCGTAGCGGCGAGCGCAGTAATTTTACAAGCATGTAATAAGCTTACAACTCAAGTTGTGTACTATACTTTTTCTACCATTATTTTCGTTTATAAAAATAAAAATTAAATTACCACTATATTTACACTGACAGATTAATAATTTTTAATCTGTCAAAATAACGTCTGTTAATTCGTTTCCATGGTAACTCGACCAACTGACTTACAAGGCTTATGTGATATTACACATTTTTATAAAACTGAAGCGTAATTTTTTTTATTACGTGCTAGTCATTACGTGTCAGTATCTGTTATGATGCATTTACTTAGCATCCAAATAGTAGGTAATATACAATTTACTAGTAAGCGACTAGAAAAATAATATTGTAGTTATATGGGATAAAACGCAAACTAATTTTAAAAAAAGTTATATATTACATCCGCTTTAGACTTTCGATTTCCCATCTGGAAATCGTTATCAAAAATATTATAAATAAGAAATTAAGTTAACTTATAGATGTTTATCAAATTGTCATTTGTCTCAGCTTATTTGACAGTTGACTTAATTGGCCTGGATTTTATAGGTATATAGCCATGTTTTTGTTCAAATTCTGAGGGTAATATTGTACCCACTCATTTTTATCAAATTCTGACTTTTGTGTGCTTTGTACTTAATTGTAGATAATATGACTCTAACCTCTTTTTACCTCATTAATGCTGGTTATTCTTATTTCCAACATATTTTCTCAGTATTGGTAACCAGAGCCTGCATTATTCTGTTGCTGGCTTTACTACACATTTTCCTACATTAAATAGAATGAGTCTTCTTTAATTTTTGTTTATTTACTCTCTATCATGTCTATTGGTGTCTCGTTGTCTCCTCGTTGTACCCTAAGCCCATTATCACAGTCATATTTCCTTATTTGAAATTTATTAAGGTCTCTCTTATTTATTCTAGCACTTATTATGGCGATCTTGAAGATTCTCCCACATAAAAATTGTGGCAGACACAAGGTATTTTAAAAATGCAGTTGAAACTAAAACGCATTTTCGTTGAAGCAGCATGTTGATGTGGGTTAGTTTTCTTTTCTTAAGATCATTAAACTTTCTATTTGCTGTTGTGACAACACCATCGTAATTTCTACTAATTTTTATTAGAGCAATATTTCTCAAAAATATACTAGTACTGACTTCTAAATGGATGTGACAAAGGAAATCAATATAATATTGACATATCCAATGTTAACTACGAACTTACTATCTGGATGCTAGGGAATTTGACATGTTTTCACCGCCTACTCGATTTTTGTCAATTTTTGGTAAAAACGGTCGTTACCACTTTCTTTTATTGTAAATCTACAGCCTATAACAAAGCCAATATCATTTGAATGAAATTGGTTATCTTTAATAGATAAACAATCTACCGTCTGTATCGAACAAAAATATGCCACTCTATTCGACCATTGTCGTAATTCTCATATTTGTTGGTCTTTAATATGAAATGACTTCTTTAATAATTTTCTTTGTAAAATAAATTTTGAAATAAATTTTAAGAAATACGAGTACTGGTTTCCTTTACACACTGTATACTGAAGTTTGAATGTGATGGGTTTATTACGGTTGTATTCAGAAAAATATAGTATTTTAATTTTTTAGGTAAAAATGTGCCCTTTCTATTTAAAAAAAATATCAATTACGTCACATCTGCTAAGATAGTGGGGGTAAAAGTTTTTTTAAATGATTAAAAAACAAAAATATAAATCGATCTGTCAGAGCTTTAACTCTGAAAATAATACTTAAGTCATGAGATTATAGACGGTTTCCACACTTTACAAACACACTGCATACCATTGAAAATTATTTAATGCATTTAAAGGACTTAAAAGAATTCCTCTTGATTTTCATATTAAAATTATCAATGAAGCATTATTGACTATTTATATAGGCTTTGATTACTTTTTCTTGAAATGTAGTTTTAACCCGGAGTGAAACGCAGCGATAATTTATACAAGCCGTGCTCGTAGAGAAAATTCATTCAAAATGTCCCAATCCTCGAAAGTCAATTCTCGAACAGATGTCGCAGGATTTTTCCCGAATAAATCCTAGAAAGAAATATACGATTCGGAACAAATTTGAAATCCTTTTCAGAATTTTTACTGACCACGCACTCTACCTTGTGAAAGTAATATTTATGCCACAGGCTGACATATGCAGGAAATGAACGAAAGAAACGTATATATGAGGTAAGTAGGACGTGCCTAGGGCAAATAGAAGGGCCATCATTTACAACTCCCTGGAAATAATGGAACGACGACGCTCGTATTCACCACCAATGCCAAAATAGATTTTTTTGTATTCCAGAGAATGTGGGTAATGGAAGATTTGTGTCACATACTGTACAAGATAGGATTTCAAGGAGCTTGAATCGAAAAGACAAAGGAATAAAGCAGAAAATTATACAAAAGAGATTTTTACGATAGACAGTAACTTTCTGTTATATTTTTCTCCATCAAGTTTAATAAATAAGATTAAATAAACGACCTTATAAAGGGACCATTCTCAGTGGTTAGCTTTATGCCATAGTTTAGAAAAAACTTACAATAAAGTAAAAACGTAATCTCACTTTAATATAAGGAACAAAAAAAATATAATTTTGGGTGTTTATCTTGGATAATATGAGGTATGATTACTTACTTACACTTAAAACACATATAAAACGGTATAGAAACCTTTAAATTACATTTTAGATGTTATAAAAATTAAAATTAAAACGATATACTCCCAACAGAAACTACAGATGAAACTGTCAAAGGTTTCCAGCCAACTAGTTAGAAAATCAAAATACGAAATTTACTGTAGAGATGACACGATTTATAGTTTGTTTGTAGACATTAATAGAAAATTGAACACGCAGAATGTAGTATTTCTATCTGAAACAAAATATGTATGGACGGTTGCATTTTTGTTCAGTTCAAATTCCACAGTTCTACTACACAAGTTTCGAGGTTCACTTCTCATTGGAGAGCTTTGTGAGCACTGGAACTAGACAAAAGTGCTCTTGCCTATCTGACCAATTATAGAAACGTATAATATACCAATATATAATATAATATACCAATATATAATAACATCTACGGCTACGAGGAAACATGGAAAATCAGCGTCGATGGCGATTTAAGCAAAAGTGGAAATCCAAGCTTATCAGACAGCTATCAAACGATGTTAGAAATGTTTATATTCTACTAATACATCAACAATTTAGTTTCACTTATATATTGATTTTAACGTTTTAGTCAACGAAAAGCTGAAACCGTGCCCAACGTAATATGAAGGCTTCAAATTGTTCCACAGTTATTTGTTTCAAAAACCTTTTACTTGAATGAGTTTTATGTGGTTCTCTTTTTTTACATAAAAAAAAATCTATTTATAACTGATGAAAAGGTTACTGGTGTGAGTACATACACATGAATGTTAGGGACTAGGCTTTTATACTCACAATTTGTGTTAGGTTGTTAATTTTTCTTAAACAAAAGATTTCGCTATTTACAGGTATACAGTATCATCAGGCTTTCAAAAAATTAAGGCTAAAATAGACGATATATGTAAGCCAATATGTAAATAACCAAAAAACCAAACATTTTTTTATTAAAAGTGGTACTAAGAATATATAGAACTACTAGAATAAAAAACAACAAACTACATAAAAAATATATAAAATAAATATGTAGCAATATATATATATATATATATATATATATATATATATATATATATATATATATATAATGAATACTGGATATTCGTGACTGTCAATTTAAACAAACAACAAAGTTTATTGGGGCTGCAGTTGTATAAGTTATAGTTTATATGTTTGTTATTAATGTTGAGTGTCATAGCTTCTTACAAATAATCTCAACGACTAGTAAGTACACTGACATTTTGTGATATATTGTAAATATTTACACATTTTCCTAATTACAGTGTCTTGATAAAGGAATTAAACAATTCCGAAAGCTAGACCAAAAGTCAAAAGAGTGTTTCTGTAACATCCCGGCCAAACTTCTGACTGCAGCCCCAATAAACTTTGTTGTTTGTATATACATATATATATATATATATATATATATATATATATAAAAATTTTTCATATAAAAATGATTGCACATCATTTAAGATTTACGACGTCAGAACCCCACAGCGTTGCCAAAACATCAGAATAATTATTAAGTTAGGAATTTCAAAAATGTCAACTATTTGTCAAACTATTATATTAACAGTAAATAGACTTAGTTTTAAGACTACAGCAACACACTAAAATATATAAGAACATATTTTAATACAAATTTATATAGTCCAAATTTTAAATTACTAATAAAACTAAGCATTAGTAGTAAAAAACTTCTCGCCATCTTCTCTTGTATAAAACAATCCATCTTATAATATGAAAGCTTATCAGCTTTCTACAGACTATTTAGTTGTTTTGGCATAGTACAATGAAAACCCACAACAATAATAAATTTTTAAAGCTATTAATCGAAATTTAATTTATTTATAACTTATAAATATAAATATAAAATATAAATTAATACAATTTAATAATATATAATATACTATGATCAAATTGTGTAAGACATTAAAACATAAACAAAATTCTTACTCTTAAAAAGCGGCAACACTTTACAAAAATTAATGTTTGTAAAATGTTACATAATACAAACATCACTGTTTCTATTTTGAGAACGATTTCCGAAGTGGAAATTGAAACGTCAATAAACTAATTTTAACCTTTAATTGTGGCTTATTCCCATTTAAATAGTAATTACTCTAAAATGCCACAAAAAAATAGCTTCAGAACAAATATACAAAATAACAGTACTAAACTTATAATGGGTAACTCTGTAAGCTCATTGCTATCACATATTTTTATGGATCACCTAGAAACAAATATTTCAAAACGTCTCGTATTAAAATGGTTTTTTATATTAGTGGAAATGTAGACGATGCATTGGTATGTTTTACATGAACTAACAGGAAACTTGACCAATTCTTATCGTATAATAATTCACTCCATAGTCATATTGAATTTACAATAGAAACTGATTAGAACTAATCAGTTCTAACAAACACGAGATCTCCGTATTTCATAAACCTACCAATATTGCCACGACTGTACACAATTTATTATCCCATCCTACATAACATAAATTGGCAGCTGCCATAGCATAGATTAATAGACATTCCCGTGTCAAAAATACACTTAATAAAATTGAATATTGTTACTGCTAATCTGCAAAATTTTAAATAAAAACCTACATAGGAAAGTTCTGAAATTAGTATTTTCATCACCAGAGGAAAAAACCCAGTACCTTCTGCTCTTGCAGAAGCAAGAACAAACAGCAACTTGGACAATTATATTAAAAACAACAAGAGCCAAAAAAAAAGCACTTACAAAGTGTATACAAACTTAACCCTAGAACCACAACGTGAGGGAACTGTAACATAAACCACAAGGTGGGGTCGCCTTTGACCCTAATAAAAATTTAATCAAATATGACAAATAAAAAAATGTATTTGGTACTATTTGATTTTTAAATATTTTATTATATGACAGTTTAATGTTTCTACAGTAAATACCGAAATAAGAGTATGATTAACAGATAAACAACAAAATAAATATAACCATTTTTTAGTAGTAAAAATAACATGATAAACAAATCTGACCAATACAAAATATTTAAATCAAGATTAAGATTTACATATTTCACAAATGTTAAACTGATGTTCTGCACATATATTGTTTCCACAATGGATACAAATATGGCGTCCTTTACGGTCACGAGATCTTTTATAAAAATCACAACGACGTGAACGCTTTCTTGGGTGGTAGTTCGTCAGGTTATCCAAGGTATTGTCTCAGAGATTGTCTTAGCTTTCTTGGCAGTCGGTTATTTTCTACTCGGACTCTATTATTTACTACAGACGTTAAAATTCGACAATGTTTGAAATTGATGTAACAAAAAGAATTGATTTCAGTAGCATCTAACATTACATACAGAATCCTTAAAGGCCACCTTCTCATCTTTCGAGCAACTATCTTTGAATGACAGAGTTGATCAAACGTATCGACCCCAGCTTTAGTAGAATTATAGAACATTGTAATTTCTGGCTTTTTTGCTTCTGCATTTATTTCGTCTCCAAAATGCATAGAACTTATAAGTAGAACGCATTTTTTTTTCTGAAACATGAGATACTAAAGTTACGTCTTTTGAAAAAGCAAAAGCTGATGAGGGGATTTCACTGCGTTTTACATCTAGAAATTGTACCGGTATTTCTATTTTATTTTTGCGGAGAGTTCCTACCACGGTAAGTTTATTTTCAAGAAGTTTTTTTGCTAACTCGATCGACGAAAACCAGTTGTCCATTGTTATGTTACGATTTGTTCCTGCTATTGTTTTCTTTAGATTCATAACATATTGCATTGGAATAGAACCATCTTTTTTTTTTATTGGCTTTAGGGTAAATGCCCACACAACCAGACACAAATTTTTAAAAAACAGATACAGGGATTACACAGGGATTACACTCTTCTCGCCCAGGGGCCGATCAGGGCATTTTTATAAACGATAAAAGGTAGGCCTCGGACAGATAGGTATGCATTAAGGAAAGACATAAGGAAATAACAAAGATGGTTATATTTGTATATTTGTTGTTCTGACGAAAGACAGCAAACAATCGTAAATTTCTTTTTTTTTTCTAAAGCAAGAAGATGCAGTATATTAAATGGGCTTTCAATGTTTAATTTTAAAAGTTTACTGAAAAGCTCATTAGATTGCTTCATTCTGCTGATAGTAGTTATACTTTTTCGACTGTAATCGTACTCATTTTACCAAGGTTTTCTCCTTAATTTGGTTTCAACTCTGGTGTAACGTGTTGTATTTGTGAAGCTGTACTCTTGCCATAAATAGGACCATTTGTTTATCATTCTCTATGATATTTGATATTTTGCTATGATTATTTGTTCGTCTGTCGTTAATTCGTAATTTATTTGTTCCCCCATTACTATGCTTTCTTTGGCAATTTGATCTGCAATTTCATTATTTGTTATTCCTGCGTGTGCTTTGACCCAGAAGAATTTTATATATTTATTCTGATCTTGTAATTGTTTAAGTATTGCTTGGATGCTAAAAATAATATCATTAGTTGTGTTTGAGTTTGATTTTAAAATTTTAAGAAGGGAAAGTGAGTCGGAAAAGATTATAGCATTCTGATCCTCTTCCTGATAAACATATTCTAGTGCTTTTAGAATTGCTATTGCCTCAGCTGTGAAAATAGATGTGTTTTTGTTTAACTTGTATTTTTTCTGTATATATTTTAGGTATTACGAAAGCGCAACCTGTACCATCGGTGTTTTTTGATCCATCAGTGTATATAGTGACGTAATTTGGATGTTCCTCTAAAATTTGATTTATGACTATACTATTAAATGATGCTAACTTCGAATAAAGTGGTATATTCACATCACAGGAAACAAGGTGATCAAAGTAGTCGGTCTCTAACTTTGTTTGTGGTTTTAATGCCACGTTTCTTAATCCATCACAAATAGGAGGAGAGTGTTTATGAATCCAAAAAGGCTTAGTTAGGTCGTATTCGTTTAATTTATACATGCTGCTAATGAATGGTGAGTTTTTCTTTAGCGACTTAATAATCATTTTTTCAGCTAAAAATGATCTTCGTAGTTCTAATGGAGGTTCGATTGCTTCAGCTCTTAACGGTTCAACTGGTGTAGATTTCATTGCTCCCAGACATATTCTGAGTGATTTGTTTTGTATAATATCCAGCTTACGTAGATTTGTTTTATTTTCTGTTCCATAGATTGTACAACCATAATCAATTATTGATCTTATGTAAGCTTTATAGAAGAGTAGAGCTGTTTGAGGTTCTGCACCCCACCAAGTTCGCATAATGGATTTTAAAAAGTTTAGCCCTTTATTGCATTTTGTCTCTATTTGTTCAATATAAAGTTTACAGGTTAATTTTCTGTCTAATGTGATTCCCAAGTATTTGACATTGGTATCCACCGGAAATTCTATACCATCTATTGTAATTTTCTGCATCGGTTTCATGTTATGCCTGGTGAAGATTATAACTTTGGATTTTTCTGCGGAGATATGTAGCCCTAAATCACTTATGGAGCTTAAAACGAGTTTCGTGCTTAAATTCAAACGATTAATGCATTCGTCGAGATGTTTGCTACGTGTATAAACAACAAAATAGAACCATCTTCAGACCTTCTGTTTGGATCTTCTTCTGTATGAGCATCTGCAGAACACATATAATTAGTTTTGAGTCGTACAAAATAATTATTTTAATACCATATTTGTCTGGTTTGCTAGGTAAGTATATTTTAAATGGGCAGCGACCCCTAAAGTTGAATAGCTGCTCATCTATAGTTACATATTCATAAGGAGTATACAAGCTTTCGCAGTTTTGTATAAATAGATCCCATATTTCTCTTATTGGTGCGAATTTGTCAACAGTTTTTCTTTCTGCTCGAGTTGTTTTGTTATTAAAACAAAAGCAGTTTAAAAAAAATTCAAACCGGTTTTTTGTCAGTGTATTGCGAAATATTGCTAAGCCAAATTTTTCTGACCAGATCTAGGGAAGTTTACTTCTGTAATTTTCTAATAGTACATTTATCAGATGCAGAATCGTTGATTAAGACATCCTTGTCTCCCTATCGTTTTCATCTAAGGACTCCTCGTATGCCAGTTTGTCATTCTCATCTTTGTATAACTCTTTCCAAAGCTCTGTTTCAGTAAGAAGACGCCATCGTTCATACTGCAGTTGGAATGCACTTCGTTTTAAATTTTTATCGGCCATTTTCCTACAGTAAATCATTATTTAAACAACCAAAACAAAAAATAATACATTTAGCTTACCGCAAACCAATTCAAATCCTTATTATCCGCGAAAACGAAAGTCAGGTTAAAAATACGTTCACACACCAGATCCTACATACGAGAACTGACGCTACAACCTACAACGTGAAATTTCAGTCCAGTGTATTAACTGCGCGCAAGCTTGCTTAAGAAAAATGAAACTGCATGGTCAAGGACGACCCAATTTTACTAGGGTTAATGTGGTGACTGCCCAAAAGCTAACATCTGTCAAACTGGTAGAAATTTTCAAAAATGGATAGCAGATCACAAAAGGCCTTTAATAATAGAAAAACAAAGCAGAACATTCCTAGGGCCAATATTCTTTTTTCTTTGTACATGCGTTGACCTCAGATAAGATATATTTTCGTTTTTAAAGCCAAAAGTAAGTTTAATTATTTTCATTTAGTTTACAAACAAAGTAAATAATCTGTAATGTACCGAGCTGTGTTATCTGATTGTTTTATTGGTTTGTTATTTTTAATAAAAAGCTTTATTTTTAGCAACAATAATAAGTTTTTTTACCCAAATAAATATTGGTGGAATACATGTTGGCTCCATATAAGTTTAGTGGTGTGTATGTTTTCACTTCTGTAAATTTAATATTTTTAAAACATTAAGGCTGAATTTTAATTAAAGGTCTTTATTTTATTCGATGAATACTTGACGCTAAAATGGTAAACATTTTAGCTGGAATTATTACAGTGATTTAACGTATATTTATACTCATTTTAATTAGCCAATTACCATAAACGAATGATTGCTTTGAAAATGCCAAATAATTAAACAAATCTAGGTTACCTATTTGACTAAATCAACCGAATCCGAACTATTTTGAATTACAGCTTTGTTGCAAATATTATTTATAGTAGATATAGAGAGATACGAGTGAATTATTAAAGCATATTTACAGATTAGCACAATGTTCGATTGAGTTGGGTGTAAACACGCAAAGCGGAACCGAACGTGAAATCATATTATGAGTTCTCTTGCATTTATCTGAAAATGATCTTTATTGGAATCTGGGACTGTTAGCACAAATCATTCTGTTTGTGCAACGGTGCAGGATATATGGGCAAACTAGCTATTTGATTATTACAATTTCAAACGCAACTGATTTGCGCTCCTCCGGTCAATAAGTAAACTGCATCATCAGCTGCGTATACTAATTTTATTTAGAAATTAATAGTTTTTGAGAGATACGTTTATATAGATCATATTTAAAATAAAGTTTAAAATGTAATAGACACAGAAAAGGTAACAATATATAAAGACATATATTCTACGAAACTTTATCGGAACTCATTGAAAATATAAATAGTCGCAAAGAAATTGTGTTGTTGGGAGATTTTAACGCTTGGACAGGTATAAAAACAAATGACAAAGTCGTAGGAAAATATGGTGGCGCTAAAATAAATGAAAATGGGAAACACTTATTCGAATTCTGTGAACAGCACTCTCTGAAAATCCTAAACGGATTCTACCAACATAAAAATATACATAACTACACCTGGGTTTAACCAACGAGAAACACAAAATCAATTATAGACTATGTCATCACAAAACAAGAAACATACATACAAGTTGAAGACATAATAGTATTAAGAGGACAGGAGTGCGGAACTGACCACTATATGGTAAGATCAAAATGTTACCTACAGTATCGATCTCGGCTACTACATCAAAATGACAAGCAACTAGCTCAATCAAAACCCCTGGAATGGAATCTTCCTAATACAATATTGATGCACTGCCAAACGACTCAACATCATTCTTATATAAGCTGCGACTTAGCCAAAAATTGGCAAACCTGATGTACTCCTCAGCCCAAAATACCTATAAAGAAATAATCCATAAAATCAATAAAGCAGCTTACGAAGCGCTTGGCACAATACAAAAGAACAAAAAGAATACTCCATTGTGGTCGACAAATGACATTGCCAATGCAGTATACAACAAGGAACAAGCATATCAAAAGTGGCTGCAAACAAATGATCCAGATGATAGACATGCATGATCAAACAGAGAAGTAAAAAATTTAGTAACTAAAGCAAAAAATATAATAAGAACTCAACAAATATATAGGGTCAACAAGATCAAGAGAAGCATGGAAAACGGTAAAAAATCTGAGAACGAACAGAAAAGAAACGAGTAGAATAGATTTAATAGAAGAAAGATCTTGGATCGAACACTATTTATACCTTTTGACTGAAACAAGACCTCAATTCACGAACATCAGTACAACAACATATAGAATTCAGTGAAGACGATGACATAACAGTACAGGAAGTCGAAAATGCAATACGAACTCTAAAAAATCGGAAGTGATGCGGACCACAAGGTATACCAAATGAATTATTATTAGGGTTCTTTTCGATATTAAATCAATATCAGGTAAAGAAATTTATTTTTCAATTCCAAAAAATTACAGTACGTTTGGTACATATTAAGGCAAGTTTTCACCAAATTTCGTAAAAAAAAAATTTTTTATAAAAGATAAAAATTAAAAAAAAAAAGTTTTTTGAATTTTTCATAAAATTTTTTGTAGATTAATTGATTGATTAATTGATCTTTCATTTTGTAGATTAACGAAGACCCAGAATTCATATGAATATACCAGTTTAAATCATTTTAACATGTTACTGTAAAATTGTTGTTATGTTGTGTTTTTTAGACAGCAATCTTAAATGGTTCTTTCTACTGTCTATAGAGTAAGAAACTAGCCTCAGCCTGCTATGTAATTTGCAATAAAAACTGTTTCGGAGGAAATTAATTTAGCATCTTCTAAAATAACATATTTTTATTTGTTAAATCATGTTATCATAATATGTGTTAAATCATATTGTCACTGGAAACGGTTGAGCGAGGGAAGGCAGTGAATACTGTAGAATTCCTGAATATATATATATATATATATATATATATATATATATATATATATATATATATATAGGTAATCATTATTCTTATATTTAACAATATCAAGATATTCTAAAAGTTTTAAGAAATAACGTTCACTGAATATTTTCACTTTAAATGATAAAACATAAGAAAATATATAAAAGAACAAAATTCGGCAAATGATAACATAAATATTTTTTATTTCAACACATATTAGACCGTGTTTCGGGTTTTCAAAGAGAAAAGTAATTTCAATTTTATCCTGACAAGGCAATTACCAATGAAAGCATGTGGAACATTAGAAACGTTTGTAAGTCTTTTATGAAGGTAGATTACCGCACAATTATGTGCTACAAATATCCTTTTTACAAAACATGACAAAGCGATGAAAGGGTGGCCAAAATGGCAGAAATATCGTTGGCTTGAAAATAGCAGATTCGGGCCATTTAATGCATCTGTAAAATAAAAAGACGGAAACGTGAGTAGTTAACTGTTTTTCTCATTTCGTGTTTATTAAATTAATGATATATATATATATTTCAATAAATTAGCAATGCTTAAAATAATATTTTTTTTTATTTAGTTAATGCCTCGACAACTATGATCATTGGCATGGTACAGTCAGGTACCTAAAAGACTATCCGTTCAGTCGTGATAGCCAGCGTAAACAAGTAGGCGTGGTCTATTGTTTCAGGACTGGACTTGTTTTCGGTGATGTTCTGTCTACGTTAGTGTCTGATTTAAAAAAAATATCAAAATGCACTTTACCTAAAAATAAATTCGATAACGCAATTTATCTTGTATTTCTGTTACTATGAATAAGTTTGAATATCATTTTTAATACGTTTGTAATTCTTTAATACTTCCCAATTTTGTATTGTTTAAAAACGGCTTTCAAAAAGATAGGGAAAATGATTATTTTTGAAATTCTTAGTATGCTATACTATAGAAATAATCTAAACAAGATGTTCCGGCCAGTCTTAGCGAATTTGAATAACATTAAAGTAATACCTACCTTAAAAGGTTTGCAGGTATAATAATAAACTATAATCTTTTAACAACAGGGCAATATCTTAACCATAATAAAAGTATTTTAATTTGAATATTTCTTATGTAGCATTCTGTGAATTTTTATAGATAATAATTTTATGGTATTTCCTAAAACTTAAGATCGTTGGTGGTCAATGTCTTCATTTAACAATGAACATCGCGCATCCCTATTCAGTATCAGTCGAGTAGTTTCGCGTTAACGTTTATTTCTGTATCTCGATCTAAAAATGAACTATTTGTGTTTATAATAATTATTTGTTTGCTAATTTAAAGTTTATGTGGTAGTTTTTTAGTTTTATTAAGACTTTTCAAAGTTGTGCGTTCTAATTTTTAATTTAAAATAGTAGTTTTTTAGTTTTATTAAGTCCAAGTTTGTGCGTTCTAATTTTTAAGTTAAAATGTCCAGTTCTACCGATTCTGCGGAGGAAGTTACACCAAAAAAGCGATCAAAAATGCGTCCTTTTAGTAGTACTGAAAAAAGTGTTATTTATAATGTTTATACATCGACAATAGAATCGCATCCAGAAGCTTTGGTATCGGAAATAGTGAAACAGACAGCTATTTCTTGTGGCGTAGGTGAAGCTTCTGTGTACAGAATTCTTAAAGAGCAGAAGAATACCGGAACATTTTCTTCCCCGAAAAAGACTAAGCCCAGGAAAACTATATTGGACAAAATTGATGATGCCGATAAATCGGCCATACGACGAATTGTGCATCAATTTTTTTTTAAAAACGAAATACCTACTATACACAAAGTTCTTTCAGTTGTTAATGAGGACGAAAGCTTGCCGAATTTTAAAAGCACTACATTTTATAAACTCCTCAAATCACTTGATTTTAAATACGTACGGAGGGGCAGAAATAGTGCTTTGTTAGATCGAGACGACATCATCTTGTGGAGACGAAATTTCTTAAAATCCATAAAAAAATTTCGGGAACAAAATAGAAAAATTTACTATTTAGACGAAACATGGGTAAATTCAGGACACACAAAATCCCATGTTTGGGTTGACGAAACGGTGAAATCTTCCATGCAGGCATTTTTGTCTGGTTTTTCAACAGGTCTTAAAAATCCATCGGGCAAGGGAAAAAGACTTATTATTACCCACATAGGGAGTGAAACAGGATTTGTAGAAGATTGTTTATGGATGTTTGACTCAAAAAAGAGCGGCGATTATCATGAAGAGATGAACGCTGAGAGCTTCGAAAGGTGGTTTGCAAGTACATTGCCTCGGTTAGAAGATAATTGTGTGATAGTTCTTGATAATGCCTCTTATCATTCCCGGAAAATTGAAAAGATACCCACAACATCATGGAATAAACAAAAAATAAAACAATGGCTACAGTCAAAAGACATTTATTTCGATGATGATATGTTAAAAGTGGAACTTTTACAATTAGTGGCCCCCCTTAAGGCAAAGTTCAATAAATGTGTCGTAGACGAAATGGCAAGAGAACAAAATAAAACCGTGTTACGTTTACCACCATACCATTGTGAGCTCAATCCAATTGAGCTCATATGGGCTGACGCTAAAAATTTTGTTGCTGCTAATAACAAAACTTTCAAGTTCGCAGATGTAAAAAACCTTTTTGATGAAGCTGTTAACAACATCACCCCAGAAAAATGGAAAAATTGTGTGGATCACGTTAAGAATATAGTGGAAAAAAAGTTCTGGGAGCTGGATAATATTATGGAGGTTATAGTGGAACCAGTAATTATAGAAGTTGGTCCTAATAGTGAGAGTGACATATGCAGTTATTCCTCATCGGAGTAAAAATACTGATTGTATTTTTACAACAACTTATCAGCATCAACACTGACATAAAAATTTGCGAATAAACTCAGAGTTACACAACGAGCCATGGAACGTGCAATGCCTTCGAGACCACATAACAAACCAACAAATCAGGTAAAGATCAGGAGTTCACGACGTCATTGAAAGAACTACTAAGCTTACGTATCATGGAATGACGAATCATGGAATGGAGGCCCAGAAACTATAATAAAAGAATCCCAGGACGACCACCCAGGACATCCCAGAATTATATAAAAGAATCCCAGGACAACCACCGACTAGATGGACAAGTAGCCCAGTGAAGTGAACACTGGAAGGAATTGAGGGGTACCTATGTCCAGCAGTGGACGCAATTGGCTGATTGATGATCAACATCAAGGAACTAACCACATAAAGTAAGTACTGATATAAATTTAGGCAGCCATTTTGATTTATTCTTCTGAAATTGAAATATTTGAGATCACTTAGTAGTATTGGCTGAATTTTTGGTTTAGCTTTGATAAATATCTATATAACTTTAGAAACTTGCTTAGGAATAATTAATATTTTTAAATGCCAAACCACATTTTATTTATTTCACACACTCTTACAAATTTTGTTAACTTTAAAATGGATAATATAGACGCTCTTTATACTTTATATTAATGTTTATTATTATTTTACCATATTTTTCTGACAACCTGAATGACCTCTTTTTTTTCACTTATTTTCTTTTATATTGTAAGGGTTCTGTCACATAAATGTCGCTCATTAAATATTTTTCATTTACAAACAAATCCCTATTTCTAATATCATTTAATTTTCTTTGAATATATTAATAAATACCTTGTTTATTATTATTTTATTAATGAATATTTAAATTAATCTTTCATTTCTAATCTGAAAGTGTAAAACTCAATCACAATCAAAAATCTATAATTTTCATACAATTAAAAGGTTTAATCAACTAAATGTCACATTATGTGACATTTTTAAAATAACAATAAATTCAACATTATAATTAAAACTTTAAACATTTCAAAACTGCCAAAAACCCATCCTAAAAAATTCTTGCCTTTCCTAGTATATTACTTAAGCTAAAAATTTGACGTAGTTTCAAGTGTTATGTAAAAAACATATTAATCGTGTCAGAGTACACCCCTGAAGAGGGTGGAGCGGTCAGAACCTTCAACCAGTTAAAATATTCGTATCCCTGTACAAGGCCTATTTATTTGTTTTGGTGCACTATCTCGACTCGGTGAAGATACGTGTAGTGTGTGTGTATGTGTAGAGTAATTGTCTTGATACTTAGCAAAGTCGACGTCATTGTCTTTGCTAAGTGACGCTAATTGTATCCGAACGTCTGCGGTCCCTCCGGTGAGTACCGATCGCACATGGATAGAAATTATTTTCATTCATTAATTTTTAATAAACAAAAATTCCTCTACCCAGATGGGATTCGAACTCACGACCTTTAGGTTTAAAGGTAGGCGCTCTTACCACTGAGCCATGGAGGGGGTTGCTTAAAATAATAAAAGAGAGAGATTTATAGAAAAGCTATACCCAAAAAACTAGTTGAAAGCCTACTCCTTCGGTTTTCTATAACAGGATGACCATAGATATCAAAACAAGATTTATTGGAGAAACAAAATAATCATGCAAGTATTAAAATAAGCATACATTACGACTATCTGGTTGGTTATAAATCTTTATACAAGTGTGGCAAAGGTCTCCTCTTCATAACTTAATAAGACATGAGTTATGTGCACTTTTAAATTGTCGGTGTGATAGTATTATGGCAAATTTAATTAAATAAAATTATGTCGAATGTTTATTATTCAAAGGAGGCTTATCTTAAACTGTAGTATCTGCTTTATTACTGTTTCTTACAATATTTTTGTGCCATAATCGGTCTATGTAAAAAGTGTCTTTAAATATATGTGAAGACTGTCGTCGGTGTTTCTTTGCCACGAAAACAATAATTTACCGGACAAACACAATATTTCTTCATAAACGAGTTCGGCGGCTGAAGTACCTAAATCTTCCCTCTACGCTGCTCGTATACTCAGTAACACTAAAGGTAGGCTTTCGGTTCATCGAATATTTTCATGACCGAATTGTTGCTTTTAATTGTCGATGAAATTTTTCCACCATGCCATTTGCTTGAGGAAAATAGACGGTTGTTCTTAAATGGATATTTCCAATCAATTTGCAGATTGATTTAAAGAGATGTAATTTAAATTGTCGACCTTGATCCATTGTGATACGCTTGGTAGTGACAAAACGAGCTCTCCAACCACAAAAAATGTTCTTGCTACTGTATCTGCTTCTTGATTGGGCAATGGAAAAGCTTCCGGCCAACGCGTGAAATGGTCGACACGTTAAACAGAATCTTTTTTCTTCAAAAATTGGCATCACTATACTGTCTATGTGAAAATGTTCCAATCGGCTAGAAGGTGGAACTGTAGACACACTCGAGTTGGTTCCTTCACATCTAATTTGATTAAAAGCCAAACATATCGCTGGGTGATCATCTTTACAGAACTGATTCCAGGATGTGCTAGATTGTGCATGGTGCTAAAACTTACCATTCGAAGTGGTTTCGGTACAAATGGTCTGGCTGTAGATGTTCCGGTAGTGATGCCAACACATGTCACTATTATGTTCCTTGCTATGGCTTCTGTTTCTATGGTATGGTCTTCCTCTTGAGGTGCAGTGGTTACGATGGTATCTACTAGTTTGTGGTTGAGCAGTTGCAATGTTAGCTAGCTGAATTTTCATTTCAGCCAATTTGGCTGTTAATTTTTCGATAGTGCTTTTAAAAGCAGTGGCTGTTTCCGAAATTTGTGTTCTAGGAGCTACGACTTCAAAACTGTATCTGCTAGCTTGACAACTGTGTCCAAATCATCGCTATTGGTTGGGCTACTGTTATTGTATTGTTGGTATATGGTATTGTTTGAGATAGTACTAGATAAGTCAGTAATTTGTTAAGGGTACATCGTAGAAAATATTTTATAGTTTCTATTTTCTATTATTATGTTCTATTTTTAAGTATATTTAAGTGATCAAACTGATTTTTGAAATTGCTGTCATACAGTACAGTTCCTGAGATAAATCCAACCTCTGTAGTTAAATATTTACTCCATAGTTTCCAACCCAGTTAACTATTTTTCAGGTATTTTAATTTATAATTATTAGACAATGCCAGTCCTGTAATAGGATAAACTATACCTCACGATGTTATTGAGCTGAAAAATAATCTACTAGAAGGTAGATTAAACATAAAATTAATGTCGTTTAGTTTAGTAACTCTGTTTTCATTTGTAATCATATAGCTATTAAATTTTCCTTTTTTTCTGCTGTATTAGCTGACAATAATATTTTTCATTTACTTAGATTTATTACGTCTTTCCGCTGCCTGGTTGATAAAATATATCCATTTAAAGTACAATTTTTCTTTGGCCTATTTATTCACTCACAAAAACAACTGTATTATATATTTCATTTTGATGGTTCCAGTAGAAAGAAACACACAAAAGTGGAAGTGGATTTGTAACATTCTTCACCCTAAGAGACTGCTCTTAGTATAATATAATGGCGTAAACTTTTCTTTCTTTAGAGCCATCCGTAATAAGATTAACACATATCTTAGGGTTTTTTGTCAAAGAAAATTATTAACATCTGAAATTGAGTATATTTTCGTTTTTGTAATACCTTGTGGAGCATTATACGATAAGAATTTTAGAATATGGTTCTACCGCTTAGTTTAACATTATGTTCTTTTCGGAGAATTGTTTGCATATTTTCTTTATATCTGATGATTAAAGCTGGGATTTGTAGGCAAGAAAAAATTAACAGTTAACTGATGCGTATGTAGGCAAAGGTGAAACAATAATACGCCCAGTGCTCACATACGGATCGGAAACATGGGAAATGACGACCCGAGATGAAGAGTTACTGCGAGTCTTTGAAAGAAAAGTATTGAGGACCATATATGGCGGAGTAAACGAACAGGGTCTGTGGAGAATACGATATAACTTTGAACTCTATAGACTTTTTGGTGATGCAGATATTGTGAAGACCATCAAAATAAACCGCCTAAGGTGGGTGGGCCACGGGATGCGGATGGATGAGAGTGATCCCACTAAAATAACTATGCTAAACAGGCCCATCGAAAGAAGAAGAAGGGGGCGACCTAAACTCAGATATCGGGACGATGTACAAGAAGATCTGAGGGAGTTTAGAGTGAGGGGCTGGAGAAGACAGAGACTCGATAGGGAAGGATGGAAGAATGTTTTGAAGCAGGCCAAGGCTCACGAAGGGCTGTAGCGCCAACTGATGATGATGTAGGCAAAGATTGTTACTAAAAAAGCAGAAGCCATAACATATAGGCCACATGTACGCAATATAGGCAAATAACTAATTATTTATTATACAAAGTTAAAGTAATATTAACTTAACACAAATATGTTTATTAAAAAATTAAAAACAGATGACAGATGTAGAAGAACAAAATAGTTTTCGTGCAGGCAGATCCTGTATAGACTGTATATTTTATATTAAGCATGTTATTAAGAATAGATTAGAACACAACTTTTCAACTCATGTAGTCTTTATAGATCTAACAATGGTATACGATAGTATACCACTTTTAATGCTCTGGATAGAAAGAAAAAAGAAGGAATAAATAAAAAATATAAAAGGACTACAACAGCTATACAAAAATATGACAGTAAACATTAAAACTCGAAACAAATTAACTAGAGAAATTTCCATCAGTAAGGGTCTAAAGCAAGGCTGCTACGTAACACTCCTTCTTCTTTGTGTGCCGTGCTTGTATTCAACCGTTGACTATCGTCATATTGACAAGCTGATGAAATGATTCTCGGTCGGCAGCTGGATGAAACAGTTCCTCGACCATTCGACCTGACACTCTTCGTCGTGTTCGGTCGATTCAAAATATATCTGAAGTCCCGGCGCAAATTGAGCACAGCTCACGCTCATCTTAAGCGCAGCACACGCATGAGTTATTTTGTAAAACGTGGTTTTAGACGGAGCGACGCATATTAAACCCAAACCACGGCCAGGCTAATGCCAGACTTGGTTGGCGTGGATAGAATTGTGCTAGCAACACAGGTTCGTGGGTCGTGGGTTTCTACCTAACCTTAGTTATGATCTCATTTTCTGTACTAACCGAAGAGTTCCCAAACGTAAAAAAATAAAATCGGTAGAATTCTTTTTAAAAATTGGAGATTGTGGAGTAAAATCGGTAGATCTTTCAAACTATTATATTTTGTTTAAATTTCAAAATGTTTTGCAATTCGTTTATTTAAGAAAAAATAAAATATGTTTAACTAACTGAAATTTAATTCTTTAAAAATGGGTCTGTGACTAGGAATCGAATACTTATCCGAGAACCGAAACCTCGAGTATAAAACCCTTTTACAAGGAAATATTATACAACAAACAGACTACCAAGTTTTTACGTGAGGTGCACTCGGAAGCTTATATTAATTATGCGTTGTTCCGGTTTTTAGTTTCCTAACTTGACAAATTCCCAGAACCAAGCGGTCGGGATCACAATGGATTTGGATTCATTTATTATTGTATTATTAGCTTTTATGAGATCATGTACTTTGTAAAGTACCGCTTAGGTATCATAAATACCGCGAATAAATACTGCGAACACTGCGAAGAATACAAATATTTGACATGGACGTGGGCTGTGTTCAATATGCGTTATTACTGAAAAACGTGTACTTGGACTAGGTTGGACCACACGTGGGCTACGCGTGGGATATGCATGGGCTGTGGTCAATGTGTGGCGGGCCTTTAGTGTGGAGAAGAAAATGCTGTAATATGGGTAGTCCAATTAAATACGAGAGATTGTACACGATATACTTCGATAAAAACCAAGCCATTCTAGCTGAAGACTATAGTGATTAAAACCAGATTGTGACCATAGTTATTAAGACCATAGTGATTAATTAACCAGAAGTAGATTTAATTGACTTGACTGCTGATCAGAAATATTTGTTTTAAATTTCTGTCGTAATTTCTAAAAATTAATGTTTTGTCGATTTATTAAACCGGAATCATGAAAACTCAAGTCATTCTCGGTCGCTTACTTTATTCTACTGAAAATAAAACACCAGAATTAAAGAAACTAAGTAACCCAATGTATTTTCACGGTTTGTGCCTCTTATAGTTTCAGATAAAATGCAACGCATCATGTGTAAATGGTGCAAAGTATGTTTTATAAACAATAAAACTTAGTCAACACCTAATTATAGTCATATAATATCTGACCTTTTAGTATTCCACAAATTAATTTTGACCCAAACGAGCTATATTGATCTGATTGATTGGAAAAACAATAAAATAACTTGTCTTTCATTTATTCAAAGTTTGAAAGAAAATAATTTAAAAAATATTATTTCCGATTTGGTTAAAAAAATAGCGACATCGCTACATATCCCTGTCACACTCAATCAGTAGAGAGATTCGTGAAGCTTTTAACTGAAGCATCCTCATTGGTTGTTGGTCACAAAAAATAGACAGTTTTATCACGGCAAGCATCGATTCGTACAAAGATATGCCAAAACTGGTGACCAAAAAAGACTACAAACAATAAATAATCAAAATTAAGCGGGAGAGTAGAGGGTGGGTGGAGGAATAAAAATGACACATTCCAAAGATATTTCAAATGGATATCAGTTTTATAATAATAACATATATTATAAGTTCGTATTTATTATTATTTTTTTATTTTTTCAACCCCCGGTAGAGTGCAGGAGATGAAGATTTTTTGAAAAATCGCAAATGAAGATTATATATAATTCGAAATACCAATGGGCAAGGTTAAATGATATCATAACATCATTGATCTTGTAGTTGACAAGCCAGAGAATTTGATTGGTCGAGAGGACTGAAGTGGTATGTAGGATGTGTTTATCTAATTGGTAAAAAGGAGAAAGAGGGATTGAAGTGAAGGAAGTCAGGTTTGGCCCGCGAAAGGAAAGATTACTGTGATTTGAACGTTGGAAGAAGCAAGTTGTTTTTGTTTCATATCCTGCAGTGAAACTAAGCAGAGTCAAATTGTAATTGTGAAACATGTTTTGTGTCTGTGAAACTAGTCCTAAGGATTGGTAGCAGTGAACAACGAAAGTACATCCTGTAATAAACGAGCAGGTGTATAGTATATTTGGTAATAGTCGACTAAGTGAAAATTTTTTTGACTAGCAAGAAATTGTGTTTCTCTGAGATAGAAACTTAGTCCAGGAGCTTTTGTAGAGACTGTTGCGGCAAAATTGTGGGCAAGATACGTTGACAAGCAGAGGAGATAGCAGGCGTATGTTGAGCAACTGAGAGTAAGACCAAAAAGTGAGCAGAACACAGTCATAAGAAGAAATGGAGCCAGTAGAGAATTCTTGGAAATAAAAGGTTAGTTTGCCATATAATCAACCAATACTTTAAACCACAATCATAACTAGATCATAATTAATTCTGTTTTTTAATATTTTATTTAGTGATTTCATTTCACAATAATTATAATATTAAAAAATTAAAAGACGTAATATTTCTTAAAAGAAAATTCTTTACCTTAATTTAGTTCAAATTGTAAATTAAATTATTAGAACACTGTGTCAATGATAAGGTTAATAGCATAAGTATGCGGTCAATGCATCTACGACGTTTTCTCTCCATGATCGTCTTGGTCTACCTTACTTCATTTAAGAGACTCCCTACAACCCAATACTTTCTATCATTGTTTTATAAATTCTTCTTTTATTTTCTGTTGTCATTTAATTATCACATAATAGTCCGTGTCTAGTGGCTAATCTTGCTTGGCCAATCCTAGAATGTATTTCTTCGTTGCTCCCCGCTTTTGATGTTATATGGATTCCCAAGTATTTGAATGTTTCAGTTAATTTTATAATTTCCATTTCAATTTGTACAATTTTTGTTTTTTGTCCTGCAACTAAATACTCGGTTTTTTGTATATTAATTATTAAGTAAGACCTTACTTGGTGAACTCCTGTTTCCGTTTTCTAAGCATCTAGCCTATATCAATATGGTCTTCGGCTAGAATGGCTTGGTTGTTATCGAAGTATATTGTGTACGGTTTATCGTCTTCGATTGAAATACCCATATTGCAGCATTTTCTTCTCCACACTAAAAGCGTCTCATTCAGATATATTTTGAAGAGTGTAGGTATTGCGTAACAGCCATGCTTTAGACCCTTGCTGATAGGAATTTCTCTAGTTAATTTGTTTCCAGTTTTAATGTTTGCTGTCATATTTTTGTGTAGCTGTTGTACTTCTTTTATATTTCTTATTTATTCCTTGTTTTTCCATTGCTATCTGGAATATTGAAAGTGGTATTGGCGACGTGCAAGTACTTGTATGTGATACGAGAAACCATCGTGCGCGAGTAGCGGAGAAATCTTGCATTTTTTACTGCACATTTCATAGATTTCATAAATTCATATTGTCAATTGTCATATTTCATATTCGTTTGTTTATTTACACCTTCTGTCACTAAAGAAAATGGGATTTATGAAATGCTGTGTTATAAATTGTAAAAATACAACAAAAAATTGTCAATTTAAGTTTTATTCGTTTCCAACTTCGAAGCACAAATTACTACAAAGAGAAAAGTGGATTTATGTCATAAAAAAGCATAAGTAACATAACCTGAATTGTGCATTATTCTTGCGCCCGATTTTAAAGTCAGTTAGAAATAAATAATAAATAAAAGTTCACTTTTAAGTGTAAATTTTAGTTTCGTAATACTCACTTAGAGTTCATTTTAACCCAAAAATCAAGTTTAATGTTTAAATTTAATTTTTTTTGAAGTTTTCAAAAATGCATCAAGTTCAAGTTTTTCTGAAGATGCATTACGATATATTCGCTGTCCAATAGTTTACAGGGAAAGAATTGATTGTTTAAACCAATATGATGATATCATGGGCTTTAACCTGCTAATTTATGCATTTGCATTATTTATGGTAATTTATTTTTCTTAATTCTTCCTATCTTTTTTGACATTTACCACTACTAAAGCTTTTCCCTTTGACTCAGTGCTTGGTTGAAAAGTTATTTGGTGATTTACTTTCTCAAATCCAGTTTTTATTATTGCATCCATATTAACAGTAATGCTGTAATTCAATAATATATTTATTTGTATTTACGCTACATACAACGTTTACCTTTTAATAACATACCGACTGTCCGACATAACCTCAATCTTACTTTTTCTTCTTATTCTTTTTTGGGACTACGTCCTTGACAGTTATTCGGTAACCTTGATCTTACATGAAAGCGCAGTAAATTTTGCTGATTTACGACACCAGGTGTCGCTGTTACGAACTTGCACGGTCCCAATACTATCGTATACCTTTGTTGGATCTATAAGGACATTAGTTAAAAAGTTGTGGGATAACCTATTCTCAATATCACGTTTAAGAGGAAGTATACAGTATATACAGGATCTGCCTGCACGTAAGCTATTTTGTGCTTCTACATCTGTCATCTGATTTTTTTTTAATTTTATAATAAACATATTTGTGTAAAATTAATATTAATTTAATTAACTTTGTATAATAAATAATTAGTTATTTACCTACATTGCGTACATGTGGCTTAAATGTTATGACTTCTGCGCTTATTTAGTAAAAATATTTGCCTATATATGCACCTGTTAATTAATAAATTTTTCTTGCCTATAAATCCGAGTTTTAATCATCAGATATAAAGAGAATATGCAAACAATTTTCCGAAAAGAAAATAATGTCAAACTTTGCGATACCGTATAATGCACCATAGGGTATTACAGATAAGAAAATATACTCAATTTCCGATGTTAATAATTTTCTTTGACAAAAAACCCTAAGATATGTGTTAATCTTATTACGGATGGCTCTAAAGAAAGCAAAGTTTACGCCAATCCAATAATTTTTGTTAAATTATGCAATTATCGATCCACAGTAATTTATTATATATATATATATATATATATATATATATATATATATATATATATTACTATATATAATATATATCTAATATAATATATATATATATATACTCTATTTTATATAATAAATCATGTAAAAATTATAGGATAATTGCTGAGCTGCCCATGTTTGTATGCATAATAGATAATTAGTCTGATTACTTAAACTGATTGGATACCGACTGATAGCAAATCTGACTTTATTTCATGTTTCCAATAATTGCGTTACGAAGGTATCCTATCAGAACTTGCACAAAATCGAAGTTTGTGTTTACCTAATCAACCCAAATTTTCAATTAACAAAATTAACACTCGGCTTCAATGTTGGAAATCTCAAATTATATATGATGGAACTAGAAAGTACAACATTTAATGGAAATGAAATTTTTATATTATTAAATATATTCTTATTTATTCTAACATTTTAACAGTTTACAGTTTTATTATATGTACGTCAAAAATGTGTATTTTTGTGCTATGGTTTTCATTTATTGCTTATAACAAGAGGCCAAATTGTGTCAATTAAAGACATGACAGCATCCGTTTACCTTCGAGATGGAAACCTCTTATAAAGAAAATATCGTCCGGCTTATCCTACAATCAAAATCCTGCCATCAGAAATGTTTACGACAACACCTAAGCCAATCCCCACGTCAACATACCAAGCATAAAAATATATGATGATTCTGTAATTTCTGCGATAATATTCACAAGTTTGAGAAAGGATACAAGCCAAAATTTTGAAATTTATACGATGATTTTTGGTATATGTTCAGAAGTGTATACAAAACAGACAAAAATAACTTTTAAAAAATGATACGGAAGCACAAAGCTAGTCAACGGTTGGATTCACCATATCCAAACGACATACAGGAAGCTATTCATTCAACCACAACTTATATTTAATTTGTAACAATAAAACACTAAAAACTTAGTTTTCAAACTTCTACAAAATTTATTTTAAACTGTTTTCACTACAGCTGTTTCGGCTGATTGCCTTTCTCAAGTGAGAACCTATGATAGTATGTTACATAGATTAACAGAAATTCCGATGCCAAAATACAACTTTGATACAGAATTAAATATCTTTAGTCAAATAGCAGTAAACAGTGGATACAACGAACAAACA
The DNA here is from genome assembly GCA_918026665.1 of Diabrotica balteata. NCBI lineage: Eukaryota > Metazoa > Arthropoda > Insecta > Coleoptera > Chrysomelidae > Diabrotica > Diabrotica balteata. Next base: position 145,790,425 of record OU898276.1, on the reverse strand, counting down.
ATTAATAGAATCTTACATCAAAAACTACACAAGAAAGCCCTGAAAGTAGTATTTCCACCACCAGAGAAAAATTCCAGTACCTTCTGCTCGATTACATATACAGGCAAAATATCAACAAAAATAGCCAAACACAAAAAAGAAAAAAATAACATCAGTTTTCAGAACAACTTAAGCAAATATATTAAAAACAACAAGAGCCAAAATAAAAAACCACTTACACAGTGGTGTGTACAAACTTAAATGTGGAGACTGCCCAAAAACTTACATCGGTCAAACTGGTAGAAATTTTAATAACCGAATAGCAGAATATAAAGAGGTTTTCAATATTAGAAAAACAGATTTTACATGCCCATTTTACCTTCAAGATCATAATAACTCTTTTAATGACGAATTTAAAATTCTTTACCTTTAAAATAAAGGCCTTAAGCTATCTTTTTTAGAATCTATGGAAATCAACAAATTAAAAAACATAGATATAATTCTGAATGACTAACTTGATATAAACAGTTCTCTCCTCGTCAACCTATTTCATTAAAGACTATAAAGTGTAAACGCATGCCAAAAATAGATCATTTGAGAAGGGCAATCAGCCGAAACAGCTGTAATGATGAGAGTTTAAAATAAATTTTGTGGAAGTTTAAAGACAAAGTTTTCAGTGTTTCATTGTTACATAAAATGAATTTTCATCAAGTAACGGTCGAATCCATTAATTAAATATTTAATTCACATATTGGGATATACCCTCTACAAACCTAATGGAAAGTTAAATGGAACAGACGGTAATAATTATTTTATTTTTACATATTAGTAATGATGAAATAATAAATTATATTAACCTAATCTATACACTAAAACTGATTATTTATAACTTTTTTTCTGAGAAAGCTAAACATATCAATTTTAATGTATCCAGCGGGAAAATTTGAATTTTTGTTCAATTTAAATTTGTTTTATTTAGCCACATTTAAAATATTTTATTTTAAAACGTATATAAACAATACCAAATGGCAACATTAAAGAGATTAAAATTTAATCAATTAATAATGTCTATCAACTACTAAGATCCTACCTAAGATCTTGTGGTTTTTAGCTTAGGAGGTACATGATGTTACTAATATTTAGTTCATTAACGTTATATTGACGATACCATGACATCTCTAAAGCTTAGTGAGAATTAATTGTCTCCAGTTCAGTTGATAAAACTCAGTTGGTAATCTTGGTTAAATCATCTGAATATGAGAAAAGTACAGTATTGCTTGTGTATCAGCAATTAACCATGCTTACCTAAGCTCGTGTACTAGTTATATTAAATTGTTTGAAGTTTATAATTTTGCGTTTATATATATATATATACATAATATATATACATATATATATATATATATATATATATATATATATATTATATATATGTATATATATAAATATATATTATATATATATATATCTATATATATAAATATATATATATATATATATATTATATATATATTATATATATATATATATATATATATATATATATATATTATATATAATATATATACATATATATATATATTTACGGCATAAAGTGGCATTAATTAAAATTATTTAAGTGATATGATTATGACTCTATCATACTTTTTAATTCTCTTATCTCAGGTTTAAATTCGTGCTTCAATATCTATGCTATTACATGTGAAAGGTATGGTCCAAAGAATACCGGAATAATAAAAAAAAACCATATAGGATCTAACGTTATATATTGAAATAAATTAAAGAAATAAAATTCACACTCAAATGTTTTCAATAAACAAAATCTCATAGAATGATTCTCAAAATTTTGTTCTACGTACGTGAACCTTCAAAATTAATGGTACAAACAATATTAGTTGAAATCTCAAAATCCAAATATTATTCTAAATCTCCTAATCAAAATATTTATATCCTTTTTTAATTAAGTGTAAAAATTTTGTGTTATCAATGAAAGAAAAAAACTGCAGAAAACAAACTATCTCTCTCTGATGATGAGTGGTCCAAATCCTTGTTCCTTCTAGACTATACTATTTACTCGTAGCCGCTCCCTAGGTAATCAGCAATCTTACAACAAATTATTGCAAGTTTATCGTCCTTAATGATCTCCTTCAAATGCACGAATCGTTCAAATTATGCTAGCTTCTTCTTCTCTCAATAAACTGAATCTCTCGTTGGCCTGAGTGAAAACTGACTCTTGGAATATCTTTTCTTTATGATAAACTGAATCTCTCGTTGGCCTCATCAGTGACTCTTGGAATATAAGTAGAAAATATAACTTACAATCTTTTACTGGATTAGCTTCTGTCAGATACACTAACTACACGAAAACTCACCAACTTTCACTGCTACTGCTTCCTACCTCTGGGAAACTACCCGAGAACAACGGCCGTTTGCCTTCTACCCTTGGAAACCAACTGACTATCTTTTTTGTTTCAAAAACTAACTAAAGTCTCATTCTCCAAAAAATCATCCCACCTTTTCCAATTTCATCCAATCAAAACGCGTCATCCATCCCCATTTTTTCATTTCGATAACAAACAAATTTTTACCTATAATTATAAAATTTCCTAAAACTTATTTACAAATAATATTTTTCTACGATTCTTAAAAACTAACAAAAACCCATCTTTCTAAAATCTATTCTATTGTCCTTAATCACTGCATTAATGTATTTGGAAAACCCGGTTCAATTGTCTTTGGATTTCACTTAAAATTATGCGGGTCACTCAAGTATATAATAACAAAGAAAATAATTTATGCATAGCTTACATGTTGTTTAATACAGGTAATCCAAAAATTTAAAGACTTTTCTTCTTCGAAATGTTTGTTGGTTATTATCCTACTTATCTCAATTATTTTATTGTTTTTGAACTTTGAAATATTTTAAACAAACCAATATTTTTCTCGATTTTACATATCATAACAATATATATATATATATATATATATATATATATATATATATATATATATATATATATATATATTATATATATATATATATATATATATATATATATATATATATATATATACCCGGTTCAATTGTCTTTGGATTTCACTTAAAATTATGCGGGTCACTCAAGTATATAATAACAAAGAAAATAATTTATGCATAGCTTACATGTTGTTTAATACAGGTAATCCAAAAATTTAAAGACTTTTCTTCTTCGAAATGTTTGTTGGTTATTATCCTACTTATCTCAATTATTTTATTGTTTTTGAACTTTGAAATATTTTAAACAAACCAATATTTTTCTCGATTTTACATATCATAACAATATATATATATATATATATATATATATATATATATATATATATATATATATTATATATATATATATATATATATATATATATATTATATATATATATATATATATATATATATATATATATATATATATATATATATACATGGCAGTAGGAGTAATGGAAGACACTTAACTCAATTTCAAATATATTAAGATATTTTGAGAACAATTAGTGTAATTAAATTTTTCGTATATTTTTATGTAATTGAGGAGAGATAATCCTTCAAGAAATTATGACCTTCAACATATATTTGTGTAAAGCAAGTACTTTATAATTTTTTTATCGTCAAATGTCCTCATTTTCCCCAATGTACAGGGTAAATGAAAACTGCAATTTTTTCCCAATTTAATTTACCTATAAAATAAAATGGGTAAATGAAGACAAAAGCTTATTATTTATTGCATATAAAAAATATTAAAATCGATAATTTCTCCTACTAGTTTATTCAGAAGTTAAACGGTATATTGTCAACTAAGTGATTAACTAAATTAAGAACAAACAAATTAAATAAAAACAATACTATTTGTGAGAAATCTTCAACTCTTTCCAGGCTTGTTTAATGTCCTTAATAGAAGGGTATACTGTTACGGAATTTTTGCCGTCTGGTAATACCTCAATTATAATGGATTCTACCGCTACATTCTCAATTTTCAGATGTATTGGCCATCTAAAATAACTTCCTGTTCAATTTAAAAATGTCAATTTCACTTCTTTATTGGAAACAATTTCCGATACCAGACCAACGTACCATTTTTTCGAAACATTTTTCTTGGCAACCATCATTACATCCTGATAGTTGGGAAATATTACTAGGGGATGGCTTATCTGTTGTTATCTATTCTTCTTGCTTGCGCTTTTTCTCTCCTTAATATTTAATCGTATTTTTCTACGACGAACTAACATCTCATTTTAAAAAAATTCCAGGGATATCATCGTTGGTATTATAATTCAAGCTTATATCGCTATCGCTCTGACTCATATTCTCTTGCATTCCTTTTCCAAATCTTCGTTGGTATCAGATTCGCTTTCCGAAATATTTTTCTTTAGAACCTATTTTCTTGTTCTAGTTTGTGGAATTTCATGTTCTTTGCCTGTTTTTCGTTTTGTAACTACTCTTTCTTCTCTGTTCTTTTTGACGCAGTCGTTTTAGAACCTATTCGTAAGTTAAAACTTTTTCATATTAAAGTTGCTTAAGCCTTATTTGTCTTTCTTTTACTGAATTTTGTAGTAACCAAACATTTGTCTTTAATATATTTACGAAGAAATCAATTACATTTCATTTAGCGGCATTATTATTTGTTAATTGCTTATAAAAACGTGTCCTTGGCAGTCATATGTTTTTTAATGGTAGATTTGTACCTAGCTAACATAACTTGGTCGTATTTACCCTCTGGAAAATTACTTTGGTTTACTGGTAAAGAACCTGTACCAACAAATGCCAGTACGATGATATCCGGAGTTTGATATTTTATCCATAAGTCTTTGATGGTAATAGATGAATCTGTTTTTGACATTTTGTTCTTATTGATAACACTCAAACATTTTTTCATTTCTGTGAGTAATATTCTATTGCATCCTGTTTTTAGAGGACTAAAAACAGAAAAATCCAAAGGCTGCAGTTTGTGCCTTAGATGGATAGGCACAAAACGGAAGATGAAATTAAACTATTTGGTTTTCTAGGGCAGCTTGTACAAGTCTTGCACTTATATATGATTTTTGTGTCCATCAAACATTAAGAGTGCATTTTGAGTAGGCTTCACATTTGGCAGTGACCTTTTAACTTTTTTCACATTTGGTAAAAACTGGTCAGCAAACCAACCAAAAAAGACTGGCTCTTCCATCTATATTTTGGGAGTTGCCGAATATGTGATCCCCGCAAAATCTAAACCACTACCAGTCCGTTTTGGTAAGACTGCAATTACTTGAAAAATTTTGTGAGGTGTTAAATTAGAACCAGCAGCACTAATGCAACAGTTGATTGATATATTTTTACTACCTGTGTCACGACTCTGTTGATGGAGCGTTTTATTTTTTTGGCCAATACCCTTAATTTTGTAGGGATTAACATAAAATCCAGACTCGTCTCAGTTGAAGAAAAGCTCATGCATTTGATCAAATAAATTTTCATTTACAATTTGTTGTAATTTATGGTAATGGTGTGCTACAATAAAAGAATCAGAATATAGGGCCCTTTTATTTTGCAAACTTTGTGGTTTCTTTAATAATAATCGAGGGTGTTGATTCATGAAATTCTTATACCAATCTTGACTGGGTTTATTTTGCTTCAACGGAGTGGAAATATTTAAATCTTGACAATACCTTGGAACGAAAGATAATAATTCTTCTTTATACATGGGATAACCAAAGTCGTCTCTCGCTAAAATTAGCTGTTCTAGTTGACCCTGATCTTTGTTTGAAAGGGCATTATACCGACCAGCTCAAGAAGATTCCAGTGAAGTTTTTTTTATTTATTCGTCTAAATATAACGCATCTTGGAACTCCATAATAGTTATTCTGCAGCAGAGCGATAAGAACGTTTGTGGTTTCTAACTTTCTTTTAAAGCAGCTTTCATGTTTTTTGTCATGAAGCTTTTCTCTGGTCTTTTTTTAATATTCTTTTACCATAATGTAATTTTATTTAACCTGTAACGAAAAAAAGAGTATCAACTAGAAACCAAGTCTCTGTATAATAGTAATTAGGGATAATTAAGGACGCGTCCGGAATTACCCCAAAATTATGTTTTCATTTACCTATTATACATATTATTTTGGGGTAATTGTGGACACACAAAATAAACATCTCACAAATATTTGCAGTTGAATCAAGTATAAAAAAAAATATTCTCCTTAATCAATTAAAGCCAACTCTGATGAGAGACATTCAATATTTTAAATATTTTTAAAGTAACAGTACTTACCGTACTGTTACTTTAAAAAGCTGACCAAACTGATACACCAAATATTTTATAGGTTAAGTTTCAGTGTCAGGTGCATTAAAAAACAGTTTTTTATTATGAGTTCGTACATTCCTGGTAGATGTCACCTAAGTATAGAAGGGAGATATAAAGACAAATTCAACATAGTGCTTTTATTAACGATTTTATTTCCGATGTCCTCATTTGTTTCTGTCCATATTTACCTGATTGACAGGGAAAATAACAACATTCAAATAGATTGGTATCAAAAACCGACCCATTTTGGTAGATACCTTAACTCTTACCATAATAATTATTAGACCTTTTTTTCATACAAAAAACCCATAAATCATACAAAAACTTTTTATTTCAAACGCTTATTCAACACTATTAGTAAATAAGATTTTGTTTAACACTGTCTATAACGGAGGGTACTTCACCTTTATTCACGACTAGCAATTCTGATCCTGATGTCTTAAGTGGGAACCCAGTCTCGGATACTGATATCAACAAATACTTTTTATTTCCATACATCAGTGATATCACTCCTGGGTTAACAAGGATTTTCAAAAGTGTTGAAAATAGCTTTGGTAATAATAATAACAATATTAAACTTATTGTAACTTGTAGATCAGCCCTAACAATTAATAATCGTTATTCTATGATCAAAGATAAGAGAGATATACTTAATAACATTGTCTACAAATATCCATGCCTCTCTTGCAACAATTCAAACATCGGCCAAACCTCTCAATTAATAAAATTACATATCACACTACACAAAAGTGATTCTCGACTTCACCCTGACCGTTGTGCATTAGCCAAACATGTCCATTCTACTGGTCATCTCATGGACTAAACTAACACTACAATTCTTCACCGTGAGAAGATTAAATCTAAAAGAGAGTTCATTGAAATGTCATATATTTTCAATAAATGACGGTTGCGTTTGATTTAATTTGAGTCTCTTACCACTCCCTGACACGTGTTTCTGGGTCTACCCGTCATCAGAATGAGTTTGTAAGAAGACACAACTCCTTCTGATGACGGATAGACCCAGAAACACGTATCAGGGAGAGAGGGTACCCAGAAACGCAACCGTCATTTATTTTATTATTGTCCTTACTCGACGCAATGAGTACAAAAATGATAGTAATTTTATATGGGTGAATTGTTGATGCATAGTGGAATTTTAATATTCTCACCATCGCTCTGAATGGCTTGATTAAGCTTGGGTTATACAGTTTACTTTAATTGCTATCGATATTTAACTTCATATATTTTCCTTAACGATTTCTTTATCAATTTTAAGAATGCCATTAAGAAGCTAAACGATATATACCACTTCTTACTTAAATCCGATACCAAGAACAATACAACATCACAGGTAAATAACTTGACTGATATATCCATTAAAAACTTACCCACTTAAATAATAATTTTTATTAATTAAAAAAAATAACATTCCATTGCTTTTCTTACATACAGCTCAGGAAGATATTATAATAATAATACATGACCAATATAATATAACCAAAATTTAATTGAGAAAAATCTAAAATAACAATATTTCCCTAAACTTGGAATTAACTTCGTTAATTGGGAATTAACGTAATTAATTTAAATTGGTGTAACATTTTGTTACACCAATGAAGCTTAATGACATAATAAAGAATCATAAGAACTACTTTGACATGTGAGCTCATGCGTTCTGGTAAAACAGAACATCACCTGTGAACTTTTTAAAAATCAAAAATTTAGTTATTGCCGACAACTCAAAGAATCAATTCCTTTTAAGGGTAGTTGCATTAGGTTTTTTCAGTTAGCTTTGGGTACACCTTTATGTTTAAAGTTCAAAGCTACCCTACATTTCCAACGGTAACTTTTTTCACATAGTAACAAAAAACCACTATGTTATTACTAGCTAAGTTTTTTTTTTTTTAACATCTTCACTCTACAATTCTAAGTTACGGTAAGATCTTTAGTGTTTTTTTTTTTAATATATAGTACTTGGTAGATAATTTTAATTTCTTCCCTTTCAGCCCAGAGGGAGCTAAATTAATTCTCTTTGGCGACAACGTTCGGCGAAACAATAATTGATACTTATTAGAGTCTTTCTTGCAGATTTCCCCAATATTTAAGCTCTCTCTCTCTCTCTCTCTCTCTCTATATATATATATATATATATATATATATATATATATATATATATATATATATATATGCATATATATGTATGTATAAAAACTAGAGCTAAGATTAATATTATTACTAAAATTAATATCAAACTTACCAGTCTTCCAGATTGAACCGCGTCGTAATCCATTTTGCCGAGCTTTCGGCATCATCTCTGATGCCTTCCTCAGGGCTTCCGAGGTCTCAGTCTCCCGATCCCCCAGACACTACTACACTGTTCACTGATCACTACGCTATCACTACTACTACTACTACTACTACACTACTAGTGATGCAGACTTTCCTTGATCTTACTTACATATATGTCAACAAGCTTATCGAATAATTTAAAATAAAATTTACGCACGTTTAATTTTAGTGCACAACTTAACTAGCAGTCTTAAAGGGAGGATAGTAGTAATTTTAATATGGAGACCACCCCTTAAGTAAGTTAAATCGCTGTCCATTTCATGCAATAACACATATCCTGCCGTTAATAATCTCCACATCATCTGCCAACCTAAACACTATGTCAGCGAAAAAAATCACTATCGAGAAGCTTAAACGCAGCGTTGTTGTGAAATATAATTCGACTAATTTTAGTTAATATTTAACTCTACACTTTTATTATTATTTATAACTGGGAATAAGCCACAATTAAAGATAAAAATACGTTTATTGACGTTTCAATTTCCAATTCGGAAATCGTTCTCAAAATACAAACATTAATCTACACTTTTATATTCTGGACTCTAATATTTTAAACTCTATCAGTCTGATTATTAGTGGGTTTAATTTTGCAATAATTTTATAACTATTAAATAATATAATAATAATATGAATATTAAATATTGAGTTAAATAATAATGTGATGAGTATCATTAAAAATGTTTAGTACTCATAATTTACATAAATCCCCTTCACTCAAATATTTTATTTTAAAAAAATTATTTCCCAATTCTGGTAAAATGCATGTTATGAAATTGCATTTAGCTAGAAAAAAAGTATATATTTATTTATGGCAATATGTTTGTTTAAAATTATTTACGAGAGTTATTTAAAATAATGGTGGTATGTATTCTACATATTATTACTACATTTAGATTTTAAAAATAAACTAAATATTTTTTGTCAAACTGTGTACTTTTTACTTTTATTGTTTTTTTTTTCTTTAGTGGTAAAAAATCTGAGAGAAAAAGCGGTATAAGCGCAGTTAGGCGATTACTTTGCCATTTACGTGCAAGCTGATCTTCTTTTGTAAATTAATTCTCGAAATAGTGACATTATAAATATGTCGATCAAGACAATCATGAATTTTCACCCTTCTGTATCTGCACCTACTAGAGAAACATCATGTAGATCATGATCAATTCTTACTCTTGTTTGATTCATCCAATGGCCGATTGCCACTGATTTTAACCGAGAAGATCAGTTAAAAGTATCCGAAGTTGGATTATTATTCTTTTGAACGGCATTTGGAATGCAATCTTAGATTCCCTTGTTGATTTATTCATCAAGCTGTTTGCTTTGCAAATTTTAGAAAGCACGGTAGATAAGATTTGAATTCGATTTCGCCAGGTAAAAATCGTATAATTTCTCTTTTTTATTATTTTTTTTTTTTTGTTAACAGTGTTAACCTTCAGTTGACTTATAATGTGCAACAGGAAAGACTAAAGTGTTTAATACTTAATTGCTGACACTTTCCATATACGAGTTAATAGTAACCTTACGTATCTTATTTTTATTGCATGTCCGACATTTTTGTCTAACAGTTTTACCAAGTTCATCATGTAACTCAATTTTTAAAGGTGTGTGGTTTACACAAGAAGTAACTGCTACTTCTGCCGCTACACATGCTGTTTCTTGACATTTTTCTGGTAACAACTTTTCAAATATTGACAATCTCAACTTGTTATAAAATATGACATTTTGTTATTTCCGTGGTACTTATTATACAATCTATGAGCATTTTGCAAATATAGCTGAAACAGATGTATGCCATTTTTTTTTGTATCAACGTAAAGTTTTGCGTGTCGGCAGATAATAAGAAGACATTTGGTCTTGAAGATCTACTTTGCCCATATATTTATTATATTTAATGATTGATTGACAGTGGTTTAATTTTCTCATCCCCTCGTCTATTTCTTACGGTTACCATCTCATTTATATATTCAGTTGAAATATAAATGATATCTCTTTTGTTTCGCCATTTTTCAATCATTATGTTGTTGAGGTACATACTTTTGGTCTGGCCTTTTTTTAACTTTGCGTCTACGACATTTTTTCGACAGCCTTTCCTATCTTATCTCAAAGTGCCTGTACAAAAACTATTTTTATCCAGTAGGAATTTGGCCAAGTTATAACTATTGTAATAGTTATCCATATAAAGCGAATGTCCATGATCGAAAAAATTACGCATTAGGTGTAGCACCACTCTTTCTCTATGAGACTTACCAGCAGTTGAATCACCTGCACCAGCATATATATATGGATATCCAAAATTGTTAAATCGGCTTCTGTCAGCATACAAAGCTGCTTTACTCCATACTTATGTCGTTCATTGGGAAGATATTGCTTGAATACCAGTTTTCCTTTCCACAAGATCATATATTCGTCTAGAGATAAATACTTTTCTAAATAGTATACCGTCTTTATTTTTTTATCGAAATGATCTAGCAAGGGTCTTACCGTATATAGTCGATCTACTGAATCTTCTTCATTTTCTTTTATGCAAAGTCAAAATGAAGGCCTTGCATTAAGCAAATAGCGGTCTCTATTTATGTATGAAGAAAAACAAGTCAAAAATAATCTATTTTTCTTCCAGTAGTCTTGTATGCTAGGCAATTGGGTTGTTCCTATATGGAAGGTTAATCCAATAAATATTAGCAATTCCGATATTGTTAATTCTTTTCATAGGGAAATCCTTGAATCTTGAACGGTCACATCGTTTGCTCGTAGAAAGAAATTCAACTGCATAAGTGTTAGTTTGTAAGACAATTATATTTGAAAGTTCATCGTCAAACAACAGCGTAAACCAATCGTACGCACTATCACCAGGACTATCGACTTCTTTTTGTAAATGGAATTTGTTTCATACCGCTAGTTGTTTCGGTTCATTCATTGTCCGTAATCTGTACGTCAGGATTATCTGCAATGGTATTATTTAACTCGTTCTGCAGTACATCATCCTCAGTATCAATTCCAGAAGAGTCTTCCGAAACATTTTCAATTTTAACTAAAAATACTAATTTCAGACCACAAGTTTATTATTACATTTAAAAACTTACAGTTATCTACATCAGAGTTCTCATAATCATTATCTGAGTCTGAATTGTATAAAAACTACATCAATTCCTCAACACTCAGATTGTTTTCATTAATCACTTTCACGGTCTTACGTCTTTTTACGCCTGAAGGTCCAGCTTTATTTAAATCGACCATTATAATACAAATAATTAAACTTATAATCACACTAAACAGTTTGAAACGACAACACCTTTAAAAACCTTACTATGTGAGTAACTGATCTGCAACACCACCTATGAATAGCTTTGCAAACTTAACCACATGATTCACTGATCCGCGGCGCCACCTATGAATAAAAGTGGCCTTTAATAAAATGCGAACAAAGTTTTCTTGATCTCTTAAAACTGAGTTAATTTTAAATGTATATGGAAATCATTATATGCATAGGCCGCTCATGTGCGCCATACGCATTTTACAAAGAAATGGGAGGACTCGCATGTGCGCTTTACGTAGCGAAAGGGTTTAAGGATCAGTAAATTCAACTTCAAGTTACGGACAGAATCAACACAAGTCACCGCGTGATATTCGAGTCTACACGTGACGAATGCCTTGCTATTGGCCAAATTGTCGAACGATCGTAAGTCATGCAGTTAGCCCTAACAGGTGCGGACTTCGTTTTTCCGCTCCGTCCTTTGACGAATGCGAAATGGCCCAGTAAATGTTGTGCAAAGCTGTTTGTTGGTTTGTTTATTTGTTAATCGCTAGGTCGTGTGTGGATAGTGCAAAGCATTTTTAAGAACATTTAATTATAGTCGATACAAACTTTTTCCCCACTTTAAAATAATTCCTGTAAGTATAATAAAGCATTTATAATAGCCATAAGATACGATATAATATCGACCTGCACTGATATGTTTAATGGATAAAAATTATTTAGGTCGAACTCGTAAGGTATTTAGAAGTGTGTACAACTCTTACAGTCTTTTTCAAAAATTATTTAGTATGTTAAAAATTATGAAAAACAAGAGGTGACCGATATAATTTTGTGCTGACTATAATTAATTTAAACTCTTTGCGGCACGAGATTTTATAAATTTTCTACAATGGACCCTTGGGGCATAGAAAGATTCAATTGCACACTTAAAAAGTAAAATGACCTCACTTTTCAAGAAACAAGTGATAACCATTCGCGTTTGGCCGATAACTATACCGTGGGAATTTTACCAATTAAAGATAACACTTAATAGGGACAGAGGGAATAAGTAATACAAACCACTTGCGTAGGTGTAACTTGATAAAAATAGATTAATAAGTGATTCATTTTGTGGACTAATGTATAACATTAGCAAAAATTTTGGTGGTTCAAATTTCAATCCGATGTGCCGAAAAGAGTTAAAAAATACCTTTTTTTATATATTTAAAAAAATCAACCCGGGCAGAAACTTAAATTTTTTATTTATTATCTTTAATATCACTTTTAGGAAATAGGTAACGATTTATAATCTGTCACATCGGAAGTGAGAATGGTTTTGTTCCGGATGCACTGTGGGCTTTTGAGTCAAGCAAGAGTGGAGACTATCATGAGGAGATGGATGGGAAGTCATTTGAAAATTGGCTCCAAAAGATTTTACCAATACTGGAAAAATTGGTATAATTTTAATGGACAATGCCCCTTACCATTCCATAAAATTGGAAAAAATTCCCATTATGGCTACAAAAAAGGCAGATATTCAAAATTGGCTTCGCTCAAAAAAAATTTCCTTTGAAGAAACGATGTTAAAGGTGCAACTTTTAGAAATCGTTAAACAACATAAAGGCGAATATAATAAGTACATAGTAGATGAACTGGTGAGACGCACAAATAGAATAGTTTTAAAGTTTCCACCGTATCACTGCGAGCTCAATCCAATCGAACTTGTATGGGCGGAAGTCAATAATTATGTAGCATGGCATAACACAACATTTAAATTTGCTGACATTAAAAATGTATTACATGAAGTTATGTCTGCTGTAACCATGGAAAAATGAAAAAACTGCGTCAAATATGTAAAAAAAGAAGTGGAGCCAAAAATGTGGGAGTTGGACAATTTAATCATTATCAACTTTAATGATGACAGCAGTACATCAGATTCTGAAAGTTAAGATTAAATACGGTAACTTTATAAACTTTTTTTGTATACTTTATTTTGTTGTTAATAACTCTCGTCTTTGTAAATCATTTTTATATTTAAAAAATTGGTGTACTATAATCTGTACCTGTCAGACGTCTACAAATTATATAAGGTTTTGTACTGCAGCTTTAATTTACTAGTCCTGCCCTGAACAAACGCGTGTTTCCAGCGTGCATTTGTTTCCATGGTCCGTAGCTTGAAGTTGAATTTACTGTAGTATTCGAAACTTTATAGTGGCCAGTTAATGAAAGTGATATATTGTAAGGATCTCATTAGAGTTATAAACAATGACAAAAAAATTTATTTATTTATATTTATAAACATCTTTAATAAATATAAGTTTACTTGCAGCGAAATACAAATATAACATACAAAAGCTGAACTTTTTATCTTTACAACAGATCTTAATTTTGGTCAATAGGACACTTGACCGTCGACGGTAAAAATTTTAAAATTTCATAGAAAATTAATTTTGCGCGTGTAACTGACATTCGAAATCGACGGTCGCTTTAAGCGTTGTTTGTGAGGAAACAGTTTATTCTACACAAAAAGTGCTAGTAATTATTTTTGTTTAAAATTATCTCAGCTATATTTTTAATTTAAAACATTTTTTAAGGCGTACAGATTCTTGGTAAATCGATTTTTTGGTTTTTTTTTAATTTGAAAATGGTTTTGTGGGAAAACCCGGTAGAAAAAGTGGTAAACTTTTTGTATCTTTTTGGAGTCCCAAAATTAATATTCTTAGTAAAATTTAGCCTGTTTGTATGATTTTTAGAGATTCAGTGAAATTTTCGTCCCTGATCACTAGAGTAAAATGTAAGATTAAATACTTACTATGTCGGGATAGTATTATAAGGTTTTTTTCCTATTGTATTTCTCATGTTTTGCTATGCAATCACTAACAAAAGAATTTTACTCATCATTGCGCGTGGTTGTCTTTTTAAAAATGAATCATATGCTATGATTCTTTCTAACAGATATTCTCAAGTTAAAGTTAATTTCATGTAATCGAATGAATTATCTTATAATAAAGTCGTTTCAAACACACGCAACGATGAGACTGCCAAAGAGAATTGAAATACTATTATAAAAATAATACCTTAATCAACTATGGCAGCTTATCGTCTATACTTCGCCTAGCTCAGTCCCTCAAGTGTGAATTCGTCTTGTCTTGAATTAAACAATGAACCCTTTACTGGTAGCAAATAAAACTAATCATATTTATTTAACCCATCCTCCTCCTCCTCTCTCTCTTCAATCCTGACTCCCCAGGGGGAGTGTAGTGGTCGACGTGATGTCGTGTATTGTCCGTCTCCAGAGATCTCTGTCTCTGGTCATTTCTTTTAATTCATGCATATGTCTTTGGCATATTCCTGTAATTTGATCTATCCATCTTGTTGGGGATCTTCCTTGTGATCTTCGGCCTTCTACCTTTCCTTGTATAATGGGTCTTTCCATGTTTTCTGTGTTTGCTCTCATAACATGCCCAAAATATTTTAATTGTTGGAGATGGACTATACTAGAGAGTCGTTGGCTAACTTTTAGCTCTCTTAAAATTGAATTATTTGTTCTACGGTCGGTCCAAGGAATTCGTAACATTCGTCTCCAACAAAACATTTCAGTGGCGTCTATCTTTCTTCTCTCCGATTGTCTCACAGTCCAAGATTTACATCCGTAGGTCAGTATTGGGAATATTAAGCAGTTGATCAACCTCATCTTTATCGCTCTTGAAATTTGACAGTCCTTCCATATTTTGGTCATTTTTGCTGTGGCAACTTTTGCTGGATTACATCTACGTTTAATCTCTTCTTGTGATGACCCTGTGTTTGTGATTAATGATCCCAGATATAAGTATAAGCGCTCACAACCTCGAACCGGTCAATTGTGGTTATATGTGGATGATTGTTGTGTAGTCTATCCACTATCATGATCTTTGTCTTTGATATGTTTAATTGCAGACCAAATATTTGACTTTCGTTTTCGATCAGTCGTATAAGTTCTATACGACTTCTATACGACTAGTTCTTCCTAAGTGCCTTCTCTATTAAGGTTGGCGATCAATATGGCAAATTTCTCTCTGTTCTGGGCTTGATGGATTAAGTCATTTCCTGTTGTGTGAGTCCAATCTCTGATGTTTCGGAGCCAGGATTTCTTCTTTCTTCCTATACCCCTTTTATCCTCGATTTTGCCTTCTAATATTACCTGGAGCTGCTCAAATTCCTTATGGCGCATTATGTGTCCTAGATATGACGTCTTTCTAATTTTGATTGTATTAACCAGATGAGGTCGTGTGTTCATTATTTCCAGTACCTCTTTATTGGTAGTTTTGCTGGTCCAGCTTATTCTTAGCATTCGGCGGTACATCCTTATTTTTTTTCCACATTTAACACATAAAGCATAATATTTAAATAGCAAAAACCACCCTGCCTAATGCTTTACATTAACTAAATTTGAGAGATACTTGTGGTATAGATGGGCTGCTTGCTTCTAAATATGTCCTTATGTTCGATGTCCTGCGTCCACATCCAGATTATGTGGGAAGCTCTTATATACAGCTGCAGTTATTTTTTATAAATTATTATATAAAGTTTCAGAAATATCCCATAAAATCTTCAATAAACTCAAGAAACCCAATAAATAAAGAGAATTCTGAAGGTTATAAAATGAAGCTTATAATAATTCCTACCTTCCTTTATAAATGTTGATTACTGACAAAACGTACTCCCACCATTAAAGGTGATTGACAGAAAATAGGAAGCGAGTGCAATAAAGTTAGCACAGATTTCATAGGATCTAGCCTATAATGGAATCGGCTTTTCTGTTAACACATAATAGAATATTTATTAGCTAGCGAAAGGGAAAGAGGGCCCCAACTACTTTATAAGGAAAAAATAGTAAAAAGAAACTGAAGGCAAGGGAATTAATATTAATAAAGAAATTAAAATAAAATAATTATTTAAAAAAAAAAAAGAGAAATCATACGATTTCTACCTGGCGAAATCGAATTCAAATATAGGCCGCCGTGCTCCCTAAGACTTGCGAAGCAAACAGCTTGATGAATGCATCGGCAAGGGAGTCTAAAAATTGCACTCCAAATGCCGTTCAACATGGCCTATATTCGTAGTGAATTCGATTTCTGGTACTCCAAATGAAGTAAATAAACAAAACAAATGGCGGCATTATATTTTAATTTGATACAGAGCAGCAACAAGCCGCATATACGTATTTCGATCTCTTTAGATCTCCTCAGTACGGTACTACTCAGTACTACTCCATGGAGTAGTAACTATACCGGACTGAGGAGATCTAAAGAGATCGAAATACGTATATGCGGCTTGTTGCTGCTCTGTATCAAATCAAAATATAATACCGCAATTTTAATTATTTAAATATAAATTAATAAAGATCTGACGTTCATAACGTTACAAGCAATTAGTAACATTACAGCAATATTGCAATATAATTTTAAAGTTATTTACTTTAAAATGTATAGGCAAAATCTAACCGGCAAAAATAAACTTAAACTGTGGCTTATTTTCAATAAAAGTAATTGCATAAGACGTTAAAAGAAAATAGCTTTAGAACAATATGTATAATGCTGTAATTATACATATTGTATACATATTAAACTTATAATACCAGTCTTATTTACTTACTTTTGTATTGTTTGTTTTTTTTTTGTCAAAACCGGCAAATTTTACCTATATGTTTTTTAATTAATTAAAGTAAATAAATTTGACTCGCTAAACAAAAACATTAATAAGTGTCTCATGGCATAAAAAATTGTATTGGAATATTAAAAGTAATTAATTTAAAATCTCAACTGGGATACTTGTCAACGCCAAATAACCGAAACCGATTAATCATCTGAAAAATCACAATAAAAGCAATTGCTCCTTGGTCGATGACTTTTTGATTGACACTAATAGAAATGAATGAGGTTTAAAGCTCGTTGTATTAAGAAAAATTACTATTTTGTCTTAAAACAATATCTATTTAGACTAAACGTAAATAAAGTATTTCTAAACAATTGATTTGTATTATAAATTACTTATTTAAAATAATATATATGTTAAGGGTTGTATCTAACATAACATACTGCGCGTTTAAGGTATTTTTTATTTGAACTTATTTTGTAAACCATAAAACTTAAATTGATACATTTTTGAATAACTAATAAAAATTATATTTTAAGTTTTGTTTAACTATTAATTTTGTTTGAATTTATTACTGGCCAATTGATATGCATAACCTTGTAGGCTAACCCCTTTAACCATAGTACGCTCAATAGACTTGATTATGGATGTATAATTGCCAACAGAAATATTTATTGAAGACAATCTTATTAGCTTATTACAAAGTCATTTGTATTTGAGTTGTGTTTTAAGTTTCGAGAGGTATCTACCATAAGCAAATAGATCAAAACAAAGAATTATTATAATTGATGGATTCGACCGTTACTTGATGGAAATTCATTTTATGTAACAATAAAACACTGAAAACTTTGTTTTCAAACTTCCACAAAATTTATTTTAAATATTATCACTACAGCTGTTTCGGCTGATTGCCTTTCTCAAGTGATCTATTTTGGCTTGGGTTTACAAATTTATAGTCTCTAATGAAATAGGTTGAGGGGGGGAGAACTGTTTGTCTCAAGTTGGTCATTCAGAATTTTATCTGTGTTTTTTAATTTGTTGATTTCCATAGATTCTAACAAAGATAGCTTAAGGCCTTTATTTTGAATGTGAAGAATTTTAAATTTGTCATTAAAAGAATGATTATGATCTAGAAGGTGAAGGGCGTATGTCGAATCTGTTTTTCTATTCTTGAAAGCCCTTTTATGTTCTGCTATTCGTTTATCAAAATTTCTACCAGTTTGACCGATGTAAGTTTTTGGGCAGTCGCCACATTGAAGTTTGTAGTTTGTATTTTGGCTCTTGTTATTTTTAATATATTTACCTAGGTTGTTATTTGTTCGGAAAGCTGGTGTTATTCCTTTCTTTTTTATGTGCTTGGCAATTTTTGTTGTTATTTTGCCTGTATATGTAATCGAGCAGAAGGTACTGAGTTTTTTCTCTGGTGGTGAAAATACTAATTTCAGGGCTTTCTTGTGTAGTTTTTGATTTAACATTTTATTAATTGTTTGTTCGTTGTATCCGTTGTTTACTGCTATCTGCTTAATTATATTTAATTCTGTCTCAAAGTTGTATTTTGACATCGGAATTTCTGTTAATCTACGTAACATACTATGATAAGCTGCCAGTTTATGTTGTGTTGGATGGGATGACGAATTGTGTATAGTCGTGACAGTATGGGTAGGTTTATGAAATATGGAGAAGTCATGTTTGTTTTGAAGTCTGTTTGAAGTTTTTCAATAGATTTATAAATTTAACAGATACTAAATTTAGTAACAGCGAGATACAACTTTTAGAGAAAGGATTTAAACACAACTTGCCCCAACATAATAATGAGAGAACTTTAGAATATTTAGGTGTAGAATGTGAAGTAGCGTTAAAAAAAAAACTGCTAACAATATCGAAAAAAGTATAATTGCCAAATCTATTACAGGTGCGTGTAGTGAAACTAAGAATTCCTGTTACAAAGAGAATAAAACAGCAATTTCAATTAAAAATAAATCAATAGAAAACAACATTGTGTTTACAAAAGCAGACAAAGGTAACACTACTATTGCTATAGATAAAATAGAATATATTAACAAAACAATAGAATTCTTAAATAATCAAAATATTGAAACTTTACACAAAGATCCGACAGGAAAATATCAAAAACCAATTAAGCTAGCGTTAGAAAATTCAAAATCAATACTAAATCCAATAGAACAGAAATACCTCAGTATCATGAACCCACAGCCTCCTAAATTATATTCTTTCATTAAACTACACAAACCGGATCACCCAATAAGACCTGTAGTTTCTTTTTATACAGCTCCGTCATATAAAATTTCAAAAAAACTGTTAGAGATTATTTTAGACCACACTAAATTTTTACCTAAATTTACCATAAAAAATACAATAGAACTAGTTAATAAAATACAACATTTTTAATTACCTAACAACTCCAGATTAATTTCATTTGACGTAAAAAATCTTTTTCCTAGTATCCCTCCTACAGAAACTTTTATTCTAGTAAAAAACCTTTTAGAGCAAAATAGTACAAATCCAATAATTACATCTGAAATTTTACATCTTCTTGAAGTTTGCATAAACCAGGACTACTTTGAATTTAATAATAAAATTTATACAAATAACAGTGCAGGACTTATAATGGGTAATCCTCTAAGCCCATTGCTATCAGATATTTTTATGGATCATCTAGAGAAAAATATTTCAAAACATCCCGTATTCAAACACTTTTTATATTGGTGTAGATACGTAGACGATGTACTGGTATGTTTCACAGGAACTAATAGGCAACTCGACCAATTTTTATCATATGTTAATTCACTTCATAGTCATATTGAATTTACAATAGAAACAGAACAAAATCAATCCATAAATTTTTTAGATTTAAAAATTAGCAGACTTCAAAACAAACATGACTTCTCCATATTTCATAAACCTACCCATATTGACACGACTATACACAATTCGTCATCCCATTTAACACAACATAAACTGGCAGCTTATCATAGTATGCTACATAGATTAACAGAAATTCCGATGTCGAAATACAACTTTGAGACAGAATTAAATATAATTAAGCAGATAGCAGTAAACAACGGATACAACGAACAAACAATTAATAAAATGTTAAATTAAAAACTACACAAGAAAGCCCTGAAATTAGTATTTCCACCACCAGAGAAAAAACCCAGTACCTTCTGCTCGAATACATATACAGGCAAAATAACAACAAAAATTGTCAGGCACATAAAAAAGAAAGGAATAACACCAGCTTTCCGAACAAATAACAACCTAGGCAAATATATTAAAAATAACAAGAGCCAAAATAAAAAACACTTAAATAGTGGTGTGAAGAAACTTCAATGTGGCGACTGCCCAAAAACTTACATCGGTCAAACTGGTAGAAACTTTGATAAACGAATAGCAGAACATAAAAGGGCTTTCAAGAATAGAAAAACAGATTCGACATACGCACTTCACCTTCTAGATCATAATCATTCTTTTAATGACAAATTTAAAATTCTTCACATTAAAAATAAAGACCTTAAGCTATCTTTGTTAGAATCTGTGGAAATCAACAAATTAAAAAATACAGATATAATTCTAAATGACCGACTTGAGACAAACAGTTCTCCCCTCCTCAACCTGTGTGTGTGTGGTTGGAATATTGACTGCGAAACCTATGGTTTCATTCGCCTAATCATGTTTGACTTTGATTCTTAACAATGATTAAAATAAAAGCTATTAATATTTAAAATTTACATTATTAATATTTTTAAAACAATATCACTACGTTAAAAATTCTACATTATACAATTGGTAAACTTACAAACATCATATTTTTTATTTATTTATTTTTTTTATTTTAATTTTATACAATTTTGTATACAATTTTCTAGTAGAAGGTACCCAGTTTCGTATCCATGCATCCAGTGCCCAGTGGTTGTTTATCCAGTATTATCCAATTCCGCAAGCAGTGTTTTTTTTATTTATTTTTTTTTTGTTTTATTTTTTTTATTATTATTTTTTTAATATTTTCATTATTATTTCTGTATTTCGTTTTATTAATATTGTCTAATATATATATATATATATATATATATATATATATATATATATATATATATATATATATATATATATATTTTTTATTGTTGAAATGATTTCACCCTCCTCAACCTATTTCATTAGAGACTATAAAATTGTAAACCCAAGCCAAAATAGATCACTTGAGAAAGGCAATCAGCCGAAACAGCTGTAGTGATAATATTTAAAATAAATTTTGTGGAAGTTTGAAAACAAAGTTTTCAGTGTTTTATTGTTACAAAGAATTATTACTTTATGGTTGTATATAATAACTACTTTTGTTAGTAGTTTAACCCTTAACTGGTCCGACGTCGTCTGACAGACGATTGAATATTTTTAATTCTTTTTTATAGGCAATTCTTTCTTGTAGGCACCGTCCACAGGCAATTCGTTCAATCTAATCCCGTAACTATTCGAGTTTGACAAGTGGGTGTATTTGAGACAATTTTCCGTCAGTTCCTGCGAAGTTGTCGTAACAGTTAGGTCGAGAGTAGTTGCTCAGACGACGCTGGACCGTTTGTGTTAATTTTCTGTGTGTTGTGCATTTTTAGAAGTAATGGCCGGGCCATCAAAACGGTTGCGTTTTGGCGATGACGATTATCAGCAAACTCTTTTAAAGAGGTACAATAAGGAATGTGATACTAACAATGATGTGGAAGATACGTCGGAAGACCATAACAATGTTCGAGATCTGACAAGCCTACAGTTTGTGATGAATCAGTAGTTAGTGACGGTAACAAAAGTATGTTTATGATAAAAATCGACACAAGTGGTATACGTCAGAAGTTCCCTTCATCTAAAAGAAGTAAACATGGTCATAAAAGTATCCATTCTAAAATCAAAGGCAAAAATGCTGGACGCGGCCGCAATACCCTTTTTTGTTTGGAATATGTTGTTCAGTAATAACATTCTAGAACATATTGAGCAGAATACAAACATAAAATTACAAGCAATACGTGAGAAATATTCTATCCATCATCTTAGAGAAGTGGATGTTATTAAGTTTAAAGCATTTTGGGACATCTTGTTTACATTGTCATTTTCAATTCCAGTCACAAAAATATAGACCGTTTATTTGCAACAGATGCAAGTAGAAGATAAATCTTCAAAGCAGTCATAAGCAAACAAATATATGCTGTTTTTTTACTTGCTATCTGATTCGACAATCATGAGGACGAGCAGGAACGCAAAAATATTATTCAACTGCAGCTAGTTCATTAATATTTAATACTTTCAAAGAAAACTGTCAAATTGTTAAAGTGTATATGGACTTGGTCAATCTGTCACAATTGATAAAATGCTTGTAAGTTTTCAAGGTAGATGCCGGTTTAAAATGTACATGCCTAACAAACCGGCTAAATAGGGACTCAAAATACAGTGTCTTACGGATGCACGTAATGGGTATTTGTATAATGCTTACATCTACAGCGAAAAAGACTTGGAAAAGCTGTACCCCTTTTTGGTAGCAGTTGAAATATCACAGCTGATAATCGGTTGTCTTTTATTCAATGAGTGGATATTTTTCAGAAGAAAAATATGACTTATGTGGGCACACTGAAAAAAAAATAAAGCTGAAATACCTCCATCTTTTCTGCCCAAACAGAAATATATTTAAAGGGTCAACAATTTATGAATTTAGGGAAGAATGTAGGAAGAATGTAGGAATGTCTAATTTCTCATGTAGGAAGAGTGGAAAAGACTACACTACTTATATCTTCAATGCATAATAGACGTTATAGTGTTGCCTTTACTAACAAACCAGAAATTATTTCTTATTTTAATGGAAATTTTAATGGAATTAACAATTTTTTTCATGTATTGGATATTTTTTATCAAATTCATACATTCTACATCAGTGCTAAAAAAACAATCTAGTAATCAAAGAAAAAACCGGATCACCCAATCAAAGAAAAAAGTGTTTTTGCTTTAAAGTTACCTATGCAGTTGTAAGATCACATGAAAAGACGAATGATAATGATGAACATTCCAAGTCAATTTCGTATTACAATTAGCCAGATACTTGGAGGTAAAAATAAGAGGACAGTCAGACGGATGTTCTTATTTTAGAAAAGCATAAGATTTGCAGTTTGTGTCCGAGTATAAAACGCAGGGTGATAAAATACCTGTGTTTGCGTTGTAAAAGAACCTGTTTGTTTGGGATTTACAAAACCACTATGTAAAAATTGCATATAAAAATGGTAAAGTTTGATTGATACTGGAAACAAATTTTTTGATCGATATTTATTTAACAATTTTTTTGTTTATTGTGCAGTTTGAACATTTATTCTAGCAATACATTTTTCTTTTCATGCGATTTTTTATATATTTTTTAATTACTTTGTATTACTATTTACTGTTACTTTTATTTACTTCAACTTTATTTTAATATTTTTTTCTTAATCCAAACAAGGCCCAAATCTAATTCGTTTATTTGTATATAAATATATCAGGGTATGTTGGTAACATTTATTTTATTAAAATTAATATTTTTGTGTGTTGTTTTGCATTCTTAGAAACAGTAGTTTAGGAGACTACACTACTGACCACTTACGCTACTGCTACAGTACCCGACCAGTTCAGGATTAATCAAATATAACAAATATAATTACTTGCAGATAATATTATATTCTACAATAATTTGGTGGCTACTTTACCATTAACAATTCAATCCACTATAATAGAAGACACAGTAAGAATGCATTGTTAGTCAAACGGCGCACAGCGATGCCGCTCATGTCGGCACAGTTGTAGGTGTGTGGTAGTTTGATGATAGACTGAGAAATCAGGAGAGTAGGCACTTCGTTTCCAAAATCTTTTCTCATTAATTTAAATGAGTTAAATAATAAAATAAACAAAAAAAACAAATTCTGTTTCTAATTCTATCAGAAATGCCTGCATACATAAAATATATAAGGGGGTGAAAGAAAATGAGATATGGCGCAGAAGATTTAATTTTGAACTAAACACAGCATACAATGAACCCGAAGTCATAACATTCCTACATTACTACCCGTGGTACAGGTGTTCCCCAGGCTGTTTTAGAAGTAATTTATTTTTTTTACTTTTGGCAACCAGGTAACGCTCGCTCGTGTAATTTCTTATTTTAGCAGGTCAGTTGTTATCTTGTAGTCGCTGAATCATTAAGTGCTGTTGTTTCGCACGTGCGTTGATTTTGGAGTTCAGCTGTACCCCGGGTAGTATTAACATTATATTTTTACATCAATCCGAAAATAGTATTTCGATAATTAATTTGTTTTATTGATGAAGTTAGGGTTTTAAATGCGCTTTTTCTTACAGTATGGATTATAAGCATCGCATATATAAACATGGAGAATAAGACTTGCAGACCATTAACCCAAAAGGAACTAGAGAAAATAATCGAGACTCTCTCAGACTTTGAGCCGGACGATCAAAATGAAAGTTCTGTGAATGACGTAATAATAGATAATTATAGATCGGAGCCTGACGAATATTTCGACAATGATTATGTACAGGAAAATAACGAATATTCTGATGGTGATTATATAAAAAAACTTAGTACCGACCTAGTAGTCCCTTGATGAGAGAACGGCTCGGAATCCAAACTTTGTCAAAAGAACTCCGAGCTGTTATAGAAAATAATTTGCATATCGAGTCTGGAGTACCTAATGAAGACCAAAGGCAAACTTTTTCCGGGAAATGCGCTTTTTGTACTCGCAGACAGAAAATCGAGGTAAACGTACAAGGAAGGCAAAAAGTACCTATGTCTGAACCATCAGTCTAAAGTATGACGAGATTACATTAACTAAAAATAATAATTAATAATTATGTTTAATAATGTAAAACCATTGTATACAACAACTTTGTACTTTTCTAATTATATTCGATTTTTTGCAAACTCATGTTTTAAATTTTGGTACATCTGTACCCGGGGTAGTAAAATATGTTAATTGTTGATGGGTAGTAATGCAGGGTTAAAGATCGGACGTCTGCGCTGGATAGGCCATGCTGAATGGATGTTGGAGACTGAAACACCAAAACATATAATTGAGGTAAACACCAGTAGGGAGAATGTCAAAAGGAAGACCCAAACTTAGATATATGAAACAAGTGGAACAAGATCTGAAAACACTTCAGACTACCAACTAGAAAAACAAAGCAAGGAACAGAACAGAATGGCGGAAAATCCTAGAACAAGCCAGGACCCAGAATGTGTTGTCGAGCTACTGATCATGATGATGATACATTAAATATCGTTATAAGAAGAACAAACCAAGGACCTTTTTGGGTTGGACTTTAATCCAGTAGAGAGCCTTTCTATAAAGGCATGTTGTGGATTCTTGATCGTTGTGATATATAATATAATATCTTTTCTTTTCATCATTATCGAATCTCGACTTTTTTACCATATTTAAAAGCCATGTCATTTAGTAGTCTACGAAATGTGGTTTTTGACAAATCTGGTAGGTCCTCATCATCCTTCACTCTGTTTATTATGCTATCGACAGTTGGTGGTACGTTTTTCAAAAAAAAAATCATGAACAATTTCCTTATTCGAAATTTCACTGCTTTATCCTAGGTATTCTCACGTGAATTGGAAACTGGAAACTGTTTTTCTTTCCTTTTTTGTACCGGTTTCAGTTTGCCTTTTTGGGTCTCTTTAAACATGTCATAAATTTTGCGAACCCTAACACCGAACATTTTCAAAAATTTTTCCACATTAATAGTCAAGCTGTCACAATTTTTTAAGTTTAGATGACAGTTCAATACATTCTACTTGCACACTAAGAGTCATACTCTGTTTGAAATTCACAAACGATACTAGCAACGGCCTCATTATGTAGATACTTTCATCGCAAGTAAAATCATAAAATTTTACTTTCGAAAATAAAATAGAACTGAGTTTTCATAGGGTTTTTCAATAAGTTTTTGCCTAGTAACCAAACAGACAAGAAACATGTTTGATTTGCTAGACAAAAGGGGATTAGAAAGATTCGCTCCTCCTAATGACTTTATAATGATTTTTATTTTAAAAAGTAGCGTTTAGGGTAGCGCATAGGAACTCCTTTTTGGATAGTCCTATCATGGAAAGTAAATTAATCCCTGCCTTCCGCAGATTCCAGGTATTTCCTGACCCGGGAAACTAGTACCTGCTAAGGGTCCCTTGTCCACGGACACAGATGAAGTCCACAACGGTATCCAGGGCGGAGAAGAAAGTGTGGAGGACGGAAGTGGCAGCCCCCTGGTTTTAGGGCTTGTTTAAAATCAAAGGATAGGTGAGACTCTCTAGCTGTAGTGGAAGCAACTCGCATAGGAGAAGGATACTCTGATGTAAAATCCCTGGCCTTCCAGGTTGGGAGTTGAGGCACCGGGCCAACTCCTCGGTACTCATAAAACACGTACAATGTTAAGAAGCCTAAGGAAAGCCTCGGAACAAAAGACTGGAAACACAGTAGACGAAAACAGCAAAGAAAACGGTTAATGAATTTTTGTACATGGAATGTGCAAGGTATCTTCCGAAAAACAACAGAAATCATGTCAGAACTCAAAAATGCAGAGATAGAGTTCGCGGTACTTACAGAAACTAAAAAGAAAGGTATGAGTTCTGAAAAGTGGGGTCACTATGATCTGTTCTATAGTGGAGTAACTAATGACCAAAGAGCACAACAAAGTGTTGCTATTGTTATTCGCAAAACTTGAAGAAGACATATTACCTCTTGGGAAGCAATTAATCAGAGACTGATAAAACTGCAAATCACGATAAAAGGAAGCAGAATAGCGATACTAGGTGTACCTATATGGAATTAATAGGGACGCATTGGTCAACAGTAAAGATGCATTTTTGAAATTAAAAAAGTAGGAACATATAGGGAGATCATACTTCTAGAAGACTTTAACAGCAGAGTTGGATGGGAATTAAACAACAAAGTGGTAGGAACACACGGTGAAAATACCAGAAATGATAATGGGATCAGATTAATAACAACATGCACACAAAATAACTTAAAAATATTAAATGGATTTTATCCACATCGCGATTTACACAAATACACGTGGATACAACAGACCAGAAATCTGAAATCTATAATAGATAACAGCATTTTAAGGCAGAAAACTACAAATAAAATACAAGATGTGCGAGTAGCCAGAGGGCCATCATGTGGCACCGATCATCATCTGTTAAAAGTTAAAACGGTACCCCCAAACAGATATGAAAAAGAAAAAGAGCACATCGAGTCAAATCAGTTAATAAAACAAGTACGGTACAACCCAGACACTTTAAACCATGAGAGTGTAAAGCTACTGTATAAAAAACGATTAGACCAAAAATTAGAAATTGGTAGTTTTGAAAATACCGAAGAACACTACGAATACATCATAAGGTCGATTCATTTAGTAGCAGAACACTGTGGAAATGTGACGAAAATCATAAAGGAATAAAACCGTACTGGTGGGATGAAGAAATAGAGAAGGAAATTAAAGATAAATGTCGGAAATAACAAACATTTTTAACAACAAAAACAGAAAACAATAAAACAATTTACAAAGAAGCACAAGCCAAAGTAAGAAAAAATATAATTCAAAAAAAGAACGAATCATGGGAACAGAACTGCCAAAAGATCAACACCTACATAGGAGGTAGAAGAAGCACAGAGAGTTGGAGATTGATAAAAAGTATGAGAAATTATAAGAAAAAATACGTTATATCACCAACAACAACAGAAAAATGGGAAGAATATTTCAAAAAATTACTAACAGAACAAAGACCAGAATTTACTAACATGGACGACAACACGATAGGTATACGTATAAATTCATCACCATTACAAATCAGTAAATCAGATATGGAAGAAATAACCAAATCCCTAAAAAATGGAAAATCCCCTTGTCCGGGTGACATCCCTGCTAAATTAGTGAATCCAGTACAGACAAACTTCAGGAACAGTTAAAAAAAACTCTTTTAAGACTGCTTGAATGGGGCCGAATTACCAAAAGAATGGAAATCATATCCACATCATCAATCTATCATATCAACTATGCACAAAAGGGGCAGCAAGGATCAGTGTGAAAATTACAGAGAAATTGCGGTATACAGCACAATAAGTAGGATGTATTGAAAACTTATTAAGAACAAAATAGAAAATGACTATAGAGATTACGAAGCAGAGGAGAAAGCTGGTTTTAGAGTTGGGCGATCCACAGTAGACCACCTGTACTCTATTACGCAAGTTATTGAGAAAATAACAGCCTTCAATAAAGAAGTTCACCTGGTGTACGTAGACTTACAAAAAGCATATGACAGTGTACCCCTAAGTAAACTATGGTTAACCATACAGCAAACCAACATTAAGCATGGTCTTATCAAACAAGTCCAAAGTCTGTATAATGAAACGACTGCAATAATTAAAACTGGATCAAGGATATCTCAAGGATTTAAGGTCACGAAAGGACTAAAGCAGGGTTAGCACTCAAGCTATGAAAAAGAAAATGTAATGGCATGGGAATCCTTTTCAATGACGAGACTACACTGTACACCTTATGTTTCGCTGATGACCAAATACTGATTGCCCAGGATCATGACGACTTGAGTTACGTGACTCGGAAGATAATAGAAGAATATAACAAATAGGGTCTCGAAGTCAACATTAAGAAAACTGAAGCCATGTGTATTGGAGTGACAACACAGTCCATTATATTAGACGATGGGGTAGAAATTAGAAACTGTAATGAATACAAGTACTTGGGTATAAAGATAACTCAAGAGGGAACACTCGATGTTGCTATAAAAAAAAAGAAACATACAGGGTTGAAAAGCCATATCCATGATGAACGGCATTCTGTGGGACCAAACAATATCTAAAGCGAACAAATAACTCATATAAAACACCATACTTAAAAGTGTAATCACATATGGCAGTGTAGTTTGTCCAATGAAACGAAGAACAGAGAAACTGTTACTAGTAACAGAAATAGACTTCTGGAGAAGAGCAGCAGGTAAATCAAGAAGAGATCGGATACCAAATGAGAGAATACGAAAAATTATGAGAGTCAAGCATACAATAGTTGATGACATAAAAATAAAACAATTAATATGATACGGCCAAGGGAGAAGGAAAAGAGGAAGACCGAGAAGAAGCTGGAGAGAGGGAATTGAAAAAGAACTAGAGGAAAGAGAAATCCCTCCAGGCCTATGGTTAAATAGAGAAGAATGGCGGTTAGGAGTCGGAAGGCATCGTAGAACGCTGTAAACGGATAGTAGTAGTAGTAGTATTTTAAAAAGATCATCCTTGTAATGGAAGCTATTGAAAATTATTAAGTATGTATAGATAAGCTATCGACAATGAGTTTTTGAATATATTTTACTTTTTTATGGTATTTTTCTTTATGTTATTGTTTACAATGTTACTCTCATATTGATACATAGATGATTAACTTGCTTTAGTTGAAACAATAATGGTAATCTTTTATACAACCGTAGACAATTGTGGTGTGCACGTATATTCCAGTGCTCTGACTCTTACTTCTGCTGCTGATGCGCCGCTCAGGGCAAACCGGCAACATAGTCTACCGTTCTCCTGTAAGAAATACATTGCCTATCTTACCTGCACGGCATTCTTAAGGCGGGTTTACACAATCCAAGAATGCTTGTTTCCAACGTGGACCAAGTGAACTTATACAAGTGTACTTGTAAAAAGTGGGGTTTCGAGGTTTAATGACTTGTATGTCTAATAACTATTGTAAATATGAAAAAAGTGATTGTGGAAGGTGTTCCACTGATTGCTGATATGGTAATACATTAGCTTAAAATTAAAAAAAAAGTAATAAAGAAGAAAAAATTCCGCACTTGTAACATCTTTTTCTAGCCATTTTTCCTTTATCCGTATATTTCATAATGCTTCCACAGCTTCGTATAACTCCATGAATCTAAAACTCTCTTTTTCAGATCATTTTGTTTTCTGTTTACTTCTCGTTTTTGATTTTTCAAAACCAACGCCATTTTAATTTTATAATACCACAATATTAATAATCGTGTTAACATGCTCTTACTGTTACTTCTACTAGAGAACCTACCAATCTTTTTAAAACAAACTATTTTTCCCAAAACCAAATACCCTACAGAACCTCCAAAATAATACGAGATTAGAAAAACCCAGACTGTATTTATGCAAAAATTTTTTAACCATCAACGCCTCTCATTTGAATAACCTTGACAACTAAATTAATAATGACCAAGGTATCACATACAAGCAAAATTTGATAAAGTAAAAATACAGTTTATATAATTTCCATATATTCCCCAGAGCACTTGTCGATAATTTAAAAGAAACGAAATCGATACGTTTTTAAGTTGTATGTGGGATTTAGTGACACATTACTTTGCAACTTATATTTATGTTGTTTTCATCGTGAAACAGTAAAGTTAACCACTAATGGACACACACGAGCTCGTTCTTTCTGTCGAAATCAAAATTTATTGTTAGTGAGCTCGTTCTTTTTTATTTCCCTTTTCCCTTGACGCGGTTCCACTCTTATTCCAGTCCAAACATTTGTGTAACTCAGAACAGTAGTAGAATATATTGGTCTCAAATATCTTTTTCGGTGTTGGAGCTTGTAAAACTAAAAGATTTGTAATTGAGTTTACGTAAAGTACGTTTTTCAAACTGCTATTTAAAATGTTAACGTATTCGTAATATATTTTTAGCCAGTAGTTTCGGTGTGTAGTTGAGACGTTATTGGGTTTGTTATAATTACATTAATTTGTCTTATTTGATTTCAGCATTTAAAAAATCTGCTTTTTTATTTGATTTTTAGTTATACCGCCTTAATATATTATTTCTGAAACATTAACACTTTGACTACTTGTCAAATATTCTATAATATGGGTACCTTGAAAGAAAATCGTGTAAGTTCAAAATGTGACAAATTTCAGATATTATGTTCATTACAAAAATCGAGTTTGGTTTAAAACTATTATAAAACTAGAGTCATAACTGAGAACATAGTAATATTTTTACTTTAATTAAATCAATAAATAAATACTTTATTTCCTTTCAGAAAAACATAGTTTGTGTAGAATTTGTCAATTAATAACATAAAACAAACAATTAAACAAACACACTAAACAAACTAACAACAAAAAGAGGTAACAAACATTTAAAATGGAAGAAATGCTTCATTTGAATAGAAAATGTGTACAGACAAAAAATTTAAGCAATTTAAGCAAGCTTCCTTAATCGCATTTTAGGTCCTAAAATATTTGAGTTGTGACGTATAAAAGAATATACAGTTAAATAATTGTACAAAAAGGAACGGTAGATTCTACACTTTAAAATATTTAAGCCAAATTGCTCTTATAAAATGTTGATATTAACAAAGACACAGGGTGTTAAAGTGGAAATTTAAAACTTTATTTTTCGCTATAATTTTCTTGTTTGTCAACATTTGTCAACATTTATGTATAAAAATTAACAGCTTAGTACTTTTTGAAAATGGGAACTGATAATTTGATACACACATTAATGTAGCTGTTAGATGGCGCCACATGTGCCACATATGTGGCATAAATTTGCGGTATTTGTAATAAAAAATATTATATATTCATTATTTTAAGAAAAAAAGGTATACACGATAATAACTTCAAAACTTAACGGTTGTCGAGATAATCAGCTGCATAATTCTGATTTAACGCAATTACTCCAGGCAACGAAGAAAAAATTACCAAAACATCAATACTTCTAAATTTAGGTATGAAATACATTTAACTAAAGTTTATAGTTACCCTGTATGTTAAGTGTTGAGAGAGAATTCACTTCTTTATTAAAATTCTTTTGCGTGTTTTTTTACAATTGTATATTTAGTAAAATTTAAATCAGTAACAATTTTTGCATCTGGAAGTTAATTTCGCCACGATTAACATCAACATTTTTCGCCGTCACAAATATTGCGCGCTCACTGGTCCAATTATGATTCAAGTAATTATTCAGTATACCCGGAAAGACACTGAAAACTTATTCATGTCTGGTCTCAACAAAATTGCAGAAATTATTTGGAAGTTGAATGCATTGTGTATTTTAATGCAGTTTTATTTTACCATTTCCAATACTTAGCAAATTTCGACATTTCGCCTTAATAACGATTGTGTTAAACATGCATTAATCTTATCTGCAAATGTAAATGCAAAATAAAACTGCGTCAAACAATAAATCTAAGGTTCCATGTTTATTCTTGAAATTGGATAATAATTTTAAATAAAATCACCAAACAGTATTCCTCGTTTTTCAGAGAATATTGAAATTTATTTAGAATCATTACTCTGAATTTGAGATTTTAATATTAAATAATATTGAATTCGTGAACTGAAATAATATCTCAGCTCCTAACTCACAACTCAGAACACCTGTAAGTTGCCTACATTTGGTCCAACTCAACGACTGTGAATTATTAAAAAAAATTTATAAAATATAAATTGTAACAGTTTTTAACATTCTTAGTTGATTTTAAAATTTAAGTTTATTTAGAATTATTTCATCAAATTTTTAATTATTATTGAATTGAGTTATTGCAAAAACTTTTTAACTTTATTGCAGAGAAAATGTTTGTTATAGTAAATAAACAATGCTGAACTTTTTAAAATTAGTTTTAATTCTAAACATATTTCGTTTATATTTATTTTTAATATTAAAATTAAAAATATTTTACTCTCGAGTAAAAATCACATTTTTTAAAAAACTTCATATACAACTAATAAAAGTTGATATCTGGTGGTATATGATATAAATCAGTATATCTAACTTCGAAAATAAAGCACTTTTTGTATTTTCTTTACAATTTTATCATATTTCCTCGGGTGTAAGCAAAATTTAAAAGTAGATAGGCGTAAAGTTGTTAAGAGTCACAATAAACTACCACTGTAACAGTAGACAGTACAAAATATTTTGTATAAGTAAATAAAGGTTTGTATGGGAAAATAAAATCTATGCTACTATATAGCTATCATATATATATATCATAACATATATATGCTATCTATAATTTTGTCATATTTTCTCACCTATAAGACATTCTTAGGACTTTAAATAAATATTTTAAAATCAAAATTAGCCAAATCAATTCAGCTTTTCTCGATTTATTATAAAAAAAGTTATAAAAATATAAAATGACGTTTGTTAGACTTCATTTTTTATGATATAAGTATATGAATTAAATTAACTAAAACTGTAGAGGTAAACATTAATTTATTGAATTCTATCAAGTTTACGTAAATTGGTTATGCTAGCTGACCCATATACCACACAACAGTAATCTATTATAGATCTTATATAGGCTCGATAAAAATTTAATGCAATGTTTTGATCTGCACCCCACGATCTCTTACA
The DNA here is from genome assembly GCA_918026665.1 of Diabrotica balteata. Classification (NCBI taxonomy): domain Eukaryota; kingdom Metazoa; phylum Arthropoda; class Insecta; order Coleoptera; family Chrysomelidae; genus Diabrotica; species Diabrotica balteata. The sequence goes on along the minus strand of OU898276.1, from coordinate 145,756,496 downwards.
CACCATTTTAAGAAAATTAATACCTTTTTCGCAGCGACCAATTGTATAATTAATATGTTGAGTCCAAAGCAGTTTCCTGTCAAGTATGACACCAAGATATCTAAATTCCGAAACAATTGGAATATCATTGCCATGTAAGGTTACAGCGTGATGTTTAATAGGGTGTTTTCTTGAAAAAAATACTATGGCACATTTTTGGTACGAAATATTGAATCCATTTAACCAAGTCCAATTATCCAAGTTGTACATAATATGTTTGAGTTCAGTAGTGCTTTCACTGTACGTTTTTTTATGTGAATAGATGACAATATCATCAGCATATTGTAAGCAAACAATATTGGGAGACCGTACATTGTGCAAATCGTATGTGTACAATACGATATAAATCAGTATATCTAACTTCGAAAATAAAGCACTTTTTGTATTTTCTTTACAATTTTATCATATTTCCTCGGGTGTAAGCAAAATTTAAAAGTAGATAGGCGTAAAGTTGTTAAGAGTCACAATAAACTACCACTGTAACAGTAGACAGTACAAAATATTTTGTATAAGTAAATAAAGGTTTGTATGGGAAAATAAAATCTATGCTACTACATAGCTATCATATATATATCATAACATATATATGCTATCTATAATTTTGTCATATTTTCTCACCTATAAGACATTCTTAGGACTTTAAATAAATCTTTTAAAATCAAAATTAGCCAAATCAATTCAGCTTTTCTCGATTTATTATAAAAAAAGTTATAAAAATATAAAATGACGTTTGTTAGACTTCATTTTTTATGATATAAGTATATGAATTAAATTAACTAAAACTGTAGAGGTAAACATTAATTTACCAATAAAAAAAATTAAGGTAATTCATCGAAATAAAAAATATCCTATCTCCCAAGTTAGACCAACAAATACACTTTCACAAAACTTTATTACAACCGGTTCAGTTGTTTGTGAATATTAGCTTCGACAAACATCCTTATACGAGATTTTTATATAGCATTTTTCATATAAAAAAGCTTGCACGTCATTCAAGATTTATTTCTACAGAACCCCACAGCGTTGCCAAAATATCAGCATAGTTAGTTAGTGAGGAATTTTTAAAATGTCAATTATTTGTCAAACTATTATATTAACATTAAATACACTTAGTCTTAAGACTACTGCAACACATTAAAATACATAAGAAAACATTTTAATACAAAATTATATATTCTAAATTTTAAACTTACTTCTTATAGGGCTTTAATAGTAAAAAGCCCCGCCACTATTTCTCTTTCAAAATAATCTATCTTACATTAAAGCTTATCAGCTTTCTACAGACTATTTATTTGTTTTGGCATATCACGATCACAATGCACAACAATAATTAGTTTTAAAGGTATTAATCTAAATTTTTTATGTATTTATTAATAAAATTTATTATTACATATTATATTACGTTCAAATTGTGTAAGAAATCAAAACCTAAACAAAATTCCTAATCTAAAAAAGCGGCAACACTTTATTTTGTAATTACAATGTGATTACAATTTTCTGATTATTACCAAATGTTGACGCCTATGAAAGATCGAGCAGTTCCGTATGGGTTTCGTATTATTAGCTGTGTTATGAACATTTGAACACTAAGGTTGATTTGAACTGGAAATTTTAAATACAAGTGACGTTACTTTGTATAAATCGTGACGTGCAAGTGTTTTACTTTGAAAAATGGTATATATAAAAAATTATGTCATACAGCGAAAGTGCTGCATTAGATAAACGTGATATAAATAATCATAAAATAAAATTTTAAGAAAAATTGAAAACAGTTGATGAAAAAAAAAATTAGAAACTTCAAAACTAATAGTAGTAGGTTTAAAACTTATTATAAAAGATCTATGTTCAAAAATGCATTATCAAAGTTATAATAATATTCATTTCAATATTTAAAAATGCACAACTTAAAAGCATCTAAAAATATAATTCTCAAGAGCATAATCTAACTATATAATTACATTTTGTTTAAAACTTTTAATTGATGACCAAGTATTGATTACTTAAAATCAAAGTTTGTCGAAGTAAAGTAAATGGACGCCTCAAGGAGTACTATAAAAAACTACAAGAACTTTGAAATACGCTCTGTAAGCTTCATTTACTCTTTAAAGTTAAATTTGGTTTGGATTCTTAACTGTTTTATTGTAGACAATTTATTTTAGTATAAAGGAGAAATACATATTTTCCTAATTAACTTGATCTGTCAGTTCTAAACGTTTATTTGTGTTTGCTTACTTTTGTTTATTGAAATGTTTTCATGTGGTTAGAGGCCAATTGCAATACTATAACATAAAGGTTATCATCATTAAACTTGAAAATCTGATCAACTTTTATTTTACTTTTGGGCTCAAGGATTAGGTATCTGGTTTATCTCGATATTATTTAGTTGACTTCTTTCTTTCTCTAAGATTTTTTGCATTTTCTTACTTTTTTGATATACTTTGGGCGACGGCACTATTCCTTAAGGTACTATTACCATCTAGAATGCTAAAAATGGCACATTTGCAATAATTTTTATTTTATCGTATTTATTATACATACATTATAACAAAACTTTTTTTAAAGTCATTGCTAACAGACAGACAGACAACAGACTCTTGCTAAAATAATTTTTTAAAAATCGAAACAAAACAAAAACACATTTACTTTTAAATTCCAATACATTGCAAAGTAAGGTTAAAAATGCAAAACCAGATGCAAAACACTGGACGTAAACAAAGCAGACATCACGCATGTAGAGGTGGTTGAACCAAGTATTTTTGTGGATCCACTACGTGGACTCGTTTTTGCACATCACTGCGCCGAGCAAAATCCACCATTTTTTCAATACGTCACATGCGTGAAGTCTGCTTTGTTTCCTTATATCACGGATCAGGTCAAACTGATACGCAGAAACAAAAATACCTGATTGTGGTTAGACCATGATTTTGTGGGAATAACTAGAAAATTATTTGTAATGCTGAGAAATTAATTAATTTGTTTCGAATTCTTAGTACATATATATATATATATATATATATATATATATATATATATATATACATAATATATATATACATATATATATATATATACATAATACATATATATATATATATATATATATATATATATATATATATATATATATATATATATATAATTATTCTTTTTGTTCAAATTTGCCATAAAACGATCTTTATACAATTCAAATATAAATGCCTTATATCATATTACATTCAGCTAAGATAAATTTTAACTTCATCCAGACGCATACACTTACTATGAGTACAGTACCCATACCATGGACGTATTAAAGATCTTTATTTATACGTCCATGACCCGTACTCGTTTATTATATAAACACCCGTAATATATTGGTGTTAGGGATCAGTTCCACAAGTATAAATAAAATACATGTTCCAAAGTAACTGGTACGGGATCAGGTCACCATCCCACACGCATGTGACATATTGAAAAGATGGTGGATTTTGGTCGGCGCAGAAATGTGCAAAAACGAGTCCACCTAGTGAGCATACATTGTTTCCTTATATCATGCCTAAAGTCTAAAAATTTCAATGAATTTTGTTCTACTGGAACTAGCTCACACAAACAAAAAGGAGAAGTTAACGAACTTAATCAATGTATCTATCTTCCCGAAACAAACCTCAACAAACCCGCTTGATTTATGGGCAGAAATGAAGGCAGCATACTTAAAGTTGTGAGGTAGCACACAAATAGTTATGTTTGATAGTCACTTTCATTCCTACGGAACCATTGCTTTTGAAGATAGAAGACACCGCTATCAAAACAAGGAACCACTTAATAGATAAACGATAGTTCAAATTATTAATTTTAAAATCATGAATGTGTTGCTTGTGTGAGTCCATTTCAAATAGGTAAAGAAATAATTAATAAGACTTACTTACAATCAATTTAATTTAACTATCAGACGACCGGTTTCGCTTTCTACAATATGCAAAGCATCCTCAGGTCTCGATACAAAGTTAAACAAATGATGCCGGTACTCTATTAATAGATGGACGGTAGAACATGGTTGAAACTACTATATATTGTTGAATGGAGAACTCAATTCTATTATTGCAGTTGTTTGACAGTAAACGGGAAGTTCTTGAGGAGATAGATTTGATCCAATGAAGAAGAGATATGTGTGAGATTGTTTGTTAAATGTAAGTGATGTAATTTACCATTGTGTCATTAACAGCTATTTATACTTATTCGAGAGATATATTTTTGAAATGTGTGTTATTTATTGAGTAATTGTTTTATGAAGGTGACAGTTTTATGACAATGAATAAGTTTAGATGTAAAAATTGTGTGGGTGTGCAATTATTTTCAACTTGTAGTTATCAAATTACTTTGATTGATGTAAACTTGAAAGTTCTATTGGCAGTGAGTTAATTATTGGAATAGTCAAGTAAATAAAATGTTAAAATACAAACAATTAAGGATAATTTAAACACACTAAAACAGAAAACACTTAGAAGGGACGAAACAAACATTGAATTTAAAAGGGGGAAGGACTTTAATGCACTACATCTTAGTCTTGGGCACAATGAGTTTTTTTGTCTCTAGTTTTGTAAAGAACTCTAAATTGTATGATCTACAGATTGTGTACATAGTCGTAACGCATTAAATCTTTCTATTTAGTACATTTTTTATACTAAACAAGAAAAGCCTTGTTTAGTATACAGATGCTAGTACAGAGATGCAGAAATATAAATCAAAATGTGTACATTTGTGTAATCGATTTGGAAAGGCTTTTAACAAATTCCAACAAAATGCTCGAAATATTGGAAACAGCCGGACTGGACGATAAAGATCTACGAATAAATACAAAATTATATTGGCATCAAGTGGCAATAATAAAAGTTGAACACGAACTGTCGGATGAAATAAATATAAAAAGAGGAGTGAGACAAGGCTGTATATTGTCGCCTTTACTTTTTAAGTTATATTCGAAGGAAATATTTAAGGAATCCTTAATGGAGACAACCGAAGGTATTATTGTGAAAGGAGTAACTGTCAACAATATTATATATGCCGACGATACCTTAGTGCTTGTTAATTGCGGAGAAGACCTTCAAAATCTAATGAACAAAATAAAACAGATTTGTGATCAGTATGGATTAAAACTCAACGTTAAGAAAACGAAATATATAATAGCTAGCAAACAAAATTATATACAGGATGACGGTATAAAAGTCGGAGATGCCACACTGGACAGAGTAGAGAAACTCGTGTATCTCGGCAGTAATATCAATGAGAGCTGGGATCCAACCGCAGAAATTAAAAGCCGAATAGAACAAGCCCGAGCTGCCTTTGTAAAAATGAGAACCGTACTTTGTAGTCAGGATCTTAGCATTGATCTTAGAGTTCCTGTCCTGCTGTATGGAGTGGAAGAGTGGACTCTAACTTAGGCTATCCTTAAACGTTTGACAGCCTTTGCGATGTGGGTATACAGACGACTACTGAAAATAAGCTGGGTCGACAGAGTTAGAAATGAGGAGGTCCTTAGATGGCTGAACCAAACAACACAACTGGTTAATATAATAAAGAAAGGCAAGCTGGAATACATCGGTCACATTATGAGACACTCTAAAAAATATGATCTTTTACATCTGATCATTCAGGGAAAATCCAAGGAAGAACATTATGGCTGAAAAATCTAAGGAAATGGTATGGAAAATTAACTACATCATTATTTAGAGCTGCTGTCAATAAAATCATGATACCTAGCGAATATGGTAGCCAACATGATCTCCAACGATCGATAACGGTCATGGAACTAGAAGAATATATATGTTTGTGCGCATATAAGTGTGTATATGTGCGCATGTGTATATAGTATTTAATATTCTAGCAAACAGTATTACAATATCATAATATCGTGGCTGAATGAATGAATAATCCAAAACCATTATAAAAAAAACTAGAAGAAGAAGAAGATTTAATAAATTTACACAGGTCAATACTAGAACAAGTAACAGAACAAATGAAAGGCTATTTTGATGCGTTCTTCAAAGTGATGATTTAGAGAAGCTCACCGTAGAGGGGTTAAAGGAGGTAAAGGTAGATATCCCACAAGGTACCTAGACCATATTGTCGCAGCCATAGATGCTGTTAGGATGTGCAAAAATAACAGAAGATAAAAAATGGAGGAACAACGGAAAGATCACCTAATGAAGTCATGATATAATGATAGTTGTAATATGTTAACGACTAACAATGAGTATAACTAATGATCCTGGTTTTCTCGGCAAATATTAGAAAACATTCACACTTAAAGACAGATAAATGGAATTTAAAGAATATATTTAAAACAATATATCTATATATTTACAAAACTACTCTAATAACTTGTGTCAATCAGCAATTGTTTAATCCATTAAATCAGTTCGTTCTAAGTGACTACCTAATATATGCAGTTATAAAAGAATATATGTGATTAAACTGCCAAGAGACACAAATGTCCCTTGTAGGTTAAAGCTATCCAAAATAGCAACTAATATTCAGATATCATTTAAGAACTGTCACAAATATTAAATTTAAAAAACGTTTCGTTAATTCTCTCCAGAAAAATATATTCAATGCCCTAGCGGTAATTCTAATTGTTTTTCTGTAACATGGTGTGTTTTTAGGTTTTATATTTTCGAGCATTTTTTATAGAACGCGTTCATTATACCTGTACATGAGATACATTTCCAATTTGTATAGTGATTACATTTTTGCATTGTTTTAATATTTACCTATATTAATGTTTTAAAAACAAAATTTTTTAGTAGGTTTGAATTTTTTAATTGGACATCTGTGGAATAGATTATGACCACAAAAAATATTCAGCTTGATATGTGATCATATCTCTCATAATAAATTGCTACGAAAATGTAGAATAATATTATGTCAAGGTAAATATCAGAAAGTTAGTGGTAAAATTACACAATAAAATCTTAGTTTTTTTTTTTTTTTTTTTTAATGGCTTTGGCTTGAAACCTTTAGCCACGTAATTACATATAAATATTCAAATATTCAAAGGAAATGTTCAAGCATACGATCAATTTTACACTCATACCTTTAATTTAATAAATATAAGAAATATCATACTTATTTTAAAGATTTTTATATTGTCTTCACTTAATAGGAGATTTACGTTTAGTGGTGTACTTAATCCCTCTTTTATCAATTCTTCTATCAGCCACGTGCTTGTATTACAATGTAGTGGGCAGTTAAAGAATATGTGATTTAAATCAGCTATACTAGTTCCACACTCACATCGATCTGTTGGGAGAACTCCTATTTTGTGTAGATGTTTCGGAAAACATCCATGATTTACTTTTAATCTTAAGACAGTTGCCACTGTGTTTCTGCTTAGTGTAACATCTTTGTAAAATTGTTTTACATCTACTGTGGGTTGTAATTTGTATAAATTAGTGCCCCTGCTTTCACCAAACTGAATCCATTGTCTGTCCCATTTAAATTTAATATGTTGTTTGATATAGGCAAGTAGGTCACATGTGTTAAATTCTTCTATCACCATATGTGGGTGCTGTAATGGATTTTTAGCTATAGAATCAGCAATAGTATTGCCAACAATATCTGAGTGTCCCTTGACCCATAGAAATTTAGTACCATATGGATCTGATAGTTTTAGTAACTGTTGAAAAATTTCTAATATTAATATGTTGCTATTGATTGTGAATTTAAAGTTTTGTAAGGAGTGCAATACTGACAGTGAATCACTGCATATGACAATTTTGTTCCACTGGTTTTCACAGCACAATTCAAGGGCTTTGTATATAGCACACGCTTCAGCAGAAAAAATGCTGGATTGATTATTTAAAATAAATGATTTTTTAGTCTTCATTTTTGGTACAAAGTAAGCACTGGTTGTACATGTTGGTGATTTTGACCCATCTGTATAGATCACAATATGATCTGAATATCCACTTAAGATTTCTTTAAGAGTAGTGTAGCAAAATTCGTTTTGGTATTTTGGGATAATAATATTTGTAGCTAGAACACTTGTTAGATGTGGTATATCCAACGATTCCCAGATAAAATTACAAGGGGAATTTATTAACTTCAGTTCGTTGCAAGTTATAATTGCTCTTGCAAGTGGTGGAGAGTTTTTTTTAACGAAGTATGTAGATGTTAAATCAGCTGTATTTAATTCATTAATTATTTTTGCATTATAAGTGCCACGATAATGTTGGTTTAGGAAATATTTGCTTGCTAGATATTCTCTGCATAATGAGAGTGGATTTTCAGATGCTAGAGCTAGGGTGGCTTCATTTGGAGTGCTTTTCATCAATCCTAACACAATCCTTAGAGCTTTAAATTGAATTCTATCAAGTTTACGTAAATTGGTTATGCTAGCTGACCCATATACCACACAACAGTAATCTATTATAGATCTTATATAGGCTCGATAAAAATTTAATGCAATGTTTTGATCTGCACCCCACGATCTCTTACACACCATTTTAAGAAAATTAATACCTTTTTCGCAGCGACCAATTGTATAATTAATATGTTGAGTCCAAAGCAGTTTCCTGTCAAGTATGACACCAAGATATCTAAATTCCGAAACAATTGGAATATCATTGCCATGTAAGGTTACAGCGTGATGTTTAATAGGGTGTTTTCTTGAAAAAAATACTATGGCACATTTTTGGTACGAAATATTGAATCCATTTAACCAAGTCCAATTATCCAAGTTGTACATAATATGTTTGAGTTCAGTAGTGCTTTCACTGTACGTTTTCTTATGTGAATAGATGACAATATCATCAGCATATTGTAAGCAAACAATATTGGGAGACCGTACATTGTGCAAATCGTATGTGTACAAATTAAAAAGAAGTGGACTTAAAACAGCTCCTTGTGGAATACCTTTTGATGTGATCTTGGGTCCAATAATATTGTGACCTATCTTAGTTTTTATTGTAGTTTCTTATTTTCTTTGTTACTCACTCTATATACTTTGTTATACTCTATTTTATACCTTTCTTTTAGCGGACACTGCTAAATGTGGACATAGCGGATACCAGACTTTGCTACATACTGTCCACACAAATGCTTTACACAAAAGAAAACTCCAAATCCTCAAACTCCTTTCATGTCGATTTTACGTAAATCACCTCATCGAAAAAATTTTTCTAGGGAAACTACAATGCTTTTAAAAGGGAGCCCTATCCTAGGGGTTTAATTATTACACCTTTAAAAAGTTTAAAGTAACAATATCCATCTATACAGAATGGGCCTTAAGTAATTGTACAAAAAGAAACCACAGATTCTACACTTTAAAAGATTACGATTTAAGCCAACTTGCTCTAATAAAATATTGATGATAAGAAATATACAGGGTGTTAAAGTGAAAATTTAAAATTTTATTTTTCGCTATAACTTTCACGTTTCTCAACATTTATGTATAAAAATTGGGTACTACTAAATATCAGAAATTATAATTTAATGTACATTTTGATCTGATTTGAGCTGATAGAGGGCGCCACATAGCCACATGTGTGGCATACATTTGCACTTGACTTTTTTGCTATTCAAGATTCCGGCATTTTTAATAAATAATATTAATGACATATTCATTTAACAAAAAAAGGTATACTTGTTAATATCTTCAAAACTCAACAGTTTTCGAGAAAATCGCATTTTAGAAATCAACGGCATAATTCTAATTTAACGCAATTACTCTAGGCAATAAAAGAAAAATAGATAAAAACATTAATACTTCTGAATTTTGTTATAAAATACCTTTAATAAAGTTAATAGTTAACGAAATATTACATAAAATAAATATATCGGCAGGATAATTAATAATAGGATTTGATAAAATATCAGAATAATTGGATTTTACATCAAACATTTTACGTTTTGTATTAAATTAAAGTTATAATCAAAACATTTTATTTACATACCAAATTAAGAAATAGTTAAACTAAATCACGTTAAACTTTTTGTCAAAGTAAGTGTTCGATATGTCCACCATTTTCTTTAATTCATTTCTCAATACATTCCATAAAATATCGTCTCATATTAAATAGAATCTTTGGTTCTAAAGAAACTGCTGATGTGATGTGATAAAGAAACTGTTGATTTGTACAATTTATTGCATAAAAAATAGTTTAAATTTTTTTTTGTTTGATCGGTTTTACCCCAAACCTTGCTTAAAAGCAACATAAACGCAATTCAACACCCGATCGGTTTTACCCCAACCTATGGTGTAAAACCGATCACCTTTTGAAAATATGTGAGAACAAAACTATTGGGATGATTTAAAAAAAACCACTAATGGTACTTCAGATGTGATACTTTTACATTATATAATTTACAGCTTCCTCAATTCAAAAATAATCATGAAAACATGAAAAAAAATTTGGTCGGTTTTACCCCGTTCGACGGTATTAATATAATAATATATTAATTACATAAATAATTAATAATACGAATATTTATTAATTAAATAAGTAACACACCTACCCCCTAAATATTTGGTGTTGGTATCATGTGACCTCACGGGCTATGACGCGGATGACGTGCAACGGTAAGTAAATTAGATGAAGTATATATTTAATAAGTGGAATATACCCAATCGTTTGGCTTGAATAAGGTTTTTTAGTTGCAGTAATTTTTGTGTTTCAAAATGTAAAAAAAAATTTTAATTTTATGTCAAAATGATTTTGAATTTTTAAAGACTAAAAAAATATGAATCAAATCGTCATAACTCTATCCAAACGAACTGGTTAAAAATTTCAATTTAAAAACTATAATCACGCCAAATTATTAGGTACATTACACTAAAAAAATATACAGAATGTTATACAAAATTACCTTAAAGACAGTTGATTGTTTTAAAGATATTTAAATTAATTTGCTGATAAGGCGCCACTTTTTTTATAAAGAGTGTTCGTGGACACCTTGTGCTTTGCGTTTGTTGTTATTTGATATCGATTAATACCAAACGATAGTGTTAAATATGGTTACTAATTTCGTTTCTTGGTAGTTTCTTTCCTTTGTTGTCTTGTACACAGTTCCGCCTTTTGTTATGATTATATCCCAGTATGTATGTGCGGGGTATGTGTCTTATATGTTTAACGTATACGTATAACGTGTATAACGCGTACGTGTAACAATATTTTAAATTGTTTCTTTATTTGTCCGGTTGTCTTCGATCAATACACATAAACCTTATTTTCCTTAACATAAGTTTTAGTCCCCCTTTTCTGTATTCATCCATCAGTAGATATCCTTGTCTTATATTTCTGATCGTCATATTGTGCCAATACAAATTAAATACTGCAAATATAACAATACAATATGCACAATGTGCGTATGCATATCCATGGTTATTAATTGGTAGGTCAACTAAGTTGGTTTCTTGTGGCATGTTTAATACATTTATTCGTACATACAATTAATTATTATATAAAGACACTTGTAATACCTACGACACGTACCAAGCCAAAATTAATTGATCTCCAAATGGAAGATCACAAGAGTAGCTTACGTGAAGAGTATAATAAGCATATTCATATATGGCAGAAGGCTAGACAAAAAATGAAATATGACATAGGTAAAGCAGTAGAAACAAGAATGTTGTTTCGGATGTCTAAGTTTTGATCTAGAAAAAACATTGCCCTTTCCGAGACTTCCCACAGGAATTGTCTTCTACAAAAAAAAAATTGGCTTTACAATATTTGAATGGAAAATAAAACCGGTAGTTGCGCTCAAGAGAATAGTGATGAAATTCATTGACGAAAATGGCTACTTGGATATTACGGAGCTTGTGATGTGGTCTGATTTATGTGGCGGACAAAACTGCAATATAAAGTAATATAATGCAAAGTGCTCTTAAATTACATGTCTGTATCTCTTAAAAAAATGTATATACGCTTTCTAGTCTCTCGTCATAGCTTTTTACCAAATGATTTACACTTTTCTGATCTCAAGTATGTATTAAAGCACATACCAAGATTATACACTGCTAAAGACTAAATAAGAGTAATGGAAGAATGTCAAAAAAGTTTAACCTTTAACCAATGCAGTCTACAGATTTTCCTATGTCGGGAAAACTAGAAGAAAACAAATAGAAAAACAGATGCCAACAAAGAAAAAATGAGCTGGCTGCAAACTAGGAAAATTATGTTGGACAAAGCCAAGCCATTTTCAATTTTTATGAAAAAACGCTTTGATGATGGTGCTAACACTGAAGTGGATATCAGTAAGAAGCAGATTTATAGGTCAACAGAACACTTTGTAAATAGAGACGATCTGCCTCTAATGTGGCACAACGGCAAGGAAATCTTCAATCCAAAACTACCAGACATCATGTATATAATGCACCTTATTCCCGAATATTGTCAGTCTTTTTATAAAAGTTTGAGAGGGGATGCAAACTTGGAAGATGATTTAGATGGATTCACGGAACTTACATATTTTGAAACCGAACCAATTATTAAATCCAAATATTAAGTAATTTCATGTTAACATTTTTTATTAGATTATATGCCTAATTATGTATATAACTTAATTATGGAAAATAAATGTTAGTTAACTTTGAACTCACTTAAGTTGTTTTGCAGTGGGGAACCAAGCCACAAAAGGGGATTTTTGTTTACAAACAACTGTTTTCTTAAATCAAACAGTATGGTGTTAAATCAAATATAATGCACTTGCCTGCAAAGGCAAAACAGTATATGTGAAAAAAGTGAGTTTTGAGAATAAATGACTTTTTGTTATTTTACTGTGCCGTTTTGTCATTTATAAAGTTAGATAAATGAAATTTGGAATATAAAAAAAGTATGTTATTATAATAATTTTTACAACAACAAATACGTGTAGTTTTTTTAAATGTGCTTGTCAAGTCACATATACTGTTTTACCTTAGTTTAATCTGGGATATTATATTTATATTACTAGAAATAAATAGTATAACTAATTCATAAACAGTTTTATCATGGGAAAAAAAAGAAAATATATTTAATAAAACATCATTATAAGTTGATATTACAGCTGATACCCATTAACTAACAACAAAAAAAGATGAAATGCACTGTCACTAACTTTCGTCACATACAAAATATATTGTCACTAAGTTAAAATGAGCTAAACACCTTCATTTATTAAATCTACAGATGTCTCGTTTTCTGGAAGATCGACCCAAAACTGCTTCCTACTTGCAGGCATTCTCGAGACAAGCTCTGCCACAATTTTTGCTTTCTTATTAAGAGATATTCCTCGGTCTGTTGTCATCGCAGTAGGCATAATTAATTTTGCTTTTCTTTTGAGCGTATTTTTTGTGGATAAAAAATCACCCCTAGGAGTCGTTTTGTAAGTAAAATCTGTTGATCCACGAACAAATTTTGCACAAACAATGTCCCTAAAAAAAGGAATAGATTCCTCGCCTTGATTCGATCTTCGACAACGAATTATATTTTCGAATTTATAAAAATCAAAATATTCTAAGACTTTTATATCTGCGCGACTTGAAGATTTTGCGCAAACTTGTTTAAAATCATTAAAGTCGTAGGTGTTCTTCACCTTCCGCATACCTTGCTCAATCCGACCATGTAATCCATCAGCGGCCATGAAGGTATGACCCTTAACTAAATATTTTAGAATAATTTCATGAGTTGAACAATACGGAGAATTGATATAGCAGATAATTGATGAATATAAAGCAAAATTTTTGTTCTGTCCTGTGCAGTTATCCATCCAAATAATTATTTTATTTGCATCTCTATTTAGTTTCAAAAATGCAACAAAGGCACTTGCAACGTCTTCGGCACGACGACCAGCTATCCCCTCATGCCATAAAATTAAATTATGACGGCCCATTTTCTTTTGCATGGAAGCGAATGTTTCGTTGAAAGTGATTAGTCTCGATGTAAAAAAAGATTCTTTGACATCAGGCATCCGTGGTAGTAGCACGACCTTCTGCATATCTGCAGAAAAACAACGTGCTTCGGCATATGGAATCTGCTGGTCGTTTAAATATTCTTCTCTTATTTGGTCAACCTAAAAATGTATATATTATTACATGAGGACTAAATTGTAAATTAAAATGTTTTACCCTCAGTTTGTGTTCAGCCTTACGTTGTATATTTTCTTCTGACTCGTTAAGATCCATTTCTAGACGAAAGCCGCACTTTTCTGGAGTCGCTTCATAAAAGCCAATATTCATTTGGTCTACCATTTGTCGGTAAACTTCATAGCATACTTTATTATCTGGATGAGAGCTGTTATAATCATTGTGCATAAATTTAATAGTTAAGTCTGGAGGCAAATATTTTCGATTGGGAGCGTGTTCCCTTGCATAGTGCGACGGCAAAGGATGGTATGAGTTTATATGTGCCACAATGAAGTTTCTATCTTTTTTATTAGACGGTGGATGCCTACCACGCTGATCTTGTCGTGGTACTAATCGTTTGTTTCCATTTGCATCAGTTAAAGATAATCGTAACGATGTTAGCACATTTGCATTGCTGTATCCCAGGGTACTTAAAAAAAACTTTTGGCAAACATTCACGATAATTATTTCCCCATTTGGATTTTTTTTTGGTAACACATATTTTCTTGTAATATTTCTTCGACTTCCTGCTTGAAGTTTTCTTTTGGAAAGTTCTTCAGTAACCTTAGATGAAAGCCATATTCGTTGTAAATGTCGATTCATATTCCAGTAATCTTCATTGATAAGAACTCTATCTTCAGCAGTGATCTTATCGCAGCATTTCATTTTACAATTACAGGATTGTCTTATCGGATGTTTATTTTTGTTGCTTGCCATTTGGGTGTCTAAAGATCTATCCCGTTTTTTCTTTTGTCCCATTTCCTCCAAATTATTGTCCTCGTTTATATCATGCCCAATGACATCCAGGTCGTTATATTCGTTTGAATTCTGTTCACTTTCCTCCAATATATTTTCTTTGTTTGCATCATCTTGTTTATTTTGTACGTACGTAAAATTTTCCATGCCTTAAGCGTCTTTAAATTGTACAATTCTATCGGAAATAATAGCAATTTCTGGTGAAGTAATAATTGTTTGATCTGAATATACTTTTCTTTCTATTTTGTCAAGTATTCCCATTTTTTCCTGAGTTTGCTGATTAGTATGTTCTATTTCTCTGCCTAGATTAGTTTCAGAACTTCCGGTTACATGACGCAAATCGACTACTATTTTTCTCAAAATGTTCTGCGTTTCTACCATTTTTGTTTGCTCATTCGTTTCCATGACAATTTTCAAACCATTTCTGTTTGTTTTTTCAGGAGATGCGTGGCTATTCTCGGCCTCGTTTTTTTTTTATTAGTTTTGTAGGGTGAATACACTCTTCTTCAGAATCATCACTGCTCGAAGTAGGGTTAAAGTCTGGATCATTATCACAATCATCCATTTCGTCATCACATAAGAAAGAATACTCCGTAGGGACAGTATCTTCCAGATCTAAAAACGATGTCTATTTTTAATAGAGTAAATAAAAGAATATCTTTCATTTTAGCCAAACTATACATGATATACATAAATACTCCATTGAAACAATATATACTGTTTATCACCTTCGGTATATAAGCAAAGTTAGGTACATGTTTCTCTACAATGAGTAAAATGGAAATTTGAAAAAGAGAAAGATTTGCCCAATTCTTTCCCGTACGATAAAAAATAAAAAAATGATGGGGGTTTAGTTTATACGATGTCGCCTGGTAATCTACAAAGCTCTCTAAGGCTACTTGTTACTATGTAGTAATATATACCACCTAACTATTATAATAGTTTAACATTATGCAGTTTAACTTACCTAATCTACTTACTGCTGATTCATTTATGCTGACTATTTCGACATTCTTACTGTCTCCCAATTCCTAAAAGTAAAATAATTCAGACGGTTAAAAATTTGTACAATTTCTCAATTAAGTATTTGATTGCCAGGGCTATCAAAGAGCCGATTAAATAGAAAAAGTTATAAAAAAGCAGTATTATTGTATTTCATACCTCTTTTTTGTATTAGCAAAATGATATTCTAACCTCAAATTATAACAAATAAAAATATCTCTATCCTTACGGCACATTTTGCTTTCCTAGCATTTGATAATATTGTCAGGGTTCTAGACGACATAATGCACTAATATTTTCCACTTAAAACAACACTGAAAGTTACTTTTAATCACAGAGTTGTAACAGCAACGCCGACAAACAAACACAAACTGTTTTTGATACACTGTCAAAAGAGTATATTAAGCCTTATCCGCATGTACCGTTGAAGGAGATAAAAATTCCTATTGGTCATACCATGGTAAAACAGTATATGAAATGTTATACTATTTTAGCATTGGATTTTGGACGCCGTTTTTATGAAGTTGTTACGGTATAACAGCATATAACACATATATACTATTTTACCATAATAATTTAAAAAATAGATAAAACTATATACCAGGGATAACAAAGATATATGCTTATATATTTTTTTGTCATGGTAATTTATAGCTGTATTTTCAATCAAAGCAGTGTAAGATGATGTATACTATTCTGCCTTTGTAGAGTTTGTCGAATATACTGTTTTAACATAGGATAGACACAAGTACACGTACTCATATACTGTTTTACCAGTGACATATTTCGAAAAATAAATAAGATAGAAATTATCTAAAAATTGCATAAGAAAGAGCGAAAAAAATAACCCAGTTTCGGCGGCAAATTCAAAAATCGTTTTTTTTCACATATACTATTTTACCTTTGCAGGCAAGTGCATATATTGACGATTTTAATGTTAAACCATAATTTTTTTAATGGAGAATTTTTAAATTTTATTGTAAAGTTTTTGGCTATTATCTCAGTTTTAATAAACTGTGGGTTGGATCTTTTCTGTAGAATCCGATCCATAAAACAAAATTAAATTAATACGTATTTATCTAATAATGTAAATAATTAAATCTGTATTTGTTATTAATTTATATATTTTGATTACATGCTTAAATAGAAATATTTTAATTAAATAAACTACTATTCTATATGTTAGTGGTATGTGAGTTTATATTTTCGATCAGATTGTACACTAATGGCTGTTTACTCGTGTATAAAAAACAACGCAAACCGTGTTTGTAAACAAGCTATACAAAATCATTATTGAACGTGGTTTAAGCCAAATGCTGTAATTTGGCCGACTACCAAAAACACACATAACGTTTTTAATGCTGATTTAATTCCGTGAATAATAATTGTTTAGAGTTAATAAATATTTAAAATATATATATACTATAAATCAAACAAAAGTTGCCTAAAAATTTTTAATTGATTTTGATATCTGATTTAGCTATCAAGCGGTGGTTTTATATTTATTATACTAGTCGGGCGACACAGGTAAATTAATTTTTTTTATTTAACGCTCTATCAGACGTGCGAATAGAGTTACACTAGCGGACGTGTTAAACCTATCAAAAGCCAATTTCCAATTCCGCAAAGTTTATTGTTTGATTATCTTTTAAGAAATCCTTTTAGATTCAAATAAGGGAAAACGCTAGTTATTGGGTACGAGACAGTTATAGAACATTACAGTGTAAACTAACGATTATATGATTTCTGCAAGTGCTAACAAGGGAATATTTCACTAGGTGGCACTTTGTAAAATAATTATTAAATTCCATTTATATAGGAAAACTACAAAGCAAAGAAATAATTACCTAATGCTTATACAGTTTCGGAATCCAGCCACTCTTCCGAACAGGAATCTCCAGTCACACTAAGTCTATTATCATTTTGTCAAAAACAGTGTCTTTCATGTTGTCCAATCTCCACATTTTCTCTCCTTACTTATTCACGGTATTAGCCCAATCGTGTTTTCGTATCCTTTTCATTGCAAGGTCTAACAAACGTTGGACATCAGAAATTTTATACGTCACGTTTTCATGAGCTACGTAACCCTTTTCTTGAGCTCAGATTAATTCTATCGGGTTTAACTCGCAATGATAAGGAGTATATCTAAAAATGGTGAGGCATTTAGCACGAGCCATTGTATCTACAACATGTTGGCGTTATCTGCCACGATGCTATTTAATGACACTTATAAGGTCAGCCTTAATCATGTCCTCGGAAAATGGAATTTATTTTTGTCCTAAACAACTTAGCATATCATACTTTTCTGGTGGCCATATTTGGCAGATGTTCTACTAATTGACTGTAATAAGAAGCATATTACCAAATTTGGCTTTACTTATGAAGAAAGAGATCCTCACCATTTTTCAAAACGTCGGGCGTCCATGTCTTCGTGATAATCCCTGTTTTTTTGGATAAACAAATTAGTGCATATCTGTGCATACTGTGTATAGTGCAACTGCCTAAAAGGCCAGTCTCACTACCTATATCTTTACCTGTTATTACTTGTAACCCTGTTTACCAAATGTCCACAAATGCTTGACGATTACTCGTTACCTGGACGAGCCTTCCAAATAAAGCTAAAATATTTTTGTCACCATGAGAATAAATCTGAATTTTTTTGTATTAAGACAGATTTATAGAATGCTTTATATAAATTTTAAATCTTTTTTATTATTATCCTTAACGCCTCTGCTTATTTTCGAAATGAGATCAGGCTACATTACCTTTCTTACCCAGTCACCTTTTTTTCACGTGTAACGCATTTAATTGTCCACACGGATACTCTTGTTAACACTGAGCTACAGCTACCACCGTACAAAGTGTATTTTTAAATTTTAATACAGCCAACCTGCTTTTCTTCTACCGACATAGGGGTGTATTCTGTAACATTTCCGTTAAATTTAAGAGGCCTCTAAAATTTAACTTTTAACGGTCCTCTTAAAGTTTTAGGTAACATTGACATTCTATAAAGAAATATTATAGAGGACCGCTAAAATATATTTTTTTAGAGGAATCCTCTAAAAAGTTTTCGATCAGATACGGCAACGTCGCACGTTAATGGTGTTAAACTAGTTATAAGGTAAAAATGTACCAAAAACTAAAAGTTGGAGGCCAAAAACTTAAGAAAGAAGACGAAATTGACAGTCTGCTTGACTTGTTATTTTATTATTATTGAAAATATATTTCTGTTTATTTGTGTTCGAGTTGATTTTATTTTCGTTTTAATAAAATTTTATTATGTCTCGTGCTCCACGAACAACAAATCTCAAAAAGGGTTTTTGATACGTTTTTTGAAAAGAAAATAAAATTCTAACAGGAATAAAATTAATCCTAAATGAATTGGGAAAAGTCCATGTGTTATGGGAAAGGATTGATCATATTATATCGGATTATCTCTTGATGTAATCTGAATTCAGCTCTACAAAAAGAATAAAAATTTTTAATTTTGTTATAGATGTAACACACGGATTATAAAGTAAAGTGAGAGTTACCTTTCATTATTATTTATTATTTCATCAACTAAAAGCTTCACCAAATATATTATAAAAAGCTATTTATCTTTTTTAATTGTTTATCTGCAGTATGATATTTATATAAATAACAAACTAATAATCATATAAACCTAACCAAACAAAAATAATCAAATGATATTTAACGGGCGCTAAAAATAAGAGGACAAGTTTTGACATCCTCCAAAATATTCTGTTTTAGCGGGAGTTTTAATGATTTAGGTTATGATTTTAACGAATGCATAAGTTACAGAATACAAAAATAATTTTAGCGGATGCTAAAATTTTAGAGTCCTCTAAAATTTAATGGTATGGTTACAGAATACACCCCATAAACCTCGGTTTTCTTTGTAAATTACTTGAACCCGCTATGGCATCCATCTTAATACTATAACTATAAAAGGGATAAAAATCATATATATTATTCTGCTTTTTATCTGTTGTTTACTTACCTTAAAAACTATCTTAAAGTTTAAATTAAAAAAGAAGACACCACGTCGTTGCAGATATGGACGCTTAATGAAGAATAAACCAAACGAATAAACTATTTTCTCCTATTCCCACTCTTTTCAAGGACGTAAATATATATACCAGCGAAATGTTCATTAGTTTACCGATGTTTTAAAGTATTCAACAAACTTGTTTAACTATTCGCTCGTGAATCAGATCGGTATGTAGATATACATTAATATATATAAATATATATATATATATATATATATATATATATATATATATATATATATATATATATATATATAAAGATTTGAGTTTTACTACTAGGTCCAGGCGTACCCGGAGACAATACATAGGTTAAGCAACTCGTAGAGAAACTTTTTACTGATTCTTTATGAGGTGTCATTCTGAACAAAAGCGTTGATAAATCATAATAGTCACCAAAAGTGATTTAAACCTCCCTTTTTTAATTAAATTAGTCATTTATCAAATGTTTTAATTTTTTAGTGTTACCTTTAGTAATTATTGACTCTAAATCTAAGTTGGCCTTGCATTTATTTAGTATTGATTTAGATTATAAATTTAATAAAAAAATAATACAAATCACTCGTTAGCTTAATAAAGTGACAAAAATAGCTAACTAATAATATATTATACCTGTTCTTTCTGATGACAAAGTCAATTAAATTTTGCATATAAATGTTCCGCTGGCAGCCTCGGGCATTTTCCTCTAATACTAATAGCCGTGATTATTTTGATGACGCGAAAAGTGGAGGAAATAACCAGAATAAAATTTTCTCTGAGTCCGAAATGGGCGGTTTAAGAGGGACGGCACGGCAGCGGCAAAAATCGCTCACTGAAGTTGAAAGGGACCAGAAGGGAATACTAATGACCTTTGGCTCTAATGTTAGTAGTACACACTCTTGGCCAGTGCTCGCCTCCATTCGCCAACTTTGGAATATTTAATGTACCTAGTTCGTTATTGCTTTCAGTCCACATATATATGCCCTAAGTGAAATTTGGTAAAAGCCGAGAGAAATAATCATTCAGCGAGGAATTCTGAAAGGTTTTTAGTTAGACTTATGTTTGAAATGTTTTGCACGCATCATGTTTAATTAAATCTAACGAAAAACAGTTAATACCGAAGTAAAATACATCCGTTCTGCTCTTGGATAAATTAATTATCTTTAACTAATTGCTGCACATAATATAATAATGAAAAATATTTATCAACAACTAACTTTGGTAAAATCGGTAAATAATTTTTTGATAAATTATAATATACAGGAAATGCATATAGTGAAAATAACTATATTTGTATTTTGTGCATAGATGTACGTTTTATTTGTGAATCTTTGATTTGCAATTAACACGTACGTATACTAAGAGAATCTAGGCTTATTAAAAGCTGTTGGACAATGTTAGCAGTAACTATATTAGTTAATAGATCTGTGTCCTCTGTTGTTTTTTTTGTACATATTTTGTCGATACCTAACGGGTCTGGTAAGTTCTCACAGTTTTCAAAAAAGTCTAATAAACTGTTCGTAAGTTATAGGGTAGTTGAAATTTGGGTTCTTAAATAAAGTTTTACACAAGTTTAGCATTTCTTCTAGTGTTTTTTGTGGTCTGACATTTTGATCTAATTTTACTTTCTTCTCTTTATTTTTTGGTGTAATAAAAATAGGTTCCTCTGTGGATGTAGTAGCTGGTGGAGAGATTTGGGAGATTATGGATTTGTTTTGTGCTTTGCTAGTGTTTATATGCGTTGCCTTATTTTCTAGATCCATTTTTGGTCGTTTGTTGTTTGTGAATCTTCTTTGGTTGGCTGCATATGTGGTTTTTATTGTTGGGTAGTTTGTGGTTGGGTTTCTTAGTGTGTGCTTGCTTCTTTTGATTGTTGTTGTTTAGTGTTTGTCTGGATTTTTTGAGTTGATAGATTAGTTGTATTTTTAATTGATTCTATATTTAGAACTTAATTATTTGATGTTAAAATATCTATTGTCATCGCAGTAGACATTGGGCAATTTTTTGTTAAGTGTTTGGTTTGCTTACATGTTTGGTAAGCTAAGTTATCTAATGATTTGTAAATCCTGTATATCGTTTCCTCATGTGTGATAAGAGTCAGGAAAGAGCTGGTTATTTAGTGGAGATATGTATGTTTGGCGTATAAAACTCAATATATGCTGGAATTATGGAGTGGATGTGCCTATTCTTAGGAATGTTATAGGTAACAGAAGATTTAATCCATGTGATTTTATTGCAGATATTAGGACGGTATGTGGGATTGAGGGACACACATTGGACAATACTAATCGCTAAATGGGGCTTATTAGTCGACAAGCTAGTAAGAGTTACAACTCTGTTGGTTTACTTGAATTTTTTTATTTTTGTTTATAAAATTCTCTGCTAGTTTTTTGTTTCCATCCAGAATGTCACTTATGTTTTACTGTTGCTTTCATGTCTCCTGTTTTGAACACAAAAGCAATCTTCTATTTATTTCTTAGAAGTCACAATTTATTTAACTTTACATCCCCTGAAACGAGTATTATAATAAATATGAATGGTAAGAATCTGATCTTTGTGAAAGGAATAAAGTTTCTTGGTCTTACAAAACATTGAATTGGAAAAGTCGCATTAAAAATCTAACAGGTACTTGCCAGCAAAGCATTAATATTTTAAGACAATGTCAATCATCACCTGGGGCAGCGATACGGCAACTCTTCTACGAATCTTTTCATCCTTAGTTCGATCAAAAATTGACTACGGCTCAGTGGTATATAACTCAGCCAAGAAATATATTCTTAAAAAACTAAATGTAATTTAAAATACAGGACTGCGAACTGCGAGTCGCTTAGGGTGCCCTTCGAACAAGCCCCATACTAAGTGTATGCAGTGAGTCAGGGCAAACATCTCTAGAATTTAGAAGAGATTTTTTAAGTTTGTCGTTTACTTGTAAAGTTCTATCCTCTCTAGATAATTCAGTCTACCACAACGTTTATAGCAATCTATTTAACTACTTCTCATCTCATCCCCAATGTATTAACCGATTACTTCATAAATATAGCATAATATTGGAAAACCCTCCTCCTCCATGGACTGTAAATAAACCACCAATAATCACTGATCTATTAAAATTTAATGATTTGATTAATAAACCCCTGATAAAGATATTATGAATAGATTTAGCGACTACCGACAGATCTACACAGATGCATCAAAAACAGCGGTCGGAGTCGGCGCAGCTATTTTCTGTAATACTCATTATGCTAAATTTAAGTTGCACAACAACTAGACTATCTTCAATGCAGAACTCTGCGCAATCCCTGTAGCTCTAAAATTCATTAACAAAACGAAGCAGAGAAATTACACAAACTCAAACTCAATGAATGCCCTTTGTGACATCCAAAACATATACTTCAGCAACCCTATTTATAAAGATATTTACAAAGAACTTCAAAATACTGCAAAGGAAAACAAACACGTGGTATTAATCTGGGTTCCATCTCATATTGCAATACATGGTAATGAGGTTGTGTACCGTCTAGCTAACGAAGCAGCGAAGTGATGGTCAAGTGCAATTAAATTATATAGTGCCAAGTGATCTTAAGTGGTGCTTAAAAAACGTAGTTAGTTGTGCGTGGCAAAACAAATGGTCGCAGTGTTTCGAAAAACTAAGGCAAATTAAAGACAATGCTTTACAAAAACAAGCTTTTGTGTTACCTAGAAAAAAACAAGTTATCTTTTCTCGACATCGACTTCGTCACACCCGCCATACACATCTTTACCGAATTACAAGAGACAATCCTCCATAGTGCAACCAGTGTCAAACCAATAGTACAGTAAAACATATTTTAACCGAATGGTTATAGGAATAAAAAATATTTAAATTAAAATCTAGTCTGTATCACAAATTACATATATCAATCATCTTTCATGTTAGTATGTAATTAATATTTACCTTTCTTTGTTCTAGTTTGATACTAAGATATTTTTATATATTTTTTCTCTTCTAGAAGTGAACTCAACAGAAAGAAGAGAGAGCTTCTAGAGTCTATAAAAATAAAAAAAAAATAATAACGCAATAAATGATAAACAAGATGTCAAAAATTTGAACAAAATATATTTTAATTTAATTTAAAAACACATAAAAAGTCAATCTCTCAATTACCTCTTATACCATGCGGTCCATATGTATGGAATAAATTCATTTTTACCGTTATTAAGTACTATATGAAAAAATCCTGAAACAGGTCGATTTTTATTCTTAAATTGACAATTTACAGTATGAAAATATTATACCCCTCTAGCACCCCCTTTGAATTATAAGCACCCCCTCGAATATTTTAAATAACAAAGGGGGCCGTATGGCACCTTGTTAGAAAGGGATTTTAGTCCCCTGTTCAGCAATATAAAGTTTTTCAGTTTGGTGCAATCATAACTAGAAAAATTGATTTTTAAAATGTAAAATTTTGATAATGTCTCTATCACAAAATTTTAGGTCGAATGAAGATAATAATGTCACACAATATTAAGAATGTATTTTTAAACGTACTTTACAATTGAACAAAATGTTCAAAATGACCACTATTCACTTCTTGACAATACCTGAGGCGATTTTGGAATTCTCGTTCAATATTTTGTACGACTCCGGGAGTTATTTTGTTAATTTCTTTCGTTATCCTAACTTTTCAATCAGCAATACTGTTTGCTTTATTAAAACATACTTTAGATTTTAAATATCCTAATAAGAAGTACTCGAGAGTAGTCAAATCGGGGGATCTAGCCAGCCATTCGATCGTCCCTCGTCTTCCAATCCACCTATTGGGAAAAACCTCGTTTAAATAATTTCTAATTATAAGTGCAAAATGCGGTGGAGTTCCATCTTGATGGTAGTAAATAGGTCGATCTATCTCATTTGGATGATTAACATTAGGAAAAAATCTTCGTAACGTAGGCACTAAAAAGTTAACCAAAAAATCTAGATAAACCTCATCATGAACTTTGCCCTCAAAAAAATGAGGACCAATAATTTTATTATTAATGATACCAGCCCAATTGTTAATTTTTTTAGGATATTGCGTGTGAGTCTTACACACCGAGTGAGAATTTTATCTGCTCCAATATCTACAGTTCTGTTTGTTAACCGTTCCGTTTAAATAAAACGTCACTTCATAAAAAAAACTATTTTGTTTATGAACTGAAATCTGCGTTCATTCTGTACATCATCATTTCATAGAATTCTTGCCTTCTATCGAGATCAACTTCATTTATTGAAGTGGTGTTTTTTTTTTATTTAAAACTCTCAAAATAGATGATTTACTGACGTCACTGACGGCGGCAAGTCCTCAAGTTTTCTTATGCGAATTTTCCTCAATCTCTAGAAGTGCATCTAACTTTTTTCATTAATAAATATAATATTTCTACCTGGTTTTTCAATATTTTTTACATGCCCAGAATAACGAAACTTCTTTGCAATTGTGCTAACTGTAGACTGGGAAACTTGTTGACTAGGGTATTCATTATTAACATTTCACAAACCTCCTTTTGAGCTCCTGTTTTATTACCACAACCAATCATAATTAGACTTTTTTATTCATTTATTCTCGGACAAATGAACCATAATAAAATTTATTACGTGCACAAATATTATTCTCACGTCTTCTAAAAACCTCAAATATCTAAATGACAGCAGCCTAATAGATCCACATCAATTCTTTATTTGGCCTTTTGACTAATATTTTATTATCTTCAAAGTTTTTTCCCTAACGTTTAGCAGAACAGATACGAAAATACCTGATTACTTCTGGTGGTCAAGTTAAATATTTAATTTAATTGTAAAAATCAATTTTCTCAGTTATGATTGCACAATCTCAAAAAACTTGATATTGCTGAACAGAGGACTACAATCCCTTTCTAACAAGGTGTGACACGGCCCCCTTTGCTATTTAAAATTTTCTAGGGGGTGCTTATAATTCTAAAGGGGTGCTGGAGGGGGATATTATTTTCATACTGTAAAGTGTCAATTTAAGAATAAGTTATAAGTTTCAGGTTTTTTTCACACAGTACATAATAACGCTAAAAATGAATTTATTCCATACATATGGACCAACGGTTTATTTTATCGATTAACGGAGCGCAGTAATTTTTAATATGTTTATTTTAGTCTTTTAGTCGTATGGTAATATAAACATATAATTATATATCCTTGATATAAAACCATTGGTTTATTAGCTTATACTAAAATTTACATCGTTGCAAAATATTTTGAAATGCGTAAAGCCTTTCTCTATTTAATCCCAAATAAACCCATATATTTTATACATCATACGGAGCGTGAGGTCACTATTGGATTAGGTTTACCATTTTCATTCGAAATGTAAATCCAAAATTGGCTTTCATGCACCTGGGATTTTACTTTGGACCCGTGAAAAGCAGGAAAATAATGCGTAATATGTATCAGGAGATATGAAAATATAAATAGACGCCCCGAGGGATCGTGATTTTTCGTTGGTCTCGTTTTCACTGATTATTAAAAGGGGCGAGAGAAATTGCGGATTGTGTTAATTTAATTAAAATTATATATATTTATGAATATTGTACTTTAACTCAAAATTATTCCCTTTCGTTAAGTATTATTATTGTTCTGAATATTTAAAGGTATTTTTCAACGGTAAATATTACGTTTTTATTTTCTCTTTATTTGAGATGATCCCTTATTCTTTAAGACGTTTTCACCTATTAAAATATAACAAATCCTTTTTTTGGTTTTAAATGCATATTTTTGATTTACTCATAAACCGCAAATTGAGTAAATAGTAAATGTAATGACAATAACGACTTGATTTGCGTACCGTTCAGAGACAGTTTTTTACCTATGTAACCAGATCTCCTAGACAAGTACTCTTTAGTCTTTGTTCTTCCATTGGTAGCTAATATAATTCACTGATAATGTGGCTGTGGTGCCGTAAAGTGATAGGATATCTTTTACGGTTCGTGCTCCTGAGTCATTGTGGATGGTGGCATTGCTTACATACTAAGGGGCGTCAGCTATCATACGTAATGTTTTTGATTGAAAGGTCTGCAAAATTTTTGTAGAAGACTTGCTACAGCCCCAGAAGCTGAGTTTTTTTTTGGAGTTAATGTGTTGCTTTTAGGTGAGCTTCGGTTTAAATGCAATCCAAGATATTTTACAATGTCTCTATCAGGAATGGAGGCATTGTTCAGACTAACTTTTGGACAAGTGTGTCTTCTTGTTGTAAATGTGATTCAAGTTGATTTTTCGTTATTGACTTTAATTTTACATTTTGTCAATAAAATCTCAACAGCTGCAAGTAACTTTGCAGCTTTTCAGATGCTATTCATTTAGTATTATTCATTTATTCATAATTTTTCTTAATTTTTATTAACAACCTACCAAATCACATAAGGGCACTTATAATATCAATGTTTGCTGATGCTGATACCTTGTTAATAGTCTCTGCACGTACACTCGAGAAATAAAAAATAACTATGAAGATTGTTGTTAACTGCTTTATACGCTGGTGTATACCAACAGACTAATATTTAACATTGACAAGACGGAAATTATTTATTTTTATTTATACAACCCATCTACCTATGACTATATCTTAACCATTCATGATAAAAAAAAATATGTTATTTTCCACTCACTCTACAAAATTTTTGGGTGTGTTCATTGGTTGTAATCTCACAGGGGTCAGAGCAAGTGAATTCAATGAACATGAAATTGAATAAAGCTTTTTATGCAATATCTAGAATTAAAAACACACTACCCATCTCGGCATTGATGAACGTTTTCCGCATATCGCCAGGAAATTTTGACATTCCTGTCAAAATTTCTTGAAGAAAAAGTCAGGACTTCCTTACTGTAAGGAAATGTCATTTCCTAACTGTAAGGAAATGATATTTCCGTACAGTTGTTAGTGTTCTACATAAATGATAGAAAACACATTGCTTACAAGGAATTAATTTATATTTTGAAAACATCAAGTCATTGCTGAATACATTTTTAAGATCAATTTGTTATATTTACAGTAATTTGACAGTTAGTACAATTATTGAACATTGGAGGAACACTCTTAGAACTATGAGAAACATTTTGGACAACATGCAGGATGGAAGTGTCATTTTGTTGAATATTTTGTACTGTGAAAATTTTATTTGCCACCTCAACCTTATTGTTAAGCGATTCTTCGATATATCCTTCAGCAACGTTTGATGACTTCCATCCGCCATGCCTCTTTAAACTAGTTATGTCGGCACCAGAGTCAACCAATATTGTTGCAGAAGACCGACGAAAGCAGTGACCAGTATATTCTGTCTGATTTACCAAGTTCAAATAAGTAGCAATTATTTTGGGCATTTTTCTAAATTGATGAATTCCTACCACTTGTCTACAACCCTTTCCGCTTTGATATTTAAAGAAAAATCGGTCACTGTTCATATTTTCTGGTCTTAACGAAACATACTTTCAATAAACATTCAAGTAGATCCGATTAATTACAAATGATCTTGGTTTGTTGGTTTTCGAATCAGGTATGCTGATTAAAAGCTTAGATTCTAAGTCATCTATATCGTGTACAGTCATTCGGACTAACTCATCCATTCTACAGGCCCCAGAAATACCAAATATTACAGCCAATTAAAAAACAAATAAAGCTATAATCTAAATAGAAATTAAAACCTTGTAAATTACCTTAATCATTAAATTTTCTTTATCTGGAGCTTCCTGGATAAATTTTTTAATTTCTTCCTTCGTTAAAATCTTAGATTTCTTTGCCCTATAACCTTGAGCTTGCCGTTTCAATAAAGAACGAAGTTTTGAGTATGTAGATATATCTACATTGTGTTTAAGTGCAAGGGTTGTCTTCAGCATTGAATAATTGGCCCATAATGTTGAAGATTTCATCTTTAAACAAAGGTCTAGGAAGTATGCCATTACAACATTTTCTGAGAAAGAACTCGTATTTTTACTCATGCGATAATCCATAAAACGTCTGTATGCATTTTCGTACTTTTCTCTTTATTTCTTTGGCAATAATTCTAATGAAGCAGTATTCACTGCCTCAACCAGCTCTGGAGGAGTCCCAGGAATGGAAATTTCATCATCACTTATCATTTTACTTTCGAGAACACCAGCAATTAAATTTATAAGCATCAAGTTTGACAATTCAACCTCAATACGTTTCCATAGTAACCCAAGTAATTTTATTAGGAATTTCAAAGCACCATTTATTTGGGAGTAAAATTATCGCGTTTGTTTTTAAATCAATTAATATCTGTCGAATTTTAAACGATTTGCGGAAAAATAGTATGTTTACCTCGTAGGAAAAGCCACATTCCTGGACTCTGCGTTGCTAAGTCTCGGCTTGCGCCTCGACTTAGCAATCTTCACAGTCGTCCAGGAATGTTAAGCTTTTCCTACCCGGTAAACAATGTACTATTGTTATAGCCTTGCTTACAGCCACATGTGCTATAATGTAATTTTGTGGGGGAACTCAGTAGATAGTAACAAAGTGTTCATTACTCAAAAAAAAATTATCTATAAAATTTTTAATTTGGATTATCAACAATCTTGTAAACCAATTTTTATTGGTTTACATTAATTTTTTTCTTTCTTATGCATACATATCTACAAATGTTTACTTTATGTAAAAAAGAAAATTAATACATTTTTAGTAAATTCAGACAATCATTATTACAATACAAGAAGTGCTGAATCTTTACGAGTTCCTAAACACAGAACATCCAAATTTCAAAATAGCTTTAGATATATGGGACTGACCTTAGACAATCATTTGTCAAAAACTGTGAAAGAAATAACATTTTACTCTAAATTAAAAAAAAAAAATTTAAAAATTTACTGTTAAGAAATGCATATTGTTCTATAAATGAGGACAAACTGCAGTAGCATATTTGTAAAAATGTTATTTTATATATTTTATGTTTTGTCAATTTTGTTACACTGTTAATATTATATTATACGCATTAATGTTTTTTATACTGAATTCTGTAGTGACGTATCCTATACATTTATTTTAAATGTCTTAAAGGATTAATAAAGTATGACTATGACTATGACAACGACTATGTCTGGTTCTTTGTTTGAAACTAAAATGGCTGTATCATTGGCAAAAGTTGCAAATGTGACGTCATCTGTAATAAGTATGTAAGGACTAAAGATTAGTTACAGAGAGGGATCAAGGACACTTCCCTAAGCAACTCCGGATTGGCTTAAGTGATAGGCTGAGAAATCATTATTGATTTTTACTTGCAACGAACGTCCGTTAACATAGGACTTTAGGATAAGGTACATATTTCTAGGCAGTAAATATTTTAGTTTATGTAGCATACCGTTGTGCCAGACTTTATCAAATGCCTGCTAAATATCGAGAAATAGTGAGGCAAACATAGTCTTTTCTTCCCAACTTTTCTTGATTTTATTTAGTATTATATGACACTGTTTGATTGTTGAATATTTTTGATGAAAACCAAACTGATATTTGGGTGTTATATTCTCAAGTGGTACAGTTTTGCTTATTCTATTTGGCAAAAGTCTTTCAAATATCTCTAGACGTTTCAGGATTCTCCCATCGATTAAATCGTATCCTGGGGCTTTCTGAGGTGGTACTCATTATTAGTCTGCGAAACTCGAATAAGGAGAATGCTTTTATTGGAGGTGGTAGTTGATAGGGTGCAATTATTTACGATTTATTTTGTTAAGAAAAGCGTGTCCTTAAAGGTAATACTGATGGTAATGCAAAACTATTAGTAGTAGTAGTAGTAGTAGTAGTAGTAGTAGTTTTTAGATAGACGTACTTTCGGGTTCTTTTTTATCAATACCTAAGGCATTTATGAGTTTTTTGGTTAGACTGGTTGGTCTGTTTTTGATAAACCTCTTCTAATAAATTAAGTATAATGCTTGAATGTTAGAAATTAGCCCCCAAACGTTTTCTGCAAACTTAAGAGCTTCAGCGTAGGGGTCACTACAGCCGAAAGTGTTTTCGAAAAAGACTATCAAGTTTTCTAGAGGAATAACAAGTGATTCTGAGGTTTTCTTAAATGTTTCTTTGATAGCGTCTTTTGTTAAATCAGAAAGGTAACGTTCTGAGGGTAAACTTGTTCTTTTGTGGTTTCTTAATGTCTCTACTAGGAGGAGGCATGATGTTGTCGTCGGACGGATTTGTAACGGTTATCAGGAATATCAGTCTGCTCACTTGTACTCTCGATTTTGAAGTGGCCACGTTTATGTGTGGGCGTTTTAGTCATTAGGGAATTGTTTAGTTCTGAAGCAGATATATGTGGTAATGTTGCGGATTGTATGGAAGACTGTAGTGGTGAGGGATATGTTAGCTGGGTTGATATCAACGGCTGATACTGGGATGTTATACAATTGGGTGGAGGACTGAGATAATTTGAGGCAATATGCTCTGACTTCTTGCATACGATGTATTCCATTTTGTCTGTGAACAAAAATATTCTGATTTTATTACCTTCAAATGGGATACCTAATGAAGTTTGCAGATTGAAATTATCATCAGAGGTAAAAACATACACTTGCCTTTTAAAGCTGATGAATATTTGGGGATACTTGTTGTTAAAAATACGACGGGGGAGGTCAGTTAGAGCCCAAGTTATTTAATACCATTTTCTGCTAACATTTTCTACAAGGCCGTGTAGTATACATGGATATACATATATTGGATATTATTATTCTTTTTGTGGAAGAGATTAGCCTGCGAACAGTCATTACAGAGTTTCCTACTATCAAAATCGGATGAGATTTTAGAAGTTTGTCGACGAGTTCTGAATTAGTTAAATATATAGAAATTTTGTTATTAGATATTCTGGATGCGAATATAATTTGATTGGGACTAATAGCGTCACCTACTGCCTTGGCGTAATCGAATCGCAATCGACATGCAATACTATGGCTTCATCCCTCTTTGGAAAGATGATTTGTTTGCAGTTGCAGATGAGGTAGAAGTTGAAGTAAAATTATACTGAATATTTTGTGACATCTTGAAATGTTGTGAACTGTGAAGATCTGATGTGAGAACTGTATTTGTTATCGGTACCCTTGTAATCAAAGGTAGACGAAAAATTTAATTATTTGTCGAATTTAGTTAGATGTATTTTCTTTTAAAAATACGTATAAGGTAGGCACGCCACTGGTAGCTGGATCAATTTTTAAAAAAAGTATCAATTTATTAACTAACTAATCGATCCAAGAAAAAAAACCATGCAATTAGGCTTATCAGTATGTACGGTAAAGTCTGGTCTTACTGGTATTTAGAAGTAGGTAGGTTTCACAAAAAGCACTAAACCTCGAAACAAAACAATGATATGATGTTACCTCGTTCAAGTACATACTTGAAATCAGCATGTGGATTTTAACTTACAAGAATATTTTGATTTTCGAAAAAAAAAAAAAGATTTTAAGCATATTTTTAAAAGTTACAGGAGAAGACGGAAGTTGTTCAATTTTTTTACATGCGAAAAATCATGTCATTTTTTCGCTGTATGACTAACTTTCACTCTACCAAAATTTAACAATTATTTCTCATTCTCCAACCCTTCCTACTTACATTTTAACCACACTCTAATAGAAATATAGACAGTTGTACAATAGCAAAGAAGAAGTCGCTCTCTTTTGTCTGCTGAGTATCGCAAGGCAGACGTACCTCTCGCTTGCCTATTACCTATCGCTTGGTACAGACGTATCCATCTTGGCTGTTATCGATCGCTGAACACAGACGCTCTCTCTTCCCTGTTGAATATTGTTAGTAACAGAGGTATCCTTTCTAATGTGGACTGCCGCTAACAACAGACATTTTCTTTTTCTTTCTCTCCCACACACACGCTTTTAGTTACGTGAAAAATACCGCAAATACTGTTTAAATCGTGTATAGGTGGTGTCGGTGTTAGTACCGCGAGATAGGTGTGAAAAAACCGGTAACACGAATAGCCTTCCCGTATGAAAACTAATCGTGAGTGACAGCCTGTCAATACCGCGAGTTTGTGCGCAAAAGAAATATTGGTAAGACTTTGTATAAACTTAATTTTCTATTGTTTGTGTAACGCTTTACTAACATCCTAATTTATTTAAACCAGCCCTATGTAATACAGTCCTCATACTCTGAAATTTTAGTCATAATTTCGCACATGTACACACTTTTTGTACAGAAGTCTACTTTTTTTTAAAGCAGTAGCCTTACGGCTTTTTGGATAGTATGAAACATTATAATTATAGTAAAAATGTATGAAAATTTTTTGTAAATGTGTTTTTTTATGTTTCTATTTATGTAATTTCCTTCTATAAATATCAAATATTTCTTACAACCACCCTGTAATATTTTGTCAACGTATATTGCTGCAATTTCTCTTCATTTATCTAACTTTTCCCAATACGAAATATATGTATATATAAATCAGCGTTATAAATCCATGAAGCATGCAAATGGTCTGAACGATTCCTAATTT
The DNA here is from genome assembly GCA_918026665.1 of Diabrotica balteata. Lineage (NCBI taxonomy): Eukaryota > Metazoa > Arthropoda > Insecta > Coleoptera > Chrysomelidae > Diabrotica > Diabrotica balteata. Next base: position 145,723,109 of record OU898276.1, on the reverse strand, counting down.
TAAAACGTATTGCATGATGGCGTTCGTGTCGTTTTGTGATAAATTCCCTTTTCTTAGTGAACCGTTACGATATTATTTAATATTGACAAATATTTTGATCTTTCTACAAAAATTGCTTACTTTTTATTCGATATAATTTTTTATTTCATAAAAAATAACTTTGCCGATTTTATTTATAATGACGTTATTTTTTTAATGAATTTTACATTTCAGACTAATGGCAAATTAAGTCGAATCAAAAAATTTAGAATTTCATTCCATTTTAATACGTGAACATTTTCAACCGATTAGGAAAAAGATTGAGTAGATAATATTTTTGATTAGTATTATGTTTTTTTATGTTAATTTGGATATTAACACTTTAACTATTTATCTATTTATCTGCATGAGTTGTCACAGCCTGGCCAATTGTTTTTTATGTTCATTAATAAAATGCTCTACATGTATGTGGTAATTCATATATTGACTTTTTTATTTAAAAAGAGCTTTGAAGGTTGTGTTAATTTTTGATACACGCAGTTCACCTAGACGACTTTTCATAATGTCATTAACCATTCATAGCCTATATGTATTGAAATTGATACACATTATTTATGAAACTTTATTAAGAAAAAACATAAGCAAACATCTAAACAAATTATTGTAAATAATATATTATCTATTAAAAAAAAAACTTTTTTCTACATTCAGTACCAGTACACCTAGTGTTGCAATGTTTGGAATTCTTAGATGCATGTGAGCCACCAAAGGATTTTGTCAGTGTGCTGTAACATATAACACATTGTCCTCTTTTGTTATATTTTTCCAGCCTATGGTGTGTTTGTTGAGGTTTTGTAACATTATTGTCTTTGCTGACGACACGGTGATCCTTGCCAGTACAATAGACGAATTACAACAGGTAATGGAAAGAGTTTGTTCAGTTAGTGAGGAATACGGTCTGAGCCTAAACTTCAAGAAAACAAAGTGGATGCTAATAAGCAAAAAGCAACAACCTGCTCGACAATTACGGATAAGTAACATACTAATTGACAATGTAGAATCTTATGTGTACCTTTGCACCAATGTAAATGCAAAATGGGAACAGGCCACAGAAATTAAGGCGAGAATAGAACGAGCTAGAGCAGCATTTAGCAATATGAAGAAGCTCCTCATAAGCAAGGATTTGTCTCTTCCCCTAACTACGTCTAGTTAAATACTACATTTTTCCGATCTTACTGTATGGTGTGGAGGCCTGGACGGAGACGCTCACGAGAAAACTAGAAGCATTTGAAATGTGGGTGTACCGAAGCATTCTTCGTATATCCTGGACCGAACATGTCACCAACATAGAGGTAATCCAAAGAATCGGAAAGGAGAAAGAAATCGTAAATACAATTAAACCAAGAAAGCTTGAATATCTAGAACACATATTGAGACACGATAAGTACCGTCTACTGCAATTGTTTGTCTAGACAAAAATATACAGTAAGCGAGGGCCAGGCAGGAGAAGACACTCGTGGCTCCTAAATCTGCGGATGTGGTTCGGGCTCACATCGGTCGAACTATTCAGAAGCGCCGCAAACAAGATCAGAATTGCCATATTTATAGCCAACGTTCGCAAGGGAGAGGGCACGTAAAGAAGAAGATTGTCTTTGCAAATAGCAGTTACTAATTCTTCGCGAAATTGTGTTTCATCCATTTTTGTTTGCTCAAAGCTTTGTTGTACAGAATTAAAGCATTCACTACGGCTGTATTTGTCAATAATTCTATTCCCACTTTCCGATACCATTTTATAGAACTTCTAATGGGAATACTGTAGTAAGCTTTTTGATCAGAGTCGTCAATGTAAGATTTAGCATAAATATATTCTACTATTGTAGACGGTTTTCTTTTTATTCCTGATTGTGTATGTATGTCGACAATTTTTAGACAAGATTTTGTAGTCAAAAATGTTACCTCTCTTTTGTCGATTCATTTTCCTACAATAACTTTTGTGTTGCTCTGTAGCGTCATCATACTTCCTTTATTTAGCTTTGCTTCAAACGCCGACTTAGGATTGTATTGCCTATTTTTACGAAGTGTTCCAATTAGATGAATATTGTTATCATTTAGTTCGTGTGCCAAACTGACACTGGGGTAAAAATTGTCAGTAACCAAAGTTCTTTCCGAGTGTAAAAAAGGTTGCATTAATTCCATGACCACTAGGGATGCTAGTAAGTAGATGTGTAGCCGCCATTTCCGCAGAGTTTGAAAACTTTTATGATAAATTTATTACGTTTGCCAGGTATAAACTGTAAAAATGACAAACGTCCTCTAAAGTAAATTATCGATTTATCAATGCCTATTTATTTACCTTCTACCAAGACAGATTGAAGAAAACTTCTATTGAACGCTTGCAACAATGGTTCAACTTTGAACAATCTGCGTCCCTCGGGACAAACTTCATTATCTAAAAAATTGAAGAAAGCCAAATTAGCCCCAAATCTACACCTTGACATGTTTGTCGTCTTGTATATTGAGCAATGGTGGATAAAGGTAGTGCTCTAGTAATCTCGTAGTCGCGGTTTTGTATTCAAACCCATCCATATTAAAATTCCCAAAAATTTTAATATTTCTTCTCTGTAAGTATCATTCCAGTTAGTAAGATATAAATTTGTCTTAACATTTTCACAATTTATAGCATCAATAATTTTTTGTTCGGCATATCGATTTGTTTCCTGCACTAAAATATCGAGTATCTCGTCTGTTGGGAGCAGTCTATAAAATGTTAAAGCTGTATCATTTTTCCTACTTTTTACAACTGTACCAAAAGAAATGTATTCATATATAACATTGAATGAATTCAAATTTCCATCAACATTGTTCCATGTAACATTTGCCTGTAAATTCCCTATATAAGAATTTACCATATCTATATTATTTAGATCTTCAGTTTCAGATTCACTTTCGCTTATTTACAAATTCAACTGTTCGTCTTGAATTCTACGTGGACTTGTAACATTATCATTCTAAAATATTTCAAAAATAGAAACATTTAAAATTTATACGTAATTATAAACTTACCTTAAGTGTTTCCACTTTTTGCCGTTTTGTTTGTGGTTCACAATCTGAAGAGTATTCACTGTTATCGGAAATATCAGTATATAATGGATCGGCGTCTGAATCATCAAATTCAAAATCACTTATTTCGCTAAAATGTTTAGCTAGATGCTCTAGTTCGTGTAAAAAAAGGTATCTCTTATTATTTTTAGAAATTGTACATAAATAAACCCGACAACAATGAAGGACTAACAGTACTAGTATGGCACTCGACAATTTTGGGTCTCCAAATTTTATCTACAATGTTGCCGATTTTAGTATGCTAGGATTACCGAACTAACATTGAAAATTGGATATTACAGCCTAAAGGAATGATAAGAGGAGATAAGATAAGATTAAGAGGAGAATGGGAATGAACTCCGACATAATAGACTACATCGAACAAAGATGTTAACCTGGTACGGACATGTCAGAACAGCAGACCAAAATCGGTGGATAAATAGAATAACAGAGTGGAGTCCGATAGGAAGAAGAAAGAGAGGCAGACCCCGAAGGTCTTTCAGAGATGAAGTGGACGAAGCAATGAGAAGAAGAAACCTACAGGAAGCGGACTGGCTAAACAGGAAAAATTATAGAAAACGGTTGAGTGAAGAAATACAGTGAAAAGTGTGGAACTCCTTGTATATATATATATATATATATATATATATATATATATATATATATAGGAATGATAATACACGTATATAAGTACACTAAAACTGCGTTCGGACCACATACACCGTCGCTGGAAGGCATTCTACCTTCGTGTATCAAATTTATACACATAGGCTTAAGGAGAGTACTTGTTGTGTATTTTGTATGATACACATAGAAGTCAAAGTGTTATGCAAATATAAGACATTTACTAATAAAATGCATACATTTACTAGTAGTAAACAAAATAAATATATATATGCTTACTAGTAAAGTAAAATTTTCCTATTCTCTTTTGCTGAGTTCTCCTGATTTTTTTTTGAAAATTCACTGGATGTAAATTATATTGCGTTCTTGTAATGTAACACAGCAACCTTTAAAACCATATATCATCGTTAGTGTCCTAACGCTTCTATTACTCTTTATGACTAATTAAAATTCAAGACCAACTTCGGTGTCGTTTTTTTTTTGTGAACTTCGCAAGCTTCAATTACAAAAGTGGCTATTGTGAAGGCCCGAATTTTAGAAAGGATATTATTTTAAAGTGCAAGTCAAACTTGACGAGTTTTATCGGGTAAAAAGGGAAAATGGGTTTACGTCTTTTATATGAACTTTCCACTGTATTTTAATGATTTATTCTTAATGAAAATTCGAGCCTACGGTTCTTCTCGAGCACGAATCCATTTTAGCGCTTTTAGAAAATTTTGAATTATTACCTGTTATGTATTTAACTTCGAAATATAACATAGAAAATGTTTTAACGTTGGGTAACTTTGCTTAAAGAGGGCTCGGAGGAAGTTCTTGTATATTAATTGGATAACAACATAAAGTATCTTCTTTGTACACTTTGCTGTACGCTTAGCAATTTGCAGCTGATCCCCGAATAAATTTATTTTATCTTAAAACTTGAAAATTTTGAAATTTATGTTACACAATGCACTATTTAAGGTTTTAATTAGACAACCATAATAACGTACAGTAATTAATCATACCTCAATACTTTTTATAATTGAACAAATTGATGATAAAGTTTATTTGGTTTCAGTTACAATATATATATAGCCGATAAATATGTTAATGCATATCATACGGATTTGCAAATATAAATTATTTTAAAAGTGTAATTAATATATAACAAAAATTAATCACAATACTTAAAACTACTCTATATTAATTTTAGGCTCCCATGTCAGAACTCGTTTTTAAAAGTTAAATAAACTATTATTTTAACATTGGAAACAGACTTCACGTCGAACCTTTGTCGTTAACAGACGTGTTTAATAGCTAGCCTAATTACATCTAGTTTTTTGCGATAATATTTATATTCAGTTGATAAAATTGCAAGAAAGTGTAGTGTTAATATAAAAATAAATTTGAACTACTTGGAAAAAAACTGTAAGTAGTATTTATTATAATATAATTAAAGATACTTATATCAAAACAAGTTCCTGCTACCGGATTTATCAACTCCACAACTTTTGGTACCTCATTACCGATTCTGTTGTGACAAACAGGACCGTCTGAAGAATAGAGGTACCAAAATATAAATAATATTTTTAAAAATGGATGAAGATTCTGTTGGTTCTGTTTCTTCTCCTAACAATAATCAACCATGTTCATATTCCAACGCTGTTACTTCATTTAAATATCCAACCAAAAACCAAGCCATTGTCCTATCTGCTCTTAATGGAATAAAAATAAATGAATACGTGATAGCAATAGGAAATATAGTAAAACCAGAAAATATATTATTTGCATCCCGCATCTCAAATAACAGAATTTGTATTTATCTCTCCAATACCGAAGTCGTCAATACATTGCTGAAGACACATACATCAATATCCATTAATGATTCAGAAGTTGAAGTAAGACGTCTAATTACTCCTGCTACAAGACTGGTCATCTCAAATGTCTGTCCCACCATACCAAACTCAGTACTTGAAGTTGAGCTGAAAAAATTAGGACTTAATACTGTATCCCAGATGACTTTTCTGCGAGTTGGAATGCCGGACACTGCCTATAACCATGTTTTAAGCTTTCGAAGACAAATTTTTATAACTCCTATTAAAAATATCACTATCCCAGATTTCATTACAATATCCTTCGACAACACCAACTATCGAATTTATCTATCCACTGACTTAAATTGTCCTAAGTGTATGTCAAAAGGTCATCTCGAAACAGACTGCCCTGTTCTATCACAATTGACATCAACTGAAACGCCCATTGAATCCCAATCTACAATATCACTTCCGTCTAAACCTCAAAATCTTACAACAGAAGCAGAAAATCCTATTAATAATACCACTAACTTTCAAATAACAACAGAAGATATTCACAACGAAACGACAAAAAATAACAATCCTATTACTTTGAACACTGATGCCTCCCATCAAAAAACAAAGAGACAAATATCTACTGACTCTCCTGAGATACATGAAACGCCACCCGATCCAACAATTTTTACCAAACCCAAAAATACAATTAAGCGGCCAAAATCATCACAATCTGATATCCTCGAGTCACTTGAATCTATTAAAGGTAAAATCGAATCTAAATACCCGACATTTCCTCTTAAATTTACAGTTCTTTGTGACGCGATATGTAACGCATTAAACTCAAATTATCCTACCCCCATAGTAGAAAATTACACAACCGATATAAGTTCTTTTAAAGAGATACTTCTATTCGCCCACGACCATATTCCTGATCGCAAAATAAAAAATAAACTAACAAGACTTCGAAAAAAGATACAATCCTTAGTTACCGATTCATCCTCGGATATTGAAAGCGATAACTCCCTTTCCCACGTTGTAAAATAAAATGGATAATACATTTATATTACAGTGGAATCTTAATGGTTATTTTAATAATTTAGAATCCCTTAATCTACTTATAAACGATCTTTCTCCTCTTATAATATGTTTACAGGAAACCCACCTTAAAAGTAATAACTTTAATATAAAAAATTATTCCCATTTCCTTAAAAATCGAGACGCAACATATGCTAGTGGAGGTGTTGGTATTTTTGTAAAAAATGACATTCAGACCAAAGAAATTAAGCTACACACTAATCTAGAAGCTGTAGCTGTATCAGTGTCATGCAATATCAACTGCAGACCTATTAACATATGTAACATTTACCTCCCTCATCCAAATGAAAATGTACTTGAAAAATTACATCGCTTAATCGATGATATTCCTTCTCCCAAACTAATACTTGGTGACTTGAATTGTCATAATATCACATGGGGTAGTATAAAAACAGACAAATGTGGTAGACTTCTTCAGAAATTAATAGACAATCAAAATCTAATTTTAATGAATACTGATAAATCTACTCATTTCAGCTCCCACAATAGTACTTTTTCTGCCATCGATATTTCATTGTGTGATCACACATTAGCTACAAGTTTTTCTTGGAATAGTCTTGATTATCTATATAATAGCGATCATTTTCCTGTAACAATTGAAACCATTTTGCATGATCAACCAAATATTCCTGTTTACCAAAAATGGAAATTAAACTCAGCAAACTGGGACTTATATAGAGATCTATTAAATAATTATTTTACGAACTTTATTCTAGAAGATAGCATAGATTCATCTCTTTATCATTTCAATGATACTATAGTAAAATGCGCTAATATTGCAGTGGGAAAAACAAAACCTTGTAAACGAAAACCAGTACCATGGTGGAGTGAAGAAATAGCCTTAGCTATGAAATCTAGCAAACATGCTTTCAATGTTTTAAAAAGACATAAAACAACAGAAAATATTATCAATTTTAAAAAACTTAGAGCAAAAACTAAATATCTTATTAAGAAAAGTAAAAAACAAACATGGTCAAATTATGTCTCTACCATAAATTCATCAACACCTATGACTACAATCTGGAATAAAGTTCGTACATTAAAAGGTGAACAAAACTCAATTCATATTAACACTCTTTATTATAAAAACAAATTAATATCTTCCAAACAAGAAATTAGTAATATTATGTCAGATGTATATAAGAATAATTCAAGCAATGCAAACTTCAATCCCGCATTTTTAGATTTCAAAAATAAACGTGAAATGACAGATTTATCTATAATAGATAGTGATAATCCACTAAATTTCCCCATCACATATCAAGAATTTGAAGAAGCTCTAGATAAATCAAAAAACACTTCATCGGGTCCTGATAATATACCAATCATATTTATCAAAAACTTGCCGTACATAGGAAAATTAATTCTCTTAGACATTTTCAATCACATTTACCTTAATAAAAAATTTCCTTCAATCTGGTCTGAATCAACAATTATTCCCATATTAAAACCTTTCAAATCAAAAACTGACCCCCATTCCTATAGACCAATTTCTCTTACAAATAATACATGCAAACTACTAGAAAAAATTTTAAATAACAGATTAATGTGGTTTCTTGAAAAAAACCAATTATTAAGCCATATCCAAAGCGGTTTCAGAAAAGGCAGATCAACTCATGATGCCTTAGTAGCTATTGACAATATTATATGTGAGTCCTTTAGAAATAACCAGAAAGTAATTGCCATATTTTTTGATATAAATAAAGCATTTGATACTGCATGGAGATACAACATTTTACAAACCATGTCCAATTGGGGTATCCAGGGAAATTTTTTTGCCTTTGTAAAACATTTCATGAATAATAGGATATTTCAAGTACGTGTAAATGGAATTACCTCAAAAACAGAATGTTTTGAAAACGGTATTCCACAGGGCTCAACCTTAAGCCCCACTTTATTCTTAATAGCAATTAATAATATCGCTCAAGAGATAAAGCTACCTTTGAAAGCAGGTCTGTATGCAGATGACTTAGTTGTATATACTAGTAGCTGTAATATTACACTAGCCTCCAACATTTTGCAATCATTTCTGCATAAACTAGAAGACTGGTCCCAAAAGACTGGTTTTACGTTCTCAGGTGATAAATCTCGTTTCATCGTATTCAATAAAAGAAAAACTGATTGCAAAACAACACTTACTCTAAATGGTATCAACCTAGAACAAGTAGAGAGCATTGACTTTCTTGGTCTAAGACTGGACAGTCAGTTAACATGGGCAGAACATATTAAAAAGCTAGTCGTATCCTGCCAATCTAAAATAAATCTCCTTAAAATGCTATCAAACCGATCTTGGGGAGCGGACACCATAAAATTGCTGCATATATACCAATCATTAATCCGAAGTAAACTGGATTATGGTGCAATATGCTATTCAACTGCGAGTAATTATATACTTAAAAAACTAGACATTATACAAAACACATGTTTAAGACTAATTCTGGGTGCTTACCGAACTAGTCCTGTTTCAAGTTTTCAGGTTATCCTAAATGAATCTCCCCTATCAATACGAAGACAACATATTTCTTTAAATTATGCCGCGAGATTGTCTTCCAACCCTAATAACACAAATTATCCACTTCTTTATAAAATATATCCACCTACTCATTGCCATCAACAAATTAAATATCCACCCCTTAAAGAACGTCTAACGAGATACGGTTTTGACATGGAACAGCTCACACATTCTTACCCTACACAACGAACTATACCTCCCTGGACTATTAATTTCCCCACTATTGATCTATCCCTCACGGCCTATCCAAAGAGTACCACAAATCCCATAATCATTAACAAATTATATCAAGAACGGATATTAGAATACACTGGCCATAACAAGATTTTTACCGATGCGTCAAGAACTGAAAACGGACACGCAGCGGCCTATATTCTAGGAAAGTCTGAATATGCAGTTCGCATCCCTCAATTCTGCAGCATTTTCACGGGAGAAGCAATCGCCATTTTAAAGGCTTTAGACATGTGTAAGAGTCATGCAAGCTCAGATTTTCTTATCATTACTGACTCTTTATCTGTTCTTCAGAGCTTAAGGCAAATATATCCAGTACATGCTATCCTGCAACAAATACAATTAGCACTTTATCACCTACAAAACAGACACGTTAACGTTACATTTCTCTGGGTACCATCACATACAGATATCGCAGGAAATGAAAAAGTAGATGAATTAGCAAAGAAAGCTGCTACTGACGAGCAAACTGAAATTATGACTACAATTCCATTCAGTGATATCCAGCTCAATATTAAACAGCACTGTGTAAAAAATTGGCAACAAATGTGGAATTCTACTAAGGCTAACCTTAAAAACGTGAAAACTAGGATTGGCACTAAACTACAATTTCCAGAAAACAGAAGGCAACAAGTGATTATAAACCGACTAAGAATTGGACACACACCGTTAACTCACCAGCATCTCATAACAAAAGAACTACCACCTGAATGTTCCTATTGTGAATGTCCAATAACTGTTCAACATGTATTGATTGAATGTCCTCTTTATTCCTACGAAAGAGCCATCAACAACGTACCAGAAGAAGCAAAGAAACTTAAAGATATTTTAAACAGTAATGTATCTAATACAATCAAATTCCTTAAGGACATACGTTTACTACACAAAATTTAAGTTATATGTATCTCTTTGTAATTTGTAATTTATTATGTGTAATTTGTAATAACAATTTGTAATAACAACTGTGAAATCTGTAAAACCCGCTAATAACCTTTAATGGTTGATGCGGAAATTCTAAATAAAAAAAAAAAAAAAAAAAAAAAAAAAAAAAAAAAAAAAAAAAACATTGGAAACAAATTCCTTCTAATAATTTAAGTTCATCTATTGTATTTATATTAACAGTATTACGTATATCTAAAGTAAGAGCTTCTAAGTATTAACATTATATTAACCTTACACCATTGTATGGTACAAACATGTTTGATTATTCGCACACCTAGATCTAAACTGAGACAAAAAAATGTCAAAAATGTCATTTTTCAGTAGACGAAAAAAACGTATTAACTGCATTTTTTGTTAGGGAAATTATAACATTAAATTTAATTTAAATAATAAATATATTGTAAAATGTCCCCATTATCTAAACTACAGCTAAAAGTCAATATTTTTACCAATAATTGCTATTTTTTAAGTTGTTCCACTTTAGAGTGATGACTTTGTATAAAAAATAAACCACATTTAGACTTGACACAGTTTTTTTTATTAGAAAAAGATGTCGCATCCACCAAAAGGTTATTAGCGACGGAACAAAATATAAAAAACAAAGTTAAACACCTACAGATTGTACAAAATGTTTATGGCTCTAAGATTATTCACTATATTGTTACAGGAACAGTTTTGACCCAGAGCCTGTAGTAGAGTGTTTGGGATCTTGTAGCGCTGTCTTTCTTGGTCATATTTACTACAAATTGTTAGAAAATGTTCGACTGTTAATCGGACGTTACACTGATCACATATAGGTGGCTTTTTCTTTGTGAAAAGGTAGGAGTACGTTAATCTGGTATGTTCTAAGCGTAAACGCGCAACCGCAATTTGTTCTCGTCTATTGAGCGACGATGGAAACCACTGAGACACATTATTTTTGATTTTATTTAGATTAAAATTAGTTTGAGACCACTCATTTTGCCACAAACACCACACTTTATTTTTAAAATAAGCTTCTAAGTCACTAAAAACACACTTGTCTATCGGCTTTGACAAAGCACTTAAAATTGCCTCTCGTGCAGTCCTGTCAGCTTCTTCATGTCTTGTTATTGCGACGTTTGAGGGAACCCATAAAAATTGGACGCTTCTTCCATGTTCATAAGAAATAATAATATCTATAGAATATTTAGATAAAAGAAGCTGTAGCATAGGGAGACGATGAAAAAATCCATCAATGTTCCATTGAAGTATCGAGTTGAATGTTGTTAACAGATTCGGAGTTAGATGATACTGACAATTGTCTACAGAAGAGTCACTATCTAAGTCAGAAATCTCTTTCTCTAAATTGTTGTATAGTTTCTTTTGAAGTTTTGTTTTGTGAAAAAGTTTCTTTGAAAACTTGCTTTTTGTAGATCTATCATTTGCATATTGATAGCTGCTTTGTAACAGATGGGGTAAACCATCGATATCAGTTGTAAATTCTTTGACGACGCTAGTAGTGTCGAAGGAGCCTTGGACATTATCAATCAGTAAGGACAATTGGTGATAATTTAAAACGAATGGTGGGGTATGATTATCAATGAAATTTTCAAGAATTTCCCTTGTAGATGGGACTTTAAATGAGCGCGGTTTTTTTCGTTTAGAGGGTTTGGGTTTTGCAAACAGATTTTCTGATGAAATTATTGAGTCTGAAGGAGGCGTGACGATCTCACCAATACTGCGTTTTATGGAAGAACTTGTGTTTTCGGAATTGTTATTAGAGTTTTCACTTAGATGCTGTGGCTTTATTACATTTGGAAGTACTGGAGCAAACTCCTTGGTAGTGACAGAACTCGAGCTTGAAGTTTTATTTGTAAGATTGGTTGAAATGGTTGTTTCAGAAAATTGTCTTGATGTATCAGTTTTATTAGAATTTTCTGCAGTTGTATCTAATAAAAAAGGAGCTGATAGAATGGAGGATATTGCTTCCGAAAGTTGTGAAAACGGTATTGCTACTGAATGAGGTTGATTGAAAATGTTGTTATAAGTAGGAGCGTTAGTAATTTATTTGTCATGGAGATTTGTAGGTGTAGGTGATATGCTTGGATTTGATAATGGATAACTTGATGACTGCTGGGTGTTTGGTACCTTGTGTAGTATACTTATTGAAGCTGTTTGATTTGGTACTTCATTGTTTGACTCAATATGAGTTGATTCCGTTACTAAACTGTTATTGCATTGGGATGATATGTGTCCTATATTTTTGCAAATAAAGCTGGTAAGTGTACCTTGTGACAAAAATATGCGGTAAGGTGTTTGATCTAAATTTCTTAGAATAGAATCTGGAATTGGTGATGTTATAGGGATTATATAAACTTGCCTCCGAAAGCTTCATATGTGACTATATTCGGGGAAAGTCGAGCTAATTTTCAGAAATGATATTGGGGAAATAAGCTTTAAACCGATATTCTGTAATTCTTCAACTAATACTTGATGAGGAATTGACGGGCAGACTCCAGACAAGACTAGTCTTTCTGCTGGAGAGACAAGTCTTCGTGCTGTTACAACTTCGCCGAGTACTTCTATAGAGCCATGTTGTGTCATGAAGTTATCTACTACGGTTTTGTTTGCCAAATACATGCAGATTCTATTATGAGACAATCTAGATGAAAAAATAATATTTTTTGTGTTGATGATTGTGCCCAAAGGAATGAGATAATCCTGCAGTTTAGCATTATCGATGCAACTAAATACAATTGCTTGGGTCTTACTCGGAAAAGAGTGTGAAGCGGCTGATGCATAACTGTTTGTGATATTCGAACGTTGCTTTACTGGACTGGTTAGATCGGATGGTGTGTTTACATTCTGTGAAGTCATTTTAAGCTATTTCGGCGAAGGCCTTACTGCGACTCTGGTAAGTGAAAAACTAACCGCATGCTACTGTAAGGTACTTATAACAGCTAACCTCACAAAATGATTGTACGGTAGTATATACTTATTATTGGCGTTTTCTTTTCACACTAATAAAATAATAATTACGTACAGATAACTTAGGTAGTAGTATCTAGTATTTATTTTAAAAAACTATTTAATAAAACCACTTGTTTTTATTAAAAACTAGGAGTACGATATCAGTACAACTTAACCATACCTTGCCTCATTCAAAGAAAATGATTCTAAATGAGAGATAAAACATAACTTAATAATAAAACATCAACATGAACACTAAAATTAAACATCGTTTATAAGTACTATGACAAAAAATAATCAGATTTTTTTTAATGAACAAAAAAAAGAGACATTTTTAATCATAGTAAATAGAAGAAAAAACTTTAATGCAATGTGAGTCTAATAATAAATCATAAATTCTTGCGCAAACTTCTTACCGTACTTGCAGTCATAATTTTCTATGGCAACTTTGAGATCAATATTTATTAAAAATAAGCGAAGATCACTTTCCCTCAAAAAAAATATCCGTGTCTTATTATTAAACTAACCACCTGACAGGATATTAAAATATTAATTAACAAAAATTAAAATCTTCTTTTTTGTCTTTTATGCATATTTGAGGAATGGTGATGGAGGTAACAGTTGGTTGAATTGTGCGTAGTTTTGTATTTTGCATGTTTCAATGTGTTTTTAAAATGCTTAGTACGTTGGTCTTGATACTGGTCTTTAGGTCTTGGTGAAGTTGTATGTTTTCTATATTTTCTAAGGAGCAATTTGTCAATCAGGTTTGCTGCATGGTCAGCGTTCTCATTTCGATTGATACCAACATGGGATGGTATCCAGATGATACTTATTGAAACACCATTTTTTGACTGTTGTTGGCAGATACTTTGGATGCACTGTACAATGGGATGTATGGAGTATATATTTCTGATTGAGTCAATGGAGGAGAGAGAGAGTCGGTGGATATTGCTAATGGTTTCTTATTAGCAGTGGGCGAGTCTAATGCCTTGAGTATTCCATATAGTTCGGCTGTGTGTATATTGCATCTGGGAAAAAGCCGATGTGACGCTACTATTGTGTTTGAGGTACTGACGGCACAACCGATGGCCTGTTCTTCTTGTTCTTCTTTGGATTCATTTGTGTAGAGAATTTTGTCATAACGCTGTGTCTGTAAAGTTCCTCAAATGCTTGTACCAAGAGAGTTCTGGGCGTTTCTTCTTTTTTGTATCAGTTCACGCTGGTAAAGATAGTAGGTAGCTTTTTGGTCCACGGGGGAATTCTGCACATAGTAAACGTTGTGAGTTTTCGGTATGTGTTCTTTAGTAAAGTTTTTAAAATTTGTGAGAGAGAATGTGCTCGAGGGTGACTATTATCTGGGACAGGGTGGGGGGTATTAATTAGTTTAATTGATGTTTTTTTTAGAATAGCAGAAATTGTATAGAAGTAAAACAAAAGTAGACGTTGCCGTCTTATAAAAAGTGGAGGTTCTGAAGATTCGATATAAAGATTTTGTAAAGAAGTGTTGCAAATTGTATTCAGACATTTAAGGTGAGTATTGGAAGCAGATATGTAGATAATGCTTCTGTAAATTCTTAAGAGGACTTTCTCTTCTGCTACCCATTGATGGTGAGCTAGAATTTTTTTAAATATTGATTCTATTTAGGCAGTTTGTTTTTGTATTCTGTATCTGATCTCTCCATGTAAGTCTTTTATCAAATATTACTCCTAATAATTTGTGTTTATCAACCACTTGAAGAAGAGATCCATTTAGGTGAAATAGAGAAGGGTAAGTGTGATGTTTTCAAGAGAAGTTTATGACTTTAGGTTTTCCAGATAAAAATTTAACTCCAATTTCAGTGGACCAATTATGAAGATTGTTAAGAGTGTTTTGGAGTAAAGAGCATGTGCTCCTTGTAACTTTACCTTGGCAATAAAGAACAAGATCATCTGCGTATATTGACTATTAAAGGGGGAACAAGAGAGTTTATATCGTTAATGCTAAAAATTAATAGTGTGGGACTGAAAACTGAGCCTTGGTTGACTCCATTTTGTGAGATTTGTGATGTAGATGTTTTTTCGTTTGCGACTACTTTGAATGATCTCTCTTGTAGGAAATATGTAGTTTCTTGCAATAATTTTTATAAAGGTGATACTATTATCCGTTAAATTAAGTTGCTCAAGTTTTCCAGCTCTGTTTATTGTGTCGAAAGCATTTTCTAAGTCTAAGCAACTGTGATCCCGTCATTTTTATTTGACATAGCTTGGGTTATTTCTGTTTGGAGAAGTACTAGGTTATCCATTGTACTTCGATTGACTCTTAATCCCAACTGTGCTGCATCTACCAAATTGTTTTATTCAAGAAACCAAAGCAAACGTTTATTTATAATTTTTTCTAGTAGTTTGCACATTATACATGTTAGTGAGATTGGCCTATAGGCAGTGGCAGTGTTAGAAAATGAGTCATTTTTCCTGATCCGTATGATAAGCGACTGTCGCCAAAGACTCTGAAAGCTTTGGCTTAACCTTATCTTATTTTAGAGCGCAAGTAGTTTCAAGAGGATTCCTGCTTGTAGATGTTTGAGAAAAATAGACGGGATGTCATCAGGACCTGCAGATGAGTTTTTCATTGAATAACATTGCCAAATTTAACTCTACTTCTGTGAAGGCGAGGTTTATTGGATTGGTTTGGATAGGGTTAGGTGGTGATTGGTTTGTGGGGTACGAAATGAAGAGTTCAGACGTAGTTTTGTTTTGAAAGTATTTGGCTAGCGTTTCAGTTATTTGATTTTTATTGGTAATGACATCATATCCATTTGTTATTGCATATATTTTGCAATATTTGTTTAAACCCCTTATTTATTTAATTTTTGTCCATACTTGGCAGGAGGGGTATCTGAAGTTATGGTGTTAAGGAATTTTTTCCAGGATTCGTTTTTGATTTCCTTCAGAATTCGTTTAGACTTTGCACGCATTTTCTTAAAATGAATAAGATCTTCGATACCACAAGTTTTACGATATCTATTAAGAGCCTTCTTGTATTTTTTATTGCGAGTTTATAGGAGTCGTTCCACCATGGGACAGTCTTTTTTAAGGAGTTTATGGTGCATTTACCTATACCTTGGTCGGCCGCAGTTAGAATGCGATTTGTAAATTGCTCTATGGCAGCGTCGATGTTTTCCTTAAAAATTATTTGGTTTGAAAGATCTTCAAGAGTATCACTGAATAACCTCCAATTTTCTTGGGCAATTTTCCATTTATTTATGACTTTTTCGGGGATATGACTTGAGATTAAGATGGGGTAATGATTGCTATCATATAAGCTATCTAGTATTTACCACTGAAGTAGGGGAGCGGTTTCAGGATCGCAAAAACTTTCAGGTCCCTGTATTTAAGAGGTTGATGTTAGAGTTCCTTATGATATCTTCGATATGTTTGCCTCTCCTAAAGGTGCGCTGGGAGCCCCATGTTGTGCTGTGAGCGTTAAAGTCCCCAACTAAGATGAAATGGTGTGGCAGTTGTTTTATGCGGTCGCTTAGTTCTGACCTGAATAAGTTGTAGTTTGGAGGAATGTATATAGAACAAATAACTATCTTGTTGGGACACCATGCGGTTATCGCAGTCGCTTCTAGGCTTGTGTGTAAGTCACACTTTTGATGGAAGATATCGTTAGCAACAAAAATAGATGAGCCGCCACTTACTCGTCGGTGTGTAGGTCTTAGGAAGTTATAGCTAGTGTAGTTTTTTAGGTAGGGGCTTTGATACTTTGTGAAATTGGTTTCTTGAAGATAAATAAACTTGGGCGAGCAGTCCGATATGATTTTTTGTAAATAGTCTAGTCTGGAGTAAAAGCCATCGCAGTTCCATTGTATTAGTCTTGTTAGTGATGTTAGTATTAATAGGAGCTGAATTGGGAGGATTGGGATGGTCGTGAGCTGTCAAAACTGTAGTTATCTTCATTAGAATCGGCGAAAAGATTTGGACTGGGCGTACTTTCGAGTTCTTCTGGATCAGTGCCTAAGGCCTTTATCAGTTTTTGCTTAGACGGATTAGCCTGTTAGGCTGATATGACGGATGGATCTCTCCTAACCAGTTGAGTATAATGCTTGAGTATAATGCTAGTTAGAAATGTTAGAAATTAGCCCTGAAACATTTTCTGTAAACTTAAGAGCTTCAGCGTAGGGGTCACTACAGCCGAAAGTGTTTTCGACAAAGGCTATCAAGTTTGCTGGAGGAATAACAAGTAATTCTGAGGTTTGCTTAAGGCTTCTTTGATAGCGTCTTTTGTTAAATTGGAAAGGTAACGTTCTGACGGTGAACTTGTTCTGGGTTTCTTTTTTGGTTTTTTAATGTCTCTACTAGGGGGAGGCATGATGTCGTTCTCGGACGGATTTGCGACCGAGATGTTATTGGGAATATTAGTCTGCTCACTTGTACTCTCGATTTCGGGATGGCCACGTTTATGTGTTAGCGTTCTAGTCACTATAGAATTGTTTTGTTCCGAAGCAGACAAATGTGGTAATGTATTTGGGTTGATGTTAACGGCTGAGGCTGGGATGCTATCTAATTGGGTGGAGGATTGGGACAATTTGAGACAATATGCCCTGATTTCTTACATATGTAGCATTTCATTTTGTCCGTGGACCAAAATATTCTGTTTTCATTACGTTCGAATGGGATAACTAATGAAGTTTGCAGATTAAAACTGTCATCAGATAAAAACATATACTTACCTTCTAAAACTCATGATGTGTTAATATTCATCGCCGGGGATACCTGCTCTTAAAAATAAGACGGAGGAGGCCAGTTAGAGCTCAAGTTCTTTTATAACATTTTCTGCAAGGTCGTGTGGTATACATGGAGATATATTGGATATTATTATTCTTTTTGTGGGGGAGACTGAGGAGACTAGCCTGCGAATATTCATCACAGAGTTTCCTATTGTGAAAATCATGTAATATTTTAGAAGTTGTTCGACGAATTCTATATTAGTTAAATATATATAAATTGTGTTATTGGATATTCTGGATACTAATAAGATTTGTTTTGGACCAATAGCGTCACCGGCTGCCTTGACGTAATGAAAAAATTTCAGATTTTTATCGGCATGCATTACTATAGCTTGATCCCACTTTGGAAAAGTTGATCTAGGAGTTAATTTGGTTGCAGTTGCGTATGAGGAAGTTGAAGTAAAATTATGCTGAGTGTTTTGTGACATCTTGAAAAGTTGTGAACTGTGAGGATCTGATGTGAGAACTGTATTTGTTATCGGTACTCTTGTAGTCAAATGTAGACGAAAATTTAATTATTTGTTAAATTTAGTTAGGTTTTATGTATTTTCTTGCAAAAATACATATTAGGTGGGCCTATGCCACTGGAAGCTCGCCCTGTTTTTGAAGAAATTATTCATTTGCTAATTAACTAATCGATCCAAAAACAAACATGCAATAAGGCTTATCAATACATACGATAAAGTCTAGTCTTACTAGTACTTAAAAGAAGTTGTTATGTTTCACAAAAAGCACTAAAACTCGGAGCAATCCAGAACACTTTTTTAATATCTACTATTACGATCGAATCAGTATTAAAGTTCCATTCACTTCATAAACAGCAACAACACGATTCTAAATAATTTATTTATATTGTTTGGATAAACAGAGACAGAATTAAGTTTAGGAACAATTATATCCTAGACTGATGTAAGTCTGTCGAAAAATGAACTGGGAACATCTGAATAAATACGAAACAAAATAATTTAAGTTACTTACTGAAAAATAAAAATGAAAAATTAGTTTTAAACATTCTCTTATGTAATTTAAAACCAGTAGCAAAATATTAATTTTAATAATAACAAGAGAGTGTTGAATAACAACAAGTATCTAAGTTTTTAGCGTAACGTTCTTTGAAAGAACCTCTTGTTACTGTAACGATGCATCGATTATGAATGATGTGTACATGTAAACTACTGGTGCAAATTGAATTTTGATATCCAGTCATCTATTCTCGTTTTGTGCTGCCAATTTGAGTTGGCAACATTTTCAATGAGCAAACAAGTCGAGCATTAGTATCGCAATAATTTGTATCGTTCCCAAAAAGTTCCGTAGCTCGAAGAGGAAACGCATTAGCAAGGATTGTAAACTGAAGCGTACGCTAAAACATTGCTTCCATTTGCATACATTTTCTACACAAAACGGTACATTTGGTTTTTAAAAAGAAATGACCTTCCTGTAAGAAGACATTAACATAAAGACCGACAGTTACTTCACTTCCGAAATTTAGGACCATTGTTTGCTTGCTCTGCTTTTTCGGTTGGTTTTTATTCAGTTTAAAAAATTCCAGGGCGTACTGCGAAGGTAAAGGTTTTTGTTGTAATTTATGGATTTAACAGAATAGTACACTCAGAAAACATTTAACATAACACTTAACATTTTTAAAATGTGTATTTATTTTAAACATTAGTAGGAGACAATACTTTGGATAGTCAATAAATAGAAATTATAATGGAAGTTAGATTTTAACTCTTTCGTATATAACCTAAATTTTCTTCATAGACATTCGTCTTCATCTTTTCGTAAAGTCCAGTTTACTGTTCTTATTTTATTTTGTATTGATGTTGTCATTCTCCATACTTCCTCACCCTATAAGGTAATATGCACCACCATGCTCTGAACGATCCTTTTTCAGTGGCTTGTTTTTTCCATGCTATTTTTTTTCTATATATTTCCTCTGTCTGTCTTATAATTCATTGATTCGGGAGTTTTATTAATGTGTACGATTTTAAGGAAGAGTCGATTTTTATAATTATCAACTTGTGTTAAGTGACACGTTGTTTAAGCCACTGCTGACTTTGTCCAATATAACAACTTTGACATTGAATGCAATTTATTCTGTAAATTATATTACTCATTAGTGAATTTGGAGTTGTAACTTTTTTTTTTGAGAACAACCTTGAATTTAGAAGATTGTTGTATTTAATTAATTTAATGTTCGAAAATGTTTTGAAAAGTGGGACAATTTGGTCTGTTAAATTTTTTATGTAAGGTATTTTTTTGTATGAAATCGGTTGTGGATTACTTATTAAAGCTCTATTGTAAAAGTGAGTGTTATAAATAAGATTTTTTATTACCTGTTTTGGGTAGCCATTGTTTAAAAACATTTCAAAAAGTTTCTTTAAATTGACATCTAGGAAACTTTGATCACAGATTGCCATTATACGATTTTTCATAGATACAATTGTGTTGAATTTTTGATTTCGAGTATGATTAGAATACTAATTTATAAATCTGCCGGATGCAGTATCTTTTTGATACCAATCTAATATGATTCTGTTTTCACTAGTTCTTACAATTTTGGTATCTAAAAAAGGCATACTATTTTTATTTTCATACTGGACAGTGAATTGAATATTTTGATCGAGTGAATTAAAGATCGTTTGTACTGTCTAAGTAGGGTTTAATGTTATACTGCATATTATGTCATCAACAAATTTATAAATAAATGCTAGTGAAAACGGCAATTTTGAGATTCCAAGGTATAATAAATGGTCTAGGATAATTGTTGCTAAAATAGAGCTAACAGTACTACCCATTTGTGTTCCAAATATTTGTTTATAGAATTTATCACAAAAACAACAAGATGTGCTGTCAAATAAAAATGCTATTAATGACAGAAAGTCTTTACTTGATAAGGATGTATATATATATATATATATATATATATATATATATATATATATATATATATATATATATATATATTATATATATTATATATATATAAATAGAAAAGAAATTTAATCTTTGCAGATAAGTTAAATAGTAAACTCTTAAATATTGGGGAAATCTGCAAGAAAAACTCTAATGTGTATCAATTGTTTCGCCGAACGTTTTCGCCATAGAGAATTAATTTGGCTTCTTCAGTACTGAAAGAGAATAAGTTATAATTAGCTACCATATATTATCTAATAAAAAACATTTATCTTACCGTAAATTTTAGAAATGTAGAGTTAGGATGTTAAAAAATTTAGCTAGTAACAACATAGTGGTGTTTTTTGTTACTATGTGCAAAAAGTTTTTTTTAACGTTGAAAATGTATGGTAGCTTTGAACGTAAAACGCAAAGGTTTACAACCCAAGGTTAATCGAAAAATCCAATGTAACTACATTTAAAAGAAAGTAATTCTTTGAATTGTCGGCAATAACTAAATTTTTGATTGTTATAAAGTTTGAATGTGAGGTTCTGTTTTTTTCAGAATGCAAGCGCTGACAATTACAAGTAGTTCTTTTGAATATTTGTCGTTAAGGTTTATTGGTAAAACCGATGAAGTTAGATCCCAGTTTGGGGAGATATTATTTTAGAATTTGCTTAATTGAAATTCTTTTTTAATTAGTATATTGTTCATGTATTATTATAATAATATCTTATTGAGATGTATCTAAGAAAAGCAAGGGAATTATATCTTTTTTAGTTAATGAAAATTATTATTAAAATAGGTTAGTTATTAATAGATATATCAGTCAAGTTAGTTATCTGAGATGTTGTATTGTTCTTGGTATCTGATTTAAGTAAGAAGTGGTATATATCGCTTAGATTCTTAATGTCACTCTTAACATTGATGGAAAAATCGTTAAGGAAAATATAAGACATTTCAATGAACTCTCTTTTAGATTTAATAAATATAAAAGATTTATTCTGTTGCATAAAGTAAGGCCTCATATATTGCAAGAGCTTCCGCTGTAAAAATAGAGGTCTGGGAGTTTAATTTAAATGTGTGTTCTATTCATTACAATGGGACAAAAAAGCGCATCCAGTGCTGTTAATTCCTTGGGTTAATTCTCCTCTGTATTAGATGTTCACCCAGAGGTCTAGATTTTACACGACTATTCTCAGACAACTTCAAGAAACCAGCCGGAAAGACCTCCCTCATTTAGAATGTGGGATTTTTTAAAATATTTTAAATATTTTTTTTTTCATCATACTGTTTCATTTATTAATAAAGACTTGTCATTTTTTTTAATAATACTATATAATATTTAAGTAAGTATCAACTACAAGCTGCGGTTTTAAATCCTCCCTTTAAACTCAGTTGTACGGTTTTATGTGTACACATTTATTCAGAAAGTTCGTTATTGATATTTTATTATTGTACATTTAAACTTTGGACATCTATTCCGTGTCTTCATTACTTTTTTAGGACATTTATTTGAAAGCCAAAATATAAAGTTACATCTCTCGTAGACAAATAAATTATCTTTTTAGGTAGTGTCATTTAATGTTTTCTTATATTTTATTATTTGTAAATTCAGACCATCAAGGATCAATTTTGTATAACCAGGGAATTTTTTTTAGTATATAAGTAACAAGGTGGTGGGTAGCATATAGTATTAGACTGTATATATTTGGAAAGGTATTAAATTTGTGGTGAAGACTAAATATTTCAATTAATACCTGTTTTCCTTTTTTATTTTGGTAAACAGCTTTACAAGATACCTTGGAAAGTACGTTAATTCTTGCCTGGCGCCCAATCATATTTTAGATCAACTTTCATAGTTTATCACTTTTATTTACATTATTCATTCATGTCATTCATTTGTTATTCATATACTCATTTTACTGTCTCTGTAGGGCATGCAAATTGGCCGAATTTCCTTTTGAGTGTCAAGTAGTCACTTTCTGGCACACTCTGCTTGCTAGCTTTAATTTATTTGTTTTTTGTCACATTGGCGTTCTATTGTAATTTGTTATATTACACATAGGCATGTTGTTACATTCGCGTCCTACGCTCCATACACACATTTTTATTATTTTGTTTATTTTTTTTTATTAGGTAAAAAAATTCTTGGCCACCTACTTTTTAAACCCAAGTGTCTTTACCCGTAGTCAGAACAGAAGTCCGCGGTGACCACTCGTTTGTAGTTAACTAAGCATGTTTGCCAAAATGGCCGCTGGAAGTCGCTGTTTAATACCAATTTAGAATTTAAAAATTAAGAGAATTATTAAGGGGATATGGATTTAAAAATTTTATTTAAAGTGATTAAGGAATTATTAAAGTGACGGACTCGTTACACTTGGTCTCCTGCTTTATTATGCATTAAAATTATAGGCATTGTTTCATTCTGTTGGAATATTTGCGTTGTGACGGCAGATATTGAAAAATAATTTAATTTTTTCAAATAATGAATCCCCTCCAATTTTTAATGCTTCTGGCCCTATTTATCTTCGTCTGGGGTTTTCGTAAGTTGATTTCTTTCATGTTTGTTGGACAATATTTAATTTGAGCCTGTTGCATTGTGTTGACTATTTGTTGGTTAAGTATATTGATGTCTGTTATTATTGTATCTTTCAATGAATTATAAATGTAGGAAATATTTTTTATATTAAGTATTTAGCATAGTTTTATTTGTTAAGTACGCCACAGGTCGCCAACGCGGGGAAAGGGACAGGAAAAATATAGACAAAATCACACAAGGTCACATGAAGGTTAATTATTATGCAACGCCCGCCAGAGAAAAGACAAAAAGACAAAGACGAAAACAATTAACGACGAGGGTGTCCGATATTTTAATTCGCAGACTATTATCCGTAATCTTGCAATTTTGTGTACCTGTAAATACCATCCTTACAGTCTATTTTTATGTAATAAAGACGTCTCGTATGGATCGCGGATTTTTATTCTAACGTTAGTACCCTTTCAAATAATAAAAGAACTTTAATTAAGATCTACATGAAGATATTATATTGATTAAGTGCATATACTTGGGTTATATTTATTTTATGTTTTAAATGCAAGTTGAGAGACAGAATCAATACTCGATCAGAGTAGGAAACAAAGCTACAAACAGCTTTTTAAGAATTCTTATCAACTATAATGCCAACTCCCTGCCAGTGGTTAAAGTTGTTCTTACCGGTATAATACAGTGTTCCATTTTTGTTGTTACATTTTCCTGATTCAGGCCATAGTATATCGCTTAGCCCCAGTATATTTATCTTTATTCTGCACATTTCCGACACAGTAATATCTAGTTTTCCAGATTTGTATAAACTTCTTACGTTCCATGTTAAAATTTTTAAGGCTACAGAGTTATTCTTATTTGTTTGACAGGGATTTACTTGGATGACAACCTGAGAGGCCCTTTTGTCTAAATCTGATTGTCTTCCCCTGCCGGATCTTTAAGTATATAGGCCGGATTCCGAGCTCCATAATCATTAGGTAAATTACCGACAAGTGGGTCGATGACAATATTTGCTAAAGATATCCATGCGGATCTTTAATGTGGTAGTCAGTCCGTGGCTTTTCACGTCTCCATTCCGTTGAAATTATATCTTAATGTAATAACCTTGATAGATAACTCTTCCTATTTCGGAGTTAATTTCTCAGCTCCAACAAGTGGGGATTGTTTATACCGATAATCATTTGGTTTATTTAAAACTTGTAGTGTCCAATAATAGATCGATCTAGAATCATTTCCCTTACTATCGATCTTGGTACTGGTGATACCGTTGCCCGACATCGGAGTAGGGTATGGGAAGGGAAACTTTGGTAATTAGATAAGAGAATGGATTTAATGCCTCCTTATAATTTATCCTAGGTACTAGGTACTAGGAGATTATACATGCTACCATTTAAAGTTATAATTTTTTTCTCAATGAAGTTGAGTGTTTTTGAATTAAATTTGTATTATTTGCTAGTTTTAAATAAAAAAAAACTCAATTTTCTTTACTCTTTGTTACAGCCAATGGGTATGTATCCACACAAATACGAATGGGCAAGCGCCAACCAAGAAAATGGTGATTGTTCAATATGGGTAAGAGCAGCTCAATTGGAATTTGATGACGGCAGCTGGGAATGTCAAGTTACGGCGAGTGATTTTCATACCCAAGATGCACTTACTAGTCATCCTGTTCGTTTGGTAGTGAGAGGTAAGTCTTTTTATGCTAAAAGTATTAATAGTAACCAATAAGTCGTCTTTTCACACGAAATTAGTTCATTAGTAGTGTCTAAGTTTCTTCTTCGACTTAAATCGGTAGTTATTAATAATCCTTTAAATATTATATTTATTGAATGATTAATAAAGACAAAAATAAGGTTAGTTTTCTAAGATTAAGAATTTTTTTCTCTCGTCACTCTACCATAATTCTATAAATTTTTACTATGTGGGTGATCAAATTAATATGATCAGTTCAAAAAACTTTGTATTTTGTTGTTAAATAAAGAATAAAACTGCATGTAAGCGTCTAATGATGTCAATATAATATAAAAATAGATCTTAAACACGTTTTTTGCAAAATTTTAAAATATTTTTTCTTTGACTTTAAATAACAATATTTTTTAATATTTTGTGTGACCTCCTTTAGCTTCGATGTCAGCTTTGATCCTTCTTGGCATGCTTTGAATATTTCTCAGGCAATCTTCTATTATTTTATCGTTTCTGTACCAGGTGGCAATAAGTCTCTCTATTACATGCTGTTTATTTGTGAAAGATTCCTGGGCAATCTTCCTCTTCATAAACATCCATAATTTTCGCTAAACGAAGTCTTTGATTTGTGGAATGAGCTTTCTTTCAAGAGCTTCAATATACTGATGTTGATTCATCATTCCATTTACAATGTACAGCCTCCCTGTGTCCTTACTGCTGATCACAGACCATACCATGATCTTAAGAGAATGCTTTACTCGCTCCACTATGCAATCCTTGTGATATTTTTCACCCACTCACCTTGGAACGACGGTCGACTTATCCATGAGTATCTCCACTGTAGAGTCATCTAAGAAACAAACCTGTGAATAAAAAAAACTATAAGATTTTGTTTTTCGGATAAAAACAATGGTTATAGGGATTTAAACTTTAGTAGTGACGCAATTTACTTTATTCCAAGCCTCAATTGTCCAATTTTCGTGTTCTTTGGCCCGTTTCAGTCTCTTTTTCATTATTGCGGTGGTCAACTTTGTTTTTTTTTGGTAAGGCGACATAATTTGAAACTTTGCTCAGCAAGCCTTCTGCGGACTGTCATGTCAGAATCTGGCATCTCAGCTTCACAAATAAGTCCCGTGAGGATTCTTCTTGGCTTCTTACTATTGTTTACGAAGATATCCCTCATTTTTATTTTGTCTCTGGGTCTAGTGATACGTTTTCGATCACATTTTTGAGCACGCTGGTGAGTCGGGGGTTTGTTGGTATCAATTTGTTTCTTGATATTGCTTCCTGTTGCTTGCGCTACTTGGCATTGTTGAGATATCTGACGTTGGGAAAGCTTTGTATTCAATAAAAGTGTCTTTATCTCCACCATTCTAGACACAGGGACGTCTTTAGCCTTACCCATTATCATTTTTTTTCTCAAAAATTAAAATGTTCCGAAAATGTCTTTAAAATTAAAACTGGTAGTTACTTTTCACTAACAATCACCACTAATACATTAATAAAACATACTACAAAGATAAAACGATACTAATCTTTTAAAAACAATACAAAAACATACAAATTCAGTTGTAAACTCCAAGCGCAAATTCACCCAAATGTGTATGTTGTCACGTAATTTGACACAAATGACAGTTCTAGAGCTGTAAACGTCAAAAAAGTAAGGTTATTAGTGACAAAATATATTGCTATACCTTAATCGTATAGCAGCATATGATTTTATTATAAAATTTTTAAACAAATTTGAAAAACTTAACTTTTGTGACTGATCATAATAATTTGATCACCCACTGTATGTTAAACAGTTTAGAAATATTTTTAATTTTGATAAGTGACCTAGTATTTTCTAATTGGTACAGACAAAAATACAAATAATATATGTTTTATTCATACCTGCAAACCAAGCTGCAACAAGCTATATTGCAGAATATGCAGCCGGACTCAAACATCTCTCTTTTTCGCTCTCTATCACTAATTTTACAACATTTCAGCACGCGTTTTACACTCAAATTCGCCCACCCACATTTTGCTAACATATCCTGACCTGTGCAATTCAGTGAAGCGGAAATATGACTAATTTTACTTGATATATGAAGGTTTAATGCAGACATGATATGATATGGACATTAAATTTTGGTATTTCTGAACATCCCTAGTTTTCCGCCGAACAAAACCAATATGAGGTTTCAAATGTAACTGTGAGATTTAATAAGCCCTTTTGGGTAAAATATTAACCGCTGTGGTATTATTAAAAAGTTTAAAAACCGGCAAACATCATTGAATTTGATACGGTTGTTTTAGTACATTGTTTTGAATGAAAAATGAAACACATGAACGATTCTTATGAGTTCGACTTTTTTGGTAGTTATAATATTTTTGAAATTAGCGCCTATTTCGTTTGAATAATTTTATTTTGTGTCCATTAGGGTATTGCAAATAATATCTTATTGATAAAATAAATAACGATGTTTCAAATTAAAAATAAATAAATCCTAATCGGCTTGGGGTACATTCGTATCCCGCGTGGGAATGTATGTCATCTGTATTATCGGTGGCTTTGCCAAATTACTACGCGCATTTCTCAACTCTAAGAACAGAACATCGAACGAAATGCAATGGGTACACGTATTTAGTTTCCCTGTAGCGTTGTAGTGGTAAGTACTAGTATATTTTTACTTCGATTTTGTTATAGTGTAGTGTTGGCTTTTTGCATCCGTCGTACTTTGAAAATACCAAAAGGATTATCTAAAGCCAAATTAAAGCAACTTATGTTGGCGGAGTCTGACGATGAATTGGAAGATCATGTCATAGTGTTTTCTGAAGGCGAAGATAGTGATATGGAGCCAGAAATCATTGAAAAATTGTCTGACGTGATTGAAGCCGATAATGAAAATGTTCAGCAAATTACAAACCAAGCAAACGTAATAGAAGAGCTTGTCAATCCATCGTATATATCTAAAGATGGTATGCATTGGTCAAAAATACCTTATCCTCAGACACGAAGAATTGTAAAAAATATTTTGAAGAAACAAACAGGTCTCACTACGTATAGTTCGAACTTTACCACTAGAATCAAAACATTTTCGTTGTTTTTCTCAGACGATATTTTGGGAGTCATAGTACTTCAAACAAATAATAAAGCCGAATAGGTAATTAGATAATTAACAAATGGAACGAAACAAATCCACCACGTACTTGGCAGCTAACTGATCATATAGAGATTCGCGCTTATTTAGGACTTCTGCTTCTTCAAGGAGCACTTCAAGCTACAAAAGATCCCCAAAAATGTTACGGTGTACCGATAAAAAATACGCTAGACCTGTTATTCCGGCAAGTATGTCACGTAATAGGTTTCAGTTGTTTACAGCATTTATTCGTTTCGATGACCATTCCACCAAAGCTGAGCGTAAAGCGCATGATAAACTCACAACTATTAGAGAGGTGTTCGATACTTTTGTGAAAAATTGTACTATGGCATATTCACCTGGACCGCATTTTACCATAGATGAATAACTAGTTTTATTCCGAAAGCGATGCCCTTTTCGTATGTACATGAAAAGTAAGCCTGATAAATATAGCTTAAAAATTTGGACCACGGCAGACAGCGAAAATGTTTACAGTATGAATTTACAAGTTTATATTGGAAAAAAGAATAACGCACCCGACAAAAATCAAGGTAAAAGAGTTGTCCTTGACCTTATTGAGCCACTTGGCTCTGGGTATGGCATAACTATAGATATTTTTTTACAAGCTTACCACTGGTCGAAAAACTATCAAAAAAAGGACTAAGCCTATGTGGTACTCTAAAGCATGTATTCCCAACGAGTTGCTACCCAAATTGTTCAATCCTGATCATTCTAGTAGGTTTGCTTTTTCTAAAGACCATACTATGGTTTCTTATGTTACCAGTAAAGACAAATCGGTTATTTTATTATCTACTGAACATTATGATGATGCTCTTGCTGATTAATATAAACATTAAATAACAAGCCAGATATTATACTGCACTATAATCGTACAAAAGGTGCAGTAGATACCACAGATAAGATGGTAAAATAATAGTCTACTCGTAGGATATGCAACCAATGGCGAATGGCAGTGTTTGGCCAAATATTGGATATTTCTGGCCTGAACGGTTAAATATTATGGTGTGTCAAGTACCCGGATTCATCTAGAGAAAAAGATGATAGACGTAATTTTTTACTAAATCTAGGAGAAGCTTTAGTAAAAGAAAATATTACCCGGCGATATAATGAGGGAGTACGATTGAATAAGACGTTGAAGCAGTACATGCAAGATGTCGTTCCACAGTTGGCGCTGGTGAAGATGCAAATTGAAGCAGCTTGTGAACGATCTTCAAGTGGACGTTGCTACTTATGTAGTCGAAATGAAGATCGTAAGTCAAGGCAATTTTGTAAACAGTGTAAAAATTTGGTATGTGCAGAACATCACATCAAGGAAGTAATTTGCACCAAATGCCATGAAACTTCAGACTAGTTTTCGGTCCAAAATTTATTTTTGATTCCTACAGTTAATTTAATTAAATGATGAAAATTATTTTCTTGTTCGATATACCCTTTATTGTAATAAAAATTTGTTAATTTAAGATTTTATTTAATTTCTTATAATAAAAATTAAATATAAGCATTTTTTTCTCTAGGGTACAAATGAAACCCACATGGGACTCCACGTAATTTTATTGACGTTGGAAGCCGATGGTTGAAAATTAATTTTTTTTTTATATAGGAAAGCTACTGGGGCGAATTATAAATGTTTTTTTTTAAACACTTTTTTAAAAACCACGAACACTCAAAATAAACTTTTATTCACACTAGCAAAGATTTTAGTTACAACTCAAAATATATTATTCAAACTTCAAATACAAATATAACAGATTATTATCACATTAATGCCTGACTAAAAAACTGGTTTTACAATGCTTTATTCATAATTATTACACTTGCTAAATTAGCTGTTTTAATCGCAATTGGTGTTGTAAACCGCCGGAATATTCGGTGCTGATATGCGGTAACTTCTTATTGAATTCTCGTGGTCGAATATACTGGATTCAAGCGGTCATTGCTTATGACTTATAACTCGCGTTTATGCACTAGGTAAATGCCATCAATTTTTTTTTTATTTTTTTCAATTGTATTTAATTACAGTTAATTTTTTAAGGGCTTAAGTGGGTTATTTAAATTAACTACTATCACATAAACATAGTGGAAGTCAGAAAACTTTAAAACAATGTCAATATAGAAAAAACATCGCACCCACCAAATGGTTATTAGCGACGGAACAAAATATAAATAATAAAATTGAATAACTAGAGAATAAAGAAAATGTTTATAATTCTTGTATATTTAATTATACTATCATAGGAACATTCTTGACATAGCTTCTGCTAGCGAGTTCGAGATATTGTTACGATGTCGTTCTTGATCATATTTACTACAATTTATTAAAAAGTTAATCGAACGTTACACCGATCACCTACGGATGGGCTATTCTTTGTAAAACGGTAGAGTGTGTTAACTTGGTACGTCCTAGATGGAGACACGCAAGCACAATTTGTCGCCTGTTTCCACTGAGAAACATTATTCTTCATCTTATTTAGCTCAGAATTAGTTTAAGGTGACTCATTACGTCACAAATAAAACACTTGATTTCTAAAATAAGCTTTAAAGTCCCTGGAAATTGTAGAGTTTGCAATTCATTGATTTTTTTTGGTGTATATTGAAATCCCCTCGTATATGTAAACTGCTGAAATCCCCTTATATATGTTTAAAAAAAACAAAGAATTTTTTCCATGCTTGTTAGTTTGTATCTTTCAAGTTAAAACACCCAGAAGTGTTTTCAATAATTTTATTTGCATTGCTGGATGTTAATGTAAACCACTTTAGAGTTGTTTACTATTTTAAAGATGTGTGCTTTCTCAGCATTTTCTTTTATTGTTTTATTCGAAGTTGCCTTATAATTTTTGTACGTCGTAGAAATGGAATCTTCTGCGTTTTAATTCCTGTTAAGTGTTTGTTATTTCAAGATGTGAACGAATTCTTAATATCGCCAATCTTACTTGGGTCATTGTAGGCGAAGGTATGGATCCAAATAGATTCTTACTTGGGTCGTTGTAGGCTCAATTATGGATCCAAATTCATCCGTCAAATTTGTGGTTTTCTGTTTTTCTCTTTATGGAAATATGTAGCAGTGAAAAGTAGTTTTGTGGCAGTTAATGCTTCAAATAATGTTTTTGTCTCGTTTTGTTTCTCCCTGTTTATCATCCAAGGCTTTTTGGCAGTTTGGAGATGGAGTTCTTTGTTACACAGAGAGAGTGAAGCCTTCAGTTCCAGTTATGGATTCGGAGGTTCCTGTGGCGTCTAGTTCCACAAATTTTAGTGCAGTTTTTTAGTGAAAAATACAGGATAAAATATTAGATTAGATGTACATTAGTTGAAAGAATTGCACACCCACACAATTTGTACATCTTTTTGCACATGCAAATATCTAGTTGACTATTGAAGATACTGCAATTGAGAGTGTTAATAACTATAAATACTTAGGAACATGGATAACATCAGATGTAGACCAAACCAAAGAAATTAAGACAAGTATTGAAATAGTACGTGCATCATTAATTAAACTTAAAAAGTTTCTTTGTTGTCGGGATATAAGGTTAGAACTACGCCAGAGAATGCTTCGGTGTTACGTGTTCTCTACTCTTGTTTATGGCTTGGAAGCGTGGACACGCTTCCTCCGATAGAAGATGAAACTTAAAGAAGAAAGAGAATGAATTTAGTGATTACTTGCACAAAATTTGACTATATAAAAGTGATATTGCTAAATACAAATCCCGAAATCGGTTCGAATTGCTCTTGCGCATGCTTCATCTAGTAGACAATGACGGGTGTTGGTTATGGGGAAAATGACAGACTTCATAAAATTCAATGTTCGGTCAATAAAATGAACGCTAATTTTCATCAATGTATGATTCCAGGCTCAACTGTTTGCATTGATGAAGCTATGATCCCATTTAGAGCCAAGTTATCTTTTCGATAGCACGTAAAAAGAAAACGTCTTAAGCTTGGAGTAAAGCTGTTTAAAATTTGTTTGTTAGAAGGCTATACTCATACAATTTAAATATACTGCGGTAAATAAAAAATTAATGGACAACTCATGAACTCATGAACTACATGGTCAAATTTATGCTGCAAAAAACATAAGACGAGTAACATGTGTTTTTGCAACGGATGTAAAGACGGGCCTTTTATGTGTTTAGAATGTATCTTTGCCAACCATGTTTTCACAAAAAAATTACTAAAACATGTGCAGCAAAACTGACTCTCTGTATCTAATTTTCTAGTTTAAAAATGCTACATTCTATGTTACCTTTGATTAAAACATGCTTAAAACTTTCATAAAAATAAAAAAAGTCGATGTATATTAAGTTTTTATTTTATTATCCCTTGTACCTTTAAAAATTAAAAAAATCGTCGGATATTTTTAGATGTCATAGTTCGTCGCCAGACTCAATGATATTCTCATTTAAATACACGGTTGAGGTGTACCAGCGACGGAATATGGTACACATGGCAGTTAAAGTGTAAAGTAACTTTTCAAACACACAAACATACGCAAAACTAAGGCTGGTAAGGGCGCTCATTTTTCCCATAGCCACATATGCATCAGAAACGTGGACCTTAAAGAAAGCGGATAAAAATAAACTAAACGCTTTTGAAATGTGGGTATACCGCCGCATGTTGAGAATATCCTGGATTGATCATCGCACTAACGTATCGATATTACGTAAGGTGGTGCCGACAGTTTTTATAACATCTTTTAATTTGTTGGATGTGGAATTCCAGTTACTCTGTCATAAGTTCTAATAGGCTAATATGTTCTATAATAGAGTTTTTATAGTCGTTTCTTGTTAGCATATGTGACACAGGGATACTTTCATGTAGTGCAGCTTTATTCGCAAGTTGGTCCACTGCTTCGTTTTCCTTGATTCCCACGCGTGATGGCACCCATAAAAAAGTTATTTTTTTTTGTTGATTGTAGTATGAGTTTATTTTTTATCAGCATTATAATTTTATTTGATGGATACAATTGCTGCAAAGCTTTTAGTGTACTTAGTGAGTCAGATATTATAATATAATGAGGTGCGGATTTTCTTCTGCAAATTTTTAGTGCCTCTAAAATAGCCAGTGCTTCTCCAGTAAATATGCTGCCACTCAGAGGGAGTCGTATTTTAAAATGGTCTTTTCCATGTATGTAAGCCGCTACTAGTCCTGTTTGAGTTTTTGATGCATCAGTGTAGATATGTTCAGAATTTTGATATAGGGATATTGTTTCATGGTGATTGATGTATTACTGTTGGATTAGTGAATGTTTTGGGATAGCGAGTAAGGAATGTATTTACAGTTGGTGGACTAGTTGACCAAGAGGGAAAGTTTTGGGTTGGATTTATGGTGGCGCTAAACTTCTCACAGTCGTAACCACTGAATTTGGTTCTTTCATGAAAAGGGAGTGTATTCATAGGTTTATTTTTGTAATTACTGATCATTTAGGTTTTCTGATATTTGAATGCATGAGATTTTGATGAGTTGGTGATATATGAGTTGCATAATTTAGTGACAATTGTTGACTTACTCATACAGTTTTTTACTATTTTTACACCCATATCTTTTTGATTAGTCCAGTACAGTTGAAATATTATATGTTGCTATAATTTTTTTTTATCTAAAATAATATTTTAAGAAACGCAAAATTTAATAATTGTAGAGTTGTGGTCTAGTTAGAATTTCGGTTATAATTATCGTTCTTTCATTTTTTATAGCTAAAAGAAAAACCCAAATTTCCAAGCTTTTTCCAATATCTGACCGTGATGAACATCAGTTCATAATAAATCATTACCAGTAATCTTTTCCAAGCTAACACAGAAACTTCCCGAAAATTTCATTCTTGTCTAAGCGATACAAAAACGGGTGAAAACTTCTAATGCTTCGTTGGCTGGAATAACCGTGGAACTTTTAGGCCATATACTCGTATACGAGAAAACTAGATTAGTGTTTCGAAGAGAAACCGCCGGGCAGAGATGATAGATTGAATTTTAATTAATGTCTCCCTAGGGACATGTATGGCGAAATAATTTTCGATCCGGCCAAATTAGCCGGCGAAAGCACGCCTCGAAAAGAGGTGATTTCATAGATATGACGTGAAGAGAATTAATGCCTTTGTAAACCTCCTATGAAACATGCTTATAAACGCAGCTATCTCGTTTCTGTTTTAAAAACAGTCATCTTTTCTTTTAGCTTTTGGCTGACTACGAAAGCAGTTTTATTATAACCTTATTTCTTTTTTATTATTTGTTCTTGTCTTTTCCATCGTATTTCTTTTATTTCTTCTAACTATAAAATTTACGTATTAACCTTGTATCTTAATAAAATTCTAAGAACAAATGTTTAGTTAATGTTAACTACTAACGTATTGTTGATTGTTTATTTTGAGTTCAAACTTAGTTTATTGAGCCAATAAAAAAGAATTATAACTTATTTGTTATCAAAAGTAAAATAATCCTTATATTACCTGTGTTCGATGGATTCAAAAGATTTTCTAGTTGTCTTTTATCGGGATAGAGAAGAAAAGGATAAGAATACAAATATATTATTATATTACAAAGCTTTACGTTTCTTTATTTTATATGAACGAATAAAACAATTATTAAATTCTGTCGTTATCTTATCAATCAGCATACAAGAAAATAAATCAAATTATTATGATAATAAGATTATAAAGCTACATACATTTATATTACGTGAAAAACCAATTTTACTTAAAATTTTCTTTACTTGAAAAAAGAAACCACGAAACTTTAAACTTTTGATTAGCCTAACAAAACCTCAGTTCTTAAATTTTAATGATAATGACCATGATGTCGAAACGATCCTTCACAGATATAAAATTCAATTGTACAAACACTTACAGTTTATTTTCTTCTTGAGTTGTATGTTGCAACATACCCAGAAAAGTCCAGTCTCCTCAAATATGTGATCTCCCCTTTTTGGCACCTCGGCTCCTTCTTTACGTCTCTGCATACCTCCTTCAGACTACACAAAAAACACCTGATTCACTTCTCCAAACTCCGCTACTTATTAATGACACCAGGACCTCCTTTTGTCAACTTGCTGCCGTAAGAATACTTTCACATATACTTTATAAAATGCACACAGTAGATACAAGGACCTCTTTTAATCCACTTGTTATCTCCTTCTTCAAACTATTCACTTCTTTTCGTTACGCCGGTATCCAAACTCACAAACCACATCCTATCTTGAGACAAACGACTGTTTTCTTTCGATGATTAAAATATGACTAACTTCTCCTCTCTCATGATCGACTCACCAAATTCCCATTTAAAAACGACCGTCCAATCAAAAAGCTTAAATTGTGTTTACCATGATTTTGGAAAAGCCTAATTTCGGTTTCAGAGAAAACTAAATAGCTTACTTTAAAATTGGTTTTTTTTCAATACATCATTTATACATATTTCAAAAGATTAAAATATGGTCATTTAATACTCGACTATACAAACAATGAAAAGATTAACTTACAGGTAAAATGTCTTCTAATTCTAAACAAAGGTTTTTTGATAATTTTGTTTGAAACGGAAAAAGGTCGTTTGCCAAACAAATTTCTATTCTTATCTACACTAAATCTTATCTTAAATTACTATATACAATTTGTTTATATTGATATCTTAAAATTTTATTTCGATGGATTTTTTTATTTATTTTTATTTGGTTGGAAAAGAAAAAGTATGACAGTATATAAAACATAGATAATAAGATGTATATTAACCCAAACATGTGGAATGTGGAAAGAATTTAACCCATTAAGGGCCGAGACAATAAACAAAGAGAAATTTGACAATTGATTTATTAGATTGGATTAAAAACACATAAATTAAGACTAATTTACAATCAAAAAGAATTTTTTTTGTCATGAAAGGAAAAACAGGTGGGTGCGTATTTTGGTCGAATACGCATACAATTTTTAAAAAAGGAACATATTGTATCTTAACTGTAAATTAAATTTTAAGATGAAAATTTTCGAAACATTCGGGGTGTAGATGCACTGTACACTTTTTACATAAATACTATAGTATTTATGTAAAATAATATAGTATTACTTTTGCACATCCGACATTTTCTTAATATTGTTCTGAAGCTATTTTCTTGTGGCATTGTAAATTAATTACTATTAAACTGGGAATAAGCCACAATTAAAGATAAAAATACGTTTATTGACGTTTCAATTTCCACTTCGGAAATCGTTCTCAAAATACAAACAGTAAATTAAACAAATTTTGTTTTTTGTTACATAGTGAAAAATTCTTCTAATAATTTAATTTTATCTGACTCATTTATATTGACAATTCAGACATACATTATGCATTTTAAAGTAGACGACCTTAAAATGATATTGCCAATACTGTTGAGTTGCGCTCCTGGGACGACTTTACTTATAAGATAGTTCATTCGATTACATGAAATCAACTTTAACTTGAGAATATCCGTCAGAAAAAAAAATCATAGCATGTAATTCGTCTTTAAAAAGACAAACACATGACATGATGACAGTAAAATTCTCCTGTTAGTGATTCCATAGTAAAATTATGAGGG
Organism: Diabrotica balteata; assembly: GCA_918026665.1. Lineage (NCBI taxonomy): Eukaryota > Metazoa > Arthropoda > Insecta > Coleoptera > Chrysomelidae > Diabrotica > Diabrotica balteata. The sequence continues at coordinate 145,686,332 of OU898276.1, read as the reverse complement.
AAAAACCAGGAAAAAAACCTCATAATACTATCCCGACATTGTAAGTATTTGTTCCTGAATTTAGTTTACCTTCAACAAACATCAAAATTCTGATTTTATATGTTACGTTATTTAAAAAACATAAATTATGTATCCTCTATATGTTACTGACTTACTAATACTGGTATTTTCTTATTAATAACTTCCTCTTTCAATATTGGTAACCAGATCCTACTACATTCTGCCGAGGAATTTGCGACACAATTGGCCTCATTTAGCATAATTATAGCCGCTTCTTTGATTTTTCTTTTTTTGCCATCCGTTTCTTTTAGGACTACATTTGAATTATTCCATTGAACCCTATGTTCATTATCCCATGCGTGTTTAGAGATTTGAGATCTATCAAATTCTCTATTTTTAATATAAGATTGATGTTCACTTATTCTAACATTTAATGGCCTTGATGATTCACCTAAATAAAACTGATCGCATTCACAAGGTATTTTATAAATGCAATTCTTTGTCCTTTCTTGTTCATTGTTAGGTTTGGTTTTGGACAAAATAGATCTCAACGTGTTTCTTGTTTTGAATGTTGTTGAAATGTTGAATTTATTTCCTATCCTTTTAAGTTTTTCTGATAGTCCTTTTATGTACGGTATTGTTATTTTCCTCATATTATTCCTTGTGTATGCTGTAGGATCTCGTTCTAAGTTGTTCTGTTCTATTCGATCGATTGTTGAAAATTCCGTTAGGAAATTTTAGAATCATTGGCAATTTTAAAAATTTTTGACCACCATACTGTCAATCATGTTAGTAATCAACGGCCACCACCACTTTTTTTCTCTTATTTTAATACGGTAATTCGCAATGCCATTATCATGCAGATCCACTCCACCCATGTATTGGTTATATTGGTGAATTACATTAGGCCGAGGGATAAGAATTTCTTTGTGTTCTTTACGGTTATAACGTTTAGTTTTCATAAGGGGTAAAACGTCACATGTATTTGTCATTACAGTCACTACTGAATTATCGTTCCATCTTGTCACCAAAACTGCTAAATTGGAATCGAATGCACATGTATATAAACCTCTTTCCTTTTCTTTCATAATTTTGTTTTCTTTTAGAGGACACTTAGCAGTGCGATTTTCTCTTACTGTTCCTGTTGCAAAGAATCCTTTTTCTTTCAATGGTCCAAAAAGAGCATATGACGTAAAGAAGTTGTCGAAAAAAACCTTATGTTGCTGTGGGTTTTTAACTATCGAAAGTAAATTCAAAACAACTGCCGTTTCTAAGCTAAAACTATTATCTGTTTTCTGAGTTTTTGCGCCATATGGAATAAATTTGAACAAATAACCAGTATCAGAACATAAACACCATAGTTTAAAACCAAATCTGACAGGTTTTCCACGGATCAACATTTTGCACGAATGTCGCCCGAAATATGGAACCATTTCCTCGTCAATGGAAAAATTTTTTGCAAAGACTTCAAATTGTGCAAAATTTCGGTTAATTATTTCAATTTGAAATGTAACCAGTACGCACCAGCACGGAACAAACATGGCATCCACGGAAGTTTATGTGATAATTTAAAAGCTAAAAACAATATGTCTAATGTGATAGAGTTCTTTAAGAACTGTAAATTATATCACCTGTTGTAATTGTATCATTTATCTAAATTTAATTTTTGTAATCATCCGCTAGTTTTTTTTTTGATATGATCTGTATTGAAATTTATTGAAACTTAAGAAAGCCAATTTTCATGTTATATTGGTTAAAACATTTTAAATACTTATAACAGGTTATAAATTTGTATAATTTTAACGAACATGTTGAACGCATTATAAATTTAAAATAAAATAAAGGCTGTTTCATTAAAAAAAAACAGGTAAAGTTCTATGGAGGACCCTGTATATTTGTAACTAATTTTAACTTATGAAGTTTATAGCTACCTCCCATTTTTCTAAACAATTTTTTTGGTATCTTCTATACTCGTAATAACCCATATAACGGACTTCACAAAAGTGGATCACCCTGTATATATTTATGTATACACATACATAGTATTTAATGAGAAAAGGTGTATAGTGCAATATTGACCCGTAAATAAGTAAAATAAATGAAAGCAAAGACTTGAAAACAAAAAAATGGTTATTTAAAAAACGTATTGTGATAAAAACATTCAATTTTAACACTGCAATTTCAATAATACATAATTCACTTTGTAGATTTTACCTTAACGATAAATCAAAATGTGGCAATTATCCCTGTACAATGTATTCTCAAACATAGGCCTGTTCCTTACTAAGTTATTTCTAGTAACAATTAAAGTCTTACGATCTAAATGGGCCGATTCACTTCATCAAGTTAATAGAGCAGTTACACGTAGACAACATCCAATCATTATTTGCCAACGTAGAAACAAACACACAATGGCAGAGGATCGAAGGCAAACACAAAAGATAATGAAGCGGTGAAATGGAATGTATTAATTTAGCAGCGAAACGTAATGGTACACATATGTAGTTAATGTAATGGAGGTTTGGTAAACTATGCTACTATGCTACCGAATAAGATTTAAGTAGTGATATAAAACGGATCATTTTGGTGCTTGCTGTTAAAATTTATTTTTTAAAGTTTTGATATTAGTTTTCAATGACAAATATTTTAGAATTTATTAATATTAAAACAATAAAACTTTGTACTTGTAATGTTTATATATGCAAGAATTTGTTTTACTTCTTTATATCCCATTCCTTGTACCAATGCTGGTTTTTCTCCAGTGAGAAAACACCTTTATTATTAGTTTGCAATACCCAGATTTACCTATGCGTCTCACACTCCCTTTAAGGGTAAAATCCATTCATGAAAGATAATTACTGTATCAGAAGGATTTTGATAAGTACAAAATACAATACTTACGAGATACAAAAAATTTCTTACGTATCTAGACGTTAATAGCTGTACTGCTTTTTGCTTGGTATTAAAGAGATGTTTATTAAGACCTAGCTGCTTTATGTTCTCTAAGAGACTCTTTGACATAACTTTAGTAGTAGAGAGAATAAAAGGTATTGTGTGGGTATTTTCCATTCTCCATTTTTTACTTATTTGTATTTTCAGATCTCTGTACTTGTCGATTTTTTCATCGTATTTAATACGCAAATTATTTTTGTTAGGTACTGACACATCTGTGTTCGGAGGGACCGCAGACGTTCGGATACAATTAGCGTCTCTTAGCAAAGACAATGACGTCGACTTTGCTAAGTATCAAGACAATTACTCTACACACACAAACACACACACACACACACACACACACTACATTAATAAACTTATCTTGATTGAGACTGGCTGAATGACAATTGTCCAAGCCAAAACACACACACACACACACACACAAAAAAAAGACACATCTGTGTTATTTTGTAGTAAGTTTAGTCACTAGTATAAGATCCGGTCTATTAAGTGCCATTGTTTGGTCTGTGAGCACATTGCGGTCCCTATAGTATAGTTGCCGTTTTCATGCATTCTGATAGGGAAATATTTAGGTCAGTTTGGAGAAGCCACAGTTTGCTAGCTAGTTCTTGATGAAGAATATTTCCTAGTCAGTCATGGCGTTCTTTGTAATCAGTTTCGGCAAATGCTTGGCTATTCTTCATAATATACAGGGTGAGTCATACCTATTGGGACATAGACTAACGACAGGTTATTTGGACCAAAATATGGCTATTGGGCCAAATATATCTTAATAAGATGTTGCTGAGAAAAAAGATACAGGGTATTAAAGTTAATATTTGTTTTTCGTTTTTTGATAATAGTTTCCCTGTATATTTATAAATTGCTATCAAAATTGGCACAGAGGCACATTCTTAGACAAGAAATAGTATTTTATTTACAATTCCACTATTAAATACCAAACTAATAAACAAAGTTGCAACTAACGTAAGGTTTCCGTTTTGACGATAAATCAAAACTAAACACACTTTAACTTAAAAGAACTCACAAAAACTCAAACTAAATGTTCTACGTGGTCTCCTCCGATTTCTATGCCTTTTCTAATTCTTTTTATAAAGGATTTTCGGACGTTAAAAAAAATATTATTCTGTCCCCTGTATCTCCAAATGTATCTCCAAAGTTCGTCTCGTGTATTAATTTTATTGGCATAAACTAAGGACTTAATATCATAAAGATGATTTCTAACAGCTAATGAAAACTGAGGTGGCGCTCCATCCTGCATAAACCACATATTTCTTCTTACATCCAGTGACAGATCATCTAAAATATCACTAAGAATATTTTCCAAAAAGAATAAATAAGAATCTTCTTCTTCCCAATAATGACTATTTCGCCAATTAAAAACCCCTCGTCTGGTAAAAATTGCTTCATCGGTGAACATAATATTCTTAATAAGGTATCTGTCATTACGATGTTTATTCAGAATACGTTGACAAAACTGTAACCGTCGTGGAAGATCTGTTGAAAGTAAATTTTGAACAGGAGTGAAGTGATAAGGGTGGAGGTTCTCTGTTTTTAGAATTCTAACAATAGACGACTGACTTACTCCTGTTGCTGCTGATAGTTGTCATGAACTTATTTCAGGATTTTTATCTACTCGATCCAAAAGTTCATCTTCTTGATTAGGTGTGATTTGTTTCGGTCGACAACCCCGATGTTTAGTGTGAAATGATCCAGTTTCACCTAAACTATGATATAATCTTGCAAAAGTTTTGTGATTTGGTTGCCTTCTGTTTGCGTATAACACTCCATACCTTCGGGCTGCCGAGCGACTGCAAAAATTTTCTTGTGCATAGACGCAAATCATATATCTCGCATTTCTTCATTAGTAAAATGATTGTGACGAGGCATTTCAATCAAAAAAACTAATAACTACTTTAAAAAAATGCAACATTACACTACACTGTTACATCAAAAATAAATTACTTTGAACAAATGACATTTACCAACAACAATTATATGACAGTCCAAAGCATACTTTTCATAAATGAAATTATTATTTGAAATCCGTTTTTAAGACTCTAAGCAGTTCGACTGCGTTTTTATCGAAAACGGTTGAACTTATCATGTTTAAACAAGAGTACCAATTTTACGTAAAAATGATGTTAACGTCATATTTTCTAAAAAAAAAATACTAAAAAGTTTCATCAGAAAAAGTCTACACTCAATTTGATAATTAGGAATAGTCCACGTAGCGCCTCTATGACAAAACGTAAAATTGTAATTAAAATAATATTTCTTTATGATTATGTAATCTTTATTACGTAATATCTTGTATGTAAATGTATGTAAATTGTATGTAAATGTATCTTTAATTATGTAATATTTAACACCCTGTATCTTTTTTCTCAGCAACATTTTATTAAGGCATAGTTGGCCCGATAGCCATATTTTGGTCCAAATAACCTGTCCTTAGTCTATGTTCCAATAATTATGACTCACCCTGCATATTTAATGTCTTAAATAGATTTTTATTACATGACCTATTTAGCCTTTTTACTGACTATATTTAGAACACGGTACTTATAAAATTGTACAATTTTCAGTGACAATAAAGTCTATTTCTTGTTCTAGTACATACTGATATCATTTGAGAATGTTTCCACAGTTTCTAGCATCTGATCTAGGTGGTATCGACTGGAAGCTATTAATTTTAACTCATCCATGTACAGTAAATGATTATTCTTCGTTACAACAGTTTTTTTATTTTTTGTATATTGTTTTTACAACCTGAGTTAGTGGAGTTTGGTAGCTGAGAGAGTCGGTTTATCGTTTAACCGAACCAACGTGTTTCCTGAAAAAGGCCCCAGTTAATTGTAATATCTTCAGCGTCAATGTTGTTTTTACCAGATATTTAAGGTGAATTTTAGTCTTCCACTTTATCATTATATGCTATAAAGGGTAACTATATTATTCTAAACTTTATATATTTTCAATATATCTGTAAGCCAATGATGCGATATTCAGTCAAAGGCCTTCTTGGACTTAATGGTAATAGTAAGAGGTTCCTTTTTTGATGTACGCCTGGTTAAAAACGACTTAATCGCTTATATGTTGTTCTTTGCAGCCCATAACACATTTAGCACATCTTTTTTGTTAAGCCTCTATGATATTGTTTTGAGAACAGTGTTGGTAGATATGCTGGGCTACACAGGATACTGTTATTAAACGTATTAATATTATCCAACTAAATCTATTACTTAAGTCCGTTAATCTTAATCGTTTTAAGCGATACACTTCACCTGTAGTTTTGTCTAGGTCAAGCAATAGCACTTGGCTGGCATTAACAAGTGGACAAAGTAGTCACGCTTTCGAGCAGAGAAAATGTATGTTCTCTTTAGGTTAAATCATGAGTTTATCAAATATAACTATGATTTTCATTTAATTCAAAGATTGTTAAACCTCATTTCGTAGCTAGGTTCAACTAGTCTTAAAATGTTTAATTGATGATGATTCGACTGGACCAAAAACGGTTTCAAAACATTGTAATCCTTTTAGATAGAATTTAAATATCTTTAATAAAATGTACAATTATACATCAAAAGTGTAACTTGTCTGTAAGTCTTTTTATTTCTATTTTTTTACGAATGATATTTTTAAGCCTTATCTGTTATTATGCGCAGGATATTATTTCAAAATATATAAAGGTATTCAAAGTTTACGTTAATAGCTGCACCCCAGAGCTCTATTTCGGATGCCCATACTATCTTTATGATTGATTTGTAAATTACAAGTTTATTTTTTATTTTTAATCTAGATTTTCTGCCAATCAGTCAGTACGTCTGGTGTAGTTTTATTTCCAATTGTTTTAGTTTTGTTAAGATAATTGTACTCCATGTCATACGTTATCAAAATGAATACCAAGGTACTTTACGTCATTTCTTTCTTGAAACTGTATACCATTCACTGTGACCGGTGGGCATATGCATATTTTTTTTCACTGTAAAGCTTCAGTGTATAAAATTCATTTGCTTTCATGTTTGATTTTTTCAGCCAAAGTTCGACGTTGTTGACACAATTTTGTAGTTTTTTCGTAGCAGTGTCTGCATTTTGATGTAATGCTAATATTACAGTAATATTGCGAATATGTTTCTGGAAAATCCATATTGTATAGTAGTTAAAAGTAGTTAAAACACATGTTCAAGAACCTTAGCGTTGGGTTATACTCAATTCAACTGGGTGCAAGTCAGTTTGTTCCTCTTGTTTTCTAACTAGGAATTATCTATTATTTGGATAAGATTGCAGATAATTTCTAGTTAGAAATCAAGAATAATACACTGACTTGCACCTAGTTGAATTAAGTATACCCCAACGCCAAGGTTCTTGAACATGTGTTTTACCCACTATACAATATGGATTTCCCAGAAACATACTCAACTAGAGTGAGTACATTCGCGATATTCTCTCTTTATCAAACATTTCTCATCCACACCTGAATGTAGGTTTCTCCCAATTGCTTCCATCCTTGTCTATCTTGTGCCAATCTAATCCATTGTTTAGCTGCCACTGCTTTTATCTCATCTACCTATCTTTTTTTGAGGTCTTCCCATGCTTCTTGTTGTCGTCCTTGGTCTTCATTCTAGAATTATCCGTGTTCATCTGTTGTCATTATATCGGGCTACGTGACCTGCCCAGTCCCATTTCAATTTTTTAATTTCTTCCACAATATTCCTATTCTTCGTTATACGTCTTATCTCAGTGTTTCTAATCTTGTCTTTCAGTGATATTCCAAGCATGATTAGTTCCATTGCTCTTTGCGTTGTTTCCCATTTTTTAGCAGATTTTTTGGTAAGGGCTACTATCTCCAAACCGTTGGTACAAACTGGTAGTATGCATGGCATGTGTTATACACCGTTTGATATAATGGTAGTTTGACAAAAGCGTCCCATGCCAGTTGTGTTCTTCTTTTAATTTGAGCATCTTGATTTGGTTTTCCTAGTTTATTGACATGACCTAGATAAACATATTTTTTTTAATATTTTTTATGGTATGATTTTGTATTGTTATATATGTCTCATCTCAGCTCAATATTTTTGTTTTGTTGCAGTGGATTTTTAAGCCTACCGCTCCTGAAACTGCATTTAATTGTTATAACATATCATTTAGTTCTTTAATATTATCGGCTATTAAATCTGTGTCATCTGCGAATTTCAAGTGGTTTAAGTATGATCTGTCGACGTTGATACCCTTGTTGTTCCATTCTAGTTTCTTAAAAATGTCTTCTAGAGCTAGGGTAAGTAGTTTGGGAAATATGGTGTCTTACTCCCTGTTGTAGTCTTATGAGATTAGTTTTTGTGTTTTCGTTTTGCTTTATCTGCATGGTGGCATTTTCATATATTTTTTGAATTATGTTAGTGTATCTTAAATCTACACGTGCATTTTCTAGAGATTTAAGCACTACCCATAATTTGATGGAATGGAATGCTTTATAGAAATCTACGAACGCCATATGAATTGGAACATTATACTCGATGCATTTTTCTATCAGTGTTCTTACGTTGTGCAAGTGGTCTATGGTACTAAAATGTTATCCGAATCCAGCCTGCTCGATAGGTTGATAGAAATCTAGTTTAGGTGTTAGGCAGTTGGTTATGATTTTAGTTAGTTTTTTAAATAGATGTGATTGCAATGATATTGGTCTCAAATTCTCGATGTTTGCTTTGTCTCCTTTCTTGAATAGTAAAATGACTTCGGAGTTGTATCATTCTTGAGGAATCTTTCCTCCATTGATTACTTTATTAAATAAAATATTTATTACCTGTTCCATTTTTTTGCCACCAATTTTCAATATTTCAACTGTAATTTTATCCTATTTCAACTGTAATTTTATCCTCTCCCGGACATTTATTCGTTTTTAGTTGATTTAGGGCCATTCTTATTTCATAGTCGGTAATGTCCAGTATTTCTTCTGAGCCGGTGTTAATTATTGTTTGTTCAGTACGTCGTTGTTGTGGTTGTATATTTACCGAGTATAATTTAGTGTAGAATTTTTCAATGGCCTCGCTTATTTTCTTTCCGTCTCGGACGGTTACGTTTTTCTCATTTTTTATTTCTATGATTTTTATTATGCCGCTTGAGTTTTTTGGTTTCAGTACTTTCAATATTTTATACGATTGTTAGTATAGTTTCTATGATCGTTCCTAATTTCTTTTTTTACATTTTTATTTAAACTTTTGAAGCTGTCCAAAGTTTGATCTGTTCTGTTTTGTCTTTCTTAAAGTAGTTAAATTGTATTAGATTGGAGTTTGGCTGGTTTAGAGTTTAGATCTTTTGGCTGTTTTCTCCAAACAACATTGTTCTCTAAACAATATCATAAAGCCTCGGCAGTTTTCATATTTGAGCATAGTTTCTTAACCTATGTTGTTACAGTTACTTTTATTTTATTGGCTAGTCCATTTATGTTCGTTTGTTTCAGTGTCTCTATTGATTTAAGTCTTGTGCTTAGCTCTTTTTGGTATTCCATTTGGTTTTGAAACAGGACATCGGTGGTTGGGTATCGTTCTCGTTTAATGGTTTGTTTCGTTCTACCCCAGTCTGTATTTTAATATTTGCTCTAACCAATCTTCCCGGTATAGAATTTGTTTAGTTCTGTCACGTCGGTGCATATGATTTTGTTATTGGAGAGTACGTAGTCTATTTCTGTTGGTACATATCCATATAATACAGTAATATATCCAAGATATATTACTGTTTGATACTGCACAGAACTTCGTTACTTTATAGGAAGCTCGTTTGTTTATCAGGAACGCTACACCGCCTCTGTGATGATTTTCTACGAAGTTTTTCTTGTATAGCTGGTGACCAGATTTTAAGATGGTATATGTTTCTCCTGGTAAGCGAGTTTTGCATAGTCCAATTATATCCCATTTGATATTTGAGGTCTCTTGTTCTAGGTCGTCAAGGTGTCCTTGGGTCATCATAGTTCTTATATTGTAAGTGGCTATACGAAGCAACGATGGGTAGTTTTTCTTATTAGATTTAGTCGAATATTTGTCTCTTCCATGATCTATGAGGCTGACTGATTGCTAAGTGTAAAATTCTGAGTGTATAACTCTACTCACCTAATTTCGTATTGATACTTGACATCTTCAACTTGGGAAGTTTTAGCATATTTAAAAAGCCACGTTTGCCGAGCGGGTTGGCGAGTGATTCTATACAATCCCTAAAACCAGTGGATTGTCACTTCCGCTATCCACGCCGCACCGAAGGTATTCTTCTCCACCGTGGCCGCCGTTGTGGATTTAATTCGTGACCCTGGATAAGGAACCCTAAGCTGGTGCTAGTTTCCCAGGTCAGGAAACCCCTGAAATCTGCGGAGGGCAGGGATTGATTCATTTTCCCTGATAGGACTATTCAGAGGAGTTCCCACTCGCTACCCGCTATTATTATTATTATTATTATCCAGATTTACCCATACAGCTCACACTCCCTCTAAGGGGAAAATTCACTCATCCCAGATACCTACGGTATCAAAAGGATTGAGCTCTGGTGGGACTCTTTCCGTGTTATCGAGCCCTAGGTGACTTGGTATGCTGGAGTATCTCCCAAAAATTTTCGTACACATTGGGATGTTGAGAGTAGTACAGCTTTTTGCATGGTCTTGTAGAGATGTTCATTCAGACCTAGCTTTTTTATATTTTCTAGGAGGTTCTGTGGAATGACTCCAGTAGTAGAGAGAATAATAGGTATCGTCTGGGTACTTTCCATTTTCCACTGTCTTCGTATTTGAATTTCCAAATCCCTGTACTTGGCGATTTTTTCGTTCTGTTTAACACGAAGATTATTATTGTTAGGTATCGCCACATCAATTAATGTTGTTTGTCTATTTAGTTTATTAACTAGTATAAGATCTGGTCTATTATGTGCCACTGTTTGGTCTGTGAGCACCGTGAGATCTCAGTATAGCTTGTAGTTATCGTTTTCAAGTATACTTTCAGGAACATATTGATAATATGGAAGATGATTTGTTTGAAGAAGTCTCAGTTTGATAGCTATCTCTTGATGAAGGATCTTTCCTACTGAGTCGTGCCTTTCCTTATATTCAGTTGCAGCTAATGCCAGACAGCCCCCGGTAAGATGTTGAATGGTTTCCTGAGCTTGGCATCCATATCGGCATTTGTCATTTTGGACCTGAGGGTCTTTGACGATATATTTCAGGTAATTTTTCGTTCTTAGTAAGGTGGTTTATGCGCATTTCTGGTTCCCTCAGTTTGATCGGTGTTGTGTCATGTACTGCACAAATCGCGCGATGAAGAGTAGATGTCTCCGCCTGCACCCGAAAATAAGTTCTTAAATAAGTAATCTGTTTTTCTAATTGCTCGCTTATATCCATAAGTCCGCGACCTCCTAAATACCGCGGTAATGTCGTTTTTTCTACTGCACTTCGAGGATGGTGTTTTTGTGCCTTTGTGAGGTGTGTTCGTACTTTTCGCTGAAGATTTTCTATATCCGTTTTTGTCCACTTAACAATACCAAATGAGTAGCTAAGCGCGGAACATGCGTAGGTGTTTAGTGCCTTAAACAAATGTTTACTGTTAAGGTGTGAACGAAGCAGCTGTTTTAACCTTCGTATAAACTCAGTTGTTATCTCAGTTTTCATTTGCTTATGGTCAATCTTCCGCGCTTGCTTGATTCCGAGGTATTTATACATATCATTTTCACCCATGGCCTCGATGTTCTGGCCGTTTTGCATATCGAATTCGCCGGGCTAAACCTTTCCTTTGATTATATTTAAGACACGGCACTTGTCAAGACCGAAGTGCATACTAATATCATTTGATAAATTTTCAACAGTTTTTAGCATCTGGTCTAGGTGGTTTCGAGTGGAAGCCATTGATTTCAAATCATCCATATACAACAAATGATTAAGCTTCGCCACAACAGTGTTGTTATTTTTGATACTAAAACCTAAGTTGGTAGAGTTGAGTAGCTGAGATAGAGGGTTCATCGCTAAACAGAACTAAAGAGGACTCAAGGAGTCCCCCTGAAAAAGGCCCCGGTTAATTGGGATATCTTCAGTTTCGATTTTTTTTTTCATCAGGTATTTGAAGGTGAATTTTAGTCTTTCACTCCGTCATTATATGCTTTAAAAAGGTCACTATATTAACATCGACTTTATATATTTTCAATATATCTATCAGCCATTGATGCGGTACTGAATCAAAGGCCTTCTTGTAGTCGATGAAGGCGGTAAAAAGGTTCCTTTTTTTGCTGTACGCCTGGTTGGAAATGACTGAGTCAATTATAAGTTGTTCTTTGCAACCCATGGAACCCTTAGCGCATCCTTTCTGTTGAGGCTCTATGATATTGTTTAGAAAACAGTGTTGGAAAATGCGCTGGGTTACACAGGATGTGACCAATTTGTACAAAGTTGGAACAAGTAATTGGTAATTATTATTATTATTATTATTATTATCCCAGATTTAGCCATACGGCTCACACTCCCTCTGTGGGGAAAATTCACTCATCCCAGATACCTACGGTATCAAAAGGATTGAGCTCTGGTGGGACTCTTTCCATGTTATCGAGCCCTAGGTGACTTGGTATGTTGGAGTATCTTCCAGAAATTTTCGTACACATCTGGATGTCGCGAGGAGTACAGCTTTCTGCATGGCCTTATAAAGATGTTCATTTAGACCCAGCTGTTTTATGTTCGCTAGGAGGTTTTTGGGAATAACACCAGTAGTAGATAAAACAATAGGTAGTGTCTGGGTACTTTCCATTCTCCATTGTCTCCTGATTTGTATTTCTAGATCTCTGTACTTGGCGATCTTTTCGTTGTATTTAACAACTAAATTATTGGTGTTGGGTATCGCCACATCAATAAGTGTTGTTTGTCTAGTAAGTTTATTAACTAGTATGAGATCCGGTCTATTATGGACCACTGGTTGGTCTGTAAGCACAGTGCGGTCCCAGTATAGCTTGTAGTTGTCATTTTCAAGCATTCTATCAGGAGCGTATTGATAATAAGGAAGATGGTCGGTATGGAGAAGTCCCAGTTTGTCAGCTAGTTCTTGGTGAATAATCTTTCCTACTGAGTCATGGCGTTCTTTATAATCAGTACCGACAAATGCCTGGCAGCCACCGGTAAGATGTTGGATGGTTTCTTGGGCTTGGCATCCATATCGGCATTTGTCATTTTGGACTTGAGGATCTTTAACAATATATTTCAGGTAATTTTTAGTTGGAATAACCTGATCCTGAATGGCAAGTAGGAAACCCTCAGTCTCGGGAAACATCTTTCCTGATGTCAACCAATAGTTCGACGCCGTATTGTCGACATATTCTTGGTTGATCTCATTGAGATGTCGCCCATGCAGAGGTTTACTCATCCAGGTGCGCATTTTTTCTTGCTTAGTCAGGTGGTTTATGCGCATTTCTTGTTCCCTCAGTTTAAGCGGCGTCGTATCATCTACTGCGCAAATTGCTCGATGTAAAGTAGATGTCTCAGCCTGTACCTGAAAATAAAGTCTTAGATTAGCAATTTGTTTATCTAATTGCTCACCTATATCCATAAGTCCTCTTCCCCCTTGATACCGCGGTAATGTTGTTCTCTCTACTGCACTACGTGGATGATGTTTTTGCGCCTTTGTGGGAAGTGTTCTTACTTTCCGCTGAAGACCCTCTATATCCGTTTTTGACCACTTTATAATACCAAATGAGTAGCTCAGCGCAGAACAGGCGTACGTATTTAATGCCTTAAACAAATTTTTACTATTAAGATATGACCGATTTAGTTGTCTTACTCTTCGCACGAACTCCGAAGTTAGTTCCGTTTTCATTTGTTTATGGTCAATTTTACGTGCCTGTTTTACTCCGAGATATTTGTACATATCATTTTCACCCATTGCCTCGATGTTTTGGCCATGTTGCATATCGAAACCTCCAGGCTGAACCTTTCCTCTGACTATATTTAGTATACGGCACTTGTCTAGTCCAAAATGCATACTGATGTCATTTGAGAAATTTTCTACAGTTTTTAGCATCTCATCTAGGTGATTTCGGGTGGAAGCCATTAATTTTAAATCATCCATATACAACAGATGATTAAGCTTCGCTACAACGGTGTTGTTATTTTTGATGCTAAATCCTGAGTCAGTAGAGTTCAGCAGCTGAGATAGTGGGTTCATCGCTAGGCAGAACCAAAGTGGACTCAACGAGTCCCCTTGGAAAAGGCCCCGGTTAATAGGGATATCTTCAGTTTCGATATTAATTTCACCAGGTATTTGAAGGTGAATTTTAGAATGAATGAATGAATTTTATTATTATTATTATTATCATTATTAATATTATTTGCTATAATACCATAATATTAACATCACGTCAAAATTCAGACTCTGATATCAAAAACAACAAAATTATTTCAACAAGCTTGAACTTTGGATGAACAAATGAAAAGTGAAAGCAAATGAACTTTAAACACGTAACTTTTAAAACAAAAAAATTAACCTGCTCACCGACGCAATGAATGGTATACAGCTTTAACAAAAAATGACGTAAAGCACCTTGATATGCATTTAGATCGACATATGACCTGGAGTACAGATATCTTGACAAAACTTAAACAATTGACATTAAAACTACAACAAATAAACTAAGTTATTGGCAGGAAATTCAGACTAAAAGTAGAAAATAAACTTTTAATCTACAAATCGATCATAAAGCCGGTAACGACATATCGAATTGTGCTCTAGGGTGTGCTAGTAACTCAAACTTTAAAATCCTCCAAATATCTCCAAATAAGACCCTGGGCATAATAACAGATGACCCGTGGCACGTGCTCAATAATCTAATCGAGAAAGACTTCTCGGGAAGAAAAGAACAATACATATTTCGTAAAAACAGAAATAAAAAGACTTTTAATGTATAATAATACATTTTTCCGCAAATCGCCAGGAAATTTTGACATTCCTCAACCTCAGTACGTTTCCATAGTAACCCAAGTAATTTTATTAGGAATTTCAAAGCACCATTTATTTGGGAATAAAATTATCGCGTTTTTTTTAAATCAATCAATATCTGTCGAATTTTAAACGATTTGCGGAAAAATAGTATGTTTACCTCGTAGGAAAAGCCACATTCCTGGACTCTGCGTTGCTAAGTCTCGGCTTGCGCCTCGACTTAGCAATCTTCACAGTCGTCCAGGAATGTTAAGCTTTTCCTACCCGGTAAACAATGTACTATTATCGAATATATTTAAAATGTACAGAAAAGGATTATAATTTTTAAAAACGTTTTTGATCTAGTCAGTCTAGTTTCATCAGTGAAACATTTTAACATTAGTTAAAACTAGCTAGGGAACGGGGTTTAACAATCTTTGAATTAAATAACAATCATAGTTTTATTTTATAAACTGATGATTTAACCTAAAAAGAACATACATCTCTGCTCGAAAGCAGGACTACTTTGACCACAGGATAATGCCAGCCAACTGAAATAAAATGAGAAACACAAAGATAAAGTCAGTGATCATGGAATCTAGATATGAAAATAGGTTTAAAAACATTTGAATTAAATGACAATCATGGTTATATTTAAAACTGATAATCTAACCTAAAGAGAACCTGCTCAATCGTTCCTGCTCAAAAGCAGTTAATGCCAGTCAACTGAAATAAAACGAGAAATAAAACATTTTAAATAGTAATATTATGTTCAAGAGCAGTATCCTGTGTACTCCAGCGTATTTACCAACACTGTTATCTAAACAATATTATACAGCCTGAACAGAAAGATTGCGCTAAATGCTTCATGGGCTCTGAAGAACAATTTATAATCGATTCAGTCGTTTCTAACCAGGAGTACATCAAAATCCTACTACAAGTGGGACTTTGATTCAGTACCTTTTTATAAGTGATTATAGTGACCTTTTTGAAGCATATAATGATAGAGTGGTAGACTAAAATTCACCTTTAAATATCTGGTGGAAACAGCATTGAAATTAAAACAACTGTTATTTTGCACATCTTTTTTGTGAAAATTTCGAATGTTTCTTTGTGGCTCCTTTCCTCTCTCAAATCCAGAAAATTCCAAACGGGTTTTAATAAATAAAATTGTTCATTCAATTGTACCCAATGCAACTATTTTAATTTAATTTTAATCAAAGCATACCAATGATTTAATAAACTTTGAATGTTTACTTACTATATTCCAATACATTTTAATGAAATTTGCGATGAAATAATTGTTTGTTAGTATATAATCCAAGTAGTAAATGTGTGGTGTATTTACGTTTTAATCAAATTACGGATTAAATTACGTTAAAAGTCATATACGCATTTCATATAATAGATCAGGGTGGATCTGCTTTGAGATAGATGTGAGAGGTGGCATTCCGATTTTTGCAAAAAAATTGCATATGCAAAAAATGATATAATATTTTATGTAATATTGCTGAAAATTGCAATCGATATAGAAATATAAAGGGAAAACAAGCCTTTTTTATTCAATGTTATTCAACCGCTTAGATTGCACTTAAGACTTTCATAGATCGTCTGAAAAAACCTTAAAATATAATAAAAAAGAAAATCAAATTTCATTAAAATCAATCAAATGTTGAAATGAAAATGAAAACATAATAATGTTTTCATCTAAATTTTTTTTAATTTGAATTTTTTTATAATTTTGCACAACAAACACTAGACTATAGAAAAGATTGCCATTTTTTAAATTACATAAAAGCAACAACAGAAATAATAAGATTTCCTACCTGGCGAAACGGACTTCAAATCTTTACCACTGTGCTTTCTACAACTTGCGAAGCAAACAGATTGACGAATTAGTCGACAAGGGAATCTAAAATATGCATTTCACATGCCGTTTATCATGGTCAAAATTCATAGTGATAAGAAATAAAACATAATGACGGTTTTAGATTTTTATTTCGATACAGGGCAGCGGCAAGCCGCTTATACGTATTTCAACCTCTTTAGGTTTCATCACAGCGGCATATGCTACTGCTCTGAATCGAAATAAAATCTATCCCATCGTAGGACAATAATAATTATTGTCATACGATAATTATTGTCGAAATAATTATTTGCAAACGTTACAACGCCATCTAATAACAACAAGAGAAATCAAAGGATTTCCTACCTTGACCTTGAAAAGCTAAATTCAAATCTTTACCACCGTGCTTTCTACAACTTTCAAAGCAAAGATATTAATGAATTAATCAGCAAAAATAATATGCATTCCACATGCCGTTTATCATAGTCAACATTAAAAAAAAAAGAGGTAAATCTTTGTAATTTGGTATATTTAAAAACCCTTAAAAGGGCTACATCAAAAAAACACACGAACGTTTTCGGAATGACAATTCCATCATAAGGTTTAAAAAAAAAACACTACGTTGACATGTCTGAGCCACCAAGATATTTGGGTAAAAACCCTTTAAAATAAATGTAGTTACAAAATATTGTACATAATGTTGTTTTAAATATGTGATGTTTGATATTAAGTTAAATTTGGCTTCAGGTAACACACCCATGGTTTGAATGAGTTCCAGTGTCCGGAGAGTAAACCTCTTCAAACGGACTACAGCTGGTAACTCAGCTAAGTTACCAACGGTGTTAAGAAATATTAAAAATACATTATTTTTGCCAAAAAAAAGGTCAACTTGTTAATAACTTCAAAACTCAACAGTTTTCGGGATAATCGCATTTTACAAATCAACTACATAATTCAGATTCAGATTTTGCGTTGCCTGCAATTACTCCAGGCAACGAAAGAAAATTAGACAAAAGCATCAATACTTCTGAATTTTGGTATATAATGCCTTTGGTAAAGTTAATAGTTAACGAAATATTAAATAAAATAAATATATCAGCAGGATAGTTAATAGTAGGATTTGACAAAATAACAGAATAATTGGATTTTACATCAAACATTTTAAGTTTTGTATTAAATTGGAGTCATAATAAAAATATTTTATTTATAAACCAAATTTAAAAATCGTCAAACTTAATAACATTAAACTTTTTGTCAACGTAAGTGTTCGATATGTCCACCATTTTCTTTAATTTATTTGCCAATACATTCCATAAAAGATCGTCTCGTAATAAATAGCCTCATTGGTTCTAAAGAAAGTATTATAAGTATAATATATAATAAATATAATAAAATAATAAAGTTTCAGTTTGGGAGTTTTAGGAATTAAATAATTATATTAATATCTCACCACATGACCAAGGAATATGACTACCACGAATAATCCAACGTTCAGGAAAGTTGTATTTAATTATGCTCTCACTGCCCCCTCTCTATAATGTGGTGGTGTACCATCTTACATAAACCACATATTTCGCCTTAAGTTTGATGATAATTCTTCTAATAAATCAATAAAATCATTTTATAAAAATATAAATAAATCTCACCATTCAAATTACAAGGTAATTCGCAAGTCTGTAAAAAATAATTACAAATGGTACCAAACCATACGATATGCATTTTAAACATGAATTTTAAATAAACGTATGGTTTTGAACTATTGGTAATTATTTTTGACCGGTATGCGAATTACCATGTAATTTGAAATATGAGATTTATTTATATTTTTTATCAAATGATTCTATTGATGTATTGGAGAAATTGTCATCAACCTTAAGGAAAAATGTGTGGTTTATGCAAGATGGTACACCACCACATTATAGAGAGAAGGCAGAAGGAACATACTTAAATACAACTTTTCTGAACATTAAATTGTTCGTGGTAGTCATATTCCTTGATCATGTCGTAAAATATTATTAAAATTACTTAATGCATAAAAATCCCAAAATAATACTTATTATTATACTTATGGTACTATATACTTATAATAATAAATACTGCAACAATTTCTTTAGAACCAATGATGCTATTTAATATGAGACGTTCGTGTATGGAATGCAGTGACAAATGAATTAAAGAACTTACTTTGACATAACTATTACCAATTATTCTTATTTTGTCAAATTCTACTATTAACTATCCTGCTAATATATTTATTTTATTTAATATTTCCTTAACTATTAACTTTATTAAATGCATTTTATACCAAAATTCAAAAGTATTGATGTTTTTGTCTAATTTTCTTTCGTTGCCTGGAGTAATTGCGTTAAATTTGAATTATGTAGTAGAGCTGTAAAATGCGGGTATTTCGAAAACTGTTTGGTTTTAAAGTTATCAACAAGTATGCCTTTTTTGATAAAATAATACATTTTTAACATTTTTTATACAAACACCGGTAACTGAACGAGTAAAAAAGTTAAGTGCAAATGTATGCCACATGTGTGGTATATGTGGCGCCCTCTATCAGCTACATATAAACGTGTAAACAATAAATGTTTACAAACATAAAAGTTAGAGCGAAATTTAAAATTTAAAATTTTTAATTTAACACCCTCTATCTTTCTTAATATCATCATTTTATTAAAGCAATTTAGCTTAAATTGTAATATTTTAAAGTGTAGAATCAACGGTTTCTTTTTGTACAATTACTTAATGACCACCCTGTATAAAGAGCATCGTGTGCTTTAAATCATTAAAAACTAGCTAGGTATAGGTTATCTCATAGATTGACATACCACTACTTGTTATTAATAACGCATGTGATATTTACCAGTAATACTACGTAGTCGAGATTATGTTCGTACTTAAATAAAAGATTACATTCAAATTTTATTGTATTGTGACACATAGAACTGCTCACCATATTTTTCCAGGTAGAAAAGTTTAATTTAAAGCGTTTTTCATAAAAAGGGGATGTATCAAAGTCTTGTATGTTGATGTCGTTACTTTGAAGCAACCCGAAAAGTTCAAAGAAAAACAAAACGAGTAGCAACGAAAAGTTTGCTGTGATTATCAGTTGAGTACCTGAGTGGGTTAGTTGAAAAGGCGTCACGTCCTTTTGAAAGTGTTTAAATGTCAGAGGAAACGGATTTCTTTCAGAAAAGTTGGTTCGTTTCTATCGGGGATAATTTAAGGGTTGGCAGCTGCGACCGATGTAAATTTAGAATACTATAATTCCAGTGTTTTATTTAATGATATCTTGACTTGACTTTTGTTATCAGATTTATTTTTATTTGCAACAGAAATTTATAAAAAGTAATAGAAATAACAAATATACGTAACGAATTTATCTATATAGTACAATTAAAGTAAAAAAACTATTTTACAAAATTGCTGTTACTAATACACATAATAATATATCCAAAAGTTTCGAATATTGGAATATTAATGTTTTTATTGATTTTTATATATTAATAAACTCTTCTGAATTGTTCAACATCATATTGTTTCAATTCTCAACAATACTAAATAAATCTCAAAACCAGATAAACGATATGCAAGAAAATTTGAGTAGTGAATTTAAAACTTAGTATTGAAAAAAAAAACAGACAAATAAACAAGTGGCAGTAGAAGGAAGAATAGAAATATTAGAACTAGAAATATTAGATAGAATAGAACAACTATAAGAAACAGTTAAGGGAATGAAATTAAGAAAATCTCCAGGCCCAGGCGGAATACATCCAGAGTTGATTAGGTATGTATCATCAAAACTGTTTGAAATGATCCGTAAATTATTCGAAAGATGCTTAAACGGAGAAGAAGTTCCACAAGAATGGAGACAATCGTATATCTCTGTAATACACAAGAAAGGCACAAAGACGGATCCTAAAACTATAGAGGGATCGCAGTGATTGCTACTATAGGCCAACTATACTTATAAGTATTACGAAACCGGATAGAAAATGATAATAAAGACAAACAACGCGAAGAACAAGCGGGATTTAGCCGGTCGCTTCACTATGGATAATATTTTCACATTAAAAATTGCAATGGAAAAACGAGTGAAGAGAAATAGAGAAACCCATATAGCTTTAATAGATTTGGAAAAAGCATATTATAGTGTACCGATCTTCCAACTATGGATAAAAATGGGTAACTTAAAAATAAAGCAAATTCCTATTAACGCCACTCAAAAATACTACGAACAAAACTTTGCAAGAATTAAAATGGGACAAGAAATCACCTCTTCTTTTCAAACAACAAAGGACCTTAGACAAGGCTGCTGTCTGTCACCCACCTTATTTAAAATCTATTTGGACAGATCCTTAGTGAAATTGGTAAAAAATGTAGAAACATGGGACTAACGGTGGAAGAAAATACGCTATATGAGGCCCCTAGAACACAAGGGGTGTAAGTGTCAATAACAAAGTTTTGTAAGTGTAAATAGTTTATTTAGAAAGTTTGAAGCCAAAAGCACCTGCCTGTTGTTAGTTATCAGTTGCTAAATAATAAGCAACTCCACTTACACCCCTTGTCCTCCGAGTTGTTTTAGGTTATTAAAAAAAGGAACACAATAGGTTTTTAAAAAATACTCTTTATTAAACAGCTCAGATAAAAAGCATTAATAGGCTATACCTATATTGAAAAATATTTTCAGTGTTCTAGTCCGTATGATTTACTCAATATCTGTATCATAGACACGGTCAAGATCTTCATACTGAATGCTAGTTGTAGCTACACAGTCACTACCATGAGGAAGTTCCATAAAAAGCTGTGATGAATTGGAGACACAAAAGGAAATAGCTTTAGTAAGTCCTTAAATTTCAACTCTTTTAGTTTTGAGGGTTTAAGTCATTTGGGCCAACTGAGGAAAGTCTACAGTAGTTGGTCGTCCTTTCTTCTGAGGTCGCATGTCAATTAATTGTTTTAAAATCTTCTAAGCCTCTGTTGAATGTTGCCTTATAATACAGAGTAAAGGGCTCTTCTTTCCTGAAATGCATCCATTGTATTTTACGTATTCCAGTGACGGATTGTTTAAAAAAAAGGATTTAACGAATCTAGAGATTTAAAATCCATGCTGTTTATTCTGATCGCTAAAAACTTCCGGCTTGCTTTAGCAATCATATCACACCACTGACTTGGCACATAGATATCTCTGGAATTTCACTTTTTGGCTTTTTATATCAGACCAAAGTCCTGATCGTACTCCATATACGAATGACCAACACTGAGATACTTGTGATTAACAGTGCTAACTGTTGCCTTTCAACATAGAGCCACAACTTCACAATTAAGTGGCTCTTATTTTGACCGCTGCAGTTGTCACTATAAACAGTGACTTGTTAAACAGTTGGTGGCATACTTTCTACATACTTTAAAATGCGAGAGGCGATGGCCCCACAACCTCTAGAGGCCTGCCCTTCATGCCACATAAACATTATTGCTTCGCCGGTGACAAGGTTGTGGATACAAAAATTGTAGGTCCAAAGTCGTCTGCAGTAGTATGCATTTGTGCATGACAGAGAAGGAGTAGGAAAGGTTTTTTGTAAATCAAAGCAAATTAATACTTGTGATGGGTCATTTTTTGCCTCCTCCATATTTTTTGATTTTTCAGAGCGAGCAGCCTCTGCTTTACTAAGATGTAACTCTTTCTGAGTTTTTGCATTTGCAGACTCATCAGGAAACTAGTTGAATACATGTCTATAGTAGCTGTCCTTTACATGGACCTCATTTCTTTCAACGCAAAATTCCTTGTATAGATCATACAGCTTCATAAAATTCAGATTAGAATCCAAATACTTGACGTTTGAAACCTTTTCTCGTGTGTAATGACTGCTGTATTTTGGTATAGATTTGATATGTACTTTTATCTAGTTTGTAGTTTGTTCGGGGATTTTGTTAGCAAGGGTTTTTTTACCCGTTTGTCCCTAGGAGAAATGGCATACTAGAATGTTGCTTACCTTTTACTACATTATCAACTTTCTTTACACGTATGTCAAGTGTGGCCATGAAAAATTGTTTACACATTCTATATCCTGCTAAATTGTAAATACATGAAACATTTTTGTCTTTCTTCTGCCCATCTATTCTCCTTTTAGGTTTTCCGAGGGTAATTGACGAATTTATGAAAGCGGTTTGTAGATCCCAGTCTCCAAGCTTTCAAAAATCTTGGAATATTGTATTGCGCTTATTTTCATTAATATTATTGTTGCAATCATACCTGCAAGTATGGTTGTACTCCTTTACCGTTTTATGACCATGCACATTTCCTTTTCGATCAACATAACTTTTCCCTTCATTCCTTGCTCTCTTTACTCTGTTTCTTGCCCACTCATCCGTATTTCTGAGTTTTTTCTTACCTGAATACTTCTTGTTTACCTTCCAGTGAACTGGTTTGGCCATGTTGCTAGGTTCCTGGCTAGTACCTTCTGAAGACTCACTAGTTGTGTCATCTTCTGATTCATAATCTGCATCTGCATCTGTATCTCCTGAAAACCCAAAAAATTTTATCCAAAGAGCCTATGGTATATAGATAGCTTAAGTAAAGCAAACAAAAAACTGAGAAGCTGGCGCTTCGAGGAGTACCCACAGAAGTGGAAACTTTTATAGCCACGATTTTAGAAATTTTTATTATATTATATTCTTTCTTAAACAAAATTGAAATAAGACTTTTTTGTATATATTTTGTATAACTAACATTTTACTCACTTGATAACATTTTAAAACTTAAATGTATTTTACGAAAAAACCTTTAAAAACATTTTAAAATACGTTTATGAACGACGAAAGGCGACAATATATTATTATTATTAGTTATGTTGTTGGAAGTGCATCATACGATATTTCTAGTTCTCTGGCATATTAATTTTAATGTTTGTTACTTCAGTTTTTTACATAAATTTTTTATATACATGTACAATTAATTACCACATGTTCTTTTGCTGTGCTAAGTTTGTTAATTTGTAAACTGTATCTAGTTTTAATTAATTGTTTATAAAACATGATCTCAGAATGTCCATTGACGTAGGCTTTTTTAAACATTTAAAATCATTCATTGCTACATATCTTTTTGAGGTAACACACTTGTAATAACTTTTCTATGGATGTTTGGTTTTTCATACTGTTCTTTTTAGATGAGCTGATGATGATATAGAAAAAAAATTTTAATAACATTAATAATTAGTATTTCCTCCATTGTAATAGGCTGATTTTTTCGCTTCTTGATGCGTGTTTTGAAAATTTTACCAAGCATGTTCAATAACGTTCATGTTGGGGGAATGCGAGGGCCGCTGTAATGTAGATATTCTTTCTTCTTTCAGAAAATTTTGTACTGCTGCTGTTGGTTGAAGAGGTACGTTGTCATGCACAAACAAAAATTTATCACCTACTGTCAGTTGGAATAGACGTACGATAGTATTTACAACTTTCTCGTATACACAGCACTGGAGACTCTTCTCTTCAGAACCAGCAGTGGCGTCCGTGTACCACTCATAATACCACCCCAAACCATAATACTGCCACCTTCAAATGGGGCACGCGGTTAGGTTGTTTCTAGTTGGGCTTGTCGTCCTGGGGCCCTTCAAACCAGTGTTACTCGCGAATCAGATACCAAGCCAAGTTTTGACTCATTAGAAAACATTACGTTATTCTAGTTACAACCATGATGCAATATTTCTCTAACAAAGTGCAATTTTACTATTTTGTGTTGATAGGTTAGTTTAGGAACAAGTAGCGGTCTTCTAAGATACAAATTTACCACATTTAGTCTATGTGTTACTGTTTTCTTTGATATATTCAGTCCTTTAAGCCTAGAAATTTCTTTGGATATATAAAATTTTTCATATAAAAATTATTGCACGTTATTCAAGATTTACGACGCCGAAACCCCACAGCGTTACCAAAACATTAGAGTAGTTAGTAAGTGAGGAATTTTTAAAATGTCAACTATTTATCAAACTAATATATAAACAGTAAATACACTTAGTTTTAATTAAGACTACTGCAATACATTAAGATACATAAGAAAACATTTAAATACATTATATATTCTAAATTTTAAACTTACGCCCATTAGAGCATTTATAGTAAAAACGTCCCGCCACTATATCTTGTTCAAAATAATCTATTTTATATGAAAGCTTATCAGTTTTCTACAGACTATTTAGTTGTTTTTGGCATAGCACAATCACAATACACAAAAATAATTAGTTTTTAAAGCTATTAGTCTAAATTAAGTATGTATTTATAAATGCAATTAATTAATATATAATATATTATGGTCAAATTTTGTAAGAAATCAAAACATAAACAAAATTCTTACTTTAAAATGCTGCAACACTTTAAACAATTTTGTCACAGGCTGAACTGCAATTAAAATTGGAATTATTCCCATATCAGTAGCGTACAATTGTCTAATATCTTTAATTAAAATTAATATTTTGTGGAATATTAGACTTCAAGAGTTATTTAATAAAATTTAATATTAATAATAATAACAAATGTTTTTGTTTATTTAATCAATATAATTCTAAAATTCTTAATATAATATTGATTACATTTTTCTGTTTATTATACCATGGTGAAGCCTATGAAAGCAGAGCAGTGCCGTATGGGTTTCGTATTATTAGCTCTGTTAGGAAAATTTGAACTCTAATGTTGACATTCTAGAAATTTTTAATATTAGTAACGTCACTTTATACAAATTGTAACCTGCAACGTTTTTACTTTGAAAAATGGTGTACCAACTGTAGATTTCAGACGATTTCTACGAGCTTCAATGTTATTTGCCGGTCTTGTGCTGCTGTTGTACATCGACTTCTACCACTTCTGGGACTACCCTTGAAGTGATTTGTACTTGTACTTTTATTTTATTTTCGATACAGGACTCTAACATCAACAATATTCGCGATTTAACTTTGACTAAAGCCCTGTTATAACAAAGTAATTACTCTAGATCTGTCAATATTAGATATTACGTTTCTGGGCATTTTTAAACGGCTTAATTCAAATTTAATCAAAGACTGAAATAATGTATAAATACGCTAATCAGTTGAATGTGACCAAAATCGTACAAAACGATTCAAATTTTTTAAAATCTTTATTTAAAAACGCTCTAGAATGAATATCAACAATAGTTTTAAAACCAACATAGGCGTAGATATATTATTTGTATATATTCCAAACTTTTGCACATATGGGTATATTAAAAACTTAAACAAATATTTGAATGTTAATTTAGTTGTCAAGCTTTAATAAAAAATTCACGGTAAAAATTGTTATTGTCCATTTACCTATGCCTTTATTAAGTACCTCCTCAGATATAGGGCGGATAGGGGAATGTCTCCTAGATATGGGTGATAATAGGGAAATGAAATACCTGGAGTGGACCATAACTATGAAATTGTCGCAACTAATCTATAGTGGAGTGGACACGTGCAAACAGCGTCTCCCCCAAAATTGGCGGCTAAAAGCAAACTCAGTATTTCTTCAAATAAGTTTTAAACTTAGTAGTCTTATTTTTTTATATATTATGTTTAGAGACTACAATAACTGTATTCCTTTGATTTCAATTCAGGTAAATATAATGTCATATTGTTTATTCTTAATCTAGAGCCAGAAACTTCCCAAACGCACATTGAATCCGATATACTTAATACTAAGTAATTTTGTTAGACATTATATCAGTCTGAACTTACACAATAACCTTCTGGAAATTTGGTTATTGTTAAGACTATGAAATATTAGCAGCGGCGCGGCTGATCCTTAACTGCTAGAGACACGGCTGTATATCATCAGCGAATTGTATGAGCTTAAATGATATACTGCCTCTGGAGACGGTTTATGAAATAAAATATATAGCATGGAAAATGCAATTGCACTCGACGTAAAAAAGTTTGTTTATTTTTCCCGAGGTTGTTTATCACGTACGTGTCGGGGAACAGGTGCAGCTGAGAAGCATCCGTTGGATTTTAAAATTGTGTTTTAATATTATATTGATATAATATCTAGTCTCGCTTAGTGTGATTAGCGTGAAAAACTAATCGATATTTTAATATTATTAAATATAAGATAATATAAGATATTTAATAACTACACGTCCTGTAAGATTTTAGTAACAGTGTAGTTCATTATTTTCATTTTACTCTTACTGGAATCAAAATAAAAAGCAATAAAAAGAAAAATGTTGATTTGAATCACCGAAATACGACAAACTTCACAGACATCGCGAAGTTGATAACGAAACTAAAATGGCAAGAGACCTGTAAAATAGTTAGTTAGCTATGACGATATGATATCAGATGTACATTGAGGATCCTGGAGAAGGCACTATCAGAGACAAAAATTAGCACACAGTGACCTACCTAAAATAAGATGGATGGGCGATATAAAGAGCAGTAGCAAGCAAATAGTGAATGAGATAAGGCAGATGAAAATGGAAGCAATTGGAATAAATCTGTAGCCATGATAAGATGCATTAACGTTGTCAAAAAATAGATAAAATGGATATAATAATAAAACTATTAACCATAAATTTACAGTATGGTAAATAATATTTTAAGGGATAAAAACATGTGAACACATATAAACACATATCATAAATATATATATATATATATATATATATATATATATATATATTTATTAATATATATATATATATATATATATATATATATATATATATATATATATGTATATATATATTAAGGATCATAAAATTTTTTTGTGTTAAGAAACTTTTTCAAAATTATATTCAAATTTCAGAGAAGTATTTATTAGATTGGAACATTTTTATTTAATATTTTTTGAATATGTTTTTCACCATTTTTATATACGAAACTAATTTTATTTGGTGAGTTAACAAAATTTTTTTCTTTCTAGTTCAACTATGTAAGATATATTGTATTTTTTAGCAGCTATTGATAATAATTGTAAACACAATTGAAAGCTCACGTAAAAAATAGTAACAAATAGCCCCTTTTAGTGACTCCAACCCTTCCAAAACAGTTTTATATTTTTGCCAAACGAGTCAAATGTACTTCTTATTTTACTTTTATCTATCTATCTATCATTTGACATAAGAAGGACATAATTTGTATATCAAAGTCATATGATAACAAGTCTAATTAACTGTGGCTTAAGAGTCACAACTTTCGAAATAAAATTAATAGAACCTTTAGTATAAAAATAGTATAAAAATACGCGCTTATCTTTAATAATTGAAATGCTAAAAATCATTATCTATTTTTTTACGAGAACCACCAATTTAAAATCTCTGCTATATATCCTGCTTAGATACATAACAAAAGCAGAGTAACTCAGCTTCGGAAAACAAATCCTGCGGCGTATTAGTCTCTATCGTGAACAATGTTCTTCTGAAATTTATCCCCCTAGGCCTTAGACATAATAAAAAATGGACTAACGAAACGAAAATTTGTGCTGAGGGTACAAAGCGGTGTTCACTGTAAAAAGCAGATCCGGGTGAAGGTACACATGCCTAGGGCAGTTATGTTTTACCGCAGCTGTATAACTTTTTTATAACGCCAAATAAAAGGGAATAATGTGTGAAGACGTTTTCCCTTAGGAATATGTTATTCTGTCGGTGTTTTATACCATGTAACATACTGGATATATCAGGAAAATGTAAGAGATAATTTGTCATTTGTTTCCATTAGTAAATTGTTACTTGTGGAACCAGAATACAAAAAAGTCTGACATTTATATTAAGTTGTTTTTGCTTGTGTTTGTACGTTTGTTTACTTTCGAAATAATAAATAATAGATCTAAAAGACTCTAGTGATGATCTACTAGATAAAACAAATTGTGAATGTGCAGGCTGTGGGGAAAATATATTCAACCACATCGAAACAAGAAGACTGGGTACAGTGCGTGCATTGCAATTCTTGGTTTCATGAAAACTGTTTAAAATATGTTAATTTATGTGATATATGTGGAAAAGTATTAGCAAAAAACGTGCCGAATAAAGTTTATGATCAAGCCATATCACCCATAGTGTCCGAGTCATCTCACCCTGATACATCGGGTGAGTGCCTTTTACAATTTTTTGTATTTTGATGTTTATTGTTTTTGTATATAAGTATTAGGCTTAAACAACTCTGTACACTTTTTTAATGATATTTTAATATAAATATATAAATATTTTAGAGCGTAGACTTTTTTGTGCTAAGATAAAGAGAGTCAAAAAAATATGAGCCATCTCTCCCGGACTTACCCTAAATTTAATAATAACATAGCTTATATTAAAGATTTTTTATGTGTGTTTATAATATTGTACTTATTTTATCCTGAAATATTGATTTAATACAATAAAAAACCGTTTTTGCTCCAAGCCGACTGCAGTTAGCTGTTTCCATTAGTTCGATAAAGTTGTTCCCCCTTTCTAGCAGGAAAGACGTAAGTTTCCTTTATGTTAAATCTTATAACGTGCACCTAGTGTTATTACTGTATTAAAATTCATCATGATTTTTATGTAAGGTAAAGGTTTCTGCACCTGTTTACGTTGCTAGTTTCAACTACTTTTAATGTTTTTTTACTGATGATCTTCCGAGTGTTTTTACGAAGTTACGAAGACACTTATAATCCAAGTTTTTTTTAACTATGATATACTGCCTCCCGTTTTACTTTGAAATATAGAGAACTACAATAAAACCTACAAACTACGGTAATTTGAATTTTAATTAGGACATCTACAACTACCTTATTTATATACACTATAAATATTTATTGCATGTGTATAATCATAATAAATGTGTAAAATTAATTTAAAATTAAAAACAATGGTTTAATGTAATTTGTCTTGCCAACATAATCACGAACATTTAAAATCATAACTTCTATCGAAACTAAAAATAAAATAAAGTTAACACACATAATATAGTTTTGGAATGCGCCTCTGTTGAATAGAAGTAATAAAATACGTGTCCTATCACTTTGTTCCAGTTTTCAACTGTTTAACAAGGCCAACCTATTCTTCTTAACACAATATGTTCTAATTCAGTGGATTTTTCACGGAGTTGTGCTCTATACCTTTTCTTTAATAAATTATAGCCCTTTTCTTCTTCAATTTTTCGGTTAGCGTCCGCAAAACTTCTCATATAATTGAAATTAATGACGGCAAAGTTTTTAGCCGATACTTCTGGATTTTAGAGAATGTTGGAGTAACTAAATTCTTGTTATAATGTAATTTTAATTTACTAGACGCCTGATCTCAAGCACTCATATATTATATTTAAAATAAGACGGAATTTACTCGTTATCCAGCTGGTAGACTCTTGAAAAATTTTATATAAAAGGAAAATAGCTTAATAAGCAAAAATATTCAAGTAGAATAAAAAGGAATAATAAAATTTGTAATATTATTTTGTTTTTAGCCTTAACAATTAATTTGGATGGTATTTTGTGCTATGAAATTTACCAGAAATGAATTTAGTACAATATTGAGTTATGACAATATTAGTACAAATAAAAATTTTATGAAGTATTGCCTTTTTTTTGTTTTCAGGTCAATAATGCTACTTGTTTGGAAGGTTAATTATAAATCAGATATTGTTGCTAACATGTACATTTTACAGCTCTATAATATAACCTCTTGGTATAACATTCGAAATTGTTTACTTGTGGCATGTTTAAGTTAAAAATTGTATATATAGTATTAAACCACAATTGACTATAATAAAAATGACATTTTAAATTAAAGTAACATATTTCATTGTATTTTCAAGAAACAAAAATCTAACAAAAATTTTAATACTAACATAAGATCTTACTGCACATACAATGACTTCTTTATCACATGATGTGACATGGTAATTTCCTTTGAAATTAAAACTTTGAACGAGACTCTATTTTTAGTTAACTCTATCTAGGAATAATTATTTTTATCGCTTCGAATACGTCAAGTGTTTGTTCCTTTTTTGTAATAAATTATGTTTAGGGATTCAGGAGTCGGCAAGTAATATTATGTGGGGTCAGGATACTAAAAGAAAATTTGAACAAGGTCTCCTTATTTTTAATATGTTCAAGAATATTTGAAAAATGAATGAATTCTTGTTGTACAATATCTTATTCAAAAATACCCAGCTTACGACCAAAAACAGACACCCTTTGTATCAGATCACATACTAATATTCCATTTCCTTGTAAATCTGTGTGAAGCGCATTTAAATATTTTAAAATACCTTTTAGAAAAGCTACAACCAGCATGTTGCGCCTGTTTGTTATATACTTAAAATATGCCCTGGCTCTATGCCTATCTATATTTTATAAGGAGATCACATGTTCTTTTATTAGCCAGAAACGTTCAATAACTTGACCTGTACTTAACAAACGGGCATTACTGTGTTTAGTAAGTCAAAATATGCTAAATCACATTCAGAAAGAAACTCCGTGAAGTGTCGGTGCTGATGAGCAGAATAATATCTCATAAAAATAATTAACTTTACTAAACTATCCATCACTTCTTTAAATCTAGCACCAAGTTTTCCACAAAGGGCTGCCTGGTGTATTATGCACAGATATGTTATTAAATTTGAATTTTTATCCCTGATCCTCTTAACTACACCTTTTTATTTGCCAATCATTGCTGGGGCCCCATAAGCAGAAAGCGAAATCATTTTATTATAACTGATGTTAGATTTAGAAATTAATTTATCAATAACCTTGAATAAATGTTCTCCTCGAGTGTTACAATATACAATAGTGGCAATATTGCTAGAAACTCTTCCCTAAAAATATGCCACTTAATATCAAGAAATCTTACAAAAACAGGACACTTGTTCATCATTAACAATATCACATGATTTGCCAAGTTCTATGACGTAGCAAGGTGTATTTTGCAAAAGATTAAGAAGAGAGTTTTTAATATCCGCAGCTAAAAGTTCCGTTTTTCGTGTATTACTTTACGCTGACAATAAGATGCTTTGAATTGCTGAGGAAGCAAAAAGTAAGTTAGCTCATTATCTCAGAATCAGAAAATGGTTTTTGGTGTTTATTAAGTATCCTGCACACACGTAACGCTGCCTCTGTGGATTTTTCTTGGTCGCTCATGCAGCGAACTAGGATTTTTGTGCTATTTTCGTAAGAATTAAGATAAACTTGAAATTTTTCTTTACGCGCCTGACTGCTAAGAGGAAAGTTTTGTGGAACTGCTGATAAGCTGTTTCGTAGTGTCGCTATACTGTTTATTAATCTAAATTTAATATGTATTTTTGAATACAATTTATTAATATATATTATATTATGATCAAATTGTGCAAGAAATCAAAACATAAACAAAATTTCTACTCTAAGAAAGCGGCAAAACTTTATACACTTTTGCCACACGCTTAAATGTCAATAAAATTTGAAGTATTTCCATATCAGTTGTAGTACAATTGTCTAATATATTGAATTAAAATAATTATTTTGTGAAATATTAGACTTAAAGAGGAGTCATTTATATTATTTATAATAACAAATGTTTTTGGTTATTTAATCAATATAATTCTAAAATTTCCAATATAATGATGATTCCATTTTTCTGATTATTACACCATATTGACGCCTATGAAAGATCGAGTAGTTCCGTATGAGTTTCGTATTATTAGCTGTGTTAGGAAAATTTGAACTCTAAGGTTGATGTTCTGGAAATTTTAAATACAAGTGACGTCAGTTTGTATAAATCGTGACGTGCAAGTGTTTTACTTTGAAAAATTGTATAGTTAACATATCCTTAAAATATAGTTTATTCGTCTTCCGGGTTTGGACCGTGTCATTTGTGAGTGACCCAAAAGTGGGTTCATCTCGACGTTTCGCTACAATTGTATGTAGCTTCTTCAGGAGAACAAAGAAAATGAAAAAAGAAAACAAAAGAACAGGAAGATGGGTAGTTAGCAACGGTAACTCAGTTACTCAACGCAACCAGAGGCGAATACTAACTACCAAGATGGGCATTTGGTCACAGTAACTCAACTACTCAACGCAGCCAGAGGTGAAAACCAAATGCCAGGACAGGGATTCACGTCCAACAGCTCAGAACACTGACGCGTCGAGAGGCGGGGAGTGAATCCGACGATTACTCCGCTACCGCTCTATTTATAGTCGCGGTGCCTGTCGTGTCGGGACGTATCGGCACACTTCGTGGCGCGAACGTCAAGAAGCGCGCGCTGGTCAATCATGTGGCTGCATCGTGGTGGCGGGACCGGACGGTGGCTCTAGACTGAGATTCCAGATGGGAGACAAGTAGTATCCTTCCTCTCGATTGATATTATGGGGATTTTTTCGGATCTCTAGAGATTCGCGGATTTTCCTGAAATAAAAGAAGGGGCTCTTAGAAATGATATGGGTTTTTTCGAACAATATGGAATGACCGGTTTCTTGGCAGTGTTCGGCAACTGCAGAATGGGAGAAAAGACCTGATCGAATGCATCTTTGATGCTCTTGAATCCGAGTTTTGACGGAACGACCAGTTTCGCCAATATACACATGTCCACATGAACAAGGAATAAAATAGACACCACAGGAAGAAAGGGGCGGTAATGGGTCCTTAGAAAAAAAAATCTCACAATATCTACCCTCTCCTAAGGACTACGATTTCATTTATCCTTAAAATAGTCTTGTTAGAAAACCTGACAGTATTTATAAAGGCGACTTTAATTAAAAAATTTTACTTATGTTGATCTTAAGGTTACTTTATAGTTGAAGCCATTTTTCCACAATAAAAATAAAAAAAAACCTCACAATGAAGTAAAGTGGTATAAAATTGTTATTAAAATTTTAAAATTATTCAAAACGAATTTATAAATTTTCAGAACTTTTTCGATCCTCTCAGGTCATCATCAGTAAAAAGTCCCTACAAAGTAGTTGAAACTAGCCACATAATGAGGTCAACAAGTCAGGTTGTTGTCACTCAGGACATCAGGTCGTTGTCACTCAGGGCATTTGTACGTTCCCTTAAAAAATGAAATGTTGTGGACCTAGTGTCTTAACAATAATTATAAGTTTGTTACTTTAATTATGTAATTTAAGGGTCATCTAACCTCACTATGTGGCTAGTTCTAACTACTTTATAGATGTTTTTTACTAATAATGATCTGATAGGAATAAAAACGTTCCAAAAAATTTCAATTTTTGATAATAAAATTTAAAAAAAAAACTTTACACTATTTCAAAAAGGAAGTTTTAACTTTATTGTAGGTTTTTTTAACTGTAGTATTCAACCAACCACTGCGAATTTCCCTTTTAAATTTTTAAATTTAGATTTTTTCTTCAGTTGCTTTTCTTCTATGAAAGTTCCCCATCACGTTAATTCAGATACTCATCTTGACCACTGATCTGAATAGAACGTTCATTGTCACCTAAGTAAATTTTTGAATATTTTAAAACTATGTAAATGCTCGTATACCGCTTTTATTTCTATTTGTCATACTACACCTTGAAAGCTGTTATAAGTTTGCATTCAAATTTTGAAACAGTCGACACCCCTGTACTACAGTGGTATCGACAACATGTACCAGTGGAGTACCTACGACCCACATTTTTATTTACAGTGACTGTGTAACATGCGACGTAGTGCATTTTGGGCTCGTCTATTCTGCAGTTTATCTCTTAAATTGAATCCTAATTTAAGTTATATCAGAATAGATGATTGTTTGTGTTTGCAGTAGGCTTATATCATTAATGCATTACTGGGATCCACTGAGTATCCTTATTTCTCCTTAACAAAGCTAAAGGTTTCCGATATTGTTATTAAGTTGTTGCATCTTAAGTCAAGTAAGAATTTTACAACAAAAAGTAACGCTAAGTATAGCTAGAATCTGTTTATTTAAACATGTTACACAAAAAACTATACGATACAGAATTACCTCCACATTATATCGACTAATATTGTTCACCTTTGGAATAATCGTATTATATATAATCATTTAAAGATCATTTAAACCAACTGCACGGTCCTAGAATTCATCAGGTCATACGTTCATCAGTTTTGACTCCGTTATTGTTTAACATATTTTCAGCAAGTATTCATGGCATTTTTCAATGCCTGGCAATCAATTGCATCCAATACGCTAATCACATATATGCATCTATACAGAACGTAACTCCTATACTGACTGCCTAGAGTCTGGAATTCATCATGCAAAACGTTAATAGATGGGTAAGAAATCATGGACTGACTATTTCCCCTGGCAAATCAGCCACAATGATATTCACTAGACATAGGGTTCGTACGCCTGACAAAATAAAGTTGTCTGGATATGATATATCTATTGTCAAAGAACACAAATGGCATTCTGCTTGATCCCAAACTTTTATGGTCAAACATGTTGAATATATAAAAAGTAGGTGTGAAAAAGGTATTAATCTTCTTAAATATGTCACTAATTGTAGATAGGGTGCTGACCCTAAAGTTGCACTGAGGTTTTACAGAGCCTACGTGCGATATATTGTAGACTGCGATGGTTGCATTCTGTAAGATGCCGCCAGTAATACACACTTATTAACTGTAGATCGCATTCAGTTTAAATATCTAAGAATATTCTTGGGCACCATGAAATCTACTCCTTGCCCTGTACTACTTGCAGAAAGTAATAAAATCCCTCTTCAAAATCGTCGAGAAATTATGGTAATTGAACATATCCTGAAGCTAAGATTAAATAATAATAATATACTTAGCCAACCGTATGAGTTATCTATTGAAAACCTCTCAAATAAATACTGGGGCATAAAAAATTCTCCTCCACTTGCTGATGCTTTCTAAGAAACTAATGAGTATTTTAAATACACAATGCCAAAAATGTTGACAGCCACAATTACACGACTGAAGACTAATTACAGTGCATTCGCAGCTCACTTGGCTAAGATAAATATTATCCCTTCTGGGGTAAGCTTATGCGATAATATATCACAATGTGACACTAACCATATTCTTTTTAAGTGCGATAAACATAAGTACAAAACAGATCAGCTATATTGAAAACTATCAGAACTTAAACTTTAGACTCCTATAAACTTCACCCATTTACTCTCCTTAGATAGTAGAAAAGTATACGAACTAATATGTTAATTTATATTTAAAGTTGGTTACATTATTTAAAAACTAATATCTTATATTAAAATTCTGTGGCTAAAGGACTAGTTTCCAAGCCAACTCACTAAAGACACACACATACGTATATAGCTAGAATAAAGGATATTAGTAAAGTAGCAAATATATATGCACTTCTTAAAAGCTGAATCTGGCATGCTTGGTAAGAGCATCTGCAGAAACCAGTGCAATATTGGACTTACTTAAAAAAATAAGCTGACAAAGGACTACCACAGAACCCATGTAGGTTTGTTAGCATAAGCATTAGCTGTGAAGCCAGTCTTAATAAATTATTTCAAGGCAAGAGAATTAGGTAGAACAAGGTATTAAGATAAATGGCATCCGAATAAACAACTTGAGATATGCCGATGACACGGTACTAATCGCAGAAACTTGGGAAGATCTTCAAATTAATACTAATTAACAAAATAGTAGAATGCAGTGAAGAACACGGATTATCACTTAACATAAGCAAAACAAAAATAATGCTAATATCTAAATCACCACAAAACTTCCCTGACATAACCGTGCATGATCAAAGAATCGAACGTGTAAGAAGATATAATTACCTGGGAACTGTTATCAACGAAAATAATGATTGCTCTGAAGGAATCAGAACCAGAATAGAGAAAGCTAGAGCCACATTTACTAAATTGAAAAAGGTGTTCTGCGGAAGAGATCTAAGTCTAAAACTTAAAATTCGCCTTTTGAGATGTTACGTTATGTCAGTTCTCCTCTACGGGATGGAAACATGGACATTGAAAAAGATCGATACCAAAAAGATAGAAGCATTTGAGTTGTGGATGTATCGTAGAATATTAAGAATACCCTGGACAGAGAAAGTAACAAATGTGGAGGTTTTGCGAAGAGTGCGGAAAGAGAAAGAGCTGATACTTACTGTTAAAAAGCGCAAACTACAATATTTGGGACATGTTATGAGGGGAGATAAATACCAGTTGCTGCAATTGATTATACAGGGAAAGATAATGGGAAAGAGATCTATAGGAAGAAGAAGGCATTCATGGTTGAAAAACTTGAGAGAATGGTACAATTGCACCAATTACCAACTGTTTAGATCTGCAGCATCAAAAATACGCATAGCTTTGATGATAGCCAAACTTCGGAACGAAGACGGCACTTGAAGAAGAAGAAGAAGAGAAAAAGAGCATTATTGCATTTAAAATTACAAAATTAAAAATTAATAGTATAACAAGTACCACATTAAAAATCAAAATATTAAATCAAAATGTATATATGATTGCATTATAAAATCTGACTATGATATAAACATTTATTAATAATTTGATACAAGGTTGAATGCTCGAATAAATGAACTTTGATCAAATGAAAGGCAGGTATCGAGCACAGTTTTATTAATTAAATCTTCCCCAAGTACTTTCGCTTCCTATAGCATCTTCAGGGACATTTCGTCAATTTTGGCCTATCCAAATATCATAGATTGTCATAAACATAAAATTGTACATTACACTACACTACACAAGAACAAACAGTTTAAATCTTTTACAATAGACGAAGCTACATTATGGTCGGCAACAGGAAAGAGTCTTCTCTCTGGTTTTCACTTTAGTATTTCATTTTCATTAACTAAAATTTTGTCTCTTGACTGTTTTTTAGTCGAATTGTTTTTACCTCCTAATATTATTTAAATTGGTATATTCGGAAATGCATGACGCACCATAAGCAGTTTTGCTTATTTTAAACTTAATTTAACTTAATTTTCTTCCAAAGTTTATCACCAAGATCTTACCACAACGAAAGTGGAAATTCCGACCGAAAGGGCTAAATTATTACTTGGCTTATTACTTTGCTTACTTTTTCGGTAACGGGGTCACCCAGGGAAAGTTAAAATGGTTATAACATTTTCTGGCATGGTTTTGATGGTAACTCTTGACAGTGAATTATATACTTTATTAAAAATCCTCTCCTTTACAAATGTTTCTACACCTAAATGGAATGAAAGCATCCAAGATGCTTTCATCCCATTTGCTTGAAGATGCTTTCATCCCAAGAAATATAAAATCCTGCTTGGATTTTTGTTCCTGGTCTATGCATTCTAGACTATGGAGTTAAAGACACACATTATTTTCATAGCTTCTTTTCCTTCTAATGTTGTTTCTAACTTATGTAATATTCAAAGCTCTTCTTTTGTTTTGTCTCTTTTCCCAAATATCGAACAACAATTAGGAACAGGCTGAATTAAAATACGTTGTTATTATCAGACTAAAAACTAAAATTAGAAAAAATTTTCATAAACCAGCACTGTCCTCAATATCAAATGGTATGTCATGTCATGTCAACGTCATGATTTATCTTGAAATGGCGTTACAGTTTTGCAAGTTTAGAGTCTTTAAATTGACAATAGCGGCACAAATCACACAATGCGTACTTAAATCCTTATTTATATAAATTCAATTACTCCCAATTTATCATAGTGATGTCTAATCATGGTGAATTCATCATTGATTTAATTTTTATCCTGCTTTCAGTATAATTTTTACAATATTTCCAAAATCTCTCAAAGCATTCTTATGGAATAGTTCGCAAAATATTTATAATTAACAAACAGATCTGTAGTCATATTTAATATATTAAAAGATATGTGTTTTCTTATTATTGGATACAATCTGCACTTCGTAATGAATAAAGGACAATGAACATAGTGTTAAAACAAGCGTCTAATTTAATTTCACTTGTATAAACAATTTTGTATTGGAGCTCATTTTGGCGTATTGCTGGCAGCGTTTCATGTAACGAGCTTAAATCCAATTGCGTTTCCACAATGTACCATTTTAGAAGGATATAGCGACACACCACCTCAGCCATGTCCAACACATGGGGAGGAAATGTTTTAATTTCATTTTGTTAGCACTATTGTTTGCTTTCAGCGTACGCGATGTGAACAGTTAAAACAGTTTTTGTCAAAAAACTAAAAAGTGAAGATGTAATTAGGTATAGGTGACAGAAAATGTAAAAAAAGAGAATTAAAATTAAGATTATATTGTTAAACACAAAGAATTCATTTAACAAACAAATTTCTTTGTAAAGGCGAGAACATCAACTGTGTAAATCAAAGACGTAAATGTTAAACTACATCAAAGTGAATTTTATGTAGTAGGTTAAGATAATCATAGTGAAAACGTTCCATGTTAAACCTATGTCAAAAACAACAACCTGAAAAGAATTTAAGACGTACAGTCGAACCGCTTATTAGAATACCGGTTATAAGAATATCTCAGATTCATGAGTAGATATTTGAGGTCCTAAAACGTTTTCTTAGGTAGATTTCTTGCTGACATTGCTTTTGTAATTCCTTGCATCCATGTTGTTAGTGGTAGTCCTCGTTTTCTTTTCTCTGGTGGTTCCCATTTTAATATTTTTTTGGTAGTCTTTCTTCCCCCATACGCCTAACATGTCCGTACCATGTTAGTTGTTGTTTTTCGATGTCTTCTATAATTGATCTTTGTACATTCATTTGATTCCTTATGTCCTCAGTTCTCATATGTTCTAATCTAGACTTTCCCGCTGCTCTCCTTTAAAAATCCATTTTAACTGCCTATATATACTTTTAAGTTTTTGTGATAACCGCCATTTTATAACTGCTTCTTTTCGTTTCCGGTTTTATATTTTTCTGCCATAGTACTGATTTCAATGCACCTATAACTGGTGTCCCTTTGGTTATTCTGTCTTTTATGGCTTTATCAGTTCTTCCTGTCTTTGTTAGATTTACCCCGAGATGATCTTTTTCTTCTTACGGTGCCTTTCCTTAAGGACGTTGGCCATTACATTTGCCTATTTAATCTTATTTGTAGCAGCCCTGAATAGTTCTATGAAGGTCATGTTCGTCTATTGCCGTAGGTTTTTAAACCAAGAGTTGCGTCTACTTCCTGGTCCTCTTTTGCTTTTGACTTTGCCTTCGATTATAAGTTGGAGCAGTTCATACTTTTGATTTCTTATGATGTGACCAAAATATTGTGTTTTCCGTTCTTTTATTATAAGCATAAGCTCTCTTTCCTTATTCATCCTCCGCAAGACTTCTGCATTTGTCTTATGGCTCTTATGGCTCATATAGGATATTCTGAGCATTTTACGGTAACACCAGAGTTCGAATGCTTGGATTCTCTTTTTCCCCAGATGATCGCAGTTCTCAATTTTTCCGTCTTCTAAGTCCGGGTCGTCTGCTCTTTTTGTCCTCCTATGCAAAGATATTGCTTTTTTTGTAAAATTACTTCGAGGCCCTATTTTTTGTACCCCTCCATTCGTTTTCTAGCCATATACTCCAGGTCTTTCTTGTCTTAGGCAATAACTACCTGATTATCTGCATAGTGCAACGTGTATAACGTTTCATACCTAATAGACAGCCCCATACCTTTACACTTCTTTTTCCAGTGCCTGTGTGCTTCGTAGATATATAGTGCTTGCTTCAGTCCTTTTGTTACCTGAAAACCATTAGAAACCTTATTTCCTATTTTAACTTTTGATATTGTGTTGTTATATAGATCTTTAATAGCGTCGATTGGTGATATGCTGACACTGGTTTTCTCCAATACTTCCCACAATTTCTCAACAGACACGGTGTCATACGCTTTTGGTCAATCTACTAAAAGTAAATGCACTTCTCGAGATTTCAGTGTTCTTTCACGTTTCTTTCACAATCCGTTTTGTTCTTCTGATTCAAGAGCACGATATTCTTCGCATATGCGTTCTTTTATAATTCTCCCATATAATCTACTAAGCGTGCTCGTAACAGTTATACCTCGATAGTTATTGCAATCTTCATTATTTCCTTTTGTATGGATAGATGTAATCCACCCTTCTTTCCAACTTTGTGGCACTGGTTCTCCGTGCAAGTGCCTATTGAAAACTTCTGTTAGTATCTCGAATAGTTTGTAGGTTCCATTTTTTATAAACTCTGCATATATCCCCTCTGGGCCCGGATCACGTCTATTTTTCAACAATGATACAGCTTTTTTTAGTTTCTTCGATGTTAATTGTTGGTGGCTCTCCTTGAATCTCCTTGATGGCTCTCCTTGTTGTGTTTTGTTGGATCTGATGTTTTTGTAATCCTCCAGGATTATCTTGATCTTTATTTATTTATTCGCTTAATAGAATATTTTTAGGTAAATGAATAACTGTATATACAATATCGGTAAGGTTTGTCAGATAATGAGTATTTTATTATTTTGTTATCAGCACCAACTAGATTCTTCTAAACATTTTTTCATTTGTCTTCAAATTTCTATTTCCCACCCTCTTCATTGCTTATTAATAATTTTTTACAGTTAACTTATAAATAATTGACTTAATTACGAATTCATCCAGATACCTGTATGCTTGAGACTGAATGCTTGTTTGCGCGGCATAAAGGCTATTCCAATTAGCAGGTTCGACTGTAGTTGGGACAAAAAATATTGTGACAACCAAAGAATTTTATCTGTCTCTCCTTTTACGTTTTTATTAATACGTGAATGAAATAAGTTTTTTAGTGGCGTTTACCGTTGAACATGTAGCCAGTTACATACTATATACAAGATTTATTTTTAATGTGTGTTTGTTTATTAAATGCCTTGTCACTACGTAAGGTAAGCTACTCTTTTTGTTAAAATAAAGTCGTTTAATATTCCGAACCAATTAAAATTTAAATTAAATGAATTAAAAAAGTAATTTGTTATTTTTGTTCCGAGTTTAAATTTTATGATTTTAAACGTTATAGAGTTACTATATTAACCGCATATAGAGTTACATTATACAATTTGCTAATGATCTTTACTTTTTAGATTTTCGTAAAGGAAGTTTTATGACTGCGATGTAAAGCTCAAATTTATAGTAACATACACATTGCGCTACAGATCTATATTATAGAGATATAAACAAGAACAGCGAGAAGAAAAATGAAAGGAGCGTGATGTTGATCTGTATATCCTTTGAACTTAGCTAAAGTGTTCAACAGCTGTAATCTCGTCAGCTTTTATAATTGTCATGTTGTAGTAGGGTTTTACCTACTAAATATTAAAACAAAAAATATTCTTAAACTATAATAAAAAGAATTCACTAAAAATATGCCTAACAATAAACAATCCATTGACACGAGTTAAAAGTATGTATTGATGACCTAGGCCGAATGTTTCATAAACATTTAAGCTAACGTTAAAAAGACACAGTTATTTATTTATTTATAGGTATAAATACCATACATATCGGATTATAGAAATATATATTATAAAAGAACGCAATCGATTATTGGAATGGTATTTCGCAAGTTAGCGTAGGTTGATGTTTTCTTTATAGGTTCCGGCTGATAAAGTAAACACAGTCAATACACAGTCAAGAAATTTTCTCTGCTCGGACAAAATTTCTCTCCAAATTCTATAAGAAAACTTGTACCTTTCCAACTAGACAAATCCGAGAACTACTCTTTCTTCTTCAAGTGCCATCTCTGCTGCGGAGGTCGGCAATCATCATAGCTATTCGGACTTTTGAGACGGCTGCTCTTAAAAGTTCATTTTTGATGTACATTCATACAACTCCCTCAGATTGCGTAACCATGACATTCTACGCCTCCCTATGCTTCTCTTTCCTTGGATCTTTCCCTACATAATCAGTTGGAGCAAGGTGTATTTCTTTCCATGTGTAATATGCCCGAGATGTTCTAATTTTCTTGATTTAATCGTATTTCTTTCTTTCTTTCTCCCCTTCCTTTTACCCTATCAGGGTATCGGATTTGGGCTAGCTATTTTATTTTTCATTTACCTACCTCTTCTATTCTTTTCTGTTTCCTGCCAATATTTTCAATTCCTCGAGTGATTTTTGTTTAAGTTTTCCCGCCTCTACTACTTGCTTTATCCATGTTTTTCTTGGTCTGCCTCTTTTTCTTTTTCCAATGTTCTTTGATTCATAAACTTTTCTGGTTATTCTATTGGATTGCATCCTCATCAGATGCCCATACCAGTTCATTTGTCTCTTTGCTATTTTGTTCATTATCGGTTCCTGGTTGGTCATTCTCCTAATAGTCTCGTTGCTTAACCTATTCCATTTTGTCTTAACTATCATTCTTAGATGTCTCATCTCCATTGCGTTTATCCTGCTCTTATGTTTTTCCAGAATTGTCCAGTTTTCACTTGCATAGAGCACAGTCGGTATCACTATTGTGCTATATATTTTTATTCTTGTCTCTCGTGTAAGTTTTTTTTCCCATTATTGAGGCTAACGCATAGTATAACTTGTTTGATTTCTTTGCTCTATTTGTTATTTCCCAGTCTATTTTCCGTCGTTAGTTATTATACTTCCCAACTTCCCACTTATTAGTAAGTTGTTACTATTTCCAATTCTGAGTTTTTACATTTTATCTTTATTTGATTATCTTCCTGATCTCCGTTGCCACTGATTATCATTATCTTACTTTTTTCCTCGTTTATCTCCATTTTTAGTTCTTCTATTTGTTCTACCCATATATCCATTTTTTTGGATTTTTGCATTTTATTCTCGGAATCTGCTATTAGTACTATGTCGTCTGCATACATTAAGGACTCTATTGTTACCGGTTGTAATCTGTGGTAACATATTATTGTCTCTAGTTGATTGGTTCTGACTCTAGTATTTCTTATCAATTGGTTCATTACTATTATGAATAGCAAAGGGCTAAGACTATATCCTTGTTTAATACCTTTCTTCCAATTAAATGCTTCCAATCTTTCCCCTGTTATTTGTACCCTTCCTTTTACCTCTTTGTAAGTACTTTCTATAATTTTTATTATTTCATTAGGTACATTTATCTTTCTCAAGCATTTCCGTATAATATATCTTTCTATCGTGTCAAATGCTGCTCTTAGGTCTATGAATGCTAATACTAGTTTTTCCCTTGTATCAATGCTTCTTTCTATTAGGTTTGTAATGATATATATGCTGTCATTTGTCTGTCTTCCCGTTCTAAATGCCGTTTGTTCTTCTCCCAATACCATTTCTACTTCTTGCCTCAGTCTCTTCTCTATTATTTTCGTATATATTTTAAAGCATACCAATGACAGACATATTGCTCTATAGTTGTCGTAGTTTACATGTTCCCTTTTTTTATATATTGGCACGATGATATTATCCTGCCAGTCTTTAGGGATTGTTTGTTTTTCCCACGCCTCTTTATATATTTTCCATAGCCAGTTTATTCCTTCTTCTCCCATGTATTTTACCATTTCCGTTTCAATTTCATTATCTCCATCTGTTCTGCCTATTTTTATATTTGATAATCCTTCTATTATTTCTTCTCTACTTATTTGCTCTAGCTCTGTGTTTTCTTCGCCTTCATTGTTTATATTGTCTTCATTTATCCCTTCGGTATCAACTTTTTTCTCATAATATTCTTTCTATACCCTAACTACTTGTTCTGGGCTTATTTGTATTTGGTTTGAAGTGTCTCTTACTGCGTTTATTTTCTTTCGTCCATCTTGCCTTATGTATCGTATTGTCGTCATAAAGTTTCTATTATTAGTTATATATTCTTCCTGAAGTTCTTCTCCAAATTCTTTCCATGTTTTTGCTTTTGCTTGTGTGACTGTCTCTTTAACAATCGTCTCTGCCTATAGTATTTTTCTTTACCTTCTTCTAATCCCGTTTCGATGTATTTTTTCCATGCTATTATCTTCTTTTTTATTTCTGTCTTCACTTCTTTATTCCACCATCTTGTACTTTTCAATTGTTTATTATATTTTTTGATTCCACACACTTCAGTTGCTGTTGTCTTTAATACTTCACTGTAAGTATTCCATCTTTCTTCCATTGTCCATGTTTCTTTTTGGCACTCT
Source organism: Diabrotica balteata (assembly GCA_918026665.1). Taxonomy (NCBI): domain Eukaryota; kingdom Metazoa; phylum Arthropoda; class Insecta; order Coleoptera; family Chrysomelidae; genus Diabrotica; species Diabrotica balteata. The sequence goes on along the minus strand of OU898276.1, from coordinate 145,641,677 downwards.
ATTTGTCTCAGTCTTTTGTTAGTTTCCTCCGTGTACAATTCTCGCAAACTTTCTATCTTTAGTTTGTTTACATTTACTTTCTTATACTCTTTTCTTTCCACTTTCTTCATTTTTTCATCCTCCAGTTTTGCAGTGACCATTCTGTGTTGTGTAGACAGTTCCGGTTCCTTTTTCGTCAAGATGTTTTTAATATTTTGTTCTAGGTTTCTCGTATAGACCATATAGTCCATTAAGCTTTCCATTTCTTTCTTTGATTTAATTGTATTTAAAATTTACATTTCTTTGTTTATCCTTCTCAGAACCTCTTTGTTTGTGACGTGTTCTGTCTACGATAGGTTTAGAATTCTTCTATACACCCACAGCTCAAATGATTTTAGTTTTTTCATTGATGTTGCATTCAAGGTCAAAGATTCCATTCCATAAAATAAAGTCGAAAAAACATAGCACCTCGCCAAGCTAACTCTTAGTTTATCCGAGAGCTACAGTACTCTATAAACCATCCTCGTATGGTTGCAGTAAAACAGATTTCCTACAATACTGCAACACTACATTTTGTTCTAGGATCTGCGAACTTAAAAAGTTTTGCAACTGTTGAGCCTAAACAACTTTATAGTGGACTAAAACCAATACCTATCTTAAAGTATAATCAGCTCCAAGAACTTATAAAATTTAGTTTAGAGGAATTACAATCACTTTATGATAATTTGCCAGTAGTTGAAGTAAACCAAAGTTATGATCAATTTGTTGTAAATATAGCTTGATGACGGAAAAAGGTTATAATAATTCTAAATTTCAAGAGAGTAAATAAAAATCTGTGTACTGCAATATAACATGTGTGTATTATAGTACACTAGCTCTTCTTTTGTTTGCAAGCACTTTAACCAGAACTGGACTTAGATCGGTTTTCCCACACATTTGCAGGCTTTTTAGTCAGAACTGGACTTGGATAAGTTTTTCTACACATTTTTATGACATAACATTTTTATTAATTTTAATTTTGTGTAATTTAGAATTAAAATATAAAAGCTGTTTTTGTTAATATTGCTAATATATATTACAGTGACTTTTGATATAAAAATCGTTTTTATTTTTGTCATCACTACTCCTTTGCAACGTTGTTAATTTTTAATTAGGAATATCTAACTATCTAAATGTGACTTAGATCGTTTTTCCCTGTACTCCTTAATATAAACATACTTATTTACTTCGTAGCATTACACCTTTATAGGTTTTAGCCGACTTTACAATACGACTTCTTCGGTCTAGTACTAACAATTTGAGGTCTGTGTATCTGTTTTTGTTCTTTGTTTGTTCCTTTACTTCAGTCCATTTTTCTTTAGATTCTGTTAATGGTAGTTTATTGATTTCTTGACATTTTTTCTTATTATTTTGTTGTGGTTTTGTTTTTGTTCACAAAACGAATTCCCATCTTCTTGTTAGCAAATTTGCTACATTTGTTAATATAGTTTTTGTATAAATTTTATCGTCCTGGTTTGGTTTTGGCAGGGCCTGTTATGCGCTAAATAATCTTCTAATGATATTTTAACTGACCTATAATAATTGGTTTTAAGTGCACATAACTTTAATTGGAAAATAACTACAGACACGCTATTCATCCAAATGAAAATAACTTCTTGAGTAATATATGTACTAAAAATAATAACTTAAACCCTACCTTAACTTTTTTTAGCCAACTAACCAATTTTATATAGGATGTAACGTTTACATTTTCCAAAATCACCTTTAGTAATAATTTTATAGCACCATTTTTGATACTTGAAGTTTTCTTCTAAAACATTTTTGGAGAAAAAAACCTGTTATTTATGAACAAATTTTATTAATAAGCGTGATAGTGAGTTCCTATTAAAATAATTATATACAGCAAATTAAAAATAAATGCCAATAGCAGCAGGTAGTAGAAAATTATGGTTACTGTAAAAAGAATCCTTTATTCGCAAATCTAACCATTTGCTTATATGTGTTTTATCAGATTATATGTGAATATGCACCCGAAATTTCTAACGAGTTTTTCGTGTCGCTTAATGCCACTGCACCGATGAAATGTGTTAGTGAACTGTCTCCTGTCACGCATCCTGTGCTGGTCCATAACTCATCGAGTTCCTGATTATTTCAACTATTGTTATTGCTCGTTGAAATTTTGTTTCAGAATCTCAGTGAAACACACATGAACAGCGGCGTAGATGGGAAGATTTTAAATTTGATTGGACGTAATATAAAGTATGAGTCGGGGAGTAAAGTGTTTGTTTGGTTTGTCTACCACAAATGATTTCGAAGCTTAGAAAGGTAGTGGGATCAAAGATTCAGATATTACTGGTAATTCAATTAATAGCAAAATTTTAATTTCGTTTATTTATGTTTTAAATAAAAGCTATTTTTTCCTAATATGATAATTTAAGGTTGACTGAGAAAAAAAGGTCGCAAGAAGATCTACTAGAAGTTCTTCCGGAAAAAGTAGAATCAACAATTACAAAAATGAAAAGCATTAAAGCAGCTGGAAGAGATGGTATAATAGTGGAAGTGCTTAAATACGCTGGCAATAAAATCTGTAAAATCTTAGCAGGCTTATTGCCTAAGATAAAGATGCATATCAGACCACTGGAATATAATTCTCATTCATGAGAAATGTAGCAAAGAGGATATCAAAAACTGCAGACCTATAAGTTTACTACCAATCGTAGACAAGATATTCACAAAGATCGTCAACAACAGATTAGATGATGCATAGCCAGAAGAACAAGCTAGTTTCAGAAGTGGATTCAGTTACATAGATCATATTCATACACTTCGATAACCAACGAGTAGAACTGAAGAATATGAAATACTGCTAGCAATAACCTTAATAGATTTCAAGGCTTTCAATTTTTTATATACCAAGGCAGTAATAAAAGCTTTTAGCAACCAAGGCATTGATAAACCGTATATAGAAACTTTAGAAATATATCACCACAGCTCTTTACCTCAACTCTATATTCAGCAAAATAACAGAACAAAGGAATATCGATTGATGGAGAATACCTCAGTTATCTAAGATTTGCAGACGACATCGTTCTGATTGCTAATAATCCTACAGAACTACAAGGACTTATAAGATGTCTAAATGCAGCTAGCAATGAAATTGGCTTAAAAATGAACTTGACAAAAACAAAAACCATGTACGACGAAGTAGTGGATGTCCAAGATGTAATAATAAACAACACTGCACTTAAGACAGTAGACGAGTATATATACCTGGGACAATTAATACATAAATCTGGCTCTTTACTTTTAGAAATTAACAGAAGAATAAAACTAGCTTGGACATCTTTTGGTAGAAATTCAGTCATCTTCCAATCGAAAATACTAATCCACCTGAACGAAAAAGCATTCGATGAGTGTATAATATTAATCATGACATACGGCTGCGAAACTTGGAAACTATAGAAAGAGATAATATCGAAACTCAAAGTCACTTAAAGGTTAATGGAGAGAGGCATGCTAGGTATAACAAAGAGATATCGAAAAAGAATAGAATTGATCAGACAGAAAACCAAGTTTACTTATGTAATCCATAGACTTATATCGTTAAAATGGCAGTGGACTGGACATTTAGCGAGAAGAACTGAAAATAGATGTTCCACTAGAATTGCACTGTGGTATCCAAGAGGCTTCAAGATACCAAGAAGACGTCCAAATTTAAGATGGGACTATGACATAAGGAAACAAGCCGGTTAAACATTTGTGGACAGATATGAAGAATTAATATTTAAGGGAGGAAACTCCAATTGGGTCATGTGCTAGGAAAAAATACATAAATAACTCCCACTTATATTAGATGGTATATAACAGGACATAGGATTAGTAAACACATGCCAGAATTCTTCGCTGAAGGACATGAGAAGATGATTTGACAATTTATCCGCAGAAAATGTGTATTGTAAATTGATATAACACATTCAATATTCATAAGAACGTAGTCTACTAAGATTTTGAATTTCATTGGTTGAAGATCTAATCGAATACAAAAAATCTTGAGACTTTTCTTCTTAAATTCTTTTCACTTCATTACATAGTATTAATGTGTCACATTTATGTAATAAATCATAGCACTACTGGGACACACTTCTTCCATATTACCTTTAAAAGTCCACTAAATCTCTTTAAAAGCTTAAGATCAAAACAAGAACATTCTATCCACAATGAATCATATAAGGCAGTGTGTTTTTTTTTCAGAAAGAAACCGAAATGATAATTATAAAAAACTAAATATTAATAGATATGTTAAATCTTACATATATGTATATTAAAACGATTTCCACATCCCAGTGCGCTTTTCAATATCTAGTCCATTCAGATATCGTCTTGGAGATGTCCGATTATTCATGTTGTTGGCGGTCTTCTTAGTTATACTTTTCCTGTGGAGATTCATTTACTCTAATACTTTTTTGCGAATTGTTCTGTCTGCCATTCGTCTAAATTGTACTGATTATACCAGCTGCTATTTTTGTGGGTCTTCTAATATAATCATTTCTTTTGTGTTCCAACCGAGATCTTCTTGCGGCTCTCCTTCAAAATTTTATTTCGGTACTTTATATTTTTTGGTATATTGCATTTATATTATAATATATTATATATATATATATATATATATATATATATATATATATATATATTGAATATTTTTATTATATTTTTTGGCTTAAAACTGAACTCAGGATCTCTATCACTTGTATTCTTTCTATTACTTGCTGTTTTATAATTTCTTCATTTCGACATGTTTTGGATAGATTAACTTCCAAAGTAAATATATATATTCCTTGTAACTTTAATTTTTTTTTTTTAGTTCAAGTCAGTGGCGGCCGGTCAGGTACGGCAGTGCCGACCCACATCTTTATAGATATTATAGATTATTTTAATATTTAATTTATTCAGTATTTTAATAAATAATTGTAGCAGGTAATCAGTTGATGTCATTTGTTTTTGTGAACTAAAAAAATATCTGTAAGATAATAAAGACTAAATTTTATTCATGGTTTTTAAAAGAATTCGGCCAGACTAAATTTTATTCATGGTTTTTAAAATAATTCGTCCAATCTGAGCGTTAAGTGATCCCTGCGTAGACATTTTTCAAATAGATGTTCCGATATCGGAGAAATCCATCCGCCTATGAATTCTTAAAAAGGCACGTTTTGTTTTTTCGGCTAGCCGATCCCAATTTTGACTTTACTTGTAAAAATAAACGGAATATTGGTTGATTAGCAACCAAATATACATTTCTTTCCATATAAACTTAATTACCTAGTACGGCAAATTTAAATTTGCCGATGTTTTATTTGGATTGGTGATTGGTCGCGAACTCTACATTGCGAGCGTGGGACGAAATGTTATTACATATATGTAGTAAACTGAAGTGATATGCAGTGCACGAACTAGCCTTTCTTTTTGTGATTTATTTTTATTCTCTAAAGTAATACTGTGATACGTTACGTCTGCCGTAAATAGTTAAAGGTTAAAAGGATTTTTAACACATTAGAAGTTTTTTTTAATTAAAGTGTAAACAAATTCAGTAAACACCTAAAAAATGCAAGCCATGGGAGAAACTGTAATTATTGATAAGTCTGATATTGTAAATTATATTTTGCATAATGGGTTTTTTGTTACTCATAGATAATGCCCAACGTAAAAATGCTATTAAACATAACGAAATTGTAAAAATTAATCACGCAGTTTTGCGTCGTTTAATTGATATTAATTTTTTTTTAAGTTGTCAGAAATTATCTTTTAGGGGACACGATGCATCGGAGCATTCGTTAAATCAAGGTAATTATAGAGAACTAATAAAAATGTTTAAGAAATACGATTTGGAATTTTCTAATTTACTTTCTGATTCGAAGACATTTAGCGGTGTATCTAAAACAATCCAGAATAAATTATTAAAATCAATTATTTACATTTTGAGTAACGTTATTGAATCTGAGATTCAGGAAACCATTTGCTTTTCACTAGAAGTAGATGAAACTACCGACATATCATGTCATTCACAATTATCAATTGTTGTTCAATACGCGTTACGTGGTAATATCTACGAGAGGTTTTTAGGTTTTACAGACGTGAGTAAAAGCCATAAGGCAGAACATAGTTTTGGTGTTTTAAAGGACAGATTAAAATTTTTTGATATCAAAAATAAATTGGTAGGGCAAACTTATGACAGCGCTGCCGTGATGTCTGGTGAATTAAATGGTCTCCAGGCAAAAGTTAAAACTATTGCACCGCAAGCTTTATTTACTCATTGTCATTCGCATGAATTTAGTTTTGCAAGGTACATGTAAAAAAATTAAAGAATGTCGTCTTTTTTTTGCCAGTTTAAGCGGATTTGCTTCATTTTTCTCAAGCTCGCCTAAACGGACTAATGTTTTAGAACGGTTTGTTTCGAAAAAAATGCCAACAGTTTGTCAGACGCGATGAAATTTTAAATCTCGGTTAGTTTTCACCATAGCAGATTTTCGTAAACAGCTTTTGGAATTTTTTGATTTTATTATTGAATGTGACGATTTTGAAAGTGATGATATCTTGATCCGTGAAGCAATCGGTTTGAAAACTTTATTAAATGATTACTCTTTTAACATACTTTTAAATATTTTTAAAAAGTGTTTACCCAAACCGATTTGATATTCAATGTTGTTCAAAATCAGTTATCTGACATTATTCATTCCAAAAATAGAATAACAAGACTGGTGCAAAATCTCAGAGATTTTCGTAATGATAGTAATTTCCAGTATATACGCAGTGACGTTTTGGACTCGCTTGATATTTCCGAACCCCAAAAAAAAGACAAAATCATGACACAGAAACAGATCTCGAAAAACGAGTATATTTTGAAATTTTGGATACTATTATTACGTAAATAGATACTCGTTTTTCGAATTTTGAAGATTTGCAAATTTTTGACCTCTTTGACGATTCAAAATTTAAAAGTTACGCCAAAGAATTTCCAACATATTTATTAGACAGGTTAATTAAATATTATCCATCTTTCTTTAATAAAATAAAATTAGAAAATGAATTAAAAGTTTTATATGCTGATCCAGATATTTTCGGAAGATGGCATAAGTTACAAGATATGTATAATTTTATATATTGCAATTCACTAGAACAAACTTTTACCAAAATTAATAAATTATTGTCATTAATCAAAAATTATTAAAAGAATCAAAACTTATTGTCGAAATACCATGAAACAAGAGAGAATATCAAGCTTGTCTCAAATGTCAATAGAAAAAAAACTTTTAAAATCTCTCCGAAACTCTAACAAATTTTAAGATGATGTTATTACCCATTTTGCTACTTCCAAACAACGTAGACTAGAGTTAATTTATAAACATGTTTAGGTTTTAAATTTATAGGAAAAAAAACAAAAAACAAGAAAAAAAATCTATGATGATTGAAGTCTTTATTAGACAGTATACCTATCTGAGGAGACAAAAAATACCTTACCGATCTTGTCTCTCAAGCCATGAGCCACCACTGGTTCAAGTAAGTTTTTCCGTAAAATTACCTCTTTCATATGTGTCGTGGTTTTTTCATGTTCATGACCTCCAGACTGTACTCATGACCTCTGCTTCTGTATTCTTTCATAATTTCCCTTGATATGTATTCTAAATCTTTCTTGTCGTGTGCAATAACAATTTAATTATCTGTGTAATTTTATCTGAAGGGGGTATTATATCGCCTATTGGCAGTCCCATCCTCTTATATTTATCTTTTCACTGTCTCACTGCTTCGTCAATATCTATATTGAATAATACGGAAAATACTCAGTATCCTTGTCTCAATAATTTAGAGACATCAAAGCCTTCCAAAATTTTATTTCCCAATTTAATTTTAGAGGTAGAGCTCCTGTACCGTTCTTACTACCTTCTTCTACCTTTTTTGTGTACCGATGTTATTCAAACTTCTTTCCATATGTGTCATAAAGGTACTCCTTATAAATAAAACGTACATTTTTGCACGCTTTACAGTAGATTTGGTCCATAAAAAAAACGTTAGAACTTATTAATAATTTCCACACTACACCAGTAACGCCTCTGGTTGAAACTATTGTTATTGCTCGTTACAAATTTTGTTTGGAAATCGGCGTGTGGCAATGCACCCTAACCAAATTTATTGAGCCAGCACAAACGCTATGCCGATGGCAGCGTTTAGTCGAAGTTTTTTTTTTTTATTAAATTACGCTATGCGCTTAATTGAGACTACGGTGTATGGATAACATGAAAAATCGAGTAATTAAAGCCTAAAAGGTTTAGCCGCCGTATACCGAAAAATATTTGGTTTATTAAAACCCTATTTCAAGCGACAAATATATGTGGCTTAATGTAAATATATAATTATGTCATCTTTTTTGATTTTATCATATTTAGATAATACCATTTTCATTTTTGTATTTCTTAGTTAATGATTTAAAAGTAAGATAAACTTTTTTAACCAGAGCCATGACGTTATTTAATCAACTACATTATTGTGAGAAGATGTTATATAAAATTGACTTTAAATAAAATAAAAATAATAAGGATTCCAATTCCAAATTCCAAATAAGTATCTAAATATTTTCTGAATATCCTTTTAATGGTAGAGGATTAAAATTCAAACAGCAGCTTGTAGTGGTTGATTGAGTATATGAAGAAAGTTGAGGAAGTGTCAGAGTAGAATGGTTTAAAAACTGGGGAAATTTTTTTTTGCATTTTTATTGTAATAGTGTAAGAGTACCAATAATATGTAAATCAGGAAGGAATCACGGAATCACATAGAAATGTATTAAGGAAAAAGGTATGCACTAGTGCCTGGAGTAATGATTCAGTAATAAAATAGGCAATTTAAAATTAAGATCCATTTGAACTGAATGTGTGTAAAATTATTAAAGTTGATAATAATTAGCTATATGTTTAATACCTAAGCAAAGATCAGGTAATAGCTTATATATACCTAGGTCACGAGATTCGCTTAGGAAAAGATAACCAAATGGTTGAGCTTCCCCGTCGTATAAGACTGACTAGAGCAGCCTTCGGAAAATTGAAATACGTTATTAAATCTTCCCACATACCAATACATCTTATTAACAATCCTTTATTCAGTGTATTTTACTAGTGTTAACTTTCGTCAAAATTTTAAAATTAGGACTTTAACCCCCAACAATAACTTTCCCCTAATCCCTTATCTGATCAATCAAAGACAACATTCCAAATAAACAACACGGAGTTTATGAAATTCCTTGTTCAAACTGTTCGCGATCCTATATGTGCCAAACAAATCGTAGAATCCAAAATAGGATATATGAATATTCCATTTCTGTTCTCAATTCCGACCCATTTTAGCTCTATGTCAACACCATCTTCATACAGGTCACAAAATTGATTTTGAAATTTTCAGAATCATAGCCCCCATCCGCTTCTATAAACCGATTATACGAGAAGTCATAGAAATTTAAAATAGGCCAAATCGTCTCAATAAAAGAGATGACGGCATACGGTTACCTAAGGTGGTCATAAATTCATAAAAACCTAGCAGAGCACTGTGGTATATCATAAATCTTTGTTTTGGAATTCTGCTGGTTTTAACCGTAAGCCAGCAAAATCGCTCCCCTTAAAGTGGTTTGGTAGCGGAAAATTATTATTATCATCACGTAGCGCTACAACCCCGGGTGGGTCTTGGCTGACTGTACAACTTTTTTCCAATTTGTTTGGTCTTCCATCAACCTAGGGTCAAATGGAATGTTTATTTTCTGGAGATCTGCTTGGATGTTATCTCCCTATCGTATTCTGGGACGTCCGAGCGATCTTTTGCCTGTGGGAATCTTCTCCCATACCAGTTGTTCAAGTCTTTCGTTATGCAGTATGTGCCCATCTTAGTCGCTGTGATTTAATTTCTTGGACAATATCGGCATCATTGTAGAGTGCTTTTAATTCGATATTGGTTCTGATCTTATATTGGTTTGTGGTGATGTCATGGTGAGGTCCGAAAATTTTTCTAAGTATTTTTCCTTCAAAGCGTCTAAGCTTTTTTTCGTTTGCTTTGGTGATGGTTACCGTTTCACTTCTTCTCATATTTTTTGATTTTATGAGCTTATCCAGTGCGAATAGACAGAGTTTGCAGATTGGATTCTGTCTTTAATTTCTTCAGTAATATCGTTGTCATCTGTGATTACGGCCCCCAAATACTCAAAACGTTGTATTTTTTCGAAATTTAAGGTGTTGACCGTCACTTTAGGTCAATAGGACGTTTTGTCCTATTCCCATCCAATTTTGTTGTTATTCCCGCCGATCTCATGGTTTTCTCTAATACAAGGTTAAAAAGTAGTGGAGATAACGCATCACCCTGTTTGAGTCCACTGTTGATTTCAAAGCCAGACAGTTTATTATTTACACGTACTTAAGATATTCCACCATCCATACAGACTTTGGTCATCCGAATGAGTTTATTTGGTATTGAGAACTCCGCCAAGGTATTCCATGATTGTCTTTTTTCTACGCTATTATATGCCTGTCGAAAGTCTATGAAAAGATTGTGTATGGGTCTGTTATACTCCCATCCCCTTTCTAGAAGTTGTCTTAGCATGAATAGTTGATCTATTGTTGATTTGTTTGCCCCAAAATCGGCTTCATATTCGCCTAGGACATTTTCAGCATAAGGGAATAGTCTACTAAGAATGATGTTTGAGAAGGTTTTATGTGCTGTGTTTGGGAGTGAAATTTTTTTATAGTTCGCGCATTTTGTTTTGTCCCCTTTTTTGTGGATGAGCACTATTATTTTTTCCTTCCGTCGTACTGGTATCCTTTCTTCTAATGTGCGTTATTATCTGGTGGATTTGGCGATGTAGTGCGTCTCCCCCATATTTCAGAAATTCTGCTGGTATCTCGTCCGTACTTGGCGCTTTGTGATTTTTCACCTTGGGCCTTAGCAAAAGGCCTTAAGGCCTTTTGCTTTTCTTTAAATGAAGGATTTTTGACGGGCATGTCCGCTGTGATATAGATCTCATTTTTGCGCTGTTCTTTCTGTATGATATTTAAAAGGTCCGTAAAATACTCTTTTCAGTCTTTAGTTACTTTTTTACCGTCGATTATCATACGGCCTTGATTGTCTTTCAGTGTATGGATGAAATTGATTCTATGTCCTCTTTTCTCAGAGGAAATTACTTTACAGAATTATCTGGAGCCTGGTTTGGGCCAGTCTCTTTCCATAGCTTTATATTTTTGTAGTTCATAGTTTCTTTTCTTTGTGCGTATTATGTTTCTTGTTTCTTTTCGGTAGTCGTTATATTCCTTTTTACTTTGTTTTCAAGTCTTCCTTACTGTTTTTCTGTTTTTCCAGTTGTTTTCCACATTCCTCGTCATACTATGTTTTTGCCCTCTTCTGCCCACTCCTTACAAAGATCTTGTCCGCTGTCTTGGTTATTATTTTGTCAGTCGTTTCCCATAGCTGTTCTATATCATTGTATTCTCTTTCAAAGTTCAGGGTTTGTTCAAGTTGTTGTCTCTATAGTTTTGTTGTTTCTCTGTATTGTGCATTTCGTCCATGTTCCATTGTGGGTTTATTGTTGTTTTATTGTATTTGTAGCTAGATATTCTGGATTTGACTTTTGCTTTAAGTAATGATCTGTGTCTCCGTCTATATCTTTCAGGCTTGTTATGTCTATATTATTGTTCCCATGACGGGCATCTACAATAATGTGGTCAATTTGGTTGCGCGTAATATGGTCGTTTGAGACCCAGGTTTGCTTATGGATGTCTTTATGCGGAAACACGGTTGACTTTATTAGCATATTATTAGCTGCTGCCGTTTCTGTAAGTCTTAAGCCATTGTCGTTGGATATATTGTGGAGGCTGTGTTTACCTATTGTGGAGTATAGGCTAGGCTCTTTGCCTAATAGCATTAAAGTCCCTGTAGAGTATGTGCATATCTTGTTTGGGCATCGTATCTATCTCTCTTTCTAGGGCATCGTAGAAGTCATCCTTGACATCTTCATTCTTCTCTTCCATTGGTACATGCCCTGAGATAATCGAAATGTTGTATCGTTCTCCTTTCATTATTAGGGTGGTAATAAATTAGTGAAAAATGGGTAAAAAAATTATGCCATCAGCAGAAAGTTCTTTTCTAAATTCTGCTAACTCGAATCGTTAGCTAGCATAATCGCTCCCATTAAGGGTGGTTTGGTGGTAAAAAGTTATTAGGGTGGTAATAAATTAGTGAAAAAGGGTGAAAAAATTTGCCACAGGAAAAAATTTTGTTTTTTCGAATTCTGCCAGCTTGAATTTTAAGCCAGCAGAATCACTCCCCCTAAGGTTGGTTTGGTGGTGAAAAATTATTAGGGTGGTAATAAATTGGTGAAAAATGGGCAAAAAAATATTACGTGTTTTAAATTGGATTCCGCTTATTTGTCCCCGTTAGCTTAAGTGTCCTCTTTTTTCACCATTTTGTCCCACAGGAAGGAACGGGACGCGGGATGGGATTGCGGTTTTTGCTTCGGGACAGAAGAGCAATTTTTTTGCGGGTAAATAAATTTAATATTCGACTACCTTGACAAAAAAATTAAAATAATGTTGACCAAAAAACGGACAAAGAATCTTATTAGAACTTTCTTTGCAGTTAAATCTTTCAAAGTTGAATGGCATTAAACACAACCTTAATCGCCAGGTTAGCATCAAGATATTTTGTTTGTAGAAACCGCTTTAGTTTCAATGCTAATTTTAGAATGTCAACCAGTGACATCATTGACACTAGAAACTAAGATGTGCATAAATAATTCAGCAGCTTTGCTAAATTCTTACACTTGCAAATGCAAGTGTAGCTCCTGGGATTCTTTTATATTAAGATAGTGGTTAGTGCTTTAGTTATATATAAAATGCCAGATCTAAACTGGATTACGCTTTTATGGTGCTCAACCCATTTTGTTTCGCACAAACTGATTACATTATGCCCATTATTTAAAACTTCATTTCTCTTGACAGCCGTGTTAAAAAATGATATTACTGGCGGCATTATTCCCACTGTGTTTATGATAGACGTTAATAGAAGTTTAAAGGAACTTGTTTAAAAAATAATTTAGGCAACGACATACAGCTGCATTTATTGCCACCTTTTTTATTTCTCTTACTGCATTGACTACTTCAGAGCTCATTACGCTTCAACTGTCAGTATTGATTTTTACACATTTCCTCGGATCCAAGTGCTGTTTTTTAAAAAGTTTAATACTATCTTTCCAAGGCTTCTCTCCAGTGGCGGCTCGTGACATCTGCTATAGGGTGTGCTGCATGAACCACGGTCAATATAAAATAATAGAAATAGAATAACATACGAAAACAAAAACAATAAAATTAGCTTTAATACTAATTAATAGTAACTAATAACGACATGCTATAAAAATCTGATTAACTTACATTTATTGCATTTTTCTAAATTGGAAATTAATACGCCGGTCCTTTTTTGTCGCAAACTTTTCGATTACTTTATCGTTAAAGTTCGGTATTGAAGCGATGAACTTTTTTTCTATCGAGAGTGTGGAAAGGGCTGTTAATCTGTCTTCGCACATTGAATTTCTTAAAAATGTTTTGATCCGTTTTAAAGTTGAAAAACTACGTTCAGCTTCTGCTGTGGTCATTGGCGTAGTCACCAGAATTTGTATCAACTTTTTGGTTTCTGTTAATGTGTCCTCTAAATTATTAGAAATTATAAATTTTAGTAAAGGCACTGCACCTTTTAATGTTCTACACTCGATATTGGAATACAAAACTGACAGTTCTGTTCGCAAACGGTTTTTATCAAAGAAGTTATAAGCTGTACAAGTTAAATCCAATTCATTTTCAGGAAACTTATTATTATATTTTTCGAAATGTTCTGAAGATAAAAGTGTTGCGGCAACTAGATGATTTGTATATGCAAACCGTTCTTTTGCATTGTTTATAATAACATCACAAACTTCTAGACAGGCAATACGGTGATCCTGTTGGCTGTTATTTGGGCGTTTCCTTTTTTGGACACTAGGCGCCGCATTTAAATTTGAAGCTTGATGTATGATAGGGTCTATTTTATTTCGGACATTGTTAATACTTTGCTCAAAAACATGTATAGCTTTCTGTGCTTCGGTTGGGTCCATGTTCTTTTTTTGAAGATTATTGTACAAAACGTCAACATGTGGCATAATATAATGAAAAACAGTCAGCCAGAAAGTAAAATTTTGATCTTCCAGAATACGTCTAAGTCCTCTTGCTTCCTTGGAAGTAATAGCATTTGACTCTTCTTCTAGTTGCTCCATACACTCAATAATAAAGTCTCTATATTCGTAAACGACATTTACTGTACGAATATTGAAATTCCAGCGTGTAGGGATTGAACGAGGAATATTTTTTCCAACTATTTGATTTAAGACAGCTATTCTTTGAGGTGAATGACTAAAAAATCCAGGTATATCATGTAAATCTCCAAAAAATACGCGTACTTGGGAATTAATAGAACATGCTCTTGACATTATTAGATTCAATTGATGGGCGTAACAGTGCACAAAATGAGCAGTTTCATATTTTCTCTTAATTATTGTTTGCACTCCGCCATGTATCCCACTCATAACAGCTGCTCCGTCATAACTTTGTGCAATGAGCTTATTTTTGTTATTCTTTAATATTGGGTCTAAAACATTCAAAATTGTGTTAGCTAAGGTTTCAGCATCATGTTTTTCTGGAAGCAAAAAAGTCCAAAACCTTTCAACTGGAGCACCGTTTTTTACATAACGAAAAACAATGACCATTTGAAATTTCATAGAAACATCCGTTGTCTCATCAGCTATCACTGCTAAAAATGGGGCTTCATTGATTTCGTTTAAAATCTCCTCAGCGTATACTTCTAGCATGCAATCCAAAATATCATTTTGTATTGTTTTTGAGGTACCTTTGAAAATTGTCGCATTTGTAAGGTGTTCACTAAGTGTTTTATCAAGTTCAGCAGAAAAATTCACTAAACCACGAAAAATTCCAGGGTTATCTGATGTTTCAGATTCATCGTGTCCTCGTAAGGCGAGCTCAAAAGCCCCACAGAATTTTATACAGTCAATTATTTTTGACAAAACATACCTGTTTTTCGTCACCTCTTCATTGTGTTTTTGTATATTTATCCAATAAGCAGAGTCAAGTTGGGCCTGTATATTAAGTTTCCCAAATAATGCAAATCGCATTTCATTGTTCATATGAGTTTGCGTGTTTTCATGCTTCTTTATTTTTTCACTTAAATGCACTAGATCCCGCACTCCTGTCTCGCGCCACAATTTTTCCTCTTTATCTGCGCCGAATAATGCACACGGAAAACAGAAAAAAGCATTTTTTTCGGAACATCCACAAATCCACTGATTTCGTAGATACATGTCTTTATTAAATTTACGCGTATATGTTTTTCCACGGCTTTTACCGGACACTTCAATATTAAGATCAGGCATAGGACGGCCACGTTCTTTTATAATCAACTGTTGTTGATAGTGAAGTTTTTGAAATTTATTTACACCTAATTTAAATTGAAACTCCATTGTTTTAAACACGCTCGAACAAAACAAATTAAACAAAATTGTAACCTAAGAATTTCTAAACACGGCACAGATGCAACGGTCACGAATAACTGTCGTGAATTGCAGCTCGCAAACACATTTCCGAGGCCGTTAATCAGCCGATTGCCGAAGCACATCGGCTAAGATCGCCGTTTGCCTAATAAATGCATTTTACCGCTGCCAGTGTTTCGGTTGTTATCGACGCGGCTTCACTGGAGCAGCAAATACGTAAAAAGATTGCTTCACTGGAGCACCAAATACGTAAAAAAATTATACGGTTTCACTAGAGGAGTAAATACGTAAAAAAAATAATATTAATCATCGTTGTTGGTGAATTATTATTAACAGTTTATGTTTAATATGATAATATGGCAGATTTGAAATAAAACTATATTAATTATTCTTTAATAATTAAGATTTGCTATGGTTGTTTGGTAGTTCTGCAGCTCAGCAGCACATAAAGAAAAGCCGCCACTGCTTCTCTCCTTCCCTATGCTTTATTCTTCCCCTTTTGCTTGATGTTTACTTATATTATTCTTATGTTCTCATAAGCGTCAATTAACTTGAAAAAGTCTTCACGAATGTTTTTATTTTGTATGTTTCTCAAATCTGGAGAAAACTGAAAACGCTCAAACTGAAAATATTAAAATTTATATTTTTTAAAATTCTCGGTGGGAGGGGGCGTGCTCCCTATGGCGCTCTTTGCACTCCTTGCTCTGGATCCGCCTTTGCACTCCCTGCAAATATCTATAATGATTTTGATAAAGGTTTAAAATTAATTTATTATCGTTTTATGTGAATATTTTAGGCAAATGTTTTATATAAAATAAATAATTCAGATTTTATGTTAATACTATTTATTTTCGTAAATACGCTATATAGGACACAAAATATGTTAGATTTAAATCATATAAATCGTCATACAACAGTTTTTTTACAAAAGGCTTCTCAGATATCTATACAACATATTTCTTGTCAAACAAAACCCACTTATTCCATTCAATTTGGCGAGCAATTGTCTTCGGTTTTGTTGTCTGGAACCTTCATTTTCAACACAAGCGTAGCGTATTGAAAATCACAATATCGTCTGGAAATGCCGATACTTATAGCTGTATATACCGATTCTTTTTACAACACAATACCCAGTTGTTCGATAACAGAACAATCTGCAGCCGGAAGGAGAAACGTGATTCGTTAATACGTAATTCGAAACTTGTACAGGGCATCTCTAATCAAGTTCAAAGCAAAAATGAAAGATATATTTTTTTACTTAAAAAGTATTTATTACGCTACATAGTACGATGAAGCAGTGGATAAAGTAACTAAATTTTAATTAAGGCAGGAATAAAATGTGCACGTAAATCAAATTTACATATTATGTAATCAAACTCAAATGGATGTCAAACCTGGACCCTAACCAAGACAAACATAAATAAACTAGCCACAACAGAAAGAACAATTAAAAGAGCAATGTTAGGTATACGACTATCAGATAAAAAGAGGAACAACTGGGTAAGATCCAAAACAAAAGTCGAGGACATAACAACAAAAATTGACAAACTTAAATGGAGTTTCGCGGGCCACACTGCTAGACAGAAAGACCAACGTTGGAATACTACAATACAACATTGGAGACCTTACGAAAGTAAAGGACCAAGATTAAGACCACAGATGAGATGGGTTGATGACATTAAAAGAACTGTGTAACAATTTAATCAAGCTTACCACGTTGGGTGCCAGTTGTAACAATATAATTGCTTATAGCGGGTTGCGGTCAATAAAGTTAGAATTGTCATGCTAGTAGCCAATATCCGTAACGAGTAGGCACCACATGAAGAAGCAGATAGGGGGTTAAAAGGGGGTACTGAACAATTACTTGGCTGGACTCAGGGTAGGCAGGGTAGGCAAATAAATTAAAACTTTTGCAAACAGCTACTCGTGTTTTGATGGAAGAGCTAGGTTGTTGATAAAGATTATTTTATGTAAGGGACTGGAGAAACTAACTACAAAAAAAAAGAACTCAAAAAAATACTTAAAGAGATTTTCTGGGCAACAATTTTATTTCACATAAACAGTTACTATAAACAAAATTCTTGAAATTTATCAACAAACCTTACATTGAGTTTAACCTTTTAACAAAACAGAATTTAAAATTTTTGTTATGTAGCAAATGACAGAAAAGCATAATACTGACTGAAATATGTCGAAATGAAATATTAATTTTTTCTAAATTAATAATTATCAATATGAACTTTATTTAAAGAAAAAACTAAAATATGAAAATTAGCTGATCCATAAAATTTAAATATATTTATCACTTTTTTATTTGTGATAAAGGCACAGTATATTAACAAAGAATGTTTATTTTACATAAAAAAATTTAACAAAAACTAATTTACTCCACTATCTGACTATTTCTTTTGAAATTATCAACAAAAATTATTATCGTGGAGTTGGATACAAAACAAACACTGTCTCACGCAAACTTCAAATGATCTGGATTCGACCCATGGAGACACAAAATATCGGAGAGGTAAAACATCGAATTGGGCTTCGGATTATCCTAATGATAACAAAATGTATTTTTTTAAACTCGTCTGTTTAACCCTTACTTAAAATCATGTGAGCTTAGCCCACCAAAACTCTGTTTTCAAAACCTGTCACAGGGAATAGAGCATCCAACAAAATTTTGCCGGTTTAAAGTCTGCCGAGAACCACCTTTCTTATTTAGAACCAGATATATTATCCGACTACTACAATTTCCACTATTTAATTCCCGATGTTACCAAATTCTTCATTACTTTAACAATAATACCAACTGCTATCGCTACTAGTCCATTAAAAAGTGATATCATCCTCTTAAAATCATTCTCTTGTCCGCATCACTTTTCCACCAATGTAAGTGGAAATCAATATCAACATACTAAAAATGTTTATATTATCAATCTCCGAAAAAAATAATAAAAATCTTTTTCGGTGTTTTAATATATACGCAGTAAAACGAAAATGCTACAGTATTTGGACCAGTGCTGTACCTGATAAGGATTTGGATTTACCCAATTACCAAAAGCCAGAGCAGCAATTTATGCAGGTGACACAGTAGTAATCTCTTTTCATAAAGATCCAGCCGTAGCATCACATATAGTACAAGCTACCTAAGTTCAATACTAACTTGGCTAAACATGTGGCCTTTACAAGCCAACGAGACAAAATCTGCGCGGGTAACATTTACAAACCGCAAGAAAAACTGTCTTTCAGTATTGTTAAATGGTCAACCTCTGCCACAACAGAACAGAACAGAAAGGACAAAAAATACTTGGGAATGTATTTAGACCGCAGGTTCACATAAAAAAAGCATATTGTTGTCAAGTGAAAACAGCTGGACTCTAAATTTTTGGACATATAAACCCCCATATAAAAACCTGTTTGGAGCTATGAAATTCAGCTATGGGGACCAGCAGCTAGATCCAGTATTAACATTCTTGAAAGATTCCAATCGATGGTCCTACGGATGATAACTAATGATCCATGGTACGTTTCAAACAAGATCGAACGAGACCTTAAAATGAACAAAGAAGTCACCAAACTCTGCCAACGATAAGAACAAAAGCTTACAGACCAATTCAATAATCTTACCCAAAATTCAATAACACAACCAATCGAACGAAGTCGAAACCGAACCGAAAGAATGCAATCGATTTGTTAACTATAATTTTTCGCAGAAGCCCAAAATAATCTAGCAGTAGTAAATCAAACTGTGACAGACGTGATACGTTTTAAGTGCCAAGAATACACAGAAAAATGTGAAAGGGCAATTTTCTACAGAACATATTTTTTTCTCTAATAATATTTTTATATTGTTAGACAATTTACATAGTTTATTAATCTTACAAATTGTAAATATATTGGGATGAAAAAAATACTTGTTTTTGACGTTTCCACTCCGGAAATCGCTTTGAAGAAAGAAATAATTTTTAATTAAAATAAGTAATTAATGTATATTAATTGACACCTAACAGTTTCGAAACCGCTAAAATAGTAGTACTGACTGTTTTATAATTAAATTATTTAATCGACGTTGAAAAGTCATTATAAAGCTGATCCAGGATTATATGTTTGGAGAATAGACTATTATTGTTTATTTCTAACTATTGTTATCAAAGTATTCTCTTCGATGAATACTTTGTACTGGATATAATGCAGACAACAGCGGTGATGTCCCGAGGGATAAAAAGGAGGCAAACAAAAGCGCAGTAAAGTCTGCATAAATGTTTTTCGAATGAAGTCAATGGATTTTAGCAATAGTGCATTCTAAAGTATACACGAGATTATTTTAAAAATAAACTTTATGCGAGTTTATTGGAAACTAGTAGGCAAATATGTAAGTAAACAAAAATATAAGTTCAAGTTTCATGCCTCAAATATTAAATACGATCTTTTATGATTATGAACATTTTTTTAGAGAATCATCAGATAGAGCGTAGGCGATAATGAGACCATTGTTGTTTATAATGTTAGCATTCTATTTATGTACTATATATATATATATATATATATATATATATATATATATAGATAGATATATATATATATATATATATATATATATATATATATATATATATATATATATTCTTAGAAAGGGCTTTAGTGACTATGTGAGTAATATATACGGATATATTGGGTATAGTAGTCAATATATTGGCCTTTAAGTAAAACTCTTTTAGGTTTGCTAAGCTTTCGAGTTTATTTTACTCTTTTTCAAAACATACTAAAAATTAACATAAAAAATTTACATTAGAAAAATGAAGTTCTTATGTCTTCAATAGGCTTACCCTTGTGAGAATTGTCTTTTAAAATTAGCAAAATTTTACATTTTGTCATTATGTCATTAACATAATGACATTAAATTTGATTTACTTTTTATTTCTGTCAAAACTTATTACCAAGGTTTCCATATCTCTTCTATTTTTTATATTTATTTTAGGTGAGTTTGACAGAGGAAGTGTCTATGTTTATGCAAACCTTCATTGCAAATTTTGATATAATATTACAGTTATTAAACAAGCAACAGAGTTTATGTTACTATGTATTTAAGAAAGAAAAAATACAAATAAAAATAAATTTTATCTCATTTGAACTTGGAATAATCCCTTTCATATGCGTAATATGAAATAAGTTCTATACATGGGAACGAAAAATTCTTAGAAGGATATACGGAGGTGTAAAAGAGGGGAACATCTGGCGAAGAAGAACGAATGAAGAAATAATGCAAATATATGGACAACCACAAATAACAAGACTCGCGAAAATTCAAAGATTAAGATGGCTCGGGCATATAGCAAGAATGAAGGAAGGAAGAGCTCCCAATGAATTAATAAACACGGAGGCTGGTACAAAAAGAAAAAGAGGCCGCCCCCGAAGAAAATGGCTGGAGCCGGCAAAAGAAGATCTGAAGTCGCTGCGGGTACAAGATTGGAAAAACTTAGCACAAGATAGAAAGAAATGGAAGAAAACCGTTGAAGCCTTGGGCCTTTGAGGCCTGTTGAGCTGAACTATATATTCTATACAGGTATCATTCTTTCGCACGTCTATATAGCATATTATTTTATCTAATATTTTGTCTATGTAAAAATAATATCATTTTGTCTAAGTCAGAGATAATCAGATAACCACTTGGTTTAGTTTCCTTTTTATCACAAGTTGTGTTCCACCATATGCTCTCTTCCATCTTTCACTGTAGCATATTAACATGTTATCTTCAGATATCCTGGGCTGAATGATGCACTTCCTGCCTATCTAGTTTTATGTATAGATTATAATATAGATATATTTACGTTCTTAAAAGTATGTTCCAAGATTAAACTAAAAGTTAGATGAGTTTGCGTAAAATTTTTCGATGATTATTATTCGTATTTAATTTGACAATCAATGGATTTTTATTTACTAGGATATATATTTTATATTGGTTTTCTATCGTGCACCTCTGTCTATTTATGTTACCTGATTTTCTTTCACACCTAAATAATTTTATTTTGCTTTATACAGCTCTGTCAAAAGCGTTATGATAGTCATTCATTAGTAACGACTAGGAGAATAGGCATGTTCTATTCCAGTATTTCCTCTATTAGGGTTTGGCGCATTTTGGATGGTCGTTGGCTGCAAAACGTTTTCGGAATCCGGTTTCGTTTTTCCGGCTCCTGTTTTCTTTCTATCTTTTAATTAGTATTCAACGTGTAGAGCTGGTTCCAAAATACTAATCGATTAACAATTAATTCTCTAAAAAAATGTTTTTAAAGTGAAATGTTTTTGACGTCATTCCATTATGTTAGGACAGTGCTGTTTTAAAGACAAAAGTTTCAAAAATTTTCAAGTTTGAAACTTTTTAAAGTTTTACTTTTTCAAGCTATTTTTATCCCCATTGCGTTGTTGCTTTTACTACTATGGTATTCTTACTACTTTTTAATACGTCTAAGGCATCTTAAATTTCTGATTTCGTTAACTGTCCAGTCGTCAGAGTGTTAACACCTAAAAATCATATGAACAAGGTGAATTTTACGGAAAATATTATTTTGGGATCCCAAAAAAGATGCAAAAAAGTTTACCACTTTTACCCCGGGGCTTCACCCTAAAACCACCCATGTAGGTGGGTAAAATCACAAAACAATCAATTTACCAAGAATCTGTGCGCCGTCAAAAAAAACGTTTTTAATAAAAAATCTAGTTGAAATAATTTTAAATAAAGCTGCTTTTAAAAACTTTTTTTGCAAAATGAACCGAATGTTTGTCTCAAAAACAACGCTTGAAGCGACCGTTGATTTTAAATGTCATTACATGCGCTAAATCAATGTTCAATAAAATTTGTATCAGCTCGACGGTAAAAATTTGATATCTTTTGATACAAGTATCCTATCGATAAAATTCAAGATGCATTTTAAAGTTAAAGAGTGCAGCTTTCTTATTCTTCTCATTTTTTAAGATTCTTGTGAGATCGATAAAACTGATCACTTTCATTGACCAGAAGTAGTAAAATTCTCATTTTTAAATATCAATCTAATTGTGGATCATTTGAAACTCAGAACATGAAATTTTAAGTTGTGGCAACAAATATGAGGAATCTGAAATAAGAATAAGAAATGCAGAATTTAATGTTTTACATTTCGATCAATCGCACGTCATGGGAAATACCTCTAAGAAGACGGTTTTGGATGTGTTTTATAGCAGAAGTTTGGTTCTTTTAAAAAACGTACTAGTTTTATTAAAAAAATAATTTTAACGTTTTAGATTGTTTTGTTATGTGAAAGTTCCAGCGTTTTTTAAACAAATTTCAAATGCGTCACATTTGTTGCCAAAACTCAAAACTAAAATTTCATATCATAGGTTTTGAAAGCTAGGCTTTAGCAAAACCTTGTAGTGTCCAGTCAATAAAAGGGGTATATTGTATGGATCTTATGAGAATCATAAAAAATGGCAAAAATCGCGCCACGTATATTTATTTATTAGCTTTATAACATTTAAGTTTACTTGCGGCAAAATACAAAAATTGCATTTGAAAGCTAAACTCTTTACCTTTAAAACGCATATCTACTTTTCTCGATGGAATATTATATATTGTGGCTAAACACCCCGTACGGGGTTACGCCGCTTAAGATCTCTAGATCTATTTTACGAGGTAGATCAGTCCTCATTTTATTTATTTAATTTTTCTTGTTATTTTCTCCACTGTTTCCTATCTCTGGTTTTTTCTCTCCATTGTCGTACGCCCGCCCTGTTGACATCGTTTGTTACTTCTTGTAGCCATGTAGATCTTGGTCTTCCACGTCTTCGTTTACCAGCTGGTGTCCATTCCAATATTGAGAATATTGTCGTAGATGGTCCTGATCTCCATATATGTCCTAGCCATTTTGCCCTTTGCTGTTTTATTTTACAAACTATATCCTCTTTAATTTCGTTTAGTAGTTCATGATTCGTTCTTTGTGTATATTGGTTTTCATTAATTTTTATTGTTCCTAATATTGCTCTTAGTATTTTCCTTTCTAGTATTCTAAGGTCTTCCTCTTGTTTTTTTGTCATGCTAAGGGTTTCGGCAGCATACATCATAGTCGGTCGAATTATTGTTTTATATATTTTCATTTTCGATTTTTTGCTCAGTAATTTATTTTTTAGAAGCTTTTTATTTGCATAGTATGTCTTATTTGCTGTAATTATCCTTTCTTTAATTTCTGTTTCCCTTTCTCCATTGTTTGCTAATAATATTTCCAAATACTTAAACTTTTCTACTTCTTCAAATATATATTCTCCCAGTCTAACTTTTTGTTTTCATATTTTTTTGTCAAATCTCATTATTTTTGTTTTTTCTTGATTTATTACTAATCCCATTACTTTCCCGTCTGCTACCAATTCTTTTAACATACTTTCTATTTTTTTTCTGTTCTTTGTTATTATCACAATATCGTCGGCATATGCTATTATTTGTCCCTCTCTCGTTCTAAGTGTACCTTTGTTGATTTTTCTGACTATATATTCCAGGGCAAGATTAAACAGAGTTGCAGATAATGAATCTCCTTGACGTACACCTTTATTTATAACAAATTCTTCTGTGTCTCCTTCTTGTGTTTTTACAGTTACTACGGTTTTGCTCATTGTCATTTTTATTAATCGTCTTAATTCTTAATTTATTAATGTTGTGTATTCTCATTTCTCTCATAGCTGTAAGTCATTTCGCTTTGTTTATTGAATCAAATGCTTGTTGGAAGTCTATAAAAAGCAGTTCAATTTCTATTTTATATCCATAAGCTTTCTCCATAATTTGCTTTACCGTATGTATGGCATCTGTTGTTGACTTTCCCCTAATAAATCCGCATTGATACTGTCCCATGATATTTGTTGTCGCTTTGGCCAGTCTTCGTTGTATTAAGGTTGACAAGATTTTATACGCTGTGTTTAATAATGTCAGGTCTCGTTTTTTATGGATTGTGATAATTTGTCCTTTGTGCCATTCTTCTGGCATCTTTTCTTCGTCCCATATGACTTTTATTAATTGATATATTTTTTCTCTGAGTTCATGTCCACCATACTTTATTAGTTCCATGTTTATACTACTATTTATAATTTCCTACTATTTATAATAATATATGACTACTGTTTATAATTTCCTCAACTTCATCTCTCGTTGGTTTTTCTAGCTCGGTTTCTATCATCGTGGTCTCTTCTTCCACATTTTCATTTAAGTCTTCGTCCTCTTGTACTGTTAATAATTCTTTAAAATAATCAGTCCAGATTTCTTTAAACTCTTTGTCATTTTCTGATACTTTTCCATTTCTATCCTTTATGCCTTTTATCTTTTCTTTGAAGGTTTTGTTCTGCTCGCTAATTTTCTTATAAAATTCTTTTGTGTTTCAATTTGTGTTTTCTTTTTCTATTTTATTTATCTTATCATTTAACCAGGTTCGTTTAATTTTTCTTATTTGTTTCTTACATTCTGTCCTTAATTTGTTGTATTCTTCTTTATATTCTTGTCTATTTGTTCTGATTCACCTTTGTCTTATTTCTATCTTCTTTTTTAACATGTTATGACAGTCTTGATTATACCATTCTTCTTTTTTGTTTTTTCTCTCTATCCCTACATGTTCAGAAGCTGTTTCATTTATACATTTTTTTATATTGCTCCATTCTGTTTCAACATCCTCTGTATGTTCACAGTATTCCTTCAGTTTTTTGCTTATATCTTCTGCATATTTAATTCTTCTATCTGTAGCATTTAATTTTTCTATGTACCATTTGTCCTTTGTTGTCTTGTTTTTTAGCGTTCTTTTGATTTTTTGTCTTAACGTTGCAGTAACCATGAAATGGTCTGTGTCTGCATGTGCACCTCTGTATGTTCTCACGTCTGTTATCGATGTTTGCTTTCTCTTTGTGATAATTATATGGTCTATTTGGGACCATGTTTTTTGGTCTGGTGAGACCCATGTTACTTTGTGGTATACAGGGTGTGCAAATTTTGTACTACTGACAATCATATTGGTGCTAGTTGGTAAGTTGCATAATCTTTGACCATTATCATTTGCTTTTTCATGTAATGTATATTTACCTGCAACTTGGTTAATCTGAGCGTTAAAATCTCCTATTACCAGAATTGTGTCTTCTTTGGGTAAAGATTCAATTTCTTGTTTCAGTTTCTCATAGATGTCATCTTTTTCCTCTGCTACATCACCTTCGGTTGGTGCATATACGTTTATGATGGATATATTAAATGGTTTGGCGTTAATTCTCAGGTATGCCATGCGCTCATTTATTGGTTTAAATTGCATAATATTATTTTGTATTTTTTCTGTAGTTATAAATGCAACTCCATATTGACCTTGTTTTTCGTGCCCAGAGTAGTGTAATGTGTAATTTTTTTTATTTATTTCTCCTTGACCTGCCCATCTAATTTCTTGAATTGCTGCAACATCAATTCCGTATCTTTCCAGCTTTGAGACAATCTCTTGCATTTTTCCTGGTTCAAGCATTGTTCTGACGTTCCACGTACTTATTTTTACTTGCTCGTGTTTTTTAATTTTTTTGTTTTGTTTTTTTTATGTACGTATGTTTTATTATTTTTTCTTGAGAATTCATATCCTTTTTCTTTGCCATTTCGTATTTCGTTTCTTGTTGGATATCCGATATTTCTTGTTGTATCAGTTTTTTGACGTTCCTTGGTTATCTTTTTCCAACTCTTTTTTTTCTTCTTTATTCCATTTCCATATGTCCCCGTCAATATTTAATTTTTGATAGCCAACTCGGATGTTCTTACCTGTAAGTTTTTCTAATTTTCCAATTTTCCGTATTTCCTGTTGTATCTTCATCTCTTCGTGCGTTAGATCATTATTAATGTATATTTCTGGTTTCGTTGATTTTAGTTTGTTTTTATTCCGCATAATTTTTATTTTTTCATTTCTGTCTTTTGTTTTTATAAGACATGTTTTTTCACCTAGTTTGTAAGCTTCTTCAATTTTTACTTGTATGCCCAATTCTTTTTCCATAAAATTAGTCATGGTCTTGTTAAGTTCATTTGGATCATTTGTCGACAGTCCTTGGACTATAACATTGTTAGCTTTTCTTTCTTTCTCGAGCTGTTATATTTTCATCTTTACTATATTTAGTTCCTGTTTAATTTCTTTATTTTCTTTCTTTAGCTGTTGGTTACTTTGTTTGAATCCATTTATTTCTTCTTTCAATTCACGGATTTCATTTTTGTATTTTCGTTGTTCTTCTTTTATTCCTCTTACCTCTTCGGTTAGGTATTTTGTTTGTTCCGTTAAATTTTGCATCATTTTTAAGAGCTGATCAATTTTGGTCTCATCTTTCTGTTGTTTGGGAGGGGTTCTGGTGATTTTCTTGCTCTTGTTGAAAATATCTCCTTCATCTTCCTCTCGATGGAATAGTTAGATAAAAGGATATCGAGTTTTTCCCTCGAGCTGATACAAATTTTATTGAACATTGATTTCGCGCATGTAACTGACATTCAAAATCATCTGAGAGAGACGAGCGTTGTTTCTGAGAGAACGGTTCATTCTACACAAAAAGTTTTTATTTATAATTATTTTTTCTTAAAAAAGTTATAATTAAAACATTTTTGTTTATGATTATCTCAGCTACATTTTTTATTTGAAACATTTTTTTTTCGGCGTAAAAATTCTTGATAAATCGATATTTTTGCGCATTTACCTACCTACGGGGGTGTTTTAGGGTGAAGCCCGGAGGTAAAAGTGGTAAACTTTTCTGCAACCTTTTTAGGGTCCCAAAATTAATATTCTCGGCAAAATTCAGGCTGGAGTCTATATAAATCCTGATTTATTATTACTATTTTCGGGTTTTAAAGATGCACTAAATATAGCTATAAAACTAAATGAAAGTAAAACAAAATACATGGTCGTTTAAAAACTGGAACGACAGCAGATAATTGCAAAGTGGTTAAATAATTCAAATATCTAGTACCAATTATTACTAACGACAACAAAGTAAAACTGACGAGAACTAAGTGGATTAAAACTTCCGTCACAAAGTAACCAAATTAAAATGTACGAGCCAGTAATATGCAGTCGTATTATTGAACGCCATGGTGATGAATATTGTACTATTATACACACAACCAAACTTATATGGAATCACTCAGTATTTCTTACTTATACTAAAAAATGTATGACGACTATTTTTGCAGATAAGAAATAAAGGTTTTTGTGAGAAAAATTGACAAAATTTGATCAAGTACACATTGAAATTTTTTAGTATTTGTCGTTATAATTATATTATTTTTGTCAAGTTGTAGAACCGAGACGTCAGAGTAAAGTTAAGTTTGTGTTCAAAAAAGGTAATATGCCCTACGTAGATTTGTCAGATGTTCAGAGAGGAAGAATTGTTGGTCTTGTTGAGGAAGGAATGTCACAAAGGCAAATTTTAGCTACTACGTCTCGCAGAGCGTTCTTTCAAAAACATATGCAAGATTTTTAGAATTGGGTACACTCAAGAACAGGGTTAGAGAAAGTCGTCGTAGAGTAACTAGTTATCGACAAGACCGGTTTTTAGGTGAAATAGCTAGAAGAAATCCAATTTCTGCTCATCCGGAGCTCCAAAGGCAACTTTTGCATACTACAGGTATTGACATTTCTGTTGAAACAGTACGAAAAAGACTTCGTTCCCAAAATTAATTTAGCAGGAGGCAGTTGAGAGTTGATACTGGGCCTGACATTATACGACAAGAAATTGAATATGCAATGAAACAAGCTAAAGGTGGTAAATCTCCCGGGCCTGATGAAGTTCCTATCGAATTACTTAAAATTGTGAATACTGAATCTATTGATCTTCTTTTGGATCTATTCAATACCATATATAGAACAGGTATAATACCTAAAGAATGGCTCCAATCAACATTCATACTGCTTCCCAAAAAAGCCAATGCAAAGGAGTGCAATGAACATCGCATAATAGCCTTAATCAGTCATATCTTGAAATTGTTTTTAAAAGTAATTCACAATAGAATAAATAAGAAATTAGATGAAGGCATAAGTAATACACAAATGGGATTTAGGAAAGGACTGGGAACACGAGATGCACTGTTTGCAGTAAGTGTTCTTTCGCAGAGATGCTTAGATATTAATCAGGAAGTATATGCCTGTTTCATTGATTTTGAGAAGGCATTTGACAGAGTGCAGGATAATCGACTTAAATAAATTTTATTAAATAAAAACATAGACAGTAGACACATTAGAATCATCTGTAACCTCTATTGGAATCAAACAGCAAAAGTGAAAGTTGAAAACAAACTGACCAAGGAAATCCAGATTCTCCGTGGGGTCCACCAAGGGTGTATTTTATCACCCTTGTTATTCAATTTATACAGTGAAAGCATCTCAGAATTAGCGCTTGCCGAGATTAGTAAGGACCTTATAATAAACGGTGAGCCACTTAATAACATAAGATATGCTGATGACACCGTCCTTCTGACAGGAACACTAGAAGAACTGCAACACCTTGCTGAACAACTAAATATATATTGCAACGATTATGGACTAAAAATCAATTTGAAGAAAACCAAGTTCATGGTATTTACAAAAGCACAAAACATCAAAGTTAAGCTAGTACTAGATAATACAGAAATTGAACAAATATCTTCGTACAAATACCTTGGAGCATGGATCACAGAAGATACTGATCAGACAAAAGAAATAAGATGCCACATTGAAATTGCGCGGTCAACTTTTAATAGAATGAGAAAACTTTTTTGTAATCGCGATATCAATATATCGCTCCGGATAAGAATGCTTCGATGTTATATTTTCTCTACCCTTTTGTATGGAGTTGAAGTTTGGACACTTAAAAAATCCAACATTAAAAACGCATTTTGAAAATATCATGGATGGATCGCAAAACAAACGAACAAGTTCTCGAACAACTAGGAAAACAATGCGAAGTTTTAAATTCCATAAAGATCAGGAAATTGGAATACTTGGGGCACATCATGAGAGGTGAAAAGTACGAACTACTAAGAAATATAATGCAGGGTAAAATCAAAGGTAGAAGAAGCGTAGGAAGACGTAAAATCTCGTGGCTACGCAATCTCCGTAAGTGCTTTGGATGCAGTTCAATTGAACTATTCATGCGAGTAATCAATAAAATTATAATTGCCAGAACGATTTCCAATCTCCGATAGGAGTGGAACTTGAAGAAGAAGAAGAAGTTGAGGGTTCCCGAGTTATCTAGACAGAACAAAATTGATCGGCTGAATTGGTGTCTGGAACGCCAGAACTGGACAAATGAAGATTGGGAAAATGTCCTTTTTTCAGATCAAACCAGAATCGACCTGAGATCGGATGACCGTCGAAGAGGTCGAGGCAGACACGCTAGACTGCAAACTGCCAGGTCCGTTCCAAAACATAAAGGAAGAACTGTAATGTTTTGGGAAGGTATTATGGTGGGAAAAAAAACACCTTTTCGTCCCTTACGGCAAAGTTTAACGGGTCGCCGGTATGTCGATTTGGTACTAGAACCCATAGTTAGGCTGTGGGGAGGTGCAGTGAAAATATTTTCATTTTCATGCAGGATAATGCTCCTCCACATAGCAGCAGAGTTACCACAGACTTTCTGGAAACTGAAGGTGTCACTGTTCTGAGCTGGCCTGCCTGCTCACCTGATATTAATCCCATCGAGCATGTGTGCAACCTCATTAAAAAAAGGATTAGAGCTCGAAGGGATCATCCAAATAATGCGGATCAGCTTATTCAAGCCGCTTTAGAAGAATGGGCAAACTTACCTCAAGAACAAGTTGACGATTTGATTAGAACATTCTCCGTCGAATGTAAGCTTGTATTAGAGCTAGAGGTGGCAACACTGACTATTAAAATGAACAACAAGACTGTATCTTTCTGTAGTCAACCATTGCAATGTTTTCATTTTTTTTTTTTATTTAAACATACAAAACCCACATCAACCACCAAGGGTTATTAGTGGGGGGACATACACAGTAGTACAGTTTTTTAAATTAGAGTTTATTATAAATGTTTATGTCTTTTAGAAACTGCAATAAATCCGAGATATTTGTCATAAGCGCACTTCTCAGTTTTCCACTAATTCCTCGGCATGTTCTCTGAGGTTGATGTTTTCATTTGTTCGTGTTTTTTTCTGCGTTTTTGTTAATTTCAAGTATTTGTAACATTTTTTGATTGTTTTTTTTTGTGATAGTAGTTAAACTGGTTGAGTATAAAATGTAGTTCATTTTCCAGTAAAAAAATTTAGTAATACTTTAAAAAATCGGAAATACTGGGTGATTCCATAAAACTTTGGGTGTGTGTATTTTAACTGCTATGTTTTTTATTATGTTTTTTATGCACTTATTTTTAATTTTATTTTATTTTATTTTTTTAATTAAGTAAAGGTAAAGCTATTAGGTAATACCAATAAGTTTTTTATGAAATTTATTGTGAAAATGTTTATTGTGCGATGTTAAAATTACTTAATTTTTTTGGTATCCTTCACAAAAGGGTACTTAAAATAAATAAAAAATAATTTCATTGCTGTTTTTGTATGTGGGTTACATCTTAATATTTTTTATGGGTGACAGTAAATTTTTATGTACCTACAATTTCGTCTGGAATAAATTAAAGATTTTATTTCTAATTTTTTCTTTTTATGAGCGTACTCCAGATTTTATTGATGTACACAGTAGCGTTTCCTAAGGAGCATAATGCCTTTTTGTGTGACTTAGTATTTACGTTAAATAAAAAGTTTCTGGTTTTTAACTGTCCACTAAAACTTAATGGTGCGATTATAAACAAATTACATAAAAAAACATCTCAAAACTTTTTAAATAATTACAGGGAATCAAAATTTAATAAAACACCTTATAGGCCAGTAAATACGGCGATACCATGTCATTTTTCGTGTCACCACCGATTTGCATTAAAATGGATTTGGATTCTTCTTACCATCCACTTCACTTTTGGACTTGTTTCGTTGATTGCTTTTTATATTTTAGGGTGGAAACTACACCTACTAGAAAAAAATCGTATAGGGGTAAATTAAAACGGGTTGTTGCAGTTTCGCAACGATAGGTACACATTTATAAAATATTAAGACGTTTTGTTTCACCCCGTAGTATATTTAATTGTTTACAAGGGTGCAGCGATAGAAAGAACCAATTTAGAAGAACAAACCATCTGCGAAATATCACCAGACGTGTGTGTAAGATTTACAAAATCGGAGTCGAGTTTTATCTCTCAAACCACACAGTTGTATGTGTGTGAGTTTGTTAAAGGTACCTGACACACTCCGCATGGGTCCTGTGACCGGGAGATACGTCAGATGCAGATGGGGTGGAATGTACATTATGAATTTTGTGGTTCCTATTCGTCGATGTAGACGTATTTTGCGATAGCGATGGTGTTATCATTTCATTGGGTAAGTTAACATACACCATTTATCTATGTTGCCTATATCAAGTACGTTGACTTGGTATATTTATTTCATATATTCTTACAGTTATCTCAGTTGTGCTGCGATCGCGATTAAATATTTTAACAGTTTGAGAACATTTTACTTGAAAAGAAACTTTGAAAAAAGAAACTTTTTTGAAAAACCAAATGGATTTCAAATTAAAAGGGTATAATTTTGTTTCAAAATGTCGTGAAAGTCCCTATGGTGGTGTAGGCATTTTCATACTAAACGGCATTGATTATCAAATAATTTACATTAGCTATAATTTTAATACCCGAATTAAAGTGTGTGCAGTCTTACTTAACAAAATTAATATCTCTTTTGTGTCTATATATAAACCATCTGACATCAGAGTAGAAAAGGCTGATTGTATACATTTATTTGTACAATTCGATTATAATAAAACAGTTATTGAGGTGATTTTAATGCCCACCATTATATATGGGGACCGATCCCAGATGACCGTAATGGTAGAATATTAGAAAGCATGGATTCTTTCGAATTGGTTTCTCTAAATGACGGAACAGCTACTAGAATCGCCGCTAGCGGTAATCATTCTGCCGTTGATTTGACTATCACCCCAGCCTCATTAACAAATCGTATAAACTGGTCAGTATATATCGATACATTGGAATCCGATCATTTTCATATTAAAATAGAGCTTAAAATTAATCCTTCTTCGTTACTAATTAATCCATCAACAAAATGGAACGATTGCCGCGCTGATTGGAAGCTATTCCAGACAGATTTAGAAAATCAATTATCCATATTTTTATCATCTAATAATGTTTCTAACGAATAGAAGACAGTCCTAATCTTTCAGACTATCTCTCTAGCTGCTTCCAAATCAATGCCCATAAAAAACCTTTTACTCGCTCAATGCCAAGGCCTTATTGGTGGGATGAGGAATGTACATTCATAATAAAAAAACGATCAGAAGCCTTGAAAGCGTTTCGAACCCAAAGTAACCATAATAATTACATAAATTATAAAAATATAGCAGCCCAAACCAGACGATTATTAAAACAAAGAAAAAAAGTAGTTGGATAATTTTTTTAAATAGTCTAAACAAAAGCACACCTCTCTCAAAAATATGGTCAATCGTCAGATCAATTTCCAATAACTATCAGTACAACAAAAAACCTCAAATTTCTAAAAATCTCATTAAACAGATGTTAGACCAACTTGCACCTTCGTCTGCCTCTGGTAATGTTGTTAGGATTAAAGAAATTTTTCGTTTTAATACTATATAGATTCCATGTCAAAACCTTTTACTCCTTTAGAACTAGATTTAGCACTAAAAAAAAGCAGAAATACAGCCCCCGGTTTGGACGGTTTTACTTGTAAGATATTGGACAAATTGCCGTCCAATGCCAAAGATGTTCTCATACAAATCTTTAATAGTTGGTGGTTGAAACAAGAATATAGCGATACTTTAAAAAATATTATCATATGCCCTTTACTCAAATTTAACTTAAACCCAGAACTTCCTTCATCTTATAGACCCATTTCTTTATTATCATGTGTGACAAAATCCTTTGAAAGGCTTATAAAATTTAGATTAAAACATTTTATTGAAAGTAGTTGTTTTTCCCTACTCACAGTATGGATTTCGTAGAAGTCGAGATACCATTGATGCTCTCGTACATTTAGTTACGGATATTCAACTCTGTTTCTCCAAAAGCGAATTTATGCTATGTTTGTTTCTAGATTTAAAGGGTGCATATGACGTGGTTGATTTGGATATATTATATTCAAAAATAGTGGCGTGCGGTATTGATAAAAGATTATCTGATTAAAAGATTGTATGTGAATAGAAAAACATACTTACGGGACCATAGAAATGTATTACACGGTCCAAGAATATTATATAACGGTCTCCGATAAGGCTCAATTCTGAGTTCTTTATTACTTAATGTTTATACAGATCTGCACGGTTTAATGGATGAAAAATGCAAAATAATTCAATATGCAGACCATATATGTTTATATACCAGCTATAAATCCTAAGAAGATTTATGTTAAATCTAAAACTTAGCTTTAGTAATATAGATAAATGGGTGAAACAAATGGGTTTTAGTATATCACAAGAAAAATTTTCGATTATATGTTTCACTAGACGTAGACAAAAAGTCACAGGCAAATGCCAGATAGGTGATTATAATTTTCTCTTAGCAGAAGAGTATAAGTATCTAGGCAAGATCCTAGATAAAAAACTCTTGTGGTCAAGTCATATAAAGTACGTAAAACAAAAGTGCGAGCTTGGAATTAACCTTCTGCGTTTCATTTTTAAACAAAGATGTGGTGCAGATCAAAATATCTCTTTAATGTTTTATAGATCCTACATACGATCCATTCTGGATTACGGTTGTGTTCTTTACGGTTCAACATGTAAAACAAATCTATTAACTTTTGACAGAATACAATTTAAATCAATAAAAATTTGTCTAGGAGCTATGATGTCTTCACCAAACCAAGCAGTTCTAGCAGAAGCCCACGAACCACCTTTACACATACGTAGGCAAATGTTAGCCAACAAACGTCTAATAACATACAGATCGTTTAATACAACTATGGTTCACAAAATAGGTTTACTTTTGACTAAAAATTTAACAAATCCTTATAGGAGAATAAAAAATTCTCCTCCTTTTTCAGAATCTATTATCGACAGGAATTCATTTCAATCATATATATTACAGCTACCAAAATTTCTTTTTTAAGTACAAGACTTTAAATTTCTAATAGACAAACCAACCATTATAATGCCCTCTTCTTTAGACTTGAAAATTTTAACTAATCTGATATTCAAATCCATACTAAGCAAATTAGGGAAAGATTTAACAATAATTTATATAGATACATCAAAAACTGTTAAAAGTACTGGTTTCGCTTTTTTTGTTTCAAAAAGCAATTATGTTGGGAAATATCGAATTCCTGAAGGTTGTTCTATTTTTACAGCCGAGGCTGCTGCTATACAGAAACCACTATCTTGGTGTGTCAATAATTATTGTGAGAACATCGTAATAGTATCAGATTCTCAGGCAGTATTACAAGCTATTCGTAGCCATCCATTAGACAGTTTTCAAAACTTAATTATACTTAATATCAAAAAATTATTAGATGATCTAAAATTCACAAGAAAAAAACAGTTACTTTACTCTGGGTTAAAGGACAAAATGGAGTCATTGGAAACGAATTAGTAGACAGTATGGCAAAAAATACATCTAAGGTATCCGAAAGTACAAATTTTTACTACTTTAAAGATCTTTTTTCTATTATCACGACTATAGGCAGGGAAAGATGGATGTCAAAATATAAAGAGGTTCAGAAGACTTCAAAAAACCATTACTTTTCTATTCACCCATGCTTACCAAAAAATATTCCTCATTTTAATTTTGACTTTATTAAAGTACATTATTCGTTAATAACGCGGCTAAAACTTAACATGGCGTTTTTCCAGAGCATCTGCATAGGATTGGAATCTATAAAACTACTTTCTATCCTTGTAATAATAAATCTACCGGAGATTTAAACCACTTATTTTTCGATTGTTTTAATCGTAGGGAACAGACTTAAAGCCTATATTTAGGTTTAATTGATCTTGATATTAGCCTACCAGTTAACATGAGCAATTTGTTATCTTATTCTGATAAATCTATATATACATATAGATTAGTTTTCCAAAATCAATGTTATAATCACCACTAAATATCTTTTTAATCAGCCTCGGTTATCCTTGAATTTGTGAAATTACATATAGATATTATAATTTAAAAGTCTTGTAATTTCCATATAATATACTATACTCCTTGAACTATTTATATTGAATTAATTTACTATCATACTCTCCAACTGTATCGGACTTACTGAATTCTTTTAAGTTAATCCTTTCTTCTAATTTAAATTAATTATAACTGTCTTGAAATAACTTTCTTGATAAATCTAATTTAATAACTTCGTAACTGACTGACTGACTTCATCTCAGTTAATCCTTTTTTCTATCTTAATTTAACTTAATCACTTCATGCATTCTTCTCACTTAATCAATTGTAACTTAATTTCTGACTTCTTCTAAATAACTCACTTAATAATTAACTGTATCTAAATAATTGACTGTAACTTAATGACTTCCTGTAACTTAACGCCTTCTTCTAACTTTACTAACTTCACGAATCCACTATACCTTACCTAATAATCCCCCCTTGCTCTAAATTACATCGTTTATATATCTTTTCATGGTTCCAGAATCATAGGGAAAGAAATCATGTTCTAAACTTTTCATCTCATCCATAGATGAAAGTTCTGGGATCATCTACTATAAATAGAATTAACTGTCTTCTGTATCATATTCTAATCAAGTTTATAAACCATTCTAAAATAAAAATTTAAACATCCTTATTTGTATATATTAACAACTTTCTGTGGCAAAAAGATTGTTTGTCTAATGCCATCTCTCTTGCTCTCACACACACACACACACACACACACACACACCTACACACACACACACACACACACACACACACCTACACACACACACACACACACACACACACACACACATACACACACACACAAACACACACACACACACACACACACACAAAACCTATTCATCGACATTTTTTTTTGTTTTGATTATGGTTGTTTTTTGGTATTTCATATTAACTAATATTTAAGTTTGTATAAACTCCTGTTTAGTTATAATGGTATATTTGATTATGTATATTTATGTTTAATTCCACTTCTCTTAAAAATATAGTTTTATATAGTGCGCTGGCTTTCATTTCTCTTTTGATCTGAAATCTAGATTGAACATATTACATTCTCTCCCCCTTCAGGATGACTCCAATTGTTATATTAAGGTCATCGTATGTGTATGTGTATGTGTATGTGTAACAATGTCATTGTATACTTAGTTTCTCACCGATTTACATGGAAATTGGGATTGTGGATATACTTACCCTCTACATCAAAATTGAACTTGTGCCGTTTGTTGCTTTTAATTTTTTACCGGGGTGAAAACTACCTTTATTAGAAAAATGATATAATTGTAAATTCAAGCAATTGGGAATTATTTAATTATACAGTGACAATAAATTTAGATTTCTTTATAGTTTTAAATTTTTACCACATAATTTTTAACCTTATAGAACCGTCCCTTGAAATTCGGATATTGAATTAAGTAATTTAGTTTTTCTAATATGTGATTTTAAATCATCAAACCAGCTACCTCATCCTTTCCCATACAGATATTATACCCCAAGAAGCCAAAAGTATTTGGTGTTTTAGTATTTGGCAATACTTTAAAGATATTAATGCTGTAGTTTTAAGTTTTAAAATAACTCCGTTATATAGGAGTTTAATACCATATTTGTATTTCTTGTTTTTAGGTATTGCCTAAAATTTATGCGGCTAATGTGTAACATCATTGACTCGTCTAAACTCAATTGTCATCCAGGATAGTAAATATCGTATATCGAAAATTTCGATACCACTACCTAGTGGTATCGAAAGTGCAAATTCCCGTGATGATTGCTCACCTTCTTGAAGGAGATGGCATATGTAGAAAAAGAAATAAAAGAGATTAACTCTGTTGCAATATACTGATATCAGATTTACTTATTATAGAAATTGTTCTGAAACATAGTAACACATGATATATATATATATATATATATATATATATATATATATATATATATATATATATATATATATATATATATATATATATATATATATATATATATATATCGGAAAAAGGAGTACGACCGTCAAATTCCAATATATAAAAGGATCACTCAACAGAGTGGTGGGCTCTTATATCGGTCAATTTGTAGGTGGAGAAATGAAAGACAAAGTTGATGTGCCACTCTATCTATTTTGAAAACGTTTCGCTTTCGTATTCTGAAAGCATCATCAGTTCATTCTAAAAAGTATAATATAAGAACCACACAATCATGGAAAAGATGTTACAGGTGTTACCTTAAAAAGACATGTAGCAGTCAAAGATGTTAACAAGCTTATGAATTAAACTTGAATAAATGGACAATATAAAGTAGAAATGTATAAACATTTAATTTACTAACAACATTTAGTGACTTATTAAAAAATTAGCACAGTGAGTGACCATGTGGTCAGAAGTATAAAAAATATATATTAAATTATAACGTAGTTGATGCAAAGAACTAAGAAAATCAACGATTAACTTCCAACAATAGATAATTATTAAACTTTAATTTTAACTTTTGGTAGCATTATTAAAAGATGTTAATATAATTTAAAAATAAAATAAGTGTAAAAGAATGAAGTTACCGGTCTAAGCCTTACACCTGCTACCAGGAAAATGGCGTTAGATTGAACAGACTGACACAGATCTACGAAAAGACAGCCAACCTTGAGGTTGAAATTATTTCAACAGAACATCAAGGTCAGAGGTACCACCTCAAATAATTGAGCGGTTTATTTAAAAGTTAATGAGCTTTGGATGACAGCCCGCTTGTAAGAGACAATCCAATGAAAGAGACTGATATAGTAATAACAATCACTCGCATTAGCCCGTCTAAAAACAAACAAACAGGAGAATTTCATTCAAACTCTTATATTTAAATTTATGTTAAACATTGTGGCTGAAGAAATTTTTGCCAACAGGTGAATAACAATTAGATAATTTCCAACAGTCTAAGCTTCATACACTTAGATCTGTAATTTGTAAAGGATTCTATGAATCAATTACAATGTTAATATTATTACTATACTATTAAATAGTGACTGGTTCACACTCATATGGACAAATTATAGTGTAGA
The DNA here is from genome assembly GCA_918026665.1 of Diabrotica balteata. Taxonomy (NCBI): domain Eukaryota; kingdom Metazoa; phylum Arthropoda; class Insecta; order Coleoptera; family Chrysomelidae; genus Diabrotica; species Diabrotica balteata. The sequence goes on along the minus strand of OU898276.1, from coordinate 145,602,823 downwards.
GGTAACCTTGTAATGAAAGTTGCCTATATTTAAGTAATTGCTATAAAGAATTGAGTGTTATAGTTTATTTTATATTAGTTATTTATTTACTGTGTTATATTATTCATTAAAAAATTTGTGTTCAAATATGTATATTACATGATAATTATATTGAAAATGAAAGTAAAGCCTAGTTCTGCAATATTAGAGCATGATAAATTTGGCTCAAGTTACTTATGTCAGTTCTCTTATTTAGAGAATTAGGATGTTTAAGAATTGAACACATTTCTAAAAACTGTCTTTTAAATAGATTACGTTCAGTGCCAAGAATCTTAACTTCATTAAAATCCACTTTATGTTTGGTGCTAATAGCATGATGTGCGAGAGCACACGTATTTTTTGATAAATTAATATCACTACGATGGGAAGTAAGACGACCTTTTAAAGATCTACCGGTCTGGCCAGCCATATATATATATATATATATATAATATATATATATATATATATATATATATATTAGGGTGGGCCGAAAAAATTATTTGTTTAGTTTTAATACACAATACCCCCAAAAAGATGCCTTTTGGTAAGTATAATCACTGTATTTTTTTTAGGATTTTTAAAAAAACATCTTCAGCCCTCTACCACCCCTAAAGTGAACCCTAAATCAAAATTATTTAATTTAATTAGCAATACCTGTAAAAAGTTTCAATTATATGCAAAGAGTTCATGTTATTTTTTTTATACATTTAGAATAAGATATTCTACCCTCTACCAACAGATAATGATCTTGAATCAAAAATAAAAATAATAAATTCACAATTATTTCTGAAAAATTGTGTGTAAATATGGGAAACTACTGCACATTTTATAGGGTGTTGGGAAATAAAACAAAATTTGAACTGAACTAAAAGTTTATTGGAAACCGAAAACAAACAAAAATATAAATATCCTATTTTTAAACACACTAAAATGCGAAATAAAAATCAATAGAAAAATGCGTTCATTCAATTTTAAATTGTGCTTTGTTATCGTAATTTACAAGAAAGTCTTTTGATTTTATTTTAGATCGAATAAATCCGTCTCTGCGTTCTGGCCCTGTAACTAGCAAAGATGATTCCGAAACCAATTTCACACATCTCTCCACAGCTTGCGTGTGGCATGGATATTTTGGAAAGTCAAAGTCTGCAATTATAGAGCTATCAATTAACTGTTTCAGCTCATCATCTGGTATGTCAGCTAACATTGGTGGGGCCGTTACTTCACATTCACTCCAGTTTATTAACTCAAAATACTCCGCAGCATTAAAGTTTATTTCTGGTATTTTAAACTGCCTTATTCCGACTTTTTTCTCTTTTCTGGCTTTAATAATTCTCCGTAAAGCTAATTCTCGTACCCATTGACGATTATCTGTTAACATACATAAGAGAAGATTCTCCGGATGAATATAATAGGAGTTTCGTTGGATAACTGCATCTATAATATTTTTAAGATCATCTCTTAAATATCTTGATAGTGTAATGGATTTGAAAACATGCAAACTGGCTTGTGTGCAACTTGGATTAAGCTTTATAAAAAACCACATTGGTGCATAGACTTTAATTATAAATTGAACAAGATCTTTCAATCTTGATGTAGGATGTTCGGTTCCAACGTAGAGGCGGAGAACTCTATTTGCCATTGTCAGCCATCTGGAATGAGCTAACTTTCCAGGGCTACGATTTGCTAAATTTTCATAGACGTTGCCATTTGATATTGCTTGGCATATGTCGTACAGATATGACTGGTCTGAGCTTAATTCTTTAGATGGTATTGTTAGTTCTGGGAGATCACTTTCAATTATTTCAAAATCTACGATTGGAAGGTGTTCGCATTTTTCCAATAATTTCCCGATCACTCCAGAGAATTGACGAGGTCCAGTAGTAGCTCCATCCAAACGTTGAAATAAATGTCTCAATGGCAACTCATTAGCATGTAAGGCACACACAAACCATTGCAAAGGTCGCTTAAGTTCATTTTCGATATATGTTATAACTCCATTTTTATGTCCAGTATTCACTATGGTTCCGTCACAACCAATCGCCACTAAATTATCCAAACAGAAGTTATTTGAAATGAGAAAGTCTATTATTGCCTTTCCAATTGACTTGGCTGAGCCTGCAGATGGGGTAACGTGCCCCAAATAAACAGAATTCGGTTCTTCTATCAATGACACATGTTCTTCTGCAATAGTTCTTTTATGATATCTCTCACCTTTCTTTTCCTGCACTAAGGTTTTGTCCTTCCTGCCATCAAAGTAAATACTCTTAATGGGTTTATTTGTAGACTGAAACTCATTACTAAGGATATTTCTGTTCTTTTGACGAGCTCTTCTAACTTTATTTTTATCGATTACTTTTGAGGTATCACTATCGCAAATAATTCCCACATCTTTTAATACAGCTGTGGCAACAGCAGCTGCTGACCTGTCAGAAATTCCATATTTGTCACATATGGTACCTAATGTGGGCAACTCTATCCTCATTTGACTACAGGATGGTTTCGACGGTAAATCAATATTTGCAACACTAGGTGAGGCTTCAGATGAAGAAGAATTGTCAGAGTCTGTTGATAACCTAGTGACCTCAGTAGAACAGCTGGGCATAGAAATATTGTGAAATTCAGATTTGAATTTTTGTACTCGTTCTGTTTCTTTTGTTTGTCTCTCCGTCCTTACATTCAACTTTTTAGTTGTTTCACGATCAACAGTTCCTATAGCCATATCTCTAGTGGACCGTTGATCCAAAAGAAATTCCTGTTCCTGCTTTGGTACTTTTCTTGATTTATCACACTTGCAATACTTGCATGCAGAAAAATCACACTTACAGGCAGCAATGTCGAACAACTTATCCCTTGTTTCCTCTTTGAAGCTGGTAATCTTTAACTCATATTGAACATTTCTTTTGCTTTTTGGATATCTGATAAGGTTTAAATATTTATTATGATATTTACGTAATAATTGCATGATGCGGTCCTTTGACACGGTTGGAATTGACGCTGATTCCCATATACTTTTGATTTTTGGCACAAGCACTTCACAAACTTCATTAAAACTTGGTTCCTTTCCAAAATATTTAGTAAACTTCAGTTCATAACGAATAAACAAATAACATCGAAGCACATGTTCTATCGTTGGTAAAACATGACAGTTTAAGTCGACTGGGTTACCGAAAATTGGACATTCTACTTTACTTCTTGTAATATTTAATTTTAAAGCAGCCATATTTATGGTCGTGCTAGGTATTCACGCAAATACAACAAACACAATCTATTCGTCTTGGCTTTCAACAAATAAACAATAAACATGCGTTTCACCCGAAAGCTTATTTCGCACTAAGAAGATAAGCGACGACAAGTACCATAACTCTCGACGATCCATCTCAGCCGGGACTGTTCGATTGTATCCGAGGCTTCACGACCAAGACCATCAGTATTAAATACTTTTATATTATATTATTATACTTTTTATGCTTTAAAGTTATACGGAGTTAATTTTACATTTTGTGTTTGGAAAAAGTTGGAAAATTGAGATTTTATTTTAGTTAGAGGGTGGTAGAGGGCTGATAAAATCATTTTAAAATAATAAGAAAAAAACAAAAGATTTATACACGGTAAAAGACAAACTTTGAGCGGTATTGTGTTCCTAATTTATTTATTTATTTTTCAAGGTCACTTAAGGGCTGGTAGAGGGCTGAAGACATTTTTTCAAAATAAAACAAAAAATCACAAGTATTTTTTACACATATACGCATCTTTTTACGGGTATTGCGTTCCTGTTTGATTCGTTTTTTTTCTGAAGTCCAGTTTCGGCCCACCCTAATATATATATATATATATATATATATATATATATATAATCTAACGAAATATATTCTGAAAGATCTTGGAACACCCGTAGAAGGGGAGTATTCGAGATTCCAAAAAGTAGACATTATGATAAACTGTAATTTAATAGATAATTAAACAGGCTTAGGTCAATTTAATAGATAAATAAATAGGCTTAGGTCAATTTAATAAAATAAAAAAAAAATACAATTTTTGACCAATTTCCTCCGAATTGTAATTTACGTTTAAACGGAATTTTACTTTATAAAAGTTTAACAGGAAAAAATCTGTTAAACTTTTAAATAATCGTATTTTTTCTTTTATCTACTTATTAGCATTTATATAACATTACTATCTAAAAGCATTAAAACCATTATCGATTATCCTTTATAGGGGTTCTGCAAAATAACATTACAGATGTGATGTTCTAAGTGATGAATTTCTTGGAAACCTTCCCTTTATATGTTAATTTATTGAGTTAGTTCGATAGCTTCGGCATTTAAGGAATAGGTCATTCTTGCCATTTATACAGAACCATAAAAGCCATGTGCTGTGCACTGTTACATAGCACAGCATGAGGCTCGATTAAAAAATCTTTATATTTATTTAGTTAAATATTCTTTTTAATTTGAGCTCTTGTCTAATCAAAAACGACGCATTTTTGGTAATAAAAAATATGGGGTTCTTAAGAATGGATAATTCTATAAACATAATTAAACAAATACTTACGAATATGAGAGATCTAACTCACAAATGTTATAACATCTAAAAGAAACAAATTGCGTTTGTGTCAAAGTGTGTTTATAATGTAGAAGGTTTGGTTTTCCATATTGAAAATTGGCAAAAAAAACACACACACTTCTATAGATTAGACCAGATAATTTCACATAATTCTAGAGATGGTAAGACCCTTTTTACTTCCTGAAAATGCGAAGATATGAGCAAGTTTGGTCTCCGAAACTACAATCAATAAATCAAAAAATCAATATTCTATATTTCATCTGACTTTTAAAAGTATTAAAATGCGTCAAAATACAATCCAAAAAACTGTATGTACATAGGTAGGAAAAGAAGTAAAATCTATAAGCACATAAAAACAGTTAACATAAATACATAAAATATACACAAAAACATACAAACTGTTAAAAAGATGCCTGCAAGTATTCCTCTAACGAATAGAAAGTGTTTACCAAAAGTAAGTGCTTAACTGTTTTCTTAAATACATAATTATTTGACTCTTTAACATAATTAGGTAATTTATTATACAAACGAACGCATGTTTGGTAAGGACCCTTGCCCACAACGGTCAAGTGACGAACAGGGGTCAACAAATTATTTCTGTAACGAAAATTGTAGCCACTCATTAGGGAAACATCGTTTCTGTAAATAAAATTGCATCTATGTGACTTTTCATAAACAATACAACTGAAAATAACAGCGAAATTACAGTTAAAATATTTAATTGTTTAAAAACTGGTCTACAGGAATCCAAGCGGCTTCTAAACGTCATGGTACGAATAATTTTTTTTAAGAACAAGCAGCTCATTAATTCGCGATCAAGTTCCTCAACAAACTAAGCAATATTGCAAAATTGACTGTACATGAGCAAAATAGTAAAGTTTTAAGATATTTTGGGGAGACAAAATTCCTAAGTTGTCATAAAACATAACAGTACACAGACAATCTTGCCACTACATAATCAACGTGGGAACTCCAAGACAAATTAGAATCCAAGTAAACCCCTAACGACTTAGGGGAGTGGCTATTTACCACAAACCCATTGTCAAGCTTTACTAATGGACTCATCGGCATAGTAGAAGTTGAAAAGGTTACCATATTGGTCTTTGATCCATTTAAGATTAGGGCATTATATAATCAGTAATGATTCATACTTTTTCCAAGACAGTTTTCTTTTTGTACTATATGAAAAAAACTATTGGAATTTAGTGCAACTGTGGTATCGTCACAGTATAAAGAGTGGAACCTCTTTATACTGTGGTATCGTCAGCAAATTAAGTGACATAGCAGACTGATTGCCGTTCCAAGTTTTCTACTCGAACGCTTATTGCATCAGGAAAATTATCTAATGGATTCCGAACCAAACATGTTGAGCTATCTTTTATCAGTTGATTTAAATCATTGACGAAGACACTTTCTTCTGAAGAAAATGTTATATTTTCATTCACATTGACCTTAATTTTTTTTAAACCTTTTCGATAAAAAGGTGTGGATCCACTTTAACGCAGTTCCTCCTAACACCACTGTGATAGCGTTTTTCTAGCAGTATTGGATGATTTACAGTTTTAAAAGCTCGTGCTAAATCAAAAAACAAACAGATAATTTTATTACCCTTATAAAAGTTCGATACAATATGATTGCACAGTAGGTCTAGTAGTGCATCTTGCACACTTATACCTTCACAGAAACCAAATTGAGACTTTTTTTATAACGTTGTGCTTTTTAATATACAAGAGGAGGAGTGTATGAAATTCCTTCTCATATATTTAAAAAAAACATATAAAAGTGATAAGCCTCGATAGTATCAAATTTTGGTTTGTCACCTTTTTTTGTGTATAGGCACAACTAAAATAGTATTTAAAATTTAAGGAAAAGTCCCTTCCTGAAATGAAAGGTTTAGTAGAAATGTTAATTGTTTATATAATGTTATGAGATACATGGGATAACATAGAATACGGGATCTCATCCAGTCCAGCCGAGCATTGTTTTGGGATATCTTTATTTATACTCTTTATTTATTCATCACTAACAGGATAAAGGGAAAGGCAGTGTATAGGCGAACAAAGATTCTTATTAAAAAGCTTATAGTCAGGTTTGACTAGTTTGACTAATTAAATTTTTTACGGAATTCGAAAAATCTTGACTGACGGATTCAGCTATGTCATGAGGGTCATCCATAGAAATTCCCAAATTATTTTTAAATTTACTTGGGTACTTACAAGAGTTTCAATTTTTACCTCCGACAGTGTCTTGACTTTTGATGTTACTAGTGTTATAGGTCATTTATACAAAAAATTGTTGACAAATATTTAAAAAAGGTACTTACTTTAATTAAAATGTATTTAACAATTTTAATATCGTGTATTTATGCCACAGACATCCATGCAAGCCTGGGTTTAAGTTCTTATGCTGGTAACAACTCGTTAAATGATTTCCTGTGGCATATTTTCTCATTCTCTTCTACAGGAAATTATAAATTTAGTTCTAGGAGGATTCCTTGGACATAAAAAGCTCTGGAGAGCACATCAAATTCATATTTATTGGGTTTAATATCTAATAATGTAGGTTAGTCTAAACGGCAAATACTTTCTGTTTCAAGATAGTCGTTAATTGCTTGAGTCCTGTGTGGGCGGTCGTTATCATCGATAAATACAAATTTTTCACCCACAGCCCTCCCCATAAACTCACATGAGGTTTTAAAATCCGTACCTTTGTCCTGTTAGAGATCCGTATGGAGTCATGGACCTTAACTGAAGCATTACTGAAGAGATTCGAAGCATTTGAGATGTGGTGCTATAGACGCATGTTGAGGATTTCCTGGATAGACAGAGTTGAGGATTTCCTGGATAGACATATAATGCGAAATGAACCACGATATGACCTACTTTGGACCATACTTCAAGATAAAGTGCATGGGAAAAGAGGTCCAGGGCGGAGAAGAATATCCTGGCTGCATAACCTGCGAAAATGGTTTAACTTAAACACTACCGGACTTTTCAGTGCAGCAGTCAACAAAGTCAGAATAGCCATGTTAGTGTCCAACATCCATAACGGATAGGCATCATAAGAACAAGAATAAGGGGCAGTATATTTGTGAAACAGTTTTCCAATGATTCCCACAACGCTTCTGGAACAAACTCATCTTCACGGACAATTTGACAAATTATTGGTCTTTCTTTTTCCTGAAAATTTGGTTATCTTGTTAGATTCTGGTCTTGCCTGAAAAAATTATAAAATTCCAAAACTGTCAAGGAAGCTATATGTATTCTTGAACCCACTAAAGGTGGTGTAAAACGTATCTATATTGTAGCTGAGGAACTCTTATTGGTCGAAGACTCCTCATATACAAGTCTGAAATTCTTTTTCTTATTGTAGCCAACCACACTCCTATAATGCCTGAAGTCTCTTTGAACGGCTGTTACAGACATAGACAAATTTCTCTGCACGAAAATAGTGATATATCTATTCTGTTTTTCATTGATAATTTATTGTCTACCAGAAACCTATTTCGTATCAATCATTCATTATAAATAAAGTTTTCACAAAATTTATCAGAATAAATTTTTCAAACGTTTACATCTTGGCTAAATCAGATCAATTAAATAGGTATTTCAATTAAATAATATGCTAAAAAGTATTATTTTCTTTTAAAAGGCCTATTAAATAATTATGTGATAAAGGTGCGGATTTATAAAATTGTAAAATCCTGAATACAAGGGGTGATACATAACTTTTGAAACTATGTGTATATAAATTTTATGTTAATTGGTCTATCTATTCAATAGCAAGAACAAAATGTAATGTTTAATAACACAAAATAATTGCATAAATGCATAATTTGAAAATGGTAAATAAATAATTTCTTGACCTAGAGCAATTTCGGAGTTTTAAATCGTGATACCAGTTTTCTAGTCATGTCTCCACCCCTGTTCGGCTATCTAAAACGTGCTGTCGTCGCAGTGCTGAAAATATTTTTCAATATGAAAAGGAACGAAATTATTTCCGATACACAAATTTCTAAAGGAGCTCATTAATATTTGATGAAGCAATTCCAAGGAGAAAAATGCGGTAATATTTTCGAAGGTGGTGAAAGAAATGCCCCATATATATTTAAAGAATGACTGTGCTTCGAACGAATGCCTTACCCAACATGTTGAAAACGTTTTTAGATAGGGGAGACATTTTAATTCAAAATATTGACATAAACAATAAATAATTTTTAACCAAATGTTTACCTTTTTTAAACCTTTTTGTTATAAATCATTTACGATATAAAAATTTGATTTCGGGCACACAAATTATACATGTTGGTATTGGTATAGGTATAAATGTATATATAAAAAAAGATTAAAAAAAAGGTGAGAATTTGGTAAAATATTAAGTATCAGAACACCGCGCCCTAAAATGCAATAAAAAATAAATAAAACTAACAATTAACTCAGTCCTCAGATTTTGTAGTTTGAGAATATATATTTCGTCACAGTGTAAATCTGGTTATCTTCGTCCATATCATCTGAAGAGTCGTTCAATGTCGGAGCCTCTAGATTGTTGTCTGAGAATGAATAGCTTTTAACAGCTTTCTTAATTTTCTTTTTGGTCACTTTTGATTTTTTTTTTTCAATTAATTTATGGTTTTCGATAACTTGCTCCATTCAGCCACTATAATGTATACTACTCTCCAAAATTAACGCACCACCTAAAATGAACCATGATTTTAAAGCTATATTGCTTCTGAACCCTTAATTTTATTATCATTGTTTATTTTTGCATTGTAGGTATATGTCTATTTAATAACTATATTAATTTTGCAACATCCTGTATAATGTATTAAAAACAAAAGCTACATGTTATTATTATTTTAAGATTTCTTTATTCCTTCTTCACATTTTCGTAAAAAAATCATCACGATACCTTTATTATCAAAAAAGAAAAGTGTGTTCAAAACGTTACGTGATTTTTTACACTCGAAAATTTACGTACCACCTCAACTCTACCATCATTTTTAAGCTATTTTTCTTGTTATTGTTCTGAAGCTATTTTCTTGTGGCATTTTAAATTAATTACTATTTAACTGGGAATAAGCCACAATTAAAGATAAAAATACGTTTATTGACGTTTCAATTTCCACTTCGGAAATCGTTCTCACAATACAAACAGTAAATTAAACAAATTTTGTTTTTTGTTACATAGTAAAAAATTCTTCTAATAATTTAATTTTATCTGACTCATTTATATTGACACTTCAGACATACATTATGCATTTTAAAGTAGACGACTTTAAAATGATATTGCCAATATTGTTGAGTTGCGCTCCTGGGACGACTTTACCTATAAGATAGTTCATTCGATTACATGAAATCAACTTTAACTTGAGAATATCCGTCAGAAAAAATCATAGCATATAATTTGTAGATAGACAAACACATGACATGATGACAGTAAAATTCTCCTGTTAGGGATTCCATACTAAATTATGAGGGAAAAAAATAATAAATAATAATGAATAATAATAAATAATAATAATAAATCATAATGTAAAAAAGGGAATAGTTAAATCCTTATACGATAGAGCCAAAACTACTTGTTCTAACGAAAATTCGTTCTTGGAGGAGAAACATTTGTTAACATCTGTTTTATTAAAAAATGATTATCCTTTATCGTTTATAAATAAGGAATTTTCAATAATCGATCGAATAGAACAGAGCATTTTAGAACGAGATCCTACAGCATACACAAGGAATAACACGGGAAAAAACTTAAAAGGATAGGCAATAAATTCAACATTTCAACAACATTCAAAACAACAAACACTTTAAGATCTATTTTGTCCAAAACCAAACCTAACAATGAACAAGAAAGGACAAAGAATTGTATTTATAAAATACCTTATGAATGCGATCAGTTTTATTTAGGTGAAACATCAAGGCCATTAAATGTTAGAATGAGTGAACATCAGTCTTATATTAAAAATAGAGAATTTGATAGATCTCAAATATGTAAACACGCATGGGATAATGAACATAGGGTTCAATGGAATAATTCAAATGTAGTCCTAAAAGAGACGGATGGTAAAAAAAGAAAAATCAAAGAAGCGGCTTTAATTATGCTAAATGAGGCCAATTGTGTCGCAAATTCCTCGGCAGAATGTAGTAGGATCTGGTTACCAATATCGAAAGAGGAAGTTATTAATTAGAAAATACCAGTATTAGTAAGTCAGCAACATATAGAGGATACATCATTTATGTTTTTTAAATAACGAAACATATAAAATCAGAATTTTGGTGTTTATTGAAGGTAGACTAAATGCACGAACAAATACTTACCATGTCGGGATAGTATTATGAGGTTTTTTTTTCCTGGTTTTTCCCTCATAATTTACTATGGAATCACTAACAGGAGAATTTTACTGTCATCATGTCATGTGTTTTTTTTTAAAGACGAATTATATGCTATGATTTTTTCTGACGGATATTCTCAAGTTAAAGTTGATTTCATGTAATCGAATGAACTATCTTATAAGTAAAGTTGTCCCAGGAGCGCAACTCAACAATGTTGGCAATATCATTTTAAATTCGTCTACTTTAAAATGCATAATGTATGTCTGAATTGTCAATATAAATGAGTCAGATAAAATTAAATTATTAGAAGAATTTTTCACTATGTAACAAAAAACAAAATTTGTTTAATTTACTGTTTGTATTTTGAGAACGATTTCCGAAGTGAAAAATAAAACATTAATAAACGTATTTTTATCTTTAATTGTGGCTTATTCCCAGTTAAATAGTAATTTATTTTTCTTGTGTATCCTTGATTGGATTTCGATAAATTGTTTTGCGCATTACAGACCTATTTCTAAGTAATTACTGTATTAATGTTTTCTGGGAAATGTCAACGTTTCACCTATATACGAGGTGTAAAAATAAATGTAATTTTTCATCTTATTTTGCAATACCCTGTGGAATTTATTTAAAGCAAACGCTACATTTTAATCTTAATATTTTGAAATAGCTTTATTTTTTTTTTCAACATTTTTGTAAAAAAATCATTGATATCTTTATTATCAAAAAATAAAAGTACGTTCAAAGTATCACATGATTTTATTGAATTATAATACTCATTAATGGAAGCCGTTAGTTGGCTATGAAAAATCAAACAATTTGACAGGACAGTTTTGGACTGCCAATATTGTTTAATGATGTAGGGTTAAGTTATTGTGAAATACGCTTCAAGTAAGGAGTATTTCATACTAGAATATCACGAGTCGTTCAACGTTTTCAAAAAATCGCGGACGATACGAGACGGCGTGGACAAGGAACAGGAAAACTTACAATCCACGACAAGATCAGTTTATCAGGCTTCGTGCTGTAAGAGAACGTTTTTTTATAATGAGATATTTACAAATACAAGTGGCAAATGTTTATAATATTCAAATTAGTAGAAACACTATATAAAGTCGTCTCGCTGAACAAGATCTGCATATAAGGATACCAGTCAGAGCACCAGCTTTAAACGTAAATCATTGTAGAAGTAAATTACAATTTACCAGAGAGCACACTGACTGGAATGTTGATGACTTAGATAGATGTGCGATAGTTATTCGGCGGCCAAGAGAATGCTACGCACATATTGCACGTGTGGTTCGTGAATATTTGATCGAGGTTGGAATACAAACCATGAATGAACTGGCCACCCTGCCGCCTGATCTCATTCTCATAGAGAATTTGTGGGATAAAATTGATCGTCAACCCAGGAGCCGACAACCACCACCTGTCTTTCTTGACGACATAGAAGTTAATGTGAGAAAAGATTTTGATGCAATTAATCAAAACGCCGCTTGATTTTAAGTATATCTCGTCTCTGTGAGGAAGTAATTAGATGTAAAGGTGGAAATACTCATTAATAAGTGTTTTTGGGAAAGGGGAATTATTAAAGATTATTTAGGTTATATTTTCTTAGGCTTTTTTTGTATTGAATGTCAATAAAGTTTATGTAAGTAAATTTTCTTTGCTTTAAATGTTAATAAAAACTTGTTACATTTAAAGTTCTATATAATCTTTGATAATAGAGACATGGAGATAATTTTTTACGAAAATCTTAAAAAAGAATAAATCTATCTTAAAACATAAATAACATTTAATTCTAATAAATTCCACAAGGTGTTTCAAAAAAACGATAAAAAAACACAACTTTATTTTTACACCCCGTATACGGGTAAAACGTTGATATTTTTTAGAAACCATTATTACATTGATTTACTAGAAATAGGCTTCTAATATGAAAGAAACATCATCAAAGTCCAATCATTCGTTCAGAAGAAGAAAAGCTTCAAACTTATGGTACATTTAAGATGGTGCATTAATTTTGGGCAGTAGTGTATTTGATTACTTGAATTTATTAATGATTTATTGACCTAATGCATTTATTAACCAAGTAATGCTTCATCTAGAGGTAAATTAAAAATATATTGTAAACATCAGTATCACAAAAATCAGTAGATCGATGAGAAAGCCTACTTTTATTCGTTACATTTAATGCTTACACAAGGGATTACATAAGATAGGAATACTATTTACGCTAAGGTGTCTTTCATAGCGACTTCATTACAGCACAAGACAATCAACGACTAGGAGATAAATATATAACATAAGGATAGACAGAGGGAACAAAGCTAGATTTATACATTCACTTACACATTTCATTCTAAATTTTTTTCTTAGTCATTTTTAGGTATCCTAAAAAAATTTAGTGAAGCCTGATATTACGACGAGAGATATATAAAATAGTAAGATTGACTCTAAGGAAGAGATATTTGTTCTTTTAATAGATTTTGTAATATATACTTAATAGCAGCATCATTATCTACACACCCGAACATCCAATTATTGATATCGTTAGTGTTACCATTATTATCGCAGAGTTCTATTTAACTTTAATCAAATTTGTGAAGATAGGCTTTTACAGTAGGATGATTGACAATGCATCTAACAAACATTAAGATGACTTCTTGCTTCTTCTCTTCTATTGAAATAACTTCTTGCAGCAAAAGGCGCAGTAGGTAAAACAGAGTAAATTTGTCTATAAAAAATTATTACTTCTGTTACAGCAAGCATTCCATTCAATTTCCACATTTTTTTCTTAATTCTTGTTTATGCAGCGAGACTAATTCACTTCTATTAAGCCAATCCTTTTGAAGTCGCTTCTTTAGCAAAATAATCTGTTTTGATGTTACTTGAGAATTAAAAAGACTGAATATTCGTACTCCGACTGTTGGCTAGTAAAGTCGTCTATCATACGCTATACAAAGTGACATCGGTGTTTGTAGGTTATTTGGTTCACATTATTAGTTATAAGTATATTAAGTTTGTGTTTAAAAGGAAAACTACTGTAAGTAAATTTTGATTTTTTGAATATTTCTGCCCCGGACATATCCCCGGTCCGGGGAAAACAACTCATCCACCAGCGGCAAGGGGCCGCCTAATAGTAAATTTAATAAAGATAGTCGAGTTAACGTTCTTGTTGAGGATATCATTGTACCTGAAGATATTGATATGAGTTCATGTATAAACAATAAAAATAATAATCAATTAAATGAATTGTCTAGTACAGATACACTCGACAAAAACTTGGAATCCGACAAAAACTCGTATTATGATAAACAACGTTTATTATATCAATTAACAAATAGATTTAAACCTAACGATTTGGGACCGTTTCATGTTTTTGTTGAACATTTAGAATTAAATATTGGGAGATTACATCCAATGAAATTGGGTGAAAAGTTAATAAATCTAAAAGAGTATGATAAAAATATTATTGAAATTAGTACGGTTGGTCGCAATCGTATAAAAATCGAACTTAATTCGGGCAGTATTGCCAATGAATTAGTTAAAGATCCATTCTTTGAAAAGAATAATTTACTGGCATATATTCCTGGTCATCATATAGAAAAACGCGGGTTAGTCCGATCTGTAGATACTTCCTACAGCGAGGAGGCCCTCCTACAAATGATTAATTCTAGTGTACCTTTCAAAAAAGTAAAACGCATGACTAGAGTTATCCAAAAAGACAACAATATGGAACGTGTTCCTCGTCAAATGATCATTGTTACGTTTGAAGGAAAACTTATTCCTCAATATATTTATATTAACAAAGTTAGATGTTCTGTAGAAACTTATATTAATCCAGTTATGCAATGTTTTCGTTGTCTCCGATATGGCCATTCCGGCTCACAGTGTAGGGCAAAGAAAAGGTGTAGAAATTGTGGGTCAGAAAATGAATCTGTGTGCGAAGCATGCAAAATTTTTTGTGTTTATTGCAAAAATAATAGTCACAATTCTACTTATAAGGAGTGTCCTGAATTCAAAAAGCAAACTAGAGTCAAAGAAGCTATGTCTAATTTGAATATATCTTTCAAAGAAGCTGAAAAAATTATTAACAATCCGGCCTATTCTAGCCTCATACAAAAAAATAAATTTGCCCCATTAATTGATTCGGATATAGAATTTCCTGCTTTAAAATCTTCTACAGCACAACATCCTGTCCCTAATACTTCTTCTAAATCGAACTTTAGGTCAACACATGATCAACCATCTTCTCTAAACCCTTGCCAAAAAAAAAAGAAAAACTAGTGATTCTTCTCCCAATTTTTCACCCATTAGACGAGAATATAATACTAGCTTTTGTGCAGGACCGGTCTTCCAGTTTTCAAAAGAGTCGCAAAATGATTTTTCAACACTTAAACATCAATTAATTACCATGTTAACAAGTTTTTTTCACCAATTTTCACAGAATCCATTATCAAATAGTAGTTTAAATTTTGAAGAAATAGAGTTTGAAAATAAAATTAAAAACATTGTTGATAATATATTTAAAACCTAAAAAAAAACAAAAAAAAAACTCAAAGATGTCCCTTAAACAAAATCTTAAAATTATTCAGTGGAACGCTAGATCTCTTAAAGGTAACAAAAATTCTTTTTACCAAATTTTAATGGAGGAAAAGTTTTATATTGCAATAATTTCTGAAACATGGTATAAGCCTACCGACAACATTAAGTTTAATAACTTTAACGTCATTGCGGTTAATAGAGATAAAGGTTATGGGGGAGTAGCAATTTTCATTTCACATAAAATTATATACGATGTCATTCAATTTAATCATAATTTTAATCCAAAAATTGAAGTTTGTGGAATCAATATCATTCTTGGTAACCAAAAACTCTCTATAGTATCTCTATATAAACCCTCCGATGTTAAAGCGAAATCTCAAGACTACATCAATTTATTTAGTCAAATAAAACATGATTGCATAATAGGAGGCGACTTTAATGCCCATCACGGCATGTGGGGCTCACCTTCATGCTCACATGATGGTAGATGTTTTAGATCATGATGGTGGATGCTTTAGATCATTTTTCAAACTTGATTGTTATAAACGATGGGTCTGCCACAAGGATTTCCCCTCCTGGCCAGGCTAAATCTGCAGTAGATCTCACAATTGCTTCATCTAAGTTATGTCCTACACTTGGTTGGTCTGTTAGTCAGGATTCTTATGGATCAGATCATTACCAAATCAGTATTACGCTCAATAACTATTATCACAATGATGATGCAATCACGTTCCCATTATATAAATGGTCTACGAATGAAGCAAATTGGACCTTATATACAGCTGAAATAGAGAAATCATTTTCCACGCCACCAAACTGCATCGATACCAACGGTATGTGTATATTTTTAATGGAACAGATTACGAATGCTGCGAACAAAGCTTGCAAAATTCTAAGATCATCCTCAAATATATCATTCAATTCACCTAAATGGTGGGACGAGGAGTGCCGTGAGATATTGAATAAGAGAAAAATTGCATGCAAAAGGTACAAACAAAATATGTGTCTGGCAAACTTTGTTGAATATCAAAAAATAAATGCTAAATGTAAACTAATCTTTAAACAGAAATGTAGAAATAGTTGGGCCAACTTATGTCTCAATCTAAACAGACAAACTCATCCAACTGAAATATGGGATAGAATTAATAAAATTAAAAAAAATAAATATCTGTATGTGCACGACGAAAATATCGTTGAAAATTTGTTCCATAAAATAGCTCCTTGCTATGTTCCCTCTCCAATATATCCCACTGAAGATACATTTAAATCACATTTTTTGTCATCTCCTATTAGTATCAACGAACTAACTGCTAATATCAAGTTTTCTAAGAGATCCTCCCCTGGGATTGATGGTATTAATTATCTTATGATATACTACTTGCCTACAATAGCACTTCAATTTCTCCGTGATATTTTTAACAATATTCTAATTAAAGGTGATAACTGCGATTCTTTAAAGCAGTGTCTTGTAATACCTATCCCAAAAGCTAATGATCCCAATGTCCTAAGACCCATATCTCTTATGTCATGTATATTGAAAACATTTGAACGAATCATAAAAAGTCGACTAGAATGGTGGATGGAAAGTAATAACCTTTACCCAGACGGTCAGCTTGGGTTTCCTAGACGGAAAGGAACGATGGATTGTATTTCACATTTAGCAACCGATATCCAGTTAACTTATTCGAAAAGCCAATACACAGCTGCTTTATTTGTGGACATTTCTGGTACATATGATAACGTTATTCTTGATCTTCTGCTTGATCAACTTGTTAAATTAGGAGTGCCTAGTAAATGTGCTTATACCCTAGTCAATCTATTTACAAATAGACAAGTTCATATTCGTTTAAATAATTCACTGATTGGTCCAAGGATAGTTAACAAAGGGTTACCTCAGGGCTCAGTTCTTAGCCCCTTATTATTTAACTTGTATTCATTAAACTTACATACTATGGGAATGCAGTGTAACATTTTACAATATGCTGATGACTTCTGTTTCTATGTTGAGAAAAAAACTTTTGAACAATGTGTTAATGCCCTTAAAGTAAATACGTCTTATTGCAAAAAGTATTTTGATAGTCATGGGCTTGACATCTCGCGTAAGAAGTCAGGTGTAGTATTTTTTTCGAGACACAGGTTACCAAAAGTTAGTACGTTAAAATTCTCCCAGCTGGAAATTCCTGTATATAACAGTTTTACATACCTAGGTGTTACCTTGGATTCAAAATTAACCTGGAACGAGCATATTAATAATTGCATTACCAAATGTGAAAAGAGCCTTAATATTCTTAAGGCCGTTAATCGATACGATTGGGGAGCAGACCCGAAAATTAACTTATTATTTTTCAGAGCATATACCAGATCAATTTTGGACTACGGAAGCTTTTTTTATGGATCAGCGACAAAATCTCGTTTGATTAAATTGGACCGAATAAAGCTTTAAGGTTAGTTCTAGGAGCTCTCAAATCTACTCCCACACCAGCCCTTTTGGCAGAATGTAACGAGCCACCTTTACATTTAAGACGTCTATTTTTGGCAGAAAAATTTATCCTTAAATGCCAGTTTAATAATCAAAACAGCTTATTACAAAAAATATCTTGTCTCTCTGTCGAAAATTTAACAAACAAATGGTGGACAAATAAAAACTCTCCAACTCTAGCTCTTGCTTTTCCTAATTTATCCCAGTATTCATTTAATGGAGGAGGGATTCCATTCTTTGGCTCCAATTATGACTTACTATATGAATATAAACCTACTGTAGTAATTCCTTCATATATTTCAATTGTTCACGAAGATTTATTAGTACAGAACAAGCTGGAAGACTCCATCCATTCTTGTAAAATTTATACCGATGGTTCAAAATCGCCTGCTGGTGTTGGCTGTGCCATTTACATAGACAATACTCAAGATTATTTTCAGTACAAATTAAAATCAGATTGTTCAATATTCTGAATAATTGTTTCAGCTGCAAGACTGAATAATTGTTTCTTTTAAGTAACTTTAGTTGATTTTACTAAACTTTGACAATAATACTGTTTTTCTATAGGTATATGCTTATGCGAATTATCCAAAGCAGACAACGCAGATTTTCAATCCGACAGGATTACTATTTGTTGATTGGCGTCTTTAAAATTAGTTTTAATTTAATTGTTCAAATGAGAGAAATTTATTTCTCTCATTTTTTAGACGCTTTGTTCTTTTTTCGGCCATTGTTATTCCCACAAATAAAATTTTCGCAAGCGGCTTGCTCCTTTTTCGAAACTAATGAATACCATTGGAGACAACTGAAACGGTTGAAATTATATTTATCATAATTACAGGGGTAGTACAGTATATTTTTGTTTTTCAGGTATTAACTGCAGAAGGTTGTTGTTCATTATCAGATAAAACTATGTTAAAACCTGAAGAACTACCATCTGAAATTTTTACCTGCATCGGGAGCCTCAAGTGCGATACTACTTGCAGTAAAATAGGCATCATCTGAGATAGCCGAAGCATTAAATGGCACGATTCTCGTAGCCTTGAGTGCCAAAGTTCTATTATCTACAGCTACAGACTTGTTCCATTCTTCAGCAAGTAGCTTTCCAAATTGTAGTCTAGTGAGCTTTGGTCTTGGATTAATTTTCTCTGAAATCTGAAATCTGACTCTGAAAAAACATCTATCTAGAGGTTGTAAAAATTGTGTCGTATGACTTGGTAAGGAAAGCAGTATAATGATGTGTTCAACAGTAAGCTAACATCTGAACTTTACTGCAGTGTAAAGTATGATCATCAAGCAGTGAATCCCGTCGGCTTTCTGGGAACGAACTGATTTTTGAGCAACTGAAAAAATACATCACTATTGACATAGATTTACCTTTGCAACATGTATATCAAGGATCTGGAGGCATCCCATCCTCGAATACTTGCTTTTTATTTTTCTTTTCATTACGCAGGTTGGGGAAAGAAACACGTCTTCCGTGTTACAACAGGCAATAAAGGTGATGGTTTCTCTCTTTTTACCTGAGCTGATACTTACAATGTTTTAAGATCCATGTTATTCAGCATGTTATTCATTTGTAAACCCGTCTCATCCATATTGTAGCTGTGTCCAAGTTTATTAATAAGAATATTCTCGGCCAGAGTATTTTCTAGCAGCTGAAAGTAAGTTTCAGTATCTTTTTTATTTACACCCAAGGATCGATTACTAGATACCCCTTCTGCTTTTCCCACTTACAGCCTTGAGTTTTTCTGCAGAATTAACTGCAGCAATGGAAAATCAATCAATCAAAAAGTCACAACATATCCCTAGTTACAAAAATGAGACATTTGAGATGCTATGTTTTCTCTGTGTAGGGGGCGGAGGCATGGACGCTTACAGACACCACTATTAAAAAACTTGAAGCATTTGAGATGTGGCTTTATACAAGAATGCTGAGAATATCATGGACAGCAAGGATCACGAACAAGGAAGTTCTAAGAAAAATGAAGAATAAACCAGAGATTGTGTTTACGATCAAACGCATAAAATTGCACTATCTGGGACACGTTATGAGAAATCAGCACCGTTACTCCCTGCTGCAGTCTATATTGCAAGGTAAAGTCAAAGGTAAGCGAGGACCCGGTGTAAGGAGAATATCATGGCTGCGAAATTTAGGAAGAGAATTTAAGAAGACCTCAACGGAGCTGTTTCGAGCCGCAGCGAGCAAGGTTATGATTGTCAATATGATTTCCAACATCCGAAACGGATAGGAACCATAAGAAAAAGATGGAAAATCAGCTAATCTGAATTTCTTATTTAAACAATGTGTAATAGCGGCTAACTGAAAAGCCACACTTCGCACCTCGGTTCAAGTAAGAGAAAATCCAAAATGGCGAGGGGGCCAAGGGTGTATGTCTTTGCATTTTCTTTTAATTTTCTTTTACGTAGAGTGGTTGCCGGTACCCTCCAATTTTAAGCAGCCTCATTAACTATTTGCATTAACAGCTGGAATGGCTTCGGCTAAATGTTGTTCGGTCCAACTAGCACTGGAACAACTTTTAGTGCGTTTGTATTTTGTAGACATACTGAAAAGAAAATAAATTAATAATGAGCCATGTCACCTGAAAAATAAGTGAACCATTTATCCTCGTTGTAAGAGGTGAAATGGCGCATCTCAAAAATTAAACACGTTTGGAAATAGGCGCAATTTTTAGTTTATGCATGAAAACTTGTTGAAATAAAACATGTTATTACTTACCAAACACAATATTGTGACTAAAATTATTATTAAATTTAAAATGTCGAATAGCACAAAGAAAAAATTCGGAAAAATACTTTTGTATTACCTGGATCACATGTAAATTGATATTTAAGTAGATATTTATCCAATGAACACAAACGTTATTGCAGCTTACTTGATGTGAGCTAAACTACATTAGAGCACTATAATCAGAGCGTAGCTGCTATCCTTTTAACATTATCGGTGGCGCTGTAAAACCATTGCGCTATCCCACCATGTGCACCATCTCACCTTCTGCGCTATCTGTCCTCGAATTACCCTATATATCTATACTGACGCAATACAATAAAGAAAGAAATGTATAGAATTCAAAAATAGTTAATGATTTTATGGCAAAATATCATACGATTTGAAGATTCACAGACTCTAAAATGATTTCAGTAAAAAAGTAGAAGACTAAAAAGGTTAAAAAGTAAAACAAAATCTTTGAAGCATAGTTGATTGCAGTTTAAAGAATTACAAAATACTAATCCATATGTTTCACATAATATTCTGAACCTGTTATTTTGTGGCATTTTAATATTATTATCAAGGAGAAAAACAAAATAAGTTGTTTAATTTTTAATATACTTATACTTTTAGTACACTATAATATGCGGAAGGTCTCAGAGTTTACATAGTCAGTCACTCTGAGGAGTCTTGATAGGATGAAATATGTATAAGCGAATAGTGGAAGCACTATACTGAAATAAAGTATTAACTGCCTTTTCTGTATTTTTCTTACTCATGTTTTGAGTATAAGAAATCAGTTTGCGAAATGTTCTTGACTAGATAAATTGATATGTTGTGGAATGCATATTGTAAATTCCTCATGTCAGTCTATTTATCGTCTGTTCTGGTTTGAAAATTGTAGAAAAAAAACAGATTTTAGCAATTATCTAAATTTTGGTATCAAAAACTAAGGAACTAACTAATCTTCGGATTTCAACCATTTATTAATGGTAAAAACTTTGTTTGATCCAAAATACTTAAGGCGATATAGTTTTAATTTTATAGTTTCAATATGATATAAATGAAATTTGGCAAAATTATTTAAAGTCACTTAGAAAGCAATAAAGTTTCATGTTAATAGTTTAATGGGTTAAAAAATGAAAATTATTGTTTAGAGATATTTTGGAAATAATTTTTATTTCAAGTATTAACTAAAGTGTAGTTTATTAACACACGATTTATTTTTCTACGTAAATGACTTTCCTGGGCGAAAGCTTAAAAAAACATTATAGTATGTCTGATTGGTTAAGCAACTATATTACAACTTTTTTTTTTAATTGCCATATTGCCAGATTCCAGTAAGAGCCTAAGAAGGTATCCATTGAATTCTGACAGGCAACGGTGGGGGAAATCTTGTTTGGACCTCTACATCACGAAATAAGACACCCTGGTATCTTTCGTCCGAGTGGGATACTAAGCCAGAAGACTCAAGTGTAGTGCCGGATTAACCGTGTTCAGACTAAAACCTTATCCACCATTCCAGAGAGGTGGTCTTGCCACCCAATAAACAACTAAAATAAAAAACTAAAAATTTATATATAATCATACCTATTACCGTAAATCAGAAAATGTTTAGACGTTCGGCCATAAACTAATAAATATTATTAACTATAAATTTTTAGATCCTTGGCTTAATTTCCTCCTCTGTCCTCCTGCTCCTTTTTCTTCATCACTCCAGAAATCAGACAGTGTACTTCTCCCCATTCTTTCTTTCCTCTCAACATTATGTTTACAATGTTTTTTTCATCCAGCCCAAAACCAATTCGCCTCTCGAAATCATCCATCTCATTTGCCCATCTCTGGCAGTTAAAAATGTGGGCAGGAGCATCCGGTACCGCACAAACAGTACAGTCTGCCGAGGCAGATTTACCTATTCTATTTGTGAAGGTGGCAAAGCTACCATGTCCGGTCAGAAACTGCGTTAGGAAGTAGTCTAGTTTCCTGAACTAAGATTCCCACCATGGTCTTTGATCGGGAATAAGCTTCTTCGTCCACCTTGCCCTTCCACTATCATTCGCCCATTCTCTCTGCCACTCTACTATCGTTCTTTCTCTCTCATTCTCATATATACTTACATACATCTTCCTCGCATACATTCTCGCTTGCTCTTAACACAACAAAACGATCGCTATCACCGCTCCAATAACATATAGAGCCTCATTCGAGACTGTCCTATATGCACTAGACACCCTGAGAAGCATTCGTCTTTGCAAAATTTCCATGAGCTTAGCAGATTTCGCAGTGTTTAGTACACTACACCACATAGGAGCAGCATAGGTTACTACCGAGTGGAAAACTCCATTTAGCACCTTGCTTTTGGAGCTTCCTGGGCCTCCAATGTTTGGCATTAACCGTATCAACGCTTCAAGATTTTGGTTTGCTTTCTCTACTGTCTTTTGGATGTGTACTCCGAACCTTAGACCTTCCGACAACCAGACTCCCAGATATTTAATTGATTTCACCGGTGACTAGATAAATTGATATGTTGTGGAATGCATATTGTAAATTCCTCATGTCAGTCTATTTATCGTCTGTTCTGGTTTGAAAATTGTAGAAAAAAAACAGATTTTAGCAATTATCTAAATTTTGGTATCAAAAACTAAGGAACTAACTAATCTTCGGATTTCAACCATTTATTAATGGTAAAAACTTTGTTTGATCCAAAATACTTAAGGCGATATAGTTTTAATTTTATAGTTTCAATATGATATAAATGAAATTTGGCAAAATTATTTAAAGTCACTTAGAAAGCAATAAAGTTTCATGTTAATAGTTTAATGGGTTAAAAAATGAAAATTATTGTTTAGAGATATTTTGGAAATAATTTTTATTTCAAGTATTAACTAAAGTGTAGTTTATTAACACACGATTTATTTTTCTACGTAAATGACTTTCCTGGGCGAAAGCTTAAAAAAACATTATAGTATGTCTGATTGGTTAAGCAACTATATTACAACTTTTTTTTTTAATTGCCATATTGCCAGATTCCAGTAAGAGCCTAAGAAGGTATCCATTGAATTCTGACAGGCAACGGTGGGGGAAATCTTGTTTGGACCTCTACATCACGAAATAAGACACCCTGGTATCTTTCGTCCGAGTGGGATACTAAGCCAGAAGACTCAAGTGTAGTGCCGGATTAACCGTGTTCAGACTAAAACCTTATCCACCATTCCAGAGAGGTGGTCTTGCCACCCAATAAACAACTAAAATAAAAAACTAAAAATTTATATATAATCATACCTATTACCGTAAATCAGAAAATGTTTAGACGTTCGGCCATAAACTAATAAATATTATTAACTATAAATTTTTAGATCCTTGGCTTAATTTCCTCCTCTGTCCTCCTGCTCCTTTTTCTTCATCACTCCAGAAATCAGACAGTGTACTTCTCCCCATTCTTTCTTTCCTCTCAACATTATGTTTACAATGTTTTTTTCATCCAGCCCAAAACCAATTCGCCTCTCGAAATCATCCATCTCATTTGCCCATCTCTGGCAGTTAAAAATGTGGGCAGGAGCATCCGGTACCGCACAAACAGTACAGTCTGCCGAGGCAGATTTACCTATTCTATTTGTGAAGGTGGCAAAGCTACCATGTCCGGTCAGAAACTGCGTTAGGAAGTAGTCTAGTTTCCTGAACTAAGATTCCCACCATGGTCTTTGATCGGGAATAAGCTTCTTCGTCCACCTTGCCCTTCCACTATCATTCGCCCATTCTCTCTGCCACTCTACTATCGTTCTTTCTCTCTCATTCTCATATATACTTACATACATCTTCCTCGCATACATTCTCGCTTGCTCTTAACACAACAAAACGATCGCTATCACCGCTCCAATAACATATAGAGCCTCATTCGAGACTGTCCTATATGCACTAGACACCCTGAGAAGCATTCGTCTTTGCAAAATTTCCATGAGCTTAGCAGATTTCGCAGTGTTTAGTACACTACACCACATAGGAGCAGCATAGGTTACTACCGAGTGGAAAACTCCATTTAGCACCTTGCTTTTGGAGCTTCCTGGGCCTCCAATGTTTGGCATTAACCGTATCAACGCTTCAAGATTTTGGTTTGCTTTCTCTACTGTCTTTTGGATGTGTACTCCGAACCTTAGACCTTCCGACAACCAGACTCCCAGATATTTAATTGATTTCACCGGTGCAAGCTCTACACCTTTCACTATAAAGCAAAGAGCGGATCTTTCCCGGGTCTCTTTGAGAACTAACACCTCAGTTTTCTGAGGCGCTATACAGGGCTGTATAAGCCGCATTAGCCATGTCCGTTTTCTGACTTCGCAATCAGTGCGAGATCATCGGCATAAGTTACAACAGTGCATCCCCTTGGAATCTGCAGCCTCAAAACCCCGTCGTACAGGACATTTCACAGGATGGGACCTAGTACTGATCCCTGTGGAACACCCTGCGACAAACTGATGCTGGTATATTTTTTTCTTATGGACCTGTCAGTGAAGTACCTGTCAATTACAATGACCAGGTATTCACTAACCCCCAATTCTCCAAGCCTGGACATGATTTTTTCCATGATGCCGTATTGAAGGCATTCTTGACATAGAGCAGGATGAGAATCGCCCATCTCTTTTTATCTTTGTATCTCTTTCTATCCTGCGTAACTGAAGAGGTTACTTCTGTGACCGCATCTATGGTGGACCTTTTGGCCGTAAAACCATATTGGCGATCGCTCAGCGCATACTTTCTTCTAGCTCTCGCTCAAGGTAGCCCTTGAAAAGCTGTTCGTACAATTTAGCTATTAAACTTAGAAGGCAAATTGGCCAAAATTGTACCTCTTCCTCTTGACTTTTACCTTTCGGTGTAAGGAAAACCTTAGCTTCTTTGGAAACTTCTGTTGTTCAAGCAGTTTGTTTAGCAATCTCAGAAAAACCTGCGGGTATTTAAGTGAGGCGAGTCTTACTGTCTCCGGCATGACTCCATCTATGCCAGGTGCTTTTCGGATCTTCATCTGTCCAACAGCCTCACCAAGTTCCAACTTAGTGAAAGGTTTCGTCTATACGAATCCAATAAGCCTTTCACGCCTATCCTCCACCTGTGGAAAAGTTTCCGTATTAAACGAAGTTTTTCCTCCTCAGGCAGGGGGTAGGGTGCCTTTTTCCCTTTCAATTCGGTACAGAAAATCTTAAAACCCTGCCCCGAGATATCCTTTTCGAGATCCTGAAGCAAGTTACTCCACCTTTTTTTTTAGATCTTCTTATCTCATTCCTGTATTTATTCTGCATTTGCTTTAATTCATTTATTCTATCTTCTAAATCTACTGCTTGTACTCTTCTTAACCTCTTACACTCCCTTCTTACTCTCATGCAGTTTATCCCCAGATTTTCAAGCTGTTCGTTTCACCAGTATGTTTGTTTTCTTTCATACCTCACATTTGATCTTACACAAGCAAACTCCTGTGCATCACTCAGACCCTCAACTAACTCACACACATCCTAACATCCCGGACCCATTAAGCCAAAAGCATCTACAAAAACCTTCTCATTTAAACATCTCTTTAGATTAATATTCCCATTTTTAGGTTTCTGTCTTTTGCTAGCTATTTCAAAACTCACATACTTGTGTAAGCTAAGCGATTCTTCTTCTTCCAAAACAGTCCAACTTATGACCCTGTTTAGAAATTTGGTTGAAGCCAGTGTGATGTCCAGAAAGGCTTCACTATTACCTCTCACGAATATAGGTACCTTACCGTCATTTAAAACGGTAAGCCCCATTGCGTGGATCTATTCTGATAGGTATTTTCCTCTCCCATCTTACACCTCCCATCCTAGCCTCTTGCACAATTGAGTCAATGTACTCTTCATATACTCGCAGCGGGATATTTGCTAAAACATAGCAATTATATACTACCAGGTTTCCGACGTATACCTTAGTATAATTATATTACAACTTACACATACAAATAAATGACTAAAACTTCTTTACATCAAAATTGATATCGACATCAAAAATCAGTTTGTAGAGAAAGATTTATTAATGGTTTAGGTCGGTATTGATAAACACGATTGAAAGTTTATATTAATAATGACTGGTTCATAGCGCCCTTCGGTTCCCAGTCTTCGTTCAAGTCTATCGGCCCAGTTTCCTGGTCATAGATTTGTCTATGACGTTGCCTTTTGGACTCGAATAACTATGTTTTTTGGTTAACCTCATAGACCTAAGTTAATCAATATTAATTTTCTTAGGCGATGGTCTATTTATGTTTGTACCAAATATGCTGTTTGTTGGATCAAGTCCCACACAAGGAAGAATTTTTTATTTAATAATTATTATTAATTTGTAAAATAATTTAAAATATAATTTGGACTAAAATTGTCTAATTAAAAACGGTGACGACTAGTAGCTTATATTTGAACTACAAAAATAATTTTTAAATTAATTCATATTAAAAATGGATACTTACTGGCGGTGACGACTGTCGGATAATATCACAACTACAGAAATGGCATGGCGGCCAGGACGTGTCCGTATGACGTCAGAGGTCTAACTACGCTCAAGTGTCTTACCCTCTAATGTTTGTTCTGCCCATAGTTTGTCTAATTTTTTTATTTCTTATGTTGATCATGATGTATATACCTTCTGGTATATACATCATGATCAACATAAGAGTACAATAGTTTTAAACATAATGTTTAAGACCTGTACTCTTTCGTAGTTTTTGGTTAAAATTAGATTGTTTATACATGTTTATACAAAATGTGCGCTCTTTCATGTTTATACAAAATGTGCGCTCATGATTTTAATACGTTACGATCCAATCCACATTCTATACACCTGCGTAATCGAGTGCCTTGTATTTTCACTTCGCCATTATAAGAAAATGCTGAAATATTTACTAAAATTAAGTAGACGCGAATAAAATTAAGTCTGCGAATACTTAAGCATTTTTAATTATGAACAAATTACCAGCCAAAAAAAAAATGTGTGTGTATGTGTGTTTTATTGGCACTGGTTTTGATAACCAACTGCCCAGTAAATTTGTTTTGAGTTCTCTCTTTACACAAGATATTTTTAATATTTACCTCTAAAACTATTGTATTGTATTGACAGTTAAGACATGGAATGTTAGAAACTTACTAGTTTACTCTGTTTTTGCTATTTTGTTTTTTATATGTTTTTTTTATTTTATTTGTTACTACGCTAAGAAATAAACTCGATTTGACACCTCGGAGGTTTAGATCTTCTTAGTAACTTTTTTTTATTTTATTTTTTTTTATTTTGTTCTTCATTTTTTTTATTCTTTATTATTTTTTTTATCGTTTTTTTTTGTCACAACTTTAATTTTAAGCAATTATAATGACTACATAAAATTTTATATAAATCTAGATTCTTTGACTCTAATAAAAGATGTTTTAGATTAGAAGGTAATTAAACATTACCTTGATCTAGCTTGGTAAAAAAATTGATATTTCAATAAAATGTAAAGGACATTTTAACAGTATAATATGTTGTAGATCAGCAAACTCTCCACATATACATTCATTATTAGCCAATCCCACTTTTTTTTGTAGACTGTAGTCATATAAAGATTGCTTCTTATTCTACAAAGAGTTTTTATGAAGCCTCTGTTGGAAACTGGTTTAAATCATTTTTTGACGGAAATTGTGAGTTGGATTATCTTGTAAAATTTGCATTTGTCTGAATTGTTGTAGTGTTTCTGCCATTTTGTCTGTCTGAGAGACCTGATTACAGATATTAAATCTCCCATACGAAGGTGATAGGTTTGCAGAGTGGATGCTTTGATTGTTGCGTTTTTAGTCAGATCATCTACTATTTCGTTGTTTTTTATACCCATATGTGCTTTTATTCAGCACAATATGATATTTTTGCCCGATTTCAAAGCTTCACTGTTCAGTGCTATGATGTCACAGATAATATAATTTTCTACAAAATTATGTAAATTATATTTCACTTTATGTACAATGCTTTGGCAGTCTGTATATATAACATAGTGTAGTCCTTTTTGATTCATATATATTTTGTAGGCTTCTTTGACTGCTATGAGTTCAGCTGTGAAAGTTGCTTTAATAAACAATATTTGGAATATAGTTTAGTACCCATCGATTCGTCCGAACTTAAAAGTTTTCAACAGCGAATAGTTTTTAAAGTACATATACTCAATTTTACACCAATTTACAAATATTTTGACGTCTACCCAAAACAGATAAGAAATTATTATTGTATTTTTGAAAACTTAAAAAATAACACATTTTAGAAAACTAAATAAAAACTTTGCAATATTTACATATATTTTGTTCTATTTTAAAACTAAACTCATACACTAACTCATTTTTATCAGGGTATACATTCTCCTGGGGTCAACTTCGTTGGTTAGTTGGCTGCCGCTAGGAACTCAACGCAAAAGGTAATTTCCCAGACAGATAGAGCAGATGGCTGTTGGGTAAAGGATGCTCCTAAATTGGTCTATTCCCGGTTAAATTTGATACAACCTTCCTAATTAAATAATTCTCAGCGTTAGTAAGATTGCGCCGCATCTGCAAATTGCATATTAGCCGTATACATGATGTAAAATTAGGTTTGTGGAAGTAGTTTTTACTATTTTCTAACACAGCTTTAATTATTTTAAATGAAATAAACTTGCAATTGAGTTGAAGTAAAAAAGCTGCATAATAAATAACAGTTGATAAAATTTAGTAATAAAATTATGCAACTAAAGGCTATATATTTTTTATACTAGCTGCTACTAGAAAAACTTTGTATCGCCTTTAAATTAAATAATGTATTAAATTGGTTCAATAAACAGCTCTTTTGAGCCTGTTCAGTAACATAAATTTATGGGAAAAAATCCGGTCAATAGCAACTTTACCATTTCTAATATTGAACAGCTGTTTTGAAATACAATTGCACTTTGATCTTGTTGCAAAAACACTCGCATGTTATTTGTCAATTGGAGCGTCTTTACTTGCCGCCACAAATTGGATGATGTTATTAGATTAGAAGATTTATCCAAATTAGGGCGCAGAAAAACTATATCATCTGAGAACAAACCTTTAGAAGTTAATGTCCTGTTATAATACGAGTTATGCTTAATTGCTGGATGAGTATCCAGGGAAGTTGAGATTTCGCAAACATTCGTGATGAAAATTTTTGTGACAATAAATTTCATCCATACCAAATAAGATTAGTTTAACAGGTTCTTAATATTGTTCCGAAGCTATTTTCTTGTGTAATTTTAATGTAATTACTCTTTAAATGGAAAATAAGGCACAACTAAAGGTTAATGTAATTTTATTGACGTTTTAATTTCCTCGAAAATCGTTCTCAAAATAAAAACCTATATAAGAACGATTTCCGAAGTGAAAATTGAAACGTCAATAAAATTTAACCTTTGATTGTGGCTTATTTCCTATTCAAATAGTAATTACTTTAACAGGTTTATGCGTTATAACAGGTTTAACAGGCGATTTATTCCTCGGTGCTAATGGCGCGGATCCGCTCTTTCAGCATGACCTATTTATAGTATGATATTTTATTAACACGAGAGTTATGCGTTTATTTGCTTCATCAGCATCTAAGAGTAGCATCAAGTAGCGAAAGTTATGTCACAGTTGTAGTTTTTATTGTTTCCTTTTATTCTGACACGTGGTTGACTATTGCAATGATGGAGAACGCAGAGCCAGTTGGTTCTCAGCCAAAACGTAAAAAAATATCCGTAAAAAACCCTAAAAAGTTAACAGAAGAAGAACTTGAATACCTTTTAACACAATCAGATGGTGAAGATGAATATATTTCATCGGAAGATGAATATATCCCATCTACAGACGATGAGGATGGGGATCAGTTGGGTAAGTTGTAAACAAGTGAGTTTAACAGTTTGACTGCGTTACCAGTCCACTGCCGCTGTTCGTTAATATCTTCGCTAATATTAGTTTGTTTTAAATGCTAAAAACAGCATTATATTTGTCTTAAGTTTCTAAACATTTCTAAAAGAAAAAACGGTAACTTCGGGGGCCGGTAACTTACAGAGGTTACAATTTCTTACTCGGGTGCGAGACCGGTCCTGCGGGACCGGTGCATATTTATAAATCTGCATACTTGCGCAGTTATTTGACATTAAGTATTGTTTGTATTTCAATAGCAGATGTGTTTACATCCGAGTTTTACGTGGTTTACTAGTCTAAAAATGTCATCTCTCGTTAAAAAGATTTTGTTTTTAGCTCAAACAGCTAACACCAACAAAACAAAAATTGTAGAGTGTAACGAATTGAGTACTTCAGTTGAAAATAAAAAATATGACGAAGATAACCCAAGTATTGTAAATTCGCGCCAAAGTCCAACTGATTTGAGAGACCATGTGCTTGCAGAGTTGTCAAATAGTGACAGTAAAAATGAACGGGACGATCCTTTTGATTCGGACGATTCTGTAATCGACAAAAACTATGTTCTTTCTTCAGATGAATCGTACAGTGATGTAAGTGAGAGTGATTTATTCGACGAAGATAATAAGATAGAAATTAATAACGAAAAAATGTCAGAATCTGAAAATGATGATGAAAACGAGTGGCATGATATAGGTGAGTGTGACAATGAAATTAAGTTGAATCAATATCAAAATATGCCTTTATTAAATTTTAACGTTAACAAAAGAAAAACTCCCATAGACGCTTACAAGTTATTTGTAACCGATGGTCTTTTACAGAATATTGTCACTGAAACAAATAGATTTGCTAGGGAAATGTTGTTAAATATACATCGATCAAAATCACGTACACGTTACTGGGTTGACTCTGATATATATATATATATATATATATATATATATATATATATATATATATATATATATATATATATATATATATATATCCGAATATATCCTCTGATATATATATATATATATATATATATATATATATATATATCTCATATATCCGAAAGCATATTCTATGTTCAGGAATGAGTTTATTACGACTACCATGAGACGAGACAGGTTTCTTTTACTGATGCGTTGCATTCATTTTTGTAATAATCAGCAGTGTAATAAAGATGATCGGCTCTATAAGTTAGGAGAAGTTTTAAAAGTACTGAATAAAAATTTTCAAGCTGCATTAACTCCAGGACGGATTTTGGTAGTCGATGAAAGTATAGTAGTTATCAAGGAAGACTGCAAATGAATCAATATATGTCAAAAGGAATAGAAAAATAATATTTTAATCCTTAGCACTCACCTTAATTTTCGTATAAACTATTATTTATTCCCAAAAAAAAAACATAATTGCACAAAAAAAATCATAAAAACAGCGTATATTCAGGCATAAGTATGAATGGTAATGTAAATATCTGTACCTTAGCTTCAAAGTAATTTTTTATAGGTTTACTGATAATACTACTAGGTGGCAGTAGCCTCAAACAATGGGAAAATCAATGTAGACTGCCTGTAGACATGATATTATATGATAGGAATTATACTTCCTACTGCCTATGAAAGGGTTACCTTTGGCGAAGATAATGTAATTGTAGCAATACCTCCGAAATTATGACATTTCGATAAAGCAAATATATCATAAAAATGTAACAATAAAACACTGAAAACTTTGTTTTCAAACTTCCACAAAATTTATTTTAAATCTTATCACTACAGCTGTTTCGGCTGATTGCCTTTCTCAAGTGATCTATTTTTGGCTTGGGTTTACAAATTTATAGTCTCTAATGAAATAGGTTGAGGAGGGGAGAACTGTTTGTCTCAAGTTGGTCATTCGGAATTATATCTCGGTTTTTTAATTTGTTGATTTCCATAGATTCTAACAAAGATAGCTTAAGGCCTTTATTTTGAATGTGAAGAATTTTAAATTTGTCATTAAAAGAATGATTACGATCTAGAAGGTGAAGTGCGTATGTCGAATCTGTTTTTCTATTCTTGAAAGCCCTTTTATGTTCTGCTATTAGTTTATAAAAGTTTCTACCAGTTTGACCGATGTAAGATTTTGAGCAGTCGCCACATTAAAGTTTGTACACAAAAATATTTACGTGTTTTTTTTTTATCTCTTGTTATTTTTAATATATTTGCCTAGGTTGTTATTTGTTCGGAAAGCTGGTGTTATTATTTTCTTTTTTATGTGTTTGGTAATTTTTGTTTTTATTTTGCCTGTATATGTAATTGAGCTCAAGTTAGCTTAGTTATATTTAAATTTTCTATAGACAACTATACCTACGCCTGCTCCGGCTCGTTATTCTTTCTTCACTTCACTGTAAGCTAGAAAATATTGGTTATAGTATCTTTATCCTTTACCTTTTTTCTTGGTTTCTTGGATTGCACAAATGTCTATGTTTTTATTTATCAGTTCATTTATTATCTCTTGGTCTTTGTTGTTAAAAGAAGTAATGTTTTATATTGCTAATCTGATTGTGGGCTTATTTTTGTACTAAGCCGTATTTATACTAAGACAAATCACAGAAAAGGCCATCGACTACAATAGCCATATCTTTGTTTTATAGACCTGACAAAGGCTTTGATCGCATCCAAGTTGAAGACGTCTTACACATACTGTATAAAATAAACAGTATGTAACAGGCCATTTATATTTTTCATACAAATGGAAAACTAACACAGTGTATACCAGTACAAAGCGGAGTCAGACAGGGTGACTCGTTAAGCCCACTTCTCTTTAATATAATAAAGGACGAAATAATACAAGCAGTACATAAAGGTCATGGCTACAGAATGAAAAACAAAGAAATCCAAATATTATGTTAGGCAGACGACGCCGCATTAATCGCCGAGACAGATGACGAGCTCCAAAGATTAACACACATTTTCAATACAACAGTCAAAAAATACAATATGATAATATCAGCAAACAAAAACAAATGTATGACAACATCTAAATACCCACTGAGATGCAAAATCGAAATTAATGAGAAAATAATAAAACAGGAAGCAAGGTTTAGATATTTGGGAATATTTATAACTAGTTACGGAGATGTTGAAGAATAAGTACGACAACAAAGCTTAAAAGCATGTAAAGCGGCGGGATCTCTTAATTACACAATCTAAAAGAACAAACACCTAAGACAAGACACGAAAACAAAAGTCTATAAAGCAGCAATTAGACCTATATTACCATACACTGCGGAGACAAGACCTGACACATCTCTAAAACGAGACGACTACTAGAAATGGCAGAGATGAAAATACTGAGTATCAGGTAAAAGTCTGTTGGATAGGAAGAGAAGCAAAAACATAAGAAGAGCATGCAATATAGAAGACATAATTGTATGGGTGACCAAACGGAAACAGGAGTGGAACGAACACGTTAGTAGAATGGCAGAGGATAGGATAGTATGAATAGCACGAGATAAGTCATCAGATAGACGAAGAAGTATTGACAGACCAAGAAAAAGATAGGACGATAACTTAAATAATCTAGAAGGCTAATATTGAAGAATAAATAGTCTTTAAAGCTTACATACAAGAAGTAAGAAGAAAAAGAAGATATTTTTTATACTATCAGACTTTATTATTTAACAACCGTACCAAAATTACGTACGACGCCTCTGACAAATTCATTCTAAACTGACTTAACAAATACAACCACCGCTATCTTTAGACCAAATTCTTTTTTCATTCAAATGTACACCGAATGTACCCTTTTGAATACAAATTTTCATTAAAACTTTTAAAATCGTCTTTAATTAAATTTGATTAGCACATAATCACCGTTCTTTTTAAGTATTCTCTACAAAGGAAGTTTTACAAAAATATTCAGAAAATGGCAGAAAACATAAAACTCCGGTCTATTCATATTGTTTGGTAAAAATCGGACGAACTATATTACCATTTTATAGACAGGACCGTAATAAAAATGGTTTTCTTAATGCGACCAAGAGAATGGTGCTCTATATACAGCGTACCTGTAAAATAAAAATATATTCGAGATGAGCTAAAACACCACGATTTCAAATTTAAATTTTACAATTAAAAAATAATAATAATTATACAAGATGATACATGTTAATGAAATGAGCTCATAATTATTTATTTTAAATGTAGTACTCTGAACTTAATAAAACTTTTAGATCATTGTTAATGACCTCATTTTCACAAGTTAGACATTTCAGGATCACGCACAGAAATTAATAGATTGAATTTGCAAGATATTGACGAAAAAAAAATTAATATTATACATAGACTTTATGTTACCCATTCATGCCCAGAACTTTTTATGCCTATTTTTGTTTTCTGAAAAATGTCTGTTTTAAAAGTCACAAAATAACAAACATATATGATTAATAAATAAAAAACTTCAGTTTTTTTATAATTGGCTGTTGCGGAAACGCAACACTGGGTAGTTGAGATGAAAAAAAATTTAATAATTATGCTGTTTGGAAGTTTTTATTGGATCAAATAAAAGAGTTTTAAATAAACAGACATTAAAATAATATAAAAAAATGATTGCGTATTACTATAAAATTTAATGAAACATTTTGCATATAGGCAACATTACATAATTTAATACATTTTTTATTGGTTCTTGAGTGACAAAGGACGCAACGGGTTCGTTTTTCTTGGGTAGAAATAAGATAGCCGATGTTGTCCAATTAAACATCTTGTGTAATATTATTTATGTAAAAAGTTTATGTAAGACTAAGATAGACCAGGTCTTCTTGGAGGAGTTCCAAACATCATGAACAAGGTTTTAGTTATATTTTGATAAAACTGCAGCAAATCTATTTTGGGTTATTCATGGAAAACAAAGCATTTTGTATGGTGATATCAAGACTTTAGATAAATAAGTCTGAATAAGACATGCTGTTGTCATTCCACTTACCTTATTTTTCTCGTCGTACCAATTTTCGTAGGCTCCACGTATGTATTTCTTAAACGTTTTACCTAATGGACACTTTTTTGTTCTATTTGATCGTATTCTACCTAACCCATTCTTTTCGATGTTAAAAAATCAATTAGTTTCATTGGGTAAAATATCTAACAGCATACAAGAAATAAGGCATAACCCTATCGCATTGAATCTTATTAATATAAACCAGATTTCTAATTCCAATACCACGATATATACATAAAGCGAATAGGCTTGCCTTTTATATGTTATTTCATATCATGATGACCATAGTATGGTATCATGGTCACATTTACGATAGATTTGATTTCCCATACAGTGTATTCAGTATTCAGTGGATTTGCAGACTTTCGAGGTACGAAGAAATTTTGTATGTTTCGTCTGAACGATCTATGTTTAGGTTATCGTTAAAATAAAGAAATCTTATAATTGTTTTAAATCGGTTACGATACATGTTACTTAAAATCAGTATATTTTTAATGCCATTAGATTCTTCCCAGTACATGCGTCTTCTTGGGTTCGTGCTGTACTCGCTAACTAGTAAAATCCCTATAAAGGCTTTTAACTTATCTACTCCAAATTTAAAAGTAGTATATTTTTGAATGAAAAGCATAACGAACTGCCCCCTTACAATATTTGTTAAAAGCTCTTTATTGAAAAAAAAAATCAAAGATCTTTAAAGGAGTGAGTGGTCGTTAATAAAAAAAGAGTGTACCCATGTATTTCATTGAGTTTTTTATGTGTATTATCCAAATAAAGAAAATTTTTATCTAATAAATGTCACTGAATCCATTTTCGTGGTAGAAGAGTTTCACTTTTTGCACGAATCTCATTAGATTCCAATTAAATATCTTAAATTTCTTTATTTTGTGTCCCTATTTCTGATTCGATCTTAATATCTTTCGTATCTTTGTCTTTCTTGACTTGTGTCAGACTTTCTAGATCTGCCTCTTTTTATATAGATTTATATTTTCTTCGTCGATCCTTATTTTTTCTTCTTGATGCATTACATATTCTGATTCCGCATCCACCATATTTGTGTTTAGGTTATTGAATGTTCCTCCACATTCCGCTATCTTTATCAGTCAATTCAGTGGAGTCAGGAGATGCTGAAAAACATCTGCACTGGAAGCCGACTCCATAATGTTTGATTCTTCCAGCATGGACATCGTTTTATGTGTCGCTGTAAAACTTTTTTTTAAGGACGACTATTATTACTAGTATGACCAAAACTGCAAAAAGGCCTTATGCCTAGTGTTGTGAAAATGCAACACTGATAATTGGGCAGTTGTAGCAACTAGCACAGATAAAATAATAGCACTTACGTAAGATATATCATTCTAAATGATTTAACAATACTTTCAGTTACAATCTGAACTTTGACTGCTCGAATAAGAGATATGATGACTATCATAATGAGATATGTCAACTGTTGCGAAAACGCAACGCTATGTCTTAATGTCAATAAAAGAAATTCGTTTAGATGTGTAAAGCGGAGAATTGAAATACTTATTTATTTCAACCTTTTTCTTCCATGTAGATGGAAGTGAAACACAACCATACAGCAGCCAACAGTAAAATTAAACTAAAATTTCGAGGATGTGGTGCGCTGGAAAATGAGCACAAGTCAAATCTGTAACTGACGATATAAATAATAAATGTTTTTCTTGCTTTTTAAAGAGATTAGAGAAATTTTGTGAGTAAGGTTAGTTGAGAACTCGTTGTAATCAAAACAGTAGTACACCTACATAATGGCACTCTACATTAACTAATTACACCTACATAAATGGCACTCCTTAAAATCAAACTTGTACAAGAATTAAACAATAACGATCCGGTTAGATGAGTAGAATTTTGTGAAATAAAGAAAATTTTCAAAACAAATTTATTCTTCAGTAAAATTATTGCTGGAAATTTGTATGAAAGTTTTTGGTTTCACCAGGATGCTGCACCTCTTTATTATACTTGTGTAGCTGTTCGTAAATTTTTGGCTGACACGTTGATTAGTAAACGTAAACACATTAAATATTAAGATAAAGTAAAACAAAATTTTACAGGAGAAGCAAACACTTTGCTGCCAAGTATAATGATGTTATCGGCAGCGCTGATGGAGCGCTGAATGACTGAATATGAAATAGAATTTATATTTTAGGAGCATATCTCTTAAAATATGTCTTTCATACCGTAAGAATCGAGCTTTCTGGAACTCATCTCGTTTAGATTGATCTAAAATTATATCAAATGCAGTTTACTTTATTAAAAAAAATGTCTTTATTTTAACCCTGCGTTGGTCGCATGGTTAAATGAACCACCATTAGTCGCAGGTTAGCGTGAAGCTCACTTGTCATGTATATGACTTATTTTGACTTTTTATGAGTCAAAAAAACAAAAAGGCATAATAATAATAATGTTTTATTTATCAAAGCTAAAAAAGGCAATATTTTTAAAAAAATACAAAAAGGAATAAAACATAAAATATAAAGTTTGGTACATATACATAAATAAGCATGTCATCGTCGTCGCGTTCACACTCTATGCAAATGGTGATTGTATGTTCTTTACAAATTGCTTTGAAATACTTGACGCATTTTGACGCTGTTTTCCGATTTTTTTTCTTGGACAATAGGAGCATTTTGGCCTTTCACCTGTTGATTTTCCTCAGGAACCTCTCGTTTTTGTGTCAAAGGAAGATGGGTTGTCTGACTAAAATTTTCAGATACTCACGTCTTGGTTGGCAGGAATATAATACATTTATCCTAAATATAATGTTGCCATTTATTCCAGCGATGTTTAGCATAGTAAAAAACAGTCAATAATCACCTACATGTAATTATTGCCACTGAAAAAAGACTCTTCAGTTAGTCCACTGAATAGACTCCCTATTTTGTTTGATTGTAAAAAGTAACTACTGCTGGTTTGCAAGCTTCACCACTTTCCTCGTCAATTTCGTCATATTCGTGGAGGGTTGACAAAAGCAGGACATTCTTATTTTTTTTTTTTGGGACGTACGAAACATTCACGACCAAAAGCAAATAAACCCCTACGAATTGGCCTTTCTTTAGTTGCAATAAATATTTTAAGAATTTCACGTTTGTTTTTTTTAATTGTCGCAACTAAAGTTATTTTTTTCTTTTTTAATTCTTCGGCCAAAGGAACTGACTTAAACCAGTTATTACAGGTTAAATTTCGTCCTGAATTCATAATGGGTTTACACAATCGTTTCACCACACTGGCTGGACTGTTGTCAATACAAAATGGACCATCAGGCTGCTTTCCTGCGTAAATCTCCATTTTCACAGTATAAAATGCAGGACTCTTAGCCAAGGCAAATAGTTTTATCCCGTCTTTGTTTAGTTTACTCGGGGTATATTTCCTGAAGCTGCACCTTCTACGGAAACCCTCCAGCATTTCGTCAATAGTACAGTTCTCACCAGGCGTGTAGCAAGTTTGGCATCTTTCTACAAATTTCTTAAACATATTTCTTATTGGAGCTAGCTTATAGTTGCCGCTAATCTCCTCTAGGTACAAATTTGTGTACGTCACAATTTCTTCAATGATATGATCTGTTATGAAGAGGTTCCAACTTTCATATGGAGTTTTAGCATCCTTTGCCGCATGTTTCACTTCCGGTAGTTTGCTAGTAATATTGTGCTGTCGAATACGGCTAGTTCTTTGCTCACGGTAAACTTTGCCAATTGTTTTTTTTTTGTCTCTGCCGACATATTTGGGACCATCTTAAGACCAAAACGTTGAAATGGTATTTGTCGTATCATCGGCCAAAAACTCTGTCTCATGATTAGAACTGACTTCTACTGAATCTATGTCTTTTTCTTCATTGTCCAAATTTTGCTCTTGCGTCTGTTCAAGTAACAAATCCTCTTGCTCTAATTCTTCATATATTTTCATATATTTTTAACAGTCTGGCCTCTTCTTTAAGATCCATTACACAATAATATTTTAAAGTTATTTAAAACACAAAGTCAATAAAAAAAGACCCAACGAAATTGCTCTGTAGCTTTCCAAAATCGTCACGTCGTTAGTCGCGGGTGAGCTAACAATATCTGACCACGAAAAGCAAAATAAAAGTATACAAGACAACAGTAAGACCAATCCTAACATATGCAGCGGAGACAACGACCGATACAAGAAAGACGTAATAACAAATCAACAATATCGAAATAAAAGTATTAAGATCAATAGCCGGCATATCATTCAGTGATAGACAAACCAACAGAAGTATACACGAACAATGCAAAATTCAAAATATTAACAGGTGGATAAAACAAAAATAACTGAAATGAACATGTAAACCGAATGAGACCAGATAGATTAGCGAACATCTGTAAAAACAACAAGGCGTATAGCAGAAGAGCGGTTGGAAGGCTGCCAAAAAGGTGGAAAGATCATGTACAGTCAACAACGACTGAAACAGAATAAGAGGCAGACAAACACGAGTAATCCTAGTCGTACGAAGAAGAAAAAGAAGCCTGAATTACCTTTCTCCCAATTAACTTAACGAATAAATAAAAACGAAATAGGCATATTAAAACTAAAATTTTATATAGGCGTTGTATTAATTTTTTCTCTATAGTAAAATGCTGAGGCGATTGTCCTAAAATTAGCGACACGAAATAGTTGGAAGAGTCAATTTACTCAAGGACGAGAGTCCGTTATAAAACGGAGAGTAAATATATGGTTTAAGTTTGATTTCTTTTCAGCGTACCATCATTCGCTGATATGCATATTTCTGCCTCTTGGCCTTATCAGAACGAACTCATGACAAGCTGTAACGAAATAAAACATTCTCCGACAATAAAAGTGAATATTTGAAAAATATTTACAAACAGACACTGCAGCGACATCTACTAATGAGAATATAAATCGAAAATTGAATTCTGGATTCAACCGAAATCTCCGTTTTCTAAACGTTGCAAATCAAGCAGAAGAAAGCGAAAATGCACTAGTATGGGTTGTCTCCACGTCATGTGAATCTGTCTAGACAAAAATCCCTTTGTGAAAACGATATCCTAATACTTCATACTAGAGTAAAATAATAAAAATAAAATAAACGGTTTATGTTTGATTTCGTTACAGCGCACCATCATTCGCTGATATGCACATGTCTGCCTCTTGGCTTTGTCAGAGCGTCAGAATCTTCTCCGACTATAAAAGTAAATATTTAAAAGATATATACAAACAGACACTGCAGTGACATCTACTAATGAGAATAAAAATCGGAAATTGAATTCGGAATTCAGCCTAAATATGTGCTTTCTTAACATTGCAAAGTACGCAGACGACAAATGCACTGACATGGGGATTTATAATTGTATCCCCGTCATGCCATCTGTCCAAAAATCAGAAAATAAATTTTAAGAAGGGATTCAAATTCAATAATGATTGAGATTATACAATTATAATAATTTATGTATCTACTAGCCGACCCGCCGAACTTCTTATCACCTGAAAATTAAATATTGTGCCAAAAGTTCAATAAACTCTTCTTTCGAGTCTGCCAAATATCAGCCATCTCTGGATAATGAAATAAATCCGGTCGAGATGTCAATAACGACTTAACCATTTCCAATATCTAACAACTGCCTAGAAAACAAAATTGAAATTTGATTTCGTTGCAAAAGCACTCGTGTGTTATTTTTAAATTGAAGCCTCTTTACATGCCGCTACAAATTGGATGATGTTAGGCATGCGTTAAGTTTGTCCGCAGCAGTTAAATGGAAAATTATTATTAAATAATGAACAGTCTGAAAATAGAATAATGGCTCTACCAAAAATGGTTAGGATTGTGGCGTATATCTTCTAAAATTTTGTCCAGTCCCTGTAATGAACTCTTGTGAGCCAATGTATATTTATCCCAAACGATTAATTTGCATACCTGTAAAATCTTTGCCATTGCTCTATTTTTGGCCATGTTGCAATCTGGTGTTTCATTAATTTGTAAGATTAATGGTAATTTTAAGGAACATTTTATAATTCGTTCTGCTTCCAATAAAGTTGCAGATATTCTAGATGAAGCCAACGCTAGGGTACTGCGAACTGATCCTTGTCAATAATAATAAAATTAGTCAAGTTTTTCTGTTTGTCAGCAGCATCAGGAAGTAAATTTCCGTAGATCCAATGTTCACAGCTTCTATTAAAATAATAGAAGCTTCATAAAGTAAAAAAGGGAATGAATAACATTTACTAACTGTCAAATATTGAATATAATTTTTTTGCAATATATACCTACCCACAATAAAAATTATGCCATGGTTATAAATTAAAATTAAAAAAAAAAATAAAATAAAAGGCAGGTCAAATGAGAGTCCAAACTATTAAATTAGTATACTGCAGGTCTGTTAATATTCGCAAAATTTAAGATTTGACTTTATTATATTTTATTTTATTGTATTCTATTCTATTTTATTTTATTTTACTTTATTTTATTTTAATGGATTTTTTTTTATTTTACTCAATTTCATTTTATTCTATTTTATTTTATCTTAATTTTATTTTATTTTATTTTATTTTACTCTATTTTCTTCTATTTGATTCATTTATTTTATTTTATTTTAATTTATTTTACTTTTGGATAATACTCATACTTACAATATGGAGGAATGATGAGATATAGCCAGCTATGCTGGCGCAAATCATAAAGAAATAGGTTATTGGAAATAATTAAATATAAAAATACTTAAATATTATCAGTATCACGTAAAACAATAATTATGAAAATTTACTAATGGGCAATAATAATAATATTACAAAAAACAAAATTTATTAAATAAAACAAAATATACAACAAATTTAATCAAATATGAATTGGTTTTATTTAAATTTCTTAGCTCTGCGATGTTCACTGTGTACTTATCTTTTATTTCCCTTTATTTTTGCATAATGTTCCTTGTGTCTTCTTCAAGTTTTTCATTTTTCCTTGTTTGCTTAACTTGACAGTTCTTCTGTGCCTTCCTTATAGCTTTCACCAACCTTTCGTTGTTCAATATCGGTTTCATATTGCACGTCATTGTAAACGTTTCTATCTATTTGTTCCTGGTATGCCCTTGTGTTAGTAATCGCAGTAAATGTAACATTTTTAGTCCTTGTTACCATATTTCTTCGTTCTCCTTTACGTTCAAGACTACCTTCGCTCTAACCATTCTATGGTCACTTCCGGTTGAAAATTGATTTGGTACAGTTACGTCTTGAACTGTTTAATCTCTTCGCATCTGTCACTATACCATATTTTCTTTTCATCTCTGATCTTTGCTCTTATTTCTGTATGTCAGATATTATACATGCTTTTGTCATTGGTTTTATAGGATCTTCTTGCTTCCATGAGATCCAGAATTTCATCGGTCATCCATTCATTTTTGTTCTTGATCAGCTTAGATGTCAGTGTTGTCTCACATGTGCGTATAAGAGCACCTTTTAATATATGCCATTTTCTTTTCGCATCTTCAGTAGGAATAATTTCTATTTTAGTGAGCTTTTCTTAAATTTTTAGTGTGACTTGCTCTTTTGTTGATGGATCTTTCAAACGGGATACTTGTATCGTCCCTTCTTTAGTTTTAGTCACAAGCATTTTTAGATTAATTTTAAACCTTCCTACAACTGGGTTGTGATCTGATCTCACATCAGCTCCGTGGTATTATTTTACTGATTTTATGGAATTTCGGTATCGTTTGCAGATGAGGAGGTAGTCAATTTGGTTTTTGATGACGTTATGTTGGTTGTCCGCTGGAGATTTCCATGTATAGAGTCTCCTGGGTGGCAGATCATAATAAGTATTCGCGACAATGAAATCGGTCTCTTGGAATTACGCCAATTTGTCTCCTTTCTCGTTACGGGTGCCCAGTCCAAAGTTTCCAATAAAATCACATTGACTTCCTCTACCGATTTTTGCATTCAGATCTCCTATGACTATTGTAACGTCTTTGGACTTGGTTACTTCTAAATCTTGTTGTAATTCATTATAAAACATTATAAAAGTACAGGTGGAGTTTATTTTATTAAAGCACAATAATAAGACACACACAAATACGCATGAGTACAGTGTAAAAATAAAGGTGCCTTAATTAACGGATGACATAAAATACGTCTTTAATACCTCTCTATTTATTTTGGTAATCAAAGAAAATAATACAAAAATTGTTAAGGCCTTTCTGTACAATTCTGTACAATTTTTTAGAAATTATTTTGTACACAAAACTTGTCCTGATAATAATAAATACAACAAAAAAGGATGTTATTTTAATAGGATCTTAGGTCTTATTTTTAAAGCTCTTTTATATCCAAGTTGGCATGTAGCCTTCCCCTCTGAATTCCATTTTTCTCTGTTCGTC
This sequence comes from Diabrotica balteata, assembly GCA_918026665.1. Taxonomy (NCBI): domain Eukaryota; kingdom Metazoa; phylum Arthropoda; class Insecta; order Coleoptera; family Chrysomelidae; genus Diabrotica; species Diabrotica balteata. The sequence continues at coordinate 145,558,922 of OU898276.1, read as the reverse complement.
ATGTTATGGCCAACAAATTTCCTTTTTACGTCTGTTGCTTTTTCTATGACATTTTTTACCTTTACAATATTTTCTTATATATCCACTTTTTACGTTTTCTTTCTTTCAACACTATTCCCAATATTCGCCTTTCCATAATTTTCTTGATCTCGCTAATTTATCTATGATCAATCTTATAATTATGCACATTGCTCATCCACATGTTTGATATTTTATATTTACAATTTGTTAATATGAAAGCTAGTCTTTAAAATACTATCCATGGTAATCATCTTTGATTATAGTTTGTCTCAAATCCTATCTTATTTTATTGTTTTCTATTTTATTGTGATATTCCCTAAGGTATTACTTGTTGTTTTTGTTTTCTTATAAGTTTTATTCTAAGATCGATCTTTCTTACTTCACTGTCTAGTTCCAAAAGCATATCGTTTACCTTCTAATTATTCTCATTACTTCATATCAGACGACCTTAGAAGACGTCATCGACATATCGTAGATTGTTAAGATATCCTTTATTTATTCTTTTCCCTTTCTCTTGCCAATTTAGTTTCTTCAAGACATCGTCTGTTGATTCTGCATTCTGGCAAAAAAATTGTAATAATATTCTCTACATATTGAATTTTACTTAGATCTAGATAAAAACAAACTACTTCTAGTTGTGTTTAGATAATCAATAGTCGGTATATCCATCAAAACATTAAAGAAAAATTATTTACCAAGATATTTTATATTTTCCAAAGTAAAGCACTCTCTTGTTCGATAAAAACGTATGTGTTTAAAAAAAGTCATTTTCATCCATTCTCTACATTTCATAAAAGTAATATAACACTTTTAACAAAATGGTATTTATCATTTTTAAATGAAGAGCAAACAGAAAGAAATATTTATTAAATATAATTATGAAATTACGAATTGAAAAAAATATATCAAAACAACAAAATATTTGAATTTAATTATAAAATTGGCATTTATTACATGAAAATTAATGTTTAATAATAAAATAAAACATAAAAGCACAATAAAATGTTTAATTTTTACAGAATAAGTATAGGCAAAAATATATTTCAATATAGAATACCTTAATCACAGGAAATTTAAACTATTCCAAAGAGAAGAAATTTTCTACAATTTAAAAAACTTTTTAGTTTTTTGAAAAAGTTTTTAGAATTGGCAAGGAACTTTGGTGTTGTACTCAATGTTGTAATCGTACCTTGCTTAAGAAAAATATTATATAAGAGTATAAAAATAAAAGAAACTATACAACCTCTAAAACTTCCAATCAGATCTATCTTGCGCTGTTGCAAACCAGTTGGTAGATATCGTCTTTATATCTTTAGCCCATCTCGTGGATACCTAGTTCCCGGGTTTTGTCTATCCGCTCTTGGTCTGCAGTTTAAGATTTTTTTAGTTTATCTATTATCTTTCACACTAGCGATATGTCCTGTTAACTTGCATTTAATTTTAAGTGTTTTATACTATCCCTTACATCACTTTTTTACGAGTTTCTTCGTTTCTCGCGCTATCTCTCAATGTTATGCCCAACAATGAATTTAAGCCATATGTAATAATACGTAGGACAAACTGATCAAAGGCTCTTTTAAGCTAATAAGCTCATGGGTATCACATATAAAAATATCAGTATTCCATAATCTACCATATGCTGCCCATCGTAGTGTAATTCTGCTTTGCAGCTTAGAAGTTTGACTATATACTTATTTATGCCAAACAAGTGATATAGACCTTAGAAAAGGTGACTGGGAAAATAAAGGCGAACTTATAATAAGAAAAACCCGAAGAAGAAGCCAAGCAAGTAAAAAGTATTAAACATTTTTAAATTCCTAAAAAAGAAGATTTATGGAAGACTCCTAAGTAAAATAGTAATGTGTAGTAATGAAAACGGACTCTCGCTCAATATCAGAAAGACAAAGTTTATGAAAATTTGTGAAAACAACCATAATACTAACTAAATCTTGATAGTAGAGAGCCAGCAGATCGAAAGAGTAAAAAAGTACACTTAGGAACACATAACAGAAAATAATGACTACACTACAAAAATCAAAGTCAGAATCGAAAAAGCACGTTCTAATTTATGAAAATGAAAAAGGTCCCATGTGACAAATATTTAATATAAGCTCTTAAAGTACGCCTAACAAAATGTTACGTATATAGTCTATTATACTATGGAATGGAATTATTGACGTTAAATCTAGACACAATGAGACGACTTAACGCCTTTGAAATGTGGACCTATAGAAGAATTATGAGGGTTTCCTGGGTAGATAAAGTTACGAACAATAAAGTACTAAGAAGAATAGGTAAGGAGAAGGAAGTTGAACATATTTAATTAAAGAAAGAAAGCTACAGTATGTCGGACATGTGATGCGATAAATAGCAAAAGAAGCATCGAAAAAAGACGAATTTCATGGCTTAAGAACCTAAGAGAATGGTTTGGATGCAGCTCACAACAACTATTAGCTACTGCCTCAAAAATTAAAATAGCTATGATGATTGTCCACCTCCGCAGCGGAGATGGCACCTGAAGAAGAAAAAGAAGATTTGGAGATATTCGCGTACTCAGGATTTGTACGTTGCTATTTTCTTTAAACTTTGATATTTGTAAGTGATTGTCTAATCTCACGCCGCCACTGTCAACGATTTCCATCCACCGCGCCCTACAGTTCTAGCTCTAAAATATCCGCTTTTGTATCTGCAATGTAGAAATTTTACAATTATTGTTATCTTAAGACATCTACTAAAATTTAAGTGACCTGAAACAACCTTAATAAAAGTTGATTAAAATTAACTAAACAAAATTTTAAAACATGAACAGAAAAGTGCTGTAAAATGCAAATTACATTTGCATTTACAAAGGTTTCTTTAAAGAAATACTGATACTATTTTTTATAAACCTATTGAAAAGCAAAATATTTAATATTGATTTCATAATTTTACTTTGATCTCATCTAAATTGGCGTTAAATTTATTTTTTCCTTCAATTTCTCATTTCATTCGCTAAGGTAATCAATATAGTGGAAGCAATTTTTTGTATTAATTATGTGAGAAATAATGAAAAATATTTATGTTTTAAAAATTTGCATTAACTTAAATAATTCTGGCTTTTTTTAAATATAGGTACTTTTATAAATGTGTTAGATACCTGGAATAACATGGGAAGGTATTGAGGTTCAAGAAAATTAAATCTGATCCTAAATTTTTTTCTCCATTACAAGTTTTTAAAAATATTACCCTTTCTCTTTGCTAAAAGAACTAACATCTATCGTTATAAACTTACTATACTTATTTACTGTTTGTATTTTGAGAACGATCTCCGAAGTGGAAATTGAAACGTCAATAAACGTATTTTTATCTTTAATTGTGGCTTATTCTCAGTTAAATGGTAATTAATTTAAAATGCCACAAGAAAATAGCTTCAGAAGAATATTACTATAAGAGTCCACAATAGCTAAAAGAACAATAGGAAAATATTTTTGTAATAAATAATTAACATCCACTCTTTGAAGAAGCTCTTATACGAATATGTTTGCTATTGATGACTGCCACACTATTCGGAATATTTCATTATGCCCAAAAGTTCTCAGAAATGCGTTTGTAGTCGTCCTGTTTAGGCTCAGGCTTAAATTGTGGAATTAATATTTTTGTCTTAAAATATGTAACAGTTCTCTAACAATGGGACCGACTGAATAGACTTCTGTTCTTGGAACTGGTATCTACCAAAAGAGCAAGAGTACAAGTATAAGATTCCACTGCAGGATGTTCATAACGTAGTTCATCAAATTTACATTTTTACATACATTTAAAATAACGAATGTACATAGATAATAATAGGTTTCCAGTTATAATATGACCGGAAATATTTTTAATTAAATTAATAGTAATTAGTATTTAACAAATATTTTATTTCGTTCATTTATTTTTTCTATACTATATGCTGCTCATGACATATACGCATGTTTTTTATATCAAATTAAAGTAATTTTTTTCTTAATATGATGATATAGGAATGCCTAAGAAATATGGCCGAAAATTAGGGTTGTCAGCTGTTACAAACGTAAAGTATCAAAGTTAAAGTAAAATATAGTTAGGACACAACGACACTGGTTTGACAAATAATAATGTATATTATTATATATTTCTCGACACATACTTTAAAAACTCACACAACTAAAACTTCAAACCAGTAGACTTGCGCGTTAGCTATGTTTTATTTTACTTTTGATTCCTCGCGTTTTTAACAGCTGATAACCCTAATTTTCGACCATTTTTTCTCAGCAAACCTATACCGTCATATTAAGAAATACCTTTTTTTTGGTATAAAAACAAGCATATACGTCACGAGCAGCGTGTTTTATTTAAAACAAACAACAACAACCTAACAAACTAAAATTTTTGTCAAAAATTAATTTCTATTAACTGAATTAAAAATATTTGTAGCCGCTGTTGATTGGCAATTTATTATCAATAAGATCTTCTAATTTTAAATGTATGTAAGAATTTGAGTTTGATAAACTACGTTATGGACGTAGTGAATCTGCAGTTAGATCTTAGGCTATCCAATATTTCTTCTAACAAAGTTACAAGTCCGTTTTTCAATCCTGTGAAATTTACTATCCAACCAATACCAATATTTACAAGCTACCAATATAGTACTTATGAGTTAGGAGTTACAGTATGGTCAACATCTTTAATGGTATTATTATCTTTAAACTCATACCAAAACTCTTTAGAATTGTCCATACAAGAAATCCATATATGGTAGAGATGCAGGTTGCAAATCTGTGCTGCTTGGCAAGGATGATGGTGGTAGTTTTAATACAGTTGTGTTGTTTTCGATCTCTGGTTTAGGTATTTACAAACTTGTATGGGTTAAGTGACCATCATAAATGATTAAAATGGGCTGTTCTAGCCCAAGTGCTGAAATCAAAGAATTTCGGAAGTAATTAGTAAAAATATTACTCATCATTCAACTTTTCCTTGTGGCAGCATAAACGCTATCCGGAACATGTGTCTTGGTAGATTCAAGCTACTGGTCTCATAAATTCCTGCCTTTAGATATTATTAATGATGGGCTTTACCTCCAGCTGAGTTGCACATTAAAAAAAATGGTTGTGTTTTTTAATGGGAAACTTACTACCTGGGTAACCTATTGTTGTTAAAGAAGCTTTGTTGACTGTACCAACTACTTAAGATTTTCGCGGATCTATACTTACGCTACTTTATCTAAGTTTCATACTCTGAGGCTTAATAAGGTCAAAATAAGCATGGATTATAAATGGGCTGGGAATACGTTAGAAAAAAGCACCTAATACTTTTTTCTGGCGTATTCCACATTTTGTGGAATTTTTAGACTCATATTATGACGCTTCTTAAAGTTAAGAAACCAGGCTTCTCCAGCTATATCGTCTTTAAAATTTCTTTGATCTCATTGTCAGTTACAAATTTTTCAACTACTTGAATCACCTCTTTCTTGAATAAACCAAATTACCGCTTTTCTATAATCGTAAAACCATTGGCCAATTTTAATTTGTTTGCTATTGGAATATTTTATTGAGCATCCTTTGTTAGCTTTGTTAGCTTGTTTTACTGCGCAGATTTTTCGAATTTGACTGTAGAGTGCTACATACGGTGTACTAAATTGTTTACTAGCGCCATATATAGTGTTTTGTTCTGCATTTACTACTAATATGGCTAAATTCAAGTCTCCTTTCTTCTATTTTGCATCAGATGCATTTTTATTTTATGTATGTACGCAGCATGATAAATCTTAAACAAGGTAAATGTATTACATATCACAATTACCCTGTACTCTTGTTTCACATTTGATTAATATATTACGATTGTAGACAAGATTAGTAAAATCAATTCTACTGTGAAGGTTATGTTAAAATACGTTGCTTACACGCTGCTTACAGACCAACTGACTAGAAATTTCGTTCTTTCTAATAATGTTTGGATTTGTACGCAACCTTTAACCGTTGTAATGTAGATAGCAGCTGTATATTTTAATTTGTGCTAAATCTGTAAGTCATCGTCACCTTTGCCCCATTATCACATTTACCACACTTTACCTTATATGATAAGTTTATTTCTTGGAGTTACTACTGGAACTACTAAAATAAATGTTTCTCAAGTTTTGTGTGCTGCTGGTATCCCTTAATAACTACACCAAGGTCGTCAATGCATTGTAAGAACTATTGCAACCAAAACGATAATTTACAATATGTTAAAAAAACAGCTATGCAATCTGGAATTAAATACTGTGCATTGGCTATATGCCTGCAGTGAAGTAATATTTCAATACTTACTTATGTCCTTACTAGCCAACGCCCACCCTTGGCATGTTAGCCATTTGTTGGCGCTTTGACCAGTATAGACGAGCCGTTTCTGTAAGGTAAGCAGCATCCATCTGGGGCTGATTACATTGTGGACAGTTGTTATTTTCGCAAACGCCGATGCGATGTAGATGGGAGGCCAGGTAGTTGTTCTGAACACGGCTACACTAATGGGTCTCGGCAAGTTGCGAGGGATTGGTGACTCTATTAGGTGGGCCCAAGATTTTCCAGCACCGGCTTGTATTTGCTGCTCTTTTATCTTCGCTTTGATTCCTCTTCTAATGGTGGACTTTTCTGATGTATACGATTGGAAGCTAGGGGGCTGTGGAAGAATAGTGCCTTCTTTGCAAGTTCATCCGCCGCTTCATTTCCTTTAACACCGACATGACTACGGATCCATTATAGTAATGTCATTGACTAATCAGCCACCCTTTTTCCATCAAGTTCGGTAGTTGGACGCGACAAGATATTATTTTGGCACAGTCGGTGTATCGATTTGTCGACAGGGCGAGGATTGCGGCTTGGCAGTCGATGAAGAGTGCAACTTTTTAGGGGTGCTGGAAATTCTCAAGATTTTTTGCAGTTTCACTGCAAAATTCACTTACTGCAAGCGGAGTGGTTTGTGTTTTGAAACGTAAGGCTGCTTGTCTATATTCGTTCCATTTTTGTGGAAGTATTCGTCTTTGACTTTCCCAGAAGGTTAACGCGTGTTGCTCTCTGCGACATTGCATTGATTCAATACCGGTCTGGGCTTCCATTGATGTAATCGGTGTTGATTTTCGAGCACCGGTGATGACGCGAAGGGCAGTGTTCTGGGCGACTTCAAGCTTGGAGGTGGTGTTTGTACTGGAAGTATTATTTCACCATTTTTGCTTTTTTCTATATTGAGTTTTATTTTAAATTATAAAATATTGTGAAAATTAGATAATATAAAAATTTTATAGCCTCCCCTAATTATGTTATTTCCAATGGCTCAAATAAACTAATATGATTTTACAATACTCATATAACCTAAAAATTTAATAAGTTTTTGCAGTTGATTTTTTTTTATTTTTGTATTGTACGTATTTGCGTATTTTATTTTATATGGCATTTATTTTCAACCCTCAGAATTGTTTCAATTTTTTTGTAGTCAAAATCGCTTTTTCATCGCATACTTTTCCCTAATGTATTCAAACATCCAAATGTGTATTGTTAAAGCTTAAAGATATTTTACTAAAAGGTTTTACTTGCCAGCATGTAATATTCCAAAATCGGTCCTGGCGGTAAAGTGAAGACGAATTTTCTCCACCGCGACAAGGCTGATTCATGGTTCAAAGTCTGACATGGAGCCACAATTCAGTCACTCAAGTCTTTTAAAATGCTACCGGTGAGGTCACGCTTTTAGCGTACTAACAGGCTGCAATTCTTTTTCTCTATTTTCCTCTTTTCTTTTTCTTTAGAACTCAGATTTTTCTGTTCTGCCTCTGGTAAGAGACAAGTAGTATTGTGTATTGTGGTAAAAATTTAAAGGAAAAACTTTCATCTGCTAATCAGAAAGAATTTCATATTTATTAAGTAAAACTTATATCAACATAATACCCAAGATAATTTTTATTATAATACAAATATGATAACTCTTCCGTTTCGATAAAAAGTGATAAGCAAATTTTAACAAAACAAAATACATTAAAAATCTAGTGAACATTGAAGAATTAATAACCTTTTTCGTATCGGAATGAAAGAAATTATATTTGTAATAAACTAAAATTATTATGTTCAGTATTGGTAATTTGACAAAAATTTGCATTTTTTTATTAGAACAATTTTATTATATTATTCAAACACAGTTTTTAATAACAAACAACGTTTTATAATAAAAAATTTCGATATTGTAAAATATGAAGGTACTTTAGTCTTTAGCGAAATTAGGGTACGACGAATATCAGAAATGACTGATGCTCAAACTCATAGAGTATTAATTTAATAATCGATTACTATTAGATTACTCGATTACTAATAGATTACGAGCAGCGGTGCTCAAAGGGTCGATCCCGATGGACCGATCGATCGCCAAAGTTTTTGAAGTCGATCGCGATTCACGGAGAAAATACGGGTACTGTCCTAACTCACCGCACGTGCATGATGGAAAAAATTCCCAACTGTAAACAAACGCACGTGTTGGTATTCATCATCTTATTCGTTAAGAGGCTATTAAATATAATTTGTTGCCTTAAGCCAGACGGATTCCCATTTTACAGGTCCAAACTTGCAACGACATCTTTTTAAAGCGCAATTGGAAGCTAGCGAATCTGCGGAATACACTGATTTACTTCTGCATACAGATGTAAGGCGGTTCAGGTGTGGACCACGCCTGAAATTTTTGAATAGGTTCCAGGAGCTACTTCCCGAATTAATTTATTTTTTAGAAGAACAAGGGGATGACACTCATCTACTTCTAAACGAAAAATAAATAGCTCAGTGATCTGGCTTTCCTAACAGATTTAAAAAATCATTTTAACCTCCTTAATTTTAAACTACTAAAAAGGTAACTAACTAAAAAGGTAAAAATATTTGCTGATTTCAAAAAAGTGACAGATATTGTAATATTCATGTCTAATCATGGAAAGAATAGCCACTGAAATATCCGTTTCGTTCAATATGGTGATCGTTTCTGTCCAAAATGAGGTACTGAAAATAATTTCCGATATACATCGAAATCAACCGATATGAAATGTCGGTCTTTCATATCGTCTGAGAACTATCCAACTTTGAGACAAGTAGCTCTGCAGCTCGCAGCATTCTTTGGATCAACATACTTGTGTGAGTTTGCATTTTCCCATCTATATAAAATTAATATGAAAAACTTGACTTTAATTACAACTCTCTCCAGTTACAACTTTTTACCAACTAAAAAGGTTTTTGATTGGTTTTTAAACCAGGAGGAGTAAACTAAAGAGACAGATTCACACCCAAGAAAGTCACTAGAAAAGTTACCAAATACATCTTCTTTTTTGGTTGATAATATCGGCCTTCAACGGTAATCCAAAAATATTACATTATACGTCGCTAAAGAGTTCTAAAAACAACTGATTTTTATAGACTAAAAATCTAAAAGTTAAAAGAGTAACGCAGAAAACACAAAATATCGTCTTCTTCTTCTTTGGGTGCCGTGTCCGTATTCAGACGTTGGCCGTCATCATGTTTACAATTTCCTGAAACCTTTCACTGTCGGCTGCTGCGCGAAATAATTCTTCTTCTGTGAAACCACACCATTGTCTAATATTACGCAGCCATGAAAGTTTCTTTCGACCAATCCATCTCTTTCCTTTCACTTTTCCTTGTATTATAAGGCGAAGTAAATGGTATTTGGGTCCTCTAATTATATGGCCGAAGTATTCTGTTTTTCTCCTCTTTATGGTGTTTATGAGCAGACGTTCTGAGTTAATCATTTGAAGAACATCTTCATTGGAAGTGTGCGAAACCCACGATATCTTTAGGATTCGTCTATAGCACCACATTTCGAATGCTTCTAACTTGTTTAGCATTGTGGTTTTTAACGTCCATGTCTCACAACCATATAATAGGATCGACCACACATAACATTTCAGGACCTTCTTACGAATGTTCATTGACAGGTTTCTGTTCCATAAAACTGGTTTCCAGGTCATAAAAGCCTTACGTGATATTTTGATCCTGATATTATCTCTTCATCAGAGTCACAATTTACATTTAACCAGCTGCCAAGGTATTTGAAATGATTTACCCTTTCTATCTCTTCTCCATTAAGAGAAAGCAGACCTTGATCTATATGGATCTTTCCAACTGCCATCCACTTTGTCTTTGAAATGTTGATTTTTAGGCCTCTCCGATAACTTGCTTCACTGACTAGATTTAGTAATGTTTGGAGATCTTGTAAACTTTCTGAAAAAATGGCTGTATCGTCAGCGTATCTAATATTGTTGATTACTTCTCCACCTAGTCTTACTTATATAGATAAAATAACTTATAAACTTATAACTAAATACTTACATAGATAAAATATCGCCGATATAACTTAATTAACCTATGAAATGCCATTAGTGTCGAAATTTGCTAATAGTGTAGTAAACTTGCCTGAGGTTGGACCAACTACAAACAAAAACTCCTCGTTTAAAAACAGGGTATAGTAGTCAATCTCCGAACGCTTGCAATTTATGTGGTAGCACCCATGCAGTATATCGGAGAGGCACAAGACCGAAACAGATGGACAATTATGAGGGAGATTTATGTCCAGCAGTGTACCAGCGAAGATTTGATGAGTCAGTTCCGCATTCCGTCAAGACTTCCAACAATTTTTAATGGTTTCTGATGTTAAAGACCATTTCATAATCCACAAATATTACAGCTAGTTATCTATTTACCAGTAAACATTTCTATAAAAGATTGTTAATTACCAATAGATGATCCTTTGATTCTTAGTCTTTTCCAACACTTGGTTGTCGTGTGGGATACTAATATTTCAATTTTTTTTCTATCACTTCGTAACTATTTTTCAAAATAGTTCATAAATATGGAAAAATAGACCTATGGACCTGTAGTTTCTGAGGTCGAAAATATCTTCATTTTTATAAAGTGAAATAATTTCTGCCTTATACCACCGAGTTGGTGTTAATTGCTGCCTGTAGATATGTATTGAATAGTTTGACAAGAGTATTCCATATTTTTTTTAATACTATCATGTTGGCATCCGACACTATCTCAACGCCTCCAGAAGACTTATTGTTTTTTATTTCTTGCACTAATCTTTGAACTTCATTTAGTGTTATAACTGGTAAAATTTGAGATCCTAGAGTTAAAATTTGTACAGTAAAATCATTTCTGTATATTTCGCTTTTCAATTTAAACTAAAATTATCTACAGTGTTATTATATCAAATATAATTTTCTAGTATATCTTCGTTTTATTATTAGTCAGTAATAAACTGCTTAACCCCATAAATAACCATCATTAAACTCATCTCACTAAAGTTAGCACAGCTACTTGATGACGCCTCTCTATCGCAGACAATTTTACTTCTCTTATCCCCGTATGCTACTTCGTCCCTAGGTATTTCTCGATTTAAGGCCGATCCTCGCGATTCTGGGCATAGGTAAATTTCAATGTAAAAGTTTATATCAAATAACGCAAAAACTATGGCAGATATTGAGATGATTCTTTTTTTATATGGAAGGTCTAAAAAAGTTCTAGTGCACTATTTGGTTGTAAATTAATAAATTGTTTAAACAATATTTTTTTTCAAATATTTTTGGTTAAAATAAACGTAAAAATTTTTTTTTTGAAATAGGGCACTACAGAATTTGACCCACTTTCCGAATCTGTTTTTATTTTTAACATAAAGTGTAACACAAAGCAGCTATTTGATATAAACTTTTAAAAAATTTCAAATTTCTGCTAAATGCAATTTTCTCTCCGTCAGCACAGGGTGTCCTTGTCGGTAGCTTCTGGATTCTCGCCAGGTAGGTAAAACCCTCGGAGGAGGATAAATAAAGTTGAATAACATTATTAGGGCTTATTTCGACTTTTAACAAACCAGTGTGTTTATTGTATTTTAAATAGCAAATTTTATATAAATAAGCAGTAAGTACCTATAATTTTATTAAATTTTTATATGAATAGAAATATTTTCTGTTGATTTTCCATTTTCCTTCTAAATATTTATACTGTTTTTACAATAATACAATTGTTTCAGTATTTGCTTTTATAATAATAATTTATTATATAGAAACAGCGTAGAGTTTTGGTCAATCATCCAGTACATTTTTTTGTATTTCAATCAGAATTATTATTTTCTTTTCTTCTTTACATGAGCTCAGAGTAATAACCAAATATTTTGCAGTATTTGAATATGAAATTTAATTATTTATATTTATTGCTCAGCAACCTACCAATCGTAAAATCAAATACTGCTCAAAGAAACAATGTACAGTCTCGGAACTGGATTGATACTATGAAGACGACTACGGCAAGAAATAAGGACAAGCGAAAAACATCCAAAACCCAGATGAGAATTACTTGGAATATCAGATCACTCAACTCAAGGGACCAAGAAATAACCCAAGTGTTGAAAGAGAAAGAAATAGACATGTGTGCTCTACAGCAAACAAAAAATAAAGGAAAAGGTCATTCAAAATTAGGTGAATACATACTAATCTACAGTGGAGTAGCAAAAGAAAACAGGGCCAAAGAAGGTGTAGCTTTACTAATACACCAAAGGTATCAAAATTACATCAAAGAGTGTCAATACATATCAGAACGAATAGTAACATAAAAGATAAGAATGGAGAAGGAGAACCTGAACATTATCGGAGTATACGGCCCAGAAAATAATAAGCCTCAAACAACAAGGGAAGTGTTTTACGACCAATTATAACAAGTAGTAGATCAAGTCAAAGAAAAGATGATAATTCACAGCTAATTTCATTATAATAATTAAGGAACCTCATTTTTTGCCATGTTAAGGAATGGGATTTGTATTTTTTGTTAAAAAATTTGCACAAACATTGTACCTTTACAGGACCCTCTACGAATTTTCAAAAATGTAGTTCAAATGGTGACTAGGAAGAACCTACAAATCCATACCGAACAAGCAATTTCAAACTAATAAACTTTTCTATATCTCTGGATCTACCCAATGGATTTTGATCATTCTTTTTTTAATTTGTATGTAATTTCTACGTACATTACGAATTAGTAATTTATTTATATATTAATTAATTAATAAATAGTCTAGTTTGTTTAAACAATTCGTGCAAAACAATTTTCTTCCAAAAATCTATTTTTTTGATACCAGTATCAATAATCATAGAAACAGTCGCGTTTTTTGCATTAAATTGTCAATAATTAAAAAACAGCTCAAGATTCAAGGCAAGATTCAGATTCAAGGCAAGAAACAAGTAGGTTTTTTTCCTAGAGGTCTACAATAAATAAAAAAGTTGTCAGCGACCTGGATTATTGAGTGTCACGAACATGGTCTATTTTTTGCTTATTTCCCTGGAGTATATATTTGACTAACATCTGTGTAATTTCTTTGTCGCTTCCTTGTCGGTTTTGCACATTGCTATGATAGCAATATCTTCGGTAAATGTTGCAATTGTATATTTTCTAGGACAATAATACAACACGTATACAAAAGGTAAAAACACTTCTTTGTGGCAGCCCTGCTGTAATATCTGTCAATTATATTTATGTTTCTTCCAGTTTAATTCTGAAATATCTTTCCAAGATGCAGGAGTCAATTATTTGAGAGTATCGTTTTGGTAAATGTAGTCTTAGTTTATAGTTATGGCGTCTTTGCCATACTTTATCATATACTTGATTCACATCCTAAATTATTGATATAAGGTTGAATGCTCGAATAAATGAACTTTAAAAAATGAAGGCAAATTTCGAGCACAAATTTAATAATCAAATCTTGCCCAAGTACTTTCGCTTTCTACAGCATCATCAGGGGCATCTGCGCTTGCTGGATAGCCCAAATTTGACGAAGTAAGTCTAAAATGTTAATCACAAAAAACTTTTATCATCCATTAACTTCGAGTTTTTTATCGAAGTTTATTAATTTTCTTCATTTAAAAAAACTTTTCTTGGCTTATTTCAGATGCCCCTGATGATGCTGTAGAAAGCGAAAGTACTTTTGCAAGATTTGATTATTAAATTTGTGCTCGATATTTGCCTTAATTTTTCTTAAGTAAAAGGGCAGCATTTTACTTAAGTAAAAGGGCAGCACCGGTTCGAGCGCAACTCTTATGGAAATTAACATGGGAAATCGCTAAGGTTCATTCTGGTCATTTTTGACGCTTTTTTTGGTGGAGGCGCGACGGCTCGTCGGATCATGACGTGTGAGGTATCGATGGAAAGGGGAGGGGACGGGGAACACGTTGAGATAAAAATCAAACGCAAAAATTGTGCCAAAACGGCATTACGTCATATCTCTGTTGTTATTGGTTCGATTGTGACGTACGAGGGCTCTGTGGAACGGGGAGGAGATGATAAATACGTTAATCTAAAAAGCAAATGCAAAAGACAATACCAAAAGGACACTAAGCGTGCAACATCCAAACGGCTCAACGTACAACAATGTGTGAGGTATCGATGGAAAGGGGAGTGGGTAATGAATATGTTTAGATAAAAACAAAACGCAAAAGACAATACCAAAAGGGCACTAAGCTTGTAACATCCAAACGGCTCAACGTACAACAACGTACGAGGGCTCTGTGGAACGGGGAGGTGGTAACGAATATGTTTAGATAAAAAACAAAACGCAAAAGACAATACCAAAAGGACACTAAGCTTGCAACGTCTAAACGGCTTAACGTACAACAACGTGTGAGGTATCGATGGAAAGGGGAGGTGGTAACGAATATATTTAGATAAAAACAAAACGCAAAAGACAATGCCAAAAGGACACTAAGCTTGTAACGTCCAAACGGCTCAACATACAACAATGTGTGAGGTATCGATGGGAAAGGGAGGTGGTGACAAATATGTTTAGATTAAAACAAAACGCAAAAGACCATACCAAAAGGACACTAAGCTTGCAACGTCCAAACGGCTCAACGTGTATGGTATCGATGGAAAGGAGAGGTGGTAACGAATATGTTAGATAAAAACAAAACGCAAAAGACAATGCCAAAAGGACACTAAGCTTGCGACACGTACAACAACGTGTAAGGTATCGACGGAAAGGGGAGGTGGTAATGAATGTGTTAAAATAAAACGCAAAAGACAATTTTTAAAGGACATTAAGCTTGCAACGTCCAAACGGTTCAACGTACATCAACGTACAACAACGTACAACAATGTGTGATGTTAAGATAAAAATAAAACGCAAAGACATCGGCGCTACGTTTGTAACGTCCAAACGGCTCAATGTGTGAGGTATCGACGAAAAGGGGAGGGGGTAATGAATATGTTAAGACAAAAAAGTCATATATATGTTTTTATCAGTCTGATTACTACGTGTAATACGTTAAATGAAAAGGGGAGGTGACGGGAAATATGTTAAGACAAAAGACAATGACCAAAACGCCGCTATATCGGATCTTTGTTTAGCATAATAGACATTGGAGGAAAGTGTGGCTAACAGAGAATCATCGCCAAAAACGGTGCTATATCACATATTCAACATAGTTTGAATGAGATTCCACGTCTACTAGAGTTCATCATCTCGTCACGCCATCTGTCGACCACATCTACCACCTGACATCGTAAAAAGACACACAGCCTATCTCTCTCTCTCTCTCCCTCTATCTCTCTCTCTCTCTCTCTCGTGAAACAAAGCGAACGGTGACGCTGAAAACGATATAACGCGCAACAACGTGTGTGGTATTACTAGAAATAAAACATATGCATCGAAGAACATATATTATTCTTACAGTATGACCAAACCAACAAACATTCTCTGATTAAGTACTACTATACACGGAACTTACATTACTAGTCAGCACTATTATTCTGTATATGCGTATTCACGGCAGTTCGAGTAGTATTATACAAATTATAGAATTATAGAGTTGTGACTATCACAATTCGGGTGATATACAAAATTAGCAATGTAAAAATATTAATATTCAAATTGTGTATTTGTTAGCAAAACAGGATGAAGACATAGTAGTGTAATATCTAAACGGCTTAACGAATAACCATGTGCAAGGTATTGTTAAAAAGGGGGAGGGAGTAGCGAATACGTTAACACAAAAACCAACGCAGAAGACAATACCAAACGGACACTAAGCTTGTAACGTCTAAACAACTTAGCGTACAACAACGTTCAAGGTATCGTTAAAAAGGGGAAAGAGTACCGAATACGCCAACACAAAAAGAAACGCAAAAGACAGTGCCAAAAGGACACTAAGCTTGTAACATCCAAATGGCTCAACGTACAAAAATGTGTAAGGTATCGATGAAAAGGTGAGGTGATAACGAATATGTTAAGATAAAAATAAAACCCAAAGACATTGCCAAACCGGCACTAGACTTGTAACGTGCAAACGGCTCAATTTACAACAACGTGCAAGGTAATGATGAATAAGGTAAATGGTAACGAATATTGTAAGATAAAAATACAACGCAAAGACATTGTCCAAACGACACTAAGCTTGTAACGTCCAAACAGCTCAACGTACAACAACTGGCAACGTATCGATGGAAAAGGGAGATGGCAATGGATAGGTTAAGATAAAAATAAAACGCAAAAGTTATTATCAAACCGGCACCAGGCTTGGAACGTCTAGACGGCTCAACGTATAACAATGTGTGAGATATCGATGGAAAGGGGAGGTGAGTACGAATATGTCAAAATAAATATCAAATGTAAAGACATTGCCAAAAGGACACTAAGCTAGTAACGTATAAACAACTCATCGTACACCAACGTACAAGGTATCGATAGATTAAAATAAATATCAAACATAAAAACATTGAGAAAAGAACACTAAGCTTGAAACGTCTAAAAAACAACATACGACAACGTGCATGGTATAGATGGAAAGGGGAGGATAAAACGAATATATTAAGATAAAAATCAAACGTAAAGACATGTCAAAAAGGACACTAAGATTGAAACGTCCAATCAACTCAAAGTATAACAACGTACAAGTACTTGATAAAAGGGTAGGTGAAAATGAATATGTGAAGATAAAAATAAAACACAAAGACATTGCCAAAAGGGCAATAAGCTTCCAACGTCTAAACAACCCAATGTAGGACAACGTGTAAGGTATCGCTGGCAAGGGGATGTGAGAACGAATATGTTAAGATAAAAATCAAACGTAAAGACATTTCCAAAAGGACATTATGCTCGAAACGTCCAAACAACGCACCGTACGACAACGTGTAAGGTATCGCTAGAAAGGGAAGGTGAGAACAAATATGTTATGATAAAAATCAAACTTACAAACGTAAAGACATTCCCAAAAGGACACTAAGATTGAAACGTCCAATCAACACAACGTACAACAACCTACAAGTATTTGATGAAAGGGTAGGTGAAAATGAATATGTGAAGATAAAAATAAAACACAAAGACATTGCCAAAAGGACAATAAGCTTGAAACGTCTAAATAACCCAACGTAAGACAACGTGTAAGGTATCGCTGGAAAGAGGATGTGAGAACAAATATGTTAAGATAAAAATCAAACGTAAAGACATTTCCAAAAGGACATTAAGCTCGAAACGTCTAAACAACGCAACGTACGACAACGTGCAAGGTATCGCTAGAAAGGGAAGGTAAGAACAAATATATTATGATTAAAATCAAAAGTACAAACGTAAAGACATTCCCAAAAGGACATTAAACTTGAAACGTCTAAATAACTTACCGTACAATAACGTGCAAGGTATCGATGGAAAGGGAAGATGTTAATAAATATGTTAAGATAAAAATCAAACATAAAGACATTGATAGAAGAACAGTAAGCTTAAAAAGTCGAACCAACTCAACGTAAATGACATCGATGAAAAGAGGAGGTGGGAAAGAATATGTTGATAAAAATCAAATGTAAAGACAACGTCAAAAGAATAGTAAGCTTGAAAAGTCTAAACAATTCAACGTACGACAACGTGTAACGTATCGATAAAAAGGGTAGGCGGAAATGAATATGGTTAGATAAAAATAAAAAGCAAAGACATTGATAAAAGGATACTAACATTGAAACGTCTAAACAATCCAACGTATAACAATGTGTAAGGTATCGATGGAAAGGGGAGGTGAGAACAAATATGTTAAGATAAAAGCAAACGCAGACACAATGCCAAAAAAGTCCTAAGATTAAAACGTCTAAACAATTGTATAACAATGTGTAAGGTATCGCTGGAAAGGGGATGGGAGAACGAATATGTTAAGATAAAAATCGAACGTAAAGACATTTCCAAAAGTACATTAAGCTCGAAACGTTTAATCAACTCAACGTACGAGAACGTGCAAGGTATAGATGGAATGGGGAGGTGAAAACGAATATGTTAAGATAAAAATCAACCGTAAAGACATTGCCAAAAAGACTCTAAGCTTGAACCGTCTCAACAACTCAGCGTATGTCAACCTGCAAGTATCCAATGGAAAGAGTAGATGGTAATGAATACGTTAACCAAAATAAAACAAGGATGACGACATTTCCAAAGTACACTAAGCTTGTAACGTCTAATAGGCTCAACTTACAACAACGTGCAAGGTATTGATGGAAAGGGAGGTGGTATCGAACATGCTAAATCAAAAATAAAGCACAATAACATTGTCAAAACAGCACTACAGCAAATCTCTGTTGTTATTAGTCAGATTACTATGTGTAACACGTTAACTGAAAGAGAAGGGATATCTTATACGTAAACACAAAAAAGCAAAAGACAAAGACATTGTCAAAATGACACTATATCGGATCGTCGTTGCTACTAATCGAATATAAGAAATAGTGATTAAAGTAGTCTACATATAAACATTAAAAAAAAAAACATCAAAAGGCATGAGAGGCAACACGTTATGAAAATACTTTTAAAAACATTAAAATCATGAAAGGCAACACGCAAACAGCAATAAACACATACAGCTGGAAAGGAAATATTGATCACAAGCAGTATACATAAAAGAAAATACGCTTAAAAAATACTAAACAACATACTTAATTATACAAATGAGAATGGAACTGTAAATTATACAAACGAGACATGAAACTGTAAATTAACAATAAAGAATATTAAAACATAGCGAGTACATACCCAGACAGGCGTAATCTTTGGAAAAAACGAAAGACAACTGAACAAAAAATTTGTGAAATATGCTCAAATACAACAAAACTATGTAAACTACAGTCACAAATAAAGAACTGTAAAGAAGAAAAAAAACAAATACTTCTATAGAGGTAAAATGCTGAAAATATAATAAAACTATGTTAAATACTGCCAAAATAAATACCTACAAAAAAAATAAGCAAAATATAACGTGAAAATGCTAAAATATAATAAACCACGTAAACCACAGTCAAAAAACACCCTAAAAAGAAAGAAGAAGCAAAAAGAACGAAAAACATCTTAAAACAGAAGAGGTACTAATGTGTACAACAAGTAAAAAAAAAAAGTAATAAACACATACTGACGGATAGCAAATAACGTTCAAATAAAATCGACATGCAATGAAGTAACAAAACACTTATCTACGGATAGGAACTATTGATCAAAGCAGTCGACATGCAATGAAAAATGCATTAAAAAACATTAAACTTATAAGAGGCAACATGCAAAATGTAATAAGCACCAACCGACTAATAGGAAATAATGATCAAAGCAGGTGACATTCAATCAAAATATATTAAAACATATCAAAATTATAAGAGGAAACATGCAAAACAGTAATAAACACCTAAACGTGGGAAAGGTAATAAAATACAGTTAATAAAATAAAAACATATAGAATTATGCTAAAAAACGAGACATGAGACAGAAAATTAGTGACAAATAGCAAAGATCATCAAAAACAATTACAAATAGCTGAGTACATATCCGATAGACGTAATCTTTGGAAAAACGAGGCAAAAAAGATGGAGCTTTTGTGAAATATGTTAAAATACAATAAAACCATGTAAACTACAGTTAAAAAATAAATACCTGCAAAGAAATTGGAAAAAAAAAAATATTAACGAAGAAAGATATCTTAAAACAGAAGAGATGCTAATGTGTAAAACAAGAAGGGATACAACCTCACAACAAATACATAGAAAATAAAACATTAAAAATCGTTATTCCTAGCAGCCGTAAAAAGGAATAATACATAAAGTTGACGAAATACCGTGAAAAATACATTAAAAACATCAAAAAACATACACACAAAATGTAAAAAAAAAAATAAAAAAGAAATCTGGCATTTAACATGTAATCGTAGTAATAAAAAACATCAAAAATACAAGAAGTGTTATGCATAAACAAAAATTACTAGTCACCATCTGACGGCAAAAGAAATTAGTGCATATGTCATCGAAATACAGTGAAATAAAAACAGTGCCAAAATAGTAGAGTAGAGCTAGACATAATCTTTGGAAAAAATGAGACAAACCGAACGAAAAATCTGTGAAATATGCTCAAATACAATAAACTTATGTAAACTGCTGTCACAAATAAAGAACTGCAAAGAAATACATAAATACTACATGTAAATTATTGTCAAAATTTAATAGCTGCAAAGAAAAGAAGCTAAATATAACGTGAAAAAATGCTAAAATATAATAAAACTATGTAAATTACAGTCACAAATAAATACCTCCAAAAGAAATACACAAATATACAGGGTAATATGCTAAAAAATAATAATAAATACTACTTGTAAATTATTGTCAAAAATTAATACCTGCAAAAAAAGAAGCAAAATGTAATATGAAAAACTGCTAAAATATAATAAAACTATGTAAATTACAGTCACAAATAAATATCTGCAAAAGAAATAAGCAAATATATGACAAAAAACACACACACTACTGCTGCAGAAGCCTGATACTGTCTACGTACAAAACACGACGACCTACGTGTTCTCAGAAATTAACACAGAAACAGTAGACACACTAACAGTGGATATATGTCGCAAATGCTACAGACTCTATCACTTTAGTGTCACACTCCGTTTGTACTGTTAAATATCACAGAATACTAGCGGTGTGTAACAATATAGTTTCTGAACAATACAACATCTAATTTTGATGACTGAACACTTACATACTGATTTGAAAACTGTATAACCACGTACTTCCAACCCATACATCGATAACAAAAAACCCTTCAAAAACAAACACTTAAACATATTTACTACTTTGGCAAATTCTCTAGGCAGGGAATATGACCAAATAATGGACCACACAATATTCTTTCAGGAAATGCTGTTTTCGATCTAACACGAGACTGTACGAAAACGATAACTAGTAATGTACTACACAAAAACAATTAACTTTATCATCTGTAGTTTTAAAATAAAATTAGGAAATAACAAAAACCTAAATATGCATATAATTAATCAGCAATGATGTCCGCTAGATTGGACTCCTAAAATAGTACCAAATAGCGAATAAGGCCTCTCGTTCGATAGATTCAATAATATGTTATTATTATTGACCAAAAAAAAAATCAACAAAATCGATAGCTTTGACAAAAACACAAAAAATGTGTGTAATAGAACCACTGAAATACGAAAAGACCGATATTATCGATTAAAAAAACCAATAGTGATTGATAGGGTCTGTGACATGCAACCACAAGGACAATACCTGAAGGTCCCTAAGCTTGCAACATCCAAACGGCTCAACGTTCAAAAACGTGCAAAATATTGATGGAAAGAGGAGGTGGTAACGAATATGTTAAGATAAAAATAAAACGCAAAGACATTGCCAAAACGATACCCAAACGGGTCAACGAATACAAAATGCAAGGTATCGAAGGAAATGGAGGTGGTACCAAATATGTTAAGATAAAAATAAAAACGCAAAGACATTGAAAAAACGCTACTTAGCTTGTAACGTCCAAACGGCTCAACGTACAACAATCAGCTACTAAATGACATCGGCAAATAGAATACCGAATTTTTTTAGTTTCGAATACCGAATAAGTTAATTTACGTTAGGAGCACATACTAGTAGAGAAAAGTTACTCACATTTAAGATTAACTGATACCATTGGTAAATATATTAGGTTAGAAGGTCTCTGCGTACCGCTGTCTACGTGTCACAGATGGCTCTGTGCGCCTCTTCATGTCTCAGCGTACTTTTTGTCTACGTGTCATAGATGGCTCTGTGTGCCTCTGAATGTCTCTGCGTCAAATGTCGCGTGATTCACGTCATTTCACGTCAAATATCTAATGTCACATATTATGTCACGTCATACGTCAAATATCACATAATATGTCACATTTTATGACAAACGTCACGTTATATATCTAATGTAACGTATTATGTCGCGTTGTATGTCAAACGCAACGTCATACGTCAGATGTCACATTGTATGTATATAAAAATAGTTAATTTATTGGGTTAGATATCACATAACAGACGCGTAGTTATGGTTAATTTATTAGGTTAGGTAGTGCCGCGAAGCGACCCGACTCTATTTATTTTTTAACTGTAGTTTACATGGTTTTATTGTATTTTAACATATTTCACAAAAGCTCCATCTTTTTTGCCTCGTTTTTCCAAAGATTACGTCTATCGGATATGTACTCAGCTATTTGTAATTGTTTTTGATGATCTTTGCTATTTGTCACTAATTTTCTGTCTCATGTCTCGTTTTTTAGCATAATTCTATATGTTTTTATTTTATTAACTGTATTTTATTACCTTTCCCACGTTTAGGTGTTTATTACTGTTTTGCATGTTTCCTCTTATAATTTTGATATGTTTTAATATATTTTGATTGAATGTCACCTGCTTTGATCATTATTTCCTATTAGTCGGTTGGTGCTTATTACATTTTGCATGTTGCCTCTTATAAGTTTAATGTTTTTTAATGCATTTTTCATTGCATGTCGACTGCTTTGATCAATAGTTCCTATCCGTAGATAAGTGTTTTGTTACTTCATTGCATGTCGATTTTATTTGAACGTTATTTGCTATCCGTCAGTATGTGTTTATTACTTTTTTTTTTTTACTTGTTGTACACATTAGTACCTCTTCTGTTTTAAGATGTTTTTCGTTCTTTTTGCTTCTTCTTTCTTTTTAGGGTGTTTTTTGACTGTGGTTTACGTGGTTTATTATATTTTAGCATTTTCACGTTATATTTTGCTTATTTTTTTTGTAGGTATTTATTTTGGCAGTATTTAACATAGTTTTATTATATTTTCAGCATTTTACCTCTATAGAAGTATTTGTTTTTTTTCTTCTTTACAGTTCTTTATTTGTGACTGTAGTTTACATAGTTTTGTTGTATTTGAGCATATTTCACAAATTTTTTGTTCAGTTGTCTTTCGTTTTTTCCAAAGATTACGCCTGTCTGGGTATGTACTCGCTATGTTTTAATATTCTTTATTGTTAATTTACAGTTTCATGTCTCGTTTGTATAATTTACAGTTCCATTCTCATTTGTATAATTAAGTATGTTGTTTAGTATTTTTTAAGCGTATTTTCTTTTATGTATACTGCTTGTGATCAATATTTCCTTTCCAGCTGTATGTGTTTATTGCTGTTTGCGTGTTGCCTTTCATGATTTTAATGTTTTTAAAAGTATTTTCATAACGTGTTGCCTCTCATGCCTTTTGATGTTTTTTTTTTAATGTTTATATGTAGACTACTTTAATCACTATTTCTTATATTCGATTAGTAGCAACGACGATCCGATATAGTGTCATTTTGACAATGTCTTTGTCTTTTGCTTTTTTGTGTTTACGTATAAGATATCCCTTCTCTTTCAGTTAACGTGTTACACATAGTAATCTGACTAATAACAACAGAGATTTGCTGTAGTGCTGTTTTGACAATGTTATTGTGCTTTATTTTTGATTTAGCATGTTCGATACCACCTCCCTTTCCATCAATACCTTGCACGTTGTTGTAAGTTGAGCCTATTAGACGTTACAAGCTTAGTGTACTTTGGAAATGTCGTCATCCTTGTTTTATTTTGGTTAACGTATTCATTACCATCTACTCTTTCCATTGGATACTTGCAGGTTGACATACGCTGAGTTGTTGAGACGGTTCAAGCTTAGAGTCTTTTTGGCAATGTCTTTACGGTTGATTTTTATCTTAACATATTCGTTTTCACCTCCCCATTCCATCTATACCTTGCACGTTCTCGTACGTTGAGTTGATTAAACGTTTCGAGCTTAATGTACTTTTGGAAATGTCTTTACGTTCGATTTTTATCTTAACATATTCGTTCTCCCATCCCCTTTCCAGCGATACCTTACACATTGTTATACAATTGTTTAGACGTTTTAATCTTAGGACTTTTTTGGCATTGTGTCTGCGTTTGCTTTTATCTTAACATATTTGTTCTCACCTCCCCTTTCCATCGATACCTTACACATTGTTATACGTTGGATTGTTTAGACGTTTCAATGTTAGTATCCTTTTATCAATGTCTTTGCTTTTTATTTTTATCTAACCATATTCATTTCCGCCTACCCTTTTTATCGATACGTTACACGTTGTCGTACGTTGAATTGTTTAGACTTTTCAAGCTTACTATTCTTTTGACGTTGTCTTTACATTTGATTTTTATCAACATATTCTTTCCCACCTCCTCTTTTCATCGATGTCATTTACGTTGAGTTGGTTCGACTTTTTAAGCTTACTGTTCTTCTATCAATGTCTTTATGTTTGATTTTTATCTTAACATATTTATTAACATCTTCCCTTTCCATCGATACCTTGCACGTTATTGTACGGTAAGTTATTTAGACGTTTCAAGTTTAATGTCCTTTTGGGAATGTCTTTACGTTTGTACTTTTGATTTTAATCATAATATATTTGTTCTTACCTTCCCTTTCTAGCGATACCTTGCACGTTGTCGTACGTTGCGTTGTTTAGACGTTTCGAGCTTAATGTCCTTTTGGAAATGTCTTTACGTTTGATTTTTATCTTAACATATTTGTTCTCACATCCTCTTTCCAGCGATACCTTACACGTTGTCTTACGTTGGGTTATTTAGACGTTTCAAGCTTATTGTCCTTTTGGCAATGTCTTTGTGTTTTATTTTTATCTTCACATATTCATTTTCACCTACCCTTTCATCAAATACTTGTAGGTTGTTGTACGTTGTGTTGATTGGACGTTTCAATCTTAGTGTCCTTTTGGGAATGTCTTTACGTTTGTAAGTTTGATTTTTATCATAACATATTTGTTCTCACCTTCCCTTTCTAGCGATACCTTACACGTTGTCGTACGGTGCGTTGTTTGGACGTTTCGAGCATAATGTCCTTTTGGAAATGTCTTTACGTTTGATTTTTATCTTAACATATTCGTTCTCACATCCCCTTGCCAGCGATACCTTACACGTTGTCCTACATTGGGTTGTTTAGACGTTGGAAGCTTATTGCCCTTTTGGCAATGTCTTTGTGTTTTATTTTTATCTTCACATATTCATTTTCACCTACCCTTTTATCAAGTACTTGTACGTTGTTATACTTTGAGTTGATTGGACGTTTCAATCTTAGTGTCCTTTTTGACATGTCTTTACGTTTGATTTTTATCTTAATATATTCGTTTTATCCTCCCCTTTCCATCTATACCATGCACGTTGTCGTATGTTGTTTTTTAGACGTTTCAAGCTTAGTGTTCTTTTCTCAATGTTTTTATGTTTGATATTTATTTTAATCTATCGATACCTTGTACGTTGGTGTACGATGAGTTGTTTATACGTTACTAGCTTAGTGTCCTTTTGGCAATGTCTTTACATTTGATATTTATTTTGACATATTCGTACTCACCTCCCCTTTCCATCGATATCTCACACATTGTTATACGTTGAGCCGTCTAGACGTTCCAAGCCTGGTGCCGGTTTGATAATAACTTTTGCGTTTTATTTTTATCTTAACCTATCCATTGCCATCTCCCTTTTCCATCGATACGTTGCCAGTTGTTGTACGTTGAGCTGTTTGGACGTTACAAGCTTAGTGTCGTTTGGACAATGTCTTTGCGTTGTATTTTTATCTTACAATATTCGTTACCATTTACCTTATTCATCATTACCTTGCACGTTGTTGTAAATTGAGCCGTTTGCACGTTACAAGTCTAGTGCCGGTTTGGCAATGTCTTTGGGTTTTATTTTTATCTTAACATATTCGTTATCACCTCACCTTTTCATCGATACCTTACACATTTTTGTACGTTGAGCCATTTGGATGTTACAAGCTTAGTGTCCTTTTGGCACTGTCTTTTGCGTTTCTTTTTGTGTTGGCGTATTCGGTACTCTTTCCCCTTTTTAACGATACCTTGAACGTTGTTGTACGCTAAGTTGTTTAGACGTTACAAGCTTAGTGTCCGTTTGGTATTGTCTTCTGCGTTGGTTTTTGTGTTAACGTATTCGCTACTCCCTCCCCCTTTTTAACAATACCTTGCACATGGTTATTCGTTAAGCCGTTTAGATATTACACTACTATGTCTTCATCCTGTTTTGCTAACAAATACACAATTTGAATATTAATATTTTTACATTGCTAATTTTGTATATCACCCGAATTGTGATAGTCACAACTCTATAATTCTATAATTTGTATAATACTACTCGAACTGCCGTGAATACGCATATACAGAATAATAGTGCTGACTAGTAATGTAAGTTCCGTGTATAGTAGTACTTAATCAGAGAATGTTTGTTGGTTTGGTCATACTGTAAGAATAATATATGTTCTTCGATGCATATGTTTTATTTCTAGTAATACCACACACGTTGTTGCGCGTTATATCGTTTTCAGCGTCACCGTTCGCTTTGTTTCACGAGAGAGAGAGAGAGAGAGATAGAGGGAGAGAGAGAGAGAGATAGGCTGTGTGTCTTTTTACGATGTCAGGTGGTAGATGTGGTCGACAGATGGCGTGACGAGATGATGAACTCTAGTAGACGTGGAATCTCATTCAAACTATGTTGAATATGTGATATAGCACCGTTTTTGGCGATGATTCTCTGTTAGCCACACTTTCCTCCAATGTCTATTATGCTAAACAAAGATCCGATATAGCGGCGTTTTGGTCATTGTCTTTTGTCTTAACATATTTCCCGTCACCTCCCCTTTTCATTTAACGTATTACACGTAGTAATCAGACTGATAAAAACATATATATGACTTTTTTGTCTTAACATATTCATTACCCCCTCCCCTTTTCGTCGATACCTCACACATTGAGCCGTTTGGACGTTACAAACGTAGCGCCGATGTCTTTGCGTTTTATTTTTATCTTAACATCACACATTGTTGTACGTTGTTGTACGTTGATGTACGTTGAACCGTTTGGACGTTGCAAGCTTAATGTCCTTTAAAAATTGTCTTTTGCGTTTTATTTTAACACATTCATTACCACCTCCCCTTTCCGTCGATACCTTACACGTTGTTGTACGTGTCGCAAGCTTAGTGTCCTTTTGGCATTGTCTTTTGCGTTTTGTTTTTATCTAACATATTCGTTACCACCTCTCCTTTCCATCGATACCATACACGTTGAGCCGTTTGGACGTTGCAAGCTTAGTGTCCTTTTGGTATGGTCTTTTGCGTTTTGTTTTAATCTAAACATATTTGTCACCACCTCCCTTTCCCATCGATACCTCACACATTGTTGTATGTTGAGCCGTTTGGACGTTACAAGCTTAGTGTCCTTTTGGCATTGTCTTTTGCGTTTTGTTTTTATCTAAATATATTCGTTACCACCTCCCCTTTCCATCGATACCTCACACGTTGTTGTACGTTAAGCCGTTTAGACGTTGCAAGCTTAGTGTCCTTTTGGTATTGTCTTTTGCGTTTTGTTTTTTATCTAAACATATTCGTTACCACCTCCCCGTTCCACAGAGCCCTCGTACGTTGTTGTACGTTGAGCCGTTTGGATGTTACAAGCTTAGTGCCCTTTTGGTATTGTCTTTTGCGTTTTGTTTTTATCTAAACATATTCATTACCCACTCCCCTTTCCATCGATACCTCACACATTGTTGTACGTTGAGCCGTTTGGATGTTGCACGCTTAGTGTCCTTTTGGTATTGTCTTTTGCATTTGCTTTTTAGATTAACGTATTTATCATCTCCTCCCCGTTCCACAGAGCCCTCGTACGTCACAATCGAACCAATAACAACAGAGATATGACGTAATGCCGTTTTGGCACAATTTTTGCGTTTGATTTTTATCTCAACGTGTTCCCCGTCCCCTCCCCTTTCCATCGATACCTCACACGTCATGATCCGACGAGCCGTCGCGCCTCCACCAAAAAAAGCGTCAAAAATGACCAGAATGAACCTTAGCGATTTCCCATGTTAATTTCCATAAGAGTTGCGCTCGAACCGGTGCTGCCCTTTTACTAACGTACATCCTAAAATGTCCATTATATTATCCTTCATGATCCATATTTCACATCCATATAAATAGTTATTTCATCATCATCATCATCATCAATGGCGCTACAACTCTTCGTAAGTCTTTGCCGCGGTTATTATTGCCTTGCATGTTTGTCGGTCCTGTGCCAGTAATTCCCATTGTCGCACTCCCATTTTCTCTAGATCTAGGAGTATATTTACATATAACAAATTAAATCCTTAGTTGTAAATTTTTGAAATAAGTACTCAGTATACATCTAAGTTTCATTAATGCTCCTCATAAATCTCATAAATCTAAACTTTTGTACTGCGTTCTTTATTGACAATTAGTTGCATAGGGCCGACGTTTACTAACCACAAGCACACAAGTAAATTAGTCTGTTAGATTAGCATTGTAAGAAGTAAATTAGTCTCTTACTGAATGATAATAAACAACACATCAAACTTATTCTGAAACTATTTCTTGTGTCATGGTATATTTTATTAGATTTTGGTGTAATAAATCACAACCTATCAAATTCAATATCAAAAATCAAAATTGGAAATGATAGCGTAATTAAATTATTTCTTCCTTCAAGAAATTTTAAAAAGAACTGATTTCTATTACTATCCAGTGCAAGGACAGTTATTTTGTTATTTATATCGAATAGAGAATACTGTTAGTTTGCGGTATGGACCCCAAAAAATATTTTATTCGAAAAGATTGATAAATATAAGGAACTGTGGGAAAATATGCTACAAAAATTTCAAGATTTTTATTATAATTTTTATTTGAAACACCTTCTGAAGAAACATTAGACATAATTCTATATTTATATAGTTTCATTTTATCAATTTTAATAATCGTGATACTAATCAAATTTTTATGATATATAATAATAATCTTTTTTTTTTATAATTTTTATTTTCCGTAAACTTTAATCTACGTTAAACTTCAGATAGCCAATTTTTCCGTAAAAAAAATAACAAATAAATTATGTATATACATTTGTTACATTGTAAATTTATGAATAGATTATATTACTTTGATCTGTTATTATATTTACTCAAAACACCACTAAAGAGATTTATGGTCTTATTGTAGCCAAAACCTGTCACTGCAGGGGTTGTCTCGGTGTATAATGGGCTCGAGTAAGAGGTAAACGCATTTCTGACCTGGGCTTGAGAGAGATAGGAAGTTTAGAATATTAATTCATGACAGATTTGTTTTCGTAAAGAAAGAAATTTTTGAAATAGAGATAGCAAACTGAAATTTACCGTTAGGATTATCGAGGATGAGCCTTAACATATCACTTACAAGATATGGTAAATATACAACTTCCAGGGAACTCATTGTAAAAACTTGTAAAGAAAAAAATAGGACATAGTAATATACGCTGATGCTTCAAAAAATATTATGGTAGTAGGCTGTTGTGTTTCAACATCACACACTCTTATGTCATTTCTTGTCTCATCATTTTGCAGCGTTACTAGTTCGCGAATAATTGAGCATACTACAAACTATCATATTTTATCAACAAATAAGCAAGTTGCCATATGCACAGACTTCTTAGCCTAAATCCAATATACCCAAAAATAATTCACTCAGTATACTATTCTCCAAAAATCCATGACCATTACCAACTTCTCAACATTACAAACAATCTTTCTCCACAATATGATCTAATCTGGTAACCATCCCAAAGTGGTAGAACAGGCAATCAACAGGCAGAACAATATGCAAAACTTTGTGATCCCTTTGATAACATTCAAATTAGCAAGGACTTCAAATCATACATTAAAAGAAGAACAAAAAGCTTATAATAACAAAACGGGAAAGTCATCTCATCAACTGCCCAGCTTTGCATTAAATTCATCATTTGATCTAGAGTCCTCCCGTTTTTGGTCCTACAAGTTTTTCCAGAGGAAATCTTATTGTAGCAAAAAGACTTCAGATCGGACATTATAAAATTAGAATATGGTTACCTGATTTCATTTAGTAATCGACTTACTTTACAAATCAATTACTCACAACTGACAATCAATGATATAGTCACCAAACGCCATTAATAATTTGCCAAAAAGGCTATTTTATCACCTTCAACCCAATATACAAAGTCTCCTAACTAATCCTAACTAAACTTTGTCTTAAAATTCTTTAAAAGCATACAGTTGTAAAGATGAAGAGGTTGCACACGTGAGTCCATTTCAAACTGATCTACGACTTCATCGAATCTAAAATGTACAAATACATCACAAAAATATGCACAGAAGATGAACATGGGAAAGTCCAAACGGTAGAACAAGGAACGAAATCGACTACATCATAAGTGAAAAAAGAAATAATTTAGGATGTAATAGTACTCAACAAGTTCACCACAACCAGTGACCACAGAAATATTCTAGCGAAATTTTAAATCAACATAAAAACACAAGTGTACTCTCCTAAGAACAAATCAGATAGTATAATAAGTTTATATACTGAAACGGAGCTGGATCAAAGAAAATAATAAGACAAATAGGAAACGATAAGAATGCAGACAGCCGCACTCTAAGAGAAATGACTAAAACTGTTTCGAATGCAATCAGGAAAGATTAAAGAAAATTTAAAACCGATAATATTAAATGTATGTATGGAATGTATGTACAGGAAAATAACAGCCTAAAAGTTTTACGTAGAAAGCTAACTAATGAAAAAAAAATGCAAAATTCATAAATTAAGAAACCAACAAAATGAAATAATATCACGTAGAGACGAGTTAATACAGGTCGTCGAAGAGTTTTACAAGTAATTATGGGTAGACCAGAAGATCAAACAGGAATACAAACAGTCACTTCAAAGAAGATCATGAATCAAAGTTCCGAACTAATTCCAGAAATAAAGATAGATGAGATTCGACAAGCGTTAAGAAAAATGAAAAATAACAAAGCCCCAGAAAAGGATGGAATTGAAATAGAAAGTATTGTAAATAGAGGAGATATGCTATTAAATAATTTAAGAAAATTGTTTAATCTATGTTTACAACAAAGAGAGGTATTCGACAAAGAACAGAACAAATGCAATAACTATCCTTTTGCATAAAAAATGAGATTCTCTAGGAGAACGAACCTAGAAAAATATAGACTCATTAGCCTGTTGAACTACATATACTTGTTCACTAGGTTAGTGACATTAAGATTGACAGGTAGAAAAAATTGACACAATCGAAATAGTCAGCCTTATAGAAGCAATAAATGAAAGCATGCCATTATAACTGTTCAGATACACGATAAAATTCGATCAATAAACATAAAACGTTTGATAAGGCAAGAAGATACATTGTCACTGAAATTATTTATAACGGCACTAGAGTATGCCTTTAACACGTTTCATGCTAATCACGCCTATGAGCGTCAAGATATCGCTTCAGTCATATGCTGATGACGCACATGTGAGTTTTTAAGATACCTGTGTTTTGTATGGTCTAGCATAGTGTATAAAAGTTTATTTTTTGGAAGAGTTTGTGAAGGAAACTATCTGTTAACCTATTTATCAAGCGGTTCCCAAAAACATTTTCTACCTTTCCTTACCAATAGTTCCATAGTTCCCGTTTTTACGGTTAAAGTAATTTAGGTATTCTCGATTTACTTTTTTTATTAGCCTGTCGTTTATATGAAGCTGTTCCATAAG
This sequence comes from Diabrotica balteata, assembly GCA_918026665.1. Classification (NCBI taxonomy): domain Eukaryota; kingdom Metazoa; phylum Arthropoda; class Insecta; order Coleoptera; family Chrysomelidae; genus Diabrotica; species Diabrotica balteata. The sequence continues at coordinate 145,526,935 of OU898276.1, read as the reverse complement.
TGACAGGTTGGTCCTGCCAGACCGGCCACGGCATTTTTATATACATAATGAGAAATACTCTATGTCCTTATTATTTCCTTTCCTCCTTTTAGAATGTTTCCATTACCTTCTTCAATTTCATTTGTGTTTCGGTAATTTCTCTTAGGGTGCTATATTAAATCAAATTATTTTCGATTTGCTTTGTAAATTGGGTTTAAAAAATAATGTTGTTTCTGGTAAAATTATTCAAAGAAAAGCAGTAGAAATTTCAAGTGAACTAAGCATTGATATCCTATATCCAAATATAATGAGTTTATGAGTGGTGTTGATCACAACGATCAAATGCTTGCTTACTATGCATGTAAGCGAAAGACGCTCAGATGGTATAAAAAAATAGGTATTCACATATTTCAAGTTTTTTTATTAAATTACTATTATTTGTACAAAAGTTATACTCCATACACTGGTAGAAAAATAAATTTATATGAAGATCGTTTAGAAATTATCAGACATCTTTTAAAAAATTCTGAAATAGTATTGGTTACTCCAGCATACAAACAACAACAAATAACAGACAATTCTAATAATTATAATAATTTGTAATTATTAATATAATTATTGTAATATGTTTTCTATTAAAATGTCCAGTCAATGTTTTTTTCTTTTTTTGATAATAATGACTTCATGCTGTTTACAAATCAAAGACACATATGTGAGTCTCTTAACATTTTAATGAAATATTAATGATCTAGTGCTGATGACGCCTATGAGCGTCACGCGTTAAAAAAGACAAAATATAGCAAAAACTTGATAAATGTGTTCTGCCAACAAAAAACCAATCACTGTTATATAACGATTTACAAAAAAAAATAATGTCAGCACCTATCAATATCATATCGTTAGGCTTTAAGCATGCGAAGTGTTAATGTGGTCAATCGGGACTACAGAGGAGTAAGTGTACACCTACATTGGAACCGTATTGCTCCCGATCCGATATCGGGCGACGTCGGCCGACATCGGATTGAAAACAAACTCAAGGTATTAAATCATAGTGCCTATACTGTCTTCCATGACGAAGCAATATAGGCACTCTGATTTAATACCTTGAGTTTGTTTTTAATCCGACGTCGGCCGACGTCGCCAGATATCGGATCTGGAGAAATACGGTTCCAATGTAGGTGTACACTTACAATACACGGCGAAATACTTAACGTTCTTCGTTTCACAGATGATATTGTCCTTATCGCACATAAATTAGAAGAAGCCAAAGATATGTTAAATGAATTGGACTTTGCATGTTCGAAGGTGGGATTCAAATTAAACTTGACCAAAACAAAGCTTATGCCAAATATGGTGCCCAATAACATTTAAATATTTAAGACAAAGTGGTAGAAATGATAGAAAAATATACGTATTTGGGTCATGAAATAAGAATCGGTAGGGATAACCAAACATGCGAAATCCAAAGATGAAGTACTTTAGTGTGGGCAACCTTTGGAAAACTGGGACATACACTTAGCGCCAACATACCAATTAGCCTCAAAAGAGAAGTATTTGACAAATGCATATTACCATTATGATCTATGGTGCCAAAACTATGACTTTAACCAAGACTACGGCTTCGAAATTGAGAGTGGCACAGGACGAATGGAACGGTATAGCTGGAAGTGACGTTGCGTAACCGAATAAGTAGCTAAGATTTGCAAAGCGGGACAAGTATTGCTGATATCGTGGAACGCATAGCGGAACTAAAATGGAACTTAGCAGGCCATGTAACAAGAATGCATGACTCACGATGGACGAGCAAGAAAACAAATTGAAAGTAAGGAGCAGACAAACGTAGAAGAGGAAGACTACCTACACGTTGGTCTGACGACGTCGGTTGTATCACCAAAAATTGGGAACAAAGAGCACAAAATCGCAAAAAATTGAGGAGTTTAAAGAAGGCCTATGTCCAGTAGTGGACGTGAAAAATTAAGGCTGGATGATGATGGAAGCCTAAATAATAAAATTTGGGACAGCTTGGCATGAAAGGTCAAATGGTATCCCAAATAGACTAAAACTATGGTTAATGTTTTCTTCATAGAGTATTATATCGTTTAGAAAATTCATTTTTTGCTTTTCTTTTTAGAAAAATTTTTGTTTTTTCTACGATATCTATAAAACAAATTTTTGCTCTAATCAATGTATGGTCTCTTGTTGTTAAAAAATTATTTAATATAAATAATATTATAAAATCAACCTGATTTTTTTTCTTTGGTTAGGACTTTTACATATTCATTTGTTGAGGTTTATTTTTGAAAGATGAGTTTTATTACAAAGACATCCTCCTAATGTAAAAAGTCAATAAGCCTGTTACCTCTCTAATTGTTCTCACCTAATCCCTGTACCGGGAAACTAGGAAATTATATATAATTACAAGAAATTGAAATAAAGATAACCAAGTAACATCCTGTATATTTACATACACGTCAATATTAATATAACACGAAAGAAACATTTTTACCTTTGATTTTAGAAACTATCGATACGGTAAATTGGAAACCAAATAACTCGCCGTATTTGTTTTTACATGTAGTTTCTTATCCAAGAACATCTTTTGAAAATTTGCCAACAAACAAAATCACAGTAGCAAATTCAAAGCACGAGTGTCAAAGTACGTAGCATCTCTACGGGGAATCAAATTCCCATAAGTATTCTTTGTTCTTTTTCGTTCCAGATGTAAGTAAACATGAAGTGATATAACGTGTAGGTTCAGTAACAATATTCTGTATTGAAATAGAAAAAGAAGGAAGTAAAAATATGTCTTTGGAAATATTTTACTTGAAGTATTTACTAACGAAAAGGTATTTACGGAAGAATAAGTTTTTGATATCGAAATAGTTATTGTTATTGAATTTACAAACATGTACATAATATTACCTAACAAAAATAAATACCAACAAAAGTAACAGATATTGACAACATAAACTCATTTGTCTATAAAATTTTACATTTACTAGGAATTACTTTAAGCTTTCATAAGTTTTTGCCACATGAAGCCATTTTACAAAAGCATGTAAGCCTGCTGTGTTCAGTCCCGTATAATTATTTGTTGTAGGCTTAATTTTCTATGCGGGGATATCTCTTGAGTAAATTTGAAACTCACTCATCTCTCACTCAATCTCGCTTAAGAGATTAGATCCAGAATTGAAAGGGCACGGTCTACATTTATTAAGTTGAGATCCTTGCTGTGCTGCAGTTATCTCAGTTTGGGAACCAAGATGCGGATAGTGAGGTGCTACATTCTTCCAGTGTTAATATATGGTGTTGAAGCCTGGACACTTGACGCAAGCCACAAAAAAGCGTATTGAAGCCTTCGAGATGTGGATCTACTACAAATATCGTATGTGGACCATGTGACCATCGTTGAGGTCCTACAGCGCATGAGAAAAGAAAAAGAATGGCTTAATTTGGTGAAACAACCTAAGCTTGAGTACCTCGGGCACGTAATTCGGAACGAAGAAAAATATCGAATTCTTCAACTCGTTATTCAGGGTAAAGTATTTGGCAGAAGAAGACCGGGACGCTGTCGTATCTCGTGGATAAAAACCTCTGACAATGGTTTAAGAAAACCTCTGCGAAGCTGTTTCGTAAAGCAGTCAATAAAACCATGATAGCCTTGATGATAGCCAACACCCGTACCGGATAAGTCACTGAAAAAGAAAGAAGAAATTTGAATCCTATATTTCTGTATTTAATCCATAAGCTCAATATTAATATTATTTCGTAGAAACTCTTTTGTGTTTTGTAGGTATTCTACTCTTTTATATATATTTTAAGTCTACTTTTTAGTTTTGATATTATTCTATTTATGTTTTAACTGCTGCCTTCTCGATTTTTCTTATCTAACTACATCTCAACTGTTGGCTTATCTTAACTCCACCTACAGTATTGTTCGGTGGATCGAATAGCTCGACAGAACTGTTGCCAGTTTTAAGTTCGGAAAAAGGAGTAGGGTGAGCTCATAAAAACAGGAATATATCTCTAAACTTTCTTTCTTTCTTTCTCCCCTTCCTTTTACCCTATCAGGGTGTCGGATTTGGGCTAGCTATTTTAATTTCCATTTACCCACCTCTTTCATTCTTTTCTGTTTCCTGCCATTATTTTCAATTCCTCGAGTGATTTTTGTTTAAATTATCCCGCCTCTACTACTTTCTGTATCCATTTTTTTCTTGGTCTGCCTCTTTTTGTTTTGCCGATATTTTTTGCTTCATAAACTTTTTTTGTTATTCTATTGGATTGCATCCTCGTCAGATGCCCATACCAGTTCATTTGTCTCTTTGCTATTTTGTTCATTATCGGTTCCTGGTTGGCCATTCTCCTAATAGTCTCGTTGCTTAATCTATCCCATTTTGTCTTTCCAACTATCCTTCTTAGATGTCTCATCTCCATTGCGTTTATCCTGCTCTTATGTTTTTCCAGAATTGTCCAGTTTTCACTTGCATAGAGCACAGTCGGTATCACTATTGTGTTATATATTTTTATTCTTTTTTCTCGTGTAAGTTCTCTTTTTTCCATTATTGGGGCTAACGCATAGTATAACTTGTTTGATTTCTTTTTTCTATTTGTTATTTCCCAGTCTATTTTTCCATCATTAGTTATTATACTTCCCAAGTATTCGTAAGTTGATACTATTTCCAATTCTGAGTTTTTACATTTTATCTTTATTTGATTATCTTCCTGATCTCCATTGCCGCTGATTATCATTATCTTACTTTTTTTCTCGTTTATCTCCATTTTTAGTTCTTCTATTTGTTCTATCCATATATCCATTAGTTTCTGCATTTTATTCTCGGAATCTGCTATTAGTACTATGTCGTCTGCATACATTAAGGACTCTATTGTTGCCGGTTGTAATCTGTGGTAACCTATTATTGTCTGTAGTTGATTGGTTCTGATTCTAGTTATTCTTAACAATTCGTTCATTATTATTATGAATAGCAAAGGGCTGAGACTATCTCCTTGTTTAATACCTTTCTTCCAATTAAATATATCTCTAAACAAGAATCATTTTATTACGACGGGCCAACGCAAGAAAGAGGGTAACGAATTTATGAAAAACAAGAAATACTTTAAATTGGTACTTAAAACGTGAAGTGCCTAAACACTGCAGGATATTGCAATACCTCTTGTACGAAAATTTAGACATATGTGCACTACAAGAGATAAAGAACAACGAAAAGAGTCTAATTTTGCCGGAAGATGATTTTCACAGGTGCTACGGAAGAAAACAGAGCCATAAAAGGAATCGCTCTGTTTGGACACAAAAAACTGTTACATTAAGTACAAGAATCTAAATATATCTCAGAAATATTAGCTAGTATAAAAGGTACAACAAACGTCAAAACTTTAAATGTAATAAAAATCAATGCACTTGGGAACAACAGAGACGCCACTACAAGGCAAAATTTCCATTAACGTATTTGAACTTAATAAATGAGACTAAAAATGACGAATATAAAATTATAATGGGTAATTTTAACGCCAGTTTTGGCAATTATGTAGTTCTAGGATTAGAACAGTGATATAATGAAAATAACAGACGTGAAAAGGAGACTTTATGACGGACCTCTGCAGCCTAGACAAAATACGTAATAATAGTACAATTTTTCCTCACCAAGAACAATACAAATACACGTTTAAAAATAATAGAGAACAAAGATATATGAGCCTATATTCTGTCGAACTAAGCAAAAATAGGAAGGGATCATAAATTACCAATATGTAAAATCCGAATATAAATAGATAAAATAGAAGATATTATATAAAGTAATGAAGTCGAAGAACGCTAGGCAAAAATGAAGTCTAATATCTAAGCCTCAGCTAAAGAAGTTTAGTGAAAAAAATAAAAATAAATCAAACTAAATTGTTTCTAAGGTAAAGAACTTCATGTTTTTGCACAGAAGTGAAGAAGGCAAAATGTAAAGGAAAGAAATAAGCCTTACCTGAAATACATGTCAATCAAGACACAAGAGGTATACTATAACAACAAGACAATAAAATCGATACACATGCACTTGTCAGAAGAATAAAAAATATTACATACTGGAAACATTTTTCGAATCAAATGGAACAAGACTTGTATGGTCTGCAAAAAGAAATAAGGTAAGTGTGGGTAAGTGTGAACCAAATACAAGTTCAACTTTATTATAAATTTGTTACTGACTTTTTATTGATTGAAATTCTGAAGTAATATAACTATGATCCTTAGAAACTTAACGAATGTTCGTGATAATAACGTATGTTTAAATATATTTTAATATTTCTTATATCCAATGGTGCGCACTTACTCCAATAAATTAAGAACTTGAGGGAATGGTTTGAATGCAGTAGTGCAGAACTTTTTAGAGCGGCAGTCAACAGAGTCCGCATAGCCATGATGATTTCCAACCTTCGATAGAAGATGGAACTTAAAGAAGAAGAAGCACTTACTCCACCAAAATGGAACAAGAGCGTACATGGTATGTATTTTGCTCTTGTTTTGATTCATTCTTAAATAAAAATTAAGAGCATATTTTCTACTGTCTATATTAAATATTGCTTTTTTTTAGAATAAACTTTAAGGACAACTTCGAAAAAGGCAAACTTTTTTTGTGGTCAATGCAAAGGAAGCCATCAAATTTGAACAAATTTCACATGAGAACTGTGTCAGTTTTGATATTTTATTGAGAATGTTGCTACTGTAAGTAAAAGACAAATATCTGATGTTATTTGAAGCATTGGGATAAATCAAACATTGTGATGAATATGTAAGCTTTTCTGCAATTTTGAGTTTCGCTCTATTTAGAAGCTTATGGATAATATTGGGATCATAACCATTATTGAAAGCAATTTGCTTGACAGTATTAACTTTTAAATTAAAGTTATCATTAAAAAGTAGAAATTTGAGTAACCTATAAATGTAACTGTTGAAAACAGCATATCTAATCTAAACATATCTAATCATCCAACCCAACATTTTATGTTGGGTTGGATGATTAGATATGTTTCATGATAAAATGATCTGTTTGAGTAGGTTTTATGTCAAAACTCTTGTACTCTAGAGAATCTTTATTACGAGATATACTCATCTCCCAGAAGTTCAACTTGTTGTCAGATTCTGGTTCCAGTGTAAAAAAAATGTTAGGATGGAGGTTATTAAGATTATTCAAAATCTGTAAAGCATCATCTTGAGTTCCCTGTATGAGAGCTATACAATCATCAACATATCTTGACCAAAAAACTATTTTGCTGTTGTTGTTAAAAAATTTCTGTTCTAAATTGTATAAGAAAATATTAGCTAGAAACGATGATAATGGAGATACCATCGCTAAACCTGTTGGTTGTTTATATATTTTTTAATTAAATTGGAAGAAGTTCTGATCAAGACAAAATTTAAGCATAGTTAAGATGGCATCGTTATGTTGCAATTGTTTAGAAGTTTCATCGCTTGGTACAGAAGTAAACAAATTGGAAACATAAAAAAAACTAAATTAAGACTGTGTTCTATTTTAATGTTATTTAAACGTTTTATTAGATCTAAAGAGTTTGTAATGGAGAACTTAGGTTTAAAATTATTGATAGGCTGAATTGTGTTGTAAATAAACTCTGATAATATAGAAACTGGATTGTTACAAAAACTTACAACGGACCTGACGGGACAATTGTGTTTATGAATTTTAGGAAGTAGGTGTTATAGAATTAGATAAAGTTAACTTTCTGTTGTTATATTTAGTAATATTATCATTTTGCAATTGTACAACAATTTAATTGATTCTAGCAAATCCTTTTGTTATTTAAAATAATGGTGATTTCTATGAAAATTACGTTTGTACTTACATTGTTGTTGTTGAAGTAAGCTAATGAAAGAGTTTTTCAAATATTGTTTAATTTCAGCATTGTTTGTCATACCTTCTATTAGAGTATCCAGCCCCACTGCAAAGACTCCTAGCACTGAGTCAGTTATTCCAAAATATTTAATAAATACTAAGTTAACATTAAAAAATAACATTAAGCAAAACTTTACAATCAGAAAGAAACATAACGTAAATTAATATCGCGTATATATATATATATATATATATATATATATATATATATAAAAATATATATATATATATATATATATATATATATATAAGAGTAAGAAAAAAGAAGTACTTGTGACTCGTTTGGAAAAAATATAACACTGTTTTTGATGGGTTGGAGTCAATAAAAGGGCTATTTGTTGACTATTTTTTACTCGAGCTTTCAATTGTGATTACAATTTTTATCAAGAGCTTCTAAAAAATACAAAATGTCTTACAAAGTTGAACTAGAAATAAAAAATTTTTTGTTAACTCACCAAATAAAATTAGTTTTTTATATAAAACTACAGCTTACATAATAAATACAAAAAATATTAATAAAAAAATGCCTTATTCTAATAAATGTTTCTCTGAAAAATTTAGATGAAGTTTCTTAAGAAAAAAAAAATTGAATTTATAAACAAAAATAGAATAGCTACAACCAGCCTAAAATGACATAAATACTAACTTAAAAATTTTTATTTTTTACATATTGTCAAAAACAAAATTTTGTTTAAAAAATTCTTCTTTGTTAAGTAACAAAAAAGAAGAAGATTTATTCACCATTGATAGATGCCCGAAAAAATGTAACAAATACATGGAAAATTCAAAATGTGATATTTTACTGACTGCATAAATTAAATAGAAATTATATAATTATAAATTTTGCTTAAATTTTGAATTTCTGACCTTTTGTTTAAATTATTATCACTTTTGCTAATACAAACCATTTCCAAAAAAGTTCTTTTAAATTTATTACTTTCATTACATAAAATTTTAATATTATCAAAATCCATAATATGGTCTTTGTCTATTACATGCTCTGCCAAGAGCATCAATGTTGAATAAATCTTCTTCTTTTTTGTTACTTAACAAAGAAGAATTTTTTAAACAAAATTTTGTTTTTGACAATATATATATATATATATATATTATTATATATATATATATATATATATATATATATATATATATATATATATATATATAAACAGAGTGGCCCAAAAGTCTGGAAACGGCTTATTATCTCGTAAATTACTAGACAAAATTTGAGATACGCTTATTTTGGGATACGGAGATTTCATATTTGGTATTTGCAATGATGTCAGATTTTCAATTTCTCTTATATTACTAGTAACTTTGGTTTTTCAAATGCATTACCCTGTATATTCAGTCATTATTGGAATCTCCTATTAAATACGAGTTCAATTATATGTAACACTTATGATTTTATGTAGTCTGGAAGGTCTAAATACATAAAACAGAAGTCTGACAACGCCTAAATTGTTTCAATACATTTTTTAATACTAACTGTTTTCAAATACATTAAAACGTAAAAATTGATAGTTTAGAATATTTTTTAACATAATAGTTACGATATTAAGTTTTCAAAATGTGCTCCATTTGTAAGTTGACAGTACTCTAATCGATGGTAGAATGCGTCTACCACATTTCTCCATGATTGTCTAGAAATTATTCGAGATTCATCGATAATTCATTGCCTTAGCTATGCAAGACTTGCTGGTTAAGTTTTGTAAACTGAATTTTTCAACTATCTCTAATAAAAATAATCTTTATGATTCAGATCGGGTGAACGTGGAGGCCATTCAGTTCTACCTTGTCTACCAATTTATCGTCCGGGAAATATCTCATCTAAATAACGCTGAACATTTCCACCAACTATATGACGTTAAATTTCTTTCGATAAAAAATGGCCCAATTAAATAAGTACCTACTATAAATGACCATACATTTAATTTTTGTGGTCTTTGAGTATGGTTTTCACGCATTCAGTGTAAATTTCACACGAGTTCAGCTATTCAATACGAGTTCAACCATATGCTCACTTGATTTTATGTAGTCTGAAAGATCTTAAATACATAAAACAGTGCAAAATAATATGTAGATTTTAATAAATTTAAATATTTAAATGGAGAATGCTGTGATTTTGACATTTGTTCACTATTTAAATTATGAACTAAAATTGACAGTAGTTGTGGTTCAAAAAGCTCTGCAATTTAAATTGCTTCTCTAAAATGCCGTTCTCTAAACCGTTCTCCTATTCATAATACGACGGTACAAAAAACTGTAAGGCGATTTGAGGAATCTGGAGAAGTAAAAGATAGATACCGATCAGGTTGATCGAAACGAGTTATCAATGACAACAAAACTTCAGATATAAGCAAAGTTTTGTTGAAGATCCACATACATTCCCAGGCAGGGTTGCACAAGTACATGATGTAGGTCATTCTTCAGTCTTACGTTTATTACGTAAAAATAAATTTAAATCATACAATATTAACTTATTGCAAGAATTAAGTGAAGATAACTTTGGTCGTAAATTAGAGTTTACTGAGGTAATGATGGATAAAATTGAAAATTATTAAAATTTCGTTAACAGAATATGTTTTTTCGATGAGGCAACTTTTACACTGTGTGGAAGTGTAAATCGACACAATTTAAGCTACTGGTGTGACGTAAATTCACACTGAAAACTGAATGCGTGAAAACCATACTCAAAGACCACAAAAATTAAATGTATGGTCAGATATAGTAGTTACTTATTCAATTGGGTCATTTTTTGTCGAAAGAAATTTAACGTCAGATAGTTGGTGTAAATGTTCGGCGTTATTTAGATGAGATGTTCCTCGGACGATAAATTGGTAGACAAGGTAGAATTGAATGCCTCCACGTTCACCCGATCTCAATCATATAGATAATTTTTATTCGAGATACTTGAAAAATTCAGTTTACAAAACTTAACCAGCAAGTCTTGCATAGCTAAGGCAATGAATTATCGATGAATCTCGAATAATTTCTAGACAATCATGGAGAAATGTGGTAGACGCCTTCTACCATCGACTAGGGTGCTGTCAACTCACAAATTGAGCACATTTTGAACAATTAATAACGTAACTACTATGTTAAAAAATGTTCCAAACTATCAATTGTTACGTTTTAATGTATTTGAAAATGGTTAGTATTAAAAAATCTATTGAAACAATTTAGGCGTTGCCAGACTTCGGTTTTATGTATTTATGACCTTCTAGATTACATAAAATCAAGTGTTAAAATCAAAATAAGTGTTACGTATGGTTGAACTCGTATTGAATAGGAGATTCCAATAATGACTGAATATACAGGGTGATGTATTTGAAAAACCAAAGTTACTAATAATATAAGAAAAACAACAAATCTGGCAACATTGTAAATATCAAATATGGAATCTCCGTGTCCCAAAATAGGTGTACCTCAAATTTTGTACAATTATGATTAGCATTTTACGAGATAATTAGCCGTTTCCAGACTTTTGGGCCACTCTGTATATATATATATATAAATATATATATATATATATATATATATATATATATATATATATTATATATATATAATAAACAATATTGTGCATCCAAACTAATGATCTCGCTTCCTATATAAATTATAGCAGGATTAACAATTTATGTGAAACATCAGCATTTTCCGGATAGAATAAACAATAAATAATATACATATATTTAAACCTACCGCAGTCTTATGAATTATTGCTGATTTGTATTTGTATATCCTGTAACGTATATGTAGGTGGCCACTGTTAAATTGGATAGTGTTGACAGTTTTAATTGTATATACTTCGTAGAGGTATAGAGCATCAGATTGTTTTGTTTATTTCGCTTTGTTTGAAAACCAATTTCAAAATAACACTGCTATTTTGAATATTATATTTTTAGAAATTAACCACAAGGATAATTAAAAATTTTGTTATTATTAATAATAATTTTAATTTTAATTAAATATTTAAGTTTATTTACTTTATTTTAATTAATTTTAATTCGGTATTTAATTTTATTTTAATAATAATAATAATTTTTATCCAGAATAATATTCATCATCATTGGTGCTACAGCCCTATAATAGAGCCTCGACCTTCCCAAGTCTATTACGCCAGTCAGTTCTATAAATTGCCAACTTTTGCCAGTTTGCTGCACCAGAATAATATTAGAAATATTTAATTTGACGTTTCAACCTCCAAATTTAAAAATTATTTTCCAAATACAATAATTGTATTATTTTGGAAAAGTTCGTTATTTTGTTTATTTTTAACAAGGTACTGGATCAAAAAAGGATAAAAGTATCTAAAGAGAACTGAAATGCCCTTGAATGTGATAAACCTAAATATAATTTCCTAGGTCGGCCCTCGATTTGTCCACGAACAGGTACTAGAAGAATAGATATTCCTACCCTTAATTTCTACCGATGCTAATTACGGTACTTTAATAACACCACTCGATTAGTCCCAGAGCAGAGAATAATAATTTCTGGGAAAACCAACTCAAGCTTAAGAAAGTTGCATTTCGTGATAGCTACTTGCAAACAAACTCCTGTAAAGCTAAAATTTATACTGTAGTCCACGAAATCTTGATTATGGGAAGTAAACTAGAACATACTCATGAAAAAAAAATTAAAAAACTAACTAGGCAGATAGTAAGTATTAGTTAAACATAAACCAACCGATGACATTTGTGAGAAGCACAATACATTATGTTTTAAGAGAATATCCTGCTCAGTTAAGTACTTTAATAGTCAAAGATATTATATTCGTAACAATATTTATAAGAACAGGAGAAAAGCTACCGGTTTTACTAAAAAGTAGAACAGATGCTATTGCGTCTGTAAAAACAATAACTAGCGAGCAAAGAAGAGATGAAAACGTTGACCGATAATATTAAAAAATTAACATATTTACGTGTCTAACAAATGGTTTCCTCCTTTGCAAAAGTAGCAAATTATAATATATCGACTGTAAATACAACTACTGTCCAGATCAGTTCTTGCAGTTGTTTACACTGTATATATTTAAAAATGGATATTATATTCTACTTGCTTTTTGTTTACTACCAAAAATAAGAAGGAATGTTATTTTAAAATTTTTGTTTCAAAATTTTGCAAATGAAATGCTTAAGTTTGAGAAAGTTTTGGCACAAGCATGGTTCCGCAAAATTCAAAATCTATTTCCTAATTACAGGAACGAAAACACGAAAAAATTGGAAAATTACAACGATATAATATATTTGGTTTGCCATTATCTATCTACAATTGTTTTTGAGTATTCGGTGAACTATTTTACTTCCGAAGATGCCGTATTTCCGCCCTGTTTATATGCTGAACTGAAGGCAATAATTTCGTATAGAAAGGAGCACAAATAAATCTGAATCTTTCCATGCCATATTTAATGTCAGAGTCTGTTCTAATTTTAAAAGTAAATTTAGACTTATCGTCATACAGCCAAACACAAAAAGAATAAGACAGTATCCATCATTATAATAATTTACCCAAATGCTCCATCAAAATAAAAGATTACATCGATATTAGGAGAACAGAAACACACTCTTCTTGCCTAGGGACCTATCAAGGCATTGATTTATATAAGACACAAAAAAAGTACGGTCAGGGAGAGGAGTAAGTTATACAAATATTATCAAACAAAGATAACAAGATTAACTAAATAATTTTTATAGAATTATAATGATAATTTGTTGTTTTTTAAAAAAATAATTGAAGAGTTGTTGATTAACATCTACAGAGCCAAGTGATAGTAAATATAGTATGTTCCAAGGAGCTGCTATTTTATATTTTAATAAATCATTTATAAGTTTGGTTGAGTAGACTATATTTTTATAGCAACCAAAAAATATTTGATCTAAATCACATTCCTCTCCACAAAGCTCAAATTTATCATCTTATACCTATATTTTAAATAAGTGTTTTAGATAACATGCGTGCCCGAAACGCATTATAATAATGGAAGTTATGTTCCTCCTGGAAGCTCTACAAGACTTGTACTAAGGAAATTTGGGAACATCTGGCTGAATTAACGATTCTAGTATCTATTTTGATTCACAAAAGAGTATTCCTTCCACTGGTAGCTCCACTCTCGAAGCAATGTTGACTTGCAATAAATAATATTATTGTAAAGCGTTACTTTATGTAGAATACCAGTATCGGTTGAAATGATTTCTTTGGCTAATAAGTCGATATATTTCTTATGTTCAGATCCTGCATGTCCTTTAATTCAGATAAAATGTACATTGATTCGTTTTGTTAAAAGAGTTTGATTAATATGTTTAATTTTATAAATGTATATGCAGTCTTGTAAGTTTGGTGGTCCATATTTAACAATAGATTTTAACATTGCTAACTAGTCAGACAAAATTATAATATGGGCAAAATCAACTTCAGCTCCATATAATAAAGCTTCATATATTGCAATAGCCTTTGCTGTATAAATCGAATTCTTCGGGTTCAGTTTGGATTTCTGTTTTATTTGTCCCAATGGTATAAAATAGCGCATTCGGTGCCATCTGTAGATTTATCCATCTGTAGACTTATCTGTATATAGAGCTATTGCCTCTTTGTAATTGCTCGTTATAGATTAGTATCAGTGAGTATACTTTCATTTAATATTTTTTGGACAAAAAAAATTCGTAATATTGTTCTGAAGCTATTTTCTTGTGGCATTGTAAATTAATTACTATTAAACTGGGAATAAGCCACAATTAAAGATAAAAATACGTTTATTGACGTTTCTTTTTTTTTATCTTTAATTGGGGCTTATTCCCAGTTTAATAGTAATTAAAAAAAATTTGTCTTATACTAAAGGAGGTTTCAAGGCTTACAAATATAGAGCTTGGATCCCATGGCTCCTAAACATATTTGTAAGGTTGGGTTCTGTAAAACGTTGATTTTGTTTAGTAGTGCATTACTTACTGATACATATAAAACACTTCCGTAATCCAAAATAGATCGTATGTAAGCTTTGTAAAATAATAAACTTACTTTAATATCCGATACCACCAAGTTTTATTAATTGATTTAAGAAAGTTTATTCCCTAATTGTATGTATGTCATCAATATGTACCTTTCAGGTCAATTTCTGGTCTAGTATCATTCCCAGATATTTAATTGTGTTATTAAAGGAAAATCGGTGCCCACCTAAATTGATTGTACTGGTATTAGGAAAGCTATGCCTGGTAAATAAACAAACTTGAGATTTACTGCAAGATAATTCAAAACCATTTTCAATAAACCATTTTTGATGGAATCTATACACTTTATTCAGGCTTTCAATGGATTACTGATATTTTTTGTGTTCTATATACAAACAGAAATCGTTAGCATATTGTACAATATTAAATGCAATAGTCGTAATAGTGATGTTGTGTATATCTGCTTTTTCTTATTTAGGTACCGTCCCCTCTAATGAGGTTGGTAATAATCACAGCTATTTTTACTTTTAAGATTACAGCTCTGAACAAGTCGATGGAACTGCAATTATACCACTTTCTTATTATTTATGATTTCCATTTTCTTTGTCATCTTTTTGAGGACCTCAACACTTGTTATTCGGTCTACCCAACTTATTTTTAATATTCTTCGGTATGTCTACATCTCGAATGCTTCAAGTCAATTGATAACATTTTCCTTTAAGGTCCAGGCCTCCACCCCATACAGCAGCACCGAAAATACATAGGAACGTAATATTCTTATTTTGAGTTGCAAACTAAGGTTTCTACTGCATAATACTATTCTTATCTTATTAATTGTTGCTCTAGTTTGTCTATTTCTGATTATTTCTTCTGTTTTCGTTATTTTCATTAATAATTGTATCAAGATATCTGTATTTTATTACTTTTTCTATTGGAACCCCTATTTTGTTTAAAATGTCTAGTTGTTGTGTTTTGGAAATTGTCATAAATTTTGTTTTTTTAGCATAAAGCGTTAGTCGGCTTTACTCACTAGCATTTACTACATTATCTAGGAGTGTCCGTAGATGTCGTATATTCTCTGCAATTAGTATAGTATCATCGGCATTTCTGATATTGTTGATGGGTCTGCCGTTAACTTTTATTCCAGTTGTTATATTTTCGAGTGACTTTTTAATTATTTCTTCCGAATATAGATTGAACAATGAGGGGGAGAGTATGCAACCTTGTCTTACCTCCTTTTTATCTCTACTTCCTCCGAAAGTTCTTTGCCTACTCTGACTTTTGCTGGTTGATTAAAGTAGAGATGAGTTATTATTCTTAAGTCTTTTTTGTAAATGTGTTTATCTTTAAGTAACTGTATAAGACGGTTGTGTCGCACCTTATTGAAACCCTTCTTGTAATTAATAAAAGAAACATAGAGTAGTTGGTTTACATTCATACCTTTTTGCATAAGGACGTTAAATCCAAATAATGCCTCTCGTTTACCCATGACATTCCTAAATCCAAATTGGGTTTCAGTGGTGTCTTGTTCCACTTTTCTGAAAATTCTTAAATGGATAATCCTTAAGAATATTTTTAGTGTGTGACTCATTAGACTAATTATACGTTAATAATTACAATCCCTTACGTTAGTTTTTTTTTTTAATGTAATAAATGTTGATTTGAGCCAATCTCTCGAAATAATACGTGTAATATATGTAATATTATATCTTCTTCTTCTTCTTCAAGTGCCCTGTCCGTTGCGAACGTTTTCTGTTAACATAGCAATTCTGATCTTGTTTGCGGCGTTTCTGAATAGTTCTACCGATGTGAGCCCAAACCACTTCCTCAGATTTTGGAGCCACGAGTGTCTTCTCCTGCCTGGCCCTCGCTTACTGTCTATAGTACTATACAAGTCTACGAATACATTGATCTAATCTTTTGATATTAATTTAATTATTTCATTTTCGTTTTATTGGATTTTGCCATATTTATTGCATGTATTATTTCAACCTTAGTTATATTTGGACCTATATCATATTCCTCGCAATCATTCATGCTATCTTGTTCCTGTCGTCCTTAAACAATTCTTTGACGTATTCTCTCCATCTGTTTAATTTGCCTATGATAGATATTCTCCTAGATATTTGCCTAGATATTATTTTACCATTCGTATCAACCAGGGTGTTACTATTGTTGGCCTGTCTTATACCTGCTAATTGTTAAATTTTTTTGTTCTATTCAAAACTATCATGATTTCACTGGAGTTCTTCTATCTCTAAACATTTAGCATTGTACCACTTCTCTTTGGCTGCCCGTATTTTTATCCTGATCTCCTTTTGTGTGGCTTTGTATCCGTTTACATTTTTGTTTTTATATGATCTTCTTTTGTCCATTAGTTGCCGGATCTCATCTGTCATCCATAAAGTCTGAGCTTCATAGATTTTGTGACTATTCAGCGTATCTTTAATTGGCATCAATAATGTGTTCTTAAATATTTCCCATTTTTCGTTGGGATCTCTATTATCAATGATTATTGTTTTGCTTAACTCTTCGTTAATTTTCAACGTTAGTTCTCCTTTTATATTCGGGTGTTTTAGCAGAGTGCTTATTTGTTGTGTCTTTTTTTGATTTTTTTTTTCTTTAAGTGGATTTCGAATTTTACGATTACTGGATTGTGGTCTGATGACACATCTGTTCCTGGATATGTCTTTGCCGATTTGATAGACTTATGGTGTCTCTTATTGATAAGGATATTATCTATCTCCTCCGTTCCTTATTCCTAGTCTGAATTCACCAATAATGACTTGGAATTTACCTTTTCCTAATTTGGCCTTAAAATCCCCCATTGTTATTGTTATATCGCTATTTTAATGTTTTTGTTGAACTCCTCTATTTTATTTTCATCTTTGCCTGCAGTGTTGGTGTACAGCTATATGATATTAAGAGTTCTATGCGCTGTGATCATTAGCACTCTATCCGATGTAGGAACAAGTTACAGCCAGATAAAAACTGCGATCAACCACTATCGCGACACCATTATAGTGGTGAATATCTTTATTTCCTGAGTAGTATATTTTGGCATCATCGACATCAATTTCGCTAGATCTAGGCAATCTGGACTCGCGTAGTCCCATTATATTGACTATAAGTCGCCTCATCTCATGTATTATATTGTGGATATAGAGTTCACATTCCAGGTACCTATCTGCAGTTCGTTTATATTTTTGTGCTTGACGCGGGGTTTTCGCAAGTTGGCGACCTGTGAGGCCCTGCGGTCTAACTGAGAATTGCCTCCCCTGCTGGATCTTTTATAACAAATAAGACCAGAAAAAGAAGAATCGCTCAAGTTTTTGGCTTACAAATATAAACAGTAATTTTACGTAACAAGTTCCGAAAGTGATATTTTACGAAACGAGTAGGAAGTTTCCAGGGCGAGACGTAGGCGAGTCCTGGAATCCTGCAAGTCTCATAAATTTACTTTTGGATCGTGTTACGTAGAATATTTTTTCTGCAAGCGTTTTGTATGTGTAAAAAGTATATATGGATAAACTTTACTTATGAACTTTTATTAAACACAAACAACAAAGTTGATATTATTGTCAAAGCCGTTATCTAGCTCCACAAAATCGTCCCGAAAGTAAAAAAAATAGTCTCGAAAGTAAAGTCCGTCCCAAACCCTTCCTACAGTGCTTCATATTTTTATTTTTATGCACAACAGGCCGTTAAGGCCTATGGCATTTTTTTTTTTTAATATAATCCTAATATTAACTTATTACAATTATTTTAAACAAAACCTTAACCTAAATATGTATATACAATATTCTTTACTACTCTGAAGGATCTGGTGGACAATATTTCTCCATTCGCTTCTATTGTGTGATTTTCTTCTCTAGTCTCTCATCTTCACGTGTTTAAGATCTTCCTCCACTTTATTAATCCACCTCATTCTGGGTCTACCTCTTCTTTTGGAGCCGATTAGTTTTCTGGTTATTACTAGTTTAGGCATTCTGTTTGCTGCCATTCTTTCTAGATGTACCAACCATCTGATTCTCTGTGACTTGACGAACTTGTTAATGGTAGGTTCTTTGTATAATGCCATTAATTCATTGTTGGTTCTTCTCATTCAACCATCTTCTGTCTTCCGTCCTTCGAATATGCGTCTCAATATTTTCCTTTCCCATCTTTCCAGAGTATCCTCTTCCTTCTTATTTAATGTCTATATCTCACCGGCATATGTTACTGTGGGTCGAATTACTGTTTTATATATTCTGAGTTTTCCTTGTCTAGAAACGTATTTTGAGTTCAGTAAGGCTCTTAAAATACCCAATTTTTTATTCACTTTTGCTATTCTGGTTTCGAGCTCCAATTTCTCTTTTTTATTTTTATCTAAAACTACACCCAGGTATTCAAATTTGTCCACCCTTTTAAAACTAGAGCTTTTACCACTTACAGACCTCAAACTTATGTCTTCTTTTTTCCCTTCTGTCTCTCCCATGATCATATATTTTGTCTTCATTTAGTTCCAATACGACTTTCTGTACTTCTTCGATAATTTTCTTCACAACTCTTCTTAATTCTTTTAGAACAAGTTTCTAATACTAAGTTGAATAATGGAGTGGATAAAGGATCTTCCTGTCTCAAGCCTTTTACAACCGTAAATTGATCTGATATGTGACCCTGCCAAGAAACTTCACACGTATAGTTATTTAGTGTCATTTTAACTAGCCGTATCAGTTTCTTTGGTATACCCAAATGTTTCATTGCTCGATACGTTTTGACTCTAGAATCTATCATATGCTTGTCTAAAATCCACAAACAAAAACATGCAGGGGAACTTTACCTTCATAACAAGTTGTTTGTATCTCCTTTAATAAGAAGATTTGTTCTAAAGTAGATCTCTCCTTTCTAAAACTGGTCTGATACTCATGTAAGATTCTTTCCCTGTAGCAATTCAGTTTATTTCTAAATATTCTTGCCAAGATTTTGTATACCGTGTCTAGTAAGGCTATACCTCTATAAATGTCACACTTCAGTTTGCTTCTTTTTTTATGCAGAGGGCATATGTGGGCCTCATACCACTCCGATAGCATTATTTCCTTTTCCCATACTTGCACTAGTAGCTGATATTATGATGTTCTTAATATCTTTGGTTTTCTGTAAATGAGGCCTCAATAGGTTGGAATAAGCAGGTATAGTAACTTATGTTAGTATGTGTTAGTTAATTTTGGAAATGTTTTATCTGAGTTTGATAATATTTCAAATCTGTTATTTTAAATAAGACCAGAAAAAGTAAAATCGCTCAAATTTTTGGCCTCCAAATATGAATAGTAATTTACGTAACAAGTTCCGAAAGTGATATTTTACGAGACGAGTAGGAAGTTTCCAGGGCGAGCCGTAGGCGAGTCCTGGAATTCTGCAAGTCTCGTAAAATTACTTTTGGATCGTGTTACGTAGAATATTTTTTCTGCAGCCGTTTTGTATGTGTTAAAAGAATATATGGATAAACGTTACTTATGAACTTTTATTAAACACTTAAAGTTACTCCCGTAAACTAAACATTAGAACAATCTACTTATAAATAATAATAATAACTAAAATAATAATAAATAAATAATTATTGAAATTGAAAAACAAAAAACTGAGCGATAACACACGAATTTCAAACAACAAGCGTTGTCATAATAAAATACAAAGTTGATATTACTGTCAAAGCCGTTATCTAGCTACCCAAAATCGTCCCGAAAGTAAAGTCCGTCCCAAACCCTTCTTTCAGTGCGTCATAGTTGATCGATCGAATTAATATCGATAATAGTTAATCGATAATTGGTTGAAGTTCAGAATACGCTAAATAAAAAATATCCAATCAATGATGCGGGTAAAAATATAATTTGACTCAGATGGTCTTGATCGTGACGTACTTTCACAATATCAACTGATAAAATGATAATTGTCATTCCAAATTAGTACTCTCAGACATTTTGCAGTAAAAATTTAATTTTGTATTTATTGTGATAAAAATAGTTTAATATTGTTCTGAAGCTATTTTCTTATGGTATTTTAAAGTAATTAATATATAAATGGGAATAAGCCACAATTAACGGTTAATGTTAGTTTAAACGACGTTTCAATTTCCACTTCGGAAATCGTTCTCAAGATACAAACATTAGTAAATTAAACAATTTTTTTTTGTTTAAAAAAACAAAATTTTTTTGTCGCTATTGTCGCGATGTAACTAGTTCCACAGAAATAACTTAAAAACAAGCCATTGTCTAAAATGTATACTTTTCAAGTTATACCTTTTTTGGTGTCTATATATTAGAGAGATGATTCACCCTATATATCCATTTTCTAAGGTCACACATAATTTAATATTTTAATCCTAATCTATCTAGTAGGTGACTAAATTCGTGATATTGCACATGAAACGAGTGAAGTGTTTTAGTATATTACCATTTATGAATTCTTTTTAAATGAGCTTCCTTGATGTATTCCGTCTTATATTAAATAAACTACTTAGGTAAATACGAATATAAAATGCAAGACGTGGTACAGTGCTCTGTCTGGTATAATAAAGCTCTAACTATGTTCTTTTCTGGAATAAGTGGTTGAGTGAATAAGAACCTAGAATGCATTAAGATACCCCAGAATAAGGTCTCCTAGAATGGGATCGTTCATCAGGGTTTATGTGGGAAGTAAGAAAATCTCCCGAGGTTGGAGTGCATGAATATATTTTATTTGTCTTTGAAAATTAGCTTCAGACTGGGGATGATGAAGCTGCCGCTAAGGGTTTCTCTTTCGATTGATGAATGTAGCTGAAGTATGCTGAGTTATTTAGAATTCTCTATGGATCATAAGGAAATTTACAATTTTACATTTTAATATGGTTTCTGCTTTATGACAAGTATATAGGGAGCAACTTAAGAGGCATACTTAAATGGTATATTTATTGTATATGTAATTGGATAATAAATAAAAGTAAATATCTGTTTTTGAAACTGGATTTATTGTTATCCAAAATATTTTATAAAAGGTTACAATAAATACAGCTTTAAGTGAGCATAACCTAATCTTTAAACCACTTTTTGGTTCCACTATATTACATACACTGATTTATATAAATTAAGCATAATATATTACAACTTATATTTTCGACTTAAGGCTCACCCTCGAAAATCCTAACGGTAAATTTCAGTTTGCTATCTCTATTTCAAAAATTTTTTTCTTTACGAAAACAAAATCTGTTTATGAAGTAATATTCTAAATATCCTTCTCAAGCCCAGGTCAAAAATGCGTTCATCTTTTACTCGAGCCGATTATACACCGGGACAACCCCTGCAGTGACAGGTTTTGGCTTACAATAAAACCATAAATCTCTTTAGTGTTGTTTTGAGTAAATATAATAATAGATCAAAGTAATATAACCTATTCATAAATTTACAATGTAACAAATGTACATACATAATTTATTTGTTATTTTTTAAGGAAAAATTGGCTGTCTGAATTTTAACGTAGATTAAAATTTACGGAAAATAAAAATTATAAAAAAAGATTATTATATATCATAAAAATTTGATTAGTATCACGATCATTAAAATTGATAAAATGAAACGATATAAATATAGAATTATGTCTAATGTTTCTTCAGAAGGTGTTTCAAATAAAAATTATAATAAAAATCATATCTGATTAGTATCACGATCATTAAAATTGATAAAATGAAACTATATAAATATAGAATTATGTCTAATGTTTCTTCAGAAGGTGTTTCAAATAAAAATTATAATAAAAATCTTGAAATTTTTTTAGCATATTTTCCCACAGTTCCATATATTTATCAATCTTTTCGAATAAAATATTTTTTGGGGTCCATACGGCAAACTAACAGTATTCCTCCAATTTTGATTTTTGATATTGAATTTGATATGTTGTGGTTTATTACAGCAAAATCTAATAAAATATATCATGACACAAGAAATAGTTTCAGAATAAGTTTGATGTGTTGTTTATTATCATTCAGTAAGAGACTACTTTACTTCTTACAATGCTAATCTAACAATTATTATTGTCAAATGAAAGAAATAAGATAATTTACTTGTGTGCTTGTGGTTAGTAAACGTCGGCCCTATGCAACTAATTGTCAACAAAGAACGGATTACAAAAGTTTGGATTTATGAGATTTATGAGGAGCATTTATGAAACTTAGATGTATACTGAGTACTTATTTCAAAAATTTACAACCAAGGATTTAATTTGTTATATGTAAATATACTCCTAGATCTAGAGAAAATGGGAGTGCGACAATGGGAATTACTGACACAGGACCGACAAAACATGGAAGGCAATAGTAACCGCGGCAAAGACTTACGAAGAGTTGTAGCGCCATTGATGATGATGATGAGGATGATGATGATGATGATGGTGATGAAATATACTGTATAACTATTTATATGGATGTGAAATATGGATCATGAAGGATAATATGATGGACAATTTACGATGTACGTTGAAAAATTAAGGCAAATATCGAGCACAAATTTAATAATCGAATCTTGCCCAAGTACTTTTGCTTTCTACAGCATCATCAGGGGCATCTGAAATAAGCCAAGAAAAGTTTTTTTAAATGAAGAAAATTAATAAACTTCGATAAAAAACTCGAAGTTAATGAATGATAAAAGTTTTTTGTGATTAACATTTTAGACTTACTTCGTTAAATTTGGGCTATCCAGCAAGCGCAGATACTTGGGCAAGATTTGATTATTAAATTTGTGCTCGAAATTTGCCTTCATTTTTTAAAGTTCATTTATTCGAACATTCAACCTTATATCAATAATTTAGGATGTGACTCAGGTATATGATAAAGTATGGCAAAGACGCCATAACTATAAACTAAGACTGCATTTACCAAAACGATACTCTCAAATAATTGACTCCTGCATCTTGGAAAGATATTTCAGAATTAAACAGGAAGAAACATACACGGAATTGAAAGATATTACAGCAGGGATGCCACAAAGAAGTGTCTTTACCTTTTGTATACGTGTTATATTATTGTCCTAGAAAATATACAATTGCAACATTTACCGAAGATATTGCTATCATTACAATATGCAAAACCAGCGAGGAAACGACAAAGAAATTACACAGATGTTAAACAAATATATACTCCAGGGAAATAAGCAAAAAATAGACCATGTTCGTGACACTCAATAATCCAGGTCGCTGACAGCTTTTTTAGTTATTATAGACCTATAGGAAGAAAACCTACTTGTTTCTTGCCTTGAATTTGGAGCTGTTTTTTAATTGACAATTTAATGCAGAAAACGCGATTGTTTCTATGATTATTGATACTAGTATTAGAAAAAATAGATTTTTGGAAGAAAATTGTTTTTGCACGAATTGTTTAAACAAACTAGACTATTTATTAATTAATTAATATATAAACAAATTACTTATTTCTAATGTACGTAGAAATTACATACAAATTAAAAAAAGAATCATCAAAATCTATTGAGTAGATCCGGAGATATAGAAAATTTTATTAGTTTGAAATTGCTTGTTCGATATGGATTTGTAGGTTCTTCCTAGTCACCATTTGTACTACATTTTTAAAAATTCGTAGAGGGTCCTGTAAAGGTACAATGTTTATGCAAATTTTTTAACAAAAAATACAAATCTCATTCCTTAACATGGCATCAATGAGGTTCCTTAATTATTATAATCAAATTAACTGTGAATTATCATTTTTTCTTTGACTTGATCTACTACTTGTTGTAATTGGTCGTAAAACACTTCCCTTGTTGTTTGAGGCTTATTATTTTCTTGGCCGTATACTCCGATAATGGTTTTCCTTCTCCATTCTTATCTTTGATGTTACTATTCTTTCTGATATGTATTGACACTCTTTGATGTAATTTTGATACCTTTGGTGTATTAGTAAGGCTACACCTTCTTTGGTCCTGTTTTCTTTTGCTACTCCACTGTAGATTAGTATGTAATCACCTAATTTTGATCGACCTTTTCCTTTATTTTTTGTTTGCTGTAGAGCACAAATGTCTATTTCTTTCTCTTTCAACGCTTAGGTTATTTCTTGGTCCCTTGAGTTGAGTGATCTTGATATTCCAAGTAATTCTCATCTGGGTTTTGTAGGTCCAGAATAGAGCAGGCTAGAGCTGCTTTTAGAAGGATGTCCAAGGTGTTATGTAACAGAGACCTAAAATTGGCATTAAGGATCCGCCTACTTCGCTGCTACGTGTTCTTGGTCTTACTTTATGCTGTCGAGTCCTGGACTGTGAATAAAATCGATCTAAATCGCCTTGAGGCTTTCGAAATGTGGTGCTATAGAAGAATTTTAAAAGTTTCCTGGGTGGAGAAGATTCGTAACTCCACAATACTTGAACGTCTCAGCAAGACCACTGAGATAATAAAAAGCATCAAGCAGAGAAAGCTGGAATATTTCGGACATGTAATGAGAGGTCCCAAATATAGATTGCTACAAAATATCATGCAAGGAAAAATAGCAGGCAAACGCAGTCCAGGACGAAGAAGAACCTCATGGTTGAAGAACTTGCGAGATTGGTATGGTGTAGATACAAGCATGCTATTTAGGGTGGCAGTGAATAAAATTAAAATAGCTATTATGGTAACCAACGTTCTGAAAGGACATGGTACATGAAGAAGAAGAAGGTTTTGGATGTTTTTCGCTTGTCCTTATTTCTTGCCGTAGTCGTGTTCATATTATCAATCCGGTTCCGAGACTGTACATTGTTTCTTTAAGCAGTATTTGATTTTACGATTGGTAGGTTACTAACCAATAAATATAACTAATTAAATTTCATATTCAAATACTGCAAAATATTTGGTTATTACTCTGAGCTAATGTAAAAAAGAAAAGAAAATAATAATTCTGATTGAAATACAAAAAAAATGTACTGGATGATTGACCAAAACTCTACGCTGTTTCTATATAATAAATTATTATTATATAAGCAAATACTGAAACAATAGTATTATTATAAAAACAGTATATATATTTAGAAGGAAAATGTCACTAATCAACAGAAAATATTTCTATTCATATAAAAATTTAATAAAATTATAGGTACTTACTGCTTATTTATATAAAATTTCCTATTTTAAATACAATAAACACATTGGTTTGTCAAAAGTCGGAATAAGCCCTAATAATGTTATTCAACTTTATTTATCCTCCTCCGAGGGTTTTACCTACCTGGCGAGAATCCAGAAGCTACCGAAAAGGACAGCCTGTGCTGACGGAGAGAAAATTGCATTTAGCAGAAATTTGAAATTTTTTAAAAATAGCTGCTTTGTGTTACACTTTATGTTAAAAATAAAAACAGATTCGGAAAGTGGGTCAAATTCTGTAGTGCCCTATTTAAAAAAAAAATTACGTTTATTTTAACCAAAAATATTTGAAAAAAAAAATATCGTTTAAACAATTTATATAATTTACAACCAAATAGTGCACTAGAATCATCTCAATATATGCCATAGTTTTGGCGTTATTTGATATAAACTTTTACATTGGAATTAACCTATGCCCAGAATCGCGAGGATCGGCCTTAAAACAAGATCAATTTATTATCTCTCTGACTAAATTTAAATTCGATTAGTATTGATATATTGTCCCGTTATTCTAGAACTCTATTGAAATCGTCTAGTTCGGGCAGGTAGTCGCATTGGTGTCGTCAACATCATAAACATCTACCGCTAGTCTCGACCAGGACGGGTCTGGAAAAATACCATCGTTGTCTGGTTGTTCTCTCTCTGTTGGTTGTATTTTCTTTATAGCTGATTTTTTTGTCCTGTTTTAGGCGAGACACCTCTTCAGGACCACGAAGTGGGTCAAGTATTTGACTGAGTTATTGTTCACCAGGGTGGGGGTAACCCGTAGAGCCCTTCAAAAAGTGCCTGCGCTGGGAAGCATAAGATCCAATATCGGTGGATCCAGAGGCTTTTGATACGCGTCCACAAAATTAATCTGCTGCAGGTAGCATGGATAACATCATATGTAGACCAAACCAATGAAATTAAGATACGTATTGAAATAGCACGTACATCATTTATTAAACTTAAAAAGTTTCTTTGTTGTCGGGATATAAGGTTAGAACTACGCCTGAGAATGCTTCGATGTTACGTGTTCTCTACTCTTCTTTATGGTTTGGAAGCTTGGACACTAAAACAAGTTCATCTGAATAAGTTGGCCGCCTTTGAATTTTGGTGTTACAGAAGAATCCTACGAATATCATGAATTCAAAGAATGTCAAACATGGAAGTAACTAGAAGGATA
This sequence comes from Diabrotica balteata, assembly GCA_918026665.1. Taxonomy (NCBI): domain Eukaryota; kingdom Metazoa; phylum Arthropoda; class Insecta; order Coleoptera; family Chrysomelidae; genus Diabrotica; species Diabrotica balteata. The sequence goes on along the minus strand of OU898276.1, from coordinate 145,499,813 downwards.
GAAAATGAGGCGGAAATAATATTAACTATTAAAAAACGAAACCTCGAGTACTTGGAACATGTGATGAGAGGACAAAAATACGCAATATTACAACTTATTATGCAGGGCAAAATCCGAGGAAAGCGAAATGTTAAAAGACGAAGAATATCCTGGCTTAAGAACTTAAGGGAATGGTTTGAATGCAGTAGTGCAGAACTTTTTAGAGCAGCAGTCAACAGAGTCCGCATAGCCATGATGATTTCCAACCTTCGATAGAAGATGGAACTTAAAGAAGAAGAAGGTAGCATGTGCCTACAGGACTGTGTCAGCTGCGAATCTATGGGTGGTTATGGGCTGTGTTTTTCTAAGTGTGCTGGCAGGGAAAAAGGGCCAGGATTCATAGTCGTATGGACGAAACGTTAAAGAAAAAGGGATGAGTGCGATTATGCTGGCCGAGAGATTATTTGTTTTAATCGACCAGTAGCAGGCACATTGGAAGGCAAGATGGGATGTAGCTGAGTGGACGAAGTCACTAATCTTGAACTTACAACGCTGAATAGACTTTGGGCATCGGTAGATGGATTATTATCTGATACAAGGTCATGGCTACTTCCGTAGCTACTCTTTGAGGTATAGGGGAGCATAATCTAAGGAGTGCCTTTACTGTAGAAATTTAAATTATGTGACACACACACTTGTAATGCAAGCGTTGGGCGGATGAAAGAAAGAAGTTTGAACAAGACTGTAACTGTATAATGTTCAATTTGGTGACAGAAATGTTGGAGAAAATGATGTGTGATAAGAGGCGGTAGACACGGATCCACAAATTTGTCAAGGAGCTGACAAAAGATGTTATGCGTTAGTCAGATCTGTCATCGTGACGTGTAAAATGACAGAGAAGGAAGAGATTTTTAGTCAGCACCAACCCTATCTGAGTTGTGACGGGGCAAAATGTCAAAAGTCTACTCCTCGCGGGCATCCTGTCGCAATAGAACTTCGTAAGGGTATTAGGAACCCTACCTGCATCGCAGGTATCTGCATGCAGTGACAAGAGGCGGTGGACACGGATCAACAAATTTGTCAGGTAGCTGCTCTCTTCAAAAGATCAGGGGCAGAGGGAGCTTACAACTGAATTATAAAACGAGCAAGTAGCACTACGGTGGAGTTTAAACTGTCGAAAGAGGAAGGCATGATTAACGGCGAGGACGTAAAAGAGATAACAGCTTCCGCTAAAGAAGGATTGGGTGTGGTTTTGCCCATAAATATGTGAAAGGAAAAAATTGAATCAGATCATAGCAAAGCATCAAGAGAGATGTTATGCCTTAGTTAGAGATACCATCCCGACGCCCGAAGTGACAGAGAAGGAAGAGATTTTTAGTCAGACACTAACCGCATCGGAGTTGTGACGGGACAAAATGTCAAAGGTCTACTTTTCTCGGGCATTTCGTCGCGACACGACTTAGTTAGGGTATTAGGAGCTTAACACTACCTGCGTCACAGATGTCTGTATGTAGATTTGACTTCTTTACTTTTAAGATGTAAAACATATTATGTACTGCTAGTAAGTGTATGAGAGAATCTGGTTTAGCAGAGATCAGATGAAAGAGCATGAGCATAAAAGAGACTACAGATACGAAATCGAAAATTCGACGTAGCCAAAGACGACACGATTAAACCCGGAAACAGTATGTTAAATATGAAATTGTAAAAACTAACTACTCTCCATTAATATACACTTAAAATGATAGAAAATACGCAACAATTTGTGCCTCTGGGCTACGTAAAAACTGCAAATGTATTTAAAAGATTAACAGTCTTCCTTTAGAACACAGTAACAAATTTGCATAGACTTTTAAATTGTTATCTAGTCCTTTGAAAATGATCTTTTTGTTCATATTTTCGGCTATATTTGTGAATCTTTACTTTATTATGTCTTATTAGAATATATATTAGAAAACTTTTGTTCGGCAGATATGATTTAATTAACAATAACTGATGAAACAATTGTACCCTTTGGCATGAAATTTTGTTTTTTAATGATCATGTACGACTATTTAAAAATAACACCTTCTACGGTGTTGAAAGGCTAATAGCGATTTAAGCAACCCACCAACAATTCGAATATTCCTTATAATGTTTGCCATATATCATCTAGATTTTATAAATTTCCTACATTCCTATGAGTTTCAATATCACAGCTAATTGAAAAGAAGCAGACAATAGCAGAAGTTTCTATATAAAATCCCCTGTTGCTAAAAATATCACAAAAACCATAAATTTCGTTCGATCTCAATAAAAACTGACCACTCAGCAGGCTTTCATACAAATCGAAGATAAATAACGAAAATATATCATCGATAAACCTCACAAAAGTGCTAGCAGTCCATCATCCTAATTATGGCCGTAATATTTTATCCAATAACAACTTATATATGAGAGGATTTATTTCTTTTCGGCATGATTTCTGAGACGAATGACTTCTGAAAAGAAATAAAAAAATAATTAGCCTCTTTCTGGCGACCACAGGTTTATTACGTTCGGTATTAGGCTAATAGCCACTTTATATTTATTGACCCTAGGAGTGCTGTGATTTATTATGGCTACAGTTTTAATTATTAATTTAAGTATTAATATTTGTTTATGACTAGACTTAATTACAGGTACTCAAATTACTACAATTTTCGATTAAATCGATATAAAGGAAAAAACCAGAAGCATATAATGAAAGGCGACTTAAACGAAAAATGGGACTGGTTAAATATAAAATATAAACTTTCATTCGTAAATTGTAATTTAAAAAGTGGTTAAATAAAAGAAGTGAAACTAGGCAGGGTAAAAAATTAAAAATGAAAAAATAACACATAGTTATTTTTACAGAAGCAATTTACAAACTTAGCAAATCAAATACCTAGATATATAATGGGTTTTAGTGTAATCAAAAAAAATCTAGGGACAAGTTAAGGTATTGCTAGTACAATAAAACAACGGTGGAACATAATAATATTCAAACGGTTCCATGACATCTCGTAACGAAGCAGTTTGTAAATACACAAATGACAACAGGCAAGTCATAATGCCGTCAATACGTAACGGTGATACTTCATACCATCGAAATCAATGGTTTAGTTTATTTCAGGAAAAATGGTTGAGTGCTTAATGATTGCAATAAAACCCGACCGCAAGTACCCTATTTTAGTCAACATTAGTTGAGCAGGTAAGTATTCAGGTAAAATTGAAGCTACTGTAGAGTGTCGTTATCTTGTATGTATCATAAATTCCTGGTAATATAAAAACGATTAAAAAATCGTATAAAATTATAAAAACGATTAGAATACATTTTATTTCATAACGTTGTAAAAATTTTAACAGTAAGTTTCACTATCAATAGTTGATCTTTTAATGACCACAATAAATTTGTTGATCGTTAAGTATTTCCTGGAATAATTATACAGGTTTCCTCTATTCTGTATAATTTGTAAAAGTATATAAAACCGATAAGAAATTTTTAAATATATATTTTGTTTCATTTAGTTAAAAGTGTTACAAGTGTTATCAGTGTTATACCTATTTATATCTATAAAACAGCATTATGTGGCTTCCGTGGAAAAACATTGATGGTGCTTCTTCCAGTATTCCAGCAAAGAAAACGCATTTATCTGCTGACGCTAGAGAAATCGTAAAAACAATATATAGCTCTTTAGTTACAAGAGGACTTACTGCTAATACTGCTGCCAGTGAAATATCTGATTTAACGAAAATACCTTTAACCACAGTGAAAAGAATTACATCATTACATCAAACATGACGGTTCTACCAAATATATTGACGAAAGTCATAAGGACTTAATAAGACGAAAAATTTACACAATGTACGAAGAGCAACGGATACCTACATTAGATGCTTTAAAACAACGGCTTACTAATGATGATACACAACAAAACTGTAGCCGCATTAGTCTTTGAAGGATTTTGTCTAAAATGTGCTTCAGATATCGTACAATTAAAAAAAGGCAAGTGCTTATAGAGTCCCATCGTTTACAAAAGTGGCGTTCTAAATATACAACTTCCGTAAGAAAGTAACGTACAGAAGATCGACCAATAATTTATCTGGACGGACGAGACATTACCATGAGACGTGGACTATCATGAGAATACAACGGCAGAGCTTATTGAGCAATGGTTTAAGAATTGTCTTATACCTAACCTTCCTCAAAATAGTGTGATAGTAATGGAGAACGCAAGTTACCACAGTCGTCATACATAAGTCTCCAAGAGCAAGTAACACGAAAATTTAAATTCAAAACTACCTGTTAGAAAACGATATATATTTTAAAGAAAGTTATTTAAAAAATAAACTGTTAGAAGTGTTAAAATCATTTTCTATTAAAAAAGTATATGTTTGTGCCGCATTGGCCGAGGACGTGGGAGATACAGTGTTACGGCTTCCGCCCTACTATTGTTTATTTAAGCCCATAGAGCATATGTGGCACCAACTAAAGTCAAATGTTAGGTCACAAAATGTTTCTCCGACTTTAAGTGGTAGTGTAGTCGAATTAATAAGGAAATGTAATAATGATATATCCCCAGAAAGTTGGAAAAATTCAGTACGCCATGTAATGAACGTAGAAAATTCATATGTTACTTTGAATCACATAATTAAACCAGTTGTTATTAATCTTGAAGAGGATAGCGACAGCGAAACAGAATTAGGTCTTTAGAAATTCATAAATATATTTTGGTTATTTTGGGTATTTTTTTTTGTAAATATTAACTTGTATATATTTTTCTATATTTTTTTTTAATTCATCTATTTTTTGTACATTATGTATTCGTTTGTATGTATATACTGTAAATAGAACTATTATTACTGTACATTTTTAATAATATCCGATTAGAAAGAGCAAAAACTTTTAAACACTCCAGTTTTTTGCTGACAGTCCTAAGCATGTAAAAAGTGTGAAGGAAAGTACCTTTCTGAATTTAGATCCATATACTACAATTATTCAGGTAGAACAAAAAACTACTTTCTTCGTGTTCAAAATTGTTCAATTATCAAGAATATTCACTTGAACAACCTGAAAATACCATATCAAATAGTTTAATAAATTTTTATATTCGTGTATTACACAGCTACTAATGAAATATATTAAATAACAAATGTTCTGAAGTGCGACCCTTTGTACTTCGGTAGTTTATTGAGAGATTCTTATATACACAATAGGATCAACTCGGTAACCAATTAGCACTCAACTATTTTTCGTGAAACAAAATATACACTTTGCAACATCAACATTTAAAGACCTGCCCGGAAAATCGTTTCAAACGACAAAATGAAATTTGTCAGATAATAACAAAAAAAAATTGTTAATATTATTTACCAAATTTTGTGAATTTAATTGTTATTTATGTGTATTACTAATAAGGTAATAACTTTGAACATAAATAACACAGAACAAAAGACTAATGGGCGCCAAAAACAAAAAAGTGTACCTAGTGTTAACACAAATGTAAAGTTTTTCCGCTAATGGGTTGTACTTATAAACTATATTCCTTAGAACGTTTTTAATCTAGGAAAATATGGACATTATTATTATTTTTTTATTTTAAATTAAAGTGTCTCGACAACTATGGGTCATTGACACTGGTACAAAGTTTATAACAATATGTTTATGTTAACATAATTATACAATCTGTTTATATTCAAGTTAGGATACATTAATGAATATCTTAATATAATTACACTAAGTAGTAAAGGTAACAGTCTTTTAGGAAACGAATTATGGCACTGTACATGTTTGTACAACCGAGTAGATCACTTAAATTATTTTGAAAGTTGTAGTAGTCTCTTTGAGGTTTGTAGTGGACACATTCTAGTAATATATACTGGACTGTTAAGGACTCATTACAATGTTAACAGCGAGGGTGGTTTTCAGAAGACGTCAAATATTCATGAGTAAGACGAGTGTGATCTATTCTGAGCATGTGCCTTCTGATAATAAAATTTTCTTTTCTGCTCATTTGAGCCATGGTGATGGAGTTAACAGTTGGTGGAACTGTGCTTAGTTTTGTATTTTGCACGTTTTAGTGTGTTTGAAAAGTGCTTAGTAGGTTGTTCTTGAAACTGGCCTTTAGGTCTTCGTGAAGTTGTATGTTTTCCATATTTTCTATGGAGCAGGTAGTTTTGCAGCATAATCAGCTTTTTAATTTCCATTGATACCAACATGAGATGGTAGCCAGATGATAGTTACTGAAACAACATTTTTTGACTGCTGTTGGTTGTTGACTGTGAATGTACTGTACAATGGGATGTATAGAGTATATATTTCTGATTGAGGCGGAGACAGAATCGCTGCATATTGCTAATGACTTCTCATTTAGTTTATTGAAAATACGGAATACTGAAAAGTAAAAACCAAATTATTTCTCATTAAAGCTTACATAGTAGATAAACAAACTCAGATTAAAGTGACAGATTAATGTGCAGGTGATTCGCAATAAAATGATCTATACCGTTCTTTTAAACATTCATTAATTTCATATATATATATATATATATATATATATATATATATATATATATATATATATATATATATATAGATCCGGCGATCTATACCGTTCTCTTAAACATTTATTAATTTCATATATATATATATATATATATATATATATATATATATAAGAGTAAGAAAAAAGAAGTACTTGTGACTCGTTTGGAAAAAATATAACACTGTTTTTGATGGGTTGGAGTCAATAAAAGGGGCTATTTGTTGACTATTTTTTACTCGAGCTTTCAATTGTGATTACAATTTTTATCAAGAGCTTCTAAAAAATACAAAATGTCTTACAAAGTTGAACTAGAAATAAAAAATTTTTTGTTAACTCACCAAATAAAATTAGTTTCTTATATAAAACTACTGCTTACATAATAAATACAAAAAATATTAATAAAAAAATGCCTTATTCTAATAAATGTTTCTCTGAAAAATTTAGATGAAGTTTCTTAAGAAAAAATTGAATTTATAAACAAATATAGAATAGCTACAACCAGCCTAAAATGACATAAATACTAGCTTAAAAATTTTTATTTTTGACATATTGTCAAAAATAAAATTTTGTTTAAAAAATTCTTCTTTGTTAAGTAACAAAAAAAAAGAAGATTTATTCACCATTGATAGATGCCCGAAAAAATGTAACAAATACATGGAAAATTCAAAATGTGATATTTTACTGACTGCATAAATTAAATAGAAATTATATAATTATAAATTTTGCTTAAATTTTGAATTTCTGACCTTTTGTTTAAATTATTATCACTTTTGCTAATACAAACCATTTCCAAAAAAGTTCTTTTAAATTTATTACTTTCATTACATAAAATTTTAATATTATCAAAATCCATAATATGGTCTTTGTCTATTACATGCTCTGCCAAAGCACAAGATGGTTTCTTAATTCTACAATCACTCTTGTGAGAAATAATGCGATTTGAGAGATTTAAGAAATAGCAACAAAGAACATCAAAACTATTTCATCTTTATATTCCAAAACTAAATATCCTATAGACAAATTAGATCAAACAAATGTAGTATACAGCATTGTTTGTACTCAGTGTGAAGCTGAGTATATTGGTGAGACTGGAAGAAATCTCTCAAATCGCATTATTTCTCACAAGAGTGATTGTAGAATTAAGAAACCATCTTGTGCTTTGGCAGAGCATGTAATAGACAAAGACCATATTATGGATTTTGATAATATTAAAATTTTATGTAATGAAAGTAATAAATTTAAAAGAACTTTTTTGGAAATGGTTTGTATTAGCAAAAGTGATAATAATTTAAACAAAAGGTCAGAAATTCAAAATTTAAGCAAAATTTATAATTATATAATTTCTATTTAATTTATGCAGTCAGTAAAATATCACATTTTGAATTTTCCATGTATTTGTTACATTTTTTCGGGCATCTATCAATGGTGAATAAATCTTCTTCTTTTTTGTTACTTAACAAAGAAGAATTTTTTAAACAAAATTTTATTTTTGACAATATGTCAAAAATAAAAATTTTTAAGCTAGTATTTATGTCATTTTAGGCTGGTTGTAGCTATTCTATATTTGTTTATAAATTCAATTTTTTCTTAAGAAACTTCATCTAAATTTTTCAGAGAAACATTTATTAGAATAAGGCATTTTTTTATTAATATTTTTTGTATTTATTATGTAAGCAGTAGTTTTATATAAGAAACTAATTTTATTTGGTGAGTTAACAAAAAATTTTTTATTTCTAGTTCAACTTTGTAAGACATTTTGTATTTTTTAGAAGCTCTTGATAAAAATTGTAATCACAATTGAAAGCTCGAGTAAAAAATAGTCAACAAATAGCCCCTTTTATTGACTCCAACCCATCAAAAACAGTGTTATATATATATATATATATATATATATATATATATATATATATATATAAATAATATATAAATATATTGTTATGATTGTTTATTTTGAGTTCAAACTTAGTTTATTAAGCCAATAAAAAAAATTATAACTTATTTGTTATCAAAAGTAAAATAATCCTTATATTACCTGTGTTCGATGGATTCAAATGATTTTCTAGTTGTCTTTTATCGGGATAGAGAAGAAAAGGATAAGAATACAAATATATTATATTACAAAGATTTACGTTTCTTTATTTTATATGAACGAATAAAACAATTTATTAAATTCTGTCGTTAGCTTATCAATCAGCATACAAGAAAATAAATCAAATTATTATGATAATAAGGTTATAAAGCTACATACATTTATATTACGTGAAAAACCAATTTTACTTAAAATTTTCTTTACTTAAAAAAAACCACAAAACTTTAAACTTTTGATTAGCCTAACAAAACCTCAGTTCTTAAATTTTAATGATAATGACCATGATGTCGAAACGATCCTTCACAGATATAAAATTCAATTGTACAAACACTTACAGTTTATTTTCTTCTTGAGTTTTATGTTGGAACATACCCAGAAAAGTCCAGTCTCCTCAAATATGTGATCTCCCCTCTTTGGCACCTCGGCTCCTTCTTTACGTCTCTGCAAACCTCCTTCAGACTACACAAAAAACACCTGATTCACTTCTCCAAACTCCGCTACTTATTTATGACACCAGGACCTCCTTTTGTCAACCTGCTGCCGTAAGAATACTTTCACATATACTATATAAAATGCCCACGGTAGATACAAGGACCTCTTTTAATCCACTTGTTATCTCCTTCTTCAAACTATTCACTTATTTTCGTTACGCCGGTATCCAAACTCACGAGCCACACCCTATCTTGAGACAAAAACGACTGTTTTCTTTCGATGACCAAAATATGACTAACTTCTCCTCTCTCATGATCGACTCACCAAATTCCCATTTAAAAACTACCGTCCAATCAAAAAGCTTAAATTGTGTTTACCATAATTTTGGAAAAGCCTAATTTCGGTTTCAGAGAAAACTAACTAGCTTACTTTAAAATTGGTTTTTTTTCCAATACATCATTTATACATATTTCAAAAGATTAAAATATGGTCATTTAATACTCGACTATACAAACAATGAAAAGATTAACTTACAGCTAAAATGTCTTCTAATTCTAAACAAAGGTTTTTTGATAATTTTGTTTGAAACGGAAAAAGGTCGTTTTCGACGGAAAATTTCTATTCTTATCTGCACTAAATCTTATATTAAATTACTATATACAATTTGTTTATATTGATATCTTGAAATTTTATTTCGATGAATTTTTTTTATTTATTTTTCTTTGGTTGTAAAAGAAAAAGTATGACAATATATATATATATATATATATATATATATATATATATATATATATATAATATATATATATATATATATATATATATATATATATATATATATATATATATATATTATATATATATAATATATATATATATATATATATATATATATATATATATTATATATATATATATATATATATATATATATATATTGTAATTAAGAACAAATTATTTTTGAAATTTTTAATTTATATTCCTTATCTTTTCTAATTATACTCTAATTATTTTAAAGTGTACTTATTTTCAGCTTATTTTTTAAAACATTTCTGCTCTGACCATTTTTTATTTTTACATCCTGAAAAATGCTGACTCGGTAGTAAATGTACGGGATTCGAGTTCTTTCTTATTTACTCCTTTCATCGTAAAAAATCGAAAATAGAAAATGGAAAAGCACGCTATATCAAAATATATTCGAAATAATCCTGATTTCGATAAATGTGTTGCCGTGTTTTTATACATAGCCCTTATCGTCGTAGAATCACTGGATAGGGTGTCGGAGTCCGGAAGTGAATAAATAACTGTTAGGTTATCTGAGTTATGGTCCGTCCGATAAACTTCTGATAAATTGGACATACTCGATAAAGTCGTCCCCCGTAGTTTCGTAGTCACTAAGATGATACTTCTTGGAAGCAATAAAATGGGAAATACTACAAGAAGGAAATCCACGTCCTAGAGTTTTTGTTTCGGAAATCAATTTTAACGTCTGCTTCTACGTGGGGAGTTTCTTAAGTAACTTTCCTTAATAATAAGTTTGTTCGGAATAGCTCAATCAACTATTCCGTGTGTAGATACTAGAATCGTAAAATGGAGTAGTATTTTGGTTCAGAAGTTTTTACCAAATTATACATTTTACATGAACACCAACGGCTAATCAGTAAATAATTTATGAAAACTCTATCATAAAGGAATTTTTTTTTAAAATACCCAAACTTTAGTGATTGTCCTAGTAGTCAGTAATCAACCAGTTAAGCGTGTAAAGTGCTTTGCCAGATTCTACAAATTGTAATTTAGAAATTTCTAAATAAAAATAAATAGTTTGTTTTCTTGTCACATACTTAAGACTTACTTAAAAAAATTTTAAATTTTTAATTTCTGAAAATATATTTTTTGTTCGTTATAGTCATTAACCCACATCTGCCTAAAACCTACCTGAAAATATGTTTTAATATTTTTCTCCAAATTTACGTGATGTATCATCATCATTATTTTGGCTTTACAACCCTGTGTGGGTCCTAGCCTCCCCAAGAATTCTCTTCCAGTCGTCCCTATCCATCGCCTTCCTCCGCCAAGCCCGTATTTCCATATTTCTCATATCTTGGTCTATGTTATCTAGGAACCCTGTTCTGAGTCTTCCTCTTCTTCTTTGGCTAATGGGTCTATCAAGGAGCGTTTTTCTAGCTGGGTCGGTTTGCTCAATCCGCATTACATGGCCTACCCACCTCAGACATCCTATCTTAATGTGTTTTACGATATCTGGTTCCTGGTATATTCTATAGAGGTCAAAGTTGTATCGTCTTCCTCAGACACCATTTTCATTTACCGCTTCATAGATTCGCCTCAGTATTTTTCTTTCGAAACATCCTAATATGTTTTCATTGCTTGTTGTTAAAGTCCAGGTTTCTGAACCATATGTTAGGACTGGGCATATCATTGTTTTGTAGAGTTTTACTTTTGTATTTCTTGATATAGCTGTAGATTTAAAAAGGAGATTAAGCCCAAAATAGAATTTATTAGCCGTGCAAATTCTGCGGTTTATCTCTGCGGTAATGTTATTTTCAGTATTGACCAGCGTTCCCAGGTATACAAATTCGTTAACTGCTTCGATGACGTCGTTTTCTATAACAAGTGGCCGTCGTATTTGTGGTTGCGGACCTATTTTCATGTATTTCGTTTTATTAGTGTTTATTAATAAACTGATTTTTGTAGCCGCGTCCTTTAGTGCTACATACGCCTCTCGTGCTGCGTTTTCCGTTCTCCCAACAATATTTATATCATTAGCATATGCTAGGATTTACACAGATTTGTTATATATTAAACCGGTAGTTGTGATTTGTGACGTACGTAATACTTTTTCCAGAGCTAGATTAAATAGTATACAGGAGAGTGGGTCTTCCTGACGGAGCCCGTTATTTGTATTAAAATGTTCAGAGAATTCCCCCTGAATTCGTACCCTGCATTCACCTTTTTTAAGGGTTAATTAAGTTAGACTTACAAACTGATTTGGTACTCCCAGGTCTATCATTACTCTAAACAATTCTCTTCTATTTACAGAGTCGTAGGCTGCCTTGTAGTCTATAAATATGTGGTGCGTGTCTACACCGTATTCCAGTGTTTTCTCTAGAATTTGTCTCAGGGTTGAAATCTGATGAATTGTTGATTTACCACCTCTGAAACCAGCCTGGTATTGTACTATTATTTGCTCTGCATACGGTGCCATACGATGGCATATTATATTGGAAAATATTTTATACGCTGCATTTAGGAGTGTAATTCCTCGATAGTTAGAGCATTCCAAGATATCTCCCTTTTTGTGTATGGTGCAAAGTATTCCAATATTCCAATCACTGGGGAGGGACTTCTCTATCCATATTTCTTCTATAAGGTGCTGTAGCTCTATTATGATATCGTGGCCACCCTCTTTATATAATTAGGGTAGAAGATTATCTATTACGGGTGGTTTGTTTCTGGCTAGTTTGTTTTACGGGATGTATCAATTAACAAAAACATATTTATCGTAAAAACAATATATTTATGATAAATAAGTGAAAAAAAATTCTGTACAAAATATGGTACACCAGGCATATAAACTACTATTAAGTTACACTGTAGTATGAAACAAAACATTTAACATGTAAGCCTACCTAACATGTAACCTAAGCATTTTGAACACCTCATGTTTCCTCTATTGTGACAAAAACCACATCGAGACGAAATTTCCTGGGGAATTACTAAATGGTTTAGTCGATCATAGCGAATATCAATGTTTTCATTGGCTGATGGACGACCTCGAGAATAGGCAGTAGGTTTTTTATTTGGTTGTACAATGATGTTGCATTGCGTCTTCTAAATGATAACTGGTCCAGTTTTTCTTTATGCAAACGATGAAGTTGCCAGGCATTCTGAACAGCCATGTCAATACATTAATTGATCAATAAAAAATACCATTTTTTGCCTCGAATAGGAATGCGGTAAAGACTAATATTTTGATCACTAGCATCCACTCCGCCCATGTTTGCATTATACTCATGTATGAGATGCGGTAGTTCTACCTGAAATGATAAATATTATTAGTGTTCCAGAGGAAGATTGTCTATTTTGTTTCATACCTGGATTGTCTTCTTCTCCTTCTGTGAATACCGCTTTACAAGATGAATTGGTTGAAGTCCTGCTGAGTTTGAACAGAGCGTCGCTAAATTATTGTCATGCCATTTTACTGCAATTATATTTTGATCACCAATTTTTCTGTAATCATAAGTCACTCTCTTTTCTTTTTTTTTATAATTTTTAAATTCTGTGTGTAAAGTGCTCTAACCGTGCCAGTTGCTAAAAAGCTATTTCTGTTAGTTTTTCCATAAGCAGAATAGAGGTAAAAAGTTATCAAAAGCCAAGTGGAACTTTTTGTGGCTATTTTTTCCTTCAGATCAGAATATTCCAATACGATGCTTGCTCCGACTGCATAATAGGTATAAATTTTACTAATATTAGTTGACGGTCCTTGGTATGATTTAAACCAGTAAATATAGCCAAAACGTGATGTACCAACCCATTATTTGTAACCTTATCTGATGGGTTTTCCATGTATAAATTTTTGGCATGAATGCCTTCCAAAGTACGGAACCATTGCTTCATCTACAGAATGCGTTGCCGGTAAAGGTCCGTACTTCATAAACTCCTCATTCAAATTTACAAAGGCCTGGATTTAGCAAATTTATCTCCTGTCAGATGAAAATTTAATATAATAAATTCAAATTCATCTCTCGTAAGAGCTTCTGTCACAAGTTGATTGTTAGCATCTCTGTCACGTTGCCAAAACATTCTCCTGCGAGGAATATTTACATACCCACTTAATATGAGAGTTCCCAGAAAAGCTTTGACTTCATATTCTTGAACTTCTTGTTGGCGATTCTTCTGTGAAGTATATCGATTAGTTTCTGACGTTATAAGGTGTATGAGTTCTTCATCAAAAAAAGGGAAAACCATCAAAGAAAGGGAATCAAGGGGACTCTTAGAATCATTTTGTTCGTTTACAATGATACATTGGCCTTCCATCTGAATGTCTTGTTTTACCCAGTGGTAGATTTTTTTTTTCTAGGCCCTTTAACTGTTCTTTTTTCTTCCTGCTCTGGTAATAAAATATTATCTTAAGAATCGGTTACTAATGCATCACCGTCATTATTTTGCACATTTATTTTAGCAGAAGCTGGTTATTGCGACTCAGGTAAATTATCCATCAACATTATATCTTCATCACCAGAGTCTTTGTCTGTTAGGACATCACATGCATTTATTGGAGGCACCAAAGTAATACTATCTACATTTGCTACTAAATTTTCATCATCTTCGAACATACTAAGCGCATCCTCCAATGAAAGCCCCTAAAAATAAATAGTATGGTATTTTCCTGTTGTACAATATTTTCTTCACTAAAATCAAATGGATTAACTCTAGTTATAAAATAATAATTTATCCAATTCATAAATCGAAATTGAAATATAAATGTGTTTTCTACAAGTAAACACAAAAAGAATATTTTTTTGTATACATTATAACAAATATTTATTTATATAGCAAATTGTATTCGGAATTCGGACTTGTTATAAAAACTGTAAACTTTATTACAATATTAGCGCCAAATATTTCAAAGCCAGCAATTTACAAACACTCTATGGTTGATTACTACATATTGAAAGTATTTAGGCGGTTATCAAGAAATATGATCCTTATAGATAATCAAGTTAAACGATATTTGTGGTGTACAATTTATTGTACGTCAGACATATCTGAGTTAATTATGTCACCGGACTTTTAAAAGGACAATTATTTTTGAAAAAATTCCGTATTTGACCAAATTATCTCCCAAACTTTACTTTTGCAAGCAGTAATAAGACTAAAAATTAAATTTTTTAAAAAATATAAGAAAAAAATTTCGGCCCTATCTGGGTTAAAAGCAGTTAGTTCTAGTTTTTAATATTGTAATATTTATAATCAAATACACAATTTTAATAAATTTATTATCAATAATAAATGGTGCTACCGTAATTTAAATTAAAGTTTTATTACCCAGATAAATGTTTTATCAAATAATACATGGATTATATATGTATTGTAGTAGCCAATATTTTTAATTATATTATGTGTTAAATATTTTAACGTACGAGGGTTGAGCTTTAACTAATTTAGTAGCTTTTATTATATCGGTCTCTAAAGATGTAATAAAAGCAGTCATCTAGAAAAGGAAGTTTATTGTGTAACTCTAGGCTGAGACAAAATCGAGAACAACAAACTAGACCATAGCACAATACTTAACAACAGAGACAATATCCTCAACCTTCAGTTAATATTAAAATTAACAAATAAAAATAGTATCCAGACAGCCGAAGGAGAGAGTTCGACCGCGTACAGCAAAACTTTTACGAACTTTTTCTACTAACAAAAAAGCAGCTTTACTTCAAGTAAAACCATAAATAATTATAAGTTTTATTCTTGTTAGTAGATTAATATATAGATTAATATATTCAACCCTATTATGGGTAAAAATTGCGTATATTTGCGAAAACTCGCTAATTACTGTCAAACACGTCAACTCTCCCACTTCAAGTACTAGCAGTGCCTCGAGTAGGCTATTGGTACCTAATATTTTTCGCCAGTTGTAAGGTAAAGCTTGACTGACTAGGTGCTAGTGTATCGCGATCTCTAAAGGTCAACACGTAAATGTTATGTGTGAAGAGCATATATAGATATATATATATATATATATATATATATATATATATATATATATATATATATATATATATATATAAATATAATATATATATATATATATATATATATATATATATATATATATATATATATATATATATATATATATATATATATATATTTATATATATATATGTATATATATATATATAAAATATATATATATATATAAATATATATATAAATATATATATATATATATATAAATATATATATATATATATACATATATATATATATATATATATATATATATTATATATATATATTTATATATATTATGTATATATATATATATATATATATATATATATATATATATATATATATATATATATATATAACAAGCGAGTCTTCTACAGCTGGCGCCGCTTCTCGCATCCTAATTTCCAGCGTTTTCTGTCGAAGCCATCTTCAGTTATTAGATCTCTGGCGGATATTGCATCGTCGACATCGTCTCTCCAGGATTGTCTTGGTCTACCTCGTTTTCTTCTAGTTGGCGGAGTCCATTCTTCTATTTTTTTGGCCATCTATTTTCCGGTATTTTCTGAAGGTGTCCATGCAGGCACGCGCGCCATGGCAGTCATATAGGGCGCTGCGTCATTTGAAAATAAATCTAGCAGAAACACTATTCTGACTGCCGCTTCCATTTAAAATTCAATGCAGTTTCCATATTAAATTAATAATTTTACAACATTACTGGAAATCAGGCAAAACATAATAAATCAATGTTTATTTAAAATAACCTGCGTAACAAGTATAATAGTCAATAAAAAAGTAAAAGTAAAATAAAGTAAAAAAACATTTAGATTTAAATAGAATGTAATGCACTAATTTTTTAAATGTTTTACATAAGCATGGAAGGCCAAAAAGGAAATGATCTTCGCAGTCCGTATAGTACGTGGTAACCTTTTTACTCTGGTTTTGGGTATCTCCCCTCTAACTTTCTTTTCGTAGCATCCTCTACAATATTTTCTTACAACAGCAGCCACTTTTTCTTTTTCAATAATGTATGGTTTTTTCTACTTGTTTTTTGTAATCGGTTGCCGTGGGACATCAGCATGTCTATTAGCTTCTAAACCCCCTTTTAGTAAGTTTGCGACAACAGTCTCACGAAACTTGCTTATTGTAATGTTTGTATTAGATAGTTCTTTAAAAATTATATGCGCATTTACAATAGTTGTGTCCCATATGATTTCTATTGCGATCTTGCGATACCACTTCAGTGAACGCCGAAAGCAGAATTATAACTGCCCGTCTGGTTAGACAAATCGAACGATACTTTGCCAGCATTGTTGTCTATTTCAGCTTCTGGTTTACTTACAGGGCCCGTAAATCTTTCAATAATTTTAGAACTGTCGGTATGCTTAGTTGATAAAATCAGTACATCACGCTTATCATGCCATTTAATGATACAAATACCCCTATCATTTTCTTTAGCAAAAATATAACTCTTTTTAAGTTTTTTACTTAGAACGTCTCTAGGGCTTTCTCTGCGATTTGTCCTCAAAATTCCCAGCAAATGAGTACGGTTATCTAAAAGAAGGTTAGTCAATTAAAGACTTGTATAAAAATTATCGGTAACAATTCTACAACCTGCATTTAGAAGATTTCTTAAAATATTCATTACCACATTTGTATGAACTGAAGCTCCCCTGTCCCTCTCTTTTTCAGCGTATATCTGAAAGTTCCAACTTTAGCCTTTCTCGCAACACAGCTTGAATAGTTTCACCCCATATTTGTGTGTTTTCTGGGGTAAAATATATAGTTTTATGACGAGTCTGCCTTGAAACGGGATTATACTGTCGTCGATGCAAAATACTTCTTCCGGAGTATAAATGTCTTGATATTTTTTGATAAAGTTAATAGATAAGAAAAGATTAAGTTCGCCAATGGTCTAATTTTGTGTAAACGGTCTATTTCTTCGCAACCGTTGTTATTAGAAAAGTACCACATTCTAAGCAAAAGCTCAAAGCGATTTCGGCTCATGGAACTTGGTGCAATATCATTACGGAATAAAAATTCTTTACTCCAGTAATGTGACAATGAAGGCATTCGAACTAAGTCCATGTACCCAAGTAAGCTAATACATTTCAAGATTTTTTCCCTGTTCGTAGGTTGCCAGTCATGTAACCTTGATTTTGTGGAGACATTTATTGAAAGCACTTGTTGCGTTGCATATAAGTTTATATGCATAAAAACAGGAAACCAGTGTTACATCATCTAAAGAAATAGCTGCTGCATCATTTGAATTGAAACCGAAGGTATTATCAAATTTGAATCGTTGGTGATTCCCGATGGGTTCGTTCATTGTTGCTGATTAGTGATTTCATTGTCTAATTCATTCTGATTACTGGTTGGAAGACCCAGTAGAGAGTACTGGGTCTTCCAACAAAACATTTTCAATATCCGTCTCATAATCAGACATATGATTTTCGTGAAAAACAGCTCTAGTTTCATTTATTTGCGTAGTAGTATCTTCGTCTGATTGGTGATTGTCAACTGGGTTCGTCAATTGATGCTCATTAGTGACTTGATTGTCTTGATTGTCTATTGGGTCTTCAAACAAAACATTTTCAAAATCCGGTCTGTTACCCAGACGGATTTCAATTTTTCGCACCTTCTTTTTTGGAGTAGTATCTTCACCTGAAGTTGACGATAAATTAATATCTTCTGGACTTGAAAGTACATACAAGTCTTTCTCAGAATCCAATGTGTCCGAGTCATTACCTTCCTCGTCAGTTTCTAAAATAATTATAACTAAACCTCAATTTCAACCGCTACTAAATAACAAAAAAACTTATCATTTTCTTGTAGTTTTGCTAATCGTAATAAATATGCACCACGTGAATTTGGCAGCATTTTCAATCAATAATCTTTAAAAAAAATGTATGAAAATCATAATAAACCGCAACACAACACGTGTACTACAAAAGTGCGTAAGCTCAAGATAACTGCTGAACCTGACCTGTGACCGCTTGGCGTACGAGGCCGTGGTACGAGGCTATTATCCACTGCTGGCGCCGAAGCGGTCAGAACGGTAACTTCTGAATTTTTTTGTGGAAATTATCTTGCTTTTGTAAAATAATATTTTATTGTCTCTTTATTACAATATTCACTTTGACGTCAGAGAAAAATTTTACGAAATTCACCTTGGCTGTTAACTTGTTAATCTTGGGCACTTGTGTTACAACTCACAAGAAGCCATTAGTTACTATAATATACACTGACTCGCAAAAGTAACCGGACTAGCTCGAAAGCTCGAATAAGAAGTCTCATTCTTTTTGGCAGAGAATGGGCAGTAGTCTCGTTTTGCGATATTTGTTTCCATTCGTTTCTTATCTTATGTTATAATGCTACTGCAGATTCAAACTCGCCATAATTTTCTATAACTACCATTCCCCAATATCAAGCATATCATTTCAGAGCTTCTCCACACTCTTTGGCAATCATCAAGTCCGTCCATAGGTTTCCCTCTCTTTCTCTATCTCTCATTTCCCGATTTACGCCTTCTCTCCAACTGAGGCGAGGGCTTTTTCTTTTTCTTCTGCCATAAGATTGTCATGTTTTGTTTTGAAATTAAATCTTTGGACATTCTTTGAACATGTCTATTCCACTTTAGTTTTTGGAACATAAGATTATCACTTTAGTTGTTGATACAGAAGATGATGAATTTTGTACGCTTTATCTTCTATGTACGGTGTCAGGTGAAACTATGGTACCATCCAGACTCCTAGTCAAAGCTGTAGCAGTAACTGTCCGCTCTTTTAGCGCATAAAGTCTAAGAAAGCCATCTTCCATTACGTTTGTTGACCTTGTTTTTTCTTGTACAGGTCTTCTTAAGTAAGAACTAGTTTCTAGAAATTATTGTGAAGCATCGGATATTTTACTTCGCAGAACGCCAAGGATATCTTCGATATATCGGATGCAATGCCTGTTATTCTGAAATATAGCAACAGCTTCCACTAAATAAGAATAATTTGGGAATAAAATTTTAAACTAATTTTTGTATGAATCTTTTTTATGCATTTGAAGGATGAAGAGCTTACCCTCGTATAATAAACAAATTTTCCATCTCGAGCATCATAGAACGGTTGAATTATATTGCTATTAATCACACTCTTTGTGGCGCAATATTCGCACTCCGTACAATATATAAAATCCTAACAATATATCATACACCTGCACTAAATGGTACACGAGGTGACTGCCGGGGGCTTTACCACATAACAACGTGTCAGTTAAGCGGCATTAGGCCATAAATAATGTGCAGATGGGAATCCTAATGCATGCGATCCACTTTAATAAGTCCATTGTGCCTTAATTAATAATTCCCTATAATTGCTTTCGAGAAATAACCCTTGCTTTAAAGACCACTTTGCCTGTACGTTTGTGTAAAACGTAGTTAATAAACTTTGCATTAATGTACTTTACCACTACTTTTACAAACAGAAATTTTAGGTAATAAAAATACAGTAAAATTAGCGTAGAAGTAAGCATAATATGAATGAAACTGAATAACACAAACAAGGAAAGTGCATTCTCCATAAATAAACATAATTACATTGAAGCAGCTTTCAACAGTCTGATAAAACTGATTGTAGTTCAGTCAATGACCATATTTCCGCATAGTTTTCTGAGCCTGCACCATCTAGACCTGGAAATATCGATCAATATTTTATTAGCGAATATTTTTTATACTGCGTGCGTCATAGTAGCTGAGCGGAGGGACATAAGGAAGCGTCGATGGCCACTGCTTTAGTCGACCGCTGCGCCGTCCGGCGAATGGCGTTGAAGTGATTTAAGCTGTCAGCGGGTACGTGAAACCCACCAACGTGAACTAACACATTTTTTAATTTTCTTTACTTTAGTAATGAAAGCCAGTTCTTCTGGCGAATCTGGTAGTGCTTAAGATATTGATAATGTTGATAATTGGACGACGGAGAAGAGCTTGAACAGAATGTAAAGAGAATAGTAGCGAAGGTAATGGTAATTATTTCTTGGGGGAAAATGGTTAAAAGTACCAAACCTAAACCAAATCTAAAGAGAATAGTAGCGAAGGTAGTGGTAATTATTTCTTCGGGGAAAATGGTTAAAAGTACCAAACAGGCCCAATATACGTATCAGGTCGAAAAATATTGTAAGAGAAGGGCAAGGCGTGAGACCTATTGGACAAAATGCCAACACAGCTGTTATTGGAATACTCTATTTATTACTAATGATATTTTGCAAAAAATTGTAATTTAAAAAAAAGATAACGTCAAATATGGTAAACAAAAAGAACTTCCAGACCGTAATCAATGTCAAATACCAAAAGTCCAAAATGTAGACTCCAAACAGATCCCAGATATCACAACAGAGGAAATAAAAAGAGCTCCCTCGCAGATGAAAAACAATAAATTACCTGGAGAAGATGGGATACTCATAGAACAAATCAAAAATGAAGGGCATGCGATTCGCCTAGGCCGAGATAATCGGCCTGACAACTGAAATACAAAAAAAGGTAGGTTTTACATGGGTTGCCTTGGTAAATTTAATAACATTTCAAAGTCTTATTTTGAAAAAAAAAATTTTTAACTAATGTTTTACCGGTCCTTACATATTGTGTAGAAACCCTAACACTGACAAAAGAAACAATAAATAAAATTAGAGTTACATAACAAGCTATGGAATGATAAATGTTTTACTAAGGTATTACCAGTAGAGGTAAAGTACCAAACCTAATAAAAAGAAGAACATTAGTGAAGGTTGCAGTTAAAAAATGAGCATGGCTAAATGAGCTTGGGCCGGATATGTTGTCAGACTGACGGATCAAAGAAGAACTAGAAATATTCTTGAATTACGATCAAGAGGCTTATAGAAACAAAGAACAACCACCGACTGGATGGACGCATTACATAAAGCGAACCATTATAAATTGGATGCAAGAAGCTTAAGATAGAGATCGGTGGAAAATTTTGGTCGGTGGATGATGACTTTGAAAAGATTTTAACCCTTTCGCTCATGATTTTTTTAAACTCAGCCTAAAAATTTGAAATTTTGAATATTGGTTACTTGAATTTATTTAAGATTTATGGAGTTTATTCCAAGTCAAAAAGTATTTCCATTTTTGAAAAATTGCATGTCCACACATGAGGACATTGTGAGATAACGGGGTAAAACGACTGTGGGTTAGAGAAAAAATAAATAATGAGAACAATGATAATATTTATTCAATGCACATTATACATGATTTATATACTGTGGTACGCCACAAAACAATTGTTAATATTGGTCAAACATAAATGAACTTTGCATTTGAGGCAAGATATACGAGATTTTCCCTTGCATCCGGGTTTCTTGCAACACGAAGCATTTTTCAACTTATCAACAGAAGGTAAATGCTCTACATTGTCCAATCTTACTTCCTTCACTAAACGTACTTTAATGTTTTTTCTTTTAGGTGTTTTTGGTTCAAGCCTTATCGAAAGCGGTCGTCCTCTATTTTTATTGACTGTTTTTTTCTATAGCTAAAAGAACTTCAGCAATTTCTGCGCGAAAGTGCACCAAATCTAAGATTCTTTGCTTTGGTATTTGCAAATTTGTTGCTTGCCTACTATATTCTAGCCATGCATTTGTACAGGCTAAATCTATACCATGTGTGAACATTCGCAATGTCTATTTACGTGACCTAATAAAGGTCCTGTACAATGTTAGTAAGAAATTGAATTTGTCAACACCTCCCATTGACAAATTGTACTCCTTTATTACCTGTGGTCTATTTATTTATATATAGGTCTTGTTTGTTTTGTCCCATCGTTTACACTTGTCGATCGTCCCAATTCCTGTATAATTAGATACCATTATTACAGGTTTGTTATCATACCACTTTGTCATGATTACCTCCCCATCGTTGCTGATTATTTCTTCTGCACTACCACGTCCATGGTTTTTCATTACTTTATCAGCAGAGAAGCTACGGCTACTGAATCTATTTTGCCATGCAGTACAAACGGCAAAGATATTTTTTTGGCGCAGAATTTGTAACAACCAATAACTAGAGAAATAATTATCAAAATATACTTTGCAATTATCCTCTGTGATGCGATCACACAGCTTCAAAACGACAGCTGCGCCTTGTCCGAAAACTGTCATTTGTGTTTGATCCAATTCCGTTTTAGCTCCCTGATAAATTATAAAATCGAACATCTGCCCACTTGCACCTCTAATTGCAAAATTTTTATTCCCCATGGATTTGTTTTGTTTTTTATATATTGCTTCACATTGAGTGATCCTTTAAACGGCACTATTTGTTCATCAATTGACAGATTTGCCTCCAATGGAAGTGACAGCAAACGGGCGCGTATTGTTTCGTACAAAGGACGAACTTTCCAAATGTTCAACGTTATCTATTGTATCCACAAAATGTAAAGTTTGTCTTAAGGAGTAAAATCTATTTAGAGGCATACTCTCAGCAATTTTGGACACTCGTAATTTTGCATTCCAATAAAATTGGATTCTAGGATAATGTAAATTTCCCATAAGTATATGTATACCAACGAAAATTTGCATTTCCGCTACATTCGTTGAGGAAAATCGTATTTGGTTCTGTACAGCATACAGGTTTGTAAACTTTGCCATACGTTCAAATAACTCTCTTGTAAAGTACTTGCAGAAGATAGCATAAGGGCTCTCCAATTCTACAATAGGCGTTACATCTTCTACAAACCACTGGATGGTTGGAGTGAGATATCTCACTTTGGTACGCCATTTGATATCATCCTTAGGGGTAAGATGATTATTTATAAGGTAATCATGAACTCTGATCTTACCTTCAGAAAATGCCTGAGAAGTGCTTGGTCCTGCAGCGGCCACAGGGCCCACAGGCTCCACTCCTACTGCGAGAGGTCCATCTTCAATATTAAGTTCATCTGGACCACTATTTCCTGTTTGTAAGTTTACTTCTTCAGTTTCTCCTGAAAATAAATAATTATTAGTTATTTATATTACTTCAAAATAAATATTTTTCCCTTCCAAATTTTCAAATATCTGCTCCAAAGCATCAATGTCATCACCGTCGTCTGACATATATTCAATATCTGAAAGATTTTCTATTATATTAAGCAGCTGCTCATGGGTCAAAGGTCGTTTTAAGTCCATGCTGGCTACTGAAATATTACAAATATATTTATTCCAACAAGTACTATGAATGGACTAGGTTATATTTACCTACTCCAGAAGAACCCGTTTACTCACAGAGTCCACAAGTGAGGACGTCACTTTTCAATAAGAATACAAAGCCAAAAAACAATTTATTCCACTTACAACTACGTATTCCACAAAAATGCACCTTTTCGAACATATAATAATTTTTACAACATGTGGGTAAGTCACCTAGTCTAAAAATAAATTACTCTTCTTTGCGCGGTATAGATGTCTGCACAGTGGCCAGAATCTTACTAAAATTTTTCCGATCATTTCTTCTACTTGCCAACAGATGGGGTCTAGTGTATGAATAAGGAATATTTAGAGGTCCCTTAACGTGGACAACATGAGCAAACAGTCATACTCTTATAATTTCGTACAACTGAGCGCGTAGAAATGTATGTCCACATTTGTGGACGCCGTGCTTAAATATGCTTAAATTCGGCTTTTTATTGCCACAGGACTATTATGTATTTCATACTAGTGTCAAAAATGTAGACTTATTTATATATCTTAAGCTATTAATGCTTTGTTTTTATAAAATATACAGGATAACGGTATCAAATGTGTATTAAAAGAAATTAAAATTTTCATCATCGGATAACAATATGTTATGGTATAGTCCAAGTTTAACCCAGCCCATTATCTCTACTTGTGATTTTAATTTTGGGCTTCCAATATGTAGAACGATGGACACTTGAGGGAACCTATATTAACTATACACTTTTTGTATGATATACCATAAAATATTTGACGTGGAGTCCTTTGTAGCATTTTAAACATCTGGGGGCTGTTTTTTCATGGCAATGTGCACATCGTGTTTGCTTATATTGAGGAATTACCAAATGATCCATATGATTAAATTTAATGTCTAAACCTCTGGTGGATGACTTATGACCTTTCGAATGTGTTTTTTTTAATTTTGTATTAGTAGCGCAGTGGCTACTCGTCTTCGGAATTTTAACTGATCTAGGTCCCCACCTCTTTGTCTATGCAAATTCCAAGCATTTTGAAGAGCCATGCAAAATTTGAGCATTTGAGCACAGGGTGACAATGCTGTTGTCATGCCACTTCACGACATTAATGTTCTGGTTTTCTGTTTTTTTTTTTAAATCTATTTAAATTATTTAAAGCTATTAAAAAATAGGTGCATTCATTTTTTAGGCCACTTAGTTCTTAAAACGTTGGCATACCCCAATACAACAAATGGCCCTACTCCATAACTAATATACTTTTCGCTAATATTTGTGGTAGCACCTTGGTCAGGTTCCATCCAATTTACGTAGCCTAATCTACTTTCTCCTACCCAAAGTTTCTAGCCATAGCAAATTGGCTTATTGTGAACAAATTGTTTACAGCCATGGCGGCCGAAATATGGTACCATGGCTTCGTCAACACATTGCATTTCCTCACATTTACCAAATTTTAAAAATGCAGCATTGAGGTGATCAAACAATGGGCTAACTTTAGCAAATTTGTCGGATGTATTTAAAGTGACGTTGTCAGTTAGGTGTTAGGTGAAAGTGAGACAAAATGTATTCAAATTTTCTCCTTGACACAGCTTCAGAAACCAGTACATTTTGACAGTCTCTTTCGTTTTCCCAGAACATTCTCTGCCTTGGAACTGGGACCAAAACGATTAAAAAATAGTATAAAATTATAAAAACAATTAGAATACATTTTATTTTATAACGTTGTAAAATTTTTAATAGTAAGTTTCACTATCAATAGTTGATCTTTTAGTGACCACAATAAATTTGTTGATCGTTAAGTATTACCTGGAATAATTATACAGGTTCCCTCTATGCTGTATAATTTGTAAAAGTATATAAAACCGATAAGAAATTTTTAAATATACATTTTGTTTCATTTATTTGAAAGTGTTACAAGTATTACCAGTGTTATACCTATTTATACATATAAAACAGCATTATGTGGCGTCCGTGGAAAAACATTTATGGTGCTTCTTCCAGTTTTACAGCAAAGAAAAAGCATTTATCTGCTGACGCTAGAGAAGTCGTAAACATATTATATAGTTTTTTACTTACAAGAGGACTTACTGCTAATACCGCTGCCAGTGAAATATCTTATTTAGCGAAAATATCTCTAACCACAGTGAAAAAAAAATTACATCAAACATGCCGGTTCTACCAAATGTATTGACCAAAGTCATAAGGACTTAATAAGACGAAAAATCTACACAATGTACGAAGAGCAACGGATACCTACATTAGATGCTTTAAGACAACGGCTTACTAATGATGATACACAAATAAACTGTAGGCGCATTAGTCTTTGGAGGATTTTGTCTAAAATGGGCTTCAGATATCGTACAATTGACAAAAGTCAAGTGCTTATGGAGTCCTATCGTTTACAAAAGTAGCGTACTGAATATATAACTTCCATAAGAAAGTACCGTACAGAAGATCGACCAATAATTTATCTGGACGAGACATGGTTTGACACTCATGAAACACCATCCAAAGGATGGTCCGATTCTTCCAACAGGTGTCAGACAAAAACTCCATCGAAAAAAGGGTAAAGAATAACAATTTTACATGCAGAGTCAGAAAATGGTTGGTTCCCAAATGCCTTATGGCTTTCTGCTAAGAACATCAAAGACTCCTGCGTGGACTACCATGAGGATACAACGGCAGAGCTTTTTGAGCAATGGCTTAAGAAGTGTCTTATACCTAACCTTTCTCAAAATAGTGTGATAGTAATGGACAATGCAAGTTACCACAGTCGTCAATTACATAAGTCTCCAAGTGCAAATAACACGAAAATTGAAATTCAAACTACCTGTTAGAAAACGATATATATTTTAAACAAAGTTATTTAAAAAATGAACTGTTAGAAGTGTTAAAATCATTTTCTATTAAATAAAGAATATGTTTGTGACGCATTGGCCGAGGACATGAGACATACAGTTTTACAGCTTCCACCCTACTATTGTTTATTTATTCCCATAGAGCATGTGTGGCACCAACTAAAGTCAAAGGTTAGGTCACAAAATGTACTTTAAGGGGTAGTGTAGTCGAATTAATAAGGAAATGTGTTGATGATATCTCGCCAGAGAGTTGGAAAAATTAAGTATGCTATGCAATGAACGTAGAAAATTCATATCTTACTTTAAATCACATAATTAAACCAATTGTTATTATTCTTGAAGAGGATAGTGACAGCGAAACAGAATTAGGTATTTGGGAATTCATAAATATATTTTGGTTATTTTGGGTATTTTTTTTGTAAATATTAACTTGTATATATTTTTCTATATTCTTTTTCAATTCATCTATTTTTTTTACATTATGTATTCGTTTGTATGTATATACTGTAAATAGAACTACTATTATTGTACATTTTAACGATATCCGATTAGGAAGAGCAAAAACTTTTAAACACGCCAGTTTTTTGCTGACAGTCCTAAGCCTGTAAAAAGTGTGGAGGAAAGTACCTTTCTGAATTTAGATCCATATAATACAATTATTTACGTAGAACAAAAAACTACTTTCTTCATGTTAAAAGTTGTTCAATTATCAGGTATATTCACTTGAACAACCTGAAAATATCATATGAAATAATTTAATAAATTTTTATAATCGTGTATTACACAGCTACCAATGAAATATATTAAATAACAAACTTTCTGAAGTGCGACTCTGTGTACTTCGATAGTTTAGTGAGAGACTCTTGTATACACAATAGGATCAACTCAGGTAACCATTAAACACTCAACCATTTTTCGTGAAACAAACTTTAACTAATAGTCGTTTTATATTTTATTACATCGGGTGGTTCCTAGAGATCGATTACCTGTACTCAGGATTTAGTTACTGGGCAAGAATGAGACAGGATCGGACTTGCTTCAGGCGTTCTATATGTAGGACATTTGGCATATCTGGGTTAAAATATCTCGAAGATAAAAATGGGGCCGATATGAAAATAAATTAATTACGTTAATTTATCAACGCTTGGTAACACTACAAATCGATGTAATATAAATATATCAAGCTTGTTGAATTAAACTCAAATATGTAATTGCATATGTAACTTTTTAGTCTTGATGTTTTTGTGTTTAATGTAACTTTTTATTTTCAGGTAAGCACCTGGGATGTTCAAAAATAGTAAATTATGTAAGTACAGAACCCGTTTATAGAAAATTAAGTAAAAATTAAAATTTTTATTAAAATTATTAAAGAAATGCCAGGGTCGTGCAGTGGTAAAGGAGCGATCTCACATAACGTGGATTGACGTTCTTCATCGGAACAAAAGAAGATTTGATCATTCTTTTTAATTTGGCTATTTAGGATCTACTCGTTGAATTAAAGCAATCGAATTCAGAGAATCAGAAAGAATCACCGCTTTGACGATAATATTATCATTAATAGACTTAATTTCTCGATAAAGAGCGAATAATTCGACTGTTACAGTGGGTAGATAATTTTATTTATTATTGAGTTGATGCCTCGACAACTAAGATCATTGGCAAGGTACAGTTAGGTACCTACTGTAGTGTGTGTGTAGAGTAATTATTGGCTTGATACTTAGCAAAGTCGACGTCATTGTCTTTGAGAAGAGACGCTTATTGTATCCGAACGTCTGCGGTCCCTCCGGTGGGTACCGATCGCACAATGATAGAAATTATTTTCAATAATTAATTTTTAATAAACGAAAATTTCTCCACCCAGATGAGATTCGAACTCACGACCTTTAGGTTTAAAGGTAGGCGCTCTTACCACTGAGCCACAGAGGAGGTTGGGTAGATAGTTAAGATAGATATTTAATTGAATTTATTACTAAAGGGCACTAAATCCATATTACCATTTTGTAGCATCTGTAAATATCTTGGAGAAATTTTTACAAGTCTGGAGTATATTTGACAAAATAGTTTTTATTTCTGATGGACGTTATTCCGAGTTATTATATTTGCTCAAATATACATTACACTGTAAAATATTGATTGAAAAAGGGATATTGATCGGATTTGCATCGAATATGTCAAGAAAATCAAAGTTTGATTTCTTACAGTATGCTTTACTTCTTTCATAGTATGGTTGGTTTTCTTATTTTACCATTATAATTAAAAAGTTCGTTATATTAATTTGTAAAGGTGGTAAAGTAAAGAGGTTTTTCTAGAGTACATTATGTTGACGATGAATGTGCTAATGTCAGTTGTATTCGCCTGTGGTAAAGGTGTGGCTCACCAAGTTCAGCGTATATGCTCTAAATAGGAGTACTTCTAAATACTCGTAGTGTGATTATTAGACCATTATTATAAATTATTGTATCTAGAGATCTTAAAATAGACTTTCTAACAGAACAATAAGCGATGCATCCATGATCGAGTTTAGAACTGATTAACGCCTTGTATGCTGATAATATTGTATTTTGGTCGGAACCCCATTTCTTGTTTGATAATGATTGTAAAATATTAATTTTCTTATTGCAAGTTAAATGTATTTGCTTTATATATTCTCGCCAAGTCAGTTTGTTGTCTAAATGCATTCCTAAAAATTCAATATGAGGATTCACTGTTATTGGTTTCCCGTATAACGTAAGATTTGACACAGTACTTACATTTGCTGTTTTTGCAAAAACCATGACTCTTGTTTTTGTAGTATAAAATTGAAAGCCAATATTCAGAGAATATGTTTTAAGTTTGTTGATAAATCTTTGTAAACATTTTGTCATATTATCTATATTTTTTCTTTTGTAAATATCACTAAACCGTCAGCATAAATGCTTCTAAAGGTTTTTCTATGTTTTTCAAAATATCAATAATCGCTATTATAAAGAATGTTGGGCTAAAAGAGTGTTGTTATGAGAAAGCGTTCGACACAGTAAACCACCAGAAAATGCTAGAAGCTTTAAAAGAGTGCCAAATAGATCACCGCTACACCATGTCATCAAAAATATCTATGATAATGCCACGGCATGCATCAGACTCCATCAAGATACACACAAGTTCAACATTCATCGTGGAGTTCGCCAGGGCGACACCATTTCACCAAAACTGTTTACAACATTATTGGAATACATGTGTAAGCGTGCAAACCTAGACGAAAAGGGCATAAACATAAATGGAGAGCAGCTTAGTCACCTCAGGTTCGCGGACGATATAGTCCTGATAACAGACCGCATAGATCATGCCATCGAAATGTGCGAAAGACTCTACCATGCCTCTACACAAGTGGGTTTAAAGATCAATAACTCAAAAACACAAGTGATGACAAACCTTGTTCTGAGTGAGAACATCAACATAGCTGGAACAAGTATACAACAAACATCAGGATACAAATATCTGGGACACGAAATTCGCTTAAGTAGAGATAATCGGTAATGCTGCCGGTTCTAACCTATGGTGCGGAGACGCTAACACTTACTAAGACGTCCGCAAACAAAATACGAACAACACAGAGAGCAATGGAACGGTCCATGTTGGGATTAACCCTGAGAGACCGAATACCCAACACAGAATCGCGCCGTAGATCGGGAGTAACCGACGCAATCAAAAGAATATCAACCTTAAAATGGAACTGGGCAGAGCACGTCGCGAGAACGAAGGACGGCAGATGGACAAAACGCATTCTTAAGTGGAGACCCAGACAAGATGCCTTTAGGAATAGACAACCACCAACAAGATGGACGGATGACCTGAAACGGACACATCAAAATTGGATGCAGGCGGCTCAGGACAGAAATTTGTGGCGTGAACTACGGGAGGCCTATGTTTAGCAGTGGACGAGTATGGGCTGAATGATGATGGGCTAAAAGCGGACCCTTGTGGTACTCCATTTGTTAAGCAGTGAGTTGTCGAGAACGAATTGGAAACTCTTACCTGAAAAGTCCGATTAGTTAAAAAATTGTTGATAAGTGATAAACAGTGTCCCCGGATATTCCATTCATACAACGTATTTAGAATCCTGTATTTCCTGGCAGTACTAAAAGCGTTTTTTAAGTCAAAAAAATATCGCGGTACATTTTTTATTTGTTGCAAGTTGAACCTAACCACACATATCTCACAAAATTAAAACCTAGAAACCAAAAAATCCAAACGCACAGCATCAACCTCTGATTCTCTTAAATTATTCATGAATGAAAACTTTAGATCACTTTTATAAAACTTTGATCAACTCATGATGCTAATTAAAAATATCCAAGGCAGTCAATCACCTATAGAAATTGTCAAGGAATATACATCCGATTTCCTTGGTCTAAAAAATCTCTTAACCATATCTTATCCATACATATCAGACAAAACTACGAAACAGTATTTTACCCGTCTTACAAATAAATTGCAACACTACCTAGGTAACGATATTACAAACAGTGAATTATGCTCCCTCGATGCATAATTTTCAACTCTATACTACCTACAGTGGAATACTGATCGACTATTCCATCGCCTACCTATTTTACAAATCATTTAATCAGAATAATCACCAGAAATAATATGCTTACAAGAACTAACCTTACTCACTCGAATATCATCATCATCAACTAGCCTCTAACGTCCACTGCTGAACATAGGTTTCTCGCATGCTTTTCCACTTAGTCCGAATATATACTCACCAAAATAATTCAACTGTTTTCAAAAAGGTAGAACGAACACCAATCTCTCTAGAGGAGGAGTGGTGATCTTGGTAAAAAATTCAATAGACCATAAAGCTTTTCGACTCATAACAGATCTCGAAGCCATTGCGGTAAAGATTTCAAAACGATGTAGAAAATTCTACATCTGTAATATTTACTTGCTTTCTAACTTACAAGTTAGTTACCAAAACCTGCGCAAACTTCTTGATCAGATACCCACACCATGCCTAATTTTAGGTGACCTGTATAGCCACAATACAATTTGGGGATCACAACCAAATATTAGACAACATTATTAAAGGTTATCATCTAAACTTTTTAAATAATGGCAACCCTACTAGATTTATTATATCGACAGGTGAATAATCAGTTTTAGATATTTATCTGATCCTAACTTAACCAAAGGTTTAGACTGGGAAGTATTGCCTTTTACATATGGAAGTGATAATTTTTCATAGTTATTACGAATCTCAACATCAAGAATTTAGTTCAAAGTGGAAAACTAACAACGCAGATTGGTATTAATTTTGTCAATATATTGATAGACACATATCTAGGGCCCAAAGGCCCTAGATATGGGCCCATATCAAGTAACCAATGATATTGGACAGGGACGTACACCAGTAACGTAGTGGTCTAAAATATGCAAAGAGGTCATAAAAAGACACCGCAAAACAGAATTAATTTTAAAAAATTAAAGGCAAAAGCGCAGCTTACTATAATTCAAGCCAAAAGGAATTCATGGCAAAGGTTTATATCAGAAATAAATAACACACCTAGCTCCAAGAAAGTCTGAAAAAATTAGAAAAATTTGTGGTACTCCGCAGAGGACTTTTATTAAACACTTAAAAGCACAAAATAAAATAGTATCCAAAGATGAAGGTATTGCAAATGTTCTAGCGGATTTTTACGAAAACCTCTGAAACGACAAAAATCGACGTACATATTCTTTAAATTCATCATCTGATACCTATACTCTTCCTAATAATAAAAATCCTAACGTATCAATTAACAGTCGCACTACAAATATCACATACTTGACACATTTAATTTCATATTGACGCAACAGCATTTTTCTTTAATTAAATAAATAATATTTTATATTTGAATTTAGAATTTCGATGGGGGCTAAAATAATTATTTGTTCCTTTCTCGGAAAATTAAATGCGGTTTTAGTTAAAGCGTTAGAATATGTTTTATTAGTTATACTTTATTCTCTTACATTCCAACTAGTGTTGACATTATTTCCCTTTTCTAAAAATGACGACGAATTGATAATTTTGGTCATTTTCCAATTTTATCTTTTATATAAATTGCCGAGTCCGCCTCTGGAGTCTTGAAAAATCGTTAATTAACAAGTTGGTCTCACGATTTGATTAAAATAAACTGGATATTTGGTTTTTTAACTGAACTACTAAAACACTGCACGTTGTTGTTAGGAACTTGCACTACTTTCAGATTGCTTTTAACAATTTATTTTTCTGTTGTACTGGTTTTACATTAAATTTTTTTGAAAGCTGTCGTAAACACATTATTCACACACGCTGTCGATACCTCACTATAGATTTTACTTTTAATGTAATACTTATGCGTGTTTCTCATTTTTCTCATACATTTCACTGTTTTATTTTTCGTTATAATTCTTTCATTAAACATATGGTGGTTTCACGTTTCCAGAATAGCCAAATAGTGGAAACTATGCTGTGCTATAAATCAATAAATAGACCTCGATTTGCACATAGACATCATTAAATTCTACTTACTTATTCATACAATTCCTGCTAGTAGAATATTGAGCATCTCCGTATAGTTTGTGGCAATACAGCAATTCGCAAATTCGGAAGACGGAAAATCTGACGAAATTCAGAATGAAATATCTCAACAACATTCTAATTTACTTTGTAGAGAATTTTACACAATAAAGTACTATTTTGGTTGAAATAATTGAAACTTGTTTTATTCTATTGTGCTTTAAATCCACAATGTTTATTATTCAGATACAGTTCAAAGAAAATTCTATAAATGCCGACGCTTAAGCTATTTGAAATTGCATAATTAGCTACTAAGGAATCTCTTAATTAGGAAAAAAAACGGGATGATAAAATGTTTATTATGTTTACAGATCTGCAAAAAGATTTGAAAAGGCGAAATACCAGAGATATTTCGTACCTCATTTAATCTTTCCGTTGACTTTGGGAAATTTGCGTAGGAAGATTAATTAAATTTTATCCAATTTAATTGACGCTTTCTTAAAATAACTTGATTTTTAAACATCTAAGTTAATTGTTAATATTTTTTAAGGTTTGTATTCTGAATATTAACATTTATCAACCACGTGAAAATATCCCATAATAATTTTTACTATTGTTACCATTATTTATTAAATTAATTAAATGAGTAATATATTTAAAAAACGAGTTCCCTCTGTACTTGTTGACACTAATATCAAAATTATTCTAAATGAGCAAGAAATAAGAAAAGAATGGCAGCTGTATATATATCAGAGTTGTTTAAAGATGGCAGGAATAATATTGCCGAACTTTACCAAAACTGTACTGACGGCCCAGAAATTATGAAATTTGAAGTAGAACATGGTATAAATAGTGCTTAAATTAGAAAAGCTTGTGGTCCAGATGATACACCAACTGAGATACTGAAACTAATAGAGAATAATAACATAAAAGTAGTAGCAACACTTTTTATTTCAATATATAACACTGGAGTGATTCCTGCAGATTGACTCAAATCCATCTTTATCGCAATACCTCAAAGACACAATGCGAGAAAATGGTCAGAATATTGATTAATTAGCCTAATGAGCCATACTTTTATAATTTTCCTCAGAATACTTCACAACAGAATTAGACGCAAATGCGAAGAAGATCTTGAAGGTCCCCAATTTGGTTTTAGAAATGCTATGGGAACCAGGGAGGCACTCTTTGCTCTTAAAATCCTATTAGAAAAATGCCATGACCAAAGAAAAGATGTATTTATATTATTTAAGAATATCAATGAAATAATATTGTTGCTAGACAGGTCAATGTCATTTTATACCGGGTGTAACAATCATACTGTGTTTTTTCCTTAAAGTTCGAAACACCCTGTGGAATATTCTAGCATATATAAAATATTGAAATTAAAGCTCAATTATAGTCTCAGGCTTTCTTAACATTTTCTTTTTTGATTCATTTGCTTGTGTTAGATAATAAAAAAGTTAGGTACGTTAACAACTAGCCATGTTTTTCATCAATAAATGCTCATTTTCTTCTTAGTTTCACCAGCATATTTAAAGGAACAACCATAAAATCTGATTATTTTCTCTCTAGTCTATATACTGTTTAGATAATATCATAATACGAATGTTGGTGAAGTATTTTGAATTTATATTACAATGGTAGTACAATATAAAACCTGTTTAAGAATAAATAAAACACAAAGATGTCAGACTCAACAAAATACGGATTTTAAACGCATTAACTTTATTGTACAGTTTAAACTTAAATTGTTTTTATGCATTTTTTGGCTTTAATAGCGTGTTTCCCTTACGAGCCCTTACAACTGCAGTTATTCGTCTTCTCATACTTCTGATAACGCTATCGATCAGTTGTTGGGCAGTCTCTCCCATTCCTCAATCAAAGCAATTGTGACTTCTTCTCTGTTTTGAATATCAGGAACCCGTGCCCTAAGTTTTCTGCCTAGCATGTCCCACATATCCTATATCGGGTTTAGGTCTGGGGAACAAGCTGACCAATTCATCGTTGTTATACCCACTTGTAATAAGAAATATCTTACACAGTCTGCGACGTGTGGGCTCGCATTATCCTGCATTAAAATAAAATTTTCGCCAATATATGTTGAAAAAGGTACCACATGGTCTTGGAGAATATCTCTGATATACTTATCTGCTGTTAATGCTCCATCATCAATCACCACTAACTCTGTTATTGCTCCCAAACATATACCGCCCCACACCATAATTGAACCTCCACCAAAAGGTACGGTCGTAGTAAAATTGAAAGGGGCATTTCGTTCTCCTTGGCGTTGATACAATCTTTCTCTACCGTCGATGTAATTTACACAGAAATGGCTCTCGTCCGTAAAGAGAATTTGTCTACAGTGGTTATCATTCCAATTTTGATGTACTCGACCAAATTGTAGTCGTGCTAAACGATGGTGTCTCTGGAGTCTGGGAGCTTTTATTGGCACATATGACTTGAGACCGGCTTCTTTAAGCCTCTTTCTTACTGTGCGCTCAATTAAATACAAGTTTGTACTTGTTATGAACAGACAGAATGACTGTAAAGTGTAAAACATAATACAAATAAACAAATTAATTTGACGTTTTGACATTTAAGACTTTCTTGTGACAAGGAGCTTTCAAAGCTATGTAGATATAGTCTATAAAATACAAATATAAAGAAATATTGCATTAATAACAGGTTCCTTTAAAATTGCCGGTGTGTGTATTAAATTGTTAACTTCTCATAGCCTACTTTGGGCTTGTTTTTAAACTAAGCAGAAAATGAGGATTTATTGATGAAAAACATGGCTAGTTGTTAACGTACCTAACTTTTTTATTATCAAACATAAGCAAATGAGTCAAAAAAGAAAATGTTAAAAAAGCCTGAGGCTATAATTAAGTTCTAATTTCAATATTTTATATATGCTAGAATATTCCACAGGGTGTTCCGAATTTTAAGGAAAAAACACAGTAGGATTGTTACACCCGGTATAAAATGACATTGACCTGTCTAGCAATAATATTATTACATCGATATTCTTAAATAATATACCTATAACATACTAAAAAAATCACTAAAATCGGACAACAGATTTAGGAAATTCGAGACATCTAACATGTCCCAATTTTAAGGTGTTCCGTTAATTTTGCGGTGAGTGTAATAATGATGGAGATATACTATTATTTATATATTATTTTTTTTTATTTTTTATCTTTTTAAATTAAAATAGTTAAAAATACAACCTATATCACTCATATATCTAGGCGACAATTTTTTTATACCTAAAATATTTTGTTTAAACAGGAAGGTGTAGATTGAACTTAAATTATCCACATCCTTCTTGTGATTGATGGCATTTTTCGCATTATAAATGTTACACATCTTAATTATTTTACGCTAAAAATCTCTATTAGATATATCTAAGATGAATGTGTCATTATAGAGGGCTCTGTGGTGTTTGCTATTGACGTGAATACTAAGACTTGTAGATTGTGGTTTGAGTCTGCAATCACTTTTATAAAGGGCCTATCTTTTACTTAACCTTTGGCCAGTCTAACCAATATAAACTAAGCCACATTCACATGGGATGCCATATATAACGTTGGAACGTTGTAAGGTAGGAGTAGGATCTTTTAATGATTAAAAGATCCTACTGAGTCTGAGTCTAGAATACTACTTGCTTGCAGTACTTCGAGACCCTCACAGATTCAAACCGTATACCCTGCTGTATATTGTTTTGTTCATTTTAGTATAAGCGTAACTCATTAGCAGTTTTCTGTATTCAATGAGTATATTTCCTAAACGACCTATTTACTGTAAGAAATTGGGTCGTGAAGTGGTTGTTATTCATATATTTTATGTGGTACGATCACCTTACGTCGATAATTAGTCTCTGGTTCAGTTCCCCTTTGTGCCGCTCATTTTTCTTGTCATCTATTTAACATACTTGATCTCGTTTTTTGCCGTTCCCTGATTTGTATTTTAGTATAATGCTTAATGTAAAGATCCTTCACGTTAAGCAACATTTTACACAGCACAATAATTTTTTCGTTTGCTTTCTTATCGGCGCATTTCACATGTTAGACCGATCTACGATTTTTTACTTACCCAACAGTATTCCTAGTTGCTTCATAGAGGGTTTGAGATACCATCTTTGTTGTATAAGAGTATGCAAAGGATTATATCTTTGGTTGTTTTTGGACCCTTTATAATAATGGCCTCATTTTGATTTTAAGAAGCGGATGGAAACATTGGTTTTTTTTTTTCGATTTTCGAAATCTATTTTATGGCTTGTCTGAATATGATGTTGGGCTATAGGTGAAGTAATATCGAAATATTTTACAGATATAAAATGTTCGTAAATACGGGTATGGATTAGTCGGTTTGTCTTTCCAATATATATACGTGGGCAACTGGATTTATTTAGCTTTTTCTTTACATATCTGATCAGTAAGGGTACCTAAGTACATATATTCCTCCACTTTCTCGAATTCTACAAATGATCCGTTCTCCACCTCTAATTTATTAATATACTTAGACCAATTGGATTTTGTAATATTAACTTTTAGTCCAATTTTAGAGCTTTCTCGCATCAGTCGTTTTGCTATACTTGCCAGTTTTTTTCCATTGCTTACAATAAGAACCACATCATCAGCGTACGCTTAGCATTGTTGCTATTTGTAGAAAAACATGCCAGACCTATGTGTCCCACTAACTCTTACAATTTTTTCCAGAACTATATTGCATAGCAATGTAGACAACTGATCTCGTTGAAAAACACCTTTTTTCACTTCCAATTCTTCTGAGGCTACAATTGCACTTCACAGCACAAATGGTTTTTCTACTTGTCATCAAGTGTTTTATTCGTAGCAATTGATCAGGATTGGTTCTAGCATGAAAATTTTATCAGCTGTTCATCTGGTATACTCCTATATTCTTCTCCATATATATATATATATATATATATATATATATATATATATATATATATATATATATATATATATATATATATATATATATATATATATATATATATATATATATTTCTATTCGTTTTTTAATTAGTATGGCGAGCACTTTGTATAAATCATCTAACAAGGATATGTCTTTATAGTTTGCTCATTACACACAATGTCCCTCCACCGGAAGCTTTTGTTAATTTTTCACATGTTTTGATATTTCTTCGATTTCTTGTCTTTTGGGCTTTGGTATATATTTTATTACTGTTTGGGGTTTAAGAACATTATATATATTTTATTAGTCACCCTGCCATTTA
The DNA here is from genome assembly GCA_918026665.1 of Diabrotica balteata. Classification (NCBI taxonomy): domain Eukaryota; kingdom Metazoa; phylum Arthropoda; class Insecta; order Coleoptera; family Chrysomelidae; genus Diabrotica; species Diabrotica balteata. The sequence goes on along the minus strand of OU898276.1, from coordinate 145,461,194 downwards.
GCAGCACTTCAAAATATTGTTTCTATGTTTCAGAAGAGTATATAATAGTGTTTACAAAAGAACTGCAAAAGTCTAAATATTATTTTCTCTTTCGTTATTTTCATGCCATTTGGGTATAAAAATAATAAACATTATTTATTTTGAATACATTTATATTACTAACAGGCTGGGCTAAAAAGCCGATATTGGGTGTAAAAAATAAACTCACTCCTATACTATAAGGATTAGGATAACTAAAACCAGGTGTAAAAGTGCTTAGTTTTTACATTACCTAATGTTTTTGTTACATAAATATTATTTCATTCAGAATATATTTCATATTATATCTGTAAAATATTTTCCTCCATTATTGTGCATATAGTCATAAACTGTATGGCTTTTCACTAATCAAAATTATTTGTAACTATAAATTTAATTCCATTGAAATATTGTTATGATTTTATATATTTTGTATTTGCTTTTAGTAAGTTAAAAATGGTGTGTTAATAAACTACATACGTATTTATTTATTCTACCATATTAATCGTAATACTAAAAGCTTTATATAGGTTGAATTTTGGTATTGGTAAATATGTGTTTTTATTTTAAAATTTGTTGTTAACTCTCCATTGTTATTATCAACTTTATGAGTGGACCAAAAGCCTGGGAACGCCTAATTATCTCTTAAATGGAGAGTCCGAATCGTGCAAAAACTGAAATGGGCCTCTTGTGCAATATGAAGATTTCAAATTTCATTTTTTTTTATATCATTAGTGTCGTTTGATTTTTTGAATATAAGACTTGGTATTTAACTAGTCACGAAGGTCTTATATAAATAAAACTTTTTAGTACTAAATCATTTTAATGCAATTCGATAAATATAGAACGATGTATTTATCTCAGCAAACCAAAAATAATAAAGCAATTGTACTAGATCACATCTCAGCTGAGCTACTTAAAATTTTGTACAAGAAAAACGTTACCTACTTAACTACCTTCTTTAACAAAGCTTACAATAAAGGAATAATACCAGATGATAGTTGGAGTTACTGTTCATAACATTACCAAAGAAAAGCAGGCAAACGAAATGCAGTTATTTTATACTTACTTTACTTTATCGCATCCGGTCATTTATAAAATTTCGGCCCAGTATTGGGCTACTGCCCGGTTCTATCTTTGTTGGTGAGCCACAAATCTTCGAGGGTTCATCGATTAGGACAGTTTCTGAATGTAAGAAGATGTTCCATGTTTTGTGTTTCTCCACAGTCACAGTTCATTTTTGTCGATTTTTTCCCATTTTGCCATGTTTGATTTTACCTCTGTTCTTATCCTATTTATAGTTTTCCACGTTTTAAAGTTTAGGGACTGGCCGGTCGATTAAACTTGACAAAGAGGAAAATACTTAGGTGGTTCATCCTGCACTGATTTAAGGAAGCTTTTCCTAGATTTTATTCGCTTGCGTGGCGTTCGAGCTTTGTTTACGGCATGTCGCTCGTCCGCGATCTGTTTAATTTTCTCTATGTGCTCTGCAACGTCTCTGCGTGTTGAGGGTTCTGCAAAAACCGCTGCTTTATATAGATTTGGGAATGGCGTTGGTTTCATGCACCACGTTACTATTCGGCATGTCTCATTTAGCGCAGTATCAACTTGTTTGGTGTGGGCAGATCTTTTTCAAACCGGGCACGTATATTCAGCTGTTGAGAAACACATTGCCTGTGCCGTTGTTCTTAAAACGCCAGGAAGTGCGCGTCATTTACTTCCCGTTAGCTTTCCGAATATGCTGTCCCTAGTTGTTAATTTCACACTCGTTTTTATGCAATGTTGTCTGTGCGTGAGCAACTTGTTGAAAAATATCTATTTTTCATTGAGTCCCCCGTATCAACAGTTTAGGGATTTGCATACATAATGTGCTATCAATATGATGGAAATGGACTTTTTATTTTTTATTTTATTTATATTATTTTATATATTTTATATATTATTTATATTATTTATTTATATGATTTATATTTTATTTATTTTTTATAGTATATTTAAAGAAGAATAAAAAAATGAGTTTTTAACGCATTAAATTTAAGGGAAAGTCAAGGGAAAGTACAAAAAATCTTTAAATATAACAAATATATTTAAACCAAAATAAGTAACCACTTATAAAAACACCTATAAAAATTATAGAAAACTTAAAAAAGGCAAACAAAAATACATATTCTAAATACATATTCTTAAAAATATCTGCAAAAGAAAAATGTGGTAAAATATATCATGATATCTTTTAAGCGAAGTTATCTTATTTAAATTTTTTAAGTAATGGTGAAGACCTATAAGCTATCACATACTAGCGCCTACAATGGAAATATCTCGTAGATACAAAGTAGCTAAGAACTTCTCCAGGATATATCGAAGCTTCTTCCTCAAAGGGTGAGCATTGTCAGGCTATCTTATTTTCCTTAACAGAGTCAACAAAAGCCGATTTCGGTTCTTTTATTGTCTTGTTTATGGGAAAAGTTTATGCAGTGTATTGCTGGTATATACACGCGTCAGAGACATCGAAACGCGTGCAAAGAGGATGTGATAACGAATCACGAGAAGGGTAGATTTTATTTAGTAAAATAAAATATACGGATTTCCAAAATCATATCATAAATAAATTTATATAAAAGGTGGCAAGATAAATAAGAAAAGAATAAAAAATCGTTCCTAAAAATAGGTGTTATGATTAATATGTTGTTTTTTACTAATTATAATATGTAAAATAATGTTTTACAAAACAAAAGTTACTGACATACTAAGTATGTAACTGTGTTACTCAGACAAATTGGACCCCATAAACCAGGCGCTTAAGAAAGTTCTTCTTCTTCTTCTAGTTCCTATCCGTTTCGGATGTTGGAAATCATATTGGCAATCATAACCTTGCTCGCTGCGGCTCGAAACAGCTCCGTTGAGGTTTTCTTAAACCATGTTCTTAAATTCCGCAGCCATGATATTCTCCTTCTACCAGGTCCTCGCTTACCTTTGACTTTACCTTGCAATATAGACTGTAGCAGGGAGTAACGGTGCTGATTTCTCATAACGTGTCCCAGATATTGCAATTTTATGCGTTTGATCGTAAACACAATCTCTGCTTCCTTCTTCATTTTTCCTAGAACTTCCTTGTTCGTGATCCTTGCTGTCCATGATATTCTCAGTATTCTTCTATAAAGCCACATCTCAAATGCTTCAAGTTTTTTAATAGTGGCGTCTGTAAGCGTCCATGCCTCCGCCCCGTACAACAACACAGAGAAAACATAGCATCTCAAATGTCTAATTTTTGTATCAAGGGATATGTTGTGACTTTTGAAGATGGCGCTCATTTTGTTAAAGACCGTTCTTGCCTTTCCTATGCGGCACTTTATTTCCTGTAAATTGCTCCACTGTTCGTTAATAATAGTTCCCAGGTAACAATACTGTTTTACTCGCTCTATCTGCGTCCCATTAATGTATATATGATCCCCATTTATATTCTCCTTGCTGATAATCATTTGTTTCGTTTTGTGGGTATTAATGTTTAGTCCGTACTGTTGACTGTACTCGTTTATTCTGTCCATTAGCCTCTGAAGTCCCTCTAAACTATCTGCTATCACCATGGTGTCGTCGGCATATCTAACATTGTTTACTCTTTCACCATTTAGAAGGATGCCTTCCTCTATTCCGTAAAGAGCCTCGTTAAAAATTTTCTCTGAGTACATATTAAATATCAACGGCGATAGGATACATCCCTGTCTAACTCCACGTAGTATTTTTATGTGATCTGTTTCTTCTTTGTTAATTTTCATGTATGCGGTCTGTTTCCAAAGAAAGTTAAGTAGACAAAATATGAGAACCCACAAGTATGACCAGACTAACACCTACGACTATAAATAATTGGTAATAAAACAATGTTTCAATCTAATTTATATTGGAATCAAACTGCCAAGGTAAGAGTTGACAGCCAGTACACCGAAAATATCAAAATACAGAGAGGAGTCCGCCAGGGTTGCGTGCTGTCCCCACTACTTTTCAATGTCTACAGTGAAGCGGTATTTCAAGAAGCGCTCTCAAACTCAATAGAAGGTATATCTATCAATGGAGAAGTTTTGAATAACTTACGTTTTGCAGACGATACAGTAATAATTACGGATAACAACAATGATTTACAGAACCTAATGCAACGCCTTAATGAACGCTGTCATGAGTACAGACTGAAGATAAATTTAAAGAAAACTAAATGCATGATCATGACTAAATCTGCACATGCAAATATCCAATTGACTATTGAAGATACTGCAATTGAGAGTGTTAATAACTATAAATACTTAGGAACATGGATAACATCAGATGTAGACCAAACCAAAGAAATTAAGACACGTATTGAAATAGCACGTACATCATTTATTAAACTTAAAAAGTTTCTTTGTTGTCGGGATATAAGGTTAGCACTACGCCTGAGAATGCTTCGATGTTACGTGTTCTCTACTCTTCTTTATGGTCTGGAAGCTTGGACACTAAAACAAGTTCATCTGAATGAGTTGGCCGCCTTTGAATTTTGATGTTACAGAAGAATCCTACAAATATCATGGACTCAAAGAATGTCAAATATGGAAGTAACTAGAAGGATAGGAAATGAGGCGGAAATAATATTAACTATTAAAAGACGAAAACTTGAGTACTTGGGACATGTGATGAGAGGGCAAAAATACGCATTATTACAACTTATTATGCAGGGCAAAATCCGAGGAAAGCGAAATGTGGGAAGACGAAGAATATCCTGGCTTAAGAACTTGAGGGAATGGTTTGAATGCAGTAGTGCAGAACTTTTTAGAGCGGCAGTCAACAGAGTCCGCATAGCCATGATGATTTCCAACCTTCGATAGAAGATGGAACTTAAAGAAGAAGAAGAAAACAATGTTGCCGGCATATATGGTAATAATTCAAGACAAAAGTGCAAAAAGGAGGTAACTCCATTTTATCTTTTTTTTAGGAGAAGCCAAAAACTGTTCTACGAATTCTATTAATTTGTATGTGGCCTAAACTCCAGTATATTTTATATAATATATTCACATAACACGCTTTTTTGGAAAATTAATTGAATAGCAGCATCAAAAAGAAAACTTGAAAACTCTCCGTTTTTGCATAGGAAAAATTAAAACATATCAACCACAAAAAATGCGATTTATTAGTTAAAAATTAAAGTTAAAATAACAAATGTTACATAGATTATTAATCAACTTTAGGAACATCTTCTTCACATTTAGTTAGTTTTTATTCTCCTTGACACTTCACCTGGTCGTAAAACCACATAAAATCAGAAGGCACATATTTTGTTGCAAGTTCCTTCACATAGATGTATTTCGGGCGCTTAACAGGTAACAGACCAAAGTAGATGCGTAATAACGAAGGAGGTATAGTCAACGGAACTCAATGTTTCTGGATAGTAAATAAGTTCCTAAGGAAATCACTGACCGAAATACTGCATTCCATACCTTTCATTGTGTACTCCATCACTCCATAAGTAGATATACCTAATTTTTGTTTATTTTTCTTTTGGTTTGATACGTACTTTTTAAAATTCTCACTGAAATGTCCGCTTAAGTCAAAACTATTTCTTGGGAAAATGTTACCATTATAAATTTGTGGCATTCATTTTTTACGAAGGCGACCCATCTGGTAAAATGATCCCCTTCCATTTTATTTTCTCCTATTCAATCAATTAAAAGCTACGCTCACAAGAAAGGAAGATGTGTCCTGGTTCTGGATACCTCTGTATAATTTTAACACATTTATTAGTATTTGCTAGAGCATAGAGATACTGAGCCATGGTTTGGTTTTTATTTTGCGAGCTGCAGTTATTAGAATGTAGGTATAACTTTCTCACTGTTGATAATACAAAATTTTCAAGTAAATATTGTAAAATGTTATTTACATCATTAACTCTTTTCTGGGCTATGTCGTACGTGAAAAAGTACAGTTTTTTCAGAACTGGCTGCAAAAACACAACAGTTGTATTCCCGCAGTTGCCGTTAAAAAAAACACATAAACTGGGAACCTGGGGAAGAGGCATATTCTGTTAATCAAAGGCTAACAGCTCCATTTCACCCTTCTTCTCCGAAATTTCTGCAATATATTCGTTAATTTTTGTTAAAAAATAATTTGCCTTCTTCACGTGCAGCGTTTTTGTATTTTTTAGATTCCTTTTACTTCTCCATCTGTTTCTGATAATATGAGTTTTTCCAGTCTGTAGCAGGTCAGGTAAGTGTCCGACTGTGGCTTTTTAAATGAGTACTTATAATTTGAAATAAAATTCTTATGGAAATACTCGTATGTTTGAGGGGAACTTAAGGCTTTTGCTTTTCATTGTTCTGGCTGGCAACGTACAGGCTCGTACAGATAAAGTCTATGTATTTTTGCATATTTAGTTTAGGTGGCAAACAAAAACTGTTTTATATTTTTTAATGCGGTTTAAGTGCAATGATCTTTTAATAAATGACCGTCTGTGCGAATCGATTTGATGTATTATATCCTCACGGATCATATTGGGGCAATTACTGTATTTTCCACGCATACCTATTGGTGCTGTAATATTATCTTTTAAGTACTAGATGCTAAGTGCTTAAGTACTATATTCTTTTCTTGCCAACGCCATATAATGCACAAAAAGCATTTCTTCAAACCCTGTTTAAATTTGTGCCCAGTTTTATTTTGTATTCACAGGATCAAGAACATTTAAGTGCACCAACCTCTTTCGGTTTAGATCTGATAACCTTTATTTTAATTATTTGCCTCCCGAAACATATATCCTGTTTTTTTTGTTAGTTATTTAATTAAATATTGCCAAAAGGTCTCGCTTAGAAATTTCGTTAATGTTTTAAAAACATTTAAATATACAGTTTTTTCTAGTTTTTCTTTTACCTTTCAGACATTCATTTTTAATTTTATTGTCGATATAAGATTTTTTCTTCAACTTTCCTTTCTAAGCACTATTTTCATTCTTCTTAATTTTATTTCTTGCTCGCTTCTTGACCACTTGTTTTTTGACACCATCACCATTTTCAGAATTATTACTTGGTACAAGTGATGAAATTTCAGCAATTGGATTAAACAGAGAAAATCGTCTATAACTAGGTCCGGGGTTATCATTATCATCAGTCGGTCTTCATTTATCACGTCTACTGCTGGACATAGACCTCCTTTAAACTCTTCCATTCTTTCCAATTTTGTGCTTTTTGTTGCCAATTTTTCGTCATAGGCCTGATGTCGTTAGCCGAACCTGTAGGTGGTCTTTTTCTACTAAGTTTGTCTGTTCGTGGCCTCCAATGTGTAATTTTGCTCGTCCATCGTGAGTCATGCATTATCGCTACATGACCTACCCAATTCCATTTTGGTTCCGCTTTGCGTTCCACAACATCAGAAATACTCGTCCTTCTTCACAGATCTTCGTTTCTTATTCCATCCCACATCACTCCCAGCATAGATCGTTCCATTCGTCTCTGTGCCACTCTCAATTTCGAAGCCGTAGTCTTGGTTAGAGTCATAGTTTCCGCCCATAGGTCATCACCATTAATACGCATTGGTCAAATACTTTTCTTTTGAGGCTAATTGGTTGGCCCTAAGTGTGTCTCGCAGCTTTCTAAAGGCTGCCCACGCCAAAGTAATTCGTCTTTGGATATCGCATGTTTAGTTATCCCTGCTGATTCTTATTTCGTGACCCAAATACGTATATTTCTCCACAAGTTGTACCACTTTGTTTTGAATAGTTAAATTGTTATTGGGCACCATATTTGTCATAAACTTAGTTTTGGACAAGTTCATTCTGAGGCCCACCTTCGAACATGCAAAGTCTAATTCATTTAACATATCTATGGCTTCTTCTAAATTATCTGTGATAAGGAGATTGTCATCTTGCAAAACGAAGATTTTTCGCCGTTTATTGTTACTCCTCTGTGGTTCCAATTGACCATCTTAAAGGCATACTCTAATGCCGTTATGAATAATTTCAGTGACAAAGTATCTCCTTTCCTTATCCCACAGTTTATTTTTATTGGCCGGGTTTTATCCTGTATCTTAACAGTTATAGTGGTTTTTTGTAAATATTATAAATAAGTTCACTGTACCTATGGTCAATATGCTGTCATTCATTGCTTCTATAAGGCTGTCTATTTCGACCGTGTCGAACGCTTTATGAAAATCTATGAAAGTGAGGACAAAAGATTTGTTGTATTCTATAAATTTTTCAATGAGCGTCTTTGCTGTATGGAGGTGATATGTGGTTGTACATGTGGTTCAACAGGCTAATAGGTCTATAATTCTCTAGGTCCATTCTATCTCCATTTTTATGTAAAATAATGGTTATAGCATTGTTCCATTCTTTGGGCACCTCTCTTTGCTGCCAACATAGATTAAATAAAAAATTTATTTAAAATCCTTTATAAAAGGTATATAATAAATATATATAATATTTTATACTATATTATATACTATATTATATTTTATATTTTATTATATACCTTTTGTAAAGGATTTTAAATATATTTTTTGTGATATATGGTATACAGCCAGCTACAGGAACTTAGTTTCCTAGTGGAATTTTATAGATTAAATCGTTTTCTTAATTGAAATCTCCTCCATTTACGATAGCTTCTATTACAATTCCATCCTCTCCTGGGGCTTTGTTATTTTTCATTTTTCTTAACGCTTGTTGAATCTCATCTACATTTATTTCTGGCATTAGTTCGGAACCTTGATTTATGATGTTTTTTAAAATGGCTGTTTGTATTCTTGTTTGATTTTCTCGTCTACTTCCATATAATTTTTCGTAGAACTCTTCGACGACCTATATTAACTCGTCTCTACGTGATAATATTTCATTTTGATAGTTTCTTAATTAATGAATGTTGCATTTCCTAGTCGTTAGCTTTCTACGTAGAACTTTTGAGCTGTTATTTTCCTATATAGTACGTTTAATATTCTATCTATCTAATTAGCCTTTTTCGGTCCAACTTTGGACATAGGCCTCCCCAATCCTTTTGCATTCTTCTCTGTCTGTCGCTACAGTCATCCACCTAGAGCCCACGTGGTTCTTGATATCATCTGCCCATCTCATTTGGAGCCTTCCTCTGCTTCGTTTATATTCGCACGGTCTCCAACTTATAAGAATTTTGTTCCATCGGTCTTCTTTTTGTCTTACATTGTGTCTGGCAAATCTCCATTTTAATTTTGCAACTCCTTGTCTAACATCCCTTCGTTTTTACCATTACCTTTTATTGGAACGGCCACATCGAGCGTCATAGACGTTTAATATTATCGGTTTTAAATTTCCTTAAATCTCTCCTGATTGCCTTCGAAACAGTTCTATTCATTTGTCTTAGAGTGTGGCTATTTGCATTCTCATCGCTTCTCATTTGTCTTCTTTTGATCTAGCTGCGTTTTAGTATTATGGTGACTTTCTTGTAAGGCGTTTATGATGCAATTATTTAAGTTGTTAAAATCATCCTCGGAGGTTTCATGCAGTAGTAGCATATTATTCATATATACCTGATATTGGTTGATATCTAATGGGTGTGTCCAGATACCATGAGATTTATTTTTAATCAATGTGTCTTTCTCTTTTTTTGTTGATTTGTACTTTCGCTTATATCATCTTCTGGTCATTGCTTGTGGTGAACTTGTTGAGTACTGTTACATCTTTAATAATTTGTTTTTTGTCACTTATGGTATGATTTTAGTCGATATTGTTCTTTGTTTTACCGTTTGGACTTTCCCAGGTCCATCTTATGTGCATTGTTTTGTTAAAAAAGTTTTCTCCTTTGTCATTTCTTCCTGAGGAACCAAATTTTTTCAATGGTGTTTCTAGCTCAGCCTCTTTTACACCTATTTTTGCGTTGAAATCGCCACATAAAATTGTAAATTTTAGTACGAGAATCATTAAGCGCAGTAGATATATCGTCATGAAATATTTCAATTGCTTCGTCTGTACGGTCTGTTGTTGGAGCGTATACTTGGATAATTTTGAGTTGATATCTACTGTTCAACTTAAGAATAAGATACGCCACTCTTGATGATATACTTTGGATATTTATTATCTTGCGTGGTTTTTATGGACAAAGAAACCGATGCCTTTAACTGATGTAGTTTAAGGGCCAGTCTGATAGAATATATGCCCTAATTTCAGTCTTTTTAAAGTTTCACCTCTCTTTCTAACTTCAGAGTTGCAGTAACTTAATCTTGCAGAGTTGCGACAAAGAATTGTGACAGAATGCCGATTATTGACACCGGAGGTATTACGGAGAATATGTACGAAGAGGCTTTGAACATAGACTGTGTTATTGTAAGGAGGTCACAAGACGTGATTTCGAACATTTAATTGGTTAATTTGATAAACTTTTAGGTTTTTTGTTATTACTGACGTTCAACCAATAAATTAGTTAAATCCGAAATTATCTTTAAAATTTTTCCGCAAATAAATAAGAAATAGAGTGTGATGTAGAGAAAAAAATTACTTTTTAAATGGTGTGCCACTTGACCCCATATGCTATTTAAAAAAAGCTGAGTGTTGATGCGGGACATTAGGGGATTACATTAAAGGGTATACATTTTGCATGAAAATTCGCCCCCCTCGCAATACGAATTGACGTGTTTTTTTTAATTTCATTATCATCAATATTGGCGCTACAACTCTTCGTGAGTCTTTGCCGCGTTTACTATTGCCTTCCATGTTTGTCGGTCCTGTGCCAGTAATTCCCATTGTCGCACTCCCATCTTTTCTAGATCTTCTCTGACTGCATCTTTCCACCTTATTCTAGGCCGCCCTACAGACCTTCTTCCATCTGGCTTTTCCCAGAACACATTGTTTATAAGACGATTGTCGTTACTGCGTATCACATGTCCTGTCCACTTGAGTCTATTGGCCTTTATATATCTGACTAGATTTTGTTTTCCGAATAGAGACTCTAGCTCGTTATTGTATCTGCCCCTCCATTCGTTTGTCACGCTGTCTCTGCAAGGACCATATATCATTCGAAGAATTTTACGTTTCCATACCAGCAATTTATTTACTTCTCTTTTTGTTATCGTCCATGTTTCGCTTCCATACGCGACTGTTGGTCGTATTATCGTCTTATATATCCGGATCTTTGAACCTCGTGAAAGAAGTTTCGACTTTATCAGATGTTGCATTGCAAAGAAAGATTTATTTACTGCCATTATTCTCGTTTTAACTTCTCGCTCTAATTTGTTGTCATTTGTGATTGTTGGTCCTAGATATTTAAATTCTTTAACCACTTCGAAGTTGTGATCATCTATGGTAATGTTTTGCCTTATTCGCCGTCGTTCTTGTTTTGAGACGACCATGTATTTTATTTTGTCTTCATTTATTTTTAGACCGATGTTTAATGCACCTTCTTCAAAGCTCGAGAAGATATCCTTAATTTCTAATGTTGATTGTGCTACTGCGTCTACGTCATCGGCAAAGGCGAGTATGATATTTATGAGTATGATATTATGATTATGAGTATGAGTATGGTTTGATTTTTGGATATATTTTTCTATTGACATATTCTAACGCCAGGTTAAACAACAATGGGAACAACGGATCTCAATGTCGCAGTACAGAATTTACGCAAAAACATTTGTTTTTCCCCTATTCACCTATTCTAACTTGTGAAACAGAGTTACTTACACACATTTGTGTTACCGCAGCTAGTTTCTTGGGTATGCCGAGCTTGATCGTTGCCTTGCATAATGTTGCACGATTAATTGAATCATAAGCCTGTTTGAAGTCTATAAAAATCTGATAAACGTCGTGATTGTATTCCCAATAATTTTCAAGCATTTGTCTTATTGTAAATATTTAATCAATAGTTGATCTGCCAGGCCTGAAACCACACTGGTAGTCACTAACTATTTCTTCGGCGTATGGTACTAATCTTTTTAATAATATCGAAGCCAATATTTTATATGTAGTGTTAATTAGTGAGATTCCTCTGTAATTCATGCATGACTCCTTTTTCCTTTCTTGTGTATTGGTACAATAATACTACCACACCATTCTTTCGGCATTATTTCTTGTTGCCAGGCCATTTCTATTAATTGATGGATTTTACTTATGAGTTCATGACCACCTGTTTTAATTAGCTCGGTATCAATATTGTCCAGACTAGGGGATTTATCGTTTTTAAGCGTTTTTATGGCGTACGTAATTTCTTCCACGCCTCGTGGGGGTATTTATAATTCAACGGTTTGATAGTCATGTTCTCCGTTGGTTCCACCATTTTCATTGTTTTCATCAGTGAAATTTTGGATATTCAGGAGCTCTTCAAAATATTCAGCCCATCTTTCTATTATTTTGTTTTCGGCATCCAGCATTTCTCCATTTTTATCTCTTACGAAGTTGGGTGTGCTTATATACGGGCCTCTCCTATGTTGTCTTACCTCTCTGTAGAAATTTTTACTTTCATTTTCCTCTGTATTTAAACTTTGAATGAGTTTTTTTGGTGTCTGGGTTTTTTTTTTTTGAAAGTTTTCAAAATTTTCGTTGGGACACAGTATATTGGCATATAATATAATCTAAGAAAAAACATTCAGATACATGGATTTTTCACAGACCCGAACAGGGTCTTTTGTTTAGATATTATGACTTTGATATTGGTTACTTTTTCCAGTCCCAGACATTTAAGAATGTAGCTGCGTTTATTATTCATGAATGGTTTGCTTCTTGAATGTTTTCTATTAAAGTCCATGGTTATATTTTTAAAAATTAAAGGCGATCAATGACTTTAAACTACTCTCGTTTTTATTTATCCAGCAGTCTACTTTCGATAAACGTAATCGATATCAATTTAAGGTATCTTTATTTCTATATTTCTTTAAATAAATTATATTATAATGGTTTTAACTACATCATTTTTTCTTCTGATTATAGTGTACTATATTAATATTAAATTCGTAAACAGTAGCTCCAAACCAATTATCTTTTGGTGACGGAAATAAATACAATAACTTCCCTGGGGCTAGAAATACATTATTAATGTTTGCTGAAATTGATGTTTGATAGTATCGCTTGACCCCGATATCAATAAATTATTCTTTACTTCGATGTAAAGGCAATATCGATAACGATATGCACATTTTTGTTAGATGTTATCATTTAATTAAGAGTATAATATAAAGAGTATAATATTTAGTTTCCAAATTATGGGTCAACCAAAATAATTATAATTAAAATTAAACGTTCGTGACCTTTCTTTTCCGGATATAGTTTTCATAAATTAATACAACTTAAAAAAAAATTTTTGTCCATTTACGATAAATCAATTTTATATAGTTTCTTCTTTACTTTGTTACATTACTGTACATAGAGAGCTAAAATTCTTAAACGTGAACCTAGATTGACATTGCATTTTTGATTTTTTTATACATAATGCTAGTTGTGTGTTATATTATTCTTATGTGCTATGCTAAAAATATTTAAAAGTGTAATTGTTTAATTATAAATGATTTGCTTTTGATGTGTGTTACAAAAAGATTGGTCATAATGTAATGAGATGTTAAACTTACAAAATAAAACCAAATTTTTAATACGGCTCCAAAATAACCAAATACCAACCAAATATTAAAAAAAAACCATTGCCAATATAACCAAAGTAGAGAACAATTATTTTTCATTTTTTGTAGATTTTTAGGGGGAATCCAAAACGAGACTTCAATAAATCGAAATGCTTATTTCACAATTTTTTTGCATTCTAGTATTTTCTGTAAAATCATTAATTTATAAAATAGAGAAATTTTTTTTCATTGTAATACTAAGTTTTTATAAATATTAAGTTTATTATTATTTTTTAATTGGGAACAGAAAATATAATAATATTTTCAAACACTTCAAACTGACTGACAAAGGCGGCATCTGAGAGTGGGCATTCTGATTGTTTATTATTCTGTGGTTTTGTGGTCTTCCTACTGATCGTTTTACTATTAAAAAACCGTATCTTGCTGTCTTTACTACTTTATTTGTTCTTATTCGGCTTATATAATCGTTCAATTCTACTGTTATATTTCTTATCTTGTTTTTGTTTTTTTTTTTTTCAACTTGCATCTAGGTCGTGTATCTGTACTTCTAGTTCTGTCCCATGGTGTCTTACCATCAAGTGTTTTCATCTCTGCTTTTTGTAATATCCTTTTTGTCATCTCTGTTTCACTTCGTCTTTCTGCCGCGTATGTCATTATGGGTCTAACGACTGTTTTGTACATATTTGCCTTTCATTTCTTTCCCGATATTTTTATTTCTCTATATTGTTTCATTCATGCAACCTGCAGCTCAGTTTGCCCTATTTACTTGATCTTTCACTTTAGTTTCGAGCTTTTCGAGGCTACATAATGTGATGCCTGGATATTTAAATTCCATCACTTGTTCTAATATCTGACCTTCCAGCTTTAATTTAAATCTTAGTAAATTTGCTGTTATAACTATGCATTTTGTCTTTTTGGGTAAATTAATATGTTAAATTTTCTGGCGGTTATATTAAATTGGTGCAGCATACGTTGTAAATCATCATCACTTTGAGAAAATAGTATTGCGTCGGCGTCGTCTACATAGCAGATTATTTTAAGTTGTTTTTCTCCCATTTTGGTATCCTTTTTTAGTTCCCATACTTTTTTATTATTTATCTCATATTTAGGTTCAACAATAGAGAACTCAGGGAATTTCCCTGTCTTATCCCATTGCTAGTTTCAATAGGATCGGTTAGTTCTTCTTTTACGTTTACTTTTATTGTGTTGTTTTGGTAGATATTTTCGATCATTTTGATTATTTCTAGAGGTATTTCTCTTGTGTATAAAAAGTTAATAACGGTAATTTAACCTGGTCAAATGCCTTCTTAAAGTCCACGAAACATAGATATTCCGGTTTGGTGTATTTTACTGATTTCTCTTGCACGTCTCATTAAAAATATAGCGTCGGTGCATGATCTTCTCGACTTAAAACCTTGTTGTTCTGTTAGAGTTATAATACAAAAACTGAAAAAACTTTAAAACTTAATATAATCCATTTTAGTCCTGTCTTTAATCCAATATGTACTTAAAAAAATTGGGAGGTAAAAGGTTTGTTGACCGAATACTGAAATCAAACAGACAAAAACTGAAGCAATGACATGTTAAGAAAAATATTGTATCGCAGAATTTTTTGACATAACCATAGCATACGATATAGTTCGGCGGCATGGTATTATTCAAACACTTAGTTGATGGGGAATAATAGGCAATATAGCAGAATTCATAAAAAATTTCGTATTTTATCAAACTTTAAATGTATGAGTAAATCGGCACTTTATCTAATACACAAATTTAGAAAAACGGAATTCCCCAAGGATCTAATTTAAGCGTCGCCCTATTTTTCATTGCAATAAGTATCTCATTTTGTGCCTTACTAGTAAAGGCTACAATTTTTTTAATGATTTAATTATTTTTTGGGGGATAAATGATAAATCTTTTCAGGTTTATCTACAGAAAATAGTAAGGAATCTCGAATCGTGGACAAATTCTACTGGTCTTCAATTATCAACCACAAAATCAAAGGCTATGTTATTAAAAAAAAAGTTATATTTTTAAAGAAATAAAATTGGTTGATAAAGAAATAAAATATGTATAGAAAATTAAATGTTTGGGCGTGGCCTTTGATAACAGATAAATCTGGAATCACCACATTCGTGACATAAAACGTACCTATTAATCTTCTATTAACATTATATAGCCTGTTACACACAACACTTGGGAAGTAGATAGTGAATTTCTTACTCTTACGTAGAAGTGATTGCTAAGGTCCAAAACCATATTTGGTAAGCAGCAAACCATATTGCGTAAAACAACTTGATCAAATACAAAATAGATCTCTGTGAACCATGGTTGATACTTTTTACACTAGCCATATTAAAAGTATACGATGTGAAGCTTTAGAAGTTCCCCTGAAATTTTAAAGAAAGCAACTCACTAACATAATGTTCTATCAATACAGGCAAATACTATAAATCCTATTTTCCACTACGTACATTCAGACTTTTTTTTAGGAAAACTTCTACAACACATGCTAGGCTTGACCTTTCTTTTTATGAAAGCGTCGATAGATACCTCAATGAATTTGAATTCAAATTTCCACCTCTTGTTTACCAAATGTCAACACTGTTCCTACTTTGACCATTTCCATCCCAACTATCAATACCAAACTCCACAACAAATCCGTACATGAAAAAGGAGCTAACTAAAATAAAATCTTTTCTGTCTTCTAAGGACGGTTCACCGACTAAACAATAAATACTTTCAATGTGAATAAGCCACAATTAAAGGTTAAAATACGTTTCTTCACGTTTCAATTCCCACTTCGGAAATCGTTCTCCAAATACAAACATTAGTAAATTAAACAAATTTTGTTTTTTTGTAACTTAGTGAAAAATTCTTCGAACAATTTAATTTTATCTGACTCATTTATATTGATTATTCAGACATACATTATACATTTTAAAGTAGACGACTTTAAAATGATATTGCCAATATTGTTGAGTTGCACTCCTGGAACGACCTTACTTATAAGATAGTTCATTCGATTACATGAAATCAACATTAATTTGAGAATATCCGTTAGAAAAAATCATAGCATGTAATTCGTCAGACAAACACATGTCATGATGACAGTAAAATTCTCCTGTTAGTAATTCCATAGTAAATTATGAGGGAAAAATCAGGAAAAAAACCTCATAATACTATCCCGACATGGTAAGTATTTCGTCGTGCATTTTGTTTACTTTCAATAAACACCAAATTCTGATTTTATATGTTTGTAATTTAAAAAACATAAATGATGTATCCTCCATTATGTTATTATATATTTTTATGTTTTTTAAATAACAAACATAAAATCAGAATTTGGTGTTTATTGAAAGTAAACTAAATGCATGACTATGCATGATTTAATTTAATATAATAGTAACTAAACTCAAACTAT
The DNA here is from genome assembly GCA_918026665.1 of Diabrotica balteata. NCBI lineage: Eukaryota > Metazoa > Arthropoda > Insecta > Coleoptera > Chrysomelidae > Diabrotica > Diabrotica balteata. Next base: position 145,444,216 of record OU898276.1, on the reverse strand, counting down.
ATATATATATATATATATATATATATATATATATATATATATATATATATATATATATATATTCCACAAATGTACTAAATAAATTGTAAAACATTAAATTGTAATATGCCAATCACCCTTTGAGGTCGAGGCATAAATAAATAAAAAAAACAGACAAAAAAGATAATATTTCGGTAATAAAATAAAATAATTTTCCAAAATCATAGCAGTTTATATAATAATCTGAATTAATGTTACAAACGGAATGACTTTTAAACATTGCTTTTAAAAAAACATTAATAAACTTATTAAATATTCCAAATTTTAAACCAAAATTAATTTTTTCTTGGAGGTACGAATATTAGATTGATTTTAACTCATCTGCTGGGATCATTCTGTTATCTTAAATTTTATTTAAGGGTGCCGCAGGGATAAACTTAGACAAGTGTGTTATCTTCTCGAGGCGCTTTTTTCGTTTCCATTTTCTTTCGAATATTTCCTACCACCACTTGAAATATGCTTGACCCATTTTTCTCACTCTACAAGGGAAATATTTACATTTCCTATCAGGGTTTTTTTACAAAATGAATATTAAAATACAGGTTAATTTATAGGATATAACTAACTTTAAAACATTGTAAGATGTATTAAAATATATGGAAAGTATGTGAAAACCAAAAGTTTGGATTAAGGAAAACAACGAAAAATAAATATTACTTGCTAGTGCGTTTAATAATATTTTTTTTCTTCAAACGTCAAATAATGATGACATTACTTATCTAACTTGATCCTGTAACCTTCTCTGTGGCTCAGTGGTAAGAGCGCTTGCCTTTAAACCTAAAGGTAGTGAGTTCGAATCTCACCTGGGTGGAAATTTTCGTTTATTAAAAAAAATTAATAAATGAAAATAATTTCTACCTTTGTGTGATCGGTACTCACCGGAGGGACCGCAGACGTTCGGATACAATTAGCGTCTCTTAGCAAAGACAATGACGTCGACTTTGCTAAGTATCAAGACAATTACTCTACACACACAAACACACACACACACACACTACATTAATAAACTTATCTTGATTGAGACTGGCTGAATGACAATTTTCCAAGCCAAAACACACACAAAAAAAAACTTGATCCTGTCAAAGTTTGATGTCTCCGCCGGCAGCAGTTTTTTTTCCCATTTCTTTACGGCGGAGGGAAAAATGTTGTCATGGCAACAATATAAAACGTGTCACAAAGCAACAATACAAATGTCATTAACAACAATTAAACATCATTTTTATTTATAGTAATATTAAAAGTACAATTAGTTAATGAGGCATTTTCAAAATTGAAACCGTGCAAAAATGTTCCCGACTCTTAATACGCATTGGTAATTGTTGATGATACTGATGGTCGAGAACAACTTTCAGCAATCATTCCCGATGTTGGCGGCTTGCGAACAACAATAAGCTGTTTTTAATAATTGCAAACAACTGTCAAACAACTGTAACCAGGGATACTAAAATAGCGTATGAATTGTACTATTTATGGTTGAAAATTGCTACGTTTGAAGAAAAAATAGTATACTTTATTCGGCAAAGAAGCGACTTTTCTTGACTTGACCTCTATTACGCGCCTCACTTCGTTCGGCGCGTAATATCGGGCGCGTCAAGAAAAGTCATGCTTCTCCGCCTCATAAAGTAATATACTATTTTCTTTTAGTAGACTATTAATCTCGTTTAAATATTATTCGATTATATAAAGTCTCTATCTCTGTCAAATGCTACCAAAACTAATTTCTTTCTCCTGTTCGTTTGTGGAATTTAGTAACCGAATTTATATATCACTTATCTTAGATATCATATTTGTCTACGGTACTAAGTCTGTTGTTCCTTATCATTATATCTTGATTACCGATTATCATATCGTGTTTAATGTTTGTATGTTAAGTTTATTTTTAGACCAACTTCATTGTTAGATGCATTTAGATTGTTTGTGATTCCTCGAGTTTCACCGTAATTATTAGCTATAAGAACGATATTTTTATAGTTTCATACATTTCTAAAAGATATTTTCTAAACTAGCTTGCGGTGAAGTTCGGTTCGGTTCGGTTTGATTAGGTTAAAACTTTTTCGCTGCCAGGGAAATCCTTATTGGACTGCCCTATTAGGAGAAAACCTACCTACCTACTTAATTCTATTAAGAAATGATCCTACCAATATTTTACAAAAAAAAGAAATAATGATCTTATTGGCAGATTGGCTACACAAAGCTATACCACCAAAAATTTATGGTTTACCTAAACCACACAAGTAGAATGTACCTCCACGTCCTATCGTTTCCTCATTCGAATCACAGAAAAAAGATCTTCACTGTGACTTGTCTTAATTGGAATGTGGCTTGAGTTAACAGAGTTAACAGAGTAAAGTAACCTTTTGGTAAAGCTTGAGTAGCAATGGTCGAAATAGGGATATCAGAAACCCTGTGAGTTATGAACCACTGTATTGAGTTCCAACGTTAATTTTGGAATTTGTTCAAATATAAGATGCGATAATTTGCACATCCAAGTTTTACTCTTAGATTCGAAAGTGTTTAGGACTGTTTGTGTGTTGATGCGGTCGAAACTGTCCCATAATATAGGGTGTACATTGAAAGAATGAACAGATGACCATATATTGAAAATATTGCCATTTGTGACATCTAGTTTTGGTCTAGTGAAATAAATAGCTTCAAGGAGAGGCGTAAAACTAGCCCGCCTAAGAATTTAGGGAATAAAAGAAAAAGAAGTGTGGTGTTTGAGTTTTAGAAATTTGAGAATGACTTTATGGTCTCGGCAGGCTTTAAGAAAAGTTAAATCACAAAGAAGACGATTCGTACGTAGCAGTAGGTTGCTATATGATTTAGTGAGCTGGTAAAATTCCTCTCTGTGGAGGGAAATAAAATGTTCTGAAAGATTTTAGCGGTTAGTACAATTAAAACTAGAGCCAAGATTAATAATATAAAAGGTTATATTAAACTCATCAGTCTTTCGGGTTGAACCGCGTTGATTTTCATTATCCCGAGCTTTCGACATTCTCTTTGATGTCTTTTTCAGGCCTTCCGAGGTCTTAGTCTCCCAAGGCTCGAAACACTAATAAAAGCAAGAATCATACTTGAAGTCAATGAAAACCTTCAGAATACGTAACGAAAAACTCTGTGTCATGTATATAGCAAAATCAGGGAATTTATATTTATAAATTTATCCCATATTTTTGGAGCTTTAATTTGACCCATACCTTACCTTGAGTGATTCTATGATTATTTTATTACAAATATAGAATAATTGTAAATCACTTTTTTATTTTTATCACAAACATTACATGTACAATTTCATATAATTGAAAGGAGAAATAATATAAATAAGTCGAAGAGGACAAAAACCTAAGAAAATAATCAATAAATAAATTTTACACAATACTTCTAGTATAAAGTTATAAAATATACGAGTTATTATATCCACAACATGCAATTTCTGAAAAGCACAAAATCGGTAGACAGTAGAAGAGCACTTTTATTACATTTCTGATAAGTTATTAAAAGTACAACAAGTAGCTACTTAAAAACTACTTAAATTATTTCTTTCATATTACTTCTAGTTGTTCGTTAGCCTTCTAGTATGTATAGAAATGTTCTGTTTTGTATAGAAAAATTTTACATCCTGTTTCTCATCTTGCTTTAATAAAGTTTTATTGTCTTCATACCCATTATCTATACGAAGACATTTATATATAAGAAGTAATATATAAAATATTTATATAGCATACCTTTTGTCAAACCAAATTAAAACCAAAAAATGTGTCAACTTATGTAATAAATAGAAATATGCTTTAGTATTAATGAAATTAGTGCAATTTTGTGGACACAGCTTAAATTTATCAACTGGTCTTATACAGAATGAATTAGAGATCTTTTTGAATTGGGTAGATAGAAAATGGGATCTTGTTGTTGCAAAATAGTTCACTTACACTAACACAGCATTCATTTATATTTTCAGGGTTTGGAAGAGAAAATGTTTAAGCTATGTTAGTTTTATTTCGAAGGTTGTATATTATCAATCAAGTTTCTTTTGTAACATTTTTAAGGCTTCCCAGATGATTTTGATAGTATTATTTGGTAGTGATTTTATTAAGGAACAGTAGTGAACGTCTATTTTTGGATGATATGACGATACCTTTGGTAGTCCAGGGTTTGTTATGTTTGTTTTGGATTTGTAACCAGGTAACTGTAATTAAAGGAAATGCTTTATTGAAAATGCAGCAAAGCCGATCTAAGGAAAGTACCACCCAAAAGTCAAGCGAAAATTTTGGAATTTACGAAAGTTCTAAATACAAAAATTCTACCTAAACGTCGGGTTTTCCAAAAAGGTTTGTTAAGAGTGTTAAACTTCGTATTTACTGATTCATAATCATGATCAGATAGTTTTGCAATAATAATAGTAGAGCGTAAAATAACGGGTAAGAAATTGAGACAATATAATTAATTATGGTGAATGTTTAGTAATTCTTGTAGGAGAATTAACGTTCATTCTGAAAATATACGATTCGTATATATCGACCAAGACTAGTTGAGTAGCAGAGAAACAGTTCCAGTCACATATAAAAGAAACCCTAGAACACACCTGGGCAATCGACCAGTCAAGCACAGAAATGTGGAATAACTGCAAGGAGGCTCTGAAATTAGCAGCCGAAAGCACATTGGGAATATCCCGAACCCAAGAAAGAAACAACTGGTTCGACCAAGACTGCAAAAAAATAACAGATGAAAAGAACAAGGAATTTAGAACCATGCAATAACGGAAAACTAGAACAACAATAGAGAGATACAAGTACTTAAGAAAAGAGGAAAAACACGTACACCGAAAAAAGCAACGAGATATGAAAAATGACATATTAGAACGGCTCGAAAGCCATATGAGTCACGGAGAAACGAGAAAGTTCTATCATCAAATGAATATTATTAGAAAATAATTCAAACCAAAAATCAACTATTGTGATGATAAGGAAGGAACCTACTTAGCAACAAAGAGGATATCCTGTTACGATGGGTAGAGTGATTTCGAGAGTTGCTGGAAAGGGAACCTACTAACAATATAGAGCTGGAATACCGAAATAAGAAACTCGTGGAACCCACCTCGGTAGATGAAGTGAAAATATCTATGGAAAAACTAAGGAACCACAAATCTCCAGGAAGCGATGGCATCCCGCAGAGGTATTTAAGCACGTTGGAGCTCACCAAGGTGATGCGAGAAATTGTTTGTAAAATTTGGTCTGAAGAGCAAATGCCTGAAGAATGGAGCTTAGGCTTAATTTATCCGTTACACAAAAAGGAAAACCAACTGGAATACAATAATGACCGCGGAATAACTATCCTAGCATACAAGATATTGTCAAACATTTTGCACGAGAGATTGAAGCCTTAAACCGAAACGTTTTTAGGAGAATATCAGTCAGGATTCAGGCGTGGACGTTCTACCATTAACCAGATCTTTACACTACGACAAATCCTCGAAAAAGCGCAAGAGTTAACATAGATATGTATCATATTTTGTCGATTTTAAAGCAGCATATGACAGTGTGTTAAGACCGAGTCTTTACAACGCTATGAATGAGTAAGGAATTAAAAAAAACTCATATGTTTGATGAAAGTGACAATGGCGAAGATGCTTTCAGCAGTAAAAATTCAAAACGACTCGTTAATACCATTTGAAATACATAGTGGATTAAGGCAGGGAGATGCGCTGGCGTGTCAGCTTTTTAATGTCGCCTTAGAAAAAGTTGTACGAGACGCTAATTTAGATAGCAGGAGAACAATATTTATTAGAACAATTCAAATTCTAGCATGTGCAGACGACGTGGACATTATAACAGGAACCAGAACGAACAGAACTGCGGAAATCCTAACAGATCTAGTAGCAGCAGGAGAACAAATGGGTTACGTATAATATAAATAAAACCAAATTCATGGCGACTAACACAAACACAAGAACTGGAAATGTTGACGCAAATTTTTAGTCATCAATGACCAAAACTTCGAAGCAGTCAAGGATTTCATATATCTGGGGTCATCGGTTAACCCCAAAAATAACACATCTGAGGAAATACAGTCACATATAAATATAATAATAATTGCAAATAGGTGTGACCATGGTCTATCAAAGTACTAAGCTAACAAACGTCTGTCTAAAAAAACTCGTATAAGGCTGTATAGAACACTGATAGCCCCAGTTCTCACATATGGATCAGAGACATGGACACTAACTAAAACAGATAAATCCGCTCTATCGATGTTTAAAAGAAAGGTGCTACGCAAGATATTCGGAGCGGTCTGTGATAACGGAATATAGAGGCGTAGATATAACTTTGAACTTTAGAATATGTACAAGCATACGTTTGGTGGTGTAGATATTACCACTATAATTAAGCTAAACCGCCTGCAGTGGCCAAGACATGTAGCCCGGGCCCCTGAATCAAACATGATAAAAAAGATTCTAACAGCGCAACACGTGGGAATAAGAAGACAAGGTAGAACAAAGCTGAAGTGGATAGAGGGAAGATCGGAGTCTGCAACTGGAAAATGCAAGCAAGGGACAGAACAAAATGGTGTAGAAAGCTTGAGAAGGTGGACGCCCTTTAAGGGCTGTAGTACCAAGATGATGATGATAGTTGAATAGCACAAGAAATAGCGTAATTATTATTTAAGTTACCGAATAGATTTTTTTTGCTTGTATTTGGCAGGTCATTTTTCTAAAAAAATCCTAATTTTTTTAGAAACAAAAATAATTAACATGTATTATATCTTCCAGAAGGAATATTAATTAAAACTATGTCACAATTGTGATAACTAAAATAATTTGAGGTTTATAGTTCCACAGAAAATGTGGTATTGTTAAAAATTTAGTTTAAGAGAGACAAGAGAATAGTAATTTAGGTGACATTTCCTTAATTTTTGCAGTTGAATTATTCTTTTCGAAGTGACAGTTTTAAATACATAAAAAAGAAAGAAATAACACCAGCTTTCAGAATAAATAACAACTTATTATATATTAAATATATTAAAAACAACAACAGCTAAAATAAAAAGTACTTACACAGTGGTGTATACAAACTTAAATGTGGTGACTCCCCAAAAACTTATATCGGTCAAACTGGTAGAAATATTAATAAACGAATAGCAGAACATAAAAGAGCTTTATAATAGAAAAACAGATTCTACATAGGCACTTCACCTTCTAGATCATAATCATTCTTTTAATGACGAATTTAAAATCCTTCATATTTAAAATAAAGGCCTTAAACTATCTTTGTTAAAATATATGAAAACTAACAAATTAAAAAACACAGATATATTTCTGAATAACTAACTTGAGATAAACAGTTCTTCTCTTCTCAACCTATTTCATTAAATACTATAAAGTATAAACGCATACCAAAAATAGATCACTTGATAAAGGGAATCAGCAGAAACAGCTGTAGTGATAATATTTTATAATAAATTTTGTGGAAGTTTTGAAAACAAAGTTTTCAGGGTTTTATTGTTACAATTATTTATTTGCTTTTTTCATATAAAATTAAAAATAGATCACACTGTGTACTGTCAAAAACTGGCAAAATGTTTTTGTTTTAACCTATTTTAAGATTTTCCTAGTAAAATACTTTTTTAAATTATTCAGTTATTAATGTAATTCTACTTTAAATTAATATTATGGAAAATATTCAATTTGATTTTATAAAATCCAAAAAAAATATTTTACGGAGCTTTTCTGTGATTTATAACACCCTATAAGAGTAATTTTCCATAATTTTGTTACACGCAATGTATTTTTATCATAATTAGTGTTATTATAGGCCGCCGGATAAAATATGTAAATTATAGGTGACATGATTCAGCACACATTTGAATTTTAAATAATTCTAAATGGAAATACGACAACATATTATATTAAAAGTTGGCCCTTCCAGCCGAATGGGTTAATTAAAATTGTAGCAAAACATTTTTGATTTGTCCGTAGGGGCAACTTGTCAGTAGGGGCAAATTTTTTTATTTTTATGTTTTTTATACCACCCCAAACTAAATTAGTTTGATGACACTGATATGGATTTTTTACTACTAAAATATTTACGCACTGTTTGTATCAGCTATATCATGTTTTATAACCAAATATATATATAAATATATATATATATATATATATACATATATATATATATATATATATATATATATGTATATATATATAGATATATATATATAAGGAAAAGAAGTCTTTGCTGACAACGTTCACCGACAGACAGACCTCCGAAAAAGGAGCTTTAAGGTTTATTGGGATTTTCAGCTGTGAAATAAGTGTACTCTTTTAACTAAGTTTCAAGCTTACATAAATGCTTTTTAATATATATATATATATATATATATATATATATATATATATATATATATATATATATATATATCGGAAAAAGGAGTACGACCGTCAATCCAATATATATATAAGGATCACTCAGACGAGTGGTGGGTTCTTATATCGGTCTCTAGGTGGAGAAATAAAAGACAAAGTTGATAGGCTACTTTATCTATTTTGAAGACGTTTCGCTTTCGAGTTTTGAAAGCATCATCAGTTCATCTAAAAAATTATTACAATATGAGAACCACACAATCATGGAAACGATGTTAATTGTTACCTTAAAAAGATATGTAGCAGTCAATGTTATTAACAAATATGTGAGTGAAACTAAGTAAATGGACATAGTACGCTGATCTTGTATAAACAGTTAAGCAACTAACAACATATATGAACTTGTAAAAAAATTAGCACAGCAATTGACCATGTGGTCCAAAATAAATTCAATGTTATTTAATGCTAATAAGTGAGAAAGAACCAAGAAAATCATAAATAACCTCCAACTATTTAATGGATATTAAACTTTGATTTTAACTTTAGGTAGCATTATAAGTAATATTAATAAAATTCTACAAAATAGTGAATATGAAGTTACCGATCAAAGCCCTATGGATGTCGCCGTGCAAATGGCGTTAGATGAAACAGGAACGAACTAACCGCAAAAAGACAGCCAACCTTGAGGTCAAAATTACTTTTGACAGATCAACAAGGTGTAAATACCAACCCAAAATTTTGGGCGGTTAATTTAATTTTAACTGAGTCTGGATGACTACCAGGTTGCAAAGGACACAACAGTGAAAAAAGTTGGTAGTGTAAACACAACTCCCCTCACTAACCAGTCCAAATTTACAAACCGGAGATTTTCATTCAAACTCATAATAATGTAATGACGTTAATCATTATGGCAAGTTAAATAGCCAGGTGGTTAACGATATTATAATTTCCAAACAGCCCAAGGTTCAATATACTTGGAGCTGTAATTTGTAAAGGATTCTAAGAATCAATTACAATGTTTGTATTATTTTATATATAATTTGAAACACTAATTAAAGAAATTAGTGTATTGAAATGCAATATGGGTTGCATATGTAATAGTAAAATTAAGTAAAGAAAGTAAGTTATTTAATTGATATATTTATTTATTTTATTTCTATTTATGTATATAAATTGTTTTATGAAAAGTGGAAAAAAGTTCAACTACTACACCTAATATGACATTAATGTAGTGAAAAGATTAAGTAGCCTAATTATGCAAAATTAAAGCATGATATATCTGGCTCAAGTTACTTATGTCAGTTCTCTTATTCAATGCATTAGGATGTTTTAATATTGAACACATTTCCAAAAACTGTCTTTTAGCTAAATTGCGTTCAGTGGCAAGAATCTTAACTTCATTAAAATCCACTTCATGTTTTGTATTTATCGCATGTTGTGCTAGAGCACAAGTGTGTTTCGATAAATTAATGTCGCTACGATGTGAAGTGAGACGACCTTTCAAAGATCTACCAGATTGCCCAATGTAACATAGATCGCAATTAGCGCATGGAATTTTATAAATTGTGTTCACTTGTTCCAAAGTGGACAAGGGTGTTTTAGTTTTAGAAAACAAATTTCTAACAGTTTTTGCATTCTTAACAGCAATTTTAACAGGTATATTATTTTGTTTATACAATTTAATAAGCTTCTCAGTAACTTGAGGGAAATATGGTAAGGAAGAGTAATGCGTGATAGTATTCTCAAGATCGGTATTATGCAGAACAGTGCTATTTATAGAATTATTAGAGATGTTTCTAAGTTGGTCACCATCGGGTATGTCATAAATTGAGGATCCATAACTATGCGAATAAAGGTATTTATTGATGATAGAGGAAGGATATGAATTCTCTATTAGAATATTTCTCAATAACTTAAAGGATTCCCTTCGATTAATTGGATGTGTCAATTTATTTAATCTAAAGCTTAAAGCTTTTATAAGGTTTAGTTTGTATTTCATAGGATGACAGGAATGGTAGTTAAGGAACCTATTAGAGGCCATTGATTTTCTATACCAACTTGTGGTTAGGGTGTTGTCTCCCATTCTGATGACACGCATGTCAAGGAAGGGTATACTATTGGTGGTAGTGTCCTCAAGTTCAACAGTGAACTGTAAATGAGGATCAAACTCATTAAAGTGGGATAGGGTACCCTGAACCTTGTCAGGTGGTAGGGCTAATAATAAATCATCCACATACCTTTTAATAAAAGGGATTTGAAAATCCAAAAGACCCAAACGGTCAGAAATCAAATCATCCAATACAAAGTTAACTAGGATGGGAGAGATTGAGGAACCCATAGGTGTACCAAATGTTTGAAGGTAAAATTTGTAAAAGGAAAATAAATTGCATCCCTATAAGATGATACCCACTCAGGAGCTCATGGAAGACGATTTTGATAGGAGAACTCCTTTTTGTGAGCAAATGATGGACATGTTGGATAACAATATTATCCAATTAGAAGAGGTTATGTTTTCTGATGAGTGTACTTTTTCACTTAACGGTCAGGATAATCGGCAAACCTCACTGGATGAGAGAAGAACACTCTAAATACCCTCAAAAGGTTAATGTTTGGGCAGAGATTGTAGGAAACAATATCATTGGTCCCTTTTTTATTGAGGGAAACTTGAATGGCAACAATTATTTGGCACTAATTTAAAATGATGTCATTCAAACATTGGCAAATTTATATCCTGATCCAGGAAACCCTTAAGTTCCAGCGAATACGATATGGTTTCAGTAGGATGGAGCACCACCACTTTACCAACTTAATGTCCGGCAGTGCCTTGATACAATATTTTCCAATCGGTGGATTGGAAGGCGAGGATCGATTGAATGACCAGCGCTATCACCTGATCTTACATTATTAGATTTCTTTTTATGGGGATATGTGAAGAGCAATGTGTACAAAACTAAACCTTCTGATTTAAATGAATTAAAAGAACGAATAACGCTTCTGATTAGGTCGATCATGCCTGTTATGTTAAATAATGTTAGAAGACAGTTTTATTTGAGATTACGATGTTGCCAAAAAGTTCGCGGTGAACATTTTGAACATCTACTTCATTAACATTTATAGTTCTTTTTCGTGTTTTATATTTTATTACGTTTTGCATTACATTTTAGTTTTTGATTGTATTGTAGCGAATTTCGGTAACCACATAATTTTAATTTATTTTATCTTAATTAATCTTAATAAACTTAAAAGCGACAACATTTTTGAATGGAGAATGAAAAGGCCTTTCAAACGATATATCACAAGCCTATACTTCCTATTTTAAACATTAAGGGTTGTACCTATCACTCTAAGGGGGTTGAAGGTAGGGGTTGCATTTTCACGTTAAAGAATGTCAAGTTATAATTTAAATTTGACGTGTTTCGGGATTTTTTATAAATATGTACAGTAAATAAATAATAAATTTATTCCATTTGGCTTTTACACACTGTATATAAACGGTAATTGCGCAATCACATTATGTGTAAGAGATGATCAGTTGCAATAGTTGCAAGGATTGGACTAATCAGGGAACTCATCGGTGTTCCAAAAATTTGGGAATAAAATTTACCATTGAAACTGAAGTAAGTGTTGTTAAAAATAAACCTAATTTGTAGAAAATTGTCTTTTGATTATGTCGTAGTCTTTTATATATTAATTTGGAACCTTATAAAAGACTAAACGACATTATCAAAAAAAATTTTATCCAATTACCAATATGTTTTATCCGGTTAACGTTTATATGTTTGACGATATTTTTAGTGCCATATAGAGTCACCAATTTAACATTGCGGCGCATTCTCCATTCTTCTGTTAGTTTATCTCTTTGAAGGGTCCAAATATCATTCTGAGAACCTTTCTTTGAAATACCAGCAGCTTATTTATTTCCCGCTGATATATAGTCCATGTTTCATTTCCATGTGTAACAACTTGGCGAATAATTGACTTGTATGTAAAAGCTTAATTTAGATTTTATTTTTAGCTGCATAGATCTTAATAATGATGATAAAGATTATAATTCCTTACAGCCATCCTTGCTAAGTATTATTTTTTCCTGTGGTTGCTATGTGTGATTATAGCTAGATATTTAAAACTCTTTTACTACTTTAAAGTTGTGATCATTCATAGTTATATTTTGTCTAACTCTTGGTGGTGTTTTTTTCTTTTTTTGATTTATTAGGAGACCCAGACTACCTGTTATCTACTAGGGTTATGAAAACATCTCTTGCAGGTGTCTTGTAAAATAAGACACTGCATTTAGATCATCATCAAAGACTAACAAGAGTTTTGATCTTACATTCTGTTTCGTATATTTACCTGTGCATATGAGTCTGATACGCACATTAGAGTTAGCTCCACTAATTTTCTTGGTATAATCATATCTGCTTCTTTTTATCGAATCATATGCCTGCTAGAAATTAGAACTAAAGCATAATTGGTAGTCGCCTAGAATATTTTCCGAATACGTGGTGAGTTTCTTTAACAAGATAACTGATAGACGTTTATATACTGTGCTAGTAAGCGATACGCCTCTATAGTTTAGAAATTGTTAATTATCTCTCTTCTTATGTATGGGTATTATAACGGTATTATAATGCTTTCATTCGATTCCCTATGCATTTTCTTTTATTGCCATACTCTCAGAAGAATATCATACAATTTTTAATGTAAAACCATAAGGCAAGACATGTATTTGGAGGAAATAGGCATTAATATGACTTTACCTATATAGAATATTATAAAGAAAAAAGTAAACGGTGATGACGGGCTTTAATTTGTTGCCTATTTATATTTAGAAATGCATAAAAAAACGTTCTATCATATATTTTAATCCTACGTTAGGCGCGTAGGCTACATACGTAGCCCAACGCATTTTAAATTAATGCCTCTGGCGTCAATATTTGGTTGCATTATCGCTGATCTGTGTAGCGCTTATTTGTCATCTATAATCAGTACTGCTGAGAGTTTATTGGATATGCCCGTGCGTTTCAAAGATATTAATGCATTTTTACGTCTGGGTTACGATTGCAGCCCGTGCGCCTAATCTCGTAAGCATTTTTTATATTAGATGATTTCTTGATTACAATAAAATTTGTTTTTTTTTTTACAGAAAATAAAATAAATTACATTGCAAAAAACAAAAAAAGTAGTAAGTGTGGTTTTAAAATTTTTAAGGAGTATGGGATCGTATTAAAAAAAGAAAAACAAATCTGTGATCTTAATTTCAAGCATGCACCATGACGATGCAATCGATAATAAAACAGAAAATATATAGTCGGAAAAAATTTGCTGTTCACCGATTAGAACAATTGTGTGATAAATGTAATGTCTCTAGAAACGCTCGTCGATATCCAATGGTAGTTTATATGACCCCTTGAATAAAACGGCAATAAATTATTTAGACATTTATAAATTTAACAATTTAGATTAATAGAATCTTCCAATTGAATTTAGATCTAAGATTTCCCTCATATAAGTCAAAATCCAGTAAGTCAATGTATACTTTGCGATCAAAAACGCGATAGATTAACTCAAAAATAATGTCAAAAGTATAAAAGACATGCCCACAAAGAACATTTAAGAGAGATCTATGTATTTTGGAGAATCTTTGTATTTTGGTTTTATCGGTATTTTATCGGTATTTTATTAGGAGAAAACCTATGTAATGCATTTTATATTTAATGTTCTTATATATGTTTTTTTTTAATACAGAAAAGAAGGTTTTTATGAAATTTGTGTACCTTGGTGCAAAATTATACGCATAAATAAATTAGATGAATATTAATTTCATACTATCGTCTAATTCCAATATAAAACAATTAATTTTTAATTTTTAATTTTTTTTTTAATAAATTGGGCTACCACTGTAGCCCACGCGCCCAAACGAGTCAGTAGAGAGTTTTTGTGCAAGGAAATACATATACGTAACGTATCTTTTTGACATATAAGCATGTGCATTAATAGTTGAACTAACGTATCTAGATACGTATTACGTTCAAACGCATCCCTATCGAGACGAAAGTAACCGAATGCACAAGGGGATCTTACCCGATTACCAAAATATCAACATCCACATTTAAGGTTAAGTATATTTGTTTTGATTTTTATAAATAATGGAAAGCAGTAGAAAACGATTTCACTTCAGTAATGAAGATAAAAAATATCCCGTATTTAAACATCCCGTATTTAAACAGTTTTTATATTTGTGGAGATACGTAGACGACGTACTGGTATGTTTCACAGGAACTAACAGGCAACTTGGCCAATTTTTATCGTATACTAATTCACTTCATAGTCATATTGAAATTACAATAGAAACAGAACAAAATCAATATATAAATTTTTTAGATTTAAAAATTATCAGATTTAAAAACAAACATGACTTCTCCATATTTCACAAACCTACCCATACTGACACGACTATACACAATTCATCATCCCATCTAACACAACATAAACTGGCAGCATATCATAGTATGTTACATAGATTACCAGAAATTCCAATGTCAAAATACAACTTTGAGATAGAAGTAAATATAATTAATCAAATAGCAGTAAACAATGGATACAATGAACAAACAATTAATAAAATGTTAAATCAAAAACTACACAAGAAAGCCCTGAAATTAGTATTTCCACCACCAGAGAAAAAACCAAGTACCTTCTGCTCGATTACATATACAGGCAAAATTACAACAAAAATAGCCAAACACATAAAAAAGAAAGGAATAACACCAGCTTTCCGAGCAAATAACAACCTAGGCAAATATATCAAAAACAACAAGAGCCAAAATAAAAAACACTTACACAGTGGTGTGTACAAACTTAAATGTGGCGACTGCCCAAAAACTTACATCGGTCAAACTTGTAGAAACTTTAACAAACGAATAGCAGAACATAAAAGGGCTTTTAATAATAGAAAAACAGATTCTACATACGCACTTCACCTTCTAGATCACAATTATTCTTTTAACGACGAATTCTTCACAATCAAAATAAAGGCCTTAAGCTATCCTTGTTAGAATCTATGGAAATCAACAAATTAAAAAACAAGCACAGATATAATTCTGAATGACCAACTCGAGACAAACAGTTCTCCCCTCCTCAACCTATTTCATTAGAGACTATAAAGTGTCAACACATGCCAAAAATATATCACTTGAGAAAGGCAATCAGCCGAAACAGGTGTAGTGATAAGAGAATAAATTTTTGTGGAAGTTACATCACAGTATTGTTACATCTCAATTTAACGTTCATCTTTTTCGATACGTTATTTCTTTACGTATAGGGAGATACGTTACGTTAGGTAGTTACAGAAACTCCCTAGTAATATTCATGCGCTTAAGGTAGGGTTAAAAACATATATTAATATTGTTCCTAAAATTCCTTTCGCCACTGACTATTTTTCTGAAATTTTTCCTTTATTAAATTTTTTGTTATTTAGTTTTTTATTTCATTTAATATAATTTCTGAAACTGTGTTTTTGTGGCACATTTAAGTTTTGTATTGTTTTTATATGGTATTAAACCACAATTAATTGTAATGAAAATCGTTTTCGTTTTTTTTTTTAATAATGAAGGAATTTTGTTAACCTGTAATGTTTATCAATTGACGCCTTGTGTCAGTCAATTTAACAGTTGACTGTCAACAGGTTACTTGATCACTAAAAAATAAACGAAATCCGATGGTTATTTCTCGAATGACATTATATAAAAACGGTGTTTTTCAATTTTTGAAATAATTTATCTGAGTAGCTATTTGGAATTTCTATTCGCATATTTTATATTTACTACATTTTTAGTAATTTCATTTCCTTCTTTACTTTTGTACTTTTGAATACATAATGAATACAGATAACATTTATTTAAAATCTTTATGGAGAGCTTAATACTGCCTTTGATATCCGTTTTTTTAATTTCCACGAATATTCCTAGTTTAAAATATAAAACAGCTCTGTTCCTTATACGTTTGATAAAAAATTACACATTTCGTTTGATACATTTAAAAAAATTTGCATTTTTACTGATATATAAAATTTTAAAATTATACCCAAACAGAATTATGAATTCTAACTAACTTTAAAATGTCATACAATGTTAAAATGTATCTGTTTTAAATCTTTATCAGGCTTATACAAGCTATACCTTAACACAAAAAATAACAAATTTACCTGAAAGAGATAAGAAGAAAATGTCAGATGATAATCAAAACTCGAAAGTTAGATTATCTGGGAAACAAAGTTAGAAATCAAAAAACGTTTCGGCCTTCTTCCATTGATTTTCCAAGAAAAGTGAAATGGTAAAGCGGGACTAGAAAAGGACGTATTTCCTGAATATGTGCAAATTGTATAACTCGACTACTTGCTACGACAAACAAAGTTAAGGTAGTCATGATGATCGCCAACATCCGGAAAGGATAGACACTATAAGAAGAAGAAATTAATAATAGGAAAGAGGTCTTATTTAAATAAGCGTAATTTTTACGTATTTTCGTACCAAACATAATTTGGTTTTAGAACGAAAAATTATCAAAATTATTATTCAATTGAAAAGAAGGTAAAGAAATTATAAAATAGAAAAGAAGACATAAAAAAATAGAATAGAGCACTTACTAAGAAAACTTAAGAAAAAGGACAAAAGAGGATTCGAGATCTAGAAACATGAGTAAAATTACAACAGATTTATTCCTGAAATAATTTAAGTCGGATAGGATTGAAACTAGATGAAATTGAAGGTTAAAAACCAGATGAAGATCCTGAACAAACCAAATTCAACGCCAGTTAATAAACTCTTTAGGAAATTAGTTAATTTATTGGTTTTTATATATAAAATAACTACTTAGATCTCATGCAGAGAATAAAAAGTACTTTCCATTTTCTGCATGAGTTAATATGCACAAGTAAAACATGCTATCAACCAAGTTTTACTATTTTTACAATAAATTTTAAAAATTTTATAATGTATCCTGTCCATAATTGTATATTTTAATGTTTTAATGTGTGTTATAAATGTTGAGTGTCAATGCTTATATAAATAATCTCAACGACTAGTAAGTTACACTGAAGAATTGTGATATTTTTTAAATATTTACATTTTTGTCTTATTACAGTGTCTTGAAAAAGGAATAAAACCATTCCGAAAGCTCGACAAAAAAGTCAAAAGAGTGTTTTTTTAACATCCTGGCCAATATTCTGACTGCAGCCCTAATAAACTGTGTTATTTGTTTATATCGACAGTCAATAATATCCAGTATTTCTTGTATATATATATATATATATATATATATATATATATATATATATATATATATATATATATATATATATACTTTATTATTCCAATGTTATTTTAAATTTTTTAAATATTTATCTACACTACAGATATTTTACATTATATTACGTTATATTAAAAACAAAAACATTATTATTTTTGAACCTACTTGTTTTTTTGACTTTAAATCCGAGCCTTAAAAACATATTTGGGGCTACCTTACAGCCAAAAGAAAATTACACTGAAAGATATAGATGAGCTTTGTCCCTATGTAACTCCCTCAAATTCGTTACTTTTCTTACACACTTTACGTCTTTTCTTTTAGCCCTTACGTGAAACAATTAGATTTATTCCAAAGTCTTTTTCTCGGCTTTTGCTTCTATTATTTGCTGGTTTCTTCAAGAAATGAAGTTGCAAAGTCATACAAACGATGCCGCGGGCTTCAAAATCCACTCGTTTAGAGCCGAGAATAATATTTGAATTCAATCTGTTTTAAAATGTATTTAAGATATAAATATATAGATTTGAACAAGCAAAAGAAAACGCGATTAAGCGAGAGTCAAAGGTGAATGTAAATTTATATAAAAACAAATTATACAGATATTATTCTGCTTTACCATACCCATCAAAAATAAAAAAGCAAATATTTATCAAACGAAAATAAATATACAGAATGAATCAAAAGTCAGGAAACGCCAAATATTGTATCGTTAATGGATGGTCCTAGCTGTACAAAAACGGGTATACTTTTATTCTACAATATGGATGTTTCAAATTTGACACCTGCAATATTGCCAGATATACCATTTTTTTGATATCATTCGTCCCTTTGGTGGAAGCAAAGCATTCTTCACTGGCGTTGTATATTACGTTTTTTTTTTCTATGATGAAATGCTGAGGTTTTTAGTCATTATACATTTACTCTAAACAGGTTTAAATTAAAAACTACATGAAAAATAACAAATATACAAAATGCAGACGTTAAATGAAAAGATTCATCTAATTGTTGACAATATAAAATCGTTTGTTTAATAACGCCTGATATCATAATCAATATAAAGTGTACTTTAGATAATGATACTAAGACTTCCAAGATAAACCCACTTCGCAATCGAATTTTGTACGTCGACGCGCATGACGTCACTTGGTGATAAAAGTTCCACTTTTATCACCAACCTTTTATCATCACAGTCGATAAAACATGTATGAAAAGAGAGGGTTTTTATTTAAATATTTAGAATATTAAGGGATTTTAGGTAAAATATCTGCAATTAAAACTTAAAAATATGTTATATATACAACTCTGTTAGCCTAGCAATGTAAATTAATAGAATTTAAATAGATAATAAAATTATATAAAAAAGTAGAAACTAAACATCCTTTTGGAAATGAAAATTTATATACAATGTATTGATTTATTAAAATAAAAATTTACTACAACTGATAAAATAAAGTACACTGTAATAATTTACAGTTTATTTAACAATTTATTTTACAATTTTTAATATCTTTTTCTTCTTAACTTTGGATGTTTCTTTAATATATATATATTCAATTTTCTAATTTTAAAATATAATTTACACCTAAAAAAAGATGTTTGACATCTGCACTTATGTTTACTAGCATTACATATGAACACAGCTAAATCAATTAGCGATTTTAAATAATTCTTGGTTAATTTTAATGACCAATTGTTAAAATTGTTAAAAATATGTTCATTTTTTGAAATCAGTTCATTACATTTAATTAGACAATCTGGATATGGTTTAAGTAAACCTCATTCGGAAAGATGGTTTACCCAGTAAACCGATGTCAACGTACAAGATAAACGATAAAACAATACTAAATCTGACAAAACTCCATACAACACACAAAATTTCTGGTAACATTTGTCGCCAAGTGACGTCACACGACTGATAGCGTGCGCGTGGGTTTATCTTTAGTTTATAGTATCATGGGTATTCGCTTTGGGCGTGACTGATGCGACACCTACTGCCTTCATCTGATAGTTTTTGACCTGCCAATTTGAGGTTAAACATAAATATGATAAATACATACGAAATTAAAAATTAGTAGTAATTAGTTTTTTAATTATATTTTTCCAGTTTATGTATGAAATGGATGTAGTATTAAGAACTGAGTTTCTAAAAATTCATCATTTTTCTGTTCAACCCCAAACTAAAAAGAAAGGGAAAAATCTAGAACTGTAAAATCACGTGTGTCATAATATGTAAGAGCATGTAATTAAAAACAATATTAATAAAAGCTCAAGTCATCAGGCAAGCTGCAGTAAGCTTGAATACTTATGAAACATAGTTCTTTTTTTTTCTTTGAGTACTGTGACCGTTTTAGACGTGGGTAGCTTCCATGACGATTTGCCAAAACCGTTCTCGATCTTGCGCGGCATATAATAATTCATCTGCTGATAAGCCACTCCATTGACGAAGGTTTCGGAGCCTGAGTATTTCTTTCTACCAATTCCACTTCTTTCGTCGATCTTTCCGTTGAGTATCAGCTGCATTATCCTGTATCTGCTTCCTCTCATTTTGGGCCCCAGATATTCGAGTTTTCTCTTTTTTATCATTAACGGAATATTATTAAAGGAAATATCAATAAAGGAATATAATTTGGACTTAATTCATTTTTATATTTTTTATTACCGTCGAAATCAGCACTACAAATTCGATCATAAGATTTTGAAGTCCAATCTGAACCGTCAGCACTAAAAAATGAGGTTTTGTGATATTTGCTTTTTCATATTAATAGCACGAACCCATTTTCTTTTTTCCTCTAATTTATATGTAATTTGTGGAAACCTATAAAAACTGCACTCACTATGTTTGCTATTTTTACCACACTTAAACATACAACATTTGTTTGCATCAATTTTTGAATAAATTTATGTGTAAAAAGATATGTCCAATTTGTCATATGTCAGATGTCGCCGCTAGGCACGCTGGCATCGTTTAAAGGTACCCCTACCATGGTTACGCACGAAGCAAATAATGGGGGCAAGAGGTTCAAGAATGAAAACTATATCAAACAAATGATGAAATGGTCTAAGTTAAAGATGAGTTTTATGCCATTTAATGATTTCTAAGATGCAAAACTGCAGTTATTTCTACTTTAATAAGAATTTATCATTATGGAGGTTTAAATGCATAAATACATCCTTCAGAAAACGAATTTTTGCATTAAATGTCCAAAAAATCAGTGACTAGTTTAAAAATTAGAAATATTGTTACAAAATGGCAGCATGGTCTCTCTCTACATGATCAAACAACATTCAAGACTTTGTTAGGTTTGTACTATTTTTAATAGTTGGTCAGTATGGTTATACATACATCATATTTAATGACACGGCTAGACAACATGCTAAAACTGAAGCAGATAATCTGTATAATGAATCTCTTATAGAAACTACAAAAGTTAAGTTGTGGAAAGGCAATACAAGATATGAAAACGGTGATTCCCAATTTGAAAGTGATTACAAGTGTCATTATAGTAGCCACTGCAGTATTTTATGACATCACCATAGAAAATGGAGTCTTTTTTTATATAGATCACAATCTAGATCAACAAAGAGAAACCATTAAACTGAAGCCATAAAAAAAGACACTTTTTGTTAATTTTAGGTAAAATTAAGTAAACAATATTGTAAATTATATATTAGAGAAATTTTGCAGAACAAGATTTACAATTTCTATTTACAAATTCAATTTAGAGGTAATTTACAATGAGTTTAGACTATTTCAAGTTTTCATGCTGTTTTTTTTTGAATTTTTACTATTTAACTTAATAAAACTATAAAAAACTCTTAAAATTATAACATATCTTCACTTTGCCTTTTTCGAAAACACCAACGACCGTATAAAAATAATTATATATTAATGACAATATACCATGAGATATCAGATATCAATTTTTTACTTCTCTCAATTCGTTATTATCAGTGTCCCGTTTATCGTTTTGGTAAGTTTTTTTATATATGTTACAATAACTTTTTGTTCCTAATCGTGTATGTTTTACAATCTTGACTAAGGCAAGGTTTATATTCTACTACGTATAATTTTAAGATTTCACCCTTTTAAGATTTTAAGATCCTTTTTATGTTTAAAATGTTCCGATATTTGTGACAACAAAATCGTTACAACAATCTTTACAAAACAAATCAGTCTTTCGATAAGTGTTCTATATAATAATTATAAAGTATTCCGTACGGTGTCCTACCGAATTTTGCTTTATTATTTAATTTTCTTTGGAAGACTTTGTTCTTTCCATATTGCAATTGTCGTGTCTTTCTCTTGGAAATTTTGGTTTGTACTCTATTTTACTTTATAGTTACATTACAAAACTTCATTGATTTACAACCTGAGATTTCCTCTAGTTAAATGGTGTTAAACTTCCCCTGCAAGTACCCGATCAACGATCAGCAAGGATACTCATTTGGTAACCTACTCCCCACACCTATTTTCTGTTATTCTAAAATATTATAAAACAAGTAAACTCGAAGCCGAAACATATAAAGTTTATTTATCGCTACGAGTAAGTTTTGAACTTCGAAACAGTTCCTAAATAATTAAGAGAAACGTCTAGTTTATATTCAGTGTCGAAATATTATATAGTAGAAGAAACTTTCTGAAAGCTCACAGGTAAAATAATTATCGCTTTTATGCTTTAATCTGAAACAAAAGCAGTATAAACATTACTGTTGTTCTGTATGTGCAAAGTTTTCTTAAAAATTGTTTATTGAAAGATGAAACTTTACCCTAATTGCATCTTTTGGATAATAATAAAAAGCAAATTATATCATATGTATATATATATATATATATATATATATACATATAATATATATATATATATATATATATATATATATATATATGTATATATATACACATATATATATATATATATATATATATATAATTAAATTAATGTGATATTAAAAATCGGAGGTGCGCCAAACAATTAATTAGCTAATTTAGCTAATATAATCAATTAAACTTATTTAAATGATGCAATTATGATTATATCCCACTATTTAATTCTCTTATCTCAGGGTTATACCCGTGCTTCACTATCTATGCTTTACGTAAGGTCCAAAGAATACCGGAATAATAAAAAACATATATGATACAACATTATATATTGAAATAAAAATATATTAAAATAAAATTCACACTCAAATATCTTCAATAAAAAAATATCTCATATAATGATTATCAAAATTTTGTTCTACGTACGCGAACCTTCAAAAATTTATGGTATATACAATATAAATTAAAATTTACAATCCAAATTGTTGTTCTAAATCTCCTGGTCAAAATATTCCTATCTTTTTTAAAGCAATTGTTAAAAATATGTTTTGTTAATAAAGAAAAACTGACTAATAGTAAAACAATCTCTCTGATGGTGAGTTGTCCAAATCCTTGTTCTTTGTAGCCTACCCTATTTATTCTTAGCCATCCCCTATAAAGAGAAATGACAGCCTATCTCTCTCACGAAGACTTTAACTGGATACAACTGGAACGAAGAGATACTGGATATTAGTGACTGTCGAAACAAACAACACAGTTTATTAGGACTGCCGTCAGAAGTTTGGCCGGAATGTAAAAGAAACACTCTTTTGACTTTTATTGGTCTAGCTTTCGGAATGTTTTATTCCTTTTTCAAGATACTGTAATAAGAAGAATGTGTAAATATTTACAAAAAATCATTACTAGTAAGTTGATCTGACGAAATATGATTTTTTGTAAATATTCTATATATAGAAGTCATCTACTACTTCTTATTCTTTCAAGTAATTTAAAAATAACAACACACGAAGTCAAAAAATATTTATTTTAAAGCAATGCCGGAGATTTTTCGTCTAAGCATACCCGACAAATTCTCAATAAAGCAAGCAGGCCATTCTATAACAGTGATGTCTTTTGTTTCACGAAAGTCTGTTGGCACTAGGCTGGTACATAAAGTTGCATTGTAATGCATTAAAATTAAATTTTGTTCCACTGCACGTCTTCTGTACTCAACTACAGATTCTAGAACCAAACCAACATATCTGGGAGCTGTTAAAATTAGTTGTATGGAAATAAAACAAGTTTTTTACCCATCAAAATGTCTTCTTAGAACATGACATTTTTCTATGGTATGTGTGGACATATCTAGCAGTTTCCATTTCTGCTTGTCTTCCCCACCATTTAAGTATATAAAATCGTATAACACGAATCCTATTTTTGACTAAAAATAGTACATTTTGCCAGTGTTGGTATTAGGGAGAGCAATTTAAGCTATCAATATTGTGCTGCCTGGATAACTTAGAAATCCATAGCTGTATTCTTTACAGTCATTGGTCACGAAGTATTTTTCTTATCTTTTTAACTTGGACTCTATCTGCTTGGACAATAAAATGACCTGGTGGCCGTTGTTCTTTTTTGTTGACTTTGGCTTGGTCTATTCTTTAGCGTTTAATTCCTGAAAACTAGCTTAGGTTTTGGATACATCACCCCAAGTTCCGACTGCCACTGCAGCTATGGCCCTTTGAGACAATTCTTGCTCCACAATAACAGTAAAATAATTTTCCTTAGCACGGCTCTAAACTCTACATAAGTTAAGTCTACATATTTTTGTTTTTTAACGCACAAGTTAATTTACTTATTTTTCTTCAATTTACATCTAATGTAAATAATCTATAACGTATCGAGCTGTGTTATGTGACTGTTTTTGAACGGCTTTATATAGGAAGTTTCCCACTGGAGTCCTTATTTGGTCTGACTGTCTTGTTAGAGATCGTCCTTTTGGTCTTCGACTTTCTACCTCTTCTTCTTCTACCAATTGTTCTATAGTCTCCATTCTTTTGGCTATGTAGCCAAAGTTATTTAAGTACACTCGGTTTACTCTTTTTAATAGCCGGTCTCCCAACCCATTTTTATTAAAAGCGCCGTTCACACTAGTTGAAGTCTAAACTTGTACTATAACAAAAATAAGTGAGAGTAATTACTCTAAACTAATTAAAAGCGACGTTGACACCCTATGGTGTCTAAGATCACACTGTTGCTGTATTCAAATTATAACTGCATATTCTAAGCGAAGTTATGGGAACAGCTTCCTAATAGAATTATTATTTACGGGAAAAATATTTAACTATCAGTGGCGTAGCCAAAAAATTCTTACAGAAATTTATCCATATCTAGTAATACATCTACGTAACTCTCGTTTATTGCATGGGTATTACGAAATGATACTTTTTACTAAATAAATGTGCAAGTCGTTACCACTTAAAGGCTATTGTCGAGAAATTAGAAAGAAGTCGACATTTGATCGTCATCTTTAAATAGAGATATCTTCCTTAGGAAGCAGTTCTGCATAAAGTGATTAAAGTCAAATCGACCTAAATCGATCATAATGCAGTTTCCTTATAGAAATCAACATACCTTGTATATCCATGTAAATAAGCATATCTTGTAGTATAAGGAAATAATTATTACTGTTAAATTTACTAGTAGCAGAGATATAAACAACGGCCAGATTATACACTCCTGGTCGAAAAAATTTGGACACTTGCATTTTGTATATATTTTTAAATTCTGTAAGTGTTCAGTGGTTTAAATCGGAAAAAAAAAATAAATACTAACAATAAATAGAATTCTTTTATTTAAAACACTAAACGAGTAATAATAGAAAAAATAAGTTATCCAAAACAACGTGATAAGTAACGCAAACAAATTTACTTTGTTCGAAAAGTTAAACAATATAAAAAATAAAATTTAAATTACTGACATTTGGCTATTTTTTAGATTGAGTAGGTATCGAGTATTGTCTCCCCCACATTTTAGAAGGATTCCGCACATACGCCTAGGAATACTTACAATAAGTTGCTAAATCTGTTCTTGCATTATATTTTCCCATTGTTCATTTAACGCTAGTTTAGCTCTTGAATTATTTCTGGCAGTTATTGCTTCGTTTTATTATTTTTAGTAAAAATATCCCATAAACGTTCTAATGGATTCATGTCAGGAGTACAAGTAGGCTAATTCAAAACTAGAATTCGACAGTATTTAGGTAGTCCATAACGATCCGCGCAGTATGTACAAGCATTATCATGCTATATATTGTATTGAGGATAGTCTCTAAAATAGAAACTATCCTCAACAAAAGGGGCATAAGGAACAACATTGTCCTCCAGACACTGTCTTATGTATACTGGTAGACTCTAATGGTAGACCACTGTCTACCATTAGAGTTCCTTGTTCGATGAAAATTAATATGGTGCATCTGTTGAAAAAAATACCCTCCCATACGTTAACACCTCTGCCGCCAAACGGCGTTCTGGGTAAAATGGAGAAAGGTGCAAATCATGCTCCAGGTCTACTTCATGCACGTTTTCGTCCGACTGGATATCGTAATCAAAAACGGAACTCGTGATAAAACGTTACAACACTTTATGTAACAGTTCAGTATCTCTGATCATTCGTAAATCTCATCCTTTTAGCTCGAGGAACTGCTGTTAATTTAGGGCATACTATTGGCTTCCTGGAATGTAAATCACTTTCACGCAGGAACCTTTTTAAAGTTGGTGTAGGAATATGAGTACTTCAGCTTCTAATAAACGACTAGTGAGAACATTTGAAGTTAAAGAGCGGTTCCGTAATGTAAAATCTTAAAAAAAAACGTTTATCACGCTGATCTCTCAATCTTTTTCTGCTTGATATTGGTCTTCTAGTTTATTTCCTAGTCTGATAATATTTTGTAAGAACATCATGGATGATACTTTTGGTAATAATTTAATGGCTTGCAATATAACGTACACTGCGACCAACTTCATATAAAAGCCACAACTTTTGCATTATGTTTGAGTTATACTAACACAAGTTGAAAACACTAATGAAGACTAGTCTGTGTGCAATAAGTGCAATAAAAAAATGCTAAAAAATTGTTGCTAGTAAACAAGATAAAGTATCATTTTTTGAAAAATGTCAAAATTCTGTTTCTATGATGAGGCGATCATTTAAAAACAATAAAAGAACAGTTTTTATTGTTATAAATAAACGTTTTTACTTATAATTGTTTTTTTAACCTTCGAGTGGTAACGTACGGTCCCTGACACCGACGTAAGTAGAAGTACAACGTTTGGATCACTATAGAGATAGGGAAATCAATGTGTTAGAGAGAGAAGTATTTTTGTAGTGAGTAAGAGTGAGATAGATGACGTCACGTCGAAGGAATCTCCTCAACCGTAATTCAACTATTGTCCGCTAGGTGACGCGTAATTCAACTATTGTCCGCTAGGTGGCGCCGCCAGTTTCAATCCAATTTTAAATTAAAATATTAAATAAATTAAAAATTTTAAACAAAGGAATCTACATTACCGACTCTCATAGTTCAGCTATCCGCTAGTTGGCGCCGCCAAACATTCGCCATTTTTAGTCCAATGTAAGCTAGTTGGCGCTATTTTTTAAATTAAAATATTAAATAAATTAAAAATTTTAATCTAACTTTTATAGTTCTGTGCGGAACGCTCTTCTTCTTTTTGTCAACTGTCAATTCTTGTTAGGGTCAATAATCGAGACATAACAGATATGAAATAAAAGGTGTAGTAAATTAAATACCAAAATATGTTAAACATTTCTTTATTTTTTCTTAGAATAACGTTACACAATGTTTTTCTTTTTATTCTTTCCGCAACTGCCAATTCTTCTTCTTTTTTCGTAGAGTTATGGACAATAAAGATTGTAGGTATGTAGTGCCTAAACGACTTAACGTAGAGATACATGGACAATAAAGGTTGTAGGTATGTAGTGCCTAAACGGCTTAACGTAGAGAGATATGTGAGGTATCATGCCATAAAGGCATTAGATAAAAATGATTGGATTTATCCAATACAGGTGATTTTTACGTAACGCGTGACTTTAAGTTTTCAGTACCGTCATGTCTTTGAGTGAATACAGACATAAAGTTGCACAGTTTCAAGAGAAACTCGTTGAGTTACGAAAAGATATTAAAGTATATCAGGATTTAAGAAAAATTATCACACAGTTAGAGAACCTACATATTAGTGATAGTGTCATAAATTGGAATTCAGAAATAATACAAGAGCAGCAGCAAAGCACCTATATTTATGCAGATAGACGACTACCATAAGCAACATATTTACCTATGGGCAATAATAACACAACCTGCGAGATCATGAAAAGTAAAATTAATAATATATTCGCATTGACGTGTTTAATTGTAATGCCTGTATTTGTCTTGATTTTAAAAATTATTAACAAAAAATGTAAATAGAAAATTTGAATCTATATGTAA
Source organism: Diabrotica balteata (assembly GCA_918026665.1). Taxonomy (NCBI): domain Eukaryota; kingdom Metazoa; phylum Arthropoda; class Insecta; order Coleoptera; family Chrysomelidae; genus Diabrotica; species Diabrotica balteata. The sequence goes on along the minus strand of OU898276.1, from coordinate 145,416,214 downwards.
TATAAAAGTTAATGAGTAAATAAGGAGTTTTAATTAAAAGTCAATAGTTTTCTATATTTTTTTTATTTATTTTAAACATAATTATACAGGTAATATTGTATTACAGAACCATTGTCGTAGGTGATCCACGTTTCTTTGGGTACATAAAAACAGTCCATTGGAGTGACAGGGGTTTGTATCAGGAGCAAATTTGCAAACGCAAGGTGTACAATCAAATTTGCAAACATCAATAATTGTAGGAAAAACTCCAATCATATTACATTTCTGTCTTAAAAAATCTGCTTTTTTTTCTCCTCGAACGTAAATGTAATCGGCAGCATACAATAACTTGGATTCTAGTACTTGATTTATTTTGGAATATTCAACATCACCATTGGAATATCGAATGCCATGCACGTTTTTCTCCAAGAAGAATACAGTCTTCTTATCTTGATTAGTTAATGAAGCAAACGGTTGCGGAGACGTAAATATGTAATGACATCGTTTAAAACCAATTTCAATGCTGAGTTCCTTGGGTACAAACCATCCATCTATCATAAATCCCTGTATGTCGACTAAAGCAATCCTCATTATTGAGCGCGATAATTGATACTGAGTGACATATTCTGTAAACCTACTTAAATAATATTTTTGACAACTTCTGTTAGAGGAAAGTATTCGAGTAGGCTGTCGTGAACAATTAAACAGTAGACTCGAGTGCCTGCCGGAAAACCTTCATCTGCTTCGATTTCCAGTTTAACATCAACGGTTCCTGATCTGAATGACGTATCATCCTGCTTAGAACAGTCAAAAACAAATAAGGCATATTTCTTGAATGCAGCATAATCTAAGATAGGATGTTTTGTTGAGGAAAGAGTATAACTAGGAAAGAATTCCGTATAGTTATAGTGAGCTATAGCATAGTCATTTTTTGCAAAATCCAATTGCATTCTCTCGTTAGGCCAATATTCTCCATTAATAACCAATCGTACGCTGGACATTCTAATGTGATCAAATAACGTTGGATCGGCGTGTATGTCATCTCGTTTAGAAGTTTGAAAAGCCACAATGACATAACGTGGACGTTCAACAGATGAAGTTGTCTTTACACTCCATATTTCACGTCGAGATCCTGGCGTAAGTGAAGGTAGTTCATTGAGCTCCCATTTACGGAAAGGTATAGTTATCGGTGCATTATTCTTAATCGGAGTCATTAATTCAATTTTCATATCATCATTGGGAAAGACATGCTTGACCTTAAGTTCCATGCTGGCAACAGTTAAAGATACTGTTGTTGTTGTTGTATCATTTGGTTCTTCCACTAAAATACAGTCTCTATCATTACGTGCTCGAACAAATCGAAACACTTGACGACCATAAGTTAATTTATTGTAATCGTTGAAAATGTTAAAAATATGTTTTATCGGAATCAGTAAACTAAAGCTGTCTCCCGATATATGTGGATTATTTGGATAGTTCCATCCTGCAGTACTGAGAAACTTAGAATCTTCAGGTGTATAACATAACAAACTGCGAATAGTGCTAACTACACCTGGGTCTCGAACTATTTCCATATCGTGTGAGCTTTGGATATATGTACATGTATCAAACAAGAACGCTCCAGCATTCGGTGCAAGAGAAACCACTCCATTACCTACTTTCTCTATACTTCCTTTAATTTCCAACAGAGTTTCGTGTATCGCAAAAAATGCATCTGATTGATTTATGATAAATTCTACAATGTCACTATTATTAAATGATTTGATGTATGGTGTATATGTACGAAATTCTTCTTTTCTAATAGTATTGTCAAATAGAGGTTTTTGGTAAATATCGAAAATCGGTGATTGAGGTTCCTGCTGTTGAACTCCCCTTCGAATGTATTGACGTTTTGACATCTTTCAACTTTAATCCAATGGCAACAAGAAAGGCTTTATTGGCAGCAGACACGTCACGTCGCATGCAGGGTCTGCGTGAGACTAATGGATATTGACTTGCAGAATTTTGTTTTATAATTAAACCCATCTATATCGTTTCCTTAAAATCCAAATGGAGTGTACTTTTCTCTCCTCTAAAGTTGACGGGTCTTAATTCTTGATCTACTATACTAACAATAATTTTGGTAATTTCACGTATACCGTTGCTTACAGGTATGTATATAGGATTATTAGGACGTTCATTAATAGAAAAACCTGGATCAACATTTATCGGAAAATGCAGAATGGTGTGTACAGGTCTGTCTTCGTAGAAGGCTCCTTCAGTAATGTTGCATTCAAAGAGTAGACTTGATACTTTTATAATGTTTACAGGTTGATCTGAAGAATGCATTTTTCCTGATGTTAACACTCTATTTGAGGAGAAACCCAATAATTTACCAAGACTATCGTCTTTCTCGAAAGTAATGGTATGATCTGGACAGAAAATTTCACATTTTAGCGTATTGTTGTTCGGTTTTAAAGTAAACTCCTGAACCGAATTGTATATACCCATTAATTCATTTCGAATGTATGCTTCGATATCAGTAATTTCATAAGATCCTGATGGAATTTCGATATGACGCAACTTTGTACGATCATTTTGCTCATAGAAGTAAAACTTTTCACCATCAATGTTTGGAATTGAATTAAATGTATGAAATCCCAACACTGCTATATAATACTGCCGTAACGGATCAAGCACAAGAGGCACTTGAGGAGTAAACGAAAATTCGTTTGTAGTACTTGTTAGGGTCAGTAATCGAGACATGACTGATATGAGGTAAAAGGTGCAGTAAGTTAAATACCAAAATATGTTAAACATTTCTTTATTTTTTAGAATAACGTAACATGTTTTTTGTTTTATTTATATTTTGCTCATAATATGGTATTCTACAAAATACACATACACTTCAAACATTACACCATACATGCTTCTTATAGTCTTTTTTTGCAGGGTAAATAATATTCCAGCGCATGGCGAATATCTTGTGGTAATTATTGCCAGACATCAGCCGTTATATTTTCCATTATACAGAAACTTTAAGCACAAATGTCCACAGTTTATTTGGTTATAACTTTGATACTGATGGTTATTATAGGCAATTCTTCCACCATTCAAATAGGAAACTAGTTCTTGAGGTGGCTTCAAGCAACCATATGAGTCAAAATACTCTATGTCTTTGTTTATCTTTCTGTAAGCTACCCAATGTGTACCAGGGTTTGTTGAAATATCAAGATTAATTATAGCACATTCGTGTTTACGAGGGTTACGAGGTAACTTATCTCTCATAAACACACCACGAAAATTTCGAATTTTAAGTAGTTTAACAAATTTATTTAAGTCCACATTGGTTAAAGGTCTATTAGGTAGCTTCACCGGGAGTTTTTTGACTTTTTTAAATATATTCCAAAGCCTCCTTTGGCGTTTTTTCGAAGGTATAATCCTTTGCCTAGATGTTCCATAGCTTTATTGTGACGTTTATCCTCTTCTAGTTTCTTTTGAGCATTCTTTGAATCAATTACAGTCTTTGCGATGGCGCTTGCACCACCAGCCAAACTACCAAGAGCTGATAAGCCTGCAAAGATGGGGATTAAAGGTAAAATACCACCAGATTTTGATTCGAATGGAATGATTCTTGGAAGTCGAACATTTCTTCTCCCACCTACATTCTTCACGGCTGTTTTAGCTGCTCTAAGTGCAGCTAGAGCTGATTTACGCAAATTTGGCGACGGAGAAGTTCGTTTCAACGTTCTAATAATTGGTTGCAGCACGTGTCGCTTAAACGAACCAATACCTTTACCACGTTTCATACCCATACCTAGTTTTCGTTTAGCTTTCATGACTGTAGTAGTCAACCAGGCAGTAGCTTTTTCACCCAAAGACGCGTCGTTTGCTATAACTCGTTCCCACGCTTTGTTTTCCAATACCCAATCTGCTTTATGTCGATCTTTTAATGAATTACTTTGGGAATATGCGATATCATGATCTCTCGCAGCTCGATCTAATGGATTTATCCCTGGATCTCCACGAGCTAGGCGTTTCTGTAATTTAGTTCCAGGTCCTAGATATTGGTAACCAGGGACATGCAATTCAAACGGTATATTGTTGATCAGAGAATTCAACACTCCTTCACCTTGAACGACTAACATTGAAATGAATCGATTCTTGCAAAATTTTTTTATATAACCGAGTGTATAAAATACATCATAATCACAAGATGAAGGTCATTCAACAAGATAAGACACTAACAGTGGAGAACTTGGATTTTGTCGATAACGTGACCAGAATCAGTAAACATGGTGTATTGTTACCACATTCTTTTCGTGCCATCGTATGTGGTCCAAGCGGATGTGGAAAAACTAATGCTATGCTAGCATTACTGTTTGACCTAAATGGCGCTAAATTCAAAAATGTTTACGTATATTCAAAGTCGTTGTTTCAACCCAAGTATCAGTTTTTAAAGGAAGTGTTGGAATCTGTGAAAGAGGTCGGCTATTTTCCATTTAAAGATAATGATGCCGTAATAAGTCCTGATGAAGCTAAACCAAACTCAGTATTCATATTTGATGACGTATCTACGGATCCACAACAAACAATACGTGAATATTACTGTATGGGTAGACATAAAGATATCGATTGTGCATACCTATGTCAATCATACAGTCGAGCAGGTAAACAACTTCTGCGTGATAATGCCAATCTTATTGTATTGTTTAAACAGGATGAGCTCAATTTAAAACATGTCTTTGATGATCACGTCTCACCCGACATGACATTTGTCCAATTTAAAAAAATTTGTTCTGAATGTTGGCAGGATAGGCATGGTACATTCGTCATTGTTAAGGACTTCGATATTTCTAACGGACGATATCGTTTAGGTTTCGACAAGTTTATAAAATTGTAGGTATGATAGAAACACAAGCATTATATAGCAACATGTTAGACAAAGAGGTCGCTGCACGCAAGCGTAAAGTTACTGAATTAGCTCGAGTCGTTCGCAAAAAGTATTTGGCACTAAAACTAGGTAGAACAGAACAAGACGAGACGCTAAATAAACTCTTTGAACCCATAGCTAAACCTCTTAAAGATATTGCACAATCCTCAAAAACTTCACTTCATGCTATTAGTAACAAGCTTAGACACGTCAAAAAGGAAGAAGCGAAAACAGAAAAAGAGGTGAAAAAAGAAGACAGCGATGACGATGTATTTTCCGATGCAACATCAACGTATCAAGTTAACGAACATGAAAATGAAGATTTAAAACAATATAAAGAAATATTAAATAATACTGAATTTCATCACAATTCCGTAGACCATCTTAAAGGTGCAACTGCAGAAAAATATCATAATATTATCAAACCGTTGTTTAAACCTAAAAGAGCAAAGAAGCAATCGCCACCGAAAATTCAGTCTACTACATTAAAGAAACTGTCTTTTAAAGGTCTAGAAAAAGCCACTCGTTCACCACCGAAAACTCGGTCTACTACATTAAATAAACCGTCCTTCGAAGGTTTAGAAAAAGCAAAACGTTCATCATCGTCAACAACGTTAACTTCATCATCTACCTCCAAAGGATCTGGGTTCGTCGATGCTTCACATTTGATCTACAACGATAATCCTATTGAATATGTATATTGGGATGATCCAAATGAACTATGTGACAGACTTAAATTGTTGATTGCTTCCCAAGAAGCAGGAAACACATCTCACAGTAACGAAATTGTTGCCATTATCAACGAATTACGTGAAGCAGATATTATATATTAATGTTAAATTAGATTAACCATCATTTCCAATATGAGTGTTGATAAGTTTGGTCGTCATCATTATCGTTCTAATGAACAAGCTATTAAAAAGCTGCGTGGAGGCATCAAACAATCCATTTTAGATTTACAAATCCAGATACATGCAGTAAATAAGGATATTAAACGAGATCCTCCTGTAGCAGGTATACATCTTTCCAACAAGAAATATGTAGATGACCACATTGTAAATATAAAAAATTTTTTGCGAAAAGAGATTAACTTGATGCGAAAAGAATATAGTTCAAAAGATACTCAACTTGAACAAAAAATTTCTGACTTTCAAAACGCTATCGGTAAGATTGAAAGCAATTTTAATAAAAAAAATAATGAGTTATCTAATGCGAATAAACTGGTTGTTTTGAAAATATCTGATATAACGAAAAAAATTAATGATTTACAAAAAACAATAAGTGACCAGAATGCACCAAAACAAGAAGACTTTGAATATGTCGCAAAAAAAGTTGCAGAAAATACCATGACAGTGGATAGCATTAACAAGAGAATAAATCAAATGGAACCTACATTACAGAGCGTCGTAGATAACATTAGTTCACATTTCATCTGATTTAACAAAAGCAATAACAAGTGACCAGAATGTATCAAAACAAGATATTAAAGAAGGCTTTGAATCTACCACAAAAAAAAGTAGAAAATACCGTGACAGTAAAGATGATTAATAAGAGAATAAATCAAATGTAATCTACATTACAGGATGCAGTAGATAACACTACTTCATGGAAGTTAGTTGAAATTCGTAATGTTTAAAGAAAAACAACAGTTGGTCAACGAATTGCATAAACCAGCACGAAAAAACTATCCACGTCGACGAACCGTCATTAAAGGACTAGATGATTTATGGCAAATGGATATTGCTGAGATGCGGTCTTATGCCAACCAAAATAAATCTTACAAGCTCATTCTTGTCGTAATTGACTGTTTTTCAAAGTTTGTTTGGACTCGACCATTAAAGACAAAAACAGGAGAGGAAATAACAAAGACGTTTGCAGATATTTTAAGTCATACTCGGCGAGTTCCGAAAAATTTACAAACAGACCAAGGTACAGAATTTTTCAATTCCAAGTTTCAAAATCTCACAAGAAACCATGGTATTAATCACTATAATACCTTTAGTATTAAAAAAGCAGCCATATGTGAACGAATTATTCGAACATTGAAGGAAAAACTTTACAAGTATTTTAGTCTTAATGGTACTTACAAATGGATCGATATCTTACCTCAAATTACAAAAGACTACAATAACACCAAACACAGCAAAATTCGACTAAGACCTATTGATGTTAAAAAATCTAACGAAAAAGAAATTTTACGAAAATATTACACACACTTGAAAATTTCAGGTCCAAGAAAATTGAAAGTTGGCGATGTGGTTCGCATTAGTAAAAATAAACACCTTTTTGATAAAGGATATAAGCCGAATTGGACAACAGAACTATTTAAAATTACTGAAATTAAAATAACAAATCCTACAACATACTTGATTGAAGATGTGACTGGAGCGCCTATTAGAGGAGCATTCTACGAAGAAGAATTACAGAAAACAAAAAATACAAACATTTACTTGATTGAAAAAGTATTGCGTAGACGCGGAAATAAGATGTATGTTAAATGGTTGGGTCTTGATGGTAAACATAATAGTTGGATTAAAAATAAAGATGTGGTTTAATATTTTTTTAAATACGCTACATACGAATACTAACTTAAAGTGGAGGGAAACAGTATAAAAGACCTCTCAGCAACCTCGCTCTCCGTTAGTTCACCTCGCTCTCAGTTAGTTCATCAACATGAATTCTCAAGATAGTGGTTACAGTACATCAAGTGATATGGTGATATTCGATGATTCATCATCAAGTGAAATCAATTATGGTGCCGAACTAGATCGAGTTTTAGCAAAATTTGAAGAAGCTGCGAAAAATGACCCATACTATTTGTTAGAAGCCTCCTTTCCACTAGATAGATACATAATTAAAGTTGGTCTATCTCCAGCTAGACAGTTTACGACATCCGTTATTTTATGTCAACATGGTATAAAAGAAGAATTTTTCGCAGTTCGAAGAATTAGTATAGACAAATTTGAGTGGAGTGACATAATTAAACTGTTTACACAAAAGATGAATGATTTTTTCTACGCAGATGAGTATGATCCTGTTGAGTTTCAAAGTGGAGACTACTGCAAGATAAGACAATTGGTGTTGGATTCAATTAAGTTCCTTGTCATTGAAAAACATGGTGTGGAATACTATTTAGATGAAAATGATGTCACGCAAATTCTACAAGTACATCACAGTATAGTGACTCATCGCGTATCGTTATTAGAAAATTTAAAGTTTCCTGCATATTATACAAATGTTGTATATTTTATACAACAGAATTTTTGTACAGATACAAGTTTATATGGTCCGTTTGAAGCTCTAACTGCGTTTTGTGAAATTTCTCCACCAGATTCTTTGTTAAGCCAAGCTATAAGAGAATATGTATATTATTATAAGATTAAAGTTGTAAATGACTTGAATAACTTTAGCAGTTAATAAAAGTAGTATTTATGTAACACTTGTGTTTTATTTTCACAAAAATATTTTTAAAAGGGTAAAAAAAAACAATATTGTACAATAAAGTCATTTTATTTATATACAACAAATTAAAGAGGATGAGTGATTGTGTCTTTTCAACAGCCATACATATTTTTTAATATCCATTTAAACAAAATACCTTCAGCGAAGCGTCTTAAAGCGATTATATTTTTAATGAAAAAAATTATGGTATATCACAATGTCCCCAGGGAAGAGTCTTAAAGGATTCTGGTATTAAATATCGTTTATCATCATAAGGACTTAGGGCTGTTTTTGTTTGCTCTATGCTAAATACTGAGTGTTGATATGACCGAATACACCTTTGTTTTGTGCTCTTAATCTTATATTCTTTTAAACAATTTTCAAAATCTTTAAATGTGATTATATTTTTGACTACATTATATTTTACACCTTTTGCTTTTTTGGTTATACCTAAATTTCGAATATCGCAATCAATTTGTTCTTTGTTTAGCTGTTTCCGTGTTAAACGTTGTCTCTCTTTTTCTCTCTCCTCCTCAGTTGTCTGTAATTTAAATGTGTACATTTTTGATCTTAGACCAATAAAATGCGTAATTATTTTTCCATTGGCTTCATCCTTCATTAGACCAGGGATTTTTTTATTTAATCGTTCTATCTCATATGGGTTATTTTCTGAATAGTCGGATGTATCAAATTTAGAGTTGTATGTCTTTAAAACCTCCTTATATGCATCTGAACACCGTAATTCATATACAAAACTGTCTGTATCCATGTACAATAACATACAATTTTCTTCTCCCATCGTTGGAAGCATAAAGGAGTAATGAAAATCATACATGCATAATTTTGATATGTCGAGGATTGCTGCTCCTATATACAGAGGTTTATTAAAGCACACTACTGATTTGGTTAGTTCGATGGCTACCAGATTTTCACTAAAAATAGTACGACTGTGAAACCGAATACTTGCAATCAAGTTTTTGGCTCCATATCTTCCATTCCAATTTTTTACTAATTTTACGATTCTATGTCTTCTTATATTCTCCATAGTCTTACCAAATACAGCATTGTTCATCATTTTATATAAATTTTTCTCGAAGCTACACTTAGCTGCGGCCCGTAAGTTAGTATTAAACGTGATATAGGGTCGCAGCCATGCAGATTGATTAAATTTTAAAACTTTATGTATTTTAGTTAAAATTAATCCATTAGATAAAGCTTGCTTTAGATTTCTATAGTGAATAATATATTTTGACTTATTAAAAAGAGTTGGCAATAATTTTGGTAGTTTTGAACCGGGAGGTATGCGGTGTTCGGCAGCAAATGGAAAATCTTTATGCTTGTCATGTAATTCATGTGGATACTCTAAGTCAACTTGAAAGAAATAGCCCTCCTTCGCATCATTCGGTATTGACATAATATCAATATGATCCTCGGGAAGAGTAGTGGATTTAGATGCAATACCAAATTTGGTAACATCTTCAATCCACTTAAATCCTCCAAAAGGTAAATATTCACTCATAGCCCAACCGTACAGATTATTTACATCTAAATACATAATGTACTTAGATGGTTGTGTGGGATCGTATGTCGGCATATATTTATTGTTAGCTTCAGAAAATCGGTTGCTACACACAGATATTCCACCTCTTATGCCTTTTTCAATAAACAAAATCATATCCACATCTTTTAAAATCTCTAATTTACATTTTGTATACCTTAACATACAGTCCCACGTATATCCTGGTATGGTATAATACCACGCAGGATCTAAATGGTACGTATCCCGACATTTTTGTCTAAATTGTTCAAATACATCAGCAAGAAGCAAAATATCTGTTTTTAAATACAAATCACTGTACTCTCCCAAATTTTTACACTTAAATGTAGACCAAACTTTCTGCGCATGAGCATACTTCTCTTCGCTAATATGTACATCACATAATTTATTATAAAAATGACTAATTGTTGGTAAAGAAGTTTCCTCTAATTTTTCCAAACTATCGATATAATCATAACAAAATACTCCTTTACAAGTTAATAAACTAAATGTATCATCATCTAAACTATCAAATTCTTGTTTTAAAATCTTTTTTTCTGAAGTATCTAAAAGTGATGCTAATTCGTCGAGTGAAGCTCCCATAAATCTTATAGTATCGATGAATCTTAGTCTAATTTTATGCTCATCTGAATGTAGGGTAAAAGAAATATATTTTTCTTTATTAATAGGAAGTAAGCTCAGGTGCCCGTGTTTGCATAAATCGGTAATCATGAAATGCGAATCGTATCCACTAAAATTATGAAAGGCTACGGGTACAACAAACAACTTTTTAAAGTTTAAATTGCATGCCTGGTGTGCAAATCCTCTTGCCTGTCCGGTAAAATGATCATGATCTACAACAATAATATCTGTAGCCGAAAAGGGTTTCTCACAAATATGACAGACAGTTGCCTCACATGTACTAGGCTTTTCAACCATAGGTACAATTGATTTTATTTTAGATTTGACAAATTTTGATATTTCAGACATTTCTTTTGCAAACCACTCCATGCAATTTTCACCTCTGTAGCTTCGAAAATAAGATAAGCTATAATCGTAAGCACATGTAAAGTAATAACCTGCACTATAAGGTACATGCTTTTGGTATTTTGCTGTTTTGATCAGTTTTACATTAGAATCTGTAAAATTATGTAACTGACATTCAAAATCTGCATATATGATAAACGGAGTAGTTTGTTTGTATATAAAATTTCTAAAAGCAACATAATCGTATTTGGGGACAGTCATTTTACATTTGTTTATGTCTCTACAGAACTCTTCATGCTCCGCTAGTTTATTCTCGTTAGAAAAATAATTCATGCAGCGATCACAAATATATTTTTTATTTGTGTTTTTACTTAACTGAGAACTTAACAATCTAGACATATCTTTAATCCAGCAATAATGATAATTTATTTCAATATTTTCATCGTCACTAGGAAGCGCGTCGTAATCATTTAACTTTGGAAAATATTTATCCTGAATTAAAAGTAAATTTACATGTCTATCAAGCTTTTTCTGCGTAATTCTAGCAGGCACTACTTCGTAAAATTGTTTTTCCTTAACTTGATTTAATTCCAAAGCATAAACATTCACTGATATGCTATTAACTTTTTCAAATTTTGTGATATGACTTAAAGACATTGGAGAATCCAAGTCATCCGTTTTCAAAGCAGTACTGTAATATGGATATGACGATGTAAGTTCTTTATTTATTTTAGCGGGATAGAGAGAGCTAATTATCGACCAATAAAAGCAATTTTGATCACCATTTTTGATATTTATACATGCTCGACGCTTTTGAATTTGCTCAGGAAGTTTAATGTACGATGACCCGTTCCCAATTTCTACTTTATTGATATTAACCTCTAACGAAATTACTCTAGAGAGAGCGGCACCTGAATCTTTTTCCGCAAATTCTGACAGCTTTTTTAAAATTTTATCTTTAACATTTTTACTAAACCAAATGTGTAGATCGGTTGAATAACTATCTAAAATGACATTTTTAGTGTTAAAATATATCAAATCTAAAATCTCACTGTCGCCTGTCTTTTTAATAAATTCCCCGCACAAAGTAGTATTGACTTTGAGTATTCTATTAGATTTCAAAATAGTTTTAATTTTTTGTTTAAATACGGTAAAAACATCATCCAAAAACGGTCCTACGTCCTTATGACATAAATTTATTATAACCCCTGTCTTAATCCGGCTTGCAAAACATGAAACGACATTTTCCCATTTTACTCTATTCCGTAATTTTAAGTTAAGTCCTAGACCAGCATGTCTATTAAAATTTAAAATTATTCTTCGAAAATGTTTAAAATGTCCTACGTTAGTTTGTAACTTTCTAACAGTCCCAATAGGTAACTTTTTAGCTTTAATGATGTTATTGCATTTCCAAATATGTGAATTTAACCGTTTTAACCAAATTTTAGCATCCCTTTCACTAAATTTATCAAAAATTATCTTACGAAGTTTTTGAATCGCCACTACCAAATTATCTGACTGTATAACAATTTTATTATGCATTTCTATATACGGCTTACAAGACAAAACAAAATCACTTACCCTCTTTTTTATTCTTATAATTAATTTTCAATAATCTTGAATGATGCTGAAGGATGCTTATAACCTGAGTCAATTAGTCCTTTAAATACTATTGAGTATTTCTTGCTAGAAAAGTCAGAGAGAAATGGTGTATACGTTGTTGTAACTCTTTCAGGAAGAAAAGTAACGTTTTTCTCAAGTTCCAATAAGACCTGTGTTCCAAATCGGCTCTTTACTAACTTGGCCGAAAATATTTGATAAGGAGTATTTTGGACCAGATCCCCCAATTTTAATAATGCTTTTGGTTTTTCTTTCTCTGCAATATACGAGACATCGTTTATTTTTGTTAGATCCATCTAAAATAATAATAATACCTTGTATACACTATACACTTTTACAAATTACGAATATAAGCAAAAATAGAACAAGATATTAGAAAAAAAAGTAATATCTATAAATTAAACAAAAAATCAAAGTAAAACTTAAAAAATGTGTCTCTGTTGCGGCAATCTGATGCAAAGTGACTCGAGATAAAATAAAAACAAAATATCTACAAAGGTCTGTAAGAGGAAAAAAATTGCAAAATTTTAAATCAAAAGTCTCTTGGATTAGAGTAATTAGGCATAGAAAATTTATGCAGATCACGAATATAAGCAAAAAACAACGAGATGTTAGAAAAGAACTAACATATATAAATAAAACAAAAAATCAAAGTAAACCTAAAAAACAAATGTGTCTCTGGTGCGGTAACCTGATGCAACGAGGCTCGAGATATGACAGAAACAAAAAAATATCTAAAAAGGTTTGTAAGAGAAAAACAATTGCAATATTTCAAAGCAAAAATCTCTTAGATTAGAGTAATTAGGTATAGAAAATTGATACAAATCACGTATAAAGTAAAAAACAGAACGAAATATTAGAAAAGAACTAACATATATAAATAAAACAAAACAAAATCAAAATAAAACTAAAAAAAAATGTGCCTCTGGTGCGGTAATCTGATGTAAAGTGACTCGAGATAAAATGAAAACAAAATATCTACAAAGGTCTGTAAAAGAAAAAAGATTGCAAAATTTTAAATCAAAAGTCTCTTAGATTAGAGTAATTAGGCATAGAAAATTTATGCAGATCACGAATATAAGCAAAAAACAACGAGATGTTAGAAAAGAACTAACATATATAAATAAAACAAAAAATCAAAGTAAAACTTAAAAACAAATGTGTCTCTGGTGCGGTAACCTGATGCAACGAGGCTCGAGATATGACAGAAACAAAAAAATATCTAAAAAGGTCTGTAAGAGAAAAACAATTGCAAAATTTCAAAGCAAAAGTCTCTTACATTAGAGTAATTAGCATAGAAAATTGATACAAATCACGTATAAAGTAAAAAAACAGAACGAAATATTAGAAAAGAACTAACATATATAAATAAAACAAAACAAAATCAAAATAAAACTAAAAAAAATGTACCTCTGGTGCGGTAATCTGATGTAAAGTGACTCGAGATAAAATGAAAACAAAATATCTACAAAGGTCTGTAAGAGGAAAAAAATTGCAAAATTTTAAATCAAAAGTCTCTTGGATTAGAGTAATTAGGCATAGAAAATTTATGCAGATCACGAATATAAGCAAAAAACAACGAGATGTTAGAAAAGAACTAACATATATAAATAAAACAAAAAATCAAAGTAAACCTAAAAAACAAATGTGTCTCTGGTGCGGTAACCTGATGCAACGAGGCTCGAGATATGACAGAAACAAAAAAATATCTAAAAAGGTTTGTAAGAGAAAAACAATTGCAATATTTCAAAGCAAAAATCTCTTAGATTAGAGTAATTAGGTATAGAAAATTGATACAAATCACGTATAAAGTAAAAAACAGAACGAAATATTAGAAAAGAACTAACATATATAAATAAAACAAAACAAAATCAAAATAAAACTAAAAAAATGTGCCTCTGGTGCGGTAATCTGATGTAAAGTGACTCGAGATAAAATGAAAACAAAATATCTACAAAGGTCTGTAAAAGAAAAAAGATTGCAAAATTTTAAATCAAAAGTCTCTTAGATTAGAGTAATTAGGCATAGAAAATTTATGCAGATCACGAATATAAGCAAAAAACAACGAGATGTTAGAAAAGAACTAACATATATAAATAAAACAAAAAATCAAAGTAAAACTTAAAAACAAATGTGTCTCTGGTGCGGTAACCTGATGCAACGAGGCTCGAGATATGACAGAAACAAAAAAATATCTAAAAAGGTCTGTAAGAGAAAAACAATTGCAAAATTTCAAAGCAAAAGTCTCTTACATTAGAGTAATTAGCATAGAAAATTGATACAAATCACGTATAAAGTAAAAAAACAGAACGAAATATTAGAAAAGAACTAACATATATAAATAAAACAAAACAAAATCAAAATAAAACTAAAAAAAATGTACTCTGGTGCGGTAATCTGATGTAAAGTGACTCGAGATAAAATGAAAACAAAATATCTACAAAGGTCTGTAAGAGGAAAAAAATTGCAAAATTTTAAATCAAAAGTCTCTTGGATTAGAGTAATTAGGCATAGAAAATTTATGCAGATCACGAATATAAGCAAAAAACAACGAGATGTTAGAAAAGAACTAACATATATAAATAAAACAAAAAATCAAAGTAAACCTAAAAAACAAATGTGTCTCTGGTGCGGTAACCTGATGCAACGAGGCTCGAGATATGACAGAAACAAAAAAATATCTAAAAAGGTTTGTAAGAGAAAAACAATTGCAATATTTCAAAGCAAAAATCTCTTAGATTAGAGTAATTAGGTATAGAAAATTGATACAAATCACGTATAAAGTAAAAAACAGAACGAAATATTAGAAAAGAACTAACATATATAAATAAAACAAAACAAAATCAAAATAAAACTAAAAAAATGTGCCTCTGGTGCGGTAATCTGATGTAAAGTGACTCGAGATAAAATGAAAACAAAATATCTACAAAGGTCTGTAAAAGAAAAAAGATTGCAAAATTTTAAATCAAAAGTCTCTTAGATTAGAGTAATTAGGCATAGAAAATTTATGCAGATCACGAATATAAGCAAAAAACAACGAGATGTTAGAAAAGAACTAACATATATAAATAAAACAAAAATCAAAGTAAACCTAAAAAACAAATGTGCCTCTGGTGCGGTAACCTGATGCAACGAGGCTCGAGATATGACAGAAACAAAAAAATATCTAAAAAGGTTTGTAAGAGAAAAACAATTGCAATATTTCAAAGCAAAAATCTCTTAGATTAGAGTAATTAGGTATAGAAAATGATACAAATCACGTATAAAGTAAAAAACAGAACGAAATATTAGAAAAGAACTAACATATATAAATAAAACAAAACAAAATCAAAATAAAACTAAAAAATGTGCCTCTGGTGCGGTAATCTGATGTAAAGTGACTCGAGATAAAATGAAAACAAAATATCTACAAAGGTCTGTAAAAGAAAAAAGATTGCAAAATTTTAAATCAAAAGTCTCTTAGATTAGAGTAATTAGGCATAGAAAATTTATGCAGATCACGAATATAAGCAAAAAACAACGAGATGTTAGAAAAGAACTAACATATATAAATAAAACAAAAAATCAAAGTAAAACTTAAAAACAAATGTGTCTCTGGTGCGGTAACCTGATGCAACGAGGCTCGAGATATGACAGAAACAAAAAAATATCTAAAAAGGTTTGTAAGAGAGAAAACAATTGCAAAATTTCAAAGCAAGAGTCTCTTAGAATAGAGTAATTAGGCATAGAAAATTAATACAAACCACGAATATAAGAAAAAAAATAGAACAAAATATTAGAAAAAAAACTAACATATATGAATAAAACAAAAAACAAAATAAAACTAAAAAAATGTGTGTCTGGTGCGGTGACTCCACCCGAGTGGAAACACGAAATATAACAGCAAAAGAAAAATGTGTCTAAGAAGAAGGTATGTAAGAGAAAAAATTACAAAATTTCAAAGCAAAAGTCTTTTAGTTAAGAATAATTCCAAAGAGGAAATTAAACATAGATAGATATTAGAAAAAACTAATTTGCATAAATAAAACTAAAAAAGAAGTGTCTCTGATGCAAAGAGACGCGGAATAAAACAGAAACAAAAAATGTATCAAAAAGAAGGTCTGTAAGAGAAAACAGATCGCAGAATTTTAAAGCAAAAGTCTTCTAGTTTAGAGTAATTCGACAGAAGATTACATATATATATATATATATATATATATATATATATATATATATATATATATATATATATATATATATATATATATATATATATATATATACAAGTTACGAATATATTCAAAGAAAAAACAACGAGGTATTAGAAATGAACCAGTATTTATGAATAAAACTAAAAAATGCGCCTCTGGTGTGGTAACCCAATGCAATTAACTCGGGATAAAACAGAAACAGAAAAATGCTGCAACGTCAATTAAAATATAAAAGTAAAAAATAGTTAATAAATATCCACTTACCTTATTTATTTATTGAAGTTTACTTAACAGACTAGGCACTGTTTTCTAGCTTTGAAACTGGAAGTATAATATTTTATCTCCGAATTTCACTATTTATATCAATGTCTCATAGCAATAATTTCTTTACATTGTACTAATGGATCGTTAACTTTTAATTTTCTTGTAATTACTCACAATATAGGGAAACTTTGTTGTTTGCAGATAATGAGAACAAATTAAGCATTAAGTTTCGGTAGAAGATTTTCACTACTGCTAATATAGTATTTTTCCTATAAATTAGCGTGACGTCAGATCGTGACGCGGGGTATAGGAATATTATATTATGATAGGAAAAATACGTGGTGTCAAATATATAGTTTAAATGTCAGCTGACTACGTAAAGATACGTATCTAATGTCTTTATGATTACGGCTGCTGAAAACAAGATGTGATTACTGCGAGAATTTCCATCAACTAGCTTGACGTATTTTTGAATTAACTATCTAAATATTTTTCCATATATTAATTAGCGTGATAGGAATATTACAAATTTACTTTAGCGGGGACGTCAACATCTATCTCACTCTTACTCACTACAAAAATACTTCTCTCTCTAACACATTGATTTCCCTATCTCTATAGTGATCCAAACGTTGTACTTCTACTGACGTAGTAGATTTTTCGCGCTAAAACTCGAATCTAAAAATGCGAATATTGTTTTTTCCGCGCGCCCTGGAAGCTTTCGATTCCTCATCACTCTATTCAGTCTTGAAAATCTGTGACTGAGTGCGGATAGTTCATATATTATTCGACCTGACGGTATGAGCAACCCAGGTTACCGTTTGTGATATACGCAACGGTAAGTTTTTGTCGTTTTTGGTCCATAGCCAGTTTAAATAATAGATATTCATTTTAGGAATTGAATGGTAATACGGCTTACTAAAGAGAACAAATCAGGTTGAAACAACTTTTTAATAAAATTGTTGCTAATTCCGAACCGAAACCAGAAGATGACGACGCAATTTGCAAAGTGATTGTTTAGAAGTTCTAGAATATGATACCAATTCAGAGGAAGATTTCTATGATGAAGAATATGTCGAAAATCATATATCAGTAGAAGTAATACCGCCCATATCACGTTTGTTTGGGAAAGATGGAACAAGGTGGAAGAAACATGATGAATTTAATCGTAACGTTCGAACTCGTACTGAAAATCTTCTACCCAACCTGGCAGGACCAAAAGGTGATATTAGGCGAAAATTAGTGATTATGATAAAAGATATTTGGGAATATTTCTTCACTACAGATATTCTAGAAAAAATAGTAAAACACACCAATAAGTTCATAGCATTAAAATGCTATGACACAGTCAATAACAGAACGGCTAGGCCAATTAATCTTATAATCGTAATCGTAGCAATCATCGTAATGCTGACGATTTATTTAGAACAGAGAAAGGATCATAGAAGATTTATTTCCTGACGATGATGCTAAAGAGATTCCAGTTCATTTTAAGACACATTCGGTTCGATGACAATTACACTAAAATACAAAGGCAAGAATTTGATAATTTGGCCGCTATACGTGAGATTTTTGAAGCTTTTAATTCTAATCTACCGAAACATTACAATATTTGAGCATATACTACGATAGATGAGAAGTAAGAAGCCTTTCGGGACTAATGTTCATTTAGGGTTTACATACCGAATAAATTACTCTAAATCGTTACAATATAAAAATATATGCTTTAGTAGAGACTGAGATGTATTATAAGTCAAGATGGAAGTATATATATATATGTTGGTAGACAGCCAGCAGGAAAATATTTTGTTGATACGTCAAATATGTCACTTGTATCTCGTTTGTGTGAACCGATTTGGGGAACGGGAAGAAACGTTACCGTTGATAATTTTTTCACAAGCGTTCAGCTCGCGCGATTCAGAAATAATCATAGATTATAATATCCCTGGGACAAATTCCTACATTATCTACAAATCGAATACAGGAACACGCATTTCTAGTTGAAAGATTTTGGAAGACTTACTTAGGTTTTTAATTTATTCCAAGATATTCATTTTTAAAAAAGTCGGTATCGTAGATCGACGTTACCAACTATTTTTGACAAAGCACTATTGACACTATTGACAAAGCACAGTGCTAACCCAAAATACCTCAGCGTAACTCTAGATCGTACCCTAACATTCAAAAAGCATTTGGAAAACACTTCAGCAAAAATTAAGACCCGCAATAATATTATCCATAAGTTAGCAAATACATCGTGGGGGTCGAATGCAGAGGTTATAAGAACGAACGCGCTGTTCTTAGTATATCCTACTGCAGAATATTGCGCTCCTGTCTGGCTAAACAGTCATCAAACAAAAGTCATAGATATCCAGTTAAACCAAACAATGAGGCACATAACGGACACTATAAAGCCCACACCAACCCAATGGCTTCCAGTTTTAAGCAACATCGCTCCACCAGCAACAAGACGACTAGTCACACTCAACACTCTAGTTCAAAAATGCCAACAAAACCCAGAACTACCGATAAACACAGACATCGCTGAACTACACCACAGGCAGTTAAGACTGAAATTCAATATCCACCTACTTGAACTGCTACAAAATTGGCTGTTTTCACTACCAAAGAGCACTGGATGGGCGAATGGAATCCAGACATCTGATAGAAATTCCAATCTGATAGAAAACCCCACAATCAAACCAGACGGCTTTTCTCTTCCCCGTCGTGAATGGTGCAACCTAAATAGAATACGAGTTCGGCATGAAATTTGTAATAAATCGCTGAATCAATGGGGTATAAATGCCAGCCCGGAATGTGACAAATGCAGCGCTGCTGAACAAACAATTAACCATATCGTCTTCGAGAGTCCAGTCACCAAGTTCTTTGGCAGCCTTCAAGAAATCCACCAACTTACTCACAAGGCGAGAAATTGGCTTCGAGGATGTAACCTTTGACTTTAATTTAATAATTTTAATTTTATACGTTCTGTGTCAGTGCTTACTTATTTACTTACTTATTTATTATTGTTATTGTCACTTTTTTCTTCCTTTTCTTTATGTTAAAACTGCAATGTGTAAAGTTCATACGAATATAATAGTAACATAAATAAATAAAGTATGTGTATTGAAACAAATAAAAAATACAATTAACAGCTATAGAGAATGATTTGCTTAAAAAGTAAAAGTTTTCTTCAAAAAACTTGTAACAACCTGCTTTTGTTTAAATTTGAGAGACAAAAATCAAACCATGTCTGATTCTATTGTTGTAAAACCTATTCAATATAAGCCCTTTCGTCACGTTCATAAATATATAAAACACAATTTCATCGGAACATCTGCAGGATTATAAATTTTATTTCCGACATTGACGTGAATTTCGAACCATGAAAAAATAAAACTTCTCAAAACTCGAGGACTAAATTCGGTTAAACGAATCATACCTTTTTCAATGGCTAACATTGAATTTCAACGAGAAGATGTTTTTTTAACTGACAGCTTGAGAGGAGGTATTTCCATCCGAAGTGTTCTTGACAAATAAAAAAATGATTACCCCGAAAGTTCCATTTAATCTCATTTCATATTTTCTATTTCCCACTTCCGCGTTAGGGTTAGTTTCCGGTTGGGAAATTGATGAAAACCGAACGTTTTATTTATCGTGATGTACAGGGAAAAACAGTGATTTTCAAAATTTGTACAATCATCTGTATAAAAATATTTTATTATTTCAATAAATAAATGTTTTTTATTAAGCATATATTAAGGCAAAGATAAATTATTAAAGCATCACTAATAACTAAAAATCAGGTCCAGAATATTCTGTAAGATTAATATATTATATTGCTACTACAAAGAAAAAAAAAAGTTTGAGTGACATACAAAAAAATAAACTCAATATCTCAATGGAATTCAAATCTCTCTACAAACACAATACTTGTAGCTTAACTACTATTAAAAAAACATACTGAAAATACGACGCTTTAAAAATTAGGCGTTAACTGATATTATCTTGGTAGTGCGTATATCTTGCATATCACATCTTCCAAGAACTGCAGCTAAAGATTGTGGACTTCTAAATCTACTACCAATCATATTCAATTTTTTTTTGTGTAAGTTGACGCTTTATATAATATACAATAGGGTAAGCCCTTCGACTTAAAAAAGTCATTAGTAATAAAGAGAAATATAATCTGTGTGCTTTATAGGTTTTTTTTGTAATTAAGCCTGGTTTTCGAACCTTTAGCCACGTAATTACATTCAAATATTAGTACTAATTCATTCAGATTCTACAGGGAGGACATTTTTCACGCTCAGGGTTTTCATCAGGGCGACTTTATTATAACACACACGACATAAACCACTGTTAGATAGATGGGCAATAACTAGGTACACATACAAAGGAAATATGCATTCAAACGATTAAATTTTCCATTTATACCTGTAATTTAATTCTTTGGAGAAATAATAATTTTTGCATAATCAATTTAAAAATGTATGTATTACCTTCACTTAAAAGTACACTTAAGTGTACTAATGGCGTCTGTAAATCTGCTTTCGACAAATCTTAAAGCAGCCACGTACTTGTATTGACATGAAAGGGATAATTAAAGAGTATTTGATTTAGATCATCTATCCTATTTCCACACTCACATCTGTCTGTTAAGAGAACTCCGATTTTATGTAGATGCTTTGGAAAACATCCATTTTTTCTATTTTTAATTTTAGTATGGTCGACACTGTATTTGTACTTAGTGCATGCAACAACTTGTAGAATTGGTTCGCAGCTACTGTTGGTTGTAATTTAAGCAAATTAGTATCTGTGGTTTCACCGAACTCAATCCAAAGTCTATCCTATTTTAATTTAATACATAATGCTGTTTTATATATGCAAGGAGATTACATGTGTTAAACTCTTCAATCAATATATGTGGGTGCTTTAGTGGATTTTTAGCTATTGAATTCGCCATACTATTACTCCAATATGTATGGGCATGTCCCTCAACCCGTACAAATTTAACATCATATTATGATAAGGCTGATAATTTTAGTAAGTGTTGAAACATGTTTAATAGTAATATATTGCTGTTCACTGTGACTTTAAAGTTTTGTAATCCGTTCAATACTGATAATGAATCAGTGCACAAGACAATTTTGTTTTACTGATTTTCAAAACACCATTCAAGTGCTTTATATATAGCACAAGCTTCAAAAACCAGAAGATACACCACCAAAAAACTTTAGAACAATAGTAGATCCCTAAATAAAAGAATAAATGTAAGAAGTGATAAAAATGCCAATTAATATGAGCAAAGAACACTACGAACTTATAGATATAAGCAAAAAATAAAAAAAGGACGGATAACCCAAACAATAAAAGTAAACTAATCCAACAAACAATTGAACATATAAACAGCATCGAAATAATAAGAAGGAAATTAACAAATTTAAAAAAGAAATGACCAGATTAAATAATAAACATTACAACAAGAGCCGCTGTAAGTTCAGCCAAGTTGTTTGGACGGGGTACTCGTGCTCGAAGATGTCTTCCCATTATATCCCATAGATGTTCTATGGGATTGAGATCGGGACTGCAAGCTGGCCAGTCCATACGGACAATTCCCACCTCCTCTATATATTGGTTGACGATTCTAGCACGGTGAAGACGCGCGTTGTCGTCCATAAAAATAAAATTAGCTCCAACTAAAGGAGCAAAAGGTACTACATGCTGATCTAAAATACTTGCTATGTATCTTGCAGCAGTCACAGAACCTCTATCTACAATAACTATATCAGTATGGGCTTCTGAACTGATACCAGCCCAAACCATAACGGAGCCCCTCCGATAACTTATTCTTTACGCAATATTACATTGAAAATATCGCTCTCTCCGTGTCTTCTTCAAACCCTTTCTCGGTCGTCTGATGACCTTAGACAAAATCTGGACTCATCTGAGAACAATACATTGCTACAATCTGCATCACTCCAGTTTTCATGTTCTCTAGCAAAAGCAAGGCGAGCTCTGCCATGTTCTAAGGATAGTATTGGAGATAAGGCTGGCCTTCCAGAAAATAAATTATCTTCTACAAGTCGTCGACGAACTGTCTACTTACATCCACATTTCTCACTTCACTTAGACGATATGCCAGTTCAACTTAAGTTAGATGCCGATTTCTCAAACATGATGAGACCAGAAATCGATCATCTCGTTCAGATGTTACCCTTCTACGACCTGATCCTGGTCTTCTTCTGAAGTTAACCGTGTCGCAAAAACGCCGAACTGCTCTTTGAACCGAAGATCGACTAACACCCCACATTTCAGCTGCATAATATTGGCTACGACCATCTTGAACTATAGTCACCACCCTTGCCGCATCTGTCGGAGTTAGAGACATTTAGGAAGGATAATTATTTAAAAATATACCACATTTTGAAAATAAACTCACTACACTAGTATGGTTGTTGAATTAAAAACAACATTCAATAAATATCTACTTGCTTCAGACCCTTTTTGACAAAAACCTGAAATACCAATTTGTTTTAAGAAATATAAAAAGCAGTATTAAAAATATTATTTTATTTCTCGAATACGAGGGTACACCTAAATTTACATACGTAATTTAATGTCTCTAAAATTATACAACTTGAAATAAATAAGAAATAAGGAATAGATCGAATTTTTTGCACCTGAGTGTATTATTCATGTCTTTAGTTTACTAATATATAAAGTTTTAGCATGCTGTGAATTTGGCAAAAGATAGAAACGCGCTGTGAATTACTATTTTGACTGCCATAGATCTAGATGGACGAGTCATTCGGATTATAGTCGCGTGATTGTTTAGTTTGTACACAGAAAAGATTTTCAGAGAAGATGTAGAAGATACAAAAGAAAGTATAATTGGTAGAAAATTTGTATAATATGTACAAACTCTTTATGAAAATCATAACAAAGAGGCTAACACCTAAACTTTATTTCTATCAGCCCAAAGAAGAGGCAGGCTTCAGGGCAGGATATGGCACAAATGACCATTTGCATACCATAAAGATCTTAATAGAAAAGTGCATCGAGTACAACATACCACTGGTTCTTGCGATTGTCGATTACGAGAAGGCTTTTGATTCTGTAGAGTTTGAAACAATACTGGAAGCCCTAAATCAAAGCCGAATAGATTAAAGGTACACGAAACTAATCAAAAACATCCACGAGAACGCTACATCAAGTATACGACCACACGAAGACACAGAAAAATTCAGCTTAGGTCGAGGAGTTAGACAAGGAGACAATATTTCACCAAAATTGTTCACGGGAGCTCTAGAGTCAATATTTAAGAGCACTCAATGGCAAGATATGGGCATCAATATAGATGGAGAAAGATTAAACCACCTAAGATTTGCAGATGATGTTGTATTAATCGCAGATAATTTACAAGATAAAGTTTCTATGATGCATTCGCTTAAAAGTCTGTCTGAAAGAGCAGGATTAAAGATAAACTTTGAGAAAACTAAACTTATGACAAATCTCGTAATGAGTGGAAATATAACTATTGACAATAATAACATACAACAAACAGACACTTACAAATATCTGGGACACGAAATCAAAATAAGCAGAGACAATCAAACACATGAAATACAGAGGCGAATAGGCCTAACTTGGGCAGCATTTGGCAAATTAAGCCAAATTCTAAAAAGTTCAATTTCCATGTGTCTCAAGCGAAAGGTTTATGACCAATGTGTTTTACCTGTACAAACTTATGGAGCGGAGACTTTAACACTCACGCAAAAATCTGAGAATAAACTCAGAGTTACGCAACGAGCCATGGAACGTGCAATGCTGAACGTGAGCCTTCGAGACCACATAACAAACCAACAAATCAGGCAAAGATCAGGAGTTCAAGACGTCATCGAAAGAACCACGTCGCTTAAGTGGAACTGGGCAGGGCACTTAGCCAGAGCACTAGATGGACGGTGGACAAGACGTATTATAGAATGGAGGCACAGAAACTAAAAGAAGCCGAGGACGACCACCGACTAGATGGACCGATGATATAAAACGTGTAGCGGGAAACTGGCTACAAGGGGCCCAGTGTAGAGAACACTGGAAAGAACTGAGGGTGGACCGTTGTCCAGCAGTGGAGGCAATTGGCTGATTGATGATAAATGAGTATCATAAAGAAATTGAAGATGTACAATAAGCCATAAAACAATAGTTCAATGAGTCGTGGGACAATGCTTAAGAGATCAAATGTTGCATAGGAAAGGCAAAAAGTGCATTCTTGACTATGAGTTAGGAGCCAGAATGACTCTTACTACTCTATTTTAAACAACTAGCTACCCTCGTGTGACACATTTATGGTTTGTAAAATAAAGTATTACTAACAAGGATTTTAACTATTTAACTTAGGTTCTTTTTACTAATCAGTCCAGATATTTATTCTCTGGATCCCATAGACTTGCTTCAATTTATAAAAGGGCAGGTGAGTGACTGGGTCAGTGCAACATTAGAGCAGTCAGCATTTTTGAAGATCGTTCGATTATGATATGCATAAGCATCTTCTTAAAGGATCACATGGAATTAACACTATTTCATATGATAGTTCTGACAGCTAACCGTAATAATATAGAAGTATTAAATAATTTTGTTTTTACATAAAACATTACATGTTTTGCATAGCATAAAATAATACTTTCCGTACTTTGTCTAGACAATAATGGAGTACCTTTAAGAGGTTAGTGCGAGTCTAAATACAATTAAACATATATTTGGGATTATCTAGAAGATCACAAAAACTCGTAATTTCTGCTCAAACAACGTTGATTACCTGGAAAATACTTTCACGGTAGAATGGAAGAATCTAGATTTTAACCAGTTAGACGCCTTTAACGGAAAATATACTTAATAATTTTGCTTAAATATTTAAGCTATCTTTGAAATTAGTTATTTAGTAGGTAATCTTGTAATTTTTACCTTTTGTTGAATTATTGTGATTTTCGTCATTTTTTCTTGTGAATTAATGATTATTAATTTTAGGTAAATAAACCACGGTTAAATATTCATAAGTTGTATTATCTGTCGTTTTAAAAAAATTTAAAAGATAATAATAAAAATCCACTACTTACGTTCGTCCTTTTAAGCATGATTTTTTTTTCATCGAATTTTTGCAATATCTTATCTTAAGTCTGACATGGATAAAGTTTATATGATTCTGGGTTTTAGATAGGTATTAAGAATAAATTAATAATATTTTTACCGACAAATAATTTATTAAGAAACAATCCTAAAGATGAGGTAAATTTTACATTCAAATAATTTTGTCTAATTAATAAATAATTTTCTTTATAGTAATCTGTAGTAATCCATTCAAATTAAATTTAATACATTTTGTATGATATAAAGCAAACCCTGTTAAGATAATCAAATAAAAATAAAAAATAAATTTTATTTTCGCTTGATTTCACATTTTTTGTTGATTTACGTACATCAAAACTTGCTTTATCCGATAGATTTTATGTTATGAATGAGTGTTTAATTTAAAAAATAAACAATAAATTTTTAGTCATACTATTAGCTGAACTCATTGACGTAAGTAAAAAATTCCAATTTGACAGACTCTATCAAAAATGGTTACGATTAATTTTTATCAATAGCTCTACAACACATTTTTACATATAAAAATTTTAATTGGAAAAGCATAAAATTGATAAATATTGATGACACCAGACTATTGAGTATATAATGCATCACAGAAAATGTTTGGAAAATGTTAGTGACTGCGCCATGTAACAATTTATTTGTATGGATTCACTCTTTCGGAACTAATTTTCATTGAGTTGGTTTAATTAATTTTTTGTGAAGGCTTTTAATAAATCGACAAAATATTACCATCCATATAACTTGTAACTGAAAGTCGGTTTTATTTGATTTTGTTGTATTTCGTTATTAATTAAAACGATAAATTCTCGTGGTGCATTATTACACTTCAATTGGAAAGATACACAGGGCAAATCCAAATTAATTTTTGGTTCATGCGAAAATCTGTTTAATATATTAATATATTAATATATATCTTTTATATTTTTTACTAAGAGTGTGATAACAGTAAATATGTAATAAAATGTAAGAATAGAAGTAATTACAAGTCAACCAAACTGTAAATAAGACAAATATACTC
Source organism: Diabrotica balteata (assembly GCA_918026665.1). NCBI lineage: Eukaryota > Metazoa > Arthropoda > Insecta > Coleoptera > Chrysomelidae > Diabrotica > Diabrotica balteata. The sequence continues at coordinate 145,389,116 of OU898276.1, read as the reverse complement.
AAATTATAGTATTAACAGTAAACAGCTGCATGCAAGAATCACTTAAGGATGAATTAGAGTTAAAGATTCTGAACTATTAAAGTTAGCTTTGCTCTTTACGCGATTTGAAAAAGTTACAACTGAACTAAGCTGAAGAAATTAGACAGGTAAGACAGATAATCGAGAAATCTAGGGAATTCAACATCCCACTATACATATGTTTTATAGATTACCGTAAAGCGTTCGACAGGGTCAAGTGGAGACACTTATGGCGAATACTAAAAGAAGTAGGCATACCACAACATCTAATTATGCTTATAACCGAACTATATGAACACACTACTGGATCAGTTAAAGTACTTGACACACTTTCGAACGAATTTCATCCAGAACGGGGTGTCAGACAAGGATGTATACTACCTCCACAATTATTCAACATATATGGGGAGTATATTGTGCGAAAAGTACTTGAAGGATGGGAAAAGGGCATCTCAATAAATGGTCATAAACTAAACAACCTACGTTTCGCAGATGACACAGCCCTTCTTGCAAATAGTCAAGCAGAGCTGATAGAACTTATACGACTGATCGAAAACGAAAGTCAAATATTTGGTCTGTAATTATCAAAGACAAAGACAAAGATCATGATAGTGAATAGACTACACAACAATCGTCCACACATAACCACAATTGACCGGTTCGAGGTTGTGAGCTCATACTTATATCTGGGATCATTAATCACAAACACAGGATCATTACAAGAAGAGATTAAACGTAGATGTGATCTAGCAAAAGTTGGGACAGCAAAAATGACCAAAATATGGAAGGACTGTCAAATTTCAAGAGCGATAAAGATGAGGTTGATCAACTGCTTAATATTCCCAATACTGACCTACGGATGTGAATCTTGGACTCTGAGACAATCGGAGAGAAGAAAGATAGACGCCACTGAAATGTTCTGTTGGAGACGAATGTTACGAATTCCTTGGACCGACCGTAGATCAAATAATTCAATTTTAAGAGAGCTACTCTAGTAAAGTCCATCTCCAACAATTAAAATATTTTGGGCATGTTATGAGAGCAAACACAGAAAACATGGAAAGACTCATAATACAAGAAAAGGTAGAAGGCCGAAGATCACAAGGAAGATCCCCTACAAGATGGATAGATCAAATTACAGGAATATTCCAAAAACCTATGCATGAATTAAAATAAATGACCAGAGACAGATATCTCTGGAGACGGACAATACACGACATCACGTCGACCACTACACTCCCCCTGGAGGGTCAGGATTGAAGAGAGAGACTAGAGCCTTTACACAGAAGGGTATCTTAAAAATGCGAAAGTTTTTATGCGTGTTAAGCTGGTACATTTTTACTGATAATTTTGACGTACACTATGCTATCAATGTTTTTAATAGATAATTATAATCTTGCAGTATCGCAATATTTTCCACTAAGAAAATGGTTATCAAAGACAGAAGATGTTCGGTAAACCGGTTCAATGACAACTAAAAAACATTAGAAATCATTTGTAAATATTTATGAAATACATGCTGATTCTACTAAAAACCAAGTACATTACAGCGGATATAAAAGATATGAAAATCATTATGATGCTGATTTGAATACAACGAAAAGCTGGCATATTAACTTCAAAGAGTAGATCCAAGACGTGTTGGAAGGTAATTAACTATGAGCGAAATAATACAAATGGTTTACGTAATTCAATAACCAACATCTCTTGTGACTCTTTTAATAAAGTTTTTACTGAAATTGCTGAGAATATTAGAAAATAAACCAGACGATACAATTTTGAACTATTAAAAATTTCCAGTCCCATCGAATTTATTTTTTCTTTCTCAAACCAATCAACAAGAAGTTTACGCAGTTATAAAAATTAAAAAAAAATCAAATTGTTTGGATACTAATGAGTTAAACGCATCTTTTATCAAAAGCGCTAGCAAAATGTTTACTAAAACTTTAACACATCTCACTAATAGTATTTTTTCAATCGAGATATTCCCAACATCATTGAAATATTACAAGATTGTTCCTATTTTTAAAAAGGGCAACCATAACCTTGTAGATAATTATAGACCAATTTACGTCATTTCTGTATTCAGTAAACTAATCGAAAAAATTCTGAAGAAGCGTCTTATATCGTACTTCGAAACAAATAATTTTTCACTAGTTTACACTATGGGTTTAGAAACGATCGTTTCCTAACACATGCACTTTTAGATGTGACGAGTGCCATAGTTCATGGCCTTGAGAAGCATAATACCTCTGCCATAACGTAACATAATTTCATTGTATCTAAAGGATAAATACCAAAGAGTTAAGTTCGGAAATTGTCTCTCTGAATTTTGAGCAGGTAAAGCATGGAGTTCCACAAGCATCAGTTCTGAGCCCTCTATTATTTATAATATATGATATTGACCTGTCCAATTTTATGACTCCATTTAAAACAGTTTTGTTTGCAGATGACACTTCTTTTGTTTTTTCTGGTAAAAATCGTTCAGTTTTAGAAACCACGTCTGAGTATGTAAATTTCAATACTCAATCATGGTTCTTAGCATCATCATCATCATCATCATCATCATTCCTTAACATCTTGCATTCACTGTTGGATATAGGTCTCCTCCATGTTCTTCCGCTGTTCTCTATCTTGCGCATTCTGTATCCAATTTCCGACTGTTTTTCTCAAGTTGTCCATCCATCTTTTTGGTGGTCTGCCTCGGTGTCTTTTGTCTTCTCTAGGTCTCCATTCTATAGGTCTTTTGGTCCACCTAATATCATTTAAACGTGCTATATGTCCAGCTCATCTCTATTTGGCTTGTGCAATTTTTTCTATGACATTTGTCACTTTAGTCCTCTCTCTCACTATCCTATTTGGTACCATATCTCTTCTAGTTATTCCCAACATTGCTCTTTAAATTTTTCTTGGGGTGACTCTCAATTCATTTGCAGAATATTTGGTTAAAGTTATTGTTTCGGAACCATATGTTATTACTGGCAGTTTGCATTGGTTGTAAACCTTTTTCTTTAACCAAATCGGTAGCGTTCCTTTTATAATATCTCGCATCTTGCCAAATGCTGCCCATCCCAAGCCTATGCGACGCTGGATCTCACAAGTTTGATTGTATTTTCCTATTCTAATTTCATGCCCTAAATAGATATAGCTAAAGACCTGATGTACTTCGTTTCCATCTACCCTCATAACATCACTTGGAACTAAATTGGTCATGTATTTTGTTTTTTCAAAGTTTATCGTCAGGCCTATTTGTTCTATTGCCTGTTTTAGTTCTTCCATCATTTTGTGAGCTTCATTTAAACTCTCGGCTATAATGACAATATCATCTGCAAAGCGCAAGTGGACTAAGTATTCACCATCAATATTTATTCCACTTTTAGCCCAATCTAGTTTTTTAAAGGCATATTCCAGAGCTGCAGTGAATAGTTGGGGGGAGATGGTGTCACCCTGTCGCCCTCGCTCAATTCAAATTGAGCGAGGAATGGTTCTTAGCAAATACACTTAAATTAAATATTAAAAAATCTCAAAATTTTAATTTTTTGTCTTCCTTCGATGTGAGTGTTAAAAAAAGATAATGCCAAATTGTTGGGCATAACAGTTGACATCGCATTGACTTGGAATAACAATATTGACCATCTCAAAGGCAAACTTTCTGGTACCTTATTTTTACTTAGACAATGAAAACTTATTGCAAGTGTTGATACCCTAAAAATAACGTACTTTTATATTTTCCATTCATTTTTTAGCTATGGTGTTATTCTATGGGGAAACTCTTGCAATGCCCTAACCATATTTAAATTGCAAAAAAAGCAATAGGAATAATTGCAAAAGTTACCTACTTGGAATCTTGCAAATCCGCTGTTTATTAAATATAAGATAATGCCCTTGACAACGCTTATACTGTAATTAAACACTCTGACTTACATAACTATAGCACAATAGTTGCAAATAACATCAGAACAGTTAAATATCGTTTGAGTAAATCACAAAAAAAACTTAATTGACTTTAATATATACAATGTCCTACCTATGGATTTAAAACAAGATTTGATGAATAAGTTTAAAGTAAGTCTAAAAATATACCTTTTGAGATTTGCTTTTTACTCTGTTAGTAAATACTTTTATCACTTTAAGACAGTAACATGAAGATGGATGTACTCACTATGTTGGTATATGTCTTTTTTGTATATTTTATGTTTTATTTTATATTATGCGTATTAATGTGTTTTTATCTTCTATTGTATTTTATCTATGTTATATATTATCTTTTTACTTATACATATAATTAACTTGCTACAAACAAATGTAAAATTTGTAAATGTAGTTAAATAAATCTTGAATCTTGAATCTTGAATCTTGAATCTTGAATCTTGAATCTTGAATCTTGAATCTTGAATCTTGAATCTTGAATCTTGAATCTTGAATCTTGAATCTTGAATCTTGAATCTTGAATCTTGAATCTTGAATCTTATGTACATATATAAAACAGACAAATAGACAAAAGCACGAACAACTATTTACTCAAATTTACAAATACGATGGTGGAACTGTCATCAATCAGCCAATCGCGTCTACTGCTGGACATAGGCCTCCTTCAGTTTTTTCCAGTGTTCTCTACACTGGGCCGCTTGTAGCCAGTTTCCCGCTACACGTTTTATATCATCGGTCCATCTGGTCGGTGGTCAGTGGTGTCGATTTATGAGAGTCTTTACTCGTGTCGGGAAATTATCTTGTGGTGTTTGGCTGGTATAGAGGTCTTTATAAAACTCTCTGGTTATTTTCAGAATGTTTTGTTTATCTGTTGTTGCCTTTCCGTCTTTATCTCTCAGCTTGTATATTTCTTTTTTACTTTGTGTGAGTTTGCTTTTTATTATCTTTAAACCTTTGTTCTCTTCTACTGTTTTTTGAGTAATTACATTAGTATTATATCTTCTTCCATCTTTTCTAATTTCTGCTGAAATTCTTTTATTTAGTTTTTTATATTCTTCTTTGTTTCCCTTCTCGTTCTCGCTTAGGTTATGTCGTATTTCCGTGAGAGCTTTTGTATTTTTGCTAATATTTTCACTTTTGGTGTTATTTTTTTGCAAAATTTAAGTTGTGCATTTCTAACCGAGTCAGTTATTAATTTATTGTGATCGTCGATACTTAGAGGTTTGGGATTATTACTCTGTATAGTTTTGGCTATATTTTTTATGTATGTTTCTGGATGATTAGGTGAATTCCAAACTATGCGTTTGCAACTGTTTATCAGCTTTGCTCTTTCTTTTTGTAGATTTATCGTTACTCTAGCTCTTACTGGTCAGTGGTCACTTCCTACTGAAAGTTTATTGAGTACAGTGACATCTGGAATAATTTATTTTTTGTCTGTTATTATATAATCATGTTCGCTCTTAGTTCTTCCATCTGGACTAGCCCACGTCCATTTTCTATTCTGTTTCCTCTTAAAAAAGGTGTTTATTGCATACAGTTTGTGTTGCAGTCGAAAATTGGTAAGCATTTCGCCTCTCTCGTTTCTTACAACGATTCCAAAATCTCCGATTGCCACTTCTTGTTCGTCCTTTTTCCTTCCCAGTTTCCCGTTAAAATCTCCCATTATCAGATTGTAATTAGCCAGTTCCTGCTTTTTTGTTTTTTCGATTTCCTCATAGAAGGCTTCGACAATTGTAGGTATCGGTGTTGTAGGTATCGGTGGAACTGTAGGTGTCAGAATATACTGCATACGCTCGCCTATCGGAAGATTAAAATTTTATCTTCTACCTTGTTCATTTTGCAGTAATTTGCATATTGATGTAAATGCTCCTGTTTAAGTTTTTCACAGTTTCATTATTGAATTATATTTCAAGAAAGGCTGTATTAGAAGTTAGTAAAAGTAAAGTTATAAATGAAGTTAGAGAAGTAAATTCACCCTTACATGTACTCGCTGCTTCACTCAAAATACCAATTATACAGCTAGAACACTTGGGTATAAGGTGGTAACATCTCTTACACGTTAGGAAGATAAAGGTAACAAAATACTATAAACAAGACAAGTTATGTTTTAAATTTCGTCTTGAAAGAGACTGACTATTTTTATTTTAAGCCCTGGCCTAACAAAAATTATTTTTAATGGCTCTGTAGTATTTAAGATTGTTTATTTTAGTACAATTGTAGCGATAAGACTACCAAAGAGAATTGAAATACTATTATAAAAATAATACCTTAGCCACCATGGGAGCTTATCGTCTATGCTTCGCCTAGCTTCGTATCCCAAGTGTAAGTTCGTCTTATTTTAAACTAGAAATCAAATCACGAACCCTTAGCTGATAGCAAATAAAACAATTTTGAACTAATTATGTTTATTAAAAATAGGAAACAATCAATCCTGCCAATGCTTAACAATGAATAAAGTGAGGGTGATACTTATAGCATCGATGGCATCAATGGGCTGAATGTGTGGCCCCCTAATTAGATGGTTAGGTCCTCCTGAGATCTGAAGTTATTTCATGTGTGTGTGGCCTTCCAAAGTGGTTAGGTCCTTCAATAGAGTCAATATATTTTTAAAATACGGCCAGAAAAAAGGTTGGATACGGCCAATTAATACAGCCAATAAACCGTGAATATGGTCAATAAACTAAAATACAACAACTTGTATTAAAGACACATCAGTAGTGATTTAAACTCATTGCCATCTTACCAAATTACAATTAAACAAACAGCAGATGGCAAGGATAAAATGAAATATAATTATTATTACCTATAAAGTACCTATAACGTTGATCTACTATTCCTTTCTACCGGTGCTAGAATACGATGTTGTCATGTATGACTTTTACAAAGAATATTATCGTACTTTAGATGTTTTCTATATATAAATATTGTATATTAATATAATATTATACATACATATTGATGTTATTAAATACATTTTATTAGATACCTTAACAAATTCAAAACGATTATTAATGTGATAATTTGGCTGGATGTCAATGATTAAATTATAAATTGCTAGAATATCTATCATCACAAACTGGCAACGATGTTGCCGCTTTATGGCATTCACAGTTCGGAGAATTTACTGTTTTCGAATTCCTACTGTTCGGATTTGATCCAAACTGGCAACAGCGCTTCCGCGTTCTACCCCTGACCATCCCTTGGTACAACCAAAATTTGACTCTGCGAAAGATTATACCGACCTCTTCCTCTTTTACGTTCAACCGCCTTAGAAGACAGTCGGGCCGGTGAAAAATACGATCACAGATTAACTATTGAAAGTGATAATATTCCTTGTATAAAGCATAGAGCAAATAAATGATAACATTATTATTGAATAACCTAAAAGTTACTGGGCAGTACAGAATTCACTATAAAACAGCAGAATAGACTACCGATATACCGACTGTATTACAAATATATACAACAAAGCAACAACAACTATTAAGCTAATGAAACAAACGGAGCCTATTAAAATAAACCGAGGAATAAGACAAGGAGATACCATCTCGCCCAAGTTATTTAACCAAGCGCTAGAAGATGTTTTTAAACGACTACACTGGGATGACTTGGGAATTAATATAAACGGGCAAAATCTGAATCATTTACGATATGCTGATGATATTGTATTAATAATAGAAAAAAGTAAAGAATTACAAAGAATGATGGAAGAACTAGATAGAGAATCGACAAAAATTGGACTCAAGATCAATTATAGTAAAACAAAAACCATGACTAATCAACCAGAAGAACTTATAATTGCAGTGGCACAAACAAAAATAGAACAAGTAAAAGAGTATATATATATATATATATATATATATATATATATATATATATATATATATATATATATATATCTAGGCCAAATCACTAAATTAAATACAGAAAATCAGACCGAAGAAATAAAGAGAAGAATAAGATTGGCCTGGGCATCATTCGGAAAACTGTCTTATATTCTAAAGAATTCAAAATACCCCCAATACTTAAAAACGAGAGTCTTCAATCAATGTATACTCCCTGTCCTCACATATGGCTCTCAGACATGGACGTTTACAAAGAAAAATATGGAAAAAATAGCAAAGACAGAAAGATCCATGGAAAGACAAATGCTGAACATTAAACTATCAGACAAAAAAGAAACGAATGGATCCGTAATAAAACAAAAGTGAAAGATGTCTCAACCCAAGTAGCAAAGCTTAAATGGAAGTTCGCCGGACACACCCTAAGGCAGAAAGATGAAAGATGGACTAAAACAATTATACATTGGAGACCATGGAATCACAAACGTAAAAGGGGAAGGCCACAAATGCGATAGTCAGATGACCTGAAGAAACACGCCGGGTCAAAATGGATGCAAATTGCCCAAGATAGAGAGACATGGAAGAAGGAGGAGGAGGCCTATATCCAAGGATGGATGTTAAGGGCTCTATAGATAGATAGATAACCTAAAAGTACACTGGTAATAATTAAAATTATATTCCTATTGAGTAATAAGTACTTATTTAAAATACACACAACAAAAAGAACCACCACTTAATGGAAATATACCAAAGTCGAAGGATACTCCGAAGTAATTTCACCTAATTGCTTGTACCCGGCCGATATATTTATTCGGCTCTACTTGGACATTGACAGAAAAGCCCTGCCTGCTTCCACCTACCTTTTTTATAAATTTCTATAATAAACAAAAAATAATCCCACCATTAAAGGTGATTGACAGAAAATAGGAAGGGACTGCATGAAGTTAGCACAGATGCATAGGATGTTCCTATATGATAAATTTAGCTTTTCTGTCAACATGAAGCAGAATATTTAGTCTACCAGAAAGGAAGGGAAAGATGAAAATGTATTCTACAAGACAGAAAGAAAGAGAAAAGAAAGACAGAAGACGCCAACTACTTTTTGAAGAAAAAATAGTAAAAACGAAGCTGGAAGTAAAAGAATTAATAAAGAAATTAAAATGAAATAATTATTTAAATATAAATTAATAAAATTTGACGTTTATAACGTTTTTCAACAATGGGTTATACAACATTACGTTTAGTGCGTCTTAATTTTTATATATTTACTCTGACAACTAATCTTAACTACAGCACGTTTGTATATCAAACAGAATTTTTAAAACCAATACTTGATGGATTCGACCGTTACTTGATGGAAATTCATTTTATGTAACAATAAAACACTGAAAACTTTGTTTTAAAACTTCCACAAAATTTATTTTTAATCTTATCACTACAGCGGCTTCGGCTGATAGCCTTTCTCAAGTGATCTATTTTTGGCTTGGGTTTACAAATTTATAGTCTCTAATGAAATAGGTTGAGGAGGGGAGAACTGTTTGTCTCAAGTTGGTCATTCAGAATTATGTCTGTGTTTTTTAATTTGTTGATTTCCATAGATTGTACAAACTTTAATGTGGCGACTGCCCAAAAACTTACATCGGTCAAACTGGTAGAAACTTTGATAAATGAATAGCAGAACATAAAAGGGCTTTCAAGAAGAGAAAAACAGATTCGACATACGCACTTCACCTTCTAGATCATAATCATTCTTTTAATGACCAATTTAAAATTCTTCACATTCAAAATAAAGGCCTTAAGCTATCCTTGTTAGAATCTATGGAAATCAACAAATTAAAAAACACAGACATAATTCTGAATGACCAACTTGAGACAAACAGTTCTCCCCTCCTTAACCTATTTCATTAGAGACTATAAATTTGTAAACCCAAGCCAAAAATAGATCACTTGAGAAAGGCTATCAGCCGAAACAGCTGTAGTGATAAGATTAAAAATAAATTTTGTGGAAGTTTGAAAACAAAGTTTTCAGTGTTTTATTGTTACATAAAACCAATATTCTCTGATATGACAATAATACAGTAATAGGTTTTCATTCAGTTGTAGTGGGGCTTTATTCATTTTGATTGGAATATGAAAAAACAATTTGTGAATAATTGACTTGAATAATTTGTCTGTCATAAGAAAAAATAACCTGAAATCTCAAATTATACCGTATTGGGACAACATGACCACTGAATCACCAAATCAAATATTTTATTTGGCAAATATAATCATTTGAATAACGTCCGATTATCGATAATAATTGCATATAAAGCTCAACGTTTATTGTATCCAAATATTAAACAAAAACTTTAATTAGCGGTTTTCAAAGAATTTAATATTTTAGAAATAAAACACAATGAAATAATAGTGCTTAAATTTTATTAAATATTGCCAATTATTAGAATGATCGTAGCTGCTCACAAAGGTAATTACCACAAGGTAATTAATTATACCATCCTCGGCTAAGTTTAATCAGGTGAGTGTTCGTACCTACACTTTATATATTTTCAGGTGTAGCCTAGATGATATATTAATATACTGTTAATCCTATTAATTATATTGTTTTTAAACTAAATATTAATAAAAACATATATATATATATATATATATATATATATATATATATATATATATATATATATAAATCTTAATAAGATCTTCTTGGTTTATTTTTTTGCGTTTTTTATGGGGCTTTACTCTGTTATTTTTGCTATTCATCGGTTTGAGTCTGTTTGTCTGACTGTCCGTACGACGTTAATCTTTTTTCTTCAATGTAATTTAGGGCGTCTTTCTTTATCTCCATTCGTCTTTTGATTTCGTCGTTAGTTATTTTGTCCATTCTGGAAACTCTGCAGCTTCTTCTCCAGCAGTCTATTTCTGTGGCGTTTATTTTGTTTCTGCAGATTTTATTTTAGACCCAACTTTCTGCTTCATATGTTAGAATGCTGCGAATCATCGTGTTGTATATTCTTTGTTTGTTATTTTTTGTTATGTGTATGTCCCATAGAACTGGATTTAGTTGTTTTATAGAGTTTCTGGTTTTACCCACTTGATTTTGAAATTCTTCTTCTATAGTACTTTTATTTAATATAATTAACCACAGGTATTTAAATTTATCGGTCCCTTTTATTTCACGCCCGTTATCCACTTCCAACTTTCTTGTTGGTTCTTCTGTTGTGTTCAGATATTCTGTTTTGTTAATGTTTATTTCCAGACCATTTATATTATAATCTTCTTCTAGCTTTCGAACCATATAACTTAGATCTTTCTCATCTTGTGATATAATGACCTGATCGTCGGCGAAACTGAGGGTATACAGATGGTCGTTCCTTATGGGTACTTCCATTTCCTCACATTTAATTTTCCATGGCTTTAGGGCGTATTGAAGAAATATTTTAAAGAGTGTAGGTGAAGTCGAGCAGCCCTGTAGGAGACCTTTCGTGGTTTTAAATGATTTTCCAAACTTGTTATCTACCTTGACTGTAACGTTATTATGTGTGTACATGGACTTCACTACATGGATCAGCTTACCTTCTACTCCTATTTGCTTCATGGTTTCCCACAGTCGTTGTCTGGGCACAGAGTCGTATGCCTTTTTTAGGTCAATAAAGGCTAGATGGACGGGTCTGTTCTTTGCCATCTTTTTTTCTATTAGCTGTTGTATGGTGTAGATGTGGTCAACACATGATTTCCCAGTTGTAAAACCTGCCTGGTCGTCTTCTATTTTATTTTGAAGTTGTTTTTCTATTTTTTCCTTTATTATTTTTGCATATAATTTTCCTAAAATGCTTAAGCCTCCGTAATTTTCACATTTTCTTCTATCCCCTTTCTTGAAAATAGAGTTAATATGGACTGTCGACCATTCTTCAAGTTGTTGTTCGGTGTCCAAGGTTCTCTGAAACATGGTATGTATCATACGGAACAATTTTTCGGAGCCGTATTTAATTAGTTCGGGTGCTATCCCTCCGAGGCCTGCAGACTTATTATTTTTTATTTGTTTTATGTTCTTTTTTACTTCTTCCAATGATTAATTTAGTTGTTTCTTTGTATTTGTTGTTTGTTGCTCTTTTTCCATAAATTTTGTTCGCTTGTCTGTCAGGAGTTCTTGGTAGTAATCATTCCATTGTTTTTCGCATATAAAAATAAAATGTGTTTATTCCTGTGTGTTTTCTATCAGACTTTTTATCACTTTCCAGGATTCTGAGTTCTTTGTACCTCCTATGTATTGTTCGATGTTCATACATGTTGATTCCCAGTTATCATTTTTAGCTTTAGTTATTATTCTTTTTACCTCTATGTTCTTTTCTCTATATCTTTTTAGGTCCACTTGTTCTTTTGAGCTCAACCATTTATGATATAATTGTTTCTTCCGCTTAATACATTCTTCCTTGCTTTCTGATAGACGTTGTCGATATCTATTTGTTCTTCTCTCTTCGCAACCTAAGGCTTCCGCTGCTGCTTCCTTTATGCAGGATTTTATATGTTCATATGTTTCGTCTATGTTCTTAAAACTAAACTCCTTCTGTTTTTGGTCTAACCTTCGTCTGTACAAGTCTTTCACGGATTCTTCCCATAGCAAGTCTAGTTTGTACTTTGTTTCAGCCTGGTTTGAATTTCATTTACCACTGTTCTTTTTGATTGATTTGTGGTTTTTCAAGAGAATCGCATGTTTGCTATCAGTAATTTGTGGTCAGAACCACATTCCGCTCCCCTTTTAACTTTTAACTGTAGGGCTTCCATGAACTGTTATTTTTCTGTTTTAGGTCTATCATTTGTTGGTCCGTAAACTCCTAAGACTATTATCCTTCTTCCCCATAGTTCCAACTCGATTTTTATAGTTCTTTCATTGATGGGTTCCCAAGACTTTATGGATTTTCTTCATTTATTTTTGATTAAAATGGCTACTCCTGCTTTTGCTCTCTGCTCTTTTTTGACTCCGCTCCAACAGTGCATTACCCAGTAAGAAATGTAAAAACATTTAACATCCCTTAATAAGTAAGTAAGGCAACACTTAAGATAAGATATACTCCCTGAATAATGTAGAGGGAATTTTTTAATTTAATTTTTTTACAAAATAAACGTCAATTATTAATTACAGGACTCTAGTGTCTAGTCTATTGCTTTAAGAAAAACCGAAAGAAAGTGAAATAAATATGATTGATTCTGCTTCCTTCCTGATATAGTATTTATACAGTGTGTCTGAAAAGTATGGAATAAATTCGATATTTCCTAAATGAAAAGCCTTTCTAAAAAAACCTAAAACACTTCGATTTTCAAGTTTAATATTCTACATTCTCCAATAAAATTTCATTATACTATATTCATTATATTATAAGGTGATACACATTAAGATAACGACCTCATCGGCTATTTTTTTAAATATAATATTCTATATTTTATGACATTTTTAAATCGATAAAAATGAGCGATTTACAAAAAAGTATAATATTCATGGTCTAATGTATATAATTTGAAAGATATGCGCTTAGAAACTAAATAATTTATAAATTGCAAAAAAGAAGCCTACTACTGATTTTTAGAGAATTGTAATTATGTTATATGTAATTACGTTCAATAACAATTAAGTAGCACAATAATTGTATTAATTCGTGAATATTCTATATTATTGCTTAGAATTGATTTAAAGTAGAAATAAATTTGAGTGTAAAGTAAAGAATTGATGATAAGAATAACAAATATCCAGAAAGACCCATAATGCAGTCAACAGTAAGTAAAATTATAAATAAATTTTGAGAAACTGCTATGGTTGAAAATGGACGCAAATCAGTTTGTCCCTCTGTAAATTATGATACAAAATTAGAATGATCTACTTGCTTTTGAAGAAGATGCACACACTTTTATTTGTAAGGTTGGTCGTGATGTCTATATTTGCAAAACACCCGTACACAAAGTAATAAAACTTGAAAAATGGCACTCCTTTAGATACACACTGTACTGGAATTAAACAACGATGATCCAGAAAAAAGAATACAATTTTACAAAACAATGATGGATAACTGCCACCGAAACCCTCCCTTAGTTCATAATATTGTTTTCTCTGATGAGGCTACATTCACATTAAATTGCGAGGTGAACCATCAGAATTGTACATACTGGTCAAAATAAAATCCAACTGGACGCGGGAATATCATACACAATACCCGCAAAAGGTAAACCTATGGGATGGTATTGTAAGAAATGGAATCATCCGACCCTACAGTTTTTAGGAGGGAATCGTATACCTACTTTAGTTAATTTATTCTTCAGTAGAATTAATCCTGGAGGTTTTGATGAAAGTGTATGGTTTTAACAGTATGGTGCCTCCGCATTATGCTGTAGATGTTCGAAGGTATCTAAACCAAATTTACCAAATTAAAAACACCAAATCAAATAGCACACAAGATATATCAAAGAAGTGCATTTATAAAATACCCCATTAATGTAACGTCTTTACGTGGAATAACTGCAACATCACACAGAAGTGTCACAATACACCAGCCTGAAACACATATAAAGATAGAGATTTGAAAGAAACCATTATAAAATAGAACCAAAGAAGCAGTTCTTATCCTACTTAATAAAGAAAAATGTTTAGCAAAACCATCAGCAGAATGTAGCAGGCTCTGGATATCATGCTGAAGCCGAAAGAAGTCAACAATGAGAATAAACCACCATTAACGAATTAATATCCGGAGAAAGTAAGATCATCTACAATTATAGAAAATACAATAACATACAACACGCAATATATAAACATATATTACATAACCACATAATACATAAACACATAATACAGAAACAAATAATACAAAAACATAAAAAATAATAAAAATTTGATATCATCAAAAGCATAGCTATTTGTCTACAACATCAAGGCTAAGTCACCCGTCAGTTTAAAAAACATAACCGCTAATCAACCTTTGGTTATATTTTTTGACATATTTTTAAATTTGTTTAAAAACAATAAACGGAATGGAAATCGAAACAACATAACATAACATATTTGATAACGTCTAACATAATTAGAATAATTCCTCATTTTTCTGTTACAATAATTATTAAAAAAATACTAGACGAACGGGTGTGGCAGTCCAGTGGGACTGCTGGTAGAAGTTATATTTCTATACACGCGTTCGCCGTTACAAATTTATATTGGAGTAAATCTGCACAATCATAACATATGCAATGCTATAGGTAAGAGACAGCAGAAAAAGAAAAATAATTAGGTATACAGGTATATGGTGCATCGTTTGTTGTATATAAACATTTGATCTGTAATAGGAGTATAGTACATGAAGGATTGTATTAATAATTTAATGAAAATATAAATTTTTATTTTCATTATGTATAAAAGAAGTTGAATGTAAAAAAATGTTTTTACACATACTCTGCAGTAAAATTCAATGTTTATTTTGTTATTAATATAAAAATACAATACAATGCACTGCAATATAATTCAATATAATAATACAGGGTGAGTCATAACTATTGGGACATAGACTAAAGACAGGTTATTTGGACCAAAATATGGGTATTGGGCCAAATATGCCTTAATAAAATGTTGCTCAGAAAAAAGATACAGGGTGTTACAAGTTAATTTTTGTTTTTTGCTAATAGTTTTCCTGTATATTTATAAATTGCTATCAAAATTGGCACAGAGGCATAATCTTAGTCAAGAAATAGTATTTTATTTACAATTTTACGTTTTGTCATAGAGGGCGCCACGTGGATCATTCCTAATGATCAAATTGAGTCTAAACTTTGTCTGATGAAACTTTTTAGTAATTTTTATTAGAAAATATGACGTAAACATCATTTTTACGTGAAATTGGTACTCTTGTTTAAACATGATAATTTCAACCGTTTTCGATAAAAACGCAGTCGAACTGCTTAGAGTCTTAAAAAGGATTTCAAATATTATTTAATTTATGAAAAGTATACTTTGGACTGTCAGATAATAATTGTTGTTGGTAAATGTCATGTTCAGAGTAAATTATTTTTGATGTGACAGTGTAATGTAATGTTGCATTTTTTTAAAAGTAATCATTACTTTTTTTTTGATTGAAATGCCTCGTCACAATCATTTTACTAATGAAGAAATGTGAAATATGATTTGCGTATACGCACAAGAAAATTTTTGCGGTCGCTCTGCAGCCAGAAGGTATGGAATGTTATACGCAAGCAGAAGGCAACCAAATCACTACACTTTTGCAAGATTATATCGTGGTTTAGGTGAAACTGGGTCTTTTCTCAATAAAAATCGGGGTGGTCGACCGAAACAAATCACACCTAATCAAGAAGATGAACTTGTGGTTCGAGTAGATGAAAATCCTGAAATAAGCTCACGACATCTATCAGCAGCAACAGGAGTAAGTCAGTCGTCTATTGTTAGAATGCTAAAAAAAGAGAACCTCAATCCTTATCACTTCACTCCTGTTCAAAATTTACTTCCAACAGATTTTCCACGACGGTTACAGACAGACACTTTATTAAGAATATTATGTTCACCGACGAAGCAACTTTTACCAGACGAGAGGTTTTTAATTGGCGAAATAGTGATTATTGGGAAGAAGAAAACCGCATGCTATTAAAGCTAGACATTTTCAGCATGAGTTTAAATTGAATATTTAGTGTGGCATTATAGGCGACCAACTACTGGGGCCTTATGTTCTTCCTCCGAATTTAAATTGAAATTCTTATTTAGTCTTTTTGGAAAATACTCTTAGTGATATTTTAGATGATCTGTCACTGGATGTATGAAGAAAAATGTGGTTTATGCAGGATGGAGCGCCACCTCATTTTTCATTAGCTGTTAGAAATCATCTTAATGACGTATTTCCTCGATGGATTGTCAGAGGCAGTGATTTTCAATGGCCACCAAGAAGTCCTGAGTACAACCCGCTATATTTTTATTTTTGGGGACATATGAAGTCCTTATTTTATGCCAATGAAATTAATACACGAGACGAACTTTGGAGATATATTCAAAATGCAGCAAATCTTATAAGGGGACAGAATAATTTTTTTTAACGTCCGAAAATACTTTATAAAAAGAATTAGAAAAGGCATAGAAATCGAAGGAGACCATGTTGAACATTTAGTTTGAGTTTTTGTGAGTTCTTTTAAGTTAAAGTGTGTTTAGTTTTGATTTATCGTCAAAACGGAAACCTTACGTTAGTTGCAACTTTGTATATTTGTTTGGTATTTGATAGTGAAATTGTAAATAAAATACTATTTCTTGTCTAAGATTATGCCTCTGTGTCAATTTTGATAGCAATTTATAAATATACAGGGAAACTATTAGCAAAAAACGAAAAACAAAAATTAACTTTAACACCCTGTATCTTTTTTTTCAGCAACATTTTATTAAGGCATATTTGGCCCAATAGCCATATTTTGGTCCAAATAACCTGTCTTTAGTCTATGTCCCAATAGTTATGACTCACCCTGTACAATACAAATTAAAATGCAATATTCATTAGTATTTAAAACTGCCAATATATATATATATATATATATATATATATATATATATATATATATATATATATATATATATATATATATATATATATAACTTACTTTAAGAAGATAAAAATAATAAATTAACAACAAAATACAACACAACAATATTATTAACAATTTGATGTAGAAATTGTTTTTGACGAAAAATAATATATAATATAATCTAAGTCCACCTACTTAGCTAGTTCCAACGTCTGGCCGGCCTCTTGTGTTGTAGAAAGGAGATAATTCACAACAATAACCCTTAACTGATTCAGAAATATCTAGGACAATTCTGATATTTTGTTGCTGGTGATAGTGCACATTTTGTATAATTCTTTAGTATTTGTCGTCTATATTTGGCAAACGTGTATTTAAAACTGTTTTTAGTGAGCATTCTCTATATATTATGTAAATATTCTTTATATATATTCTATATATATATATATATATATATATATATATATATATATATATATATATATATATATATATATATATATATCGGAAAAAGGAGTACGACCGTCAATCCAATATATATATAAGGATCACTCAGAACGAGTGGTGGGTTCTTATATCGGTCTCTAGGTGGAGAAATAAAAGACAAAGTTGATAGGCTACTTTATCTATTTTGAAGACGTTTCGCTTTCGAGTTTTGAAAGCATCATCAGTTCATCTAAAAAATTATTACAATATGAGAACCACACAATCATGGAAACGATGTTAATTGTTACCTTAAAAAGATATGTAGCAGTCAATGTTATTAACAAATATGTGAATGAAACTAAGTAAATGGACATAGTACGCTGATCTTGTATAAACAGTTAAGCAACTAACAACATATATGAACTTATTAAAAATTAGCACAGCAATTGACCATGTGGTCCAAAATAAATTCAATGTTATTTAATGTTAATAAGTGAGAAAGAACTAAGAAAATCATAAATAACTTCCAACTATTTAATGGATATTAAGCTTTGATTTTAACTTTAGGTAGCATTATAAGTAATATTAATAAAATTCTAAAAAATAGTGAATATGAAGTTACCGATCAAAGCCCTTTGGATGTCGCCGTGAAAATGGCGTTAGATGAAACAGGAACGAACTAAACCGCAAAAAGACAGCCAACCTTGAGGTCAAAATTGCTTTTGACAGATCAACAAGGTGTAAATACCAACCCAAATTTTGGGCGGTTAATTTAATTTTAACTGAGTTTGGATGACTACCAGGTTGTAAAGGACACAACAGTGAAAAAAGTTGGTAGTGTAAACACAACTCCCCTCACTAACCAGCCCAAATTTACAAACCGGAGATTTTCATTCAAACTCATAATAAAGTAATGACGTTAATCATTATGGCAAGTTAAACAGCCAGGTGGTTAACGATATTATAATTTCCAAACAGCCCAAGGTTCAATATACTTGGAGCTGTGATTTGTAAAGGATTCTATGAATCAATTACAATGTTTGTATTATTTTATATATAATTTGAAACACTAATTAAAGAAATTAGTGTATTGAAATGCAATATGGGTTGCATATGTAATAGTAAATTAAGTAAAGAAATTAAGTTATTTAATTGATATATTTATTTATTTTATTTCTATTTATGTATATAAAATTGTTTTATGAAAAGTGGAAAAAAAAGAGGAAAAAAAAGTTCAACTAGTACACCTAATATGACATTAATGTAGTGAAAAGATTAAGTAGCCTAATTCTGCAAAATTAAAGCATGATATATCTGGCTCAAGTTACTTATGTCAGTTCTCTTATTCAATGCATTAGGATGTTTTAATATTGAACACATTTCCAAAAACTGTCTTTTAGCTAGATTGCGTTCAGTGGCAAGGATCTTAACTTCATTAAAATCTACTTCATGTTTTGTATTTATCGCATGTTGTGCTAGAGCACAAGTGTGTTTCGATAAATTAATGTCGCTACGATGTGAAGTGAGACGACCTTTCAATGATCTACCAGATTGCCCAATGTAGCATAAATCGCAATTAGAGCATGGAATTTTATAAATTGTGTTCACTTGTTCCAAAGTGGACAAGGGTGTTTTAGTTTTAGAGAACAAATTTCTAACAGTTTTTGCATTCTTAACAGCAATTTTAACAGGTATATTATTTTGTTTATACAATTTAATATAACAATATTATTGTTATATATATTGTTATATATAATAACAATAGTTGGAAGTTATTTATGATTTTCTTAGTTCTTTCTCACTTATTAACATTAAATAACATTGAATTTATTTTGGACCACATGGTCAATTGCTGTGCTAATTTTTAACAAGTTCATATATGTTGTTAGTTGCTTAACTGTTTATACAAGATCAGCGTACTATGTCCATTTACTTAGTTTCATTCACATATTTGTTAATAACATTGACTGCTACATATCTTTTTAAGGTAACAATTAACATCGTTTCCATGATTGTGTGGTTCTCATATTGTAATAATTTTTTAGATGAACTGATGATGCTTTCAAAACTCGAAAGCGAAACGTCTTCAAAATAGATAAAGTAGCCTATCAACTTTGTCTTTTATTTCTCCACCTAGAGACCGATATAAGAACCCACCACTCGTTCTGAGTGATCCTTATATGTATATATATATATATATATATATATATATATATATATATATATATAGCAAAACTGGTAAGATTATCGACCGAAACGTAAAAAACAATTTATTGTGTTGGAATATCGGGTATGCGGTCTGTTATTATTAAAAAAAAAACTCTTTTTTCTTTTAATCCTCTGCTGACAAAAAATCAGCGAAATATAGAGGATTAAAAGAAAAAAGAGTTTTTTTTAATAATAACAGACCGCATACCCGATATTCCAACACAATAAATTGTTTTATATATGTATATATATATATATATATATATATATATATATATATATATTATATATATATATATATATATATATATATATATATATGTAAAATAATAATATTTATTTTACAACGTCCGCTGATGTTTTTTTAATAACCGAATGTCTATGTTTTATAAGTAAAAGTTATTTTTCTACTGTTCCTGTAAAATAAAGATAAAAAATATCTTTCCCGAGCGGTCAATTTCCGATTTTGCTTGAAATCACGAACTTTGTGAGAATCAATTTGGCACAATACGCTCAATGCAGCTCATGAGAAACGAAGTAAGTTAACATGAAACTTTTTCCATTGTGAAGCACATTTAATCAAAATAATGAAATACTTACTTCGATTTTTCGAACGATTCATAGGCGACACTAATGTAATGAAATTTGGCAGTTATCTTTAAAATATGCGGAACAAGGAAGGTATAACTTCTTTGAAAATGATAATACGCAAATAAGTTCGCAATATTAAAATATTTTTTAAATCAACAGATTTATAAAATTATCGTTTTTTGGTATTTTAAATTACTGTTGAAGTATATTTAATAAGATCCAATTATTACCCTAACCAAAATGAAAAAATTTCTCACCTAGACCATCCTATATTTTAATATTTTTAAAACAAACAAAAAAAAATTATTGTAAACGTAAGAAAAATATAACTATAAACATGAAAATGTCAACAGTGTTTTAACGGTAAAACATTTTTTAATACAGTGTCCCAAATATAACAGTGAATGACTCAAATATAGCATACTCAACTCCCGAAGAAATGCCCTAGAAGAAAATACAGATACCCAAAAAATATTTTCTTACCTAAAGGTGGGTACACATATGCTCCGAATACCCTCTCGAACCCCGTCGCGTACAGCGACGCGATCAACAGAAGTTCGCGACGTTGTTACAGGGGCATTAAAATAAGTAACGAACCGAACATCGCTCCGTACTTTGTACCAAACATTTTAGCGTTCCAGCAGTAATTGAGTTGAATTCGCATGTGCAAGATGGATCTTGCTGCAGCAGCCTACATCCTTATGCATTATTCAGTTAATTAAACGAAAACTATTCGTGAAAGAAGATGGTGGCAAACACAAATATATAAAAGTAGGGAGAAAATAGTGGCAATCACTTACTCTTGGATTTAAAATTTCAGTCGATCAGTAGGTTCTATAAAAATTTCACAAGGATATCTTTAAAAATTCATAAACCACTCAGCTGTTCCTGTGCTTTTACTTTTTTTTATTTTTCTTTTTTCTCTCCGTAATCCAGATAGAAAATTGGTCATTTTTTTTACACTCATCCACTGTAATTTCCATTTTAGAAACAATCTTTTCCCATGCATCGTTTTTTATTTTATTGTAGTATCTGGGATTATTTGTGTCCCATAATATCTCTTTTTCCCGATAATTTTCTATTAAGAGTAAACTATTCTCTTCCGTCCACTCCACCTTGATGCACTCAACATTAAAAACACCTTCAACCTTCAAAATAACAGACTGACTATTTTGAATGACTGGAGATTCGATAAAAGATTCGCAAGCTAGTCCAAACATGAATTCGCGATGTACATTGTCGCGCTCAAATTTCTTTTGATGCGAAGGCATTTTACCGACAACCGATGGATCACTTCGATGTACGTTGTTGACGCGTCGAGGTACGGTACGCGGTTGCATGACTCCGTCCACACTTGAGAACGCGACGTGGTTCGAGACGGCATTCGGAGCATATGTGTACCCACCTTTAAAGACTGTCAACTTCTTCAAAAGATCTAAAACATACATTATAATACACATACGTATCAATATTATTATTGTAAACTAATGTGTATACGCTAATTGTATCAACTGTCACATTAATCTAAATACACTAATGAACGTAAAATAAAAAAAAAACATGAAAGTTATTTTCAGTAAATCTAAATGATTGTTGTTTGTTTGTGTTTAAATGACTGCGGACACTAAATCCATTTGCCAATCTTACAATTTGTACTCATTTTGTCATTAGTCATTGTTTTCTATACAATCTTATTCTAAATCTATTACTAGTATTGATCTCTAATATATAGTCTTTTTTTCTAGGTGCTTTTTAGTTATTTATATATAAAATAAGTGATGAGGTCCTCAGAGTTCCACAGTAAACTCTTCTGCAACTACCTACTTAATTCAATAGCTCTTTTACTGTAAACTGTCCAAGTTCCTTTTTTTTATTTGTTTCTTATATATTTTTTTATATTTTTTTTCTTGTTTTTATTATTTTTTTTTATTTTTTTTTCTTTTTTTTTTAACAAATTACAAAGAAATACTTACTCTATATTTACAATTACAATTTGAGTTTAATAACTAAAACATGTTTATGCAATAATCTAAAAACTCTTGTTTTCTAATGTTAATTAATAACTTAAATTAATGGGATGGTGAACATCGGTCAAAGAATACAGCGAATTTAAAAAATTATTAACCTTATTGAAAATAAGAGAACAGTCTAAAATTTTATGTTGTAGGTTACCCATCTACCCACAACTACATTGTGGACTATCAGCTAGATTCGTTTTAAACATATATGATGGTGTAAGACAGTGGTTAACTGCATATAGTTCTTGTCATATCCTTTGTCGACTCCATTTTAGCAAACCAAGATTTATCCGTAATATGGTTTATGATTGCTCTGTAATGCTTTCCTGTATTTATATTCTCATTAATATATCTTTCTTTCCATTCGTTCTTGAACGTGTCTGATTCTATATCTCTAGACGTACAAAGATAATAAGTTATTACTTCTTGTGTCACAGACACAATGTTCTACAATGCCTTTTAATCCATGCCAACTTAACAGTTTTACCTTGTTGCTGAAGTTCTTTAATTCTATTTATTATATATTATAATTCAACGTAATTAATTTTTGGTTTAGGATTTATTGCACTAATTTTACTTAAATCACTTTTGATGTCACTATAAATTATAAACTTTGAACGATTTATATTAGATAAATATTTTAGTGTTTCCACTATCACTATTAATTCAGCTGTGTATATACTCATGATGGAATTGAGTTTAAACAGTTTACTGTTGGTATTATTGTCATCCCAGCAGGCACATCCCACACCTTCGATACTTTTGGACGCATCTGTATAAAATATATAACAAACTTTGAACAATTGTGAACAGTCAGACATAAACATTAATTTTCTTAAAGATAAAGGTGAATGGCTGTATTCCCTTAAGGAGTATACCTGAACTTGTTCTAGAGTATTAAACTCAATATTGTAATTTGGGTTTATGTCATATTTATATAGTTTATCATATATTGTCATTTTGAATATAAATCTACTATATTTAGAGTTTTCTTTTTTATCCAATATTTTATGTTAAGTCTGCTAAGAACAGCTGGTGTATTTTGCATATTAAACTTGACTTTTTCTCGTACAATCTAACTGAAAGTGTGATGCCAAGTTTTTTTCGTCTTATACCCATTGGCATTTCACAGCATTCGACTTGTAGGTTACTAATGTGTGTACTTCTTAGGGCTCCTATACACAATATAAGGCATTTATTAACGATTTTGTATATTTTGTTTAAATGACACTGTGAATCGTCACTGTATAATATTGATCCATAGTCGATTATAGCTCTTATATTACTTTTAAATAATAAAAAAAGAAATATTTGGATCTACTCCCCATTGTAAGTGTGACACGAATCGAAGAAGATTTATTTCCTTTTCTGTTTTTTTAACTATATTGAAAAAAATATGACTTTTTTAACATGCATAAAAGAATTAGAGAATTAACAGGAATGAGAAAAACACTTCAAACTAGGCAACTAAGAGATGAAAGGGGTGCACTTATAACAGATATAAACCAAAAAATGCAGACATGGACACAATAAATAGCACAACTTTTTGAAGACAAAGAGAGAACAGAAGCACCAAGAGAATTTAAGGATGATACTGGGCCTGACATTATACGAGAAGAAATTGAATATGCAATAAAACAAGCTAAAGGTGGTAAATCTCCCGGGCCTGATGAAGTTCCTATCGAATTACTTGAAATTGTGAATACTGAATCTATTGATCTTCTTTTGGATCTATTCAATACCATATATAGAACAGGTATAATACCTAAAGAATGGCTCCAATCAACATTCATACTGCTTCCCAAAAAAGCCAATGCAAAGGAGTGCAATGAACATCGCACCATAGCCTTAATGAGTCATGTCTTTGAAATTGTTTTTAAAAGTAATTCACAATAGAATACATAAGACATTAGATGAAGGCATAAGTAATACACAAATGGGATTTAGGAAAGGACCGGGAACACGAGATGCACTGTTTGCATTAAGTGTTCTTTCGCAGAGATGCTTAGATATTAATCAGGAAGTATATGCCTGTTTCATTGATTTTGAGAAGGCATTTGACAGAGTGCAGCATAATCGACTTAAAGAAATTTTATTAAATAAAAACATAGACAGTAGAGACATTAGAATCATCTGTAACCTCTATTGGAATCAAACAGCAAAAGTGAAAGTTGAAAACGAACTGATCAAGGATATCCAGATTCGCCGTGGGGTCCGCCAAGGGTGTATTTTATCACCCTTGTTATTCAATTTATACAGTGAAGCCATCTCAGAATTCGCGTTTGCCGAGATCAGTGAGGGCCTTATAAAAAACGGTGAGCCACTTAATAACATAAGATATGCTGACGACACCGTCCTTCTGGCAGGAACACTAGAAGAATTGCAACACCTTGCTGAACAACTAAATATATATTGCAACGATTATGGACTAAAAATCAATTTGAAGAAAACCAAGTTCATGGTATTTACAAAAGCACAAAATATCAAAGTTAAGCTAGTACTAGATAATACAGAAATTGAACAAATATCTTCGTACAAATACCTTGGAGCATTCGACGCCATACCGATTCCGGGTCGAATGGTATAAAATGTGCAACCGGGCAGATAATTTCAGATTACCAGGGAGTATCAGCGAAATAAACTACGAGGTAAAACAATTTTATGCAGAAATAACTGACGTCACAAAAACCCCAAGAAACACTACGCCATTATACTAGGCGACTTTAATGCAAAAATCGGCAAAGAAAAAGTAGCTAATGTCAATGAAGGATACGGATTAGGCACAAACAATGAGAAGGGCAATCCTCTGATACAGTTTTGCCAGGAAGAAGCATTTGTGGTATTAAACACCTGGTTTAAACTACTATGGTTTATTAAAGATAATGTTCTGTATTATAAATATATTGTTACGTGTGCTGGCTTTGGTAGTGTAGCAAAGGTGGGCAATAACCATTTTCAGGGGACTACACCTGTTATGTAAATTCTGATAAATGAGTTTAGGTGTATGCGGAGGGTTTTATCATCAATGCATTTGAATAATTTACTAGGTACTATATGAAGCAGGTTATTTGCATTCATATGTCCACATAGGTTTAATCAAACGCTTAATTTCTCCCTTTTTTCACCATCACATTAAAAAAATTGACGATGCCAGCTTTTTATTTTTGATCCTAACACAGTAAGAAAGGGAAAAAGGAGTCATGCATGAATTACAGAAAAATCTCACTAATCAACACTACATATAAAATATTGGCTTCGATATTATTAAAAGGATTAATACCATACGCCAAAGAAATAGTTAGTCACTACCAGTGTGGTTTCAGGTCTGGCAGATCGACTATTGATCAAATATTCACAATAAGACAAATGCTTGAAAAGTATTGGGAATATAATCATGACGTGCATCAGATTTTTATAGACTTCAAACAGGCTTATGATTCAATTAATCGCGCAACATTATGGAAGGCAATTATCGAGCTCGGCATACCCAAGAAACTAGCTGCGGTAACACAAATGTGTGTAAGTAACTCTTTTGCACAAGTTAGAAAAGCGGGAAAAATATCAAATGATTTCTGCGTAAATTCTGGACTGAGACAGGGAGATCCGTTGTCCCCATTTTTGTTTAACCTGGCCTTAGAATATGTCATGCGAAACATATATCCAAAAATCAAACCCGACATAACTGCTCGGGGAGCAAAAATTATACTCGCCTTTGCCGATGACGTAGACGCAGTAGCACAATCAGCATTAGAAATTAAGGATATCTTCTCAAGATTTGAACAAGCTGCACTAAACATCGGTCTAAAAATAAATGAAGACAAAACAAAATACATGTCCATCTCAAAACAAGAACGACGGCGAATAAGGCAAAACATTACTATAAATGATTACAACTTCGAAGTGGTTAAAGAATTTAAATATCTAGGAGTAACAATCACAAATGACAACAAATTAGAGCGAGAAGTTGAAACGAGAATAATGGCAGGAAATAGATCTTTTGTTTGCAATGCAACATCTGATAAGGTCGAAACTTCTTTCACAAGGTGCAAAGATCCGGATATATAAGACCATAATACGACCAACAGTAGCGTATGCAAGCAAAACATGGACGATAACAAAAAGGGAAGTAAATAAATTGTTGGTATGGGTACGTAAAATTCTTCGAATGATATATGACCCTTGCAGAGACAGCGTGATAAACGAATGGAGGGACAGATACAATAACGAGCTAGATTCTCTATTCGGAAAAGAAAATCTAGTCAGATATATAAAGGCCAATAGACGCAGATGGGCGGGATATGTGATACACAGTAACAATCGCCTTATGAACAATGTGTTCTGGGAAAGGCCAGATGGAAGAAGGTCTGTAGGTAGGCCTAAAAAAAGGTAGAAAGGTGCAGTCAGAGAAGATCTAGAGAAGATGAGAATGCGACAATGGGAATTACTGGCACAGGACCGACAAACACGGAAGCCAATAGTAAACGCGGCAAAGACTCACGAAGAGTTGTAGCGCCATTGATGATGATGATATTCAGCAAATGTAATATGATTGTTAAGTTTACTTAAGTATGTCATACATTCTTCTTCGTTGATATTGTACTCGTATTTAGGTAGACAACTAGAGATAGTAAAGGAATGTTTTGCATATTAGATGCATAGCGATCTGCAATATCTGTGGTATAAATATTTTCTTATATAAATGTACTGAGCTTTACAATAATCAATCATTTTATAGGTAAAAAGTATCAGTAATTTGTCGTAACCTGCTTACAAATATATTTATTACTTTCGAAATTTAAGTTACACGTATGGTAATTTAATGTATTTAACAGATTAATTAGTTTATAAATTCGTCTATTGGTATTCTTCTATTTGAAAAAGTTAATATAAATAATATATTTTATAAATAAATTCTATACAATTAATAGTATCATAAAGTTTAATAATATCAAAAATACTTTGCAGACACGCCAATGAAGTTTGTACGAGCAAGTAGGACCGTTTTGGTTTCTTTTGTGCAGATGCTGGATGAGCACATTCGAAAGTATACAGAACATGTACAAAATGGATCGAAGGACGGATAAGAGCTCTTCGCTCTATCTTAACACTCTATTTACGATTGCAGTCTCCGAGTAACGCAGTTATTGGGACAATTTGACGAAAAAGTAAATCATGAGCTGAAAAGATTTAAAGTAAGCGACGGGATGAACGCGAGATTGCATCAAATATAGTATGCTATTCCGCGGGACATTTTTCTATATTTATCTTTTTAAATAAATGTAACGTTTTTCAAAATAAACCAAAGATATGTAACTTTCATTAGCAGAGTATAATACTAGCATATTATGGTTTTTTGATCTATTAAAAAAGCTGTCAACTAACTTCTTTGTGTCTTTTTTAAAGTTTTGTACACTTTTTCAGGGATATTGTCTAATCCAACTTCTTTAAATTTTTTGTCCATAAATCCTACTTCATTATCTTTGTTTAAAATTTTTGTTTCTCATTTGTTATCTTGGCGACCGTTTCTGTTAGTGGCTTCGTTGGTTAAACTTATATACATATAATATATAATATCATTTGCTTTCTTTTTTCTATTTTATATAACTTTGTCATAATATTCATGTCATAAGTTAATTGGATATATTTTATACATTTTGGTACTGCTACTTTCGTTTCCATTATGACGTCCGTATAGTTTTGTCCTCGTTTCAAAAATAGTACGTCACTATCCAGCAAAAGCAACTTATGTTTTTAGTTTACAATATAACAGACAATTATTTTGCAGTATTTAAATTTACGAAAACCGAATACAACTAAAATCCGGTAATCGACTATATTATAAAGGAAATGAAATGAATAGTAAATTTGGAGTAGGATTTATAATAAATAAAGCTATAAGTAAGCTTGTCCAAATTATCAAAGGTATACCAGATCGTGTCGTCTATGTTATATTTAAAAGAAGAAGAACATCAATTAAAATTATCCAGGTATATGCTCCCACGGTAGCTTATGATAAAGCAAATATCGAACTATTTTTTGAAGATATATCAAAGGCTATGGAAGAACATAAAAATCGTCTTACACTAGTAATTAGAGATTTCAATGCCAAACTGGGTAGAAAACTAAACAAAGAAGAAACTAAAATAGGTGATTTCGGGTATGGTCAGAGAAATGATAGAGGTGATACTTTGATGAACTACCTAGAAGAAAAGCATCTATACGCAATGAACTTCTTTTACAAAAATAAGCTCCAACGAAAGTGGACATGGATCAGCCCTAATAGATCCACAAAAAATTAGATCGACTTCATACTGCAAACGGAACGATATGTCATTAAAGATGTAACAGTTCTTAACAGATTCACAACAGGTAGCGATCACAGGATGGTCAGAGCAAAAATTAGTATTGACGGTAACTATGAGATGAACAGAAAAAAAAAGTAGAAACTGAGATCTAGTAGATAGAAACAAACTAGGGCTATATAAAGAGATACACAAAGACCTATTAAAAGAACAACTTACCCAAAAAATAGACAGTGATAATAAAGATAAAGACGAAATAGACAACATACTTACAGCAACAATGATTACATCAGGAAAAGAAATAGCAAAAAAAGATCTGAAAAAGAACAACTATATAGCAACAGAAACAAAGAAGCTTATGGATCAAAAAGGAAACTGAACGAAGGAGGCAAAAGGATATCTATAGAATATGTAGAAATCAATACAACAATAAGCAAAATGACAAAATAAAATAAGAGAAAAAACAAGAAATAAAAATAGAAGAAATAATACAGAACAACAAAAATATGAAATGCTTAAGGCCGAAATTAGGTAAGTTTGAAATAAACAAAATAAAAGATGTAAATGGAGTAGAAACAAACGTTAAAGATGACATCCTAAATATAATCCACTATTTCTGCTCAGAATTATATAAAACAAAAACCAAATGGAACCACCAGAAGAAATCAAAAACTAACTTAAGGTTAAAATAAAAACTGTCAACACAGAGCTACAGCCAGAAATAAGCAAATCAGAAATTAAGAAGGCATTGAAAGAAATGAAAAACAACAAATCCCCTGGAAAATATGGAATAACTACAGAAATGCTGAAATATGGTAGAAAAGTTGTATTTAATACTCCACATTCCCTTTTTGAACAAGATATTAAAAAAAAAGAATCCCAAACAACTGGAAGGAATCAGTAACCATTATCCTACACAAGAAAGGGGATAAATCAGATATAAAAAACTAGCGTCCTATAACACTCCTCAATATAATGTATTGGGACCGTGCAAGTTCGGAAGAGCGACATCTGGTGTCGTAAATCAGCAAAATTTACTGCGCTTTTATGTTAGATCGAGGTAACCGGATAACTGTCCAGGACGTAGCCCAAAAAAAGAATTAAAAAAAAAAGTAAGATTGAGGTTATGTCGGTATGTTATTAAAAGATAAACGTTGTATGTAGTGTAAATGCAAATAAATATGTTATTTAATTACAGCATTACTGTTAATATGGATGCAATAATAAAAACTGGATTTGAGAAAGTACATCACCAAATAACTTTTCAACAATTTTTTGTTGTATTTTTACAATTTATAACACAGCAATTACTAAATCCCATTTTCTTCAGTGACAGAAGGTGTAAATAAACAAACAAATATGAAATATGACAATTTGCCAATTGACAATATGAATTTATGAAATCTATGAAATGTGCAGTAAAAAATGCAAGATTTCTCCACTACTCGCGCACGATCGTTTCTCGTATCACATCCAAGTACTTGCACGTCGCCAATAAACTCCTAACAAAAATTTTAACCAATAGATTGACGACAAAATTCGATAAATACCAGTCGAAAGAACAAGCTGGCTTTAGAAAGGGATTCAGCACAAGTGACCATTTACTAAGTATGAAAATACTTATAGAACGAGTAAATGAATACAACATTCCTCTATATATGGCGTTCATAGATTTCGAAAAGGCTTTCGACAGAGTCGAACATTGGGCAGTGAAAAGTTCTTTGATTAACAGCAGAATTGACTACAGATACACGGAACTAATAGCCAATATATATATAGGGAAGCCAAAACAACAATTAAAGTATATGAAGGACCAAAATCAATACAAATAAATAGAGGCGTGAGACAGGGTGATACAATATCACCGAAATTTTTCAAGATACTTTTAAAAGATTAGAATGGGAAGAAAAATATAACAATTTGTGGACAACGCTTGAACCATCTAAGGTATGCTGATGATATCGTATGGATAACTGATAAAAAGAAGAATTATTTGAAATGATGCAAGAACTCCATGTAGAAGCTGGAAACATAGGCCTTAATATGAATTACAGCAAGACCAAAACCATAACAAAAACAGATGAAGACATCACAATGAGAATCGGACAAGTTGAAATAGAACAAGTTTAGGATTAGATATATATATATATATATATATATATATATATATATATATATATATCTTGGTCAAACTATAAAACTTAACAAAGAGAACCAAACAGCAGAGATAAAGTGAAGAGGTTAGACTGGCATGGGCGGCATTTGGCAAACTAAGTTACATTCTTAAAAACAAAAGATATCCACAGCATCTTAAGACCAAAGTATACAATCAATAAGTACTCCCTCTTCTTACTTATGGTTTCCAAACGTGGACATTTACAAAACCAAATATGGACAAAATCATAAAAACCCAAAGAGCAATGGAAAGACAAATGTTGCACATAAGACTAATGGATAAAAAGAGAAACGTGTGGATAAGAGAGAAAACAAAAGTGAGGGATGTTAGACAAAAAGTTGCAAAATTGAAAGAAGATTTGTCGAACAAAATTCTTATAAGTTGGAGACCGTGGGAATATAAACGAAGCAGAGGAAGGCCCCAAATGAGATAAGCAGATGATATCAAGAAGCACGTGGACTCTAGGTGGATAACTGTAGCAACAGATAGAGAAGAATGGAAAAGGATTGGAGAGGCCTAAGTCCAAAGATTTACCGAAGAAGGCTAATTAGATAGAAATTGACGATATCTTTTTTCTTGTTCAAAAATAATTTAATTATATAATTATTGTTTTTTCTCTCTTGTAGGAGATGATGATAAGTTAGCTTTTTTTTCGATATAAATGTTTTCATAGTCACCGTATATAATAACGTCGCCTCTCCCAACAGCATCTCCATCAACATTTAGTTCTCCATGTATTACTTTATATACTCTTCTACCAGGGTTCTACCAGGGTGTATGGTTGAGATATCAGAATTAGGCTACATGAGCAGTGATCTCTTTGTAAAATGGCTCCAGCATTTTATTGATTCTGTAAACTCAGCAATAGAAAATAAAGTTCTTTTGGTACTGGATGTACATACATCCAATAATCTTGAAGCAATTTTACTTGCTAGAGAGCACGGTGTAATAATGCTATAACTGTCTGGTCATACGACGCATCGCGCATACAGTAATGCAGTAACGTAGTAGACTAGTAGCAAATATAAAATGCTGTTTAATCACAGAATTCGAAGCATTGTTTTTTAGTAAATAAAAAACGGGTCTGGCAGTCCAGTGGGACTCCCGGTAGAAGTTATACTTCTATACACGCGTTCGCTGTTACAAATTTATATGGGAGTCAATCTGCACAATCATTACATATGTAATGCTTTAGGTAAGAGAGAGCAGAAAGAAAAACATAATTATGTATATAGGTATATGGCATACATGCATCGTTTGCTGTATATAAACAACATTTGACCTGTAATTGGAGTATAGTAAATGAAGGATTGAATCAATAATTTGATGAAAATGTATATTTTTATTTTCATATATATATATATATATATATATATATATAGATGAAAATAAATATATATATATATATTATATATATATATATATATATATATATATATATATATATATAAAAGGAGTTGAATGCAAAAAAAATTTTACACATTCTCTGCAGTAAAATTCATTGTTCATTTTATTATTAATACAAAAATACAATACAATGCACTGCAATATAATTCAATATAATAATACAATACAAATTAAAATGCAATATTCATAAGTATTTAAAAATGATAATATGCAACTTACTTACGAATATGTTTAATTTATCATGACAAAAATAATAATAAAAAAATAATAATAAATAATAATATTAATGAATATTAAATATATTTACAAAAAGAACATTATTATTCTCAAGAGAGAGAAAATATATCTTCAACCTCTTTCTCACCTATATTACATATTATGTAATGATTTTGCCGATTTACTCCCGTACAAATTTCTAACGTCAAAGGCGCCTACTTCAAAAACACCGAAGGGACTGCAGACGTTCGGATACAATTAGCGTCTCTTAGCAAAGATAATGACGTCGACTTTACTAAGTATCAAGACAATTACTCTACAAACACAAACACACACATACACACACACACACACACACACACACACTACATTAATAAACTAAATATAAATAAACTAAATATCAAAATAAAACGAAATAAGTCCCACCCAATCAACTCTTTTCTGAACCTTAAAACGTGAACTACTAAATTTTTAGGTAACTGAAGTAAGCCTCAGTTTTTTTAATAGCCTCTTGACGCCATTTTGTAAGATACTCTTAAATGGGAACATGGAGAAATTAATGTATTATTGAAAACACTTCTATAAATCATTAGGTCCCTTTTTATTCTTTATGGAATCGTTTCAAAATCCCCACTAAATTGTGAAATTTTATTAAATTAACTCTCGGTGAAAGAATAACTCTTTCTTCCCAAAATGGCTAACGCCACTAGTATCATATATATGCCAAAAATCATAATTTAAAAATAAAATCGATTTTTTTTTATGTCAATACATATAAACATATAAACATAAAATAAATTTAAAATAATAATCATTCCAGTCCCTTTCAACTCTACGCCCATGACCACTATATTTACTAAATATTCAATGATAAATTAAATAGTTTCGAAAATTTAATAATGTCAGCGGCGGCTCGTGGCCTAACCTTAATTAATTATTAACGGTAATAGTCTAAAATGCGACACAATTATTAAAAAACTTTAATATAAATAAGATTTCATGTGACATTTGGGACAAACAATTACATAACCCAACTAAATTTGATGTCAAACAAGGAGAGAGACTCTCTGTCCTTGTTTAATGTGGCCTCTAAACATCGCACTTCCTGTCTAACAATATTTTTGCCCCCACTACCTTTACATTCCCTCTTTTGTCTTTTTGCTCGATGTTACATACACACCCTTTAGCGCCTCTTGCGGGCTATTTCGTTACTAATTAAAATTTATTGGTAAATAAGGATATATAAAAGATGCACAATTTTTTCTAGATATACGTATATTTATTTGTTGTTTAAGATAAAACAGTTATAAACTAATTACAAAATATTTATTAAACATATTTAACATATTTTCATTATTTATTTCATATTTTATTAAACATATTTTCAGCATATTTTCAGAAACAAATGTTAAATACTATTATTGTTTGCTTCCTGACAACTTACTATCATCATCCTGTTTATAATTTTTCCATGATATGTACACAACGAAACCATACAATACTTCACCATGTTTAGTTTTTTACTAAGACAAAAATTCTTTGCTACAATAGGTAACTCAAACTAAACTTTAAAAACTAAGTCCTCCTCCTCAATCCTTTAGCTCTTGTCAGGGCGTAGTGACACCCTAAATATTGTTAGTCTGCTGTCTCCATTTACTGCGATCTTGTGCCATATGGACGGCTTCATGGTGGGATTTTCCCACCAAACTCTTCATTTGGTCTACCCATCGTATTGGAGATCTTCCTCTTGGTCTTCGGCCTTCTACCTTTCCTTCTACTACCAATAGTTCCATGGTGCCCGTTCTTCTAGCTATGTGGCCGAAGTAAGTTAGGTATGCTTGGTTTACTTTTTTTAGTAGCCTGTCTTTTATATGAAGCTCTTCCAGAATTGACAGGTTGGTTCTATGTTCTGTCCAGGACACACGTAGAATTCTTCTATATACCCACATTTCGAAGGCTTCGATCTTACTCCTATAGATTTTTTTGAGAGTCCATGTTTCGGCTGCATATGTAGCAATGGGAAAAATAAGGGCATTGACCAACCTGAGCTTAGTATTCCTTGTTATTGTTCGGTCTTTCCATATTTTAATTAATTAAGCAGTTGCGGTTCGGGCCATTCCTAGTCTACGTTTGATTTCTGAGGAACAATCACCATTGTTGGTTATCAGAGATCCCAAGTATACAAATCTGTCGACTACTTCGAAAATCCCAATTTGGCGTATATGCGGTAGATTATTATTTGCTCTGTCTACAATCATTATTTTTGTTTTTCCGGTGTTGATTTGAAATCCGAATTCTTCACTTATTCGGCTTAGCCGTTCGATGATAGTAATCATTTCGACTTCATTCGCTGCTAGTATAAGTGTGTCATCTGCGTATCGCAGGTTACTGATTTTTCTGCCTCCTATAGTGGTTCCTCCATCCCATTCATCTAGTACTTTTCTCATTATATATTCAGAATATATGTTGTACAATAATGGTGATAGTATGCAACCTTGTCTAGTTCCTTTCTCTGTTTTGAATGCATTTGAATATATTCCATGTACTTTAACTTTGGCAGAGTTTTTATTATACAGATTTCTTATTAGGTTAACTAGGTGGTTAGGTACTCCCATATTTTCCATTATACTCCAGAGAGGATCCCATTTTACTGAATCAAAAGCCTTTGTGTAATCTACAAAACAGAGCAACATTGGTATGTTATGTTCTCTCGCTTTTTCTACTATCTGTCTGGTGTTGAGTATATGCTCACGCGTTCCCTTTCCTGGTAGAAATCCACATTGTTCTTCGGCTATCTCTGGAAGTAGAAAGTTCTTTAGCCGTTCATTGATTATATGTAGCAGGATTTTGCTTGCATGAGGGATAAGGGCAACGGTTCTGTAATTGCTGCATATGGTTAGTGATCCTCTTTTATGGATAGGAATCAAGGTTGATTCACACCACTCATCAGGCCATTCACCTGTGATCCATATCATGTTGCACATATCCAGCATTACATCTACGCCAATTTCGCCTATTGCTTTTAGAGTCTCCGCTGTTATGCCATCGATTCCTGGAGTTTTTTTGTTTCTTAGTTGGTTAAGAGCCTTCTCTACTTCTGCTCGTAAAATGATTGGTTCAGCTTTTCTGATTGTATGTTTTTTGTGTTCTGAGACTGATGCGTCATCTTTTGAAGTGTCTTTGTATAATTCTGAGCAGTAATTTTTCCAGGTCTCTGCGATGCTCTCTATGTCGGTTATTACTTCTCCATTAGAGTCTTGAATGGCTTGAAGATGTGGCTTGAACTCTCGGGCTGAATATTTAACTTTTTTAAATAGTTCATGACTTTCATGGCGGTTTGCATGTTGCTCCAGTTCTTGACACACGTTATTTATATGGTTGTTTTTATCTCTGATGCACATACATTTTATTTTCCTGTTCCTCCGCTTATCTCCGCTATTTCTTGAGTGTTGCTTCCTGTTTTTGGGATATGTTGTAGCATAGCTCTAAGTTGTAGCATAGCTCTAAAAACTAAGTAACCAACTTAAATTAAAATTACTAAGAATAAATGCAAACGAAAAGTTTAAACATAATGAAATAAAATTGAAAACTTGTAAAAAAACGGAAGATCCATCATTATTTTGACAGAATTGACATTGCGGAATTAAGCTTCGTTTAATTATTTTATTGACTTCCCGAGACTGTGTCAAAATAAATGATTGGTTAAAGTCTTTGTGGGAGAGAGAGGCTGTCATTTCTCTTTATTAACTCGCTGGGGTTAAAGTGTTTAAAGGGTTAAAGGTCATTCATATAAGATTTCAGGGCATGACATTATTTAAGATATCAGTTTTTTGGTTGCATTTTGTGTTTGTGTTTATTTATTTATTGTATTTCAAAAATGGAAAGGTTATTACGAATCATAGAAGTTCCAGGAAGAATATTTATTTGCAAAAGACTTTGGTCAAGTGTATATATCTACCGAATTAATATAAAATAATAATAATATTAATAAATATTAAATATATTTACAAAAGAAACATTTTTATTCTTGAGAAGAAACTATACCTTCTATCGCTCTCTTACCTATATCTTATGCTATTATCTATATCCATATTATCTAATGGTTTTGCCAATTCACTCCCGTACAAATTTCAAACGTCGAACGCGCGTATAGAAGTATAACTTCAATAATAAAAAAATACAGTCATGTAATGTTTGTTTCATGAAGACTAGAAATAAAAAAGTAACTTAATTTTTTTATCTTCTTTAACTTTCTTTGTATGTACCTATATGTATATATAAAAATTATAACAGTTTTAAATTCATATACTGCTTAATAAAATATGTATTAAAAATAAAATAGTATTACACATGAGTTCCAATATATCATATAAAGAATAATTTACCCAGTGTTTTCCATAATGATCTAATTATTTACCACTACCGTTGATGCACTCTAATAAATATGTATATGTATATAGTCATTTCCAGATTATTATTGTCAAGCACTGAATAGTAACATTTCCATTGAAGTCAGTTGAATGTATCTCTTGACGTTTTCATATCCTCAAATTACGACCTGAACATTACACATACCTGATGATTGATTGAAACGAAACCTTCGACATATTACATGACAAAGTGTTAGTTCGAGCTAATAGCAGATACGTCAAGTCAGAGAGTAATACATGGAATGGAAAGGTATACCGTCTACGGTCTTTGTACGCTTTGGGCTAGATTGATTGTCCTTTGCTGACAGAATGCGCTTGTAGTCCAGGCTCTATAAACACGATAGTCTTGAAGTGGTTTAAACTGTATAATAAGGGCAAAATATAAACAAAATTCTATTTACTGAAGTATTATGTTAAATTATTATAAACTTTTCTTTTTTAATTATATATATATATATATAAATTTTAAAATTTTAAATATTGGGTTTGCAGCAATAAAAAATGAAACGTGTACTCTTCTAAATTTTTATTCTTAGCTTTTGGACATTGGTTATGTCCTTCATCAGGGAGCTGCAAATGTGATGAATAATTTGTTAAAATTTGTATAATTAATTAAAAATTCGCTACTTACAAACTTAATGAGGTTGTATATTCAATGATTTTATATAATGTTGATAAAATTTATCACAATCTGTCATATTGTTCTGAAGCTATTTTCTTGTGGCATTTTAAATTAATTACTATTTAACTGGGAATAAGCCACAATTAAAGATAAAAATACGTTTATTGACGTTTCAATTTCCAGTTCGGAAATCGTTCTCAAAATACAAACAGTAAATTAAACAAATTTTGTTTTTTTGTTACTTAGTGAAAAATTCTTCTAATAATTTAATTTTATCTGACTTATTTATATTGACATTTCAGACATACATTATGCATTTTAAAGTAGACGACTTTAAAATGATATTGCCAATATTGTTGAGTTGCGCTCCTGGGACGACTTTACTTATAAGATAGTTTATTCGATTACATGAAATCAACTTTAACTTGAGAATATCTGTCAAAAAAAAAAAAAATCATAGCATGCAATTCGTCTTTAAAAAGACAAACACATGACATCAAGACAGTAAAATTCTTCTGTTAGTGATTCCATAGTAAATTATGAGGGAAAAACCAGGAAAAAAACCTCATAATACTATTTCGACATGGTAAGTATTTGTTCGTGCATTTAGTTTACCTTCAATAAACGCCAAAATTCTAATTTTATATGTTTCGTTATTTAAAAAACATAAATGATATATCCTCTATATGTTACCGACTTAATAATACTGGTATTTTCTTATTAATAACTTCCTCTTTCAATATTGGTAACCAGATCCTACTACATTCTGCCGAGGAATTTGCGACACAATTGGCCTCATTTAGCATAATTAGAGCCGCTTCTTTGATTTTTCTTTTTTTACCATCCGTTTCTTTTAGGACTACATTTGAATTATTCCATTGAACCCTATGTTCATTATCCCATGCGTGTTTACATATTTAAGATCTATCAAATTTTCTATTTGTAATATAAGATTAATGTTCACATATTCTAACATTTAATGGCCTTGATGTTTCACCTTAATAAAATTAATCGCATTCACAAGGTATTCTATAAATGCAATTCTTTGTCCTTTCTTGTTAATTGTTAGGTTTGGTTTTGGACAAAATAGATCTCAACGTGTTTGTTGTTGTGAATGTTGTTGAAATGTTGAATTTATTTCCTATATATCATAATATAATCATAAATAATCATAAAGTTTATATATATATATATATATATATATATATATATATTATATATATATATATATATATAAATCGATATATAAATCATAAAGTCGATATATAATAAATCGATATATAAAATATATATAAAGTTAAAAGTCAATACAGTCTCAGAGTCACGGTTTTTCATGAATAAATAAAAAAATATGGCTTTGATCGAAAAAGTATACAAAGGAAAAACGAAGCTTATAACAGAAGAATGAGACACATATTATACAAGTTATTCTAGATATAATACAAAGTGAGATATAGTCGGTGAGGGATACATTAACGTTAAATTAAAGAAAATGGTTGATTTTCCTGCAGTAATCGTACAAAAGTTTTCTATATTACATAATAAGATCTTTAAAAGAAGTAATACAAAAAGTTCTGTTCATGTCAACGGAGTCAGTAACAGCTCATGAAAGATGAATATTTTAAGTAAAAAAGGGCAGTATAATTAACCTAATATACACTAGAATTAATATAAATCGGTTTTCTTTTACACTACATTTAATTTTAGTGCTGTTTATTAGGTCCAGTAACTGGTTTAAAATGTATCATTGTTGAAAAAACTTTTATTAAAGTTTATCGTATATTTTGAAAGTTTCCTAAAAATTATATTTTATGGTATTTTTTCAAAATAACTTACGAACTATAATATGTAAAAAATGATAAAGTTAATAAATTGGTTCTTTTCTTAATAAATATTTTGATTTTTATAAACTTCTTTATGGTAAAAAAACAATGGATACGTCTTAGTGTAAACACCTCCTGTTTCAAGCAGTTCAAATCTTATTTTTTTCAAGTTAATGGTTAGCTTTCTCATAAACCTAGCCTTGTACTTTGAAATGACTATGTAAAAATATATTAAATCTTGAAATGTAACTGACTTACTGAAAAAAAAAACAATGACATTTTTGACAGATAATTTGAGAGCGTGAAAATTATAATATTTTGGAACTCTCACACACACATATATATATATATATATATATATATATATATATATATATATATATATATATAAAAGCAGAAACCCATATATCACAGAAAATAATGGAGTCGAAGAAAGCTGGGCAAAAATTAAATCTATCTTAGCCTCGGCCAAGGAAGTTCTTGGTGAAAGAAATATAATTTAAAATAAATCGTTCCCAAGGCAAAGAACTTTATGGTTTTAGACAGAAGTAAAGGAACAATGCAAAGAATAGAAAAAAGTTTACCTGAAATATATGCCAAAACACAAAAGGCATACTATAATTACAAGACAATTAGAAACCAAAAACATGCACTTGTAAGAAAAATTTAAAAATGGTCACTGGGAACGGTTTTCTAAAGAAATGGAACGTGATTTTTATGGTCTTTAGAAGGAAGTATGGCACTTTACAAGCGGTTAAAGAACGGAGGTAAAGGAACTAATAGAACCAGAACATATAGAAAAGAATACATGGATTAAGTATATAAAAAATCTCTATGCAGAGGAAGAACAAACAACGCTAAAACCGGAAAGACAAGAAATTACCAAAAATAAATAACTTAACAAAAATATACAGAAAGTTAGTAAAATACATTGTAATGACAGAACAATTAACAACATTCAGTCCTATTCTGTAACTAGAAATTGAATAGAAATGAATCAAATCAAGTAGAGGTCAACAAGTCGGATCGGAATTGTAGGAATCGATATTCTGTAACTCATATTGACCTCTACTATCGGAATGTTATGTAGAAATTGATTTCAACTAGACAAGCTTTGTCGAGATCAAGTTTCGACTCGAAATTGGTGTTGACGCATGCGCATTATTGTTTTGACATTTATTTGTTGACTGGTTGATATAAATTAGCCGTTGATTAATTTTCGTAACTGTTTTATTTTTTAGTCTGTAGTGTTATTTATTTAGATAAGTAAGTTTAGTTTAGTAAGTTTACTAAATAACTGCTCAGCAGATGTCTTTTTCTTTGGTGTTTCGCTTGTCATTTTGTACTCTTGTAACGAACTTTTTAAACTTAACCAAAACAAATCAAAACTACTTGGCGACAAGCTTGAAACATAATCTTCTTTTTTGATGAATTTTTCGCGCGAATTAGCCTTTCCAGTAACATAACGTTATAGAACACTTATTTCACTTGTTAGTGCAGGGTTGCCACCAACATCTGAGCGCATCAAGTAGAAGTTGGCGTTTTCGATTTATACCGATTACGGTGTGAGATGTGAGTTACATAATGCCAATACAAACACGAAAACGACGCGATAGATATCCAACATTCCGATTTTGGGTAATGACGATTCGACTTGGTCATTTCTATTCGATTTGTTAAAAGTTACAAAATAGATCTGATTATTTAATAAAATTATAAAACACAATAAAATACCGAAAGAATGGATACTGAGCGAACTTATTCTACTATTCAAAAGAGGAGACAAAAACAGCCAGAAAACTACAGAGATATATAGTTGTTAAATACTACCCTAAAACTTAAAACTAAAATTTTACAAGAACTTATGAACCAGAAGATAAGTTTAGCAAATGAACAACATGGTTATGGAAGACCGTGTACAGACAAAATATTCGTTATAAAGTAGATTACTGAGAAATCTCTAGAGTATAATAGACCAGTATTTATGTGTCTGATTGACTTAAAGAAAGCATTTTACAGAGGAAGATTTAGAGATGTAATAAATCTTGTGTATATTAGAGAAGTTCCCCTAAATATTATAAAAACGATCGAAAACATCTACCACAAAAACAAAATGGAAGTAAGAATAATGTGGACAACTAACAGAACCTATAGAAAGAGAGAACTTAATAAAACATGAAGACTCATTGAGCTCTATGCTTGTCAATTTAATCATGAATGAAATCATCAAAAGCGTTAACAAATGAAGAGAATACAGAAAGGTTAAACAAAAAGTAAAAATACTCTGTCACGCAAACGATGCAATATCGATAGACCAAGATGAAAATGGTCTGCAGAGACTGGTCCACAGATTTAGCACAAAAGCAAAAGATTTTATTATGATAATCTCATCTTAGAAGTCTAAAACAATAGTAATCAGCTAGATGTAAAATAAGGTCCAACCAGATGTAAAATAAAAATTGATGACATAGGTATTGAACAAGTAATGTAAATAAAATACCTTGAAATTACACTGTCCAGTTATGGAGACCTGAACAAAGCAGTACTAGATCAGGTACAAAAAACAAATAAACTGATGGGATGCCTTAATAACACTATATGTAAAAACAGACACATAACTACTGAGATAAAGTCAAAAATTCATAAAGCCTTAAGAACAATAATGACATATCTCAAAAATAAGACCCGACAAACATACAAAACAAAGACTACTCAAAAATACTGAAGTGAGAATACTGAGAAGAATTACAGAAAATACGCTGAGAGATCAAAAGAGAAGTAAAGATATTAGAAGAAAATGATTACGTTGTAAAATGTATACATGTGAAGACATTAGAAGAAAATGTACAGTGTATAAAAGAATGTACACAAAATACAAAAAGATAATGCAATAACCACGTAAGTACAATGGAGAAAACACGTATCGTCAAAATAGCAAAAGATAAGTCACCAAAACATCGAGTAACAACCTTCCATAGAGGTATTAATCCGCCAATAAACTAGCAGAATTGCTTATAAAGGGAAAGAAGAAGAAAAAGAGATATATAAAGTATGCATAATGGTTTTGTGGATAAATACCTCGGCACCAACAAATAATATTAAGTGCTTAGGCTG
Organism: Diabrotica balteata; assembly: GCA_918026665.1. Classification (NCBI taxonomy): domain Eukaryota; kingdom Metazoa; phylum Arthropoda; class Insecta; order Coleoptera; family Chrysomelidae; genus Diabrotica; species Diabrotica balteata. The sequence continues at coordinate 145,346,447 of OU898276.1, read as the reverse complement.
AAAATATCTGAGGGTGATGAGGGGATTTTTGCCCTATGGAACTTCAATTTCTGATTATTCTAACTGTTCTGCATTATCAATGTGCTATAAGCGTTTGAGTGTAAGAGAGTGTTTATGTATTGTATTGTCTACAATAGCTACATATTTTTTTTAATTTACATAAATTTAAATAAAAATCAAAGAAGCCAGCTTCTTTGATTTTTATTTTGTCATGTGTGTTTCTTTCATAAGTATATAGAATCATACTCTGATTCTTGGCCTGGTATATCTAGTATTTCCCCTTCACCTCGACCACTCGAAGCCAGATGACAATTAGACACTGTGGTCTTCCGTCCGTCTTTTAGTTTAACAAAAAGAGTATTCAAGATTTGTATTACCTCCACTTCCTCTACTATAGGCTGGTACTTGTTTTTCCGATCGAACTTTTTCATCAAGACATGCCCAGATTCTGCTAGCCATGACGGCATTGTATTCCCATTTGGAGATCGACGTGTGTGCACAAACATCGCATTTTATGCGGCGTACAGTTAGTTGAGGTACACAACAGTGAGCGAATGGAATGCAGCATGACAGGTAGGTATTTTTCCCAAGTCTCAATAGGTGCTTTATGTGATTCACAGGCCAGTTGAACAGCTTTCCAGACAGTAGAATTCTACTTCTCCACTTGACCATTTCCTTGAGGATTATAAGCAATAGTTCTACTTGTAGCGATTCCTCTGGAGTTGAGAAACTCTTTGACTTCAGCTGATAGAAATTGAGTCTCTCTATCAGATTGAATGTATGCAGGCATTCCAAACATCATGAATAAGTTATTTAAACTATTTATTACTGTTTTGGCACTAATGTCACTGCATATGAAAGCAAATGGGAATCTGTAATACTCATTTATTACCGTAAGAATATAACAAATATTAATATTCGAAGGCACTGGTCCTTTAAAGTCAATACTAAGGCATTCGAAGGGAGATGTGGCTTTTATAAGCTTTGAAAAAAATCGCTCATTCTTAAAGTTCGTCGGCTTGATCTTAGCACATACCGCACAGTGACAAGTCATAGTCTTGACTTCTTTCTCTTTAATAGAAAGCAAATTCTATGATTTTATTCAATGAAACATACGTGTTAACCCTGGATGAAAAAGTGCAGTGTGAAGTGACTTGAGTTTGGATGCACCTGCCGCCGTAGTAGTAGCACAACAGCAGATGCGCAATAAAACATCCGCTGCTTGGTTGTCTTTTCCTGGTCGATACACAGTGTCATATTTATAAGGTGCCAATTCAAGTCGCCATCTTTGTATTTTCTCATTTTTTATCTTGCTGGAATGCTTTGTGTTGAACATAAATGTTACAGATTTTTGATTAGTAATGATTGTAAAAGGCTTTCCCATAAGAAAATGGCGTCACTTCTTTAGAGATTCAACAATAGCGTATGCTTCTTTCTCAACAACAGAATGGTTCAACTCACCACAGTTAAGTGATCTTGAAAAGAAAGCAACAGGTCTGGAATCCTGACTCAAGGTAGCAGCAATTGAGTGTTCTTAAGCATTAGTTTTAACAAAAAATGGAATATTTTTGTTAATAGCGTGAACAGACGACTTTGTAACTATAGATTTCAGATTTTAAAAACAAGATAAAGCATCTTCGTTCAATGAAAAATTGTTGACATATCTGTCGTTGTTCTTTTCCTAAGGTCCCATTCCTTTTTAGTTGATTTCAGAGATGTATCCCCGTCGAACCTCTCTGGTCTTAGACACTTCTCCATTTATGTTGATAAAATTGAAATGATAAAGCAAAACCCAGGATATAAAATTTTAATCAACATAAATTGTATAAATAATGTTAACAAAAACAATAGAAATTAATATTGCAATGACAGTAACTTCTGTCTTGCCTGCCTACAAACACTGACAGCATAAAGTTGCCTACAATATTCGAAGTCTGCAGCCAAAGCAATACCAAGGAGGTTAATATCACATTAATAACATACAGTGTGTAAAAGCCAAATGGAATAAATTCATTATTTAGGTTACTGTACATATTTATAAAAAATCCCGATACACGTCAAATTTAAATTATAACTTGACATCCTTTAACGTAAAAATGCAACCCCTACCTTCAACCTCCTTAGAATGACAGATACAACCCCCAATTTTTAAAATAGGAACAATAGGCTTGTGATATATCGTTTGAAAGGTCTTTTCATTCTCCATTCAAAAATGTTGTCGCTTTCAAGTTTATTAAGATTCTCTATCTATCTATCTATATAGCCCTAAACATCCATCCTTAGATATAGGCCTTCTCCTCCTTCTTTCATGCCTCTCTATCTTGGGCAATTTGCATCCATTTTGACCCGGCGTGTTTCTTCAGGTCATCTGACCATCGCATTTGTGGCCTTCCCCTTTTTCGTTCCCATGGTCTCCAATGTATAATTGTCTTAGTCCATCGTTCATCTTTCTGCCTTAGGGTGTGTCCGGCAAACTTCCATTTAAGCTTTGCTACTTGGGCTGAGACATATGTCACTTTTGTTTTATTGCGGATCCATTCGTTTCATTTTCCGTCTAATAGTTTAATGTTCAGCGTTTGTCTTTCCATGGATCTTTCTGTCTTTATACTGTCGTATACATTGATTGAAGACTCTCGTTTTTAGGTATTATGGGTATTTTGAATTCTTTAGAATATAAGACATTTTTCCAAATGATGCCCAGGCCAATCTTATTCTTCTCTTTATTTCTTCGGTCTGATTTTCTTTATTTAAGTTTGTGATTTGGCCTAGATATATATACCTACTCTTTTACTTGTTCTATTCTTGTTTGTGCCACTGTAGTTCTTCTGGTTGATTAGTCATGGTTTTTGTTTTACTGTAATTCATCTTTAGTCCAATTTTTGTCGATTCTCTATTTAATTCTTCCATCATTCTTTGTAATTCTTCACTTTTTTCTGTTAATAATACAATATCATCAGAATATCGTAAATGATTAAGATTTTGCCCGTTTGTGTTAATTCTCAAGCCATTCCAGTGTAGTCGTTTGAAAACATCTTCTAGCGTTAAATAGCTTGGGCGAGATGGTATCTCCTTGTCTTAGTCCTCAGTTTATTATGATAGACTCCGTTTGTTTCATTAGCTTAATAGTTGGTGTTGCCTTGTTGTATATATTTGTAATTAAGTCGGTATATCGGTAGTCTATTCTGCTGTTTTGTAAGGAATTCTGTACTGCTCAGTGTTCCACACTATCAAATGCCTTCTCGAAGTCAATAAATTCCATATATAGCGGGATATGATGTTCGTTAGTTTTTTCGATTAATGTATAATGTATGTCTGAATTGTCAATATAAATGAGTCAGATAAAATTAAATTATTAGAAGAATTTCTCACTATGTAACAAAAAACAAATTTTTTTTAATTTACTGTTTGTATTTTGAGAACGATTTCCGAAGTGGAAATTGAAACGTCAATAAACGTATTTTTATCTTTAATTGTGGCTTATTCCCAGTTTAATTATAATTAATTTACAATGCCACAAGAAAATAGCTTCAGAACAATATTAAAAAACTTCTCTAGTTGTCTTCCCACCATGTTTTAACATTTCTACAGTTACCCCGTCTTTTCCTGGCGATTTATTATTCTTCATCTCTTTGAGTGCTCTTCTTATCTCGTTCTTCCTGATTTCTGGTTGTAAGTCGGAATTATTATTTTTTATTTTTATTTGTAGTTGCTTAAGGATTTCTTGGGTTGGTTTCTGTTTTTTATTGTTGAGGTTTTTATAATATTCTTGTGTTATCTGTATGATTTATTCTATATTATTGGTCTCTGTACCTCCTTTGTTCTTTATAACATTAATTTGTATGGTTCCAAGCTGTGGTTTTTAAGCTGTGGTATTGATTAATTAAGATAAAATAAATTAAAATCATGTGGTTAGCGAAATTCGCTAAAATATACTCAAAAAAAAATAACAAGTAACTCGCTTATTTCATGAGAAATTTCATAATTTACCACCTATATCCCAAGGAACAATAAGTAAAATAGAGAAGCAGTTTCGCGAGTTTGGTCATAAGGCAGTAAAAAAAAGCTGCCAATGCACTGAGTGATAAACTCAAATTAGATGTGTTGCTTGAGTTTCAGGAAAATCCACATACATCGAGTAGACAGGCATCCACTACATTCAATGCTAGCCATACATCGATAGTAAACATATTAAAAGAGAATAAATTGCATCCCTATAAGACGATACCTACTCAGGAGCTCATGGAAGACGATTTTGATAGGTGAACTTTTTTTGTTAGCAAATGATGGACATGTTGGATAACAATATTATCCAATTAGAAGACGTTATGTTTTCTGATGAGTGTACTTTTTCACTTAACGGTCATGCTAGTCGGCAAAATTGCCGCTACTGGGCCCCGGAAAATCTTCACTGGATGAGAGAAGAACACACTCAATACACTTAAAAGGTTAATGTTTGGGCAGGGATTGTAGGACTCAATATCATTGGTCCCTTTTACATTGAGGGCAACTTGAATGGCAACAATTATTTGGCACTACTTCAAAATGATGTCATTCCAACATTGGCTAATTTATATCCTGATCTAGGTAACCCTCAAGTTCCAGCGAATACGGTTATGGTTTCAGCAGGATGGAGCACTACAACATTACCAACTTAATGTTCGGCAGTACCCCGATACAATATTTCCCAATCGGTGGATAGGGAGGCGAGGATCGATTGAATGACCAGCGCGATCACCTCATCTAACATTATTAGATTTCTTTTTATGGGGATATATAAAGAGCCATGTGTACAAAACTAAACCTTCTGATTTAAATGACTTAAAAGAACGAATAACGCTTGTGATTAGGTCGATCACGTCTGTTATGTTAAATAATGTTAGAAGACAGCTTGATTTGAGAACAGGATGTTGCCAAGACGTTCGCGGTGAACATTTTGAACATCTCCTTCATTAACATTCATAGTTCTTTTTTGTGTTCTACATTTTATTATGTTTTGCATTACGTTTTAGTTTTTGATTGTATTATAGCGAATTTCGGTAACCACATAATTTATTTTATCTTAATTAATCTTAATAAACTTGAAAGCGACAACATTTTTGAATGGAGAATGAAAACAACTTTCAAACGATATATCACAAGCCTATACTTCCTATTTTAAAAATTCTGGGTTGTACCTGTCATTCTAAGGGGGTTGAAGGTAGGGGTTGCATTTTCACGTTAAATAATGTCAAGTTATAATTTAAATTTGACGTGTTTCGGAAATTTTTATAAATATGTACAGTAACCTAATTAATGAATTTATTCCATTTGGCTTTTACACACTGTATACATCGTTTCATTTGAAATTTTTTCAATAGCTTTTTTGATACAGTTTTGATACAGCAAAAAAATAAAAAACACAGTCCAACGTGGGTTGACATTGATATCTAAGCCTTATGCTAAAGTCGTCCAATTATGTTTTTTAAAGTAATCCTACCACCTATATCAAAGTTACCCTGCGTGACGAATTGTAAATTTACTTAAAAACTAGTTGAGCTAACCTCAAAGTATTCATGCAAATATTTGGTTAAATGATGTGATTTAATTGTATAAATACAGAGAATTCCATATGCCTTTACTCAACTCTTGACATTCAAAGTTTTATCAGATGAGGATTTTATATGATCTGCTTTATTAATGAGTAGTCCAAAATACTCTGAAATTTTTATACCACGTGTAGCAGCCAGACGAATTTTAACAACATGAAATAAAAGTGGGAGAGAAGCTAATATCATATTACAGTTTATTATTTTTTAAATTTATGTCATAGTTTTTGAGATCGATACCTACATTGTATTTACGTCATTTATTTTTATGAATTTGCTAATTTAAAAGAAGATTTACTAAGAAAACGCGTAATATATTATTATTAAAAATATTTTTATGATTAAGCTTCACTGGCCTAAAATTTTAAAACGCTCTTTGGGTAGATTGATCGTTGTATGAAGACAAGATGCGCTTGCATTTGTAACCGGTAAGGTTGATGGAAGAAGCTGTAATTTCTCGTCTAGGAAAATGGATAGATATATACAAAGTATTAAAAAGAAAAAACAAAAATATTAATCCACTTGAAACCTTTTATATTTAGAAAAGAAACGTTTAGGAAAGTCATGGTAATCAGTGTCATTATTCACAACGTTTTTAAATGATGACGTGCTATTTATTAAATACCATATTCTCAACTGTTTATCCTTTAAGAAGTTAGGAAAGATTTACATTAATTCATCAATTTTTGTAGGAAATATTTTCTAGATATTTCTCTGGAATGTGATTCGTAATTATCTACACTTTGTTTATTAAGCGTTTTTATTAACGTGTCCTTATTAGTATACTCTTCTGAAGTAGATGATATCCGATAAACGATGGACAATAGTATTGTTACGATTTTCATCATAAATGAAATTTAAGAGCGTAATGACTGACTTCCTTGTGTTTAATTTGTGACTGCTTTTCTGTGAGAATTCCTTTAAAATGGCTTCTATTTCTGTGTTTTATTACTTTTTCTCTACAGTAAAATGCTGGGGCGAGCGTCACAGAAGTACCGACACGACACGGAAGTAACGCCAAGAAATACCGTAGGCTCTGGCGCTCCTTCTACTACAGAAGCGCCTTGGTAGGGCGCTGTAAACGGTTGAAGTCCGTAATGTTTTTATCTTGGCGGTAATCGTTTGTGGGTACTTTGCTATGTGTTAAATTTTTATGAAACCCATGACAAGCTGACGGAACAAAAGACAATAGTGCAATTAAGTCATTTTACTTTTGTTTTGTGATTGGTAATGGGATTACTGAGACTTGATTGAAATGGGCTGGAAATGGGCTAACTTTGTCTTCGATACCTCCTAAAACCCACATTATACAAATTTTTATTATTGAAATCGTTCTTATTAAAGAGCTTTCCAATGTGTTCTTGTTGGACTTGTAGAAACCCACATATTGACAGTAGAACAGGTTCTTTGTTAACATTTTTTTTTACTTACAAAAAGAGAATTAGGTAACAGCTTCTTATCGATCAATGTTTTGAAGTTTTTAAAATCTGCAAGTTCCATATTGTGCACTTGTATATTTACTTGATGTTTGCCTAACTAGCTGTTGCCAGTCCCATGGTGTTAAAATGTACAAATTGGAGAGTTTCTTTTCTTTTTCTCTCAATCAAAGCATGAATACTGCCTGGTTCCATGTGTGTGTCCTTTTGGTAAAAACTTTTAAGTGATCGTCATTATTTGAGGGTACGTATGAAGTATCCAAAAATAGCACATTATAATACCTACTTATATTTTTATTTTGTCCATAGCAGCTATTGTTCCAAAGAGTGATGTTCTCTACTTGACTACCTGGAATTGTATTGTCAGCCTATTTTAAAATTGACGAGGCAATTTTATTTGCACCACGGGCCCCTTTTAATTTGTCCCACTTCATACATTGTACAGAAGAATCACTGACATCATATAATGGAAAATTTAATGTCCAAAGCTTACTTTTACAACTTTTACAATACTAATACAATTATTTGTTAGTGGTGAACATTTTTGCAAATCCCCAGAGAGTACTTTGTGTTTTGGTAACTCTTTAGCCATTTTAAAGTCCAATTGTTCTAAGTTATACCGAGTTTTACATTTAATTGAGTCAGCATCATGATCAGCCTGTACACTGGTTAGTTCATCTGTGGTAAGATTCGTTTCAATTTAGAGGTGAATGTACTGCATGTATCGCAAGTGTATATTTCGGGTGGTTTAAAAAATAACGGTCTTTCATTGCATTCATCAATGTACAGTTAATACATCTGTTTATTGTAAGTTCTATGCCCAAATAATTTCTCTTGCTCCTTTATCTGGAATATTAACTCTCGTACTTTGGGAAGAAATTGATTTGTTGATGTATACTATTAATGGTTTTACCTATTTAATTAGCTTTTATTAAATTTTCTGGTTCAATTTTTTTAAACATATTCACTACTAAACTAAATTATATGTACAAAGTGTCTTTAAAAAACATAACCTTGCATACCTTCAATCGCTGACTCTTTACTGTAATATTGAAGTGTAGTGTATTATTTTTAGATTTGGTAGAGTTTGTGTCTCTTTTTCCTAATCGAAGAGTAGGTTGGATGTCGACACATGAGAAGATAAATTTCTTTTTAACATCTGAAACGTTTGTGTCACTCCACTACGAGTTAAAAATGTTTTGGCTTTCGTATTCTGGTAATCTTTTAGAGCATTTCATGGTAACTTCAATATGTTAATTGGAATTGCCTGCATCACTGCTTAGATATACATCGTCCTTAAGAACATTTATTGTTATTGCCCCACTAGTTGTGTTTCTCTTTTACCTTTGTTTTCGCTGATTTACCTATGTGTCTCACATCGTTGTCATCTGATTCTGTGCTTTCACTACTTAGAGGCTGATAGGCTTTATCAATACCCGTATTATCATCTCCAAACAAATGATCGTCTTCGTCAAGATCCATCCGTCAGAAGAGTATACAATACTAAAAATATTTGAAGTTAGAAAAATATTAAATCAGTATTATTAAACAATACCTTACTCGCAGGTGTTGTTTTAGTAGGAATATTATATGACAGTAATATTTGTAGTATTCTTTTCCCAAGAGAGTTCGGATCCAGTTTGCAATTATTAAACAAGGTATGTATTGTACAACTTTTAACAGTCTAACACTATTGCGAACTAAATAAAATTGTTACAATTATTTTAGTTCATGACAATTCCATCAGGTATCAGAGTACATAACACTAAGTCCGGATGCTCAATAACAGTGCACACATTTAGTAGAGGTAAACACACCAAAGTCCACATGGTGTTGTTTACCTCTGACTGGAAGTGGACTTAGTATTTATTAAAAAGTCGGTAACTTGCCCTAAAATTGTCTCTGGACATAGTGTGGTTTATCTCTGTGTAGAGCCAAAAAAGTTATATTCAATAGTGCAATAATCCCAATTTTGATAATAATGGACATAGTGTCCTTTACCACCGGGGTACAGACTTGTTCTTTTAGTTCCCTCAGTTTGTACATCTTTCTTTCTAAATCTATGTCTTGTTTAATTGTTATTATATGACCTAGTAATTTTTAAGTGTTGTGTTATATATATTTTACTGTTACTAAATAGTGTTTTTTCTATTTAATTAAAGAGAATATTACACTCAACGGGTCCAATTCAATTGTAAAGCAGTATTTAGTTGGTTTAAATCATTGTTTAATGTGTCGTATATATCTTACATAAAATGTCGACCTTAAAGCACAATACACAGAAATTGAACTCAGATACGTCATTGATAAAATAAAATATATACAACCAAAACATTGAACAGAAGAATGGGGAGCATTTTGCAGATAACCAACCGTAACTTGTAGTATGTACACAGCATATTGTGTTCTTTACGAATTATGTCGGATATTTCAAACGTATAGCTTTGAAATACGGGTATATCGGAAGTGAATTTACGATTCGTAGAATAAGGTACCGAAGACCAAATACAAAATATACGGACAAAATATATTTGCAGAACAAATATAGTGTATATATGAAGGAAATGAGATATTTGTACCTGCCTGCGGAAAAATAGGTATTTAATTTTATATTTTATATTTTCTTGCATTTGAATATTGTTGCAAAAGTATTTGGATTTTATGACGAATTTGACTGTAATTTACCTGTAAAACTCAAGCAATGAGATGCATATTATGCTTAATAGAAGCAGCTAAAATTTTAATTTTTTTTTACCCAAATTATTTTGGTATCCTGTTATTTTTTAGCTCTACTGTATAATTTTTAAGGAATGTAATAAACAATCTTTAAATTGGATTTAAGAGCTATGCAATGAATTTCGCGGAAAATAATTTCAAGAGAATCAACTAGATTTTCCTACTAAATTGCTCCTAAATCATTAATATACCTAAAGGGTACATTAGGCACTCGTTTATGTCAAAATTTAATGTTTTATGATTCTCGGTAGGTGCAGTTCATTGCCAACGCCAAAGAAACCTCGATAATGCTTTGGACCAATTGTGTATGACCTACTTTTGGGGTCACAGTCATTACTCATTTTCAATTACTCGTGAGGATAGTTTAACACAGGTTTAGATTTATTATTTTCAGTATGTTAAAAATATAAGTAGTAGTTTGATCGTTGTTGTTTACCGGCTTATTGTAATGGAAATTAAAATCACAATTCAGTTTGTTAATACCTTTGTTTATTTCTCAAATTGCTTCATTTGATGCTTAACCATCCGATAGGCGCACCTTCCAAAGTAACTACAACGGTCGCAAATATCTCCGGCATATACGTTTTTATCTATAATATAAAAATAAATCACAAAATGTGTTGGAAATCGCATAACTCAACAACGCATGGACCAATCTTATCATTTTTTTTAAATGTTCCTTGAAGTCTAAGGATGGTTTTTACGGCATGAAAAATTCGAATAATTACCGGGAAAACCCTAAAATAGCCTTTTCCTTTTTCCCGTACAAATATTTTCTAACTAAATGTAGAGTCAATGAACTTTATTGCTATTCAATAGGGTTTATATTAAATTACAAGCACTCACTGTTGTCTATAGTGTAAAGGAGAAAGGAACGTATAAAGGAGAAAACGTTTTGATACCACGCATCCCAATAATTCCGAATGATATAGCATTTAAATTTAAACGACTACAGTTTCTAGTGTGACGTGCCTTTACTATGACCATAAATAGGTCCCAGGGACAATCATTAGGTGTTTGTGGTATTAATCTAGAAAACCCATGTATCTCACATGGTCAATTGTATGTTGCCTGTTCCCGTATTGAAAAACCATCCGATTTGTTTGTATATTTACCAGGTAATCAAATAAAAAACATTGTATATCATAAGTACTACAATAAAAATAAAACAAATTTTTGTTAATAATCCTAGAGTATAGACCATAGAAGTAAACAGGTAGAAGTGACATTTTTTTAAATATTGAGATAACTACATCGCTGAACTGGAAATCTTTCATTCTATTTTGAAATAAAGAAATCTAAGCGATTAATCTAATAGGTGCTGTGTTTTAGCGACAAGTTATTTAACCTAAAAGCCAACTAACAGTAGGGCTTGGAAGAGAAGAGGTACAAGTGCACTTGTACCCCTCTTCCACTGTGTCAGACTGTTAGTTGAGTTTGTTATTATTTTGGATGGTAGTAAAGATGGTAGGATAGTAGTATTATAGCTTATCTAAATCAATATTAATTTGTTGTTATTAAACAGTGTTTTTAAGAAGAGTTCGTTTTTTTTAACTTTAAAGGACATGGATGTATGTAGCCTAAAAACTGAACGTAAAAAAGTCCCCTCAGGCTTGGCATGCATAGATAAAAATTGAAAGAAATCACCCCCGAACAAAATTTCTGTAAGGGCAATTGAAATCATTAAAGACCATATTAATAAATTCCCTAGGTACACAAGCCCCTACACTGGAAATAAGACTTTGAATAGGAGGTATCTTACTCAGCAGTGTCAAATCGAAAATAATGTACAAACAAGTTTAAACATCGACGCAAATAATAGGGTAAACCAAAATCTATTGGGTTACCGCCTCCACGGCATACGCTGTCCAAAAGCTAAAAATCTAGCTTTCTACACACTAGTTTTTGTTCGTTCATGTTTTTCATAATTCACTGAAGCAGTGCGGTTAAATCGATCTTTCAATTTTTCAAATGTATCTTGTCTATGTTGTCGCCTATCTGGAAACCGTTCTTGGTAAATTCTAGCTGATAGTAATGAATTTTTATTGCATTCCCCCAATATCCAGATCATATCTACCATTTCATCAGTAGTAAAATTCATTATTGCTAATTTAAATTGAATCAATTACTGAATTACTAAATAATAATTGTTGCTAATTTACGGTGTACCCCAATACTAAATTAATAAATATTAATGTCAAACTGTCAGTTTCTGACAAATCAATCATGGCCAACTCACAATAATTATTGGTAAACGTTAAAATATCTACCAAATTAATACTTTGATGGAAAAATAAAAATATCTTTAAAACCAATAACTTTAGGTATAGGGAGTACTTCATAAAATATGAAGTACGATATTAGTTCTTTTCGATAGTGATATAAAATACAGGGTGTTCTATTTAAAATTACCAAGAAAATAATGTACTTGCATTTTGACTTACCCTGTATTTGATTTAACGAATATTATGAAAATGAATATGTTTTATAGTTTTCAACAATTATTAAAAAACTATGGTTGCAATAGATCAATGTTCCCACAATCCTTTTGAATTATACAGGGAGTTAAACTTGATACGATTTTCAGGTAATATTGGTTATTACTTTTTAAATACCCGGTATAACATAATAAAACTTTACATTGTTGTAATGTGAAAGTGAAGCAGATTTAAAATTTAAAATAAAATACAGGGTGTTTTATTTAAAAAAACATAAGTTTGGTCTGCCACCATCTTATGGAACACCCTGTAGGATTATAACTAATTTTAAAATATGGAGTTTCAAGCTGCCTACAATTTTTGTCAATAACTTTTTTTTGTAATTTTTACTATAACAGATCTACTGAGCTTCCTCACACTAATCAATCACCATGTATATATATGTATATATATATATATATATATATATATATATATATATATATATATATATATATATATATATATATATATAAATTTTTCCGCTTCAGAACGCAGAACCGTCAATTATTGTATTAAAACAATTTAAAGTGGTTAGACTGCTTTAAAAGCAGGTCTTCTTATTTGTGCTGGCCTAGTTTATTTAAAAAGAATATGACACACAATTTTTTTGTTATCAAAGATAACAATAAATACCTAAGTAATCATTAATTTTTCTTAGTTGTTGGTTTAATTAATGAAATGGTCATTCATCATATACGCATGACTTCTAATGAATAGGCTAAAGCCGTACATTCCAAATCCATGACTGTTATCGTAATATTAATCACGCTCTGTTTGTGTATAAATTTTAGACTCCGTTAATGAACATTTGTCGTGCATGTTTTAACTTGTAAGCACCATATCAAGGGGACATGTTAATCCAGTCCCATTTAAACTAACAGTAACTCTTCTAGCCAGCCTACTTGAGACTTACTTAGATGTCTTTCAAAGTTCAACATTTTAATCCCTTAGAATGTGGATTCGCGCAAAATTTTCGCTGTAAGAGCACTTCGTTAGGGGATTGAAGTGCTTTGCTTAATGTTTTAATTATAAAGGGAAATCAGGAAGTTGCTGCAGTTTTTGTTAATAGCCAAATAACTTTATAGCCGGATTGCATCTCTTTAAATAAAGTTTTGGTTAATTTACACCAAAAGAAAAACTTTCGAAGCTTTTGATTAACTGCACTTACGGTATTGCTGGCAGACAACTAAATTTTTTCACTAGCTTAATTAATTTTATTTTGCAGAGCTACAGGAAAGGGTAGCTCTCCACGGCATTAAAACTTTAAATAATTTCAACTCTTGCTAAATTGTTTTTAGCATGCAATTTTCCAAAAGCTTTAACCAAAAAATAAAAGTTTATCGTAGTATCGGGCGGTGTGTTGTGTTGAACTAATTTTAAAATCAAAAACCTATATGTTTTATCTAGGTTAATTCGCTGATAATTAGTGGCATCTAATTATTTATTGTTATTGTATATTGTGCTAATAAGTTATGTGAACGCTCTATTATTTTAAGAGATAATTTTTTTTAAGTATACATCAGGTGAGAAATGTACACATTAGCCTCTATCTCTAAATTACAAAAAAACCAAATTAGTGGATTCAGCTACCTTGGCACTACCCTTAACTTACAATGAGACAACGAAAAAGAAATGAGATCCAGAATGTACCTTTACAAATTTACTAAGATGAGATTCTCACTCCACTGAAGACGGTAGGTTCACTGAAGTGAACTTAGTTAATCTTATCGGGGCAACACGTCTTACTTACGTAACCAGGCAACTCGGGTCAGTTGGAACCACCACTGTTCTTAAATGTACTATTCTTATTTACCCATATACTGCCGTGTTAAGGTAAAAGGCAGTAAGTAACATTTTTGTCAAAAATGAGATTTTAATGTAGTCTACGTAAGTAGTAACTGCTTTTGCTTGTACAAAGGGTTTGGTGCACATTGATAGTCAACTTACACCAGAAATAGCAATGGCAAAAATCAGTAACTAACAAAGTATCTCTCAATGTGATGGTAACAGACAGTATCTAACCTAATAACTAATTACTGCTGTTTGCCTTCACAGAGACCTAAAACACAATTTTTAATGTGAATGTAAACGGCAGTATCTACTTAGTAAAGTAGATACTGCTATTTACTCTCACATTTGTATTCCAAGTTTGTATTATAATATCATGACATAAGGCATTATCTTCTTAGATACTGCCACTTGCTTAAACATTACCTGATTTAATAGGTATTAGTTAAAATAAACACATGGCATAACGAAGAACGTTTAATGTGCAGTTTCAACCCGTACTTAGATTTGTTTAGTCTACCGTTTGGATTGTATGTAAGGTGTTATATTTTGTGGAGTGCATCAAAACTGTTTAAATAACATGTTTACCTCACGGAGTAAATATTTAGTGTCCTTGGTAACACAAGCAGAAGTATCAGCTCAAGACGGTAGGTACTTATATGTTTTTAAAATTAACGCCTTTTTGTTATAAACTAGTAATATGTCTACACCAGTTTCTGCTATAGTACCAATTTTTATTATATTGAGATACAAGAAGGGATGTGTAGAAAAAATAAAAGAGGAAAGAAGAGTAGCCATTTCTAATAAATTCTATAAAATGGATTAAAATGCAAGAAAAGCTTGGATACATGGTTGTATTATTTAAAAAGATAAAGCACGTGGAACAACTAAGGTGGAAGTAAGAAAGAGAAGTAGAACTTTAATCTGAACGTTGCCAAATGTAAACGCACATAGACAGAGCATATGAAAAAAATTATTTTTAAGAACTCCAAGCTATGCCAAAAAAAAACAATACGTTTATCAACACGATGTTACGCAATTCAAGACCGGAATCAATAACCCCAAATAAAGATAGACGGGGATCGGCAGCACCGTCTAACAATTGCAATCGTCAAATTTTGGTACATCATATTTCATCGTTTCGTCCATTTATAAGTCACTACCGAAGCGAACATGCTCCAAATCGTTTGTATCTATCTAACGATATCACAATTCGAAGTATGCATGCTGATTACCTTCAAAAATATTCGGAAAATAAAGTTAGCTATTACACCTACCGGAAAGTGGTGTCCGACATGAACATTAGCTTTACAAAATTAGAAAATGAGGAGTGCGACTACTATATGTTGCATATTCAGCATGTAAAATCTCATAATGAGGTAATAGCCAATACAGCACTTTGAAAAAGCTAAAAGAGGAAGAGTTGACTACAAACAGGATGTAGCACAGGAAAAAGTGGAAACTGAAATAGTAAGGAGTGTAGACTTACAGAAAGTTATAATGCTACCAAGGATTCCCGGAAGCCAGAAGACATTTTTTACAAGACGACTTGTAGCTTTTCATCTAACCTTTGCATCAATGGCAGACAAGAAGAGTAGAAGAGCTAACAAAACATATCGGTCTTGTGGTGTAAAGGAGTGGCTGGAAAAAAGGCAGAGGAAGTTGCATCTGCATATTGTAGAGCTTTAGTTGAAAAAAGAGACACCGTTAAAGTATTGTATTGGACAGACAATTGCTCAGCCCAAAATAAAAATTGGTGCCTATTTACCATGTTTGTCACAATGGTTTGTTTGAAAACTGAAGATGTTTTAAATTGGAAATCTGGAGATTCAAAAGTCAAATAAAAAAACGGATACACCTTTCCTTTGCGATATATCTGTGGTACAGTTCAGACGAGGCAGCAGATTATTTTTTTATAAAAATAATATTAAGGACAAAAATTTTAAAGAATATAATTTTCTTAATGAAAATTTTAAACTAGAAATTACTAGTAAACTAGGAGATAATTGTAGCGGTGTCCCTATGCAAATGAAACAAGGTATAATTTCGCAACTGTGCCCCCTCAGGCCTCAAAACAGACGGCTTTTTTGGCATTCATTAAAAGAAGATGATGTAGAAGACTTAATAAATTTCGAATAGTTTTTTCAATATTATGTAATTAATTATGATTTTTTTCTTTTCTATTAATGTGAATTATATTTTATTTTTAATTTGATTATACTACCGCTTTATTCTGCATTTATGTTTTATTTTCAAAACCGATATTTACATAAAGCTGAAAATTTTACATTTTTACTGCTTAAGAAAACAACATAAGTAAAAAATTAAGACATATTTTTTAATGTCTTTAATGTCTTTAATGTTTTTAATGTTTTTAATGTGTTTTAAATTTTTTCTACCTAAAATTAAATAAATAATAAATTGTGTGGAAGAAAAAATCCTAAATTGCAAATAGCTCAAAACCATTATTTTCGCACTTACTGCTTTTTACCTTATCACGGCAGTATATTTTTAATATTTTTTTTAAAATTTTTACTAAAGTTAAATTTAAATTGTCTAGATTAAAAAAAAAGGTGCTCCTATAGTATGGAGTCTACCTCGAGGATGCGATTTGTCTGAAGTATTTCCACAAAATAATGAAATGCAAGAAAAATTTTGTAAAAAAAATATTTATTCACAAGTAATAAACATTTGGTAGCGGGTAGGTACCCCTCTATGATCCCGATAGAGGGTAGACTTACTTCAGGGAGGTAGCGACCCTGCCCACGCGAGCTCCTGGTTTTCCTCTACTCCCTACTTAGGGGAAACCAGGCCCAAACCCCAATATTATCCTACCCAAACCCCAAATTCCTTCCCTATATCCTCCCCCAACTCGCCAACACGTCTGGCCAGCGTGGCGTTTTAAGGCCAAACCCCCCGTAAACATGCAAAACACAAACCAAACACGGCCCTCAGTCCCCGGCAGCTCAAAAATCTCTGACCAAGGTAGCGGACAGAAAAGATTAAGAGCAGAGGGTGCTAAGAATACCCGGGATGGACCAGGCTACCACTCAAGACGGCTAAACTGCACAAGAATACTGCATCGTGCATCCTATAATATAAGAACCCTCTCAACCGATCATAAACTAATAGAACTGGAAAACGAATTAAAAACAATAAAATGGGATGTAATGGGACTTAGTGAAATTAGAAGGAGAGGAGAAGAACAACAAACATTGAAATCAGGACACCTGTTCCACTACAGAGGAGAGGAACATTCATCCAGCGGTGGAATCGGGATCATTGTACATAAAAAACACATACCCAACATAACAAAAATCGAGACCATAAGCACGAGAGTCATCCTATTGATATTAAAACTAAACTCTCGTTATAGTTTAAAAGTTATACAGGTCTACGCCCCGACAACTGGACACACAGATGAAGAAGTTGAAAAATTCTATGAGGATGTAGCAGAGGCACAACAAAGAACACGAACACACTATACTGTTCTCATGGGCGACTTCAACGCAAAACTCGGATTCAAACAAGACCAAGCGGAGATCGCGTTAGGAAAGTACGGATACGGGGCAAGAAACGCAAGAGGGGACATGCTTTTAAACTTTCTACATCATCAATGCATGTTTCAAATGAACTCTTTCTTTAGAAAGAAACCCCAAAACAAATGGACTTGGATAAGCCCTGATGGCGCCGTCAAAAACGAAATCGACTTTATAATTACAGATAAAAAATATATAATACAAGACGTGGAAGTACTCAACAAGTTCTCTGCTGGCAGCGACCATAGGATGATAAGAACAAAAGTAATGCTTAACGTTAAAAAAGAAAGAATGAAGCTTGTTCCTAAACCAAATGTTAGAAGATGGGTACCACCTGAAAATGCAAAACTGTTTGAACGTACGGTCGAAGAAAAATTACAAAACGAAGAAACAGAAAACATAAACATCGAACAACTAAACCAGAAAATAGTCAAAGCTCTGAAACAAGCACAAGAAAAATGTTGCCCAAAAAACCAAAAAGACGAAGAAAAACTAAGTCTAAGCACGAAAACTCTATTAGAGGAAAGAAGACAACTAACAGATAAATACAGAACCAATCTAACAAAAATGAGACAACTAAACAAACAAATCACTAAGAACATCAGAAAAGATATAAGAGACTACAACACCAGAGAGATATCAAAAGTCATAGAAGAGAACAAAAGTTTAAAAGTCTTCAGAAGGAAACAGCAAATAGGAAAGAAAAATATTTACAAACTGAAAAACACAAAGGGTGAAATAATAACAGATAAACAGGAAATTCTACAAACTGTCGGACAATTTTACAGCGAACTCTACAGCAAAACAGAAGAAAATGTTCCAACTGACAACATACCAAAGGTTCTAAACCAGGGCTCGGAAGACATACCAGATGTTACTGTTGATGAAATCAAAAAAGCTCTCCTACAAATGAAAAAGAACAAGTCACCTGGCGACGACGGGGTCGTTGCCGAAGCCATAAAATTAGGAGGCGAGAAACTGATACAAATGCTTTCCATACTTTTCACAGAATGCCTTAAAAGAGGAACAACACCATCACAATGGCAAAATGCAGTGATCATTCTAATGTTTAAGAAAGGAGATTTAACAAATCTCGTAAACTATAGACCAATCAGCCTCATCTCACACATATACAAGCTTTTTACAAAAGTCATAACAAACAGACTTTCGAACAAAATGGACTTTTACCAATCATGCGAACAGGCAGGATTCAGGTCAGGCTTCGGCACAAACGACCATCTACAAGTTATTAAAAGCCTCATTGAAAAATGTATAGAGTACAATAAACCCCTCGTCCTAATATTTGTGGATTATGAGAAAGCATTCGACACAATAAACCACCAGAAAATGCTAGAAGCTTTAAAAGAGTGCCGAATAGATCACCGCTACACCACTGTCATCAAAAATATCTATGATAATGCCACGGCATGCGTCAGACTCCATGAAGATACACACAAGTTCAAAATTCATCGCGGAGTTCGCCAGGGCGACACCATTTCGCCAAAACTGTTTACAACATTATTGGAATACATGTGTAAGCGTGCAAACCTAGACGAGAAGGGCATAAACATAAATGGAGAGCAGCTTAGTCACCTCAGGTTCGCGGACGATATAGTCCTGATAACAGACCGCATAGATCATGCCATCGAAATGTGCGAAAGACTCTACCATGCCTCTACACAAGTGGGTTTAAAGATCAATAACTCAAAAACACAAGTGATGACAAACCTTGTTCTGAGTGAGAACATCAACATAGCTGGAACAAGTATAGAACAAACATCAGCATACAAATATCTGGGACACGAAATTCGCTTAAGTAGAGATAACCAGACCAATGAACTAATACGTAGAATAGGGTTGACATGGGCAGCTTATGGAAAGCTAAGAGATGTTTTCCAATCAGCCCTTCCCATCTGCTTGAAGAGAAAAGTCTTCGATCAATGTGTGCTGCCAGTTCTAACCTATGGTGCGGAGACGCTAACACTTACTAAGACGTCCGCAAACAAAATTCGAACAACACAGAGGGCAATGGAACGGTCCATGTTGGGATTAACCCTGAGAGACCGAATACCCAACACAGAATTGCGCCGTAGATCGGGAGTAACCGACGCAATCAAAAGAATATCAACCTTAAAATGGAACTGGGCAGGACACGTCGCGAGAACGAAGGACGGCAGATGGACAAAACGCATTCTTGAGTGGAGACCCAGACAAGATGCCTTTAGAAATAGAGGACGACCACCAACAAGATGGACGGATGACCTGAAACGAACACATCAAAATTGGATGCAGGCGGCTCAGGACAGAAATTTGTGGGGTGAACTACGGGAGGCGTATGTTCAGCAGTGGACGAGTATGGGCTGAATGATGATGAATAAACATTTGAAGCCAAATAAAGACTTCATCTTCTAATAGTGCCCTGCACTTATAGTGCGTTGGCGAATTATCTTAAGGCCAGACGTCTGTCTTTAGAGGCATGCAAAAGATCTCGAGTGTTATTTATGCCTGACCAGTTCTTTATGTTTCGTAGCCACGACATTTGTTTGCGACCTACTCCACTCTTGCCTTCAATCTTTCCCTGGATGATTAGTTGAGGTATTGAATATTTTTTTCCTCTCAGAATATGGCCGAGGTATCCAATTTTTCGTTATTAATAAAGACTTATTTTATAAATAAATAAAAGCTTTTGTAAATCTACCAGGCCATTTTATTTGAAAAAAGGGGTTGATGTTTACGCATACCCTGGAAAAAGATTACAGTGTTGTTGCATTTCAGTAATATGTGAAAACCCTTCTGAGAAAAGATTATGGTAATTAGCAGCTTATGTATAAAGGACCGACCAAAACAATCTTTACAAAATGAATAAAGCGCATAAATCAGAAGAATATTATTATTATTTAACTTTTACAAATTAATACCTTGCCATATCAATTTACCATTTTAGTTGGGACTAAGCCGCAAGATTAGCTTATTCCCAACTAGAATAGCAAATTGATATGACAAATGAAGTTAATATTAGGTATTTGGTTAAAAAAAACAATAAAAATAAAAAAAACATTGATTAGTCATTTATTTTTCTTTATTGTAACGCTTACAAATTATTTTATTTTATATAGCGATCGTTACACACATTTCTACTGCATATTTTACAAATTTGTTTTTGTTTAAAACTGAAGGTTTTTCTAGTTTTTGCTTTTTGCTGTGTGGTTCAACTTCCTGTTAGCATTTTTTAATAAACGGATTTCTTTCCTTGTAGTCCAATTAATTTTGTTATCAAAATATGAGGTTACACTAGTTGTTCTGCTATCGTTGTAAGAAACAATCTTCGCTTTTCATTTTTGTTTCGTTCCATTTTGGATGTAAATTTGTCCAAGTAATATATGAGGCTACCACAGCCACATCTTAAATATTCATAAAAAATGCAAAAGGCCAACGGTTAGTTTGTCTTTTGCATATATATTTATAAATAATTATTTTGTCTAGTGCTAGTGTATCGACACCACATGTTGTACTATTATAATAGAGTATCATATCTGGTTTTTTTGTCAACATCATCTGCACAGTAAGTATTCTGATACATGGTAAACAAGACTAGGACACTTCATTGTTTTGTCGGAACGTAAGAAACAAGATATGATTTTGGAGTGAATCCGAAATTTAAAGATTCCTCTAAAGGGTTCTTGTTTGAAAAAAACTCCTGAGGAACAAATCTCTTACTTTTTTACTGTGTCCACAAGAGTTAGTGAATTTGGCAGTAATTAATGTGATCAGTGAAATAGTTATCGCAATTCACATTCCTCTTGGAAATAGAATAAGGCTGAACGAGTTGCTTTACAACTTGAGATGCAAGACCTTTGGCTACTGTTTTTCCATTATTTCCTGTATATGGTATTCCACCTAAAAAGTTTCCTAGTCACAAGCCGACCATATTTTCATGCCATACTTATCTGACTTATCTGACTGAACAAGTTGCTCATCCACCATTAGGTTTTTTCCTGGTAAAGAGTATTTCTAAAAGCTTTAGTTAAACTTGATTCCATATATCGCGTATTGCTGCTAATTTGTCGTTCGTTTTTCGTTCAGACCTCGTTTTCTAATCGTCAAATCGAGCAAATTTTTGAATTGTTTTAACCCTATGGTAGCTTTAAATATAGTAGGTCCATAAAATTTTCTCCAAAGTATATTTACATTATGGATGTTGGCACTCAGGTGACCTGCAGTTAGTAGTGGTTCAATAAAGGCATATTGCTTTGTAAAATTGCAATCTTTCCAGTTCTCTATCTCCAGGACTTTTTTGGCTTCTTTATTTGTACATTTCACTATTTCGTTTACAATTTTTTCGTCCACAAACAAACAAAAGGAATCAACAGGATCATCTCTGAAATCTAGGAACTTGTATCTACACAATCCTTTCCATTATCGTTCAGTACTACTGACTGATCATACTCTTCATTTGCTTCTGAAAGATGATCTTCAATTTCAGAGTCATTTTCAATGCCACTTACTTCAGGAGATTTTTTATAATCGGAATCTCATAAATTATTAGCAATATATTGCAGTTCTGCAGCTGATAATGGTTTTAGGGACATTTTATTCACATTATCTCATCAACTAGCCTCTAACGTCCACTGCTGAACATACGCCTCTCGCATGCTTTTCCACTTAGTCCGATTTTGCGCCATCTGAATCCAATTTGTAGTCACTGTTTTTATATCATCTGCCCATCTCGTTGGGGGTTGACCTCTATTTCTGTAAGCTTGTATTCGGGACCTCCATTCCAAAATTCTCTTTGTCCACCGGTTATCAACTGATCTTGCTACATGACCTTCCCAGTTCCACTTTAGTGTTGGTATCCTTTCAATAACGTCTGCTACTCCTGATCTTTTGCGTATTGTAGCATGGGGTATTCTATCACGTAAAGAAATCCCTAACATTATTATCTCCATTGCTCTTTCCGCAACTTGTAGTTTACTCACTGTTATTCTTGTGAGTGTTAGGGTTTCTACGCCATAGGTCATCACTAGCAAAATACACTGATTTAATACTTTTCTTTTCAGACACATTGGAATCTTAGACCTAAAAATATCCTTCATATTTCCAAATGTAGCCCAGGCAAGGTTTATTCTTCTTTCCAGCTCCATTGTTTGGTTGTCTCGACTTATTTTGATCTCATGTACCAAGTATTTATAGAAGTTAACTGGCTCAATATCTTTGTCTTCCACTAAGATGGTTTTGTTGTGGACTAAATTTGTCATAAATTATGTTTTTTGTAAAATTTATTTTAAGACCTACTCTTTTTGTGGCAGTATGGAGTTCTTGGAGCATTATCTGTGCCTGATCAACGCTGTCTGCAATAAGAACGATATCATCTGAAAAATTAAGGTTATTTAAACATTTTGCATCAATGTAGATAAAAAATTTTAAAATTCTTTCACACTTTCTCCATTCAGTATAATTTTAGAAGCTTAGTTGTCGATACTACATCCATATCAAACGACTGATAGAAAATGCAGATGCATTATTTATTTCAAAATATGTGTAGGTACCTACCTAACAATATTATTGCATTCCAAAAATGATTATCAGTTTTTAAAATTCATTTAGAATAGATATAACACCTATTGTAGGCATCTCTTTGATGTTCACAATAAAGAGATGTTTACATTGTTTGTTACACGTTTAGACTTTATTATTGAATATCCGAAATCATAAAAGCAGTTTGGATAAACCACAAAAACATTACCTGACCGCCAGATTAACTTTTGTAACAAAGATTTAGACTTTAGGTACCTATAAATACAAATTGGGCCCGACGAGCTCCTTTACGTGACAAAATTCTTTCGACGCAATAATTTGAAAAATAATAATAAATATTTTGAATAGCACATGGCTGTGTTGAAGGAAACATACTTCTAAACAAATTCAGTGATGCATAACATTTAATAAAAAAATTTTTATCAGTTTATGATAACATAATTGGCGTCTCGGACCCGTTGGACCCACTTTGACCGGATAAAGGGTTAAGAGGCCAAGATACGGATAATCATGTTATAAGTTCTTCCGTTGCTACTGTACAAAGTCTAAGCCTCAATAATAATGCAAAGTCACTAAAAAGAATGTCGATGCCTTTGAAACCTGGATCTACAGAAGAATATTAAGCATTTTATATTTGGACCACGTCACCAACGTCGACGTTCTACATCGTCTTCTTCTTCTTCTTGTGCCGTCTTCTAACGAAGGTTGGCGATCACTTCTTTAAACGCTTCTCGATCTTTTGCAACGTGAAATATCTGTTCAACACTGAGGTTAGTCCAATCTCCGATATTCCTCAGCCAAGGTTTCTTCTTTCTTCCCAAGCCTTTTCTTCCCTCTATTCTACCTTGCATGATGACTTGTAGCAGAGAGTATTTATCGTTTCGGAGTATGCGGCCCAGATACGATGATTTTCTTATTTTAATTGTGTTCATAAGCTTTCTGCCATGTCCAACTCGTCTTAACACTTCCTCATTTGCGAGACTTTTGCAGTCCAAGGAATCTTCAAAATATGCCTATATAGCCACATTTCGAATGACTCCAATTTTTTTATAGATTGGGCTTTCAGAGTCCAAGCTTCTACCCCATATAGTAGTTGCGACCAAACATAACGTTCGACGAACTTCAATCTGATGGCCATACTCAATTTCTTATTTGTAAACATTGATTTGTATTTTATAAAGCCTTTTCGAGCTATTTCTATTCTGACCTTTATCTCCTGCTCTTGATCTAACTGTGAGTTTATAATTGCTCCGAGGTATTTATATTTATATCTACAGTATTATATATGTAGTATATATTTATATCTACAGCGTATGAGAAAGAAAACAAATGCTTAACTTATTAAAACATAAATAAGCTTGAGTACTTTCACCACCTAATGTCAAAAAAAAAATATATCAAACTTTTCAACTCGTCATTCAGAGTAAAGTATTTGCCAAAAGGGAACTATGAAACTGTCGTATCTTGTGGTTGAAAACCCTTCGACAGTAGCTGTCGAAGGATGATTTCTGCCGAATTGTTTCGAAAAGCAGTCAACAAAATCCTGATAGCTTAATGGACCCCAACATTCGGATAGCATACGGCACGACACTAAAGAAGATGACAGATCGGCAGGTCGATATTCAATTTTTACTTTATATGGAAAAAACTAGTATTTAAACATAATAGATGGCACCTACAATATATGTTTTTGATTAATTGGATATATAAAAAACATCGTTAATATAAGTATTTAACGATATAAAACTATATCTATATATTTAATGATTATATTTATACTTTTATATTAAAATTTAAAAGCAAAGTTTTTTGAGTTCAACTATGTCAAATATTAAGGTTTTAAAACTACTTTTATATGGCATGTCGAATTTATATTATGTTTTATATTTCATCTATATGAAATCGAGCCACAATTTTTGGTTGTAACAGAAATCACATTTTTAACCAATTAGGGTTTGACGTTTCGACTTTCACTCCGAAAATCGTTCTCAAAGAAAAATTATTATAAAAAAGTCTGTGAAAATGTATGACCAATTTTATTTTTATTAGGTAGAACCTATGTATGTATATATGGTATAGTCAAAGCTCGAAATTCCCATACTCTTAGGTATGACTCTCAGATCTGACTTACAGTCTTAGTAAAACGCCGAAATAAATTTCATGTCCATAAATTCCAGAGACTAATTTATTCAGGCAAACGTCGAAACTTAATCTTTGACCAGGAAAACTCCATTCAGGTATCAAAACGTTTTAATTCATAATTCCAGAAAGAAAAATAATGATTTAATCTGTGGAGTATTTATTTGTTGGCAGATTTTTTATTCCTAATTGACGATAAATACTTTTTTTTCTACTTAAGGGTGCTTTAAAAAAATTACTGCGTCGAGATTAAAAACCACTTAGACATCTTTTTTCATTACTGTTTTTATTAGATAATAAAAATTACGTTTTATAAATTACTTATATAACCAAGCCACATAATTTTTAACATTTTACCATAAAACACATGTCTACTTTTTTGCTAAATTACATTCACGTACAATTCCGCTCTAATTACTTAAAATCCAACTAAAATATTCGAGGCAAATGGGTAAGCTAATCAAGAAACCTACTCACGGATATGGAAGAGGAATGTTAATGTTAATTATATTAAAAAACATAACAAAGCTCTTGCCTTAAGGGGGCGATTACAGCTTCCATGGGGGATAAATTAGTTTTATATTATTGTGTTATTTAAATAAATCAGAATAACAGCATCATATTACTTTGTTACAGAGGATGAAAACTTTAAGATAAAGTTTAGTCTAGTTAAAATGACTACAACTAAAGAAAATAAAAATTAAATAAAAATACATCTACCTATTCTAATCCAAGATAGGCCAAAATAGGGAAAATGAAACAATCGTCTTAAACAGAAAATGGAACTCTATACTTCTGTATGATACTGATAAAATCCTCATAAATGAAATAGGAATTTTTTCTAATAAAGAAACTAACTAACCTTTAGTAAATTTTACTTCGATACAATAATCGTGTCCAGCTTCAGTAAACCTAATACAAATACCCGCTCCCAGCACGAAAAGACTCGAGGAAAGAGCACGAAATCACAGTAGTGATAGGCGACTACAATTCCAAGATTAGTGACAAAAGTTATATTGAATATTGTAACGTGATTGTAATTACGGTCATGTAATCATCTCGAAAATTTTAGAATTTTTGATATAATTACAGGACTGTAATTATCCTCACAGAACATCGTCCCCTTTTTTAGGCTGTTTTCCCCGAATAGTACCAAAATAAACCAGGTTGGTGTATAATATTGGTTTTATATGGATACAGTTTTTCGAGGTGAATAACCTTTGGCTTAATTCGAGGTGTTTGTTGCACCTTATATACAAGATCATTTATCTTTTTAGTAACCAGGTACGGTCCCTCCCAAGACCCCTGCAACTTGGGGCTTCTTTTCTTCCGGTTGTTTGGTAGAGTTAAACTGCATTACTATCCTTGAAGCAAACGAGAGTGGATTTTTGATCAACCTTCATTCATTCTTTGGTGAGTTGTAGCTTATTACTGGCGAAATAGTGGACCTTAACCAGTCGATCTTTTCGGCTGCTCACATACTCATGGAGTGTATCTTGCTCAGCCACTCTATCTGGTAGATTGCTATGTAGGAAATAAATATGCTTAATCTCTTGACCAGTCAATAACATTCTCTCTGATTTTTATGTACAAACAGGAATAGGTAGTTTTCGATGATTTAGTCATATCTTTGTACAATGTTATCCAATCGAGGATGTAGCAGTGTAATTCTAGTCTTCTTAATTCCCAACAAAGCCATCATAGTCTTTTAAGCATCCGATTTAAAGTTGTGCCCCTGAATAGATTGAAGCAGAAGCGGAAACTCATTTCGGGAAACAACATTCTCAAGCAGGGCCTCACCAATTGTGATTGCTTGTTGATTGAGTAATGCAACCACTTCCGGCCATTTGAAAAAAATGTTCATAGTTACCATCAAATACTCTTTTTCTAATTTTGTTACTGAAAATGGTTCCAGAATATCAACAGCAACTAATTCCCATGGAGTCCCGGTGATGTATTGTTAGACTTTTTACCTAACGTTTTGGATGCCTTCTTGGGTACAAATCACATCGTTTGGATCATTCTTTCACATCTTGCCGATAAATAACTCAATATTACCTTGATCTTAAAATTCCCCTGTAGTGGCTATCATGAAGTTCTACAAGTACGTCCTTAACACAAGACTTTGTGAGAACAACTTGAGGCACTGTTCTTGTTCTATCTGGACTCTCCCATTTATAAGTGATGACATCACCTTACAGACACAAGCAGTCTCACTGAAGCCAATAGCCCTTCACTGCTGGCCCATATTTGGCAATTTCTTGCCATTGTGGTCTATTGGTATTGTGGCTACTCACAGACTATTTTATCACTCGCAGAATCTGCAGTTCCTTATTTTACATGACCTTCCTGAGATGCCGTCGGCATTTCTATGGCTTTTCCCCTCTCGATAATGAATTTCAAAATCAAAGGTCTTAAGTTTCTCCCGCTATTGAGCTCTTTGGCATTTAAGTGTTTTGAAATTGAGAAGCAAATGCAAGCCAGAATAGTCGGATCTTATTAAGAATATTTTGTCATAAAGGAACGAATATTAATATTCTATTGCATAAACGACTGCCAATAACTTCTTTCTGGTGACACAGTAGTTTCTTTTCGCTTTTCCCAGAGTTTGAAGTGAAGTATCCTATGGTGTATTTCTCACCCACATGCACTTGGAAAAGCTACGCCTCGATGTCATTTTGAGAAGCACCCGTATCAAGCACGAAAAGTACCTGTATGTTCGGATATGACTTGCTTGGAGCTGTTATCAGTTTATACTTGAGTGTAGTAAAGTCAATCTAGCAGTTTTATGTCCATTCAAATGTCAGGTTTTACCAAGTGACGATATTAAGTGAAAAATTCAAGGAAGCTTCGGATATTGTGTTTGAATCTTGGCGTAGGCCATGTATTACTTTTATTTTTAACGGATCTGCTGCAACTTATGATAATAAAATTACATGTTAACATGCTTTAACTTCTATGTTAGAAAAAACTTCTATATTTTATGAACATTCTCGTCGTGTCTTAATGTACAAATAATAACATAAGTGTATTTAGAAATTGTTTCGTATGAGGTTTTAGCTCATCGAATATTATTTTAGAGGTATTGAACTGTAATATTAATACTCCATAATTACTGTAATGAGTTTATAATTATAGTTTTTGAGGTAATTAATAAAATATGTTTTTTGCTGCAGTTATTAGTCATAATAATTAAAATGAACTGAATGAATGAGAGTCTATTAAATTAGAAAGCTTAATTTGTTTCATATTGAGAATTGCGATATTTAGTTAAAATAAATTGTTTCCAACGGTTGTGGAAATAAGCTTATAAAAATAGATTCTCTTAGTTTTTAATATGAAAATTTAACAAACAATAACTATTTCTCGAATTACGAAGTTATCTGACAAATTAGCAAAAGCACTAAAATTTATGTTTAATGTTAAGTATGTGGATACTTACGTTTCGGGCGTTTGCATACAACTGATTATCGGCTTCTCCCTTTATCGATGAAGTGACCTTGAACATTGCAGTTATATCTATTAAGTTATACTAGTATAATCTATTAACCTGTTGATTGGAATGTTCAGCATATATTTAAAGGAGTGCCACGGTTATTGCTTTCTATTTATGGCCGTGTAAAGCTTAAAATCTAAAAGCGATTATTTTGTTTATTTTATTTTTATATGATATTAAATTTCTAAAAGGTTTATGATTCGCTTTCTAGGTAAAAAATATAAAAGACTTTTTCTGTGCTTTTAAATTTATCCTATTCCAATATCATTTGTGATACAAAAGTGTAATTAGGTAATAAAATTATACAATTATATACAATGCAAAATATTCTGTATTTTGTATAATAATTTTGATATTTTTGTTCTTCTTCTCATGGCGCCGTCTCCTTTCAAAGGTTGGCGATCCAAATGGCAATTGTGGTTTTAGAAACTGCTGCGCGAAAGATTTCTGTGGATGAGCGGTCGAACATCTCCTTAGGTCTTTCAGGTATGAGTTTCACATGATTTAAGTATTGCATTATCCTCTCTTTAATTATTCTTAGTAATTCTTTTTGTTTACACATTCGAAGAAGTACCTCAACATTAGTAACTCTTTGTACTAATGGTATTCTCAATATTCGTCTGTATATATACATCTCAAAGGCATCTATTCTTTTTTCTATTTAAGAGTCCATTATCCAATTTTCACAGCCATACAGTAGGGCATAAAAAACGTAACATCTAATCAATTGGATTCTAAGCTGCAGACTATGGTCTGATCTTGAAAAAAATGCTTTCATGCTCATGAATGTTTTACTTGCTTGTTCGATTCTTGATAGTATTTCTTTTTTTGGATTACACTGGCTATTGATATTTGCTCCCAAATATTTTATTGAATTTACCTGTTCCATCATTTGACCCTTGGCATACACATGTACGTTTATTGGTGGTGTCTTTGAAAATACTAAAGTTTTAGTTTTGAAAACGTTTAGATGTAAACCGAACATTTCGCTGTGGTGAACTATCGCATTTATTATCTTTTGTAGTTCTTGTGCGTTGGTTGCTATTAAGACAGTCTCATCAGCATATCTGATGTTGTTTATGCTGATTCCGTTAATCTTCACTCCGCCTTGGACCTGGTCTAATGCTTCTTTGAATATAGACTCCGAATACAAATTAAACAGAAGGGGTGATAAGACGCAACCCGGTCTTACTCCTCGTCAGATTTGTATATCTTCGGATGTTTTGTGCTCTAGTTCAATTGCTGCTGTTTGGTGCCAGTATTGGTTATTGGTTATTGGTTATAGTGCACAATAACCATTTGACTATTCAAGACAAAGTGGTAGAACTGGTGGAGAAATATACGTATTTGGGTCATGAAATAAGAATCAGCAGGGATAACCAAACATGTGAGATCCAAAGACGAATTATTTTAACATGGGCAGCCTTTGGAAAACTGCGAGACACACTTAGGGCCAACATACCAATCAGCCTCAAAAGAAAAGTGTTTGACCAATGCGTATTACCGGTCATGACCTATGGGGCGGAAACTATGACTTTAACCAAGATCACGGCTTCAAAACTGAGAGTGTCACAGAGACGAATGGAACGGTCTATGCTGGGAGTGACGTTGAGGGACCGAATAAGAAACAAAGATCTGCGAAGAAGGACGAGAATTACTGATGTTGTGGAACGCATAGCGGAACTACAATGGAACTGGGCAGGCCATGTAGCGAGAATGCACGATTCACGATGGACGAGCAAAATTACAAATTGGAGGCCAAGAGCAGACAAACGCAGTAGAGGAAGACCACCTACACGTTGAGCCGACGACATCAGGCGTATCACTAACAATTGGCAACAAAGAGCACAAAATCGTGAGGAATGGAGGAGTTTAACGGAGGCCTATGTCCAGCAGTGGACGTGATAAATAGAGGCTGGATGATGATGATGATGATGATGATGATGGTGCCAGTATAGTTCTAAAATAGTTCGCAAGTCTTGTTCGTCAACTCCAGTTGTTCTTAGAATTTCGATCATCTTTTGATGGTTAACACAGTTAAAATGCTTTTCGATAGTCACTAAAACATGCATATACATCTACATTAATGTCTCTGTATCGTAGCGTTAATACGTTTAAAGCAAAAAGAGCCTCTCGTGTTCCCAATCCGTTTCGAAATTTGAATTGAGTGTCACTCATCTGGAACTCGCACTTCTTGTAAATTCGTGTATGTATATCTGAGAAAAGTTTTAACGACATGAGACATCAAGCTTAATATTCGATAATCATCGCATTGTGGGGAATTCAATTTTTTTGGTAATGCTACGAATGTTGATTTTAGGCCGTCTGTTGGTATTTTACGTGCGTCATATATCTTATTGAACAGTACTGTTATTAAGTCTAGGCGTTTACTTCCGTTATTTTCAATTAGTTTTAGTATTTTGACAGTGATATTGTCTAGACCGGCTTTTCCATCTTTCTGAGATTTTACTGCGTGAATCACTTCTTCTTTGCTTATTTCTAGGCCTTTTTCAATTATTCGATTATTCCACATATTGTCACAATACACTCCATAAGCTTATTAACTTTACACCTACCTACACTCTAACTTATAACTCATCCATTTTTACTTTTATATTTCTTAGGCACCAAATGTTCCTTTTAACATATAGGGCCTTTTGTTTTCTTGAGTTATAACTTGAGCAATGTAGGAACAATATCACACCTAACCATCTTTCAGCCATCAATTTTCTGTTAGTCTGGCATACTTGCCCACACACATAAACAACCTACCATCTTTACTTTACACACATAACCAGTAATTCATGTTCACGTACTTATAACTTAAAATTTTTTTATTTAACTTTACTAGGTACCAAATGTAGTTTTTTGACATAGAGGGCCTTCCATACTTAAGTTTTAAGTTGAGTACTACACGAACACCACATTACAATCACATTCTTATCATATCTACATTTCAGCTCAACAACATATCTAAACACACCTCCACCTACTACATCAATACTCAATAATAAATCTTTTAGGACCCATCTTCCCACATGTGTCTTCTTACCATTTTCTAGGTACCAAATGTCTCACAACATACAGGGCCTTTTGACAAAATCTTTAACTTAAAATAAATAGATCCTTACACATGTATAGTTATTTGCCTATCAATCCTACAAAATTTCATAAATTCCAGTCGACCCACATTAATTTTTAAAAAACCAATTTTCAATGTTTCAAATATAGCTATTTATATATATATATATATATATATATATATATATATATATATATATATATATATTTATAGTTGTTATCAACAGGTCCTCGTAGACACTTCGTCTCAGGACCATTTTACTCATGTAGAGTCATACGCCGCCATGTTACCTATCCAACGGTAACTTAAACATCACAAATTATAACTACTAATAATGTAAAACAACTACAATTTTAAAACATTTAAAGGGTTTTGACCCATGTATTTTGGTGGCTACTAGCATGTACAACCGTAAGTATTAACCACATTTTGCTCTAACCTTTGTCAACATTTTAATTTAACGTTCTTTTTAATTAAAGTAGTTATATACTTTCAGGTTTGCACTGATGATGGATTGATTAATCCGAAAACGTTTTGCAATGTGTTTGTGATAGCCCGTTTGGGGCATTTTTATACACCTTTTATAAAGGATTTTAAACAATTTTTTGTGATATATGGTATACAGCCAGCTACAGGAACTTAGTTTCCTCGTGAAATTTAGTTTTTTGTGAGTTGTTGTAATTTCAACGGTGCTACTCTATCATTTAGGGGGATGAAGTGTGTGACTGATTCAGCAATTTTGTTCGGCACAAATAAAGCAGTTCCATATTGATGTTCTGGGTCAGTTCCATTTGAATAATATATGTATCCATGTTTTGTTTTTTGTACTCCTGAACTAGGCCATCTTGCCCACTCATCCCCAAGATGTCTATTTTTAATCTTTTGTTAATAAAGTTTTTTTAATACAATTTAATAAAAAAAGTTTATGTAAAAATATATATTTATATGATTTTTAAAGCTATAATACGACACAAGCCCCTTTTACATTAAATTAAAAGGTTACGTTACTGCCAAAGCAACGTTCTAAATATATTTTAATTTGAAGATAAAAGCTGGCATTAAATTCTCACGGTAGAACTTTCTGAAATAGAGTCTTCTTAAACCACTCATCCCTTCATTTTTTTTATAAAGTTCGTTTCATTAAAATTTCACATCGTTGCGGACCTCACTTTTAACATCAACTGTCAGAGGGTTTGAGAAATAAGTTTTAGGCCTATTTATGATTATATAAAGAGAAATAAATGTTGTCCACGTTTTAGGTATTTAATGTAGATATTTTATTATTTATGTTCTGTTTTTGTAGGACATGCTCACAGAATGTTAAGAGTTAGGTTTTGAATTATTTCTTTATTATGAAAAATTTGTTACTAGTTGCATGCCTGATATATTTGTCTTTGGAAAAGCTTTTTCTAATATTTGATCACTTTTTCTCTGTCTGCTTTTTAAAGTGCCAAATAAGAGTACATTTAATTATCATCTCTTTTTATACTTGAGGTATCTGCCGTCTAAATAATTTGGTTGTTGTAGAAAATTCCTTTAAAGGATCTTTCACTTTTTGCTAATTTTGCCCTTTTTTTTCTTTCTCTATCAACGTATCTTTCTCTGGTGTGTCAGTACTAATTGTGCTTTTACCTTGCTTTCTAGGTTTCCTGTTAGCTTTACAGGGTGGTACTTTTGGATACCCTCTGAAGTCTTCTGGACTAGCAATTGTAGGAAGTTTATTATCCGTAGATGTTTCTAGCTCTAATTATATGTTAGATGGTCCGGGTTAACTTTTTTCTGGAGTAATTCGTTCTAAACTTGTGCGTCAGATAATCCAGCACATTCAGTAGCTGGTGTAGTCTCTTTGGTAAATAGTCATGGGAATTACATAATAATTTCTGTAATTCAATAAGTCGATAAATAATAACACCAGTGTAATATGCATTAAATGGTCCAAAAACCGATATATTTAAGGGCTGCATTTTTTGACTATACTGTGGTGGTAGGTTCAAAATAGTTACACCTGCAGCCCGAGCTTCTTTAACAACGGCAACTGTAAGGTAAGGATTGTGAGTATAACGGGTATAACATACCGGCTATTGATAGTAAAAGTACCGAGTCGTTAGAGATATTAAAAAGTAACGAAAATTTATATACAGTTTCATATATCGCCGACTGATTATGGCTGTGAATCTGATCGTTGATGATAGTTTTAGAAGATTAAGAGAATAAGTGAAGAAGTAAGGTTTTTTGTGTGTTTTTTTAATATTAATTGAATATTCGACTAAAAAATTTACACTATTTGATCACTTAAGTATTGTTATATTTCATTTAAATCACATAATTCAAAAACCAACTTGTTTACAATGAAATAATTGAACTGAAAAAATAAACTCCATGATAGTAATTATATACTTCAAAATCTGAATTACAACTGTTTTATAAACTAGTAACTTTATATTTATATCATGACTTCATATTTAAATCTAAGGTTTATATCTGTCGTAACAGTATTTTAAAAATGGGGAGAATTTACTATTGTACAATTCAGTACATTGGACCCATTTAAATCGACACCTTAAACGAATTTAAAACAGTCGTATATTCGTGGAATGGATTATAGCTTGTTATCATTACCAATGTCTACCTATTAGTCTTGGGGGACAGGAGAGGCTATACGAACAGAGAGTTGCAGCACTGAAGCCGATGCAACATAATACATCACAGCAGTTGCCGCTCTAAATTGAGTCATCAGGAGTTTAAATTTTTTTTTATAGTTTTAAATAGTATAGAGGTCCATATGGGATAATGTCAACCCATTATGTTTGAGTTATTTACGCAAGCACTTAAAAACTGTACAGAAGGGATCAAGATAAATGGTGAAAATATAAATAACATCCGTTATGCTGACGATAAAGTAATTATCGCTGAAAGTGAGACACCTGCAGACGTTACTAAACACAATTAATGATACTAGAGAACAGTTTGGTTAAACAATAAACATAAAGAAAACCATTATTATCAGTAAGAGGGGGAGGATATTGAGAGAAAACAGCTCATATGGTATGGGCATGTGAGCCGAATGACGGACGAAAGATTGCCTAAAAAAAACGATGATGTGGCAACCCCCAGAGAAGAGGAAACAAGGAAAACCACCACAGAGCTGGCACCTGGGAGTTAGGAAAGCGATTAGCGCTCGAAATCTGGACGAAGACCTAACTCAAGACAGAATACAGTGGCGTTTGAGAGTCGGACAACGTCGTAAGACGTTATAAAACCGAATATATATATATATATATATATTTATATATTTATATATATTTATATATATATATATATATATATATATATATATATATATATATATATATATATATATATATATCAGTAAGAGGGGCAAAGTCATTAAAAGGATCCAGATAAAAAATGTAGATATTAAGCAAGTGGACAAAATGAAATACTTAGGAGTCTGGATTACGAAAGATCTGATTTCAAAATCAGAAATTTGCTTAAGAACAGAGTAATTAAGAGCAGCCTTTTTGAAGATGAGGAAATTTCTAAGTAACCAAATACTCAATTTACAAAATCCAATATAGGATGGTAAAATGTTTTATTTACTCTATTTTTCTTTACAGTATCGAAGCCTGGAGGATTATTGTTGACTTAATGAGAAAACTGGAAACTGGGGCTTTTTAGAAGGATGTTGAAAATACCATGGATCGATCATATTACGAACGAAATGGTGTTTTACAGAACGGGAAGAGACGGAGAACTTTTGACAACTATTAAAAGGTGAAAGAGAGCATATTTGGGACACACACTTAGAAATGATAAGTACGAGTTATTACAGCTAATTATGAAGGGCAGAATCAAAAGAGAAAGGGTAGACGACAAATATCCTGGCTGAAAAACATTTGCGACTGGACCAGGTTCAACACACAGACGGTCTTAAGAAAAGCAAAAGAAAGAGACGAATTTGCAATGGTTATAGCCAACCTTCATTAGTGTAGATGGCACTAGAAGAAGATATGCAAGGTGCCAACATTTTTACTAACTTTTTAATAGTCTCACTATTCAAGCGAAACTAATTGCTGCAATCGCTAGGGTCACATAATTTACAAGGTTTAACTGACTGTTTTAATTTATTTTTAATGGCCGTTTTTTCATCCAACGTTTTTTTTTTTTCATTTTAAAATTTTAAATTTACTAAAATAATTTCAATATTAAGCTTTTTTTCTTATTATTTATTGTGATCACAATCTTTTTTACTTTGAGCTTTGACTAAAAACACCCTCATCAACACCAAGTCGAGGCAACAAAGTGAAAATAATAATTTAAAATAAAAAGTGATTCCGAATAAATACTGATAAACTTACTGAACCAATATTTATAGTGTGGGGGTAACAGTCTAAATATTGTCAGTATACCATCAGTACAGATACTGTCAATATAACTAATATATATACTTATACCTTTATACCTTATAATAGCAATACCTTTATTGTGCTAGATTTATCGATTCTTTTTTATTTCAGGAGCTTTAATATTGACTTCAAGATTTTAATAATTTTTAAAGTTAACCTCGGCTATTAATATTCGTTTTGTTAAAGATACAGGTTTAACTAAATAAAAAAATATCTGTCTTTCTAAATCTCTTATTCATCGTGGTAGATTTTTTAACCGCAGCATATCCATCACGAAATTACTTTTTGTCTTCTAAATTCCCGGCGTTTCTCATTATTTAAAAATAAGAGCTGTACATTAACCACCTTCTTTAAAACTGCAGCAATAAGTTAGAGTTTTAATTTGAAAAAGTTTCTTCTTGATATAGGCCAGTATAAATACTCTAAAATTAGGGTTTTAAGAGATATTTTGACTTAACATGATATATCTACATAAAGAAGAACATTAATAAATGTTCTACTGCGTATAAATCTCTGAAAAGTATGGTAAGAGAATTTTTGCTTATATTAAAACAGGTCAGTACTGCCGTCCTCAATTAATAAAACGCGGTATGTGCAGCCAACTTAAAACCGAAAAATCGGCTCTCAAAGTTTTTTCTCAGTATGCTTGTTGTTCTCTATATGTTTTGACAACTTTTTAATGCAAAACATGTTCTAATGATAGTTGAAATTTATTTAAAAATATATCTTTTAAAAAAAATCATACTTTTATTAAAACAGAATGCAAAATTTTGTCGTTTTTCCATAAAATTCACAACCAAATTCTGCACAAATTTTAAACAATCCACCAACAACAATACATTATGTTCCTAACCAAGTACTATTACAATCTTCCTCAAACTGTCAATACAATCCCAAAAATAAATCCCACATTATCTACACCTCAAAATGAAGCTTATGATTCTATTGAGATGACACATACATTACAAAGTAAAGAATCTTCAAAGGAAATCAGCGATATTGAGTCATCGGACATCCACGAATGGCAAACTATACAACATAGTAACAAAAAACGT
Organism: Diabrotica balteata; assembly: GCA_918026665.1. Lineage (NCBI taxonomy): Eukaryota > Metazoa > Arthropoda > Insecta > Coleoptera > Chrysomelidae > Diabrotica > Diabrotica balteata. The sequence continues at coordinate 145,309,170 of OU898276.1, read as the reverse complement.
AAAATTAATCCTCCGACACCAACAGAAAACGAAGACACGGTAGTAACCAGCAATAAATTTCAGATTCTACAAAATGAATCCCCCACCAATTTTTATATATGGTGTTACTGAATACAATAAAATGATTAATAACCTATCGGAAGTAACAAAAACAGAGACATTGTATTGTACAGCATTAAAAAACATCACAATAAAAATAAATTCCCGGGACTCTGAAACATACCGAAAACTAGTAAGACATTTAAACTGCAAAAAAATTGTGCATCATACATACCAAATGAAAGAAGATAGAGCATACAGAGTTGTAATTCGTAATCTGTATCATACAGTGCCCATTAATATACTAAAAAGTGAAATAGAAAAACATGGGCATTTAGTACGCAATATTGTATCCAATGATATCCTACGTCAATATAGAACCCAATCAAAATAATAAAAAAATATATGAAATTCAATATACAAACAACGCGAAAATAGTTATTAAGCCACCGTATAAAAAGAATAATATTGTCCAGTGTACCAGATGTTAATTGTATGGACACTCTATACAAATGGCATATGGTATGTATATAATAGAAATTAACATTGTGTAAAATGTGGAGGCAACTATATGTCAGTCGATTGTAAAAAACCTAGGGACACACCTGCCATATGCATTCTCTGGAATGGAGCACACACTGCAAATTACAAAGGATGCATAGTATATCAAGAGTTAATTAGCAGTAGAAACAGAGCAAGAGGATTATCATCGCATACTCCAGCCAACAATCAACTGCCATGTAACAGAAATACAGTACAGAATAATCCGAACTTAAGCAATCAAAATCACGCGACTTACACACAAGCAATAGGTGGAACAAATGTAAATAATTTCCATAATAATACAAACTCATACAACCAAAACCATGCAACTTACGCTCAAGTAACAAGTAGAATACATAGAAGCAATACAAACAGTGACATTGGAGAGATGATGAAGAGTTTCCTTAACGAATTCAAAGCTATATTTTCACAACTAATAAATCAAAATAGCGTGATCTTAAACATGCTTTCTACAGTAATAAATAAACTTAGTAATGGAACTTAAGTCACTACGAATTGCACAATGCAATGTCAACGGCCTATGCAACCATAACACAGAAGTTACTAACTTTCTTGAACATAACAAAATTAATATTCTACTTATATCGGAAACCCATTTCACTGACAGAACGATGTTTAAAATTTCTCATTACTCTATTTCCAACACCAACCATCCTGATGGAACAGAACATGGTGGCGCTACTATTATTGTACGTAACACCATAACAATGGAAACATTGTTACAATGGAAACAATGGAAATATTATAAGCAAACAATGTATCAGACGGAAAAAATACAAGCTGCAGTAAACTGTATCAGTTCTCAACCGCAGTCTTTTAACACTGCGGCAATGTATAGCCCTTCAAGGCATAATATCACCACAGCAAAATATGAAGACTTAAACATCTATCAAACAAATTCTTAATTGGAGGTGACTGGAATGCCAAGCATACAGACTGGGGGTCGAGACTATGTACGACAAAGGAAAAAAATCTCAGGAAAGCCATATCTAACACAAACAGCTCTTACTTATCTACAGATCAACCCACCTACTGGCCATCAGATCCAAACAAAATTCCAGATCTACTAGTGGGAGTAGCTGGGGAGAAAGACGATGGAAGCTGGGGAAAAACTCAACAAGAGAAGGCATCATTCTTTGCTGCACATCTCTCACACGTTTTTGGTGCACCTGAACTTAACCATAATAACGAAGAACAAGTTAAAAACTTCTTAAACACTCCATGTCCAATGATACTATCAATCAAATGCTTTACTCTTAATAATGTAAAAGAACAAATTTCTAGATGCAATAACTACAAAGCACCAGTCTGACATAAATCACCGGGCTAATATTAAAAAAATTACCGAGAAAAGCAATTATCCTACTAACCATGATATATAATAGTATCATAAGATTAGCCTACTACCCGAATAATTGGAAGTTCGCACAAATAATTATGATAAGTAAACCAAAGAAACCACCAAATACTGTTACGTCATATAGACCAATCAGCTTACTTCCTATATTGTCAAAAATCTTAGAAAGACTTCTGCTCCAAAGAATCTTAAAAGACATCTAAATTAATTCAGTGTTCCCAAACCACCAATTTTATTTCCGCGAAGCCCATTCAACTCTACAGTATCATAGGATTGTAAAAAATATTAATGTATGCCTCGAAGAGAAAAAAAATTGCACTGCTGCCTTCCTGGATATAGAACAAGCCTTCGACCGTGTTTGGCATGACAGCCTCCTATATAAACTTAAGTCAACCTTTCCCACCCCTCACTATCTACTTTTAAAATCATACCTCACAGAACGTTACTTTCAAGTCAGATTCCTTACAGAAACCTCTCATTACTATCTCATAAAATCCGGTGTTCCTCAAGGAAGTGTCCTGGGTCCCCTCCTATACCTCATATACACTTCTGACATCCCAACATCAAATACGACCACAGTAGCCATGTTCGCAGATGACAATGCCATAATATTTATCGATTAAGACCCCCAAGTAGCATCAGGAAACTTTCAAATACACCTGAACCTAGTACAAGACTGGATGAATAGATAGAAAATCAAAGATAACCATAATAAGTCTAATCAAATTACATTCACCAATAGAACCATTATATGTCCGAGAATCAGACTACTATTAAATATACGTATATTAAAACAATATACTATTACCAGTAAAAACAGAAGTCGAATACCTGGGAATGACGCTTGACCAAAAGCTCACTTGGAAAGCACGCATCTTGGCAAACGAATCCAAATCAACATGAAAATACGTTAAATGAATTGGTTAGTAGGCCGAAAATCATAGTTATCAACAGATAATAAACTTCTTTTGTATAAGTGCATAATGAAGCCTATATGGACATATGGAGTGCAACTATGGGACTGTGCAAAGCCTTCTAATACCAAAATCATTCAGAGAATCCAATCCAAAATACTCAGTATGATTTTCAACGCGCCGTGGTACGTTAGTAACAAAACACTGCATGATGACTTTGGTATACCGTTCGGTGAAGATGAAATCAGCAAACCAACAAGAAATTATTTAGAACATCTGCCAACCCACCCCAACGAGGAAGCAAGACAACTACACCTCCAACCAGAAGTCAGACGAAGATTGAAGAGACAGTTTCCAACAGACTTTATATACTAATTTCAATTTTAATTTTAATTTTCATTTCAATTTTAGTTTTAAATTATAATCATACATTAATTTAATTTGTTAGTGTTAGTATTGGGAGTGTTATCAATCGATAATTTTCCCTCTCATGTATTTGCAATAATCACATTTACTAATAGCTTGCAATAGCAGATTGTCAATTTGCAAATTTAATATAAAAAAATGGATCCATCCAGATACTGACAGAGAATGTAGCGTAGAAGTAATTTTAAACTGTTTGTCCTCGTTTTAGTGTAGTGTTTTGTATAATTTATGTTATTTTTAATATTTCCACAATCTACGCTTGCCGGATAGTTCTTATTTTGACGAAATGCCCCTGAAGATGCTATTTTAAGCGAAAGTACTTGGGCTAGATTTAATTAACTTGTGCTCGATAATAGCCTTATTTTCAAAGTTCATTTATTCGAGCATTCAACCTCATTTCATGTATCTTTTAAAATAGATCGCCTTAGTGGTTTTAAGTTTTTTTACACGTTTTGTAGGAATTTCTTCGTCACCACAGGTTGCGTCGATACTATCAAATACATACTCATCGGATAAATAAACGTCTCTAAATTCACTTATTTTATCATCTTTATCAGATAACAATTTATCCCACAATGTTTGCAGCCTACGATGCTCTTGTTCATTAGCTATGCTGCTCTCTTGATTTTTCGACTTAGAATAATGAAATGTGCGTAGTCAGTGTTGCCAGACAGAGAAGAATGAAAATCTCCAAATGACGGTAAAAAAGTCACTACATTGTCGCTGTCTATCATTATTGCTAAAAAGCCAATTGGGGATAAAAACAGAGATCCGCCGTCGAAGGCTGAAAATTTTAAGGGGGCTACGCCCAATTTTTACCAAAAACTCGTTAAAAGTGTTAAAAAGAAAACAGTTTTGGTCCTTTGTCTAGAAAAAAATGAGTTAGATATCTGCTAAAAAAAAGAAATTCTACTCTTTTAATATGCTATACATATAAATTTTATATAGCGTACTAAAATAGTAGAATAAAAATACACCTGCAAGTTTTTACCAGTAATTTTATTTTTAATACAAAAGGCCAGAACAAATCGCACGAAAAATATACCTAAATATAACTGAAATAGTAGTGTATTGTATTTTTTCAAAATGCTCGAGAAAGTCTCTACAAAATGGTGTTTTTTTGTAAATCGCCTCTACGTCGCAAATCACATAAAAAGTCGCTATTTTCACGATAAGTCGCTACCAGTGGCAACACTGTGTGTAGTCAATGAAATCAGAAACAAACAACCAACTTGTTGACATGCGCAAAGTGTGACAACACCTTCATGTCTCGCCGTCTTTGTAGGCCGATCTTTTCAGCGAGACATTAATGTGATGTGATGACGGCGATAAAAATGATGAAAAATACGTAGGTAACATTTTGCAATATTGGAACTGAACTATATTATGTCGGAAATACATATTGAGTGTTCTATTTAACAAAAATAAAAAAAAACTACCATACGGATTTTTTTTTACTTAGTACACCCGTGCTTAACGTGTTAATTTAGAACATCGAAGGGAGATATCAAGATGGTATTTCTAAGGCTTCATGGATATGTTATTATTCTCCTACACTTTGGTATAATTATGTTATTTAATATTTTTGAGTGAAATAATTAAATGCCAGGATAAATATTGGGTCTGCAAATAAAACTAGAATTTATATGAAACTGCTGTTTCATAAACCAAAATAAAACAAATTCTGTTTTGTATTAACTAGATATAAATGTCAATTAGTAGATTATTTAATTATTGCTGAATATGCACTGTTAATCTAGCGAATTATTTCGCATGCTTGTTATATCTGTAGTAACTATTCCGGTACTAATATAATTAATTGCTCTCTATGTACACCTACACTCTAGTTACATAAAATATAATTGAATTGTAACGAAATATTTATTTTAATATTGTATAAAATAAAAGCAATTCCATTTTAATTTTTCCATAATTAAATAGGTTTGGCATAAAATAAATTTAATTCAATTGATAAATTCCTAGCTATATGAACCTCCAGGATTTTAACAAATAAACTGAAATGTTTATTTAAATCTTGAATATGTTGCGTATGTATATTTCAAATAGGTAAAAAGAAATAAGAATAAGACTTAATCATAATTTTTTTTCTACCACCAACGACCGGTTTCGCATACTATAATTTGCTATGCATCTTCAGGTCAACGGTACATGGTTAACTAAATGCTAAATAAAAATATAGTAACCCTTATTAGGGCACTCTCTGGTACAGAATATGCAGCAAGTATGCCAATATTTTTCAATATGGAAACGTCTTACAAACAACAGAGATGAATAGCGAGAATTAGAAGATTTGGCAATTCGAATAGAGAAAAGGGTTTAAAATAAAACCAATATTATATGTTTATATGATCTAAAATTGAATTATTTAAACAAAATAAAACTCAAGTAAAAAGCAATTTAGTAAAATTGAAATTAAATAAGTAAATAACTAATAAATATTACTTACATGCCGATACAAGGATAATTATTTAATATTTGAGAAAACATAGGTAAAAACTGTTATTGTAAACTGGTAATAGGTGATCATCGATTTTACTGCAACTATTTAACGAATAAAGGAATAACTCTTGAGGGAAATATGTATAGAGTGGTCCAAAAGTCTGGAAACGGCCAAATATGTCGTAAATTACTAGTCATGATTGTACAAAATTTGAGGTATATCTATTTTAGGACACGGAGATTCCATATTTGATATGTTCAATGTTGCGAAATTTGCCATTTCTCTTATAGTATTAGTAACTTTGGTTTTTCAAATACCCTATATATTCAGTCATTATTGGAATACTTTATTCAATACGAGTTCAACCATATACAACACTTATGATTTTGTGTAGTCTGGAAGGTCTTAAATACATAAAACAGTGTAAAATATGTACATTTTATTATATTTAAATATTTAAATGTAGAATGCTGACATTTTGACATTGGTTCATCATTTACATTAATAAATAAAACTGACAGTAGCTGTGTTTCGAAAAGTTCTGCAAGATAAATTGCTTCTCTAAAAAAATAAAAAAAAAGAACGAATTACTATTCGTTTTTTTTTCTATTCGAACGAATATTACTATTCGTTGATGATGATAACGATGACAAAAAAAGATCCTATTGTGAAGTAGCCAACTTGTTCAATGATACTTTCCCAAACCGTTCTCCTTTTCATAAGGCAATGGTACAAAAAACGGTAAAGCGATTTGAGAAAGGAGAAGTTAAGCCTGAACATAAAATGATCAAAAACAAAACACATGGTGTTTAGCCGTTTAGCACATCAAGATGCACGATTATATGTTGATGGTCATATAATTCAAAGAGTGTCCAGTTTTAATTATCTTGGTTGCTATATTACTGAACAACTTGATCCAGATCAAGAGATAAAATGTAGAATCGAGATAGCCCGCACGAAATTTTTAAAAATGAGGTCATTCTTGTGTAACGATAATTTGCAACTTCAACTTCGAAAGCGCATGGTTAAATGCTACATATGGTCAGTCCTCTTATACGGTGTCGAAGCATGGACATTAAAAATATCCATCATTAATCGTCTGTAGGCCTTTGAAATGTGGCTGCACAGACGTATACTAAAAATTCCATGGACAGCTATGCTGACAAATGTGGCAGTCCTTGAGAGAGCAAATGGTGCTCGCGAGCTGCTTGATAACATCAAATGTAGAAAGATGGCCTATTTTGGACACGTAGTAAGGGAAGACTGATATAATATTCTTCAACTTATTAGGATGGGTAAAATCGAAGGACGCAGAGGAATTCGTAGAAAGCAGGCCTCTTGGTTGAAGAATATCAGGGAGTGGACAGGAATAAGGAAAGCTGAGCAACTCTTTAGAGACAGTTTCGCCATGTTAATCGCCAACGTCAAGGGGACTTGATAGGGCACGTTAAGAAGAAGACGGAGAAGTTAAAGATCGATACTGATCAGGTCGACCGAAAAGAGTTATAAATGACAAAAAAAATTTAGATATATTGCAAAGATTTTTTGAAGATCCAGATACATCCTCACGCAGGGTTGCTTAATTACATGATGTAGGTCGTTTTTCAGTCTTACGTTTATTACGTAGGATGTTCAACTATAGAGCAAATGGTTATCCACTTATCCAGTTTATTTTTAAAAATATTGACAGAACGAGCATCTATGATCTTAAATAGAAGGATATTTCATATCGAGAAAACTCGATTACAGAGAAAAAATTGTTTAGTTGTTGTTAAAAAAGTTTCCTTTTTAAACTTAAGTTTGTGGCCACGAAGACAATGATAATTGTCTAGTATAAACATATTCCCCATATATTCCCAAAGTTGTATTTTACTATCGCAATAATTAAATCGCCTCGAAATCGACGTTGTTCAAAGGTACTGAGATTGGCCATATTCAGTCTTTCTGTATACGTAGGTCTTAAGCGACCAAAAGACATCCTAGTGCACTGCCGCTGTACGTTTCCAAGAATATTACGATCGCGTACTAATACCGGACAACAAAAAGTTTCGCAATAGAACTGGACGTATCTACAGTTTATATAGATGACCTGAGCTTATAAATGACAGTTTCGCAAACGTTTTATTTAGTACATATAATTTACTGTTAGCTTTTTTAGAAATATGCTAAATATGTTTCAACCAACTTAGATTGTTATTAATTATAGCACCTATATTATTATGAGATTTCACTGTTTTTAAGACGCGTCCAACAATTGAGTAAGAAAGACAAGGATTACTTTTACCCATGTGAAGAACTACACATTTGTCCACATTAAGAGGCACCAACAAGTAGAGCACCATTTCGATATACAATCAAGGTAATCTTGTTGTAACTGGAAATTTACGGGGCAATCCGAAAATAGCTTCGTGTCATCTGCATAGAAAGCTTTGTTGCATTTAATGCGAAATTGTAGATCACTTAAGTATGCTTTGAATAAAAGTGGACCCAAAACTGATCCTTGCGGTACCCCACTGAAAACCGTTCTCTCAACTGGTAAAGAGTCCCCAACTCTAACACAAAACTTTTTATCTGTTAAATACGAGTCGATCCATTTCGAGGAAAATAATATCTACCAGGGCTTTTTTGTCTAATGCTGTTGACCATTCCTTGACACACACGAGAAGATTTGTCATTGTAGAACGTCCTTTTACAAAAACATGCAGCTGTTCTTGTATAACCAGTTTATTTTGCAGATAGTCCGAAATTGTCTTGGCAATAATTTTGATTCTTTTATCAGATATTATAGGTGTTAAGCTGATAGAACGATAGCTATTAGGATACAATTTGTTCCCTTTTTTAAAAATCGGTGTTACAGATGCGGTTTTCCATATACGAGTCAAAATATTTATGGTGAATGGTAAGGACATAATCACATATAGTGTGTAAGCTAAGGCATCAGAACATTTCTTTAAAAATAAAGAAGATAATAAGTTGAGAACAGGAGATGAAGTACTTTTTATTCTGTTTAACTCTTTCAGGAGTAATGATTATATTTTCAAGAGAAGAAGAAAGTCGTGACTTAATACTTAATATTAGGCAACTGATAATTAGTGGGTTCGACAGAGAAAACCTTAGAGTTATTTTGGGATATATCCCCATACCATTATCATTTTTCAGTAAAAGTATAGAAACTTTTGTTGTCAACGAAGATCTTATATACTTGTACAATTTTTTACACTTATTACTAATGGCTATACTCTTTTTGTAGGCAACACAAGCTTCATGTAGAGACTTCTTTATATCTTTGGCTAAGTCTCGATGAATTAGTAAATCCTCTATGCGATTTGTTCGTCTATATTTGTTCCACAACTTTCGTTTTTACTTAATCAGATATATCAATTCCCCATGAATCCAAGGTTTTATGTTATTTTTGTATATGGTTTTTTGAACGTATTTTGGTTTTTGCAGAAACTAACAACGTACAAGAACTTATCCCAGAATGCAATTGGATTCCTTATGTCTTCAAAAAAAACATTCCACTCAATATCATCCAGTTGTCGATTTGCATTTTCGAAATTAATTATTTCATAAATATAATGTTTTATTAACATTAGGATTAGGAGTACAGTACTGTAAGTTAAACTGAATATGAAATATTATGGATGCATGATCTGTGTTACCTACTGGAGAGCTCATTAGGGGATGTATAAATCATAGGGGATCATTAGAGAATACCAAGTCCAAAATAGATGGTAAATTATTGATTCTGAAACGAGTCAGCTCCGTTATGAATTGATATAAATTAGAATTTAATACAAAATCTGTAAATACATTTTTGGAAGTTGTTAAGCCACTAGATGGATCAGTTACAGGTCACGAAATGTCTCTTCAGTCATTTTATATGTTATCTGAATAATATGTATTTGTTAAAACCAGAAGAATTCAAATTACAAAACTTGTTAATGCCTATGTTAATTTCAATTATTCGTCACATTTATCATAAATAAAACTAAATGTTCCAGTTAGTAATCTCATGTGGATAGATATATATCCTAATTATCAGTGTATTTTTAACTGATTATGAACCTAGTAAAATAATTTTCTACATGAATTGATATACAACAAATAGTCTTTAATCGGATGTTATTATAATTTCCGATAGCTGGCATTCAAACATTCATTACGAGTACGGCTTTAGCTCATTAACCTTCTAAATAATATCACGGGGATGAAACTGATTACATTATTTGTGTAGTTAGTTATTACGCAAATATAACCAGGTTGGTTATTAAACATTAAAGCTTAAATTATTACAATTTATCATGTAAGGATATATTAAATATACAAAAAATAATACAAAACTCTGCCTCTAATTATGCTTTAACTTTTCCCGAATGGGATTTGTACTCTATTTTTCGACACGATAACTAATCTGCCTATAATCAGAAAACTTAGACAACTTAGAAACTTAGACAAGTTTCATAGACTAAGCCACTAAGAGCCATGGATGTGGGACTAAAAAAGACAAAAAATTTTTAGCAAATATCTCATAAACTAAAAAAAACCTATAAAAAGCCAAGAAAGAGACGTGAAATAAAGCCTGAAATTACGTATAAGACTTTTTGGATGGCGCAAGAAGTGAAGAAAACAATTTGATGTAGTAAAACAGATAGAATATGATAGGTTAAATTTAATACTAAATGAAAGGTGGATAGATAGGACTTTAATGCACTAGTGCATTAAAGTCCTTTCCCCTTTTAAATTCAATGTTTGTTTCGTCCCTTCTAAGTGTTTTCTGTTTTAGTGTGTTTAAATTATCCTTAATTGTTTGTAGTTTAACATTTTATTTACTTGACTATTCCAATAATTAACTCATTGCCAATAGAACTTTATCAAAGTAATTTGATAACTACAAGTTGGAAAATAATTGCACACCCACACAATTTTTACATCTACACTTATTCATTGTCATAAAACTGTCACCTTCATAAAACAATTACTCAATAAATAACACACATTTCAAAAATATATCTCTGGAATAAGTATAGATAGCCTTTAATAACACAATGGTATATTAGATCACTTACATTTAACAAACAATCTCACACATATCTCTTCTTCATTGGATCAAATCTATCTCCTCAAGAACTTCCCGTTTACTGTCAAACAACTGCAATAATAGAATTGAGTTCTCCATTCAACAATATAAAGTAGTTTCAACCATGTTTTACCATCCATCTATTAATAGAGTACCGGCATCATTTGTTTAACTTTGTATCGAGACCTGAGGATGCTTTGCATATTGTAGAAAGCGAAACCGGTCGTCTGATAGTTAAATTAAATTGATTGTGAGTAAGTCTTATTTATTAATTCTTTACCTATTTGAAATGGACTCACACAAGCAACGTTTATGTAACGTATGGCTCTTTTTGGTGCAATCAATCACCAGAACATAAAAACACCAGATCGAGAATCCGCCACCCACCACCAGCTCCCCACTCCCTACGGTTACCACTTGTTTTGCCACGATAGAGATAGATTTATTCTAAGCTGTCGGTCTTACTGGCGAGATCTCTCCTTCCTATGAAAGATAATTGGCGAAAATTTCGTTATTAAACGGTTCAGCGACTGGGTTAGTGCTTCGTCGCTTTTTTCTCCTAAAATTTTCGAGGGCTTCCTTACAAGCGGGTTTTTCGCGTGCTTGCCTAGTTTGATCCTTAGTATTTTCACAGAAAATCACTATGAAGTGCTAAAGGATAACTCTGCCTGCATAACGAGCCTCCTCCTGCCCCATACGGATGAGATCCTCGTCAGTAAATCTCGACAGCCTACCGAGATTCTCGTACTTTCGTTCGAGTTCTCTGTTGTAAGCATCTAGGTGAGCATGGTGCGTATGTCTACGTACTTCCATGTAAAAGTTGAATAAACAATTACACATGTCATTCTCGTATGTTTTCTGGGCCCTTGGCATCATAGCCTACGTATGTGGGTATCCATACCGGCTTGCTTGGCGAAGCTAGTATCACAGACACAGATAACTAACTCGATTGATGGTGGTGAACTAGCTGGGTGGGTAGGATATTTTTGTTGTTTGTTTGTGTTTAAATGACTGCGGACACTAAATCCATTCGTCAATCTTACAATTTGAAGTGTAGTGTGTGTGTGTGTGTGTGTGTGTGTGTGTGTGTGTGTGTGTGTGTGTGTGTGTGTGTGTGTGTGTGTGTGTGTGTGTGTGTGTGTGTGTGTATGTGTGTGTGTGTGTGTGTAGAGTAATTGTCTTGATACTTAGCAAAGTCGACGTCATTGTCTTTGCTAAGAGACGCCAATTGTATCAGAACGTCTGCGATCCCTTCGGTGTGTACCGATCACACAAGGATAGAAATTATTTTCATTTATTAATTTTTTTTAATAAACGAAAATTTCCACCCAGGTGGGATTCGAACTCACGACCTTTAGGTTTAAAGGCAGGCGCTCTTACCACTCAGCCACAGAGGGGGTATGGGTAGGATATAAAACTTACTTACCTCTAAAGTTTTGGGATCTACGCTAATTTAAAACTAAGAAAGACATACTTTCGACCACGGCAGGGGAAGCTGAGGGGCTGGTGAGTCCCCAGGACACAAAGATCGAGTGTTCAATTTTATGAGATAGATAATAAGGATATAAATTCCTTAATTCCTAGCATTGAAGTATGAAAAAGAACAAAAAAAGTATCTGGATTGAAATAGGCACCAGTTATTTCTAAATTAAAAGTAGACAATAGGATTTCAACTTCTTCTCGTGAAATAGCTGACACTTCAGATTAAACTTTTAAAGAAATCTATTTAACTAGTAACTACGTTGATTCCTTAGAAATAAAATGATAACAAAAATACTTACCTCTTTGTAAATTATAATTCATTAGATCTACCTTTCATTATTGAAGAATTTGAAAGCATTCTGGTATTATTTATAAAACATTATCCGTATTTAGCCAAATTATTATTTATTCTTTAACTTTTTAACTTAATTTGGTAAACTGATAAATTTTAGTCAAGTTGGTATAGAGGCAATTATCAATTTAACGATAATATTACCTCTTTTAAAACGTCAAAAATCAAACCTAAAACTTTACTCATAAAGTCTTTTACCCTGGCATATTATAGGAGATAATTAATGAAAAAAATCGTAAATCTCAGATTATTGTTGACGCTACAATCATGATATTACCTTATTCCGGAACAAATGGTTTTAGACAAAATCGTTCGAGCATTGACAATATTCTTGATCTAGAATCTGACACTCATGAAGTACTTCTTCTTCTTCTCGTGCCACTCCTAGCGGAGATTGGAAATCATCATGGCCACTGCGACTTGACAATGTATCAATATGATAAAATACTATCAATAAGACACTATGAAGGTGGATTATCAATACTTTAGGGTTCCATAATAGCATTGAAAATTGGCGAGCTTGTATCTTTCAATACACATGCGAGCAACGGAGAATTAATATAAGTTAATAACATTTCATTACGGTAATTTCATGTAATAAAATAATTTTTATGACTTTTGTTTTCGTATGTCAATCAGGCAGCTGAGAACGTACCTACGAACACGTCCACAAATTAACCACATGTTAGTGTATAATACAATGCCTCTACATCCAATTACATAAAGCTACCGTGATAGTTGCAATATTGCATATCTATCAAATTCATATTTTGTTCGCTAAAACGTACATCTTGTATGAATATTTGCAACTATGTTTATCAAAATAGCTTCCAAGCTATGATAAATTATTTGCAGAGGATGGTCATATATTATATCTTTACACGCTATGTAGTTGAACTCTTCCGCAGGAGAACTGATAGTTAAACTTTTCTAACTATAACTAAACAAACTTTCTAATGGAATTATTCACTTAAGAATCGTTTACCAGTATAACGGTAGAACATAAGTTATGGAAACATGACAAGAAGAATTTACTCATCGATTCTGAAAGTTTGTTTCCAAATTTCCATAACGGTGTTAAAGGCAGTTGTGTACGTCTCACTGAATTTCTATGCTGTATTCGAACAATACCTTTCAGTTTGACTTATCTGCTGGAAATTAGGTAAACGTTTACTCCAAGTTCAGAGAACTATCGTAGTTCAGTGTCCTAAATGTCTATTTATGTATAAGAGATAAGCCATTTTTACGAAATAAACTAAAATTGTTATATCAGTGGATACGATTGTAACATATCAATACACATTTTAGCCATATGTTTAAGTCAATGTTTTCAACAGAAGTTTGAAATACAAGTATCATATTCTTTGGTAAAAGTGGTACGAGTACCACAGTGTAGTGAATTGTGCAAAATTTAGGTTGTATAGACAATGCAGACATTTTAAAGATACACGAAATTTTTCATGTATAGTATATATATATATATATATATATATATATATATATATATATATATATATATATATATATATATATATATATATATATATATATATATATATATATATATATATATATATATATATATATACAGGGTATTTCAAAAAGGTATGTCATCAATTAAATCACGCATTCCGGGGACAAAAATATATTGATTGAATTCAACTTAAATTAGTTCAAAAGTGTAGGCAAAAAAAATAAATAAACACGTTACATTCTTGTTCTGAACGCATTTTTCATACAAAAGAAACAACAAAATCTAAGCGCACAGAAAAATTTTAAGGGGGGTGTGCAGCCCTAAATCCCCCAAACTATTGAGTACGTTCAAATCAAATGAATTTTGTAGCATCATAAAGCTTGTCGCTCACTTATGCACTGCACCGCAAAGCGAAGCGCGGAGAAAAAGGTTGTTAGGAATTTTCTTCATTCTTCTTCTTCTTCTCGTGCCACTCCTAGCGGAGATTGGAAATCATCATGGCCACTGCGATTTTGTTAGCAGCGCGCCTAAAAAGTTCAATCGAACTACACCCGAACCATTCACGTAGATTACGAAGTCACCATATTTTTCTTCTTCCCACACTTCTTTTGCCCTTAATTTTGCCCTGCATGATGTTTCTTAAAAGTTCGTACTTTTCACCTCTCACAATGTGCCCCAAGTATTCCATCTTTCTAGTTTTTATCTCATTTAGAATTTTGCATCTTTTGTCTAAAGTTTGGAGTACTTGCGTGTTAGTGACTCGGTCCATCCATGATATTCTGATTTTCTTTATATAGGTAGTTAAATATACTCGCGCGTATCTGTGCGAAGCAACGCGCTGCACATCGAAGAGAAGGGAAACGGATCGCAACCGTAGAATCCTAGGCGAAGAAATTATGTTCGGCGTGCTTCGCATTGCACTAGTGAGCGGAGGTCTAGGGAAGTCATGCGGAAACTTTTCAGAATTTCGTTTGTCATCGACTACTGTGTCTCGTACTGAAAAAAAGTACTTACCTTAACTAATATGTGCTAATATCGCTAATGTACAGTTGGTTGGTATTTGTGTTTTACACCTGTAGGTAGTAATCGAAAGTGAAGACAGTATGGATAACGAAACATTTGTTTTGATTGTTTAAAATTATAAAGAAGTTTATGATGTTTCGGATCAGAACTACCACAACCAGATGAGGCTTGATAATATTTGGGAAGAAATAGGTAAAAAATTCCAACAGAAAGGTTTGAAAATTACAAACTGAGAGCCTTTTATCAACACCGATTGCACGATAAAATTATTTATGCTACCGCTGTGTATTTGGTTGCAATAGAGTGACGAGTTCAGTAAATTTTTCTGGTTCATTCTATAATACTGAAAAAATTTGTTTTCATCTTTGAGCAAATCGCCATGAAGGTGATGAAATTCTCTGTAAATTTCCCTTTTTAAATGTATCTTATGAATGCAAGGTTTTCTTTTACGATTCATATTCTGTTCTTCTTCTTCAGCTACTGCACATGCAATAACAAAGTCTTCTTCTAAACTGCTACTCGATGTCATTACTTCAAAAACTATTGTACAACACATGTACACACCTACTTCAACGCCAAAATTCAAGTGCGTTCGATTACAAATCAAACAACAACGTACTGTACCTCCTCGTATATACGCGAAAAACCGTGCACATATTAGCGCCATTTGTAAATATCGTCGCGCCGTGCTTCGTTTCTCTCTGCTTCTCCGCGCTTAAAGCTTGTCGCTCACTTATGCACTGCACCGCGAAGCGAAGCGCGGAGAAAAAGGTTGTTATGAATTTTCTTCATATAGTTGAATATACTTGCGCGTATCTGTACGAAGCCACGCGCTGCACAGCGAAGAGAAAGTACACGGATCGCAACAGTAGAATCCTAGGCGAAGAAATTCTGTTCGGCGCACTTCGCATTGCACTAGTGAGCAGAGGTCTATGGAAGTCATGCGGAAAGTTTTCCGAATTTCGTCTGTCATCAACTACTTTCAACTCGTACTGAAAAAAAGTACCCACATTAACTAATATGTGCTAATATCGCTAATGTACAGTTGGTTGTAAAATAATCGGTTGTAAAGAAATAGGGGAAAGATGTCAGTAGAAAGGTTTGAAAATTACAGTTTTACCATGTCTTTGATTTTAAAAATTACATATTTAGTTATTTGCATGTTGCTAATATTCTACTTTTACATTTATAAAGGAAAATAGTACAATGTTTTATGAGTGGAGTAAAACTGATACTTTTTGTGGTAAGATTGCGTACGTTTGCAAAGTAACCACAAAAAGTCACTATTGCTCCAACGTGTGTACACACCTACTTCAACGCCAAAATACAACTGCGTTCGATTCCGAACCGAACAACAACGTACTGTACCTCGTATATAAGCGAAAAACCGTGCACATATTAGAGCTCATTTGTAAACTTCGTCGCGCCGTGCTTCGCTTCTCTCTGCTTCTCCGCGCTTAAGTGAGCGACAAGCTTTTGTGAGCGACTAGCTTTAGTTTAACAAATTATTTTTAACATTTTTTTGCTTCCTATCACTGTTTCGAAAAACTAGTTTTTTCCTAGTTAGCCATAAAATTACAATCAGTTTCTACCAATACAATAATTACAAACAGTTCCATCAATAATAGTCAATACTTGTAACTTGAAGATATCATTTATTGTGTGAATAAGATTAATATTGAAAAATTTGATATTACAATGGCTTACATATATCAGGAAATGGCAGATCTGCATTTAATTTTGGCTAAGTTGGATCAGATTAAATTATAATTTTAATAAACTGTCGAGAATATCGTAGGTAAATGTCAAGGAAATAGTGCAGCAGCCGCAAGGCGTTATGCGGTAAAATACTCCAATCGAAATACATCCAATAGACGATTATTTCTAACCATTGATCGTCGTTTACCGGAAACGGGTATATTCCAACCCCAAGTTGCTGGCAATAGTGGTCGTCCAATAATGGATGCAACTGATAAAGACATTTTAGAAATAATTGAAGAAGTCCCTGGAACAAGTACAAGAGTAATAGCTGCTCAACTAAATGTTCCTCACGTAAGGGTTTGGAGGCGTTTGAAGGATTAGTTGCTTAAACTTTATCACTTAATAACGGTTCAAAAGTTATTGGTTGAAGATTATCTTATTATACTTGTTAGTTCATTTAAGCCATTTATTTAATTGCACGTAATTTTTTAATGGTTAATAAAAAGGCCCGTAACTCAATAAAAACTGTTGAAAAGAGTGATAGGAGGCAAAAAATTTTAAAAAATAATGTGTTAAACTAATGATGCCACAAAATTCATTTGATTTGAACGTACCAAAAAGTTTGGAGGATTTAGGGCTGCACATCCCCCTTAAAATTTTTCTGTGCGCTTAGATTTTGTAATTTTTTTATGAAAAATGCTTTCAGAACAACAAAGTAACATGTTAATTTTTATTACAAAATGTCAAGTAGTTTATGAGATAATGCAAAACAACAATTTTTATTTTGTAACTTCAAAGGGCGGTAACTTTTTTTGTGTACACTTCTGTACTAAGGTAAGGTAGATTCAATCAATTTATTTTTGTCCCCAGAACGCGTGACTTAATTTATGATATAACTTTTTTAAACACCTTGTAGTATGCAAATATTGTACAGACAATTTACTTAATGTAATTATAATTAGAGATTGTAAATATTTTCGGAATTTAAGAAAAACTAAAAAAAATAAGTCAGAAATGACAATAATAAATTAAAAAAAAATTGAAAAAAAATACGCTCTATCATAAAATATTTAAAATATTAAATAATTTTTTTTATTTATTTAATTGTGATCTAATGTGTTAATTTTCTTTAGGAATTTATTCCAAATTAAGCAAATGCGAATTTAAATAAATCGTAATATTTTCTGCTACAAATACTTAATTATTTAGGTGTCAATATAATCGTATCACCCTGTCTTTCACAGTTTCTATTTTATAATTTTCTTACTATTATCACTAGCAAAATTGCCTCTTACTCAAAGTTATCAAGTGCATTCATTACCACTAAACACCAATTTCGTTTTGGTTTTCGTTTTTCTTTTCGAAAAGTTGTATGAAAATGAAGTTCCCTAAATAGCTCATTGAGATATAATATAAAACGGTAATGACAATGACAAAGCACAACTTTTAGTGAATTGATTTTGCAATCAAGCCTAATCTCTTTTCTCGACTTCATTGGCCTTAATTGCACGTCAAAAGCTTACAATGCTTTCTACGTTCAGCCGTTTTCTTACTTTCACTGTGCCATTAATTCTGACAAATATGCAGCAAATTTCCGAATAATAAAAGCTATTATTACCTTATTTTTGATTCATTTTATCTAAAGTACCTTTTTAAATGTGCTTAATATATTTACATACAGGGTTCTTGTAATTTTAGGTTATAAACACGAACGGAAAGTTCTTTAAACAGCAATAGAATAGATTTTTAAAGTATGAATGTAATTGGGGGTTATAAATGGCCTTGATCGTGATTCTTTAAATAAAATATGTAATATGGTATAAAATATAAATATTTTTATTTTTACATAATAAACCCATGTAACATGTTATACGAAAATATTAGCTATTCCTCAGAAAGTGAGAATTTTGAGCTATCGAATATTATACTCGTCTTCTTCTTAGCCAATCCATTCCATCGATATTTTCCCCGAGCAACATACTTTCAGTTTCTTCTGGCTATATTTTAAATACCATCTAAACATCTTATCTGTGGTCGTCCTCTTGGTCATATTCCTGTGTAAGAAATCTAATATTGTCTTGTGGACTTTCAATATTAGTATTTTTAAGTAGCAATGTGATCTGTGCAGCTCCATTTGAGTGTTACAATTTTTGTTATAATATTCTTGTTGTGGCTAGTTTATTTATATTTGCCTTGATTAGGATACAAGTTTGACATGAAAATGTCATGAGACCAACGATGTACAATTTAAACATTTTGCTCCTTAAGTATTAAGGTATTTTGCTGTTCTTACGTATCCAAATGAGTTTTCTAAATTCTACCCACGCCAGTCTTGCTTTTTTAGTGATTTTCGCACTTTAGATATCTTTGTTAAGTTTCAGAATTTGGTCACGTAGATATATTCTTGGACTGGTTCTATCTCACTGCCATCTATTGTTATACGTTTCGGATCATCTATGTTTATCTTTTTTGTTGTCATTATCATCTTTAGGCCAACGTCTTGGGAGCTGTCTACAAGTTTCTTTAACACAGTTTCTAGATACCCAAATGTGCTCGCTATAATCAATCGTGATGTCGTCATAGAATCTGAGGTGGTTTAACTTGTTGCCATTAACGCCAATGCCACATTTTGACCATATGAACTAAAATATAAGGAAAATAACAGTATATAATTTTTGCCCACTAATTACACATCTAGATACAGTAACAGGGGCCTTCCAAAATCTTCTCGAAACCAATTTATTTTATTTATGCCTCAGCCTCAAAGGATCATTAGCGTGTTAAAATTTAAAATTTTACTACTTATTGAATACATTTATGGGATTATTTTTCATTATTAGACTTATTTTTTTTATGAATGAATATGAGAAATGCAACACAAAACGTTTTAAAGCGAACAAAACTGTACCTTACTAAGTAAGCAATAGTATCGTGTTCGCCACTTAGTAACAAATATACTTCTATCTAATAGTCGTCATCGCTTCTTCACGGATGGTAATACCTCAACACTTATTGATTTTTTCTATCTTAATATATTCGTTATTTTCTTCCCTTGCATTTGTTATTTCGCATGTAAGCATTCGATTAGTTCTTTATTTTACACCCAATCAGAGGCCTTATTTAAGTCAACGAATTAAAACTTATCTTATAGTAAATATGTCTTATTACCTTATAGTGTGTTAATCGTCATCCATCTCTTATGCCATTATACGTTCAATAATAACGAAGATAAGGTGTATCGCACTTTTGGTAGTCGCTTTGTTAGTTTTTTCCCTTAATATAATCCTTAACGCTTTCCCTTTCATTTAACGTATCACACGCTCCAATCCGATCGATAACAACGATTTAATACCTGGGCTAAGGTTTTCGTTGCAGAAAAACAGACAGACAGAATAAGCAAATTATTTGTATTGATACTATCGTGTGATATCTCGTATTACTCTAGTCGTCAGGGACGAAAATGCCACTAAACCTCTAAAAATCATACCAACAAACTAAAGCGTATTAATTTTGGGACCCCAAAAAAGATGCAAAAATTTTAGCGCTTTTAATGTTCAATAAAATTTGTCAATGGTAAAATCCGATATATTTTGATTCGATTGTTCTTTCGACAAAAATTAAGATGCGTTTGAAAGGTAAGGAGTTTAGATTTCGTATGCAGTTTTTGTATTTTATCGAAAATAAACTAAGATTTTATACAGGTGTTAAATAAATAAACGTGGCCCGATATTGGCCATTTTTTATGATTCTCACGAGATCAATACAATCTATCCCTTTCGTTGACTAGTTACTGTGGAGTTTCAATAACATGAGCCTTACCTTTAAAACCTTTAACATGAAATTTTAGTTTTGAGTTTTGGCCACAAATGTGAGACATTTTAAATATGCTTAATACACGCTGGATTTAAACTTTTATACAACACGATCTTAACTATTTAAAACCTTTTTTTTTAACTAGTACGATTTTCAAAAGAACAAAACTTCTGCAATAAACTCTACTGAAAATGGTTCTTAAATGCATTTTCCGTAACGTATGATTGTTTGTAATGTGAAACATTACACAATAAAACATAAATTCTGCGTTTTTATTCATATTTCAAATGCCTCATATGTGTTAGTACAACTCAAAATTGAAATTTCATGTAATATGTCTTAAAGATTGGAATACATCTCTAAAAATGGAAATCTTACAACAAATGGAAAAAGAAAGTGATCAATTTAATAGATGTCACTAGAATCGTAAAAAATGGCAAAAATCGCGACACGTTAACTTATATAAAAACTTTATTTTGTTTATTTTTGGCTAATTACAAAAACTGCATCGATTTTTTGTGTTTTAACCCACCTGCGAAAGGGGTTTTAGGGAAAGGCCCAGGGGTAAAAGTGGTAAACTTTTTTTTTGTCCCAAAATTAATATTCTCTGCAAAATTCAGCTTGTTTGTATAATTTTTAGAGGTCGAAGCGAAGATATGGTGTAGTTCCCTTTTTGTAGTAGCCTTGTTTGTTTTTTTAACTTAATGTAATCCTTATCCTCTCTCCTTTCATTTAACTAGGGTTTTCATTACGGACAGACAGACAGAATAAACCAATTATAGAATAATTATTCTGAATAATAAAAGTCAAAATTTATAGCATTTTTTTTATATACCACTGTACTCTACTTATAATTTAAATAGAAAAGTTATCTAGTAAGTTTTTGCTATATTTTCACCACCCTAATAGCTTTCCACCCCTAAAGCAATTTTATTTAGAAAAGTTCCTGCTAGTTAAATATTTAAGACAGCCAAATTTAAAAAATATATTTTTGAAGTACCACAGTGTTTTGATAGGTTTTTACAAATGTATTACCACCCTATTCATGTTTTACGTCTTACCTACTTCTTGTGGGAAGTCAATATAATAAGCTATTAAGCGGAAACCTCGAATATTAAGCTAGCTAATTCAAATATAAATTTTAAAATACCAGATGATTCTGCTCGATTTTTACTAATTTTTCGCCTCTTAACTAACCCTTGGTTAAACCAAAAAAGTAATTTTTAAATACCACTGTGTGCTACAAAGCTTTTCCAATTCATTCATTTACTACCTTCACAATTGTTTACCCCTCTATAACAAGTCAATAATTCTGCTAGGTTGAATTTTGAACTGACAAAACAAAATTATAAAAACCATTTTTAATATTTTTTTTGTAATGTACTTTTCCTTCAATGTTTTACTATTTTTTGCTATCTTCATATTGTTCACCTAACACACTGGGCATAAATTCCACACTTTACGCTCTAATTTTGAGGGTGTAAATCGTACTTTTTTGTCCGATATAAAAAAATGCACGTTTTCACATTTCATGTGTTAAAAATCAACTATAGTCGTCATCGTGCGTAGATGAATGTGCACTGCTGTTTAGTATTAAAAATAACTCAAAAACTATTGTACTCAACTATTGGATATCATGTTGGCTACCATATTCGCTATCGTGACTTTATTGACAGCAGCTCTAAATAACGATGTAGTTGATTTTCCATACCATTGCCTTAGATTTTTCAGCCATGATGTTCTTCGTCTACCAGGACCACGATTACCTTGGATCTTTCCCTGAATGGACAGATGTAAAAGATCATATTTTTCAGGGTGTCTCATAATGTGACCAAAGTATTCCAGCTTGCGTTTCTTTATTATATTGACCAGTTATGTTGTTTGTCTCAGCCGTCTAAGGACCTCCTCATTTATTACTCTGTCGACCCAGCTTATTTTCAGTTACTTTATTTTACTTTTTCGAGTCTGGATCCGACTACAGTTTTTCTGCCCAATATCGTATTATTATTATAATTATTTTCAGTAGTCGTGTGTATACCCACATCTCAAAAGCTGTCAAGCGTTTACGCATAGCCTCAGTTAGAGTCTACGCTTCCACTCCATACAGCAGGACAGGAAATATGTAGCAAGATGTCATACGAACTCTAAGGTCAATGCTAAGATCGTGACTGCAAAGTACGTTTCTCATTTTTACAAAGGCAGCTCGGGCTTGTTCTATTCGGCTGGTAATTTCTGCGGTTGGATCCCAGCTCTCATTGATATTACTGCCGAGATACACGAGTTTCTCTACTTTGTCCAGTGTGGCATCTGCGACTTTTATACCGTCATCCTGTATATAATTTTGTTTGCTAACTATCATATATTTAGTTTTCTTAACGGTGAGTTTTAATCCATACTGATCACAAGTCTGTTTTATTTTGTTCATTAGATTTTGAAGGTCTTCTCCGCAATTGGCAAGGACTAAGGTATCGTCGGCATATCTTATATTGTTGACGGTTACTCCATTCACAATAATGCTTTCGGTTGTCTCCATGCAATTTCTACTGCAAATGTCTACTGCAATTTATTGTCAAAGTTAAATAATAGTGAAGATGGCAGTATAAATCTAACATCCGATTAAGACTGTAACCCCCACTCCTTGATTGGCGGTACACTTCCCTCAGGTCTATGGATGTACCAATAAATAAATATCTTTTAATCTTTTAACAACAGGTGCGCAAGGTGTCCCGATCCCCCTTTACGATTAGGTAATTAATATATTAGAAATAATGAAATTATTTCAATTTGAATATTTCATACCTGGTAATTATTCTGTGAAATATAACAATTCCATTCTCTTTACTAAAACTCAACATTAAAATTTTAAAAATAGATTTTGTATATGTATAGTAAATAAGTACTAGTATGACAATAAATTCATAAAAACCTAGCAGAGGACTGTAGTATATCATAAATACTTTTTTGGAATTCTACTACTTCTAATCGTAAGCCCGCAAAATCTCTGTCATGAAGAGTGGCTTGGTGGTAAACAATTATTAGGGTGGTAATAAATTAGTGCAAAATGGGTGAAAAAATATGCCATGAGCAAAAAGTTTTTTCCGAATTCTGCTAGCTTGAACCTTAACCGTTATAAAATCTACAAGGAAAACAATTCCTGTAGCTGGCTGTATACCACGTATCACAAAAAAGAGGGTAGTCTTCGTAAGTGGGTATATATATATATATATATATATATATATATATATATATATATATATATATATATATATATATATATATATTTAACCGTTATGTCTATACCCAAGTACCTGATACGGGAGTCTATACCCGTGCTACCCAGGTACCCGGCATTGTTTCGGTAAACTTTGCTTGTACATTCCGAAAATAACAAACAATTGGGATTTTTCTTTATTTGCTATCGGTGTTTATTTAACTGTGCTTACAAGTTATTAATATTTTTGTGACTATATGCTTGTTTTATGTTGTAATTACTTGTAATAATGACAAGAAGAGAAGTGAGGGCTAGCGAATTTAGAAGGTAAGTTATTACTTTTTATTTTTACAATGTTTTATACATAGATCATTCAATTTTAGAATGACGTATGAAAAGCAACAGAAGTACTTGCAACAATTTATAGACGATATAGATGAGGAAGTAGACAAAAATCTCGAAAACCAGGAATCAGAGGACTATTTCGCAAAGCAAACCGGATGGAGACGAAGCTTGTGACGTAGAGGACGTTTTTACTGATATCAATAATAAGATTGAAATCGATACCGACGGCGACGATAGTAGTCATGAACATTTTGATGATTTTCAAGGAAGTTCTTCCCAAAGTGATGTTCTGGTTGCAAAAGATAAAACGATTTGGCAACGAAAACCGTTTACTGCAAGTCGAACACTAAAACGTAACCTTTTGCATGAAAAAACGGGCCCAGTACGTTCTACTAAGACTCTTTCGATTAGAGATACATTCAAATGTGATTTTAGTGACGTAATGTGTGACATAATTATACGCGAAACAAATCGAAAAGCTAATAGCGTTTGTGAAAAGTATAATGTTGAAAACCCCAACAAACCTCGAAATGTTTGGAAGTCACTCACAACAGAAGAATTTGATGCATACTTAGGTATTTTTATTACAGCAGGAGTACGGCATTCAAATTCAGAGCACTCGAAAGATTGATGGAAAACAGACTCTCATCCTTTGTACTGAGCACGTATGGGCATAAATCACTTTTGGAGCATCAGCCGATTCTTACGGTTTGACAATGACAAAACACGTGCAGAACGTTTGCAAAATGATAAAGCTGCAGCTATTACAGATATATTTCTTGTACCGTCGGATTCTCTTACTGTGGATGAACAGTTATTTCCTTTTAGAGGTAGGACACGTTTCACGCAATATATGCCAGCAAAACCTGCCAAGTATTCCATCAAGGTTTGGTGGGTTTGTGACGCCAATAATTCGTATCCACTTACTGGGCAAATTTATACTGGAAAAAATTCGACTGGACGTAAAACTAATCAAGGTGAACGCGTAGTAAAAGATTTGTGTTACCGATACAAAAGTTCTGGACTAAACATAACAATGGATAATTTTTTCACAACTCTTCCACTAGCCCGTCTCCTGTTGTCTTGAAATTTATCATTAGTTGGTGTTTTGAAAAGAAACAAACCATATATTCCACAAGAAATGCTGCCTTCGCCAGAGCGTGAGCCTGAATCGTCATTACACGGATTCAGTGCAGATCGTGTTACTATTTGTTCATATGTACCAAAAAAGAAAAAAAGCGTTATCTTGCTGTCAAAAATGCCTGACAACGATAATGTAAGTGGCCCAAAAAATAAACCTGAAATAATTCAGTTCTATAATACAACTAAAGGAGGCGTAGACAACATGGACAAAATGGTTTCTCATTCTTCCACCAAACGCAGAACTTTGCGTTCGCCAGTAGCCTTCTTTTACAATATCCTAGACGTAGCTTGCCTAGCAACCTACATAGTTTATACAAAGAATAATCCACAGAGTTCTACTAAAACCAGTAAGCGTAGAATTTTTCTATAAGACTTAGGTTTCTATAAACAACTAGTAATGCCTGCAATTTCTGCTAGATCTAAAGTACCAAATGTATACCGAAATTTTTCATCAAGGTCAGGAATTGAGTGTATGTTAGGAAAACCTCTACCTACAGTTTCAGGTAATACTACAGAGTCATTACCACTTCGAGATTCCACTGGACGCCTCAAAATTGTTAGAAACTGCTACATTTGTATGTCTTTAGCCAAAAAGCGGCTAAGAAAGACACGAAAATCATGTAATGTTTGGAATCGTCCACTATGTACAGTAAATATAAGTAAGTGTGGACAATGTGTTTAAAATGTAACTTTTATTTACGTTTTCATATTACTTTTATTATAAAAAAAACTAGACATAGCTTCATAATTTACTAAACACTAGTGTTACCCGGGTGCCACGGGTGTGGACGTAATTGTGTAAAAACGTTGACAGGTAATTTTAATATATTATATGCATCTTTTGCTTTGGTTCTTATTATAAATCTCTTCGTTCTAAATAATTTTAGGAATAACTAGAAGCTGGAATAAAAATATTTATACTATCGTCAATGATTCAGATAAAACAATTACCAAGGATACCCAGGTACCTGGGTATAGACACAAAGGTTAAGCCAGCAGAATCGCTCCCCTTAAGGTTGGTTTGGCGGTGAAAAATTATTAGTGTGGTAATAAGTAGTGAAAAATAGGTGGAAAAATATTACGTAGGGTAAATTGGATTCCACTCATTTTGGATCATAAATGTAAAGAGTCCCAAATAATCTGTTGTCAAAAGTCATGCCTAAAAGGTTATTGTTTATAACGTATGTTGTTTCTGTATTAAACAGTTTTAATTTTGGAAAGGCAATATTTCGTTTTTTTTTTTAATGATGGCTTTTGATTTTAACCGTTGATAACTGAAGTAGCAGTATAATTTAAGATTTGTATTTCCCATTCGGGGAATCCACGATTTTAGTTTCCAAAAAATTTTTGTAAGTAAGCTTAAAGATATTTATCATTGTTTCTTTAATATAAATTCATCGATCATCAGCAACTAGTCCAGCAGTTACTTGTAACCCAAAGGTTAAAATATTATTATTTATTGCAATGAGAAATGGGGCAACATTTACCAAGACACTACTAGGCAGCGGAATAAGACAGGGGAACTCATTGAATCCTATGCTCTTAAATTTTATTATGGATGAAATCATCAAAAGCGTTAACAAAGGAAGAGGAAAAAATGTAAAAATACTCTGTCACACAGACGACACAATATTGATAGCCCAAGATGACGATAGTATTCAAAGAATGGTCTACATATTTAACATAAAAGCAAAAGCATTTTAATACGACAATCTCATTTTATAAAACTAAAACAACCAGATATAAAATAGAAATTTATGTCATCAGTATTGATCAAATAATAGACATAAAATACCTTGAAATTACACTGTCCAGCTATGGAGACCTCAACAAAGAAATGAGAGATCAAGTACAAAAGCAAATAGACTGGCAGGATGCCTTAATAACACTGCATGCCTACTATGTAGGAGACACAGTCAAGAATTTATAAAGCCTGTGTAGTCTTAGAAACTAGACTCGACACAGCCACAACACAAATGCTACTGGAAACGGCAGAGATAAGAGTACTGAGAAGAATTTCAAGAAATACGCTGAGATTCTCAAAACATGAACGTAAAAACATTAGAAGAACATGTAACGTACAGTGTATAATTTAATGGACATCAAATAAAAAAAAATTGAATAAATACATAAGCAGAGTGAGGGTCATCCAAAATAGCAAGAAATAAGTCACCAATAACCAAGAAGTATTGGACTAATTCGAACAAAGTGGAGTGACAATCTTTTACAGAGGTATTAATTCGCCAATACAAAAGCAGAATTTCTTATAAAGAAGAAGAAAAAGAAGAAAAAGATATCCATTTAAAAAACAATTAGTTTTTAGACTTTTGGTTTACTCAGTACTATATATAAAACAAAGAATTTCAAATTTTTGATTTGATTTTCTCTTTAAGAAGTTTTTCCATTCGGCATTACCGACCATACTTTAAAACTACTTCCTGCTATTTGATGAAAAGCTCGCTTTGTAAACATACATGATTTATACTCTGTCGTTTGTAGTAGTTTTCTACAACTTTCAAGTGGACAATAACTGCGTCC
Organism: Diabrotica balteata; assembly: GCA_918026665.1. Taxonomy (NCBI): domain Eukaryota; kingdom Metazoa; phylum Arthropoda; class Insecta; order Coleoptera; family Chrysomelidae; genus Diabrotica; species Diabrotica balteata. The sequence goes on along the minus strand of OU898276.1, from coordinate 145,281,247 downwards.
GCCTTTTATTTAGTATTTGAATCTGATATTTCCGATATTGCTGAAAATTTTAGTTTCTATTGAATTTTAAGAAGACGTCAACATATATAATACATTTCTTATTGCTATTTATAGAAAAATAAAGTTGTAGAATTGACTTTATATTCTTTGTTTAAAAGTTTCCTTTAGAGAGGAAACTACTAATGATCTTATTGTTGTTAATATTACCAAACTTTACATTATCCAAAGCTATAAAAACTAAACCGTCATACTTGGATAAAAGATTTTCTATATTATATATATATATATATATATATATATATATATATATATATATATATACATTTCCAAGAAAACATATATATATATATATATATATATATATATATATATATACAAGAAATATAGGATATGAGTGACTGTCGATATAAACAAAACCGCCAGTTTATTAGGGCTGCAGTCAGAAGGTTGGCCGAGATGTTAGAGAAACTTTTGACTTTTTGTCAAGCTTTCGGAATTATTTTATTCCTTTTTTAGGATACTGTAATATAAATAAAAAAATGTGTATATATTTACAAAATATCACAATTCGTCAATGTAACTTACTAGTCGTTGAGATTATTTAAAATAAACTTGGACACTCAACATTAACAACACGAATATAAAATATAATAATGGACAATACATTCTAAAAATTTTGGTCAGGATAGTAAAACCTAGTTTATTTCATGACATCTTTTGATAGTGTGTTTTAACTCTGATACAGAGATAACGTAAAGACAAAACAATGTGATTAAAATGTAATTAGGTTTTTTAATATTGTATTTATTTTCAAGAAATAAGAGGTTCATATTGGGTAGTTTTATTTTTAATTATTAAACCTGTTATTCGTTATATATATATATATATATATATATATATATATATATATTATTGTGATATTTAAAGTCTTAGTGCGCCAAACAATTAATTAGGTAATTAATTAATTAATTAATTAAAATTATTTAAATGATATGACTATGATTCTATCAAACTTTTTAATTCTCTTATCTCAGGGTTATATTCGTGCTTCAATATCTATGCTATTACATGTGAAAGGTAAGGTCCAAAGAATACCGGAATAATAAAAAACATATAGGATCTAACATTATATATTGAAATAAAAATAATGAAATAAAATTCACACTCAAATGTTTTCAATAAACAATATCTCATATAATCATTCTCAAAATTTTGTTCTACGTACGTGAACCTTCAAAATTATTGGTACAAACCATATTAGTTAAAATCTCAAAATCCCAATTATTATTTTAAATGTCCTAATCAAAATATTTATATCTTTTTCAAAGTAATTGTAAAAATTGTGTTATCAATGAAAGAAAAACTGCAGAAAAACAAAACTATCTCTCTATAATGATGACTGGTCCAAATCCTTGTTTCTTGTAGCCTACACTATCTATTCTTAGTAGCTCTCTAGGTAATCAGTAATAGGTAATCAGGTAATCTTACAACAAATTATTGCAAGTTTATCGTCCTTAATGATCTCCTTCAAATGCACGAATCGTTCAAATTATGCTAGCTTCTTCTCCTCTCAATAAACTGAATCTCTCGTTGGCCTGGGTGAAAAATGACTCTTGGAATATCTTCTCTTTACGATAAACTGAATCTCTTGTTGGCCTGAACAGTGACTCTTGGAATATAAGTAGAAAATATAACTTACAATCTTTTACTGGATCAGCTTCTGTCAGATACACTAACTACACAAAATCTCACAAACTTTCACTGCTACTGCTTCCTACCTCTGGGAAACTACCCGAGAACAACGGCCGTTCGTCTTGCACCCTTGGAAACCAACTGACTATCTTTTTTTTCTTTTAAAACTAACTAACGTCTCATTCTCAAACAAACTATCCCACCTTTTTCAATCTCATCCAATCAAAACGCGTCATACATCTCCCATTTCTTCATTTCGCTAACACAAACAAATTTTTACCTACAATTATAAAGCTACTACTCTTTTTCTACAAATTTTTATGAACTAACAAAAACATATCTTTCTAAAATCTATTCTATTGTCCTAATTACTGCACAAATTTATTTGGAAAACCCGCATCCATTGTCTAGGATTTCACTTAAGCCCATTCACGTCACTAAAATATATTTTGCAAAGAAAATAATTTATGCATATCTTACGTTCTGTTTAATACAGGTAATCCAAAATTAAAAGACTTTCATTCTTCGAAATGTTTGATGTTTATTATCCTACTTATCTGAATTATTTTAATTTTTTTGTAACTTTGGAATATTTTAAGCAAACCAATATTATTCTCGATTTTACATATCATAACAATATATATATATATATATATATATATTGAATTTATTTTGGACTACATGGTCAATTGCTGTGCTAATTTTTTACACGTTCATATATGTTGTTAGTTGCTTAACTGTTTATACAAGATCAGCGTACTATGTCCATTTACTTAGTTTCATTCACATATTTGTTAATAACATTGACTGCTACATATCTTTTTAAGGTAACAATTAACATCGTTTCCATGATTGTGTGGTTCTCATATTGTAATAATTTTTTAGATGAACTGATGATGCTTTCAAAACTCGAAAGCGAAACGTCTTCAAAATAGATAAAGTAGCCTATCAACTTTGTCTTTTATTTCTCCACCTAGAGACCGATATAAGAACCCACCACTCGTCTGAGTGATCCTTATATATATATATATATATATATATATATATATATATATATATATATATATATATATATATATATACACTGTGTCCGTAAAGTATGGAACAAATTATTTTTTAGCTAAACAGAGCATTTTAAGAAATAATCCTGAAACACGTCGATTTTTTATTTAAATTTACCGTTGTTTAAAATGATATTCTACTATACAGGGTGAATTACTTTAGAGTAATATTGTCACCGTCATTTTTTTTTTAATGGAACACCCCCATTTTGTCCCAATTTTCGAATTATTTTAGTTGAGCTGATGCCACAAACGTATCACATGTTAATTCAAATTGGTACAGGGTGGACAAAAATACAATCGTTTTGTTTGTGTTCATAAAGTAACGCGTTAGTTAAATTAACAATATTATCATAAATACTTATTGTCTAGCGGACAGAATATGAAGAAATACAAGACTTTATAAATGTTCGAACTGCACCCCTGGCTGTATTTGACAGTAATCCAAACGTGGTACAAATTCTTGTTGAACCTTTTTTATTGTGTCTTAAAAAATATTGTTTATTGCTGTTCGAATTCTCTGTTGTAATTCTTAAATATTAGCTGATTTCGTTTGATACACAACATTCTTCAGATGTCCCTACACAAAATAATCCAAAGGATTTCAATCTGGTGACCTCGCTGGCCATTCAATAGGTCCACGTCTATCAATCCAGATGTTGGGAAAAATTTCATCTAGGTACCTTCTAACATCTACAGCATAATGTGGAGGGCATCATCCTGTTGAAATCATAAACTTTCATCAAAACCTCCAGGATTACGTCTGCTGGGAAACAAATTACGTAAAGTAAGTACGAAATACCCCCTTAAAAACTCAAGGTACGTTGCCCCGTTTAAACTACCTTCAATAAAGTAGAGTTCGATGATTCAATTTCTGACAATTGCAGCCCATACATTTACCTTTTGCGAGTATTGTGTATGATGCTCACGCATTCAGTGGAGGTTTTCTTTTTCCAAGTATCTACAATTCTGACGGTTAACCTCGCCATTTAACGTGAAAGTGACCTCATAAAAAAAATGTTTTGTACCAAAAGAGGGTCTCGGTAGCAGTTATCCATCATTGCTTCGCAAAATTGCATTCTTCTATCGGGATCATCTTCATTTAATTTCTGCACAAGTTTGATTATATAATTATGCAATTTTCAAGCTTTAATAGTTTCTGTACCGTTATTTTGCTAACACCGATATCGCGACTAACTTTACGCACAGAACTGTGCGCATCTTCCCCAAAACTAAATAAAACATCTAATGCTGTCTCAGCATTTGCAAAGAGACGACCTGATTTATATGCTTTTTCAACCGTACCCGTTTTTCGAAATTTCTTTTCAATCTTACTGACTGTTGAACGCGGTATAGGTCTTTCTGGATATTTATCATTAAACAAATTGCACACTTCCACATGAGTTTGCGATGTGTCTCCATAAGCAATCATCATAAGTATTTCAATTCTTTGCTTTACACTTAACTCCATTTCTACTTAAAATTAGATCTAAGCAATAATTAAAACTTTCCCAAATACCAAAAACATTGTACTAAACTGTCACTGTGAACATCAATAAATTACTACACAAATAATGACATTCAACAAAAGCATAGCCTACTATGTTTCTTTTAAATTGATAAGAAATAATTTCTTTCATATTCTGTCCGCTAGACAATAAGTATTTTTGATATTGAAATCTTGGAAACCTTTGATATTGGAACTTACTGTAAAGTATGGAACAAATTATTTTTTAGCTAAACGAAGTTCCTGAATCTGTGTAATTTTTTTTATTATTTTAGTTGCTGTTTCAGAATTATGCTTATTTACGTAGATGTACCAAACTTTATATTTTATGTTTTATTCCTTTTTGTATTTTGTTAAAAATATTGCCTTTTTTAGCTTTGATAAATACATCATTATATTTATGCCTTTTGTTTTCTTACTCATAAAAAGTCAAAATTAGTAATATACATGACAAGTAAGCTTCACGCTCACCTGCGACTAATGGTGGTTCATATAACCATGCGACCAACGCAGGGTTAATTAACAGCGGTTTTATGTAATTCTTAAGTATTAATATTTTCCGCAAATCGCCAGGAAATTTTGACATTCCTGTCAAAATTTCTTGAAGAACAAGTCAGGACTTTCTTACTGTAAGGAAATGTCATTTCCTTACTGTAAGGAAATGATATTTCCGTACAGTTGTTAGTGTTCTACATAAATGATAGAAAACACATTGCTTATAAGGAATTACTTTATATTTTGAAAAGTATTCACTGCCTCAACCAGCTCTGGAGGAGTCCCAGGAATGGAAATATCATCATCACTTATCATTTTACTTTCGAGAACACCAGCAATTAAATTTATAAGCGTCAAGTTTGACAATTCAACCTCAATACGTTTCCATAGTAACCCAAGTAATTTTATTAGGAATTTCAAAGCACCATTTATTTGGGAATAAAATTATCGCGTTTTTTTTTTAAATCAATCAATATCTGTCAAATTTTAAACGATTTGCGGAAAAATAGTATGTTTACCTCGTAGGAAAAGCCACATTCCTGGACTTTGTGTCGCTAAGTCTCGGCTTGCGCCGCGACTTAGCAATCTTCACAGTCGTCCAGGAATGTTAAGCTTTTCCTACCCGGTAAACAATGTACTATTGTTGTTTGTTTGAATTATCTATAGATTCGCCACGTGTTTATTAAAATTATATTAATTATAAAATAAAAATAACGAACAAATATTAAAATTACTTTTTCTTCAAACGTCAAATAATGATGACATTACTTATCTAACTTGATCCTGTAAAAGTTTGATGTTTCCGCCGTCAGCAGTTTTTTTCCCATTTCTTTACGGCGCGGCGGAGGGAAAAATGTTGTCATGGCAAGAATATGAATCATGTCCCAAAGCAACAATGCAAATGTCATTAACAACAAATAAACATCATTTTTATTTATAGTAATATTAAAAGTACAATTAGTTAATGAGGCATTTTCAAAATTGAAACCGTGCAAAAATCTTTCGATTTTTGCACGGTCGAGAACAAGGTTCAGCAGTCATTCCCAATGTTGGCGAATCATGAGGTTTTAAAATTTTTTGAGCATTATCGTTCTTATTTCTTATTGAATCCTCTATTTATCCTTCGGCAACCGTGCTTGATTTCCAGCCCCCATGTCGTTTGAGGCATTCTAAATTTCCGCCACCCTCAATTAAAAGTGTTGCTGAAGCTAAATTTAAATAACTAATAGCTACTTTTTGGGCTAATGCGCTGATCGAATGTATTCCTATGATGCTTCGGTAATACTTTCCATTTTGGTACTTGATAAATATCAGTTTTCTGTGAAATTTTCAGGCTGCAGTGATGCATACTTTTTATACAGTTTAATGTAGTTTTGACCAATTATCGTAAAATATTTAATTTGTCGTGTTTTACTGTGTGGGATTTTGATAATTATTACATTTTCCTTATCCTCAATGTCCACAGTCTTCATTTTTACCATTTCATCGCATCGACAGGCGGCGGTAACCCCAATTACCAAAACAATCTGAAATATTTTTATAATTTAGTAGAGTATACTACATGCTTTGCAATAATTTTTTTTTACCTTTAATCCTAAATACAACTTATCTGGCGCTTTAAACAAAAATTTATCAAACTCGTCTTTAGTGAAAACTTTAGACTTCTTTGCAGTATATCCTTCGCTTGTTTTTTTGAGAAAGGCACGTAACTTTAAAAATTTGCTTATATCCACATTTTTTCTAATAACTAACTCGGATTTTATTATAGAGTATCGTGACCACATTGTAGAAGATTTCCATTTATTTTCATTTTCCATTATATTAAAATATGCCAGTGAAACGTCTTCGGTAACTTGCCGTACTCCTCTTGTATCGCATAACTCTTTTAAGTGCTTGTACGCTAACCGATACTTCATTCCAGACTTGGAGGGACCCAAACGTGCTACTGCATCATTAGCCGCGGACTCAATTTCGTTTAGGTTTTCCATTTTCGTACTAAATTTGCGCTTGCGGTTGCAACAACAATAAGCTGTCTTTAATAATTGCAAACAACTGTCAAACAACTGTAACCAGGGAGACGCAAATCCCACCGACGACTTTATTTTAATTTCTAAATCTAGACGACTTTGATAGTTGTCTCAGTTAATTTCGAGTAAAAATAGCGTATGAATTGTACTATTTAGGATTGAAAATTGCTACGGTTGATGAAAAAATAGTATACTTTATTCGGCAAAGAAGCGACTTTTCTTGACTTGCCCTCTATTACGCGCCGAACGAAGTGACGCGCCTCTATTATTGGGCGCGTCAAGAAAAGTCATGCTTCTCCGCCTCATAAAGTAATATACTATTATTCAATTTTAAAAATATTATTTAAAATTTAAAAATACAGAAAACATATAATGTCGCCTCGTACTAGTCTACAATACCGCATACTGCACCACTTTTTTATTTTAATAATTAAGAAATAGAATTTAAGAATTTATGCTTTTTTTCTTAAATAAACGCATCCGTATAAACGTCTGTACTTTATCACATCTACAATAAATCTTCCATTTAGATTGTTTTTTTACCCACTCGTAACTTACAGAGCTAGCACTGGTCGCATTTGCCAACTTTTAAGTAATTTCGTAAACTTATGTTAATTATGCCTGAAACTTTATATTTTAAAACATAGGCATTTGGGGCTTTATTTAATCTGTTTAAAATAAAACTTGTTGGAATACTTAGGAAAGATGCGTGTGCCCTAAATGGCTTGTAAGCGGATTTACACTTTATTGTCTTTCAAATCTTGTTGAGACATCTAAGGAAGTAGGAGGGTAATTTCTGAGTTAAGCCGCTTTTGTAGCGCAAACATCGGCTTGAAATAATGCAATATTCATATTTAATATTGATTTTAACGTGAAATAGTATCATTGCAATGCTGTTAACGGCTTTAAAAAAAGTAAGTATAATATATATATATATATATATATATATATATATATATATATATATATATATATATATATATATATATATATATATTCGAAGCTGTAACCACACTACATTGAATATTAGAAATGGTTCGTTGTTTGTGTTCTTCTTCCTTGATATAAATGGGGAGTATTTGCTCCTTAAGAAGAGAAAATTAAAGAAGTCTTTAATGCACATCTGTCTGACAACAAATGAATTTATTTTGAGCATGTAGCAATAAAGTTTACCCAATCATTATTTGTAGTGAAAATGGTCTTAGCTTTTATTTGTTTTTTTAGCTCTCTTTATTATGCTGTGTTTTCCATCAACCTCCATGTGGGTGTGTCCGGCTAATAAGAACTTGTGGTTGACTGTCTTTGCAGTAGGAACTTTTTCCCAGAGAGACTCACAAATACATAAAAACCATATTCATATATCTGTTTTGTCCACTGCAATTATTTGTCCAAATAGTCAGTACATCAGTAGGTTGATTATTAGTGTAATTTCTTCACTTGCGCATGTAAATAAACAAGACGCTATTTCATTCCTTCCTCGACTCCCTGTAACTTCATTCCAGATCATGCACCAAGTTTTATCAGTTGTTGCATCATAAATAGTACTATTTAACGTGCAGAGTTTTCTTGGGTAAACTTTTGGTGTTTTTTAAGTCTAGTGTTGGAAGGCACTTTTGGAGATCTAACATAATCACTCTTAATCCTATGTTAGCACTTCTTTCAAGTGTGTCTTTTTTCTTTAACTCATATCTTAATGAGGCATCTCTGAGGTGTTTATTTTTTTAAATTTCAGTTCATTGAGTAGTTCATCATTTTTTTCATTTTTCATTTCACAATCTAGTCTATCACAAACATCACATCACACCACAGCTTGGACTTACGTTTTACAGGTTTCAAGAAAAACCTCAGAGCCATAATGTAGTAAGTGGAGTTACTGGACCTTTTCAGAAGTAATGGTATGAGCACAGAAATGAAATGTCGATGGATAGATTCAAACTGTTACTTCAGAACTTGCGTTTTGACGATACTACCTAAGACTAGAGAGATAATATGTTGATAAACTGTCTGCCATCCGAGAATTGTTTGAGTTTAAGGCAAATTTACCAAAGCACTTTTCTATTTTACAGTACACCATAGTTGATGATATGTTATGGGCATTTAGTAGTCGATGTGGATTTAGAGTATATATACCATCAACTATTCAGAAGCGCCGCAAACAAGATCAAAATTGCCATGTTAATAGCCAACGTTCGCAACGGACAGGGCACTTGAACAAGAAGAAGAAGAAGATACCATCAAAACCAGCTAATAGGACCGTATGAGCATGATACTTCTAATATTTCCTTAGTATCAAGTTCATGTCAACCGATATGAGGATCCAAACGTAATGTAATGACGGATAATTTGTTTACAAGCACTGTTTTAGCGGATAAACTTCGAAACGATCATGAACTCACGGCAATAGAAACTCTTGGGAAAAACAAACCTCAAATTCTAGCTGATATAAAAATAAGTAGGCCTAAAAAATCTATTATGTTTGCATTTGAAGACAAAACAACTTTAGTTTGATAGATTAAAAGAAAAAATAAGAACGTATTTTTTCTTTCCACAAATTGAGTGCTGCTTATAATTGTGCATGAATCACAAGTTGTTAGATGACGGTGATCTTTTATGGATTGGTAATATAGCTGGTATTAACTTATTTGTGATATTTGACAATAATTCAACAGAAAAAAAAATGGTGAGAATAAACTTATTGAAGGATCTTGGGTATCAATTAGTTGAAGCACACGTGGGAAATCGCACTAACCTCATCGATATAATATTATCGAGGTCAAATAGGAATCTTTAAGAGCTAATACAAATGGACGGTGTTTCGTTTATTCCAGTAAAAAGAGCACTAAGACTAGATTCACATGTCATCGTTGTAAACATTTCATACTCTTAGAACATGTGGCACCCTTCTGTGAAAAATGTACTCAAGATGTTGATGAATTTACTCAATAGTTTTTAACAATGTATGGATATATCTAGAATATTTTTTTATCTACTCCGTCAAACCTAGTTGGAAATTCAAATGGTCCTACAATACAATTCCCAAATATGCCACATCAGATATTTATGGAAAACTCCTGTTGAAAATCATGTTCTTCAAATGCATGAGAATTTTCTGTCGCATAGGTATGGCTATTGCGCCAGTTAAACATACCTCTTCTAGTAAATGTGGCTTAATTGGTAAATAAAAATTTTATTATAAAACACTGGATCGTCTAAATGCCGCCCTATCATAAACTGACTAAATCTGAGCCTTGCTGGAATATCCTGTGGTTTAAAGATTCTGTACTAGAGTAAAACGATACAGATACAGATTTTCTAGCCGTATTATTCTTGACATCGTAGATTTATTAATACCAGTAGCCGTAGAAACAAGCCTTGTACTGGTTTCTGTATTATCTGCAACACGCACAACAATTTCATCCTCCATATCCGCATCAATTACTCTCGGTCTTCCAGCATTCCTGTTTTTGAGATGAAATGAGCCTGCTTCGCCGAATCTGTCGAACAATGGTCCAACAGTTTTATAGTTTGGTTGTCTTCCATTGGGATAAAGTTCGAAATAACGTTGAGCTGCTTTACGACAACAAAAATTTTCCTGAGCATAAAACAGATCATATCGCGCATTTCTACAGTAGAAAGTTTACTATGACGTGGCAATTTACCTTTATCTTAAGTGGTTTATAAAAAACTTTATAGCACTTTGACAAATATTGACTCACACTGCACTTCGACAAATAATAATAAATAAATTCGTAGTTACGTCTTGACGTTGCCATTAAGTTCAAAGCATACTTGTTTTGCAAAAAATTAAATACACACATGCTTATCATTAACAAAATATGTTTATTTCGAAAACGGTGTACTTTGTTGATTTGAAACCTGAATCTCTTTTTTGTGTAGAATTGAATGTTATTTCATGTTTTTTTCCTACAATGTTTGTACAGGGCGGACAAAAAATTATGGCCACATTAATGAACCAATGTTATAGTAGGCGGCGCCACCTAGTTTTAATCGTAAAACTTATATAATTTTTATATTAAGCATACTAAATAATAGCAAGATACCAAATTTCATTTAAATCAGTTCAATAGTTTTCAATATATCCCTAAAAATAATAAAAAAAGATATTATTGAATCACCCTGTAGAACAAAAACTCGCAACATTCTGCCTAAGCAATTTGAGTTCAAACGCTTTATTTTGATGTCAGCTATCACCCATTAGCTAATGTTCAGCTAATTATGGGACACCCTGTATAGTGTTTTTTTATTTAAAATGTCGTTTTGATTGTTCGGTAAATGATAATTCTGTGACGATTGAACTTTTCTTACTTTTCCACTAGCACATGTTTTACCGTAATGGGTGAACTGCACATATTACAAATTGGGCGTTCTTCTGTTTTTTAACAAATGTTTATGAAAAAACTGGGTATGTCCAAGTCGTAAGCGAGAAATACTTATTTTGTTGTCGTCTGGATACCTCGGGTGGTTGCCATAGGCCAATCTTATTTTTTATCTCATAAAGCTTTGATGGTGTGGATTTCCATTTATTGTTTCAGTTCTCGAACAGGTGCTTTATAAAGTAGCTTTTTTAGATCCATACTTACATATTGGGGTAAGTAATGTGATAATACTGTAGTCATTTATAGCCTCTGTGGCATTTTTTGTGCTGCTTCGTTACCTACTATTACAACATGGGACCCACAGAAACTTCATGCTCGTATCTTTAGTATGCAATTTATTTAGTTCTTACTTTATTAGTAAAAGTAATTGGATACTGCGTGTATATCTTCCTGATTATTTGCAGTGATGCGATCCTCCTGTTAATACAGTTGCAGTATCTGGAATTCTATGTTTGAGAATCTCTGTGCTGTTAATTATTGCCACTCCGACTCCATTTTTAGTTTTAGACGCGTCTGTATTATACTGTGTAATCGGAATAGGAGTTTACTAGATCTCTAAAGAATACATAAGATTAGGGTTGGTGCTATTTTTGGAATTATTATAGACTGTAATTGACTGTTGGAACTTTTATAATCCAAGGAAAAGATGAAGATATATTTTTGTATTAATATAAGAGTAAAAATTGCTTATATTCTAAATTTTGTGGAAGTATAGGAGATTGAACTTTGTAGAGTCCTTAGCCTGAAATGTTATTTGTTGGAATTAATTAAAAGGGTAAATAGTTGCCTACCAAGCTCTAGCGTGGGTTTACCTATTTCAGTTTCTGTGCTATTTATCATAATTTTTCTGGACGCTCTAAGTTTAGTCCTTAGGGAGGTGTTATGTAAAGTATCCATTGGTTTTTACCGTCGTTGTGCTGGCAGATGCATTTGCAACACATCCGTAATCAATTTTGGAACAAATTAAAGATCTGTATAACATGAGTAGTTTTTTATCATCGGCATCCCAATTTATGTGAGCTAGGTACCGTTCCCGTCATAAAAAACTGGTACAACTCTTATAACAAAAAACGTGTTTTTTAAGTTGTGCAAGTTGAGCTTGTCACATGTGTCATTCTAATTTCGGAGGCAACGTTGCCAGTTCAACAAAAATATTATATCAAACCAGCTAAAAACAGGGCTGTGTGACAGGTCACAAGTTTTTAGTATACTAAAAACTAAAACAATATCGAACATTCTCGATAGTCAGTCACATTTATATTTATAGATTTATTTAAATGTACATCTTAAAAAATTCTATTAACTTTAAAATTTTTCATTATTTCAGTACCCATACATTGATTCGTGTTTTATTATAATTTATGAAAATATTTAAATTCAAAAATAATGATAGATAATGAATCTAGACATGACTTTAAATTTATGTTTAATTTCAAATCGAGAGGCATGATTCGTTTCTCGTAACGTGTAGCACAAAACTGTATTAAGTTGTCGAATACTACAGTAAATAAAACTCACTGGAAAAAACTAAAATTTAATTTGAAATTAATAAAAAATAAATAATTTTTATAGTTAACAAGTGTGGGATTTAAATATATGTATTACAATTCGAAAAATTATTATTTTGTCATAGCTTTATTATTATTAATCACTTCTTGTAATCTTCTGGGAACTGAGTTAATTAAATTTAGTGACAAATTTTCATCTTCGGCAAAGCTTTCTCAGGATTCTTCAATGATGGTCGTCCATAAATGATCTCTGTTTTGGGGAATTAAATTTAATTTTTGTATTTTGTTGATCAGTCCCCAAACGTTCTCTATTGGATTAATATCAGTAGATAGATAGGGTTCCTTCTGGAGCGGAAGTGACGTCACACGTCGATCGTCAAGCGTACGTATCCTCATGGGCCAAGGCCACGCCCCCCTCGTGACGTAGGAACGTGCCTAGGGTCTCGAGGCCACGCCCCTCGACCAATGGTGACGTAGGAACGTACCTCGTGTCTCTAGACCACGCCCCTCGGCCAATGGTGGCGTAGGAACGTCCTCCCATGTCTTGCTGACCAATGGTGGACGTTCTCGTGACGTCGGAACGTGTCGTCGACCAATGGCAGCATAGCAGCGTCAGTGGTGGGAATAGCAACACCCCCAGCGACCAATGACAGCTCAGAATTTGAATAAACATCATAGAAATGGCGGTCTAGCGATGAGGAACCAATGGTGACATAGTAACGCCCTCCTCGTGACGTCGGAACGTGTCGTTGACCAATGACAGCATAGCAGCGTCAGTGGTGGGAATATCAGGCCAATGGTGGCATAGTAACGCCCTCCTCGTGACGTCGGAACGTGTCGTCGACCAATGACAGCATAGCAGCGTCAGTGGTGGGAATATCAGGCCAATGGTGGCATAGTAACGCCCTCCTCGTGACGTCGGAACGTGTCGTCGACCAATGACAGCATAGCAGCGTCAGTGGTGGGAATAGCAGACCAATGGTGGCATAGGAACATCCCCCAATGGCTTGCTGGCCAATGGAGGACGTCCTCGTGACGTCGGAACGTGTCGTTGACCAATGGCAACATAGCAGCGTCAGTGGTGGGAATAGCAACACCCCCAGCGACCAATGACAGCTTAGAATTTGAATAAACAACATAGAAATGGCGGTATAGCGATGAGGGACCAATGGTGTCATAGTAACACCCTCCTCGTGACGTTAGAACGTTTTTCTCGACCAATGATGCCACAGAAACGTGTCCTCAACCAATGGCGGACATCCTCGTGACGTTGGAGGCCAATGGTGTGCATCAACGGCCAATGAGAAAGACGTGCATCGACTAATGGTGGAGTCGTACCACAATATTAACGAAAAGACGCCCCCAGTCCCCCCCATTCCCCCCGAAAAGACGTTCCCAGTCCCCCCATTCCTCCCGAAAAGACGCCCCCCCAATAATAACGAAGCTACACGTCCAACGTAACCAATGAGAACGATGTACAATCGCTGGTCGGTGACTGCGTTCTATGAATTGACAAAGAGAAGAAGACGAATGACAGACAAAGAGAGCAATTTTTCCTCGTATTTTTTTGTAATTAAAACCTACAACCATTAGCGTAAAACTTCTAAATTTTTTCAATTTATATTTTACGAGTTACCTCGTATATATTTTATCGATTACCATAATAACAAAAATTCGTTTATTTTTCAATTTATACTTTACATGATCAGTTGAATGCTACTGAGAATAATGACATCATCGGATACGCCGGCTATTAAAAATGTCTCACGCGATCACGATATATAGCCGGAAACACGTGCACATTCCAATTCGATTATTTAATGTAAGATAAAATATATTCGCATGGAGGCAGGAAGCAGGTGCATAATCCGTTGTATTTAATAATTAAGCCCGGCATGTGATGCATAAATGAATAGTCTTACGAAATATTGCGCAACATAGTTTTAGCGTGGGAGAGGCAGTTAGATAAATAGCAGACGCTATCAATTACTCAGTTATATTTCATGTTCCGCGCTAATACGTCAAATGTTATATAATATGCCACATCCTACATTGAATACTATAAGTCAGGTTGGCCGAGTGGTCAAAGGCGTTGGATCTAAGCTCCGATACCCGAAAGGGTGCGTGGGTTCGAATCCCACACCTGACACATTTTTTTAATAAACTCTTTATTCGTCTTCTTATGCCACGTCCTACGTTGAAATATGTCCTGCGTAGAATGTTACGATATCCCCACTTATACGTTGGAGTGGAGAGGTAAGAAGATATAATTAAAAGTTTTCATGTTCACAGCTTTATTTCGCGAAACGTAGGCATTACAACATGAACAGTGTGGAAGTAAAAGCTAAAAGTGAAGTGATGCTGCTTAATACTTTGTATAATTTTGAGAATTTAAAAGTATTAGTTGGATTAAGTTCAGCTCAATCATTTGAAACAGGTGTTAAATTAAGCAGCGAGAATAATGAGATATTGTTCGGTATATGTGATTGGATCCGATTCATCGATGAACTTAATCGTAAATATAATCAGTTTTTCCTCATGCCTCTACAATGCTATTGTGAAGATGAACCTCCAGAATGTTGTGAATTTTTAGCAATTGAAACTCAAGCTACAGATCAACTTAAATGGCTCAATGTTAAGAAACTTGGTGTTACTTTGCAGATATTTGAAAAAGATGTTAAGAATCTTATTGAAGGAAACGAGAAGTTAATTTTACCACGCATTCGTTTCCTCGATGGACTGAGATTTTTAGATTACTATTGTAATGCGTTGAAAATTGCTACTTCATTCAAAAACGATTTACAACCAATAGACATTTTATATTCATTTTGTGAGGCTTCTTGTGATACTAGTATTTTAAGTTTAGCATTAAGGGAATATTTGTATTATTATAATGAAGATACAATTAGTGATTTAAATAACAGTATTTTTGAATAAAGGATTAAAACATTTATTTCTTTTTATTATACCATGGTAGTGGGGGTGATTAAGGATATTATTTATATTGACCTATGGAGTGAAAGACATTTATTTCATCAATGTCCACCGTACGGTGTAGATTAGAAGAGTTTTGGGAAAAAATACAAAAGTTGAAGGCGGATATACAGTGGTACGAAGATAGAACCGCAATCGAAAAACAATTTGCAGCGTTCCATTTGTCAGATAGAAAACTAACAAAAACACAATACCCGTTAAAAAGAATTCAACCCACAAGATGTCTCAACTAGCACCATTCATCATTCTCACAGCTATTGCTAACAATGTACTCTATACAAACGTACCAAACAATGTTAAGAACATGGCGATATGTTTTAATGATGTAAAAACTGATTGCAATCGAACTGAATGGACTCTAATGGATCATGAAGTAGTGAATAATGGGTGGCTTCCAGTATTTTTCAAAGCAATACCAAAGTCAGGAGGAACATTCTACAAGATCATGCTAATATCCCCAAATAACACCGAAAGTGATTCAAAATGGTACAAGACTAATAATAATGATGATGATGATGTCAGCAGTCAATTATCAATTATACTCTTAAGCATTATATTCATAATAAATGTTTTTATAGCGAGTAATATCATTATAAAATTTTTTGTAAATCGCAAATGCGAATCATCTTGCATTAAAATAAATATGTAAAACTGTTAAAATAAAACTAAAATAAAACTTTTAATCTTTTATTAAAAAAAAATCCAATTTATATAGGTAATATTTTGTTACACAGCCATTGACGGAGGTGATCCACATTTATCGAGGAGCAGGAAAATAGTCCAGTAGCGTGGCAGTTGTATTCATGTGGAGCAAAGCCTCCAGTGGAGTATGGAGAATCATCAAACTTGCAAACATCAATAATTATGGGACAGACGTCAAGCATATAACATTTGTATCTTAAAAATTCTGCTTGTTGTTCTCCGCGAACGTAGATGTAGTCAGCTGCATACAACAACTTAGATTCCAGTATTTTATTTATTTTTGAATATTTAACATCTCCATTAGAATACCGAAGACCATGCACGTTTTTCTCCAAGTACACAGCAGTCTTCTTATCTTGATTACTTAATGTAGCAAACGGTTGTGGAGGTTTAAATATATAATGGCAATGTTTAAAGCCAATTTCAATGCTAAGTTCTTTGGGAACAAACCACCCATCTACGGTGAATCCTTGAATGTCAACTAATGCGATCCTCATGATGGTTGATAGTATACTGAATTGGATATGATTGAATAAGTCAAGTTAAGTGATATTTTTGATAACTTCAGTTAGAGGAAAGTATTCGAGTAGACTGTCGTGGACAATTAAACAGTACGCTCGAGTGCCTGCAGGAAAACCTTCATCTGCTTCGATTTCCAACTTAATATCAACGGTTCCCGATCTAAATGATGTATCATCCTGTTTGGAGCAGTCGAAAGTAAACAAAGCATATTTTTTAAAAGCATTATAATCCAAGATTGGATGTTTTGTTGACGAATGAGTATAACTGGGAAAGAATTGGGTATAGTTGTAGTGAGCTATAGCATAATCATTTTTCGCAAAATCCAATTGCATTCTCTCGTTAGGCCAATATTCACCATTAATAACCACTCGTACGCTGGACACCTTAATGTTATCGAATAACGTTGGATTGGCGTGAATGTCATCTCGTTTAGAAGTTTGAAAAGCTACAATGACATAGCGTGGACGTTCAACAGCTGAAGTTGTCTTTACACTCCATATCTCACGTCGGGATCCAGCCGTAAGTGAAGGTAGTTCATTAAGTTCCCATTTACGGAAAGGTATAGTTATCGGTGTATTATTCTTAATCGGAGTCATTAAGTCAATTTTCACATCGTCATTCGGAAAGACATGTTTGACCTTCAGTTCCATGCTGGTAACAGTTAAAGACACTGTTGTTGTTGTTGTGGCATTAGGTTCTTCTACTAAAATACTGTCTCTATCATTACGTGCTCGAACAAATCGAAACACTTGACGACCATAGGTTAATTTATTGTAATCGTTGAAAATGTTGAAAATATGTTTTATCGGAATCAGTAAACTAAAGCTGTCTCCCGATAAATGTGGATTATTCGGATAGTTCCATCCTGCAGTACTGAGAAACTTGGAATCTTCAGGAGTATAACACAGCAAACTGCGAATAGTGCTGACTACACCTGGATCTCTAACTATTTCCATGTCATGTGAACTTTGGATATATGTACATGTATCAAACAAGAAGGCTCCAGCATTCGGTGCAAGAGAAACAGTTCCATTACCCACTTTTTTTATACTTCCTTTAATTTCCAAAAGTGTTTCGTGTATGGCAAAAAATGCATCTGATTGATTTATGATAAACTCGACAACGTCGCTATTGTTAAATGACTTGATGTAAGGTGTATATGTAAGAAATTCTTCTTTTCTAATAGTATCGTCGAACAGAGGTTTCTGGTAAAGATCTAAAATAGGTGGTTGAGGCTCCTGAACCTGTCGTCGAATGTATTGACGTTTTGACATCTTTTAGCTGTAATCCAATGGCAATAAGAAAGGCTTTATTGGCAGCAGACACGTCACGTCGCTTGCAAGATTTGCGTGAGACTAATGGATATTGATGTGTAGAGCTTTGTTTTATAATTAAACCCATCTATATCGTTTCCTTAAAATCCAAATGCAGCGTACTTTTCTCTCCTCTAAAGTTGACCGGTCTTAATTCTTGATCAACTACACTAACGGTAATTTTGGTAATGTCACGTATGCTGTTGCTTACTGGTATGTATATTGGATTATGAGGACGTTCGTCAATAGAAAAACCTGGATCAACACTTATCGAAAAATGTAGAATGGTGTGCGCAGGTCTATCCTCGTAGAAGGCTCCTTCGGTAATGTTGCATTCAAACAGTAGACTCGATACTTTTATAATGTTTACAGGTTGATCTGAAGAATGCATTTTTCCTGGTTCCAACACTCTATTTGAAGAGAAGCCCAATAATTTTCCAAGACTATCGTCTTTCTCGAAAGTAATAGTATGATCTTGACAGAAAATTTCACATTTAAGCGTATTGTTGTTCGGTCTTAAAGTAAACTCTCGAACCGAATTGTATTTATGCATTAATTCATTTCGAATGTACGCTTCTATATCAGTAATTTCATAACATCCCGATGGAATTTCAATATTACGCAACTTTGTACGATCATTTTGCTCATAGAAATAAAACTTTTCACCATCGATGTTTGGAATTGAATTAAATGTATGAAATCCCAGCACTGCTACATAATATTGTCGAAACGGATCAAGCACAAGAGGCACTTGAGGAGTAAACGAAAACTCGTTTGTAGTACTTGTCAAGGTCAACAATCGAGACATGACTGATATGAGGTAAAAGGTGTAGTAATTTAAATACCAAAATATTTTAAAAACTTCTTTATTTTTTTAATCATACTGTTACATGTTTGTGTTTTATTTATATTTTTCTCATAATACGGTACTCCACAAAATACACATTCACTTTCCATAAATCCACAAACATCACACCATACATGTTTATCATAGTCTTTCTTGCAAGGTAAGTAATCTTCTAGTACACCACGAATATCTTGGGGCATTTCATACCAAACACCACTCGTTATATTTTCCATAAAAATGCGAATAGCACGTCTCAAAAATTCGTTAGATGGTTCCATTGTAGAGAAACTTTAAACACAAATGTCCGCAGTTTATTTGGTTATAACTTTGATATTGATCGTTATTGTAGAAAATTCTTCCACCGTTCAAGTAGGAGACTAGTTCTCGCGGTGGCTTCAAGCAACCATATGAGTCAAAGTACTCTATGTCGTTGTTTATCTTTCTGTAAGCTACCCAATGTGTACCGAGGTTTGTGGAAATGTCGAGATTAATAATAGCACATTCATGTTTACGAGGGCTACGTGGTAAATTATCTCGCATGAACACGCCGCGGAAATTTGAAATTTTAAGTAGTTTAACAAATCTATTTAAATCCACATTGGTTAAAGGCCTATTAGGTAGCTTCAGCGGAAGTTTTTTGCCTTTTTTAAATATAATCCAAAGCCACCTTTAGCGTTTTTTCGCAGGTATAATCCTTTGCCTAGATGTTCCATTGCATTGTTGTGACGTTTATCTTCTTCTAGTTTCTTTTGAGCATTCTTTGAATCGATAACAGTTTTCGCTATCGCGCTTGCGCCCCCAGCGAGGCTTCCGAGAGCTGATAGGCCTGCAAAGATTGGGATTAAAGGTAAAATCCCACCAGATTTTGGTTCAAATGGAATAATTCTTGGAACACGTACATTTTTCTTCCCACCTACATTCTTAACGGCTGTTCTTGCTGCTGCAAGTGCAAGTAGAGCGGATTTACGCAGATTTGGTGACGGAGGAGCACGTTTTAATGTTTTGATAATTGGCTGTAACACATGTCGCTTAAATGAACCAACACCTTTACCACGTTTCATACCCATACCCAGTTTTCGTTTAGCTTTCATTGCTGTAGTAGTTAACCAGGCAGCGGTTTTTTCACCCAAAGATGCGTCTTTTGCTTTAACTCGTTCCCACGCTTTATTTTCCAACACCCAATCTGCTTTATGTCGATCTTTCAATGAATTACTTTGGGAATATGCGAGATCGTGATCTCTCGCAGCTCGATCTAACGGATTTATCCCCGGATCTCCACGAGCTAGACGTTTCTGTAATTTAGTTCCAGGTCCTAGATATTGGTAACCAGGAGCATGCAATTCAAACGGTAGACTATTGATCAGAGAATTCAACACTCCTTCACCTTGAACGACCAACATTGAAATGAATCGCTTTTTGCAAAATGTCTTTATATAACCATGTGTACAAAATACATCTCAATCACAAGATGAAGGTCATTCAACAAGACAAGACACTAGCAGTGGAAAACTTGGATTTTGTCGTCAACGTGACAAGAACCAGCAAACATGGTGCATTGCTACCACATTCATTTCGTGCTATCATATGTGGTCCAAGCGGATGTGGAAAAACTAATGTTATGTTGGCATTACTTTTTGACCTGAATGGCGCTAAATTCAAAAATGTTTACGTTTATTCAAAGTCGTTGTTTCAGCCCAAGTATCAATTTTTGAAGGAAGTGTTGGAGTCTGTGAAAGAAGTAGGTTATTTTCCATTTAAAGATAATGATGATGTTATAAGCCCAAGTAAAGCTAAACCAAACTCAATATTCATATTTGATGACGTATCAACGGATCCACAACAAACAATACGTGAATATTACTGTATGGGTAGACATAAAGACATTGATTGTGCATACCTATGTCAATCATACAGTCGAGCAGGCAAACAACTTTTACGTGATAATGCGAATCTTATTGTATTGTTTAAGCAATATGAGCTCAATTTGAAACACGTCTTTGATGACCACGTATCACCTGATATGACATTTGAGCAATTTAAACAATTTTGTTCCGAATGTTGGAAGGACAAATACGGTACATTCGTCATTGTTAAGGATTTCGATATTTCTAACGGACGATATCGTAAAGGTTTCGACAAGTTTATAAAACTGTAGGTATGATCGAAAAACACGCATTGTATAACAATATGTCAGACAAAGAGGTAGCTGCGCGCACGCGTAAAGTTGCCGAACTAGCTCGTGTCATTCGCAAAAAGTATTTGGCATTAAAGTTAGGTAAAACAGAACAAGATGAGTCGCTAAATAAACTCTTTAAGCCCATAGCTAAACCTCTAACAGATATTGCGCAATCGTCAAAAACGTTGCATCATGCTATTAATAACAAGCTTAGACACGTTAAAAAAGAAGAGGTGAAAACGGAGGAAGAGATAAAAAAAGAAGCCAGAGATGATGATGTATTTTCCGATGCAGTATCAATCGATCAAGTTAACGAACATGACATATTTGATCCTAATAATGTTTCGAAAGAGGCTATTGATGAATATATCGAGCAATATCCTCCAATGAGCCATAAGTATATAAAAGAATTTTGGATGAAAGATAATAAAATTGATAAAAACTACGGACCTATTTACAATGATGAAATTGGCTGGATGTTGGGTAAACGACGAATAAACTTTAACAAAAACAAAGGTAGTATACAAGTTATCAGTGATGGTAGTGGGGAAGGAGGATGGGTGCCGGGAACGCCAGGTCTATACCAACTAATTTTCTATGATAACCCTGAAGATTATAATGATACAGATTTAAAGCACTATAAAAGTTTATTAAATAGTACAGAAGTTCATCTGGATTCCAAAGGTCGTCTTAAAGGTGCAACTGGGAAAAAATATCATCATATTATCAAACCGCTATTTAAACCTACCGATGAAACAACAAAGAAATCGCCACCGAAAACTCGATCTACTGCATTAAAGAGACAACCTTTCGAAGGTCTTGTTCGTTTAGCAAAAACGACTCGTTCATCATCGATGACAACGTCTCCTCGAACATCGTTATCTTCACCATCTAGCTCCAAAGGGTCAGGGCTCGTCGATAATTCTCATTTGATCTACAACGATAATCCTATTGAATATGTATATTGGGATAATCCAAACGAACTATGCGACAGACTCAAATTGCTGGTTGCTTCCCAAGAAGCAGGAAACACATCCCACAATAACGAAATTGTTGCCATTATCAACGAATTACGTGAAGCAGATATTATATATTAATGTTTGGATTATTGGAACATCATTTCCAACATGAGTGTTGACAAGTTTGGTCGTCATCATTACCGTTCTAATGAACAAGTTGTTAAAAAGCTACGTGAAGGCTTAAAGCAATCCATTTTGGATTTACAAAACCAGATACATGAAGTACATAAAGACATTACACGAGATCCTCCTGTAGCAGGTAATCATCTTTCCAATAAGAAATATGTAGATGACAGCATTGTTCGTGCGAAAACTTTTCTAAGAAAAGAGATTAATTTGATACAAAAAAATAGAATTCAAAAAGATACTCAACTCGAACAAAAAATCTCAAACTCCATTAGTAAAATAGAAGTTAATTTAAGTAAAAAAGTTAACGAGTTGTCTGATGAGAATAAAATGACTGCTTCGAAAATATCTGATTTATCAAAACAAATGCATGAATTTAAAAATGATCTTGATATATTTAAACAAGAAATGACGAAGAATATTACAGATGCCGCCAACCAAAATGCACAAATTATGATGAAAACGTTGGAAATAGAAAAAAAGATTAAAACGGCGGATCTTAAATCACATGATTTAGATGAGCGTCTTAATGTAATGGAAGATTACCTCTTACATTATAAAGCTAACGGAACAACGAATTAGCGTTAGTTCAAAGAATCGAATCGTTGGAAGCTAGACATGGCATTTACCGAGGAGAAGATACAACTAGTTAACGAGCTACACAAGCCTGCACGAAAAAATTATCCTCGTCGACGAACAATCATTAAAGGACTAGACGATTTGTGGCAAATGGACCTTGCTGAGATGAGGCCTTATGCCAGTCAAAATAAATCTTACAAGCTCATTCTTGTTGTAATTGATTGTTTTTCAAAGTTTGTGTGGACTCGACCATTAAAGACGAAAACAGGTGAGGAAATTACTCGAACATTTTCGGATATTCTCGCTCATACTCGACGATGTCCGAAAAATTTACAAACAGACCAAGGCACAGAATTTTTTAATTCCAAGTTTCAAAATCTCATGAAACAGCATAGTATTAATCACTATAATACCTTTAGTGTTAAAAAAGCAGCCATATGTGAACGTGTTATTCGAACATTGAAGGAAAAACTTTACAAGTATTTCAGTCTTAATGGAACTTACAAATGGATTGATATCTTGCCTCAAATTACAAAAGAGTACAACAACACGAAACACAGCAAAATTCGACTTAGACCTATTGATGTTAATAAATCTAACGAAAATGAAATTTTACGAAAATATTATACTCACTTGAAAATTGCCGGTCCAAGAAAATTGAAAGTTGGTGACGTGGTTCGCATTAGTAAAAATAAACACATTTTCGATAAGGGATATAAACCGAATTGGACAACAGAACTGTTTAAAATTACTGAAATTAAAATAACGAATCCCACAACATACTTGATTGAAGATATGACTGGAGCGCCTATCAAAGGAGCATTCTACGAAGAAGAATTACAGAAAACAAAAAATAAAGACATATATTTAGTAGAGAAAGTACTGCGCAGACGTGGAAATAAGATGTATGTTCAATGGTTGGGATTCGATAGTAGCCATAATAGCTGGATTAACGTTAAAGATATCATTTAGAATCTACTTTTACATACGCCGCGTAGATATACACTAAATGAGTGGGGGTGACAAAAAGTATAAATTTCATAAATGCTGCAAGCTCATGCCCAGTTGTTCCTGCCAGTTCATCAATATGAGTTCTCAAGATAGTGGTTATAGTTCATCAGACGATATGGTGGTAGCTGCTGATTCACCATCAGATGATATCAATTATTATGCTAACATAGACAGAGCTTTGGCGAGATTCGAAGAAGCAGCAAAAAATGAACCGTATTACTTACTAGAAGCATCCTTTCCGCTTGACAACTGTATAATCAAAGTTGGCCTTTCTCCAGCTCGCCATTTCTCACCAGCCATTATTTTGTGTCAGCACAACAAGTTTAATAAAATCAGTTTAAATACATCCGAGTGGACTGACATGACTGCGATGTTTATTCAAATTCTGAAAGATCAACCTACAAGTCCAGTAACATTCGAGTGTGGAGACTATTATAAAATTAAACAAGTAGTGTATGATACAACTAAATTTATCGTTGTTGAAAAACATGGTGTTGAATACTATCTAGAAGAAGGTGACGTTAACCAAATCATAGAAGCGGATCGCAATCTGGTGTCTCATCGTGTATCGTTATTCGGCACTCTAAAATTTCATGCTTATTATACAAATGTTGTCGACATAATAAAATCAAACTTTTGCAGCAGAAGCAGTTTATATGGACCACTTGAAGCTTTAACTGCGTTTTGTGAAATTTCCTCAGACACTTTGTTAAGTAATGCTTTAAGAGAATATTTATATTATTATAAAATTAAAGTTGTAAATGATTTTATGTAATAATCAAAATAAATATATTTATGCAAAGATGTCTTTTATTTTCACGTCAAATGTCTCACAACGCTGTAAAAGATTGAGACTTAAAATTATAGGAAAACAATGTATATTTTTTTAAAGTTTTTTATTTTCTACTTATATTACAAATTGATGTTTAACAAAATTACAAATATTATTCTACATATTCATTTAAAGAATAGCTGATCCATTTTCCTGTGGAGATTGATAAAGCTATAAAAAATTGGTTATGTTTTCATTTATTAATTTTTGTTTTTACTCAATCATTGTGGTTTCATAATGACCCCAAGGTAAAGTGTCATGAGAATTTTGTTGCAAGTAACGTTTATCGTCATAGGGACTTAATGCAATTTTTTCTTGTGTTATTGTAAAAAGATCATGGGCGTAGGAACGAAACGTTGATTGGGAAACACTTTTAGTTGTAAATTCGTTTAAACACTTAACATAATCATCGAAAGTAATGTCATTTTTTACCGTTGAATATTTTACACCCTTAGATTTTTTTGTGACACCTAAATTATTTACAATTCTTTCAATACTAGCATCATCCATATTATTCTTGTATTTATCCCATAATGCCTTTCGATCCTCATCCGTCGTACTAATCTTAAACGAATACATTTTGGATCTAAGTCCGACAAAATGAGTCATAATGCGCCCGTTTGCCTCATCTTTCATCATTCCGAGAACTTTTTTATTGACTTGAGGTATTCCATAAATATTATTCTCAGAATAGTCTGATGTATCGAATTTAGATAAATTTGCTTTAATAACATCTCTGTAAACGTCATCACATTTTAATTCATAGATAAAACTGTCAGTGTCCCCATACATTAGCTTACAATTTTCAACTCCCATATATGGCAGCATAAAGTTATAATGAAAATCGTACATACACACTTTGAATATATCTAAAATTGACATGCCGATGTACAATGGTTTGTTGAAAATGAGCTCTGTTTTGTTAAGTTCGATTGCCATTAAATTTTCATTAAACACAGTTCTATTATGAAATCTTGGACTAGCAATCAAATTTTTCGCTCCATATCTTCCATCCCATTTTGATACAAGTTTTACAATGCGATGTTTCCTAATGTTTTCCATCGTTTTACCAAATATGGCGTTGTTGGCCAACTTAAAAAGATCTTTCTCAAATGCCGTTGTTGCTGCAGTTCGCAATTTTGTATTAAGATCGATATATGGCTTAAGCCAAGCGCTCTGTTTGAATTTCAACACTTTATGGATTTTTGTTAGTTTGAGTCCTGCATTCAGAGCTTGTTTTAGATTGCGATAATGCAAAGTGTACTCTTTTTTATGGTACAAGGTGGTCATAAGTTTTGGAAGCTTACTTCTTGGTGGCACACGATGTTCGCAACAAAACGGTAAATCTCGATGTAAGTCATGCAAGTGTTCTGGGTATTCCAAATCTACTTGTAGTATGTATCCTGTATCTCCATCGTCAGGAATAGACAAGACATCAATATTGGTATCGACCCACTCGAAACCCCCATATGGTAAGAATTGAGACATTGCCCAACCATACAAATTGTTGACATCTAAATATAGCACATATTTACTAGGCTTTGATGGATCATAATTATGCATGTATTTGTTATTTGCCTCAGAATACCGATTACTTACTTGACTTATACCACCTCGGATAGCTTTCTCAATAAACATGATTTTATCGATATCATTCAGCAGTTCAAGTTTACATCCAGTATATTTAAGCATTGCATCCCAAGAAAATCCCGGCATGGTATAGTACCATGCAGGATCAAGACTGTATGTACTTCGACATTTTTGTCGAAAATTTTCAAAAATGCAAGTCAGTAACATAATATCAGTTTTCATGTACAACATACTATATTCCAAAATATTTTTAATACCGAATGACTGCCAAACATTCTGAGCATGATGATACATATTTTTGGAGATGTGTTCACCCGATAATGAGCTGTAAAATTTATCAATTGATGGTAGTTGCGTTTCATTCAATTTATTGAAAGACTCAATATATTCGTATGGGAATATGCCTTTTCGTTTCAATAATTCCATTTGTTCGGGAGTGGTATTTGGAAATTCGCTAGCTAAATATCTTAAATCCTCAGGTTGCAATGTGGCAGCCAACTTGTCCAATGATGAATTTAAAAATCTCAGTGAATCAACGAACCTCAACTTAATACTGACCTCAGAATCGTATATTGTAAATGAAATATACTTTTCCTTATTTATTGGTAGTAAGCTGATACTACCATTTTTCGCAAGATCTCTAATCATCATATGCGAATCGTAACCGCTAAGATTATGAAAAAAAATTGGGACAACGAAAAGTTTTTTGAAATTTAAGTTACACACTTGGTGTGCGAATCCTCGAAAATCTCCGGTAAAATGATCATGATCACGAACAATTACATCCTTATCTGAAAACGTTTTTTCGCAAATGTGACAATTAGATGCATTAAAACTGGGTGTGACATTCATAGGTACAATATCTTTAATTTTTCCTTGCACAAATGCCGCCAACAACGTCATTTCCTTGGCAAACCACTCCATGCAATCTTCACCTGCGTAACTTCGGTAAAACGACAGAGATTCATCGTAAGAGCATTTTACGTAATAACCTGCACTAAAGGCTTTATGCTGCTGATACTTAATTGTTTTGCATTTTAATGGACTGTTTTTAACTTTGTTCAACATTGACTCAAAATCGGCATAGACTACAAAAGGAGTTGTTTGTTTATAAATATGATTTTTAAATTCAACATTCTGATATGATGGAAAAGAAACTTTACATTCATTAATTTTCTCACAGTATTTTGCATGATCATTTAATCTGTCAAAACTACTAAAATAATTCAAACACCTATCACATAAAATTTTTTTATTACGGTTCTTACTTAACTGTCTGGACATAAGTCGAGACATATCTTTAATCATGCAATAATGATACTTAATTTCTACAGATTCATCGTGAGCCATAGGTGCTTCGTAGTCATTCAATTTTGGAAAATATTTATCTTGTACAATCAATAAATTTACATGTTTAGTTAATTTGGTTTTGCATAGCCTTACCGGCGTTGTTACGTAAAATGTTCTCTCTTTAGCAACATTCATTTCTAACCCGTACACGTTTACAGAAATATTATTTAACTTTTCAAATTTTGAAATACCCTTTATAGTCATAGGTGTCTCTAGCCCATCGATATTTAAGACAGTCGCATAATGTGGATATGAAGATGTACGATCTGAACTGCATTTAGCTGGATAAATCGCTGAAACTATGCTCCAAAAAAAGCATGCTTCATCATAGTTTTTGATATTAATACATGCGTGCTTCTTTTGGATTTGTTCTGGTAGTCTAATGAACGACGAAGCTCCATTTCCCACTTCATATTTATTTATATTGACTTCTAAAGAAACTATTTTTTTCAAAGCCCACCCTGATCCCGTTTCTTCAAATTCCGATAGCTTAGACATTAATTTATCAACTATGTTTGTGTGAAACCATAAAACCAAGTCCGTTCCTGCGTCTATGGCTTCGTTTTTGGTATTAAAATATTTAAATTGGTTAATATCACCTTGATTTGATTTTCTAATAAATTCTCCACATAATGTCATATTACATTTTATCATATTTAATTTTTTTAAAATGTTTTTAATTCGAATTCTAAATAACTTAAAACAATCTCCGAAAAATTGCATTAAATCTTTGTGTCCTAGATTAATAATTATACCTGTTCTGATTCTACTCTCGAATACGGAATTTACATCTTCCCATTTAACCCGACGATGTTTAGTAATTCCACCACCCACGCGAAGACCGAAATTTTGAATTTCCGATTTAATTGTCTTTAAATGCCCCGCGTTTGTCTGTAGTTGCCGTAATTTAGCTAATTCCAAGTCCCCACACCGAATCGCTTTAGTAAACAAAGTCAAATGCCTTTTAATGTGATTTAACCAAATATTCGCTTCTCGCGGTGTATAATTTCGAAACAAAACATCACGCGCTTTAATTAAATGTTGTACAATGTCATTACTAAGATCACCAATGTTACTCATGATTAAGTAAAAAGCAATAAATCAATAAATGAAAAACTCACCAATATTTTTTTTATCCTCTAATTTTCTATTATTTCAAACGAGGCGGCTGGCTGCACCTTTCCAGTGGCAACGTTTCCTCGGAACACCAAGCTGTACTTTCCCTCGCTGAAATGTTCCAAATGCGGCCTGTAGAGTTCAACCACCCTTTGCGGCAAGAACGTCACCTCCTTTTCTAATTCAATAAGGATGGATTTCCCAAATTTCGTATCGACTTCTCTTGCCGCAATTATCTTCTGGGGTACTCCTACGGGTAGGCTGTTTAGCTTTCTAATTGGCTTGATTGTCTTCTCTGTAAGCAGAGAGGATGCATTAATCTTTTTTAGGTCCATCTGCAACAATATATATTTTCTTAATTTAACAGTAACATATCTTTGACTAGCAATTTCTTAATTTAACAGTGAAATATCTTTGAGTAGCAATATTATTTTACAAAAATTCTATCTATTATAATATGTATATTTTTTAATTTAACAATGAAATAGTTTTAACTAACAAAACTTTCATAGAAACAAAAAATTACAAATACCGCACTATTTACAAACATTTTTTTTTTTTTTTTTTAGAACGGAGAATATAACCAAGTAATTTGAATAAAATGTTTAAATCAGAAAAATTATTAAGAATTGGAAATTAGTAAAGATAATGATGAATTCTAAATGATATAAAAAAGGTTAAGTATTATAAAACTTACTTTTGTATATATAATTGCCGACACTTCACAAACACAGAACTTCTCCGAACGGTACTTTGTATAATTGCTGACGCTGCACAAAACACACAACTTGTCTGAAGGATGATCAGAATTGAACTGACGATATGTAGTGCATCTGCTCTTTATCTAACTGCCTCTCCCACGCTAAAACTATGTTGCGCAATATTTCGTAAGACTATTCATTTATGCATCACATGCCGGGCTTAATTATTAAATACAACGGATTATGCACCTGCTTCCTGCCTCCATGCGAATATATTTTATCTTACATTAAATAATCGAATTGGAATGTGCACGTGTTTCCGGCTATATATCGTGATCGCGTGAGACATTTTTAATAGCCGGCGTATCCGATGATGTCATTATTCTCAGTAGCATTCAACTGATCATGTAAAGTATAAATTGAAAAATAAACGAATTTTTGTTATTATGGTAATCGATAAAATATATACGAGGTAACTCGTAAAATATAAATTGAAAAAATTTAGAAGTTTTACGCTAATGGTTGTAGGTTTTAATTACAAAAAAATACGAGGAAAAATTGCTCTCTTTGTCTGTCATTCGTCTTCTTCTCTTTGTCAATTCATAGAACGCAGTCACCGACCAGCGATTGTACATCGTTCTCATTGGTTACGTTGGACGTGTAGCTTCGTTATTATTGGGGGGGCGTCTTTTCGGGAGGAATGGGGGGACTGGGAACGTCTTTTCGGGGGGAATGGGGGGGACTGGGGGCGTCTTTTCGTTAATATTGTGGTACGACTCCACCATTAGTCGATGCACGTCTTTCTCATTGGCCGTTGATGCACACCATTGGCCTCCAACGTCACGAGGATGTCCGCCATTGGTTGAGGACACGTTTCTGTGGCATCATTGGTCGAGAAAAACGTTCTAACGTCACGAGGAGGGTGTTACTATGACACCATTGGTCCCTCATCGCTATACCGCCATTTCTATGTTGTTTATTCAAATTCTAAGCTGTCATTGGTCGCTGGGGGTGTTGCTATTCCCACCACTGACGCTGCTATGTTGCCATTGGTCAACGACACGTTCCGACGTCACGAGGACGTCCTCCATTGGCCAGCAAGCCATTGGGGGATGTTCCTATGCCACCATTGGTCTGCTATTCCCACCACTGACGCTGCTATGCTGTCATTGGTCGACGACACGTTCCGACGTCACGAGGAGGGCGTTACTATGCCACCATTGGCCTGATATTCCCACCACTGACGCTGCTATGCTGTCATTGGTCGACGACACGTTCCGACGTCACGAGGAGGGCGTTACTATGCCACCATTGGCCTGATATTCCCACCACTGACGCTGCTATGCTGTCATTGGTCAACGACACGTTCCGACGTCACGAGGAGGGCGTTACTATGTCACCATTGGTTCCTCATCGCTAGACCGCCATTTCTATGATGTTTATTCAAATTCTGAGCTGTCATTGGTCGCTGGGGGTGTTGCTATTCCCACCACTGACGCTGCTATGCTGCCATTGGTCGACGACACGTTCCGACGTCACGAGAACGTCCACCATTGGTCAGCAAGACATGGGGGGACGTTCCTACGCCACCATTGGCCGAGGGGCGTGGTCTAGAGACACGAGGTACGTTCCTACGTCACCATTGGTCGAGGGGCGTGGCCTCGAGACCCTAGGCACGTTCCTACGTCACGAGGGGGGCGTGGCCTTGGCCCATGAGGATACGTACGCTTGACGATCGACGTGTGACGTCACTTCCGCTCCAGAAGGAACCCTATCTATCTACTAATATCTAGACTTTTAGAGGGCCATGAAAGAGCTTCAATGCTATTTTCCACAAAGTAATCCCGTACACCGTGAGCTGTGTGAATTGAACAGTGTTATCATGCTGGAAAATAAAATTATTCTCTTGAAAAACTTCCCTAACCAATGGCAACATCACATTATCTAATATATGTAAATAGGTTTCAGTATTGAATCGTCGTTCAACTCTCCAACACATTCCTAAACGTCCTCTATACATCCAAACCCAAATTTATATACACGGTAATTGATATTGTTTATGTTCCTCGCTAAATTTGTATTTTTGGGCGGCTGTACAATTTTTTTAATCTGTTCTTCTAATCCTCTTTAATGCTGCAGTTATAGAAGCATTAAAGTTTGTATTAAGTTTTGCTTGCTTTATCGTATGGAAGGGATACGCTCTTAAACAATTAGTCAATGTTTCATCTTGTTGGACTGTAGTAATAACTAATCTCCCTCTCCTTCTCTTTTTATCCAAAGTCTGCTCGTTTTCCCATCTTTTTTTAATGTTTTGGATTGTGGTTTTGCTTCTATTTAACTCTTAAGCCAGTTGCCGAAGAAACCAACTATCTTCTATTTTTGAAATTATTCTTGTTTTATCAAACTGACTTAACTGACGTGGCATCTTTAAAAATTCACCTTGACAAACTTGTCAAATCTGACTGATGGCAAGCAATATTTTTTATGTTTAATTTTTGTGTTTAATTGTTTGGATATGTTCGGGAAGCTTTCACGCACTGATAACATCTATAGATACTAAACCATGATTTTTCAGTTATAATAGGATTTTTTTACAGTTATAAGAGGATAATGTAATACTGTCACGTTTTGAAAAGCGTTTTTTGCCCCGGATATTTTATAGTTTATAATCCACGTAGGATGAAGTATAATGTTAGTTTTTCACATTTCTCGTTCATGTAAGAACTAATAAATTAATTTAGGTAGTTTGCCCGATACTAAATTTATTGACATAACATATAGTTAACAGTTGATGTTCTGTAAGTAATTGAAGTATAAAATTACAGTAGATGCATTTCAATGTTCCCTGTGCCAATACCTTAAGTTTCAATATCATTTAACATTTTGGACAATCTTCAATCCTCTTTCTGGTTATTAAATTTATAAGGTAAGGTTTTTGTGTTGCTAATAATAAAAATAATACCTATTTAAAAACTTTATACATTTTTGAACGTTATTTTTTACGTTTTACGTTTTATTTAAATTTACTGAAATTCCGTTATCTGCGATGGCAACAACTAATTGATTCACGAACCATTGTGTTCAGTCTGAACACAGGTTTACATTGGGAAAAAAAAGTGTACTAGTTTTATATGACGGGAAGTGTACTTTAATAAGTTAAGGCCATTTCTACATGAAAGAACTAACTGCTGGATATGACTTTTTTAATTTAACTGTTAATCAAATATTACTCCTATAAATTTTATTTTGTTTGTATTGAAAAGATTTTGGTTTTTAAATATGAAGTTCGATTTATCCTCAATATGTCATTTTGAAAATATTATACATATTGATTTATTAAAAAAAAACCTAAAGCCTGTACTTAGGGACCAACTAACTACACTTGAGTGCAAAATAATCGACTCAAAAGCGATATTTGAGATTACCTACACCTTTTGTTTCAATGTAAAAAGTATGAAAATAATAAAATGTAATGTGCAAACAGTAACTTTATTATTGAACTTACAAAAACTGATATTGTATTATTTAGAAGACGTATTATAAAAACAATATGCAATACAAACAGAGATTCCTAAATATTTATCATTGGAACTAACGCAAGAAAGACGTTATGAACAGAGAAATCATCAATTACAACATGAATTTCTTAATTATTCAGTATTTGGTTTTACCACCACTACTCCTTATTACACTTTCCAATCGATTTCGCATGGATCGGATGACTTTTCTAATAAATTCTTGAGGCATTGCTTCCCCTTCATCATTAAGCGCAGCTCTTAATTCTATTATGCTCCTTGGTACATGATTTCTGTCCCGGATCCTTCGTTTAAGCTCATCCCAAACATGCTCTACTGGATTTATGTCCGGGCTTAACCCAGGCCAATTTATTGTAGGTATACCGATCTCAGATAGATATGTGGTGGTGACTCGTGCGATATAGCATCGTGCATTATCGTGCATTAAAATAAAGGCAGCACCAATAAATCTCACGTATTAAACCACATGTCCCTTCAAAATTTCTCTGATGTTACTTTCTGCCGTTAAATCTCCTCCGCGTCCTCCACCATCCACGAAAATTAACTCGGTTTTCCCATCCATAGAACTGCCTGCCCAAAACATACAAGAATCGCCTTCATGACACACTTTATCGTAAACAAAATTGAGCAAATCGCTCTCCTGGACTTTCATAGACTCGACGCCTCTTGTCGTTGCTATATAGGCAGATCCTACTTTCATCGGAAAATAATACCTGACTCCATTGATAGTCGTTCCAATCCAGATGTTCGCGAGTAAATTCTAATCGCCTTTGCTTCTTGGCTGCACTTAGCTTGGTGCCCTTAGCTGCCCTTTTTGGTGTCAAGTTGGCTGCCTTTAGTCTCCTTCTGACTGTTCAAACGCTGGTCACCACACCTCGGACCCCACTAAGCTCTTCTTTGAGTTTAGCACCACTCAAATATCGATTTCTTAGGGATTTCGATACAAGAAATCGATTATCTCTATTTGTTGTTATTCGTTTACGGCCTCCTCCTTGTAGACGGATATAATCAGCAGTATCTGGGTACTGACGATACAGTTGGGATACAGCAGATTGGCTTACATTTAGTCGATTTGCCGTGGCCCTCTGGATCAGGCCTTATCTCAATATTGCTACTGCTTGAGTTGCGTTGAAGGATATGGTGTCCATTTGTAATCCACTTGCGCCCTTAAGTGGCTAATATATTAGTGGGTTGCTATGGAAATTGATGTGTATGATGGTAACCGAACGCGTTATGTCGGTGCGTGTCGATTTCAATTAGTCAAATTGTGACCCCCTCTCTAAGTGTTGCATTGTTAATTTGTAATGCCTCATCCAATTTATCAAAAAACAAAATTTTTTTAGAACTTGATAATGAGGTTAATGATTGTACACTAAATATTTTTAAATTTACACTTTTCAGATTGAAACAGGAGACGTACTTTCGTAAAATAATGTTGAGTCGATTATTTTGCACTCAAGTATAGTTTAAGTATTTTTGCAATATTGATGCCATACGATTAACGTTCTTGCCTTTGATGTAAATAATTAGGTCATCAGAATAGTCTTGCCTGAGCCGGTTCTGCAATTATTTTTAATATATCGTTTATTGCTAATAAAAATAGGTAAGGATTAAATATTGTCAAAATTGGTATTCTCATCAAAATTCTGCTTTTTCGTATAATTTTTAGATGTCAAATTTCTGATGACAAGACTTTTTTAACGGCTAATAAGGAAGGTAATATGGATATATCGAAAGTAGGTACATAAGGTCTAACTAATAAAATAATTTAAAATTCGAAAGCTTTTTAGATTAAACTAATACTAAACTTTCTATAATAGTCATTGTTCAATCGAAAAATTTCGAACGCACAGAAATTTGTTCTTTAAAACTATAATTATTTTCATTCTTTAAATGATCTTACTTCCTACAACGACTGGAGGAGTCCTGCACATTTAATCTTAAGTTTCATTGTAAACTTTATGTATTATAAGAAAAGCCGTACGGTTTTTGTAAGGGATACCGGCATGGTTTCCTTAAAACTTAATTAATAAATCTGCCGAAGTTTTCGCAGAATAAGAAATAAATTGTTGTTCGCCTCTCGGTAGTAGTCTTAACTTTATTCTTTGTGCTCATAAGAGTTTTTTAGAAGTTTAGTAATTTCTTTTTAACAAGTTTATGGCGAAGTTTCTCCATAACCAGGTAATAAAAATTACAATAGATATATGAGATAATGTATAAAACGGTTTTTCTATATCAAATTTTATATAAATGAGAAATGCAATACTTTCCAAAATATAAGAAACTAAAGGAAACGTTGTACTTATTGACTATTTTTAATAAGTGATATAATTAACACGTACATGATTGCAGTACTATCTTGATAGTATTTCTGCAGACTATTGAACATATTATAACATATTTGTTGCTGCATGTTCTCAAAGTATATTCGCTAAAGTATGTTTAACAAAAAATTATTAGCTTTTCGAAATGTAGTAAAATAATACTGGGATTTTTATACTTCACTTCCATCAAAAAATTTTTATTGTTCTCAAAAATTTTTTTATCACAACTGTATAGACGGGTTTGGCATTTGCAATGCATAGTATTTTGTAAAAACTATTTGTAACGATAGGACTACCAAAGAGAATTGAAATACTATTATAAAATATTACCTCAATCAACTATGGGAGCTTATCGCCTATGCTTCGTCTAGCTCAGTCTCTTAAGTGTGAATTGAAAAAGACTGTAAGACTTGTACACACTTCTAAATAGGTCTAACTGGTAAGCAGGTTTTTTTTTTAATAAAATTGATAGTGTGTAAAATAATTTATTAACTAAGCTAAGTATACTTTCGACATAATAAATGTCATCATCAGAGCTATCGTCAATTAGGCAATAAATACTTCATAGAAGGAAAATTGTGGACAAACGACATATTAAAAAACAAAGATCGGGCTCTGTAGGTCACAGATCTTGGGTCTAACCCTTATACATATGTATAATTCACATCAAAATTTTTTTATAAAACATGGTTACCACATACAGTAACGACTGTTTTTGACTTACATTTTTGAAGTAAAAAACTATTAATTACTTCAAAATGAATTACTTCAAAAATGTAAGTCAAAAACAGCTGTTGTCGTTACTGTATGTCGTACCAATGGTTTATAAAAAATTTTGATGTGAATTATACATATGTATAAGGGTTAGACCCAAGATCTGTGGCCTACAGAGCCCAATCTTTGTTTTTTAAATGTCGTTTGTCCACAATTTTCCTTCTATGAAGTATTTATTGCCTAATTGACGATAGCTCTACTGATGACATTTATTATGTCGAAAGTACACTTAGCTTAATTAATAAATTATTTTACACACTATCAATTTTATTGAAAACATACAAAACCTGCTTACCAGTTAGATCTTAAGTGTGAATCCGTTTTGTCTTAAACTATGAATTAAACACCGAAAATTCAGTTGGTAACAAATACAACAAGGAATTAGTTAATAATATTTATTTAAAATAAAACAAAATAATGATACTTAGTTTGTACAAGCAAACCATGAATATAGCTTTACAATAAAATTAAGTGATACTTATGGTATGGATGGGTTGCTTGCTTCCGTATAGAATGTTGTTGCCTCCAGATTGTGGGTAGGCCTTAGGTGTTTGCCATTTGAGTGGTCTTTAAGAGAGCTGCAGTA
Organism: Diabrotica balteata; assembly: GCA_918026665.1. NCBI lineage: Eukaryota > Metazoa > Arthropoda > Insecta > Coleoptera > Chrysomelidae > Diabrotica > Diabrotica balteata. Next base: position 145,244,462 of record OU898276.1, on the reverse strand, counting down.
TAGGTTGATTGGATTTATATGTGGTTAATCCATCGTTATATTTAATAAAGTATCCCCAAAACTAGAATATAGCACAGGTTGTATTAGAGAGAAATCAAATGGGGGTTAACTTCCTTGCCAATAATTTCAAAAAATCACAATTAAACAAACCGCAGATGGAAAGGATAAAGTGAATAAATAGAATTATTACTACAATTTGTTAAGTTTTGTAAGATTCCTACATACATAAAATCGAAAACGTGGCTTTGGAAGAAGTGAAATTATTAGTATTGAAAATACTACTAAAATTATAAAATATAGGTTACAATAACAGTACTAAACCCAAAGAGATTTTTCTAGACGATAAAATGAACCTTACTTAATATTTCGTTCTTACTAATAGTGGGGAGGACAAAAGCTGTGACTACAATGAGGTATAGCTCAGATGCCATAGAACATATGTCTATGATAGAATTAGCTCTTCTGTCAAAATAGAACAGAATATTTAGTCTACCGGACAAAAAGAGAGAGGATGCCAATTATTTTGTTAAAAAAAAAATAGTAAAAAAAGAAACTGAAGGTTAAGGAATTAACAAATTAATAAAGAAATTACACAAAATAATTATTTAAATATAAATTGATAAAGATGTGTCTTTTATACCGTTACCTATTTTTAAATAAACAATCAAAACGTCGATCTCGTCATTTTGCTCATAAACTAAAAACTTGTCCATTTAGAGATTGGACGTTAGCAGACAACTTTAACAAAAAGACAAAAAATGAGATATACTAAATTAAAATCGGTTGGAAAAAAAATTTATTGCAAAATGAACAGCAAAATCTCTGTTTCCGAAAATTCTTAAAAACTTCTTAATTTATTAAAATGAGTTTAAATAAACCTCAGGACCTTATAGTATTTGAATTTTGTACAAAAACTTGTTCTCCTGAACAATTCTTCTTGAAATGAGGTGTCGCATGATACCGATTTCTATTTAAAAAAATTAACGATTACGTCACTACACCAGTGATGTCATCCCTACTCCATGTACGTCATAAGATGGACATAAAAATCCAACAGATGAAGTTCTCACTAGGCTCCAGGTAGCTCGAGGATAATAGATGTCATAATATTCGTGTTCATCAATCTTGCAAACCCCCCGAGTAATGACATTTGACTGATTTGAAATGAAAATAACATAAAACTTTAGAAGACAAAGTTCACCCTGGAATCAAGTACCCCGAGGACCATCGTCGTTATCATATTTGTATGTAGCGACATCGCAACCTACTAGTTATGACTGTCATTTGATTTAGAAAGAAATTTACATAAAACTCCCAGAGAGAGACAAGGTCCACTTAAGGCACCAAGTAGCTCGAGCACCCTCGTCGTTATTATATGCGTGTTCAGCGATCTTGAATACCATCGAGTAACAAAATTTAACTCATTCCTGTCGATATTTACTTATTTGCAAATTTTTCATTTCCTGTGCACTTTGGAAATCCATTTTTCTTATGCACAACATACAATTTTAATTTTATCACCATACATTTTATTCATAAACTTTCCTAGTACAGACTTTCCTGGTACTTCCCCGAATCGAATGCAGAAAGTTTCACAGTGATTTATCTTGCCACGGAAAATTGGTAGGCTTATTGCTTTGTTCCCTCGCCTACTTCTGTAATTCCAATAAGTATAAAAATATTAATAAACTTTATCTAAAATGCTTTATGAAAACAAAAATGCATTTCAGACAACAAAAATTCATTGTCAAATATATGTCACATAAGCTTTGAAGTTAGTCACTGGACTGCAAAGTAAAATCTCTCTACTTTTTAATATATATGTTTGCTTTCACGTTTTCAACATATAAATATTTTGTTCGCTGTTATGCAAAAACTTTGATTTTGCTGCCATATTTCTAGATATCTGTAATTTCACGATTTTATGTTCATTTATACAGCTCACTATGCTCCTGCGAAATATGCAATATAAAATATAATACGTCTTACAAGTGCATATTCGTTCATGTTTATTGCACTTTTATTATCGTGATAAAAGTTTAAGGCTTTAATACGGTCTGCTATAAATTAATAATATATTTTTACTCTAAAAACAATAAATCACGTAAATATCATTTTAATAAAAACTTTTAACAAATATCAACAAAAGTTAAAACTTATGAAAGGTTTACTTCAACTATTTATTTATATTTTATATTTATAATGTAAAGGTTGGACGTTAGTTATAAAACGTACAGTCCAAAAGAAGCTTAACTAAAATAATAAACAATAAAATGAGCGTTGTTTACAAAAGAAAGCTATCTGTGTTAAAAGCCACTGAGCAAAACTAAACAATTTTCCCACAGAAAGCAAAACTTTCTTCATTTATTTACGAAGAGTGTTTAACTTTAATTGCCAATTACTACCCTAATGATCAATTTTAACCCCTAGTGTTAATAAAAACAGTATCCGTGCTAGTTAGCTTCGTTTACTCTGTTCTTTAAGGAATAGTATATTCCCATTACACTTTTTTCAGTATCGTTTTCCTTTATAGTTCGTTTAATATTCTTTATAAGTTTGGAGTATAGTCCGGGATTAAATTCATTGCTATAATAGAAACAAATACATATTTACAGATTTCAGTAAGAGTTTTTCTACGGATTTGATATATTTAAACGTCGAATAAAATATTAATAATCGGCGAAAGCAGCACAATCCGTCAAACCTTTGGTGTATGCATTAGTATTAACAGGATTTAGTCCAGTCGTCAGATACTAAAAATCATACAAACAAGCTGAATTTTGCCGAGAATATCAATTTTGGGTTCCTAAAAAAGATACAAAAAAGAGTACCGCTTTAACCCCCGAGCTTCTACCTAACGCAATCTTTTTAAAAGGTAAAAACGCAAGAAGACGATTTATAAAAAATCTGTACGCCGTAGAAAAAAATGTTTTAAATAAACCAAAGAAGATCCAAGACAGTTTACTACTTCTATCCCGAGGCTTTTCCCTAAAACCTTCCTCGAAGGAATGAAAACGGAAAAAATAGATTTACCAAGAATCTATATGTCGCTAAAACATGTTTTAAATAAAAAATATAGCTGAGATAATTTTAAACAAAAATGTTTATTAGCACCTTGTGCATATCTTCAACTGTTCTTTCAGAAACAATACTTAGAGCGGTCGGCGATTTTGAATGTCAGCTCCGCGCGCGAAATCGATGTTAAATAAAATTTGTATCAACTCACCCACCGTGTAACGATAAGATTACTTTATCGTTACTTAGAGATATAAAATAACTTGATTCTACCTCTACAGTATGGAACCAACTATACATGAAATTGTATTATCTACGTTTGGGCAAAAGGTATGTTTATCAATTGGTCAAATTACTTCCCTATCGTTTCTGCTTAGCTAGGAACTAAAAGAAGTCAAAATGTAAAGAGGCACTTAACCTAAGAAGGGGAACGAGGTATTCTCAAGCGACCAACGACACGTGGTTAGTGAGTTAGGAAAATTTTTAAGTTTATTTGGAGGCAAATTTAAGTTAAAGAAGGCGTGTTTGTTTTGATGATTATTTGAAATTTTGGAAAAGAAGGTTTCAGTTTAAATACTGGAATATTGTTGCGTTGGGTGAGTTTCATTTTAATTAATATAAATTATTTTTTTAACCATTGTTAGTCTCATATTAATACCATTGTTAATTATTCAATAATTTTATCCTAATTGTATTATTCTAATCACGTTCAGAATTCTTTCTATTAGAAATTCACCTTACATTTTCTCATATTAATATCCAATCAAGTCGATAATGTCAGGAGATCTTTCAATACTATTTGCATATAATATATTCGTCAAGGTAAGTTAAATTTTATTTCTTCCTTGAAATATTTATATTAAGATCCCAATATTCTTTTTATAAATACGTAGCTTTCTTTTCTTAATTTATCAATATTTGGTCTAGTTTTTCTCGTCCTAAGCGCCTTGTTTTTTTTTATCAAATCAGAATCAAGCTAATGAGAGCTTTTTTTCGATTTCATTTTTTAGTCGCTGGAGAAAAAAGAAATAATATAACAGTCTATAGATATTATTTTGTTATATATTGCTTTGATATTATAGTTGCTGGGCCAGTAAGGTCGCCAGATTTAAATTCTTGTGATTATTGTGTTTAATGATATATAAAAGCATTTGTTTATTTCGTTCTAATACAAAAACGTGCACGAATCTGGCTAAGGATACAGGATGTTCGCAACGAATAATTTAGAAATAACTTTAGAATGTTTGCAAGAATTCGGCATTCTCTAAGGGTAAATGTATGCATAGAAATTAATGTTCATCACATCGAGAATCATTTGTAACTATCTACTTTTGACATTTGTTCTTTTTAAAACCTCTTAAATTATATTTTATTTTAATTTTATTTTTTGCTTTTCTTTTCAAACTTTTTTTACCATTTTTTTGCTGCATTTATTGAAACAAAAGATAATTTATACCCATTTTGTGCCTATTAATTCAATTTTCGTGACGAATAAAGAAAACACTTTCAAATTGATTTATCTAGAAAATGGTCTCTCCTACCGACTTAAAGTAAGAGTATCTTTTAGTATTAGAATACCTGAAAATTTAATAATCTAGTATAACGAATGCTAAAAGACAAAAAGTAATGCATTAAAATAATCGTTGACCTGCCCAAACCGGACGTCTATCACCGGTACTAGAAATTTGTAATCGATTTAACTTTGGACTTTAAATAATCGTACCAGTTTTCGTTATTTTAACTGAAAGCGTTCCGAAGGTATTAACAAAATACTACAAGGAGCCTTCTGCAATCTGCTTGTCCGTATGATTTCTAGACACCCTGTATATCTTTTATATGCCTTCTTTATTTCATATTATTTCATTTGAATATTAACTTGATTTTCAATCTGAAGTAACTAATTTACGCCAATGTATGTATGTTTGTGATTTATAAAGTCTTACACATGTCGGTATGACTTACAGAATGAGCATTTACCACACCATGAGATCCTATTTTTCAAACAACTACTCATCCATCTATCGACTGAATTTTAACTCAACAAAGTCGCTGATTAACATCAAATTAACATTATCATCAGATTAACATCAAAAGTTGGGAACTCTAGCGTGGTTCAAACCAAGTACCCTCTAAACTATTTAGTTTAGAAAGTAAGTAGTTTAATGACTCCGCCCCTCTTAGCCGTTAAGCTGACTATATACCATTAATATTTTTATAAATATTTTTTAAGATATAAGTAAAAAGATGGATATAATAGATTTTTTGTTTTTAAGGAAATAAAATCATCACAGAACACATTTTGTTTTGCGCAAATTAAATTAATCCCAACTATTCGGGTAATTATTTTAATCTGTAAAGCAAATAGAGAAATAGTTAAGGGCCATTTTATTGAGTGTGCTCTCTCTTAATAATGAAAATGTTGTTCCAGACCCTTAACCCAAAAATATATCGTCTGGAAAGTCCAGCAGCCGACCTCTACCAGTAACTAATTATCTGTTTTCGTTTCAGTGCCTCCCCAGAGACCCCGCGTAGAATACAATGGTACCCAAGTGTTACCCGGGCACAACCTCACCACCCTTCACGGAGAAGTGGCAGTTATAAAGTGTGTGTCTCACTATGGAAACCCGCCTCCAGTGCTCAAGTGGTTTTTGGGTAAGTTTCCCAGTGTCTATCATCACTAAATTTAAATTAAATCGCATTCAAACTTTCCAAATTACGACTGGACCAATAATTTAAAGAAAAGTACAGGGTGTATCATGTTTTATTCAAAAGTTGTAAAATCAAATCGATTCAACTGACTGCACAATATACGAGTGAAATATTTCGAGAAAAAAAAACGGTAAAAAAATCAATTTAAGCAATTGTAATATGCATAAATGTTAGTTAAACAAATTATTTAATAATGCTAACTTTGTGGAGCAATCCACTTACGACAGAAATGCATCCGAAAATGACTTCTCTGTATAGGTACAAGACAGAAGAGGGTATATTAAAACAAGTTTTTTGGACAACATTCTCGTACGTAATAAAGCGCGTAATACTCTTAGCATTAATAAACAAATCTAATAACAGTGGTCAATTAATAAAATATTTGTTGCAAACAGAAATACACAAAAAAAACTTTTACTAATAACATATTCAATCAAAACATATTCAATAACAGTTTTGACAATGCTTCATTTGGTGTTCTCCGCAAATAGGTTTTTTGCATTTCGGGTGGTAGTCATTCGTTTAATTATTGTGGGACATATTGAGCAATATTTCCTTTGTTCTTTTTGGTTTTCTGTTACTACTTCGGGAGTATCTTTTTTGGGGTCTTCTTCTTATAGTGTCCTATCCAATTAGGGTATGTTGGCGACAATTCTGGCATACTCCTCTCGATCTTGTGTGGATCTAAAAAGTGCATGGGCATCGAAGTTTGTATAATCCTTTATGTTTTTAAGCCATGAGTATTTCTTCCTTTCGATGCCTCGTTTTCCTTCTATCTTCCCTTCCATAATAAGCTTTAAAAACTGGTACTTGGAATTTCGAAATATATGGCCCAGATAAGCAGTTTTTCTTCTTTTTGTTATTGGCAGCAATTCTCGTTCTCTGCCCATTCGATTTATGGGGGTCATTTTTTTGGGGTCAGAAATTGGAAAACCAGGGCGACAGATAGGGGGGAACGAAGACTAATTCTTGAACAGGCCAAGACCCACACAGGGTTGTAGAACCAAAGCTGATGAGGAAGCGACTTGTCTGGTGAGGTTCTGTAAGTTTTTTATGAAGCACCATCATAAATTGCTGTCTGTGTAAGGGTTGTTTACCTTGTTAAAAACGTTACGCGAATAAATAATGTAGGCATTGATGCAAGCCATATTAATCATATTATAAAATATGTACATCGGCCATCTTTTGGTCTTGCGGTTCGCACACATATTTTGACACATTTGGTCAAACATATGGACTGCTCCTTTCGTGGAATTATACGACATTATCACTTCGGGTTTTTTTGTATTTGTGTTAGCTGTTCCCTTTTTATGCATTGTTGATAGTAGAGTCACTATTTTATTATTTTTAGGTTTATAGGATACCAAGGAGCAAGTTTTACTATATGCGTACGTAGACGTGTTGATCTGATGTTGCTTATTATTTTCCAATAATTCTGATGGAATGTGTGGTTTATTCTTCCGGATCGTAAAAGTATTGTCAAATTATAGAGCCTTTTTAGTTATTTCTGTGCCAAAGGAATAATCGTGAACCAGTTGTTCATGGTCAGGTTCTGGCTAGTGCCGTGAATTGGAGCTGTTAAAACAGTTAAAAAGGGATCAGCTAGAGGAAGGCCATTTACCAAGTACTTGGTAGCAACATCTCATAACAAAACCAATTTTAACTGGTACTTAGCAGGTTTATTTGGTATGTACATGCCAAAATTGCATTTTTCCTTAAAACCCACCACCAGCTGTTCATCAATTGTCAAATATGAACTGTACTTGTGATTTGTTTTACAGTGGTTAATAAATTCCTCCAATATTTCTGATACGGGGGCAAAAGCAGTAATTTCTCTCCTTTCAGTTCTAGTTGTCTTATCGTCGAACCTAAGACAACCAGTCACAAATTCAAATAGAAATTTGCTCATCGTCGCCCTGTATCTGGCACCGTAAAACGATGTATCAAATATAATATTCGATGACAAGTGATTGTCCTTTAGTACTGCTGCGAATATATAAAGGCAACTATTTATCTACCTTTTTGGTAATATTGGTAATATGGTAAATTTTACGTTTTTGTTTTCTTTTTAAAGGGTTATACTTATTTGTAGGTTTTTTACTGATAATGATCTGATAGGATTAATTTACACAATACTGTTTTACAAAAGGAAGTTTTTACTTCCTTATAAGTTTTTTTCATTTTCGCAATAGCCTATCTTAATATTGTATAATTCCATTTTTTAAATTTAACAATTCCTTTTTAATTATTTATATAATATTATCCAGTAGTTCGTTGAAATGTCAAAAATATATAAAACAAAATCGTTATCAAAAATAACTCTGTCACTAATAATCGATTTATTCTATTTGTTTGTATCGTAAAAAAACTAAACCCCAATTAAGAGCAAATCGACCGATTAAATTGGCAAACAGTCGAAATTGAAAGAAAGGTTTGTAGTAGGCCAGTTTTTATACAGAAAAATTAAATTTGACAAAATAAAACAATTTATGAAAGAAACGTTTTTTTACTAAGATCTATCTTGAGTATTAAAGAAAACCTGTCCAATAGTTCCGGTTTAAAAAATTATTACATAATTTTTTGATAGTGTACTTATCAAAATAATGTAGTTCTTCCCATATGGCTACAATATAAATCGGTGAGTGGAAAAACGATATAACTCCAAAATCATGCATTTGATATCTGTAAGTGGTAAAAGTGGCTTTTCTTTTCTTTTTTCGGTTTTTGCTAGGATCGTTAGATCGTCAGCAAATGGTGCCGAGAAAAAAACCGAGAAAGAATTAAAAAGAGTTGTGAAGAAAAACATTGAAGAAGCACAGAACTTTGAATTGGAAATAAATGAAGACAAAACCAAATATATGATCATGGGAGGGACAGAAGGAAAAAAAAGACTTAAGGGTGAGATATGTAAGTGGTAAAAGCTATAGTTTTAAAAAGGTGGACAAATTTAAATACCTGGGTGAGTAGCTGGGTAGTTTTCGATGAAAATGAAAAGGGGAAATGTGAGCTCGAAGCCGGAACAACAGAATGGAATAAAAAACTAGGTAGTTTAAGAGCTCTACTGGACTCAAAATACGTTTCTAGACAAGGTAAACTCAGAATATGTAAAACAGTAATTCAACCTACAGTAACATATGCCGGTGAGACATGGACATTAAACAAGAAGGAAGAGGATACTCTGGAAAGATAAAAAAGAAAAATATTGAGACAATATTCGGAGGACGGAAGACAGAAGTTGGTTGGGAGAGAAGAACGAACAACGAACTAATGGCTTTATACAAAGAACTTACCATTACCAAGTTTGTTATGTCACAAAGAATCAGATGGTTGGGACATGTGGAAAGAATGGCAGCAAACAGAATGTCTAAACTAGTAATAACCAGAGAACTAATCGGCCCCAAAAGAAGATGTAGACCCAGAAGGAGGTGGATTAGTAAAGCAAAGGAAGAACTTAAGCACGTGAAGGTGAGGTACTGGAAAAGAAAAGCACAAAATAGAAGCAAATGGAGAAATATTGTCCACAAGGTTCTTCATAGTAGTTAAGAATGTTGTATATACATATTTAAGTTAAAGTTTTGTTTAAAATAATTGTAATTAGTTAATCTCTCTCTTCAATCCTGAACCCCCAGGGGGAGTGTAGTGGTCGACGTGATGTCGTGTATTGTCCGTCTCCAGAGATCTCTGTCTCTGGTCATTTCTTTTAATTCATGCATAGGTCTTTGGAATATTCCTGTAATTTGATGTATCCATATTGTTGGGGATCCTCCTCGTGATCTTTGGCCTTCTACATTTCCTTGTATTATGAGTCTTTCCATGTTTTTGTGTGTTTGCTCCCATAACGTGCCCAAAATATTTTAATTGTTGGAGATGGCCTTTACTAGAGAGTCGTTGGCTAACTTTTAGCTCTCTTAAAATTAAATTATTTGTTCTACAGTCGGTCCAAGGAATTCGTAACATTCGTCTAAAACAGAACATTTCAGTGGCGTCTATTTTTCTTCTCTCTGATTGTCTCAGAGTCCAAGATTCACATCCGTAGGTCAGTATTGGGAATATTAAGCAGTTGATCAACCTCATCTTTATCGCTCGTGAAATTTGACAGTCCTTCCATATTTTCATTATTTTTGCTGTGGCAACTTTTGCTAGACCACATCTACGTTTAATCTCTTCTTGTAATGACCCTGTGTTTGTGATTAATGATTCCAGATATAAGTATGAGCTCACGACCTCGAACCGGTCAATTGTGGTTATGTGTGGATGATTGTTGTGTAGTCTATCCACTATCATGATCTTTGTCTTTGATATGTTTTATTGCAGACCAAATATTTGACTTTCGTTTTCGATCAGTCGTATAAGTTCCATCAGCTCTGCTTGACTATTTGCAAGAAGGGCTGTGTCGTCTGCGAAACGTAGGTTGTATGCAACCATTTATTGAGATGCCCTTTTCCCATCCTTCAAGTGCTCTTCGCATAATATACTCCACATATATGTTGAATAATTGTGGAGATAGTATACATCCTTGTCTGACACCCCGTTCTGATGAAGTTCGTTCGAAAGTGTGTCAAGTACTTTAACTGATCCAGTAATGTGTTCATATAGTTCAGTTATAAGCGTAATTAGATGTTGTGGTACGCCTACTTCTTTTAGCATTCGCCATAAGTGTCTCCACTTGACCCTGTCGAACGGTTTACGGTAATCTATAAAACAGATGTATAGTGGGATGTTGGATTCCCTAGATTTCTCGATTATCTGTATTATATTCAGCAGGTGTTCTCAGGGATGTTGAATTCCCTAGATTTCTCGATTATCTGTATTATATTCAGCAGGTGTTCTCGAGTACCTCTACCTTTGGTAAATCCAGTTTGCTCTTGTGGAATTTTTCTTTGAAGGAATGTTTTCAGTCTCTTATTGATTATATGTAGCATTATCTTGCTGGTATGGGATATAAGAGAGATAGTTCCATAATTGTCGCATTTATGGAAGCTCCCTTTTTTATGTATGGTCGTTATTGTAGATTTTGTCCAGTCTTCAGGCCATTGTTTGGAATGCCATATTTGGTTGCAGAGTAGATGAAGTAACTTTACGCCGGTTTCTTCTGTGGCTTTAAGCATTTCTGCTGTTAGGTTAATAGTTAATAATTAGTTAATATTAGGATTATATCTTAAAAAATGCCCTAGGCCTTGACGACCTGTTGTGCATAATAATAAATCTATAAAAGTGAATGTGTGGGATTTTTAAAACCTTTTCGTGGTATTTTCTTTATTGGAGATGACCGATGATATCTTAATTATTCAAAATCGAAATATACCTGAAATAAACCATTTATATTTAAATACAAAATGGAAACTTTCGATACGGTGCTGCACTTTTGCACTATCAAATATATGTTGTGAATACTTTTACTTCTCAGAGATAAATTTGCCAGTACAAGAGACGTAACTCAGAAGCCGAACAGATTGCATGACCTGATACAACTTAAATAAATTAAGGACGGCATACGTCGTGAAATCCAGGCAATTGCTGTGAAAATGATTTGTTCACAATTGTATTCCTATTTTTCAAAACAGATTTCTTATTGACAGTATAATACTACATTATCTAACAACATAACACTGAAAACTTAGGTTTTAAAAACTTTCACAAAATTTATCATACTTTATTATCACTACAGCTGTTTCGACAGAGTAACTTTCTCAAGTGATCTATTTTTGGAATGCGTTTACACTTTATATTCTTTACCTAAATAAGTTGAGGAAGAGAGAACTGTTTGTCTCAAGTTGTTCATTCACAATTATGTCTGCTTTTTTTAATTTATTTATTTACATAGATTCTTATAAGGCGCTATTAATTTACATTTGTTCTACCAATTTGACTGATGAACAATAGTGTGGCGAGTAGATAATCTTTACGATCGTGGTAAATTTAGATCTACTTTAGGGTCGCGACCTCGAGTGGTGGTTCACTCTCACTCCCTTTAACCGAGAGGGTACCACGTCCCAACCTACCATCCTTGTCCGATGACTCCAAATTTTCTAACCCATCCCAGCATCCTGCTACCAACCCACACAGTCCATCGTCTATGGCAACATACAACACTAGAAAATTAATGAAGGATGAAAAACTTGTTGAAATTAAAAACGAATATATAAAATGGGATATACTTAGGTTATTCGAAGTACGGCGAAAAGGTAAAGAACAAATGTTACTTTTATCGGGAAACCTATTGCGTTATAAAGGAGAGTCTTCTAATGGTGGCGTTGTATTTAAGGTAAATAAAAAACGTACAAATAATATACTCCCAATTAAAAGTATAATAAGTTATCTGTATTATCTACAAAGCAAATGAAAAAATCCGATTAAAGATCATAAATATAGGTATACACACCTACTAGTGCCCACACAGATGAAGAAGTTTAATGATTTTACGATGTCATTAACATTGCTATACAAGAGGTAACCATCAACTATATTATACTAATCGGAGACCTAAATGCCAAAATAGGCCGCAAGCAGGATGATTTAGAGTTTTTACCTCGACCTCACGGATATGGCGATAGAAATAAAAGGGGTTAAACCCTTATAAAATTTCTTCTAAAACACATGCTGTATGTCATGAACACTCATTTTAAAATAAGTCCCTAAAGAATGTGGACTTGATAGTCACTAAATGGCTTTAAAAATAATGAAATTGACTTTATATGATGAATTAGAAAGACTTTATTCAAGACGTAACTGTTATAAACAATTTTCTATCGAAAGTGACTGTAGAATGGTAAGAGCAAATATGGGCTTAAAGATAAGGGAGGAATAAAGATATATGGTAAAAAGGACTAAAAATGTCAAGATACACTGCGATTACTAACACAACTACATATCAGGAAGAAATAAAGGGTAAGCTAAAGAAATACGTGACAGATGAATCAAATATTGAAGAGCTTAAAGAAATGTTGGTGGACCCCTAAAGAAGGCAGAAAAATGTCAAGCCAAGCAAACAAGGAAAATGAAAAACTCATAAAACACACAAAAAATCTTATTTTTCTACTTCTTCCTCCTCTTTAAAAGCAATCACTCCATCTTTTGCGTGGTTGTCCTATACTTTTTCTGCCGATTAGTGACTTTACAAGACAAAAGGTAGCCACAATAAATCCAACGTAACAGAGAAGGGAATCAACGATAAGCACACAACGAACATTGCAAAGTTTAGGAATTTAAAAAAAACCATTTTAAAACTGTTAAGAAAGATATAAGGAGCTTTAACATTACAGAAAAAACTAACGCCATAGAACAAAATAAAAGCCTAAAAGTTCTAAAACAAAAGTTAAAGAAGGAATGAGGAATGTTTATAAGTTAGGAAATTAATAAGGACATGTTGTATATGAACAACAAGAAATCCTATAAATTATTAAAGAGTGCTACATAAAATTATATAGTCGAGATGCTTACATTTCATAGGTAGAAATTCCAGCGACATAAAGTCAAGCATCAGAAGTACTTCCAGATATAACCGAAGAGGAAATTAAATCAGCGTTAATAGGTTTGAAGAGCAACACAACACTTTAAGAAGATAGCATTGTAAGTGAAATGATAAAACTAATGTCTGTCTCTTTGAAGTTATTACACCAGAAAAATGAAATTTTTCTAACAGACTGGGATTACTGAGAAGAATTACTAACAGACTTTGACCTAAGCTAGATTTAGCAGCGGCTTTGAAACTAACGACCTCCTACAAGTAAATAAAATCCTTGATAGAGAAAGTTATAGAATACAATAAGGCATTGATATTAATATTTGTAGACTTCGAGAAAGCATTAAACTCAGTCCAGCATAGCTACATATTAAGAGCTCTTACAGAGTTGAGTATTGATCATAGGTACACAACTCTTCTTCGAAATATATATATATATATATATATATATATATATATATATATGGGAACATATAAATAAATAGATTATATAAATAATTAATTAATTAATTAATACATTATATAAATAAAATGGGAACATTCTATGACTTTATAAGATCACGATTTGGGGCATATTTGGTTAACATCATGAAACTATATATATATATATATATATATATATATATATATATATATATATATATATATATATTAGCTCAAAAGCTGCTATGAGAGTGTACTAAGGCGACACAAACATTTCCTTGGATAAGGGTATTACTCAAGAACACAAAATCTCTTCTAAACTATTCACCGAGTCATTAAAGAGTAGGTACCATGAGAAAAAATAATTGGGAAATATTGAGGTCAACCTAAATGGGGGGTTTCTGAACAACTTAAGATGTGTAGACGACATAGTCCTTATTGCAGACCGGGTAGATCATATCTCTTATCTTCTTCAAGACCTTCAGGGCTCTTTTATACGAGTTGGTGACCAATCTTGTACCGACCAAAAACATTTTAACTAATGTCACGCAAATTAAATGAGTTTATACCCATAAGTATCTAGGTCAAAAGATTAAATTAGAAAGAGACAATAAAACAACGGAGATAAACAGGAGAATAGGACTAACACGAGCAGCTTATTGGGAACTGAGGAAAGTTTTTAGATTAAATATTGCCACGTGCTTGAAAAAAAAAAGGTTTTTAATCAATGTATACTTCTAGTTCTAAGGTATGGAGTAGAAACATTGTGATTTTCCAGAAAAGTCGTCGATAAGATACAAGTAGCACAGAGAGGTCAATGTTAAATATATCCCTCAGAGACAGAATGTCCAATCAAATAAGAAAAAAACTGGTGGTATGGACGCAATTAAAAGAATTATAATGCTGAAATGGAACTGGAGAGGACATGTTGCCAGAGTCAGAGATGGAATATGAGCCAAGAAAATTTTAAAATATAGACCTAGACACCACATCAAGCGCATCCAGCACAACGTGATTCAGGGTGCTCAATATCGGATGCAATGGAATTATTTACGGGAGGCCAATGTTTAGCGGTGGGCTCAAAACGTCCGATGATAATGACTTGCCTGTATATGTAATCGAGCTGAAGGTACTGGGTTTTTTGTGGTGCTAAAAATACTGAGTTCAGGGCTTTTATATGTAGTATTATTTATTGTTTGTTCGTTTTACACAATATTTACTGCTATTTTTTTTAATAGTATTTAATTCTATCTCGAAATTGTTTTTTCACATGGAAATCAATACTACATAATATTAGAGGTGTACAGGCAGTGGCCTGGAATTGTTTTTTTCTTGAAGTATCGACGACACGTGCAGCTACGCCTTACCAACTCCGAATACAATATACTATTATAGAACAACTTCCGCGAAAACTTACATTTATTGATTGTCAAATTCTGTGCTCTTTGAAAATTTATTTCAAAAAATAATAATTCAGTCAATTGTTGTCAATTGTGGTATCAATTTGGTCCAAGTAAAGGAAATAATTTTTCTTAGTGTATTACTAGATCTATATTGCTGCTATTTAAAAATTTCAAGATGGCGGCGATACAGAAATCTTTAAAGTTTTAATAGACAATTTAGTATCATACAAATTCATAATTATAAGTTTTAAAAATATCGGACTTCTTTTTCGCTACAATGTATATATTGTATATAGCTATGAAGTTAATGAGTATAAATAAACTAGAAACTTTTAAAGAATAATGATAGACCCGATTTGTATGCGAATGTGGATGATGATTGACTGGCCCAATTTATTGCCAGTTTTTCAAAGCATTATCTAAGAAGAGACAGTGTTTTGCTAAACCTTTTAAGGGTTAGCTGGCGGTGTGTTTGGAAGCAGACGTCTCTTCATGCCTAATTGAATTTTGAGAAGAATAGTTCAATAAAGAATCCTAAAGGACAAACCGTAATCTTTAATGTATTAATCGACTTGTACTAGTAGTAATAGTAAATTTGATTTAATAAAATTAAAATGCAAAGGTATATATGCAGGGAATATATCGTCATGTGGGGTGCCAAATCCTTTATGTGAAAACGGTAATTTTTCAGGAGAGCCAAAATACTGTTTTATTTTTAATCTACTACTCCTATGAAAAAAATTTTAATGCCGAAAATTAAACTATATATTTTTGCATATATCCAATGTGAATTTTTTACATATAAACAAAAAACTAAGGCAACAGAATTTTTTTTTCTCAAAATCTGCACATAACGGAATGTTTTGTCGGTATTACAAGTCTCCTGCATGTGATTGTACACACATGAAATTTACCGCTAAACTTGACAACTATGTGTTAAAATCTACAAAAAAATTGCCTCAGATTAATTTTAAAAAAGAACTACACAATGTTTTCATAGCAAACATTTAATTAGAACCAATTCCGAGATCAAAATCTTTATAATAAAAAATCACTTAACGATAAAAATACTTATCTCCAGTTACACACAAAGCAGACACTATCAGTTTGGTATAAGAATTAAAGGTAAGTTAGACTGTCGTAGAAACCATGATAGTCGGAGTGTAGGTATTGCTTCAATGATTGGAGATTCTCGAATTTTGTACCTTTGATTTTCCGAGCTTCAGTATACAGAGATTTCAAGCTATTACTGTTTACTCGCACACGCTGAGGAAGTTTCTGCCAGTCATCTGGCTGACGAAGTTTATAATATATTTCACCATCTGTGTAACGCAAAGCTCTGATGTCATTCACCGTAGGGTCTCCAGCTTTTTTTTTCGGCCTGATAGGATCGTAATTGCAAACCTTCTCATAGTCTTTGAAAAACGTGTAGTCCAAATAATGCACATTATATGGTTATCTTGGTCTGGCCTCGGTCATTTTAGTTACATAGTCGACAGGAGCATAAATTGGTGGCCTGAATTTTTCTCTAGCGTAAAATGTACACTGTCGACCTCCATCATTGTGTGTCCTTTTCGAGTATTATTTGCTCTATTTCGACATTTTGGGTCTTCGAGAGGTTTTCCAAAGCAGACGCCAAGACTTTGTTTCTGTTTTGGTAGGAACATCCATCTGAAATCAATATGAACTTTTTATATACCGTTTGCTTTTTAAGATATCTACGATGCAGCTTGTGAATTCATTGGACGTCACTCCACCATTCGCCTCATGCCATACGCATACATGTACATCTTGTGTGTTGTTTAAGTATATAGAAAAATTGTGCAGTTGCAATTTCTGCTTGTAGTATTGAACAGAAACTAATATTTTTGGACACAGTAGGACACTTTGTAAATCCATAGTAATAACCAATACGTCTGAAAAGACCGTCAAGCTTAAAGCGTCTGATTTAGCAATCAAAGCTTTATTCTTTTTCAGAATGTGAAGTTTGTAATCTTCTTCGGATATATATCGTTCTTTGCAGGAAATACACACATCGCACTGGTCTTTCCGAGGTTTCAAAATGGAAACCTTTTCTGATTCTAATACCATGTAGAAGACCCTTTTGCTAGCTTTTGGTTTCGTGTTGTCTTGACACCAAATAAGATAGATCCGGTACATGTGAGCCTTACTCTCGAAGGTATCTTCAACGTACATTCTGTTAGTGTATGCCCGACAGTAGTGACTGCTTACTTTTGGTAATAAATTTAACCATTCCTTAACAGATTGCTGCTTTTCTGCATTATTAGTCACAGTCGTTATTGTCTTGGTCGTTCGCTGTTGATGTCTAGTTCTCAGGTCTTGGTTTGTCCCATTTTCAGGTTGTTCCGCCTGAAACGTCTTGATCCATTCCGTGACGGTTTCAGCCTGCAAGTCTAACGTGTGCATTATAAAGTTTTTACAGACTCTTACAGGTATATTTTCGTCGTCTGGAAAAAAATAGTCGAATGCTAAATTTTTATGCTGATTATCAGTGACACACTCTTTACGTCGTCTGATCACGGAGCGCATGCGGATAAATTTTTGAGGTATGCTTTCTTTACTTCCCAGGTACCAATAGACCAGAAATATTTGAAAAGGGATTGCCGTCTGTCTTCTGATATCAAACTGCAGAGAAAGCTCCTATTAGACTAGGCGGTTGCAGAATGTAAGCATTGGTTGTTTTTTATAGACCTTCCTGTATGCAGGTCATAGTAAGACTTGGATTTACTGTTGTCATCAGCAGTGCATTTCCTTTTACTGCTGTTGTATTTTTGACCTAGAATCTGTTGTATGTTATTTTTATTTCAATTTTTAGAAACATTTTCAGTATCGGAAGTCTCGGAGCCGCTACTATCGTCAACATCGAAGTTTTCAGGTACCTCACATAGTTCGTTCGGTAAAAATAGATTACTGACTTTATCCAAGTAACAATTGTTCGAGTCCACAATTTTTCTAACATCTAAGAGTTTAAGAATGCCAGTCTCTGCATCTAGAATGAATTCACCTGTAGGTATCTGTGGTAATACGTGACTATTGCACCCGGTTTCGAATATATGGTTTGAATTACAACAAGTGCTTAGTAGGGGCTTTGAAGTGAACTCCAAAACTTTCGATTCTTCACAAGTAGGTACATAAATCTGATCACCACAACGAACCTCATTTATTGTCTCTCCAAATGAAGCATACTTAGAAGGAGACGTTTTTATAAGAGCTAGATCCAATTCACCAGATTGGCAATTTTCTGTACCATAAAAAGTATGTTTCTTGCTTGTTGGATCATAAGATTTGGATATGGAAACATTAGATATGGAAACATCAGATAAAATTGATATCTTTGACGTTGAAGGGATATTGGAATCTATACTTCTTCTACCTACTGCTAGGTCTAGCAATAGTCTGGATCACTGTGAAGCAGAACTCATAGTTCCTGTAAAAAACAAAATACATAAAAAATGAAATTCTTTATTACCAAACACAGCAGTGATAAAAAATTGTTATAAATAATTATTCAGTAGATTCTTGGCTGTGGTAGGGTATTAATTTATCGTTGAAAGACTGGTAAATTCTGTACATACTTGAATAAATCAGAGAAGTGAAAGAAGAGTATATTAAAGTGTGTAAATATTTACACATTTTAATATACTCTTCTTTCACTTCCCTCATTAATTTATCGCTACTATCCGTCCTACCAATCTTACCCTAATCTAATAGGTTGCGACAAAAATGTTAGTAGAAAGAATTAATTATATCAGCAGCTTTTAATGTTTAACAATGTGCCGGTAACGCAAAAAAGCCTCATTGCAGTTTTATAGCACCTTAGGAAGAACATCGAACGTTTAGATTTAGTACCCCACTGGCAATGCACACAAAAAGGAAAAATTTGAGGGTAGTTTTGCGATGTCGTTTTTAAGTAGGTGCTTACTTAGTTTTATTAGGAAAATAATAAATAGTACTTACCACTATATTTATTATAACACTGATTTTAATGTAAAAAATACGTAGTTTTGATAAGCTTTCAATTATTTTAACACAGTTTTTTACTACGAGAACACGACATTTCTTGCGTCGTGCACGTAGGTATGAAGAACTGTCAAAGGATAAAGGACATAAAGGATAAGCAAGTGCAAGTTCTAGGTCTAATTTCACAAAACGGATAATACCAATCGATAGAGCGGCAAAAATGGAATCGAACTGTCAAATAAAAAAAAAAGTTTTAAAATTCACATAACGGATTTGGCACCCCTCATAGCGATATGCAAATAAAATCGACCTAAAAGTATTTATATATATATATATATATATATATATATATATATATATATATATGTATATATATATATATATATATAAATATATATACTATATATTTTATATATATATATATATATATATATATATATATATATATATATATATATATATATTTTAAGTACGTATGACAAAAGCAATTTTAACATAACATTAAGTAGGTAAGTTCTTAATAGAATAATTTTTTGTGAATATATAATATTAAATTATATTAATATTCAAGTTGGGCATATTTTTTTGGTGTTGCAACCAGTCGAATTTGTTTTGCATATGAGACAGCTAACTCAGATTTTTGATCTTTGTTTCTGGGACAAAATATGCATCTACCTGTGGTAGCAACTGGTCCTGTTGGTACTTCTACTGGATTAGGCATTTTTAGTACATTGAAAATAGTTTCGCGAAGTTCACGCGAAGTCAAACATTAAAACGACTTTACATTTTAGGTTTCATTAACACTGCGGCAGTCGCGTCGGGAAACAGAGGTCCGCACTGTTGATAGATTTTGAAATTCTTTATATATTCATTATTATATCGAAAAATGTTCCTAGATATGCCTTCCTGACGAAGGTGGGCAACACTTTGTACCGACATCGCTCGACTAGAAAATTACCTTCAATGTGTATCAGTCTCTGATACAGAGTAGTACGTTTTTTCGGACCTCTGTTCCCTTGTGTGACTGATCATGCAAGTGATTTTAGTTACTTTTATATGACCGTATTTTTCGTGAAACAAGGCAAACGCTATTACGTATAGATATTTTTTTGGAACAGAAATGCTACAAATTGTAAAGTTTTACGTCAAGATGAGCTGGAAGAAATAGCAGCACGTCATATATGCAGTGATGACTAAGAAAAAATAGAGGATTTTAGTGATGAAAGCGACGGTGAAGAGGAGCACATTGATCATATTTCTGATTTGAGTGAGTCCGACCTACCTGAAATTGAATTTGAACAGGAAGCTATGGAGATATATATGGACATGAGATCGAATGAGGTAGAAGATGAAAACAACAGATTTTGTATAGGTAAAAATAATGACATATTATTTAGTAGTAAGGAGCTTGTATCATGTACTAAAAACAAATCTAAACATATTTTCAAAATATCACCCAGGCCAACTTTACATGCCAAAGAGAAATATTCAAAGATGAAAAGATTTTTAAAATTTATTCCTCTTGACATGATTGACGAAATAGTTACATCGACTAACTTATTTATACAGGAAAAAGTAGTTATGAAGTATTTAAGACCGAGAGATGGTAAACCTACCAATCGGGTTGAAATACTAGTCCTTTTTGGTGTACTTTTTTAATCTCTATAAAAAAGGGAAACCATGTCAATGTTTTAGCGCTATGGGCAAAAGACGGTTCAGAAATGATGATACTCAGAGCCGTCTTTAGTAATAGAAAGTTTTTATTTATATTACGGTCTCTCCGATTTGACCACTTTAGGACAAGAAGAGACCATGAAGTGTCAGACAAACTTGCCGCCATTAGAGACATTTACAGTAAATTTGTCGAAAAATGCCAAAAAAACGATTGTGTTGGAGAATTTATTACCATAGACGAAATGTTACATCCCTTTAGAGGACGGTGTGAATTTATCCAATACATGCTAAAGAGACCGGCAAAATATGGGCTTACATTATACGCATTGGTTGACAGCAAAACATTTTACATTTGGACGTTTGAAATAAACTGCGGCACACAAAAACCTGAACCGTATGTGACGTCCAATAAACCATTTTACATAGTAATGAGACTAATTAATTCATTACTAAAATCAAATAGAAATCTGACTACTGACAATTTTTATACAAGCTATCCGCTGTCGCAAAAGTTGCTAGAAAATGGAATTACTAGTATTGGGACTTTAAGAAAAAATAAAGCTGACATACCGATAGAATTTCTCCAAACTGAAAGTAGACCAACTGGTTCTTCCCTTTTTAAATATCAATATGATATCACTATTGTGTCCTATGTTCCTGAAAAGAATAAGTTAGTTGTTTTGTTGTCAACAACGCATGACTCTGAAAAAATTTATTTTGAAACTAACAAACCGGAAATATTTTTATATTACAATAGTACCACAGGTGCTGTCGATACAGTTGACTAAATGTGTTTATCATATACTACCCAAAGAATTACAAGAAGGTGGCCATTGGCTTTATTTTTTTAAATCTTAGATATTGCCGGTATAAATTCGAAAATTATCTATGACTCCAATAATAAGTCCCAAAAATCGATTTCTTCTTCTTCTTCTTCTTCATGTGCCTTGTCCGTTCCGAACGTTGGCAATCAACAGGGCTATTCTGACTTTGTTTACGGCACTTCTGAATAGTTCAGCAGATGACAATCCGAATCATTGCCGCAAGTTTTCTAGCCACGAGTGTCTTCTCCTCCCTGGACCCCTTCTGCTGCCTATTTTCCCTTGAACGATCAGCTGTAGTACTCTATATTTATTATGTCTCATAACGTGACCCAAGTACTCCAACTTTCTTTTCTTTATACTTATTTCTACCTCTCTCTCTTTACCTATCCGGCGTAGTACCTCTTCGTTGGTCACGTGCTCAGTCCAGGATATACGTAATATACGTCGCTGAGCCGGGAATACATAACATTTCAGAAGTTGAATTTTGAGAGGTAGGGTGATGAAAATTTGCTTCATGCTAGTGAACGATGCACTTGCCTTTTCTACTCTTATACGTATTTCCTTCGCTTAATTCCAATTTGAGTTAACTGTTGTTCCTAAGTAGATGTACGACTCCACGTGTTTAATTCTTTCATTGTCTAATATCAGTTGCTGTGGTGATTGTTGGGTTTTGCTTACTAACATCCATTTGGTTTTTGTGTTATTTAGTCTATGTCCGTATTATGCACTTGTTTTTTGTATCTTACTCATTAGGCAACTCAGTTCCTCCATGCTACTTGCTAGAATCACAGTGTCATCAGCATACCTTATGTTATTAATTGTTTCTCCATTTATCTTTATGCCTTTTGTGCTTTCCTCCAGCGCTGTCTTAAATACTTCTTCTGAGTATATATTAAAGAGAATAGAAGACAAGATACAGCCCTGTCGTACCCCTGTCTTGATCTCAATTTTATTGGTCAATGTAGATCCTACTTTCACTTTAGCTGTTTGACCCCAATAGAGACTCGCTATTGTTCGAATATCTCTGTAGTCGAATTCGATCTTATGGAGAACTTCAATTATCTTTTCGTGCTTTAAGAGATTACAGTTATCGAATGATTTTGCGTAGTCTATAAAGCATATGTACACGTCTTTGTTCATATCTCTGCAGCTCTGGATGAGTACCTGTAGACTAAAAAGTGCTTCTCTTGTCCCAATAGAATTCCGAAACCCAAACTGCGAATCTCCAATGTTATCCTCGCATTTTTTGCTTAATATGTTGTAAATATCTTTGGTGTATGCCTTCGAAATGCGGTTAATTAGACTTATCATCCGATGTTGATCACAAGACTTTGCTTTTGGTTTTTTTGGTATGGCAACAAAAGTTGAATCTAGCCAGTCTTCAGGCTGCTATAAATATTGTTAAAGAGTCTGACGAGTGAGTCTATAAATTGACTGTTTGTTTCGCACAGCATTTTTAATACTTCCCCGTATACGTTATCGTTGCCTGGTCTTTTGTTATTTTTAAGACTCTTTATAGCATTCTCCACTTCTGATTTTAGAATAGAAGGGCCAGTATCATCATTTCTCAGTGTATACCCACTAGGACGGTCATCATTAAACAGTTGTTCCACATAAGTTTCCCAGATTCTAACTATTTTGTCGGGGTCTAGTTGTAGATTTCCATTAACATCGTACAGCCCTTTCGATAAAATATTGTGGCTTTTCTTTGTTGTAAGTTCCTTTATCTTCTTATGCATATTGTGATAGTCGTATACCTTTTCGCACTCTTCGATTTCTTCGCATCTCTCCGAGAACCATTTCTCTTTAGTTTTTCTTATCTCAGCTCTTATTCGTCTAGGGGTTTCACGGTATATATATATATATATATATATATATATATATATCTTTAGTTTTATATATCCGTCTCTCTTCCATCATGTCAAGGATTTCTGCAGTCATCCAGTCTTTATTTTTTCTCTTATCAGGTAATAAAAATTTAGTGTTTGAAGTCCTAATCTCTTCTTTAATTTCACTCTACTTTTCCAGCGGTTCATTGTTATTTTTAAGGATTTTTGATATTTCGGTATTTAAATTCTCCTGCATCTGTTATTTAATATTATTGTTGGAAAGCTTCCTAATATCTGGCGTTTCGGGCCTGTTCTTTACATTTGTCTTGTTAACTTTACTTCAAACTTACATACCACCGGATTGTGGTCTGATGCTACGTCCGCACCCGGGTAAGTGTTTACGGCTTTGATTGAGTTTCTAAACCTGATTGGTGCAGCATGTAATGTATTTGATTTCTGATTATTTTACCAGGTGAGTCTGCCGGTGATTTCCAGTTATAGAGTCTACGGTGCGGGAGCTTAAAGAGAGTGCTAGTAATTGTGTTCTTGGCAAAATTGAACTAGACGATCTCCTTCTTCGTTTCTTTCACTACCGAAGTCCGAAATTTCCCACTACCTTTCCTGTTTTGCCTCGTCCTACTTTCACGCTGAAATTTTCCATTATAAGCGTTATTTCATTCTTTTTGGTTGCATTAATTAAGATTTCTAGTTGTTCGTAGAAGTCTTCCTTTATTGTTTCCTCTTTGTCAGCTGTAGGTGCGTATATCTGTAGTATGTTCAAATCAAATGGGGACGCATACAGATGTAAAAGAATCATTCGGTCTGATAGAGCAGTGTAGGATTTTATTGACGATTTTAAATGAGGTGCAACGATTATTCCAACTCCATGATTGAGTTTAGGGGTATCGTTACCAGAGTAGTACATTGCACGGTCTAGGATATTACATTTTCCCGAGTTTAGCCAATGAGTTTCACTGATACCCATTATATCGATTTTGAGTCTCTTGACTTCTTTTACGATGTTTATGTGCTTTGCCACTTTCGTACAGACTTTTAACGTTCCAGGTGGCAATTTGTAAGAATCTCAATTTAGGTGTTTTACTCTTTAAAATTGTTTTATTGTTGCAAGGATTTCGCATGATGTCGACCTGGGAGGCCTTGCATTCTGAGTTTAAGTTTTCTACCTTGCCGGATCTTAAATTCATAAGTCCATGATCAGTAACATATTCCTTATCACTACTGAAAGGCATAATAATTTTTCTAGGGAAATCCATAAGGATCTTTAATGTAGTGGTTTCCGCTTGCCTTCTACATCCATATGCCGTTGGCCAAATTTTGGTTCATTCGCCTTCGGAGCCGATTTCTTAACTCCAGGACAAAAGAGTGCCCTACCTCTTACCAACTCATCTGCCCAAAACCGTTGGTCAGCAAGAGGGAGATCGCTTATACCGGCAATCGCTCGGAAAAATGTTTCGCCATATCTGACTGCCCTCACTTAGTTTAGCCTGCAGACCAATGCAGTTGCCCGGGGTGTGGCACCTGGAGTCATAAGTGAGAGTTAGCTATCTTATGAGGACCAGTTATCAAGAACCATCTCCCGCCTATGACGCTCGATGTGGTCGTTCTGATAAAAGGCGCTACCTCTATAACACCACTCTACACAAAAAATCGATTAGACGTCGAAAATACCTCAAAAATTTGGCATTTGAACTCATGGGCTCCCATCTAAAAAAAAAGTGCCCATCTAAAAAAAAAACTTAATAATTTTTTCAGTGATATTCAAACTATTATACAAAAATACAGAGAGAACGTTCAAAATAATAATACCATAGACAATACAAGAAAGAAATGTCTATGCCACAAGTGTAGTTTAGTTATGACAAGAACAGAAAAACGACAATTATTTGCGGTGCCTGTAACAAATTTGTATGTCTATAAGTCTTTGTATGTATATAAGTGCCTATAAGTATTTGTATGTCTTATAAAGCATTGCCAAAGGAAAGTTACCTGCGCTAGATACATGCCTCAAAACGGATGAAGATTAATAGTTATAATACTAAAGGAGAATTTCGTTTTTGTTTTCTAAATTGTTGAATTAATACAATTCATTTGTATAAAATTTTAATTTTTAATAAAATTTGTTTTATTTTAATTATAACAACTAATAGTTCATTATGCGGACCTAAGGACCGCAGCGCGACCACTCGAACGAAAATAAAAAAAAACGACTGCCGCAAGAATAAATCAAATGCCAGTTTTTTAGGTAAACTTTTCTATTAACAACAATTTCTTTTTTCGATGTATAAGAACCACGTAAAGATCATCGAGTTATATCTCACAGTATGTGTGACATAGTTGGTGAAAGGTATCCAATCCTCCCTTAGTGGAAATGTAAAATCGAGTGATCTTGGGTAGGTTATTGGTATTTTCATTCCTTACCTTTTTCATGCATTTTTGAAAGCATTATAAAAACTTTTTTTAGTTTTTGGTAGACAGTATGATTAGAATGCAACTTGGTCACATGGCACAATTTATTTGCCTGTCCTTGAGCTACAAAAACGCTTGAGCAATTTTTTATGTGTTTCGTCCTATGATAACAAGAATTGCAATTTTCTCATCTAAAAGGAATTTATCCGTATCTATACATTGTATACTGAACCAGTTGTCCACTCTTAAATTCCTATTGGTTCCTTAAAATGAAGAGGTAAGTTGTCTAATGTAACCTTAGTGTCAAGAAGAAAAGCTGTAAGCATTACAGCACTTCACAAGTTTAATTCCATATTTGTCGGGCTTAGAAGGTATGCACATTTTGACTGAATATCGGCCGTGCAAACCAAGCAACTGTTTATCAATTGTAGTATACTTTAAAGGCACATAAGGTTTTTATTTTATTTATAGATCTTTTAAACACTTCTGGGAATGTCGCAAAATTGTCTGTCTCTCTTTTTTGAGCTCTGTTGTCTTTGTCGTCGAATCGGAGGCAGTTTACTAAAAATTGAAATCGTGCTTCTGGCATTTGCTTCAGCAGCAAATAATTATCGCACCTGCGGCTCTATAACAAAATCATAAAAATCCTCAGCTACCAGACAATTTCCTATCTTCTTCTTCTTCACGTGCCATCTCCGCTACGAAGGTTGGCTATCATCATGGCAATTTTGATCCTGGAGGCTGCCGCTCGGAATAATTGTATGAAAGTGCAAGCAAACCACTCCCTGAGATTTCTCAACCATGACATTCTTCTCCTACCTATGCTGCGCCTATCTTCAATTTTTCCTTGCATAATTAGTTGTAACCGTTGATATTTATTCCCACGTGTAATATGTCCCAGGTATTGTAGTTTCCTCATTTTAACACTCAATACGACCTCCTTTTGTTTGTTCATTCTGTCTAATACAACTTTGTTAGTTATCTTATCCTTCCAGGAGATTTTTAACATTCTTTGGTACGCCCACATCTCAAATGCCTCCAGCTTACCCATACATTGCTTATTTAGTGCAATTTCCTATAGTACCAACAAAATGGAGCACCACCGCATTAAGCAAGATATGTACATAAATTACCTGAATACCACTAGTAAGGAAGTCTATGCGCCGTAGTTTGGGTGGTGGGATGTGGTTCAGTACTGGGAACAATTGCGTAGGGGTGGATTTGATAACACCAGCAGTCATTCTCATTGTATTGTTCAATTGGGCATCTACTTTGTGTACATGTGGTCTGTTAAGCCAGGCCGAAGAGCAGTATTCCGCGGTTTAGAAGACAAGGCCCACGCCAGATGATTGCAAGGTGGAAGCCGATGATTTCTATGTTGTTCCGCACAACTTTTGGATGATGTTGTTTCTGAATTTAAATTATTTTGCTCTTTTTGACAGATGTTCCTTAAAAAGTAGTTTCTGTCAAAAGTCACCCCAAGGTACTTTGGTGTTTTATTGAAGGCGCGTGTGGTGTTTCAGGTGAAAACTGGAAACCTCTGTTTTGGTAGCAATTGGTTAGAGCCCCCATTTACGGAGACCCTTTCTCACTGTGTGTAAGTCTCCGTGACAATTTGTTTTGTTTGTTCAAATGACTTACACCTTGTTGCAAGAACCCAGTCATTGGCGTAACCAAACTTCCTTTATCTGTTTTCTGGTATATCAGCGATGTACAGACAAAAGAGAAGATGAGCTAGGACAGATCACTGAGTTAGTCCATTTTTTAGTTTTCTTGCGGTGCTAATTTCCGTTCCCATGACTACTTGAATCGTTCGGTTGGCAAGCATGCTGTTGATTATTCGAGCATTTTATTTACAGGAGATTGTACGGAAGAGATATATCATGCCTTCTCTCCAGACTGTATCGTAAACCGCTGTTAGGTCTATGAATGCGGCTGCAGTTTTAAGTTTACTCTGAAACCCTGCCTTAATAAAGGTGGTAAGTTGTTATCATTTGGTTTCGCTGGTTTTAATATGGCAATGATATTTGAGCGTATACCTGTGGTATAGTGCTGGTCTTCATAATGTCTATGAAGAAGTGGGCCATTTATTCTCTCGCATATTTACCACTGTTAATTAAGAATTCGGGATGACTATTATCAAAACCTGGGGCTTTACCTGGCTTTACATCATTGAAAGCTATAGTAACCTACGTAGTGTTATGTGTTTATGTAAAAAAATTATTGTGGCCTAATGCCAGCTATGTTTTGATACCTACATATTTCCTCGTTTAGTCATGTGCACTAGACTTGCCTATTTCTTACTACTAATACTGTTGGCAGAGTATAAGTTTTAACAACTTACGGAATTTCTAAATTTTCAATGTTTTGAACGACGAAAGGAGAGTTTAACTTTTATGCTTAAAGTTTGTTTGATATCTTTCCTGAAACACCATTATACCACATGTTTGCAAAATAAAAAGACAACGCAAATATAAGAACTAGTAATACGAGTAGTTAGTACAGAAATTTAATTTGTTTCTAATTTCTACTAAGTATGATATTTTGGATATTAAAACTTTAGAAATAGTGAAATAGAAATTTTAAAATAATTCTCAGGAATCTATCTCCTTACTTATCTGTTCAGCTATATGTATATAATTGTTATTAACTTAGTTCTTAACAAAAATGACAGTCAACTTCGTTTAACCTGTTTTTTTTTATAAATAGGTAACTAGATAAGAAGTTGTTTAAGATCATTTATGTTTTAAATAGTAGTCTACTTTGTTTTTTATTATAATATTATTGTCTATACTCTCTAGTTTAATAATTTTGTCGTATTTTGTTAAAAGTTCCAATCACTAAATGGTTATATAAATTAATAGATAAATCCCTTAGTTTGATATTTTTGAAAAATTTCGCTTCTCGCAATTAAAACTCATTAATTGTTTATTATCCATAACTCTGTGTCTATCTACAAAAACTATGGTAGACTAACAGGAATAGAATACTAATGAAACTGGATTAAATACGCAACTTTATGCTTAAGTAATATATGTAAGCATGTTTATTCTTTTATATATATATATATATATATATATATATATATATATATATATATATATATATATATATATATATATATATATATATATAGCGGGTAGCGGGTAGGTACTCTTCCACAATCCCAGTGGAGGATAGACTTACTTCAGGGATGCGATCCTGCCCTACGCGAGCCTTGATTCTCTCTCAACTCCTGTGGAGAGAAATCATGTCCTAACCCCATTCCTACCCAATACCTACTATCCTACCAATTTCCCAAACTAACTCACCAACCCGCCTGGCAAGCGTGGTGTTTAAATGCCAAAAACCCCTCAGCATAAACAGACATTCAAGAAAACGGCCCTCGGTCCCCGGCAGCTCGCTAGTTCCCGACCAAGGTAGCGGTAGGACTTAGGGACAGCGGGTAGAGGGTGCGAAGAATCCCCGGGATGTAAGAGGCTACCACGAACGACGAACGTTGTACATAATTACGTATAATGTAAGAACTTTATCTAAGGATGAAAAAATGACAGAACTGGAGGAAGAACTCAAACATGTGAAATGGGATATTATAAGAATTAGCGAAGTCAAAAGAAGAGGTGAAGATCAGGTCAAACTAAAATCAGGAAACATATTCCACTATAAAGAGGAAACGGAATCGACAACTGGAGGAATAGGTTTATTAGTACACAAAAAATTACAGAAAAATATACAGAGCATTGACTGCATTTCCCCAAGAGTTATGTATATAAATCTAAGACTAAATAAGAGATACAATCTGAAAATAATCCAGGTATACGCCCCCACCAGCGATTACGAAGATGAAATTGTCGAAGCCTTCTATGAGGAAATCGAAAGAGCAAAAAAGCAGGAACCGGCTCATTACAATCTGATAATGGGAGATTTTAACGGGAAACTCGGAAGGAAAAAAGACGAACAAGAAGTGGCAATTGGAGATTTTGGAATCGGAGTAAGAAACGAAAGAGGCGAAATGCTTACCAACTTTCTACTGCAACACAAACTGTATGCAATGAACACCTTTTTTAAGAAGAAACAGAATAGAAAATGGACGTGGGCTAGTCCAGACGGAAGAACTAAGAGCGAATATGATTATATAATAACAGACAAAAAGCAAATTATTCAAGATGTCACTGTACTCAATAAACTATCAGTAGGAAGCGACCACAGACCAGTAAGAGCTAGAGTAACGATCAATCTACAAAAAGAAAGAGCAAAGATGATAAACAGTTGTAAACGCATAGTTTAGAATTCACCAAATCATCCAGAAGCATACATAAGAAATATAGCCGAAACTTTACAGAGTAATAATTCCAAACCTCTAAGTATCGACGATCACAATAAATTAATAACAGACTCAGTTAGAAACGCACAACTCAAATTTTGCAAGAAAAATGACACCAAAAGTGAAAAGATTAGCAAAGATACAAGGGCTCTCATAGAAATACGACGAAACCTAAGCGAGAACGAAAAGGGAAACAAAGAAGAATATAAAAAACTAAGTAAAAGAATTTCAGCGGAAATTGGAAAAGATGTAAGAAGATATAATACTAATGTAATTACTCAAACAGTAGAAGAGAACAAAGGTTTAAAGATAATGAAAAGAAAACTTACGCAAAGTAAAAAAGAAATATACAAGCTGAGAGATAAAGACGAAAAGGCAACAACAGATAAACAAAACATTCTGAAAATAACTAGAGAATTTTATAAAGACCTCTATACCAGCCAAAGACTACAAGACAATTTCCCGACACGAGTAAAGACTCTCATAAATCAAGGATCGGAAATACTTTTACCCATTACTGTGTCAGAAGTAAGAGCAGCTTTAAAGGAAATGAAGAATCATCGATCGCCTGGTGATGATGAACTCGTTATCGAGGCAATAAAAGCAGGTGGAGAAATTTTATTAAAATCAGTAAGCGAACTGTTTACTAAATGCTTACATGCGGGTACGATTCCAAAAGACTGGAATAATGCAGTAATAGTCTTGTTACACAAAAAAGGCGATATTACTAAATTAGAAAATTATAGACCCATCAGCCTCTTGACACATATGTACAAACTCTTTATAAAAAACCTTAACAAAGAGGCTAACACCTAAACTTGATTTCTATCAGCCCAAAGAACAGGCAGGCTTCAGGGCAGGATATGGCACAAATGACCATTTGCATACCATAAAGATCTTAATAGAAAAGTGCATCGAGTACAACATACAACTTGTTCTTGCATTTGTCGATTACGAGAAGGCTTTTGATTCTGTAGAGTTTGAAACAATACTGGAAGCCCTAAATCAAAGCCGAATAGATTACAGGTACACGACACTAATCAAAAACATCTATCAGAACGCTACATCAAGTATACGACTGCACGAAGACACAGAAAAATTCAGCTTAGGTCGAGAAGTTAGACAAGGAGACAATATTTCACCTAAATTGTTCACGGCAGCTCTAGAGTCAATATATAGGGGTACTCAATGGCAAGATATCGGCATCAATATATATAGAGAAAGATTAAATCACCTAAGGTTTGCAGATGATGTTGTATTAATCGCAGATAACTTACTTGATACAGTTTCTATGATGCATTCGCTTAAAAGTCTGTCTGAAAAAGCAGGATTAAAGATAAACTTTGAGAAAACTAAAATTATAACAAATCTCGTAATGAGTGAAAATATAACTATTGACAATAATACCATACAACAAACAGACACTTACAAATATCTGGGACACGAAATCAAAATAAGCAGAGACAATCAAACACATGAAATACAGAGGCGAATAGGTCTAACATGGGCAGCATTTGGCAAATTAAGCCATATTCTAAAAAGTTCAATTCCCATGTGTCTCAAGCAAAAGGTTTATAACCAATGTGTTTTACCTGTAGAAACTTATGGAGCAGAGACTTTAACACTCACGCAAAAATCTGCGAATAAACTTAGAGTTACACAACGAGCCATGGAACGTGCAATGCTGAACGTGAGCCTTCGAGACCACATAACAAACCAACAAATCAGGCGAAGATCAGAAGTTCAAGACGTCATCGAAAGAACCACGACGCTTAAGTGGAACTGGGCAGGGCACTTAGCCAGAACACAAGATGGACGGTGGACAAGACGTATTATGGAATGGAGGCCCAGAAATTATAAAAGAAGCCGAGGACGACCACCGACTAGATGGACCGATGACATTAAACGTGTACCGGGAAACCGGCTACAAGCGGCCCAGTGTAGAGAACACTGGAAAGAACTGAGGGAGGCCTATGTCCAGCAGTGGACGCGATTGGCTGATTGATGATGATATATATATATATATATATATATACAAGGATTTCCACAGTTTTCACAGTATTCCTTTACTCAACCGTTTTCTCCAATTTTTCCTGTTTACCTAGTCCCCTTCATGTAGGTTTCTTCTTCTCATTGCTTCGTCCACTTCATCTCTGAAAGATCGTTGGGGTCTGCCTCTCTTTCTTCTTTCTATCGGGCTCCACTCTCCTATTCTGTTTATCCACCGATTTTGGTCTGCTCTTCTGACATGTCCGTACCAGGTTAACCTCTTCTGTTCGATGTAGTCTATTATGTCAGAGTTCATTCTCATTCTCCTCGTAATCTCCATGTTATTTATTATATCTCTTCTTGCTACTCTGCAGCTTCTTCTTAGGAATTCCATCTCTGTTGCTCTTATTTTGTTTTTGGTTTGCTTATTTATTGTCCAATTTTTACACCCATAAGTGAGGATACTTCTTATGGTATTATATAATTTTTTCTTTGTTTTCATGGTGATGTTCATATCCCATAGTACCGGGTTCAATTTTTGTATGCAGTCTCTTGTTTGCCCTAGTTTATTTTTCTATCGTCCTCCGTTGTTCCTTTGTTTGATATTATAAATCCAGAAATATTTTGAACAGGGTGGGGGATGTGGAGCAACCCTGTAGTAGTCCCTTTGTCGTTTTAAATGGACTGCATATTCTATTGCCCGTTTTGATAGCTACTTCGTTATTCTTGTAGAGTGCTTTTACCACGTTTATTAATCTTCGTGGAACTTCGATGTCTTCCATTGCTTTCCATAGCTTGGTTATAGGTATTGAGTCATATGCCTTCTTAAGATCAACAAAAGCCAGATAGATGGATCTATTTTTGGCTATTCTTTTTTCTGTTAGTTGTTCGACCGTGTAAATGTAATCTAAGCATGCTTTCCCCGCTGTGAAACCTGTCTGGTCTTCTCCGATTTTATCTTGTATATATATTTCCAATTTTTTCTATATGGTCTTTCCATAAAGGAAAAATCTTTCTGTTTTTTTATCAATTTATTTGGTATTCCGCTTCTTTGGGACCTTCTGCTTTTTTGTTCTTTAGAGTTTTGATCGTTCTTTTTTACCTCAGCTAGGCTATTCCTTTTTTGTCCTCACAAAATACTTTTAGCTACGCCGATGGCTAACAAATTCTTGGAAGAATTATGCTACGCTTTCTAATTGGCATATTGAGGGTAACTTATGGTTTTCTTATGATCCTTTTCCTTTTCAGAAATAAGTCAATAGCTTGTGTGTTTTGTCTCTTTACTAATCCTTCACTTCTAAGTACAGGTGTTATTCTGTGTTTTTGTAAAAAACTTCTAAAAATTAATTTAAGCTCTTGTATATATTTCGAAAACTATTACTTTATTTGTATATTAGCCTTTGAGTTAAGCAGGTCTAAGTCGTTTATTGAGATTATGTCTAAAGACCGTCCTGCTAATTTTGATTTTTTTTATTAATTATAGAGTTGACGTCACTTATGTTTGCCTTCATACATTTTACTTTGCATATCGTCTCGTATCTTGTATCTGGGATATTCTAAGTTGCATATTGCCTACTGCATCTTACATCATACATCCTATTGCTGCATATGTTTGACCATTGAGTTCGCTAAATATCACCCTGTCGCTGTACTACCTAGAACATTGTACGTTTTTCGGTTGACATAACCGCCGATCCTGCCAATCTGGGTCTATTGGCCTTTACATACCTGACTAGATTTTCTTTTCCAAATAGAGACCCTAGCTCGTTATTGTATCTGCCCCTCCATTCGTTTGTCATGCTGTCGTAAGAATTTTACGTTCCCACACCAGCAATTTATTAACTTCTCTTTTTGTTAGCGTCCATATTTCGCTTTAATACGCGACTCCTGGTCGTATTATGATCTTATATATCCGTATTTTTGTACCTCGTAAAAGAAGTTTTTACTTGTTGCATTGCAAAGAAAGATCTGTTTCCTACCATTATTCTCGTTTTAACTTTTTCGCTCCTATTTATTGTCATTTGTGATTGTTGCTCATAGATATTGAAATCCTTTAACCACTTTGAAGTTGTGATCATTTATAGTAATGTTTTGCCTTATTCGCCGTCGTTCTTGTTTTGAGACGACCATGTATTTTGATTTGTCTTCATTTATTTTTGACCGATGTGTAATGCAGCTTCTTCAAAGCTCGAAAAAATATCCTTAATTTCTAATGTTGATTGGTCTACTGCGTCTACATTATCGGCAAAGGCGAGTATAAATTTTGCTCCCCGAGCAGTTATGTCTAGTTGGATTTTTGAATATATTTTTCGCATGACATATTCTAAGGCCAGGTTAAACAACAATGGGGACAACGGATCTCCCTGTCCCAGTCCAGAATTTACGCAGAAAGCATTTTATATTTTCCGCCCTATTCTAACTTGTGAAAAAGAGTTACCTACACACATTTGTGTTACCACAGCTAGTTTCTTGGGTACGCCGAGCTCGATCATTGCCTTCCATAATGTTGCACGATTAATTGAAGAATAAGCCTGTTTGAAGTCTATAAAAATCTGATGAATGTCGTGATGAAATTCCCAATACTTTTCAATCATTTGTCTTATTGTAAATATTTGATCAATAATCGATCTGCCAGGCCTGAAACCACACTGGTAGTCACCAACTATTTCTTCGGCGTATGGAACTAATCTTTTTAATAATATCGAAGCCAATATTTTATATGTAGTGTTGATTAGTGAGGTTCCTCTGTAATTCATGCATGACTCCTTTTTTCCTTTCATGTGTATTGGTACAGTAATACTACCACACCATTCTCTCGGCATTATTTATTGTTGCCTGGCCGTTTCTATTAATTGATGGATTTTACTTTTTTTTTTTGAGTTTATGATCGCCTGTTTTAATTAGCTCGGAATCAATATTGTCCAGACCAGGGGATTTATCGTTTTTAAGCGTTTTTATGGCATGCGTAATTTCTTCAATACTTCCATACAATATAAATCTGTGAAAACATTTTATATTTTTTTTTATTCGACCCAAAAGCCGGAAG
The DNA here is from genome assembly GCA_918026665.1 of Diabrotica balteata. NCBI lineage: Eukaryota > Metazoa > Arthropoda > Insecta > Coleoptera > Chrysomelidae > Diabrotica > Diabrotica balteata. The sequence goes on along the minus strand of OU898276.1, from coordinate 145,209,356 downwards.
TGTTACAAGCAGAGACACTAAATTCAGTTGTAAGTGATTTATAACATTTCCATACTTTATTCTTCTTTGTGACAAAGGACCGTTCATATTATAAGTATGATCAAATTATTGCTAATTAATTTATATATCTATATTTATCTGTTTTGCTTACCTATATTAAAATACAATTAGCATTTAGTTTAAAAAGAATATGGTAATCGCTAAATTGTATTATATGTCCTAAAGGTGCAACAATTTTTAAATTACTTATTTTTTTTTTTAACTTAGTAAATTATAGATTACAGAATAATATATAAAGTAACGATTCACTTAATTAATTTTTGATCATTTCTTTTCAATTTCTTGAGTATATAAACTCCTACTATTTTGTTCCCGTATAGTAACCATCTTTATCTTTCGCGTTATTATTTTTTATCTTATTTTCTGCCATTCTCTCATTTACTATGCTTCTCAACAATAAGGTGGTGCTCAACAATTATTTTCTCTTTCGTGTTTCGGTCTTTATCTAACGCGTTTATCTTCTTAGTCTAGCCCTGTCGAACTCCGATCAAGATACCTCTACCAGACTGAAGCCCAGCCTTTAATATCGTTCTTTGTGTAAATCTCCCTTTTTTATATAAAGTGGCTATATTTGTGGTGTAAAACTTATAGTTTAAAGTTAGTTTAATTATTTTAACTATAATTAAAAACTAGTAGAGTCACTGGTAATAAGCAAAAGATCTAGAGCCCAGACACTTCGTGTTTGCAACTCCACTCAAGTTAGTTTAATTCTCCATAATTATTAAATATCTTGTTGTGTCTTTTTGAATACTGAGATTACGTTTGTCATTTTCCAAACAAATAATAAAGTTAAAACTGTTTTTAATATTACAAAATATTAAAAAGTTTAACAATAACTCCCAACTTTTAAAACTGCTTTATTTTGTATATTTTATTTCTGCTGGTATTTCGGTAGCAAGCTTTTTATTAATCTCAGTAAATTTGACATTATCATAATGAATTTAAGAATAATCCCATTTCTCGGGCTTAAGCGTAGTCACTTAATTTTTACAAGAAAATAGAAGTAACGTTAATGCCTAAATTGAGGCCGTACTTAATTAAGCAATTTGCTTTCTTTTTAGGCCAGTTTTTCTTTCGGATTATTTAAAATTAATGCAATTCTGACGAAAAAATATACTCGAAAGTAAATGGCAACTAGCTGGGATTTATCGTTAGAAATAAAACGATGATGGATCAGGTAGGTAGAAAAACAAGACGCAGATGGGTGTTAAAAATATATCTTTAAATAATCCTGTTCAATTTATTTGCCTTAATAAATATTGTAGTATATTTTATCCAATATTTATCTTTGTGTTCTTATAGTTAATTTTCGTTTAAAATATATACTCAGATTCATCATATTTTTTTATCATAATTATATTGCAGTGCGGCGTTGAATTCTCAAAGGCTAGAGGGGGAAAACCTTGATTTAATATTACCTGGTTATATTTGTTGGGGACTAAGGTAAGGTCCATTCGCTTAGCTCAGGTATATTTTGACACTTTCATAGTCGGAAACCTACAATACATAAATTCCTAGTTCTCAATATTAATAGCTCAAATATACTACTGTTGCAAAATTCTTTCTTTGAAAAAAGAAGAATTATTCTAAATAGTGGAAGTGTATACTAAACCCATAAAATTCTCCCTGTATATTTAAAATATAATATTTGAGTTGTTACAGTTTAACATATTGTAGAAAATATTTGTATTATTCGCATTGTTTATTTTATTTAATATAGTTTTATCGTTTTATTATTTTTGTTTAATTCTTTTGTTAGTTCTATTTAGTTATATATTTGTTAGTTCTATTTTGAATTTTATTATTATGGATATTCAAAGTTTTCCATTTGTTTCATCAGCGAATGCGTTGGTAAGTTTTTCTTTAACAAATATGCTAAAATGTTCATTAAAAGTTAATATTTTTAGATAAATAAGAATGCAGTCATCACAAGGTGTTGAAACTGCATAAAGGCTTATTCAAAATCCCTACCATTTTTTTAAATTATTTGCCGAATGAAAACTTTGTTAAGTTAAATTGCTCATCAAAATGTTTTCATTGAATTAGGTAAATGTTACAGATGTTCTTAATAACAAAAACAATTCAGTTAACATTCAAATGTCTCAAAGTCTTAGAAAAAGGTGTGCGTAAATATAAAGTTGGGCCTAATAAAACTCTCACTTTAAAGAAGGAAAGCTGCAAAAAGAAACCAACGACTGACTTAAATGATAACAGCGAAAAAAAAATTCGTTTAGAAATTTATCGCAAGTATGAAGAAAGTAAGTTTCTTATATATATAAAAAAATATATTTTATAAAAAAGTTAGACCAATTTAGTTTATATCGTTAAGTTGCGCCAAATGTAGGCAACCAACTTAAAGTTTTTGATAGCATTTAGCTTGAGTTTCTTAAAAATAGTTTTAATAAATAATAAATTTTAATATTATACAGCTAATTTACTTATTTTTTAAAAAGTGATGATATTGTCTATTCGCTTAGCTAGGGCATATTTTGACAGACTCATTGTCGGAAACCTACAACACAACAATTCCTGCTTCTCAGTATTAATAGCTCAAGTATACTACTATTGCAGACTTCTTTCTTTGTAAAAAAAGAAGAATTATTCTAAATAGTGGAAGTGTATACTAAAACCATCAAATTTTCCCTGTATATTTAAAATATAATATTTGAATTGTTACAATTTAAAATATTGTAATAAATATTTGTATTATTCGCGTTGTTTATTTAATTTAATATAGTTTTATTGTTTTATTATCTTTGTTTCATTCTTTTGTTAGTTCTATTCAGTTGATTAGTTAGTTATATTTTAAATTTTATTATTATGGATAGTCAAAGTTTTCCATTTGTTCCATCAGCTAATGCGTTGGTAAGTTTTTCTTAATAAATATGATAAAATGTTTTTTTTTTAAATTAATATTTTTAGATTAGTAAGGATGCTGTTCCTAGATTACAAGGTAATAAAACTGCACAAAGGTTTATTCAAAATGCCTACCATTTTTTTTAATTATTTGCCGAATGAAAACCCTGTTGAGGTAAGTTGATCATTAAAATGTATTTATCGAATTATGTAAATGTTGTAAGTTGTAAATACATAAGGAACTTGCTGTGTCTTATTATTCTAACTCGATAGTCTTATCACAGTATAAATAACAACCTTATTCTTATTTAACCTCACTTTGACTTCTTAATTTTGTAGAATTTATTTCCACTTTTTTATTTTGTACAATAAATAATTTTATTATTTGTTATCAATACATTATACGGTGTAAATAAATAAATATTGATTGTCGGCAAAGTTCCATTTTATTTACTTTTGTTTACATTAATATTGACTAAGAGCACGTATGCTTGGTTGTATAGTATTTTCCAGCCACTTCGAGTCTGTCAAAAAGTAACTAACTTCGAAAAAAAATAATTACTAAAATCACTAGACAGTTCGGACTGGGAATAGCGAACCGGGTATAATAACGCTGAATAAGCAATATTTTAAATAATATATATTCACAAAATGTACTCAATATTGTGTTATTCACATAATAAAGTAGGTTAGATAAAAGAGGTAAAATCCCGGGTTGTCCAAAACTAGTTTCTGATAGGAATAATAGAATATTAGTTTAAATTTGCAAAAAAAGATCGACGAAATACTAATAAAATAAGCTATGTGCACGTGTACTGGGTTGTATAGTAATTTCCGGCTACTTCTATTCTGTTAAAGAGTAGACAGTATGTTACTTCTGTCAAAGTAACAGACTTAATAATTACATAATTCACTAGACAGTTCGAACTGGAATTAGCAAACCGAGTATAGTGAGCCTGGCACTATATTGAAAATTGATATTATGAAAAGTTGTTCATAATTAAAAACTGTGTTCTAATTAATGTAATTACATAATTATTGTAAAAATTAAACTAAAAATTTTCTTCTAATTGAAGTTTTTTTTTTCATTTTCTGAATTCATGTTTTTTGACGTAGTTACTTCGTATCAGATTGAAAAAATATATTTATTATCTGATAATTCATTTTTCTTCTTTGGTTTTAGACAATGTAGAGCTTTTTAAGAAGATTCGCCTATTTTCATAGCCATCACCACGGAACGTTACAATGATATATATATATATATATTATATATATATATATATATATATATATATATATATATTGTAGTTTTGAGTTTCTTGAACCGTATTATATTTAATATAAAATTAATGTTTAGGTTCAATAAGGATATATTACATGTAGAACTAGATATATATATATATATATATATATATATATATATATATATATATATATACATATACAATCTCATTAAGTTTCTTCCTGATGAAGGACATAACCAATGTCCGAACGCTTGGAATAAAAAGTTAAAAGAGAACATGTTTCATTTTTTATTGCTGCAAACCCAATATTTAAATTTCATATATATATATATATATATATATATATATATATATATATATATATATATATATATATATCATTATATATATATATATATATATATATATATATATATATATATATATATATTATTTGTAGTCTCAGCAATTTGTCTGTATGAAATAAAACTCTATTTGTTATTTCTCAATATTTCGTCACAATTTTGTGACTTCTTCAGGAGAAAACTGTAAAATTTATTATAATTATTATATGTAAACAAAATGAATATTTCAATACTTACAACTTAAGATTAAAAATTTAAATTTTGATAACATATCCAATTAGTTAAATGACATTTTTTGATTTTAATTTATTTGGGAGTTATGGTAACCGCAATATTTTATAGAGTGAATTCCCATTGTACAATTTTTAGCGAATAAGTTTTAATAAACAATTACATATTGTGACAGTATTATCCATATAATAAGGTGGAAAAGTAGAATATTGATAAAGAATCAGGAACATGGTAAATTGATCTATAAAATGTAATTGATGGTACGTAGTCAGTTATTGATCTGATGTTGTTAGATATTGATATTAAGATCTATCATATCATATATTGTTTAGTATATTACAGTAGATATTACTTAAATGGTTGGTGTCTGTCTTATAATTGATAGATTCTGGAGTTTTATTAATGTGTACCATTTCAAGGAAAAGTCGATTTTTATAATTATCAATTTATTCTAAGATTTTTACATTATTAAAGTCAAAGTTATGTCCTGTCTTTAAGTGGTGGTCCACTAAGGCACAAGAGTTTTTTCGTAAGTTACAGTCACTTTTGTGTTGAGTGACACGTTGTTTAAGCCACTGTTGACTTTGTCCAATATAACAACTTTGACACTGACTGCAATTTATTCTATAAATTATATTACTCATTAGTGAATTTGGAGTTTAATTAATAATTTGAATTAATAATATTTAACACAGTACGGTCGAGAATAATTTGATATATATATATATATATATATATATATATATATATATATATATATATATATATGTATATATATGTATATATATATATATATATATGTATATATATGTATATATATATATATATATATATATATATATATATATGTATATATATGTATATATATATATATATATATATATATATATATATATATATATATATATATATATATATATATATGTATTCATATTCATTATATTTTGATTGAGTTTTTTTTTGTAGATGCCAAAAGTAAAAGAGGGTGCACAATACAAAAAAAATATGCTTAAGAAGATGTTTTGCTTGCGTTAAAGACCATCGAAAATGGGATGTCACAAAAAGCTTCCCAGATGTTTAAAGTATCACGTTAAACTCTTCAGTTTAGAAAAAGTGATAAGTTTATTAATAAGATTACTTTGGGACCAAGTAGTATTTTGACCAGTGAGGAGGAAGTTATTTTGAAAGAATGAATATTGACCAGTCCCAAAAAGGGATTTCCTGTTAGGAAAGTAGATACTGGTTAAACTTCTGTTAAGAAATTTTTAGAGTCAAGCCCACGTGAAAATCCATTTAACGAAAATTTTGCAGGAGACGGCTGGTATCGAGGCTTTCTTAAGCGTCATGAAATTTTAACTCATCGAACACCAGAAGCAGTTTCTTTGTTCTCGTTCAGTTTTTTCGGAAGATGTTCGTAAATGGTTTTTTATAGTCGAGAAATATTTAAAAAGCTAAAATCTAGATTACATTCTGCAAGACCCCACTAGAATTTTTAATGGGGATGAAACATGTTTTTATCTGTGCCCAAAAATTTTTAAAGTTATTGTGCCTCGTGGATCACGGAATGTTTGTGAGACAGATTCTGGTTAGGCAAAAATAAATATTACCGTGATCTTTTCGTTTTTTTATCTTTTCTGCATCCAGTCAAGTAACTGAGCTAATGCTTATTTATCCCTACAAAATACTCCCCAGTTCTATCGTTAATTCACTGCCTTCTTAATGGGCAATCTGACATAATGATAATGGTTGGATGAGAATTAAGGTATTTTACGATTACATTGGTAATATTTTGGTATCCCTATTTAAAAAAAATAGCACTATATTTCCAATAATCCTATTTGTAGATGACCATTCTACACATCAATACTAAAGCTGAGTCAACTGTGCATCGAACTACAGATAATTTTAATATCGCTGTATCCCAACGCAACGCGGTTAATGCAACCAGTGGATGTCGCTGCATTTTAACAGTTAAAAACAGGTTGGAAAAAAGCAGTGTTATAATTTAAAAGAAAAAATTTCCATGAAATACTAACTGAGGAAAAGTTTGTATCAGTACTGAAAGATGCTATAGATAACTACGTAAAAGCTGAAACTTTCAAAAAAGGGTTTCAGGCAAGTGAATTATATCCATGGAACGCATCAAGTACAGACTTTACCAAATATCTGCAAACAGAAAAAATATTAAGATATATCCAAGTAATAATACGCAAGTAAAGAAAAACAGAGTTTTACACAATATTCCGTTTATCTGTTTCAATCAATTTAAGAAAATAGTTGGCGAAGAGAAAAGAGTTTAACGAAGCAAGTGATGATGAGTTTATCTTATTGTATAAATTATATAAAGAGTTTAAAAAGAGCAGTATCCATTTGTATACGGAAATTCGTGACGATTCAGAACAAATAAAAAAAAGAGGACACAGAAATAAAAAATATGGAAATTATATTCGACGAAAATTTACTGTTTGGACTAGATGTAAATAAAGAGACAAAAAACACCCTACATTAATTAAGTAGCATATGTTTCTAAGAAAATATGAAGACATGTGAAAAATTACAAGAATATGTAGCACAGGAAGGGCATCTAGAGGAAATTCTCATACAAGAACATGAAAGAGAACTATGGAGACAAATAATATATTACAAAAAATTGTAACACCGAAGGTGTTTATATAAGAAGAATCTCTTATAGAGAAGTATAAAGAAAATGCTCAAAATGATAAAAGCGTTTGAGATTTCGTAATTTGGTCTAAAACATCAGAAAGAAAAGAAAAAGGAATAGCCAAAGATTACCGTTTGTTTTAACTAGTTCAGGATGGAAAAACATTCAGATTAAGAAATTGGCGATTAAAAAACACGAACAGGAAAAAAAAAGAAGTAAAACAGATAGATTATCTAAGCAAAAAGAAAAAACTCTAAAAAAAGTAGGGATAAGCGGATTAACAGATTAATACAAAAATACCTCAACGTCACATAAGAAGAGTTTTCAGCAGTTCTGAAAGTGATAATGAACCTCAACCGAATGACTTTCCTTATATTACAAAAGCTGTCGGAAAACTTTGTTTCATTTGTACTAAAGTCATTATCAATTTAAGCAAAGGTATCCGATGCTAACAATGCAGCCGAACATATCATAAGATATGCATTATAAAAATTATTCCTTCTGTAGAAAAGGATAAAAAATTTTATTGTAAAACTTGTATTTTCAAAATCTTGTAAAAATGTTTTTTATTTAAGTTTTTTATTCATTATTATTATTTTTATTTATTTTTTTAATTAACTGCAATCACCTTCTAAACTGGCCAATCATTGTATAGTTTACCCTTCTTCTTCTTCTTCTTAAAGTGCCCTCTCCTCAATGGAGGTTGGCTACTACAATTTTAAACTCTTCTCTATCTTCAGCTGTTCTTATTAGCTGTTCAAAATTTAGCCCTGTCCATTGTCGGATGTTTCTGAGCCATGATAGTCTTTTCCTTCCTAGGCCTCTCTTTCCCTCGATTTTTCCTTTCACTATAAGTTGGGCATATTGGTACTTATTATTTCTCAGTATGTGGCCTAGGTATGATGTTTTTCTTACTTTTACTGTGTTAAAAAGTTCTCTTTCCTTGCCTATTCTATGCAGCACTTCTTCGTTTGAGGTATGCGATGTCCATGAAATTTTGAGTATTCTCCGGTAGATCCACATTTCAAAGGCCTCCAATTTATTTACGGTTGATGTTTTAAGGGTCCACGTTTCAACTGCATATAGAAGAGTCGACCAGACGTAGCATTTTGATAAACGTAGTCGAATTTCGAGTTTTATTCGAGAATCACAAAGCAGTTTTTTTTATTTTTTCGAAGGATTTTCTAGCCTGTTCTATTCTCGATCTTATTTCTTGATCAGGATTTAGGCTGCTATCGATCCAACATCCCAGGTACTTAAATCTATTGACCTGTTCTAAGATGTGCCCATTTATTGTGCAAGGTTGAGGTACGTTTTGGTTTTTTCGGATTGACATCACTTTGGTTTTTTTAATGTTTATTTTCATACCAAATTGCTCACAGGTCGAGTTGGTCTTGTCGATGAGTCGTTGTAGACCTGAGTCGGAATCCGCAATTAACACTGTATCATCGGCGTATCTGATACTGTTGATATTTACGCCATTCACCTTGACTCCATCCTTGGAATCCTCCAATGCTTCTTTAAATAGAAACTCGGAGTAAAGATTAAACAGCAGAGGCGACAGAACACATCCCTGTCTAACTCCCCTCCTAATTTCTACTTCTGCGGATGTGGAACCTTCGATTCTAACTCTGGCTTTTTGGTTCCAGTACAAGTTTTTTAAGAATTTGATGTCTTTTCCATCTAAACCGACTTCTTGCAAACGTTCTAATAGTAGGTCGTGTCTTACTTTATCAAATGCTTTTTCGAAGTCTATAAAGCATATAAATATATCTTTCTGTTGGTCGTAGCATTTTTGGGCGAGAACTAATAAACTGAACAGGGCTTCTCTCGTTCCCATGCCGGCTCTGAATCCAAACTGATCGTCTCCGATGATTGTTTCGCACTTTCTATAGATACGATTATGTACGATTTTTAGTAGGACTTTTACAGCATGACTCATAAGGCTTATCAGACGGAACTCATTGCAGTGTTGTGGGTTTGGCTTTTTTGGTAGTGGGATGAATATTGACTCCAGCCAATCTTGAGGTATTTTACCTGTATCATAAATGCGATTGAATAAAAGGACAAATAATTCGATATTTTCTTCGCTGATTAATTTGAGCGTTTCTGGGTATATTCCGTCTGGACCTGGGCTTTTATTTGTTTTGAGATGATTAATTGCATTTATGATTTCAGATTTCAGAATTGTTGGCCCTTCGTTGTTATTTTCCAATCTTGGTTCTTCTCGTATGTCGTGAAAAAGAATTTTAATATAGTTTTCCCATTCTTTCAGTTTATCTTCCGTTGATTCTAGCAGTTTGTCATCCGTGTTCAGCATGGTGTGAAAGGTCGTTCTCTTGGTAGTCGATGTAAACTCTTTTACCTTTTTATGTAAATTAAAAAAATCGTGCCTTTGTTGCAGTTCTTCTATTTCTACGCATTTTGTTTCCAGCCATTTCTCTTTTGCTTCGGTTATTTTTTTTCGAATTATTCTATTTAGTCTTTTGTATTCTACGTCCTTGTCATTTTTTCCTTTAGATTCTCTTCGTTTGTTCATTAATTGTAAAATCTCTTCTGTCATCCATTCCTGTTTGTTATTTCTAGGTGTTACTTTTAGATGTTTTTCCGTTACATTGTTAATTTGTTCTTTAATAGTTTTCCACAGAACGTTTATGTCATCGTACTCTCTAATTCTATTGTGGTCAATATTTCCTAAATTTTTGTTTAATTCTTTATTTACTGTCTTATGTATGGTGTCGTTTTTCAATATTTGGATGTCTAATAGTTGGTGTTGAGGTTTTTGTTTCTTGATTAGTTTCCATCTTGCGCGAACTTTTGCAACAACAGGATTATGATCGGAATTGATGTCAGTTCCAGGATATGTTTTTGCACTGATGATTGCATTGTGATATCTTTTGTTGACCAATATGTAATCTATTTGGTTACGGATTACTCTGTTTTCATTGTGTTGTGGTGAAGTCCATGTGTACAATCTGCGAGGGTGTAATTTAAACCATGTATTTGTCACTACCATGTTGTGTTGTTGGCAGAATTCGGTCATTCTCTCTCCCCTGTCGTTCCTTGCTCCAAGTCCGAAGTTTCCGATCAATCCAGAAACTTTTCCTCTACCTAACTTGGCATTAAAATCACCTAAGATAAATGTTAGGTCTCGTTTTTTGGTCATCTTTATTAGTTTTTCTACGTCAGCATACCACGCTTCTAGCTCTTCTATGGGTTTATCGGCCGTAGGGGCATAAGTTTGAATGATGTTAATATTTACTGGCTTTCCGGATAGTTGAATAAGAAGACATCGGTCCGAAAATGGCACAAAGTTTGTGACGGCATGGTTATATTTGTCTTCTAAAATTACTCCAACCCCGTTACGATGAGCCGGATCGTTATTACCCGAGTAATAGAAGGTTTTGTTCATGGTTTTAACTTTACCTGAACCTGGCCATTTAACTTCACTTAAACCCAATATCTGCAACCCTAAACGTTTCATTTCGTGGCATGCATTTGCTAGTTTTCCTGTTTCGAACAGACTTCTAACGTTCCATGTTGCAATCTTAAAGTTTGTATTTAAAATATTTAGGCTATTCCTCCCGGGGATTCTTCGCACCCCTTGATCATCTAAGATCTGCCGGGGACTAGGGGCCAATTCTGTTTGTGCTTTCATTGTAGTTTTCTTGGGAAATATATACCAGAGTGGTTTCCCGTTGCCTTCTCTACCCTATAAGTTTTTATAGTTTACCCTATAAGTTTTTATTGCAACTAAAATTGTAATTTTATTTCAATTAATATTATTGTTTATTTTTACTTCAGATAAGTAGCTTATTTATTTTGTCTGAGAATTTAATTTCGTAATAAGAAAATATGTAAAAAAATCTTTACAGAATACAGTTTATTACCTTCAAGTAATTCTCATAACAAAAAGTAGTGTTTTTACACAGAAGCCTCTCTGCTCGATCCATCTCTGTCGTCTTAGTACGTAATTTATCATAATTTTCTTGCTAAATAAAGCAACAATATGGTATTCTCTAAAGTTAGGACACAGTTTCTCATCTTCTTTCAAGTTTATTACTTTCATATTGGACTAAACACAGACATAAATTCGATTTATTAAGTCCTAAAGTTCGCTTCTAGGGTAGAAACTTTGGTTTTACGCTGCGCTCAACGAAATATCATGGTAACCTTTAATTCCGTAATGTATTGAATTATATGGCAGACTACAAAACAAGTTCCCTTCGGTTTTTTCCCGTTTTAGCGCTTTTCGAGTTTGTGGCATGCATAAAATATTATCCCAAAGTTTTAACAGCATACGCTGTGGTGAAGTACTGACGTAAAGAATTGTAAAATGGAAATATTTCCTGATATGTTGAACATTTGCCCCCATTTCGAATGGTCTTATGTATAAAGTATACAAAATATTACATCAGCAATAATTTTAAAGCACTCATTTGACTCTAGACCTGCAAACATCGCATCGATTCAAATTAGGCGAAAGTTTACAGTGGTGATTAAAAACGGGCTCCGGCCGCGTTTTTACGGTCATTATCGTGAATAAAGGGGATATAATATTTATAAACTATTTAAAAATTAAAATATACAGTTTTAACAATTAAAATGCATGCTCCACCAGATTTATCGGCGAGTCTTGCTTTTTATACTGCTACTGCTAACGGTCAACCTATAAATACTCAATATCAGCAACATCAAATTCAACCAGAATGCCCAAATGTCCTTTTTCCATAAAATTCACAACCAAATTCCGCATAAATTTTAAACAATTCACCAACAACAATATATTATGTTCCTTAACAGGTACTATTACAATCTTCCTCAAACTGTCAATACAATCCTAAAATAAATTCCACATTATCTACACCTCAAAATGAAGCTTATGATTCTATTGAGTTGACACATACATTACTAAGTAAAGAATCTTCAGAGGAAATCAGCGATATTGAGTCTTCGGACATCCACGAATGGCAAACAACATAGTAACAAAAAACGTAAAATTAATTCTCCGACACCAACAGAAAACGAAGACACGGTAGTAATCAGCAATAAATTTCAGATTCTATATAATTAAAACGAAAACGATAACAATAACAATACAGAAAATACCAACAAAATATCAATAAAATAACAATATCAGCATTTGTAAGACAAACAGCTCTTACTTATCTACAGGGCAACCCACCTACTGGCCATCAGATCCAAACAAAATCCCAGATCTACTCGACTTTTTTATCCTTCATAGCATGGCCTTAAATTATTTTGACATACAACCATCCTGGGATCTGTCCACCGACCATACTCCCATAATTGTAATACTATCTACGCAAATTATAAAACGTCCGAATATCCCTAATTTGACAACATCAAAGACCAACTGGAATGTATTTGAGTCTTACATAAATGAAAATTTAAATTTAAATATAAGATTAAAGTAACCAGACGATATCGATAATGCTCTGCTTATTCTCACCGAAACTATACATGCAGCTGCAGAAATAGCTACACCCCCTCAGAATGGCAAAAAAAAACAAGTGACACCAATATACCCGTATATATAAAACGTCTTGTTGCACAAAAAAGAAGAGCCATCCGCATATGGCAAAGAAGTCGCAATCCTATAGACAAAAATGAATACAATAGATTAACACGGCAACTTAAAACTGCTCTACAAGACGCGAGGAATGATACATTTGAACTATTCATCAACGGCCTGTCAAAAGAAGACCACAGCATCTGGAAAGCAACGAAATCATTCAAGAGGCCTACACAACGTATACCACCTCTAAGGAAAGACGATGAAAGCTGGGGAAAAACTGAAGAAGAAAAGGCATCAATCTTTGCTGCACATCTCTCACACGTTTTTGGTGCACCCGAACTTAATAACCATAATAACGAAGAACAAGTTAAGAACTACTTAGACACTCCATGCTCAATGATGCTACTAATTAAATGCTTTACTCCTAATAATGTAAAAGAACAAATTTCTAGATGCAATAATTACAATGCACCAGGCTTCGACATGATAACCGGGCTAAAAATAAAAAAATTACCGAGAAAAGCAATTGTCCTACAAACAATGATATAAATAGTATCATAAAATTAGCCTACTACCCGATTAATTGGAAGTTCGCACAAATAATTGTGATAAGTAAACCAAATAAACCACCAAATACTTTTACTGCATATACACCAATCAGCTTACTTTCAACAATGTTGAAAATCTTTGAAAGACTTCTGCTCTAAAGAATCTCAGAAGACATCGAAATTAACTCAGTGATCTCAAACCACCAGTTTGGTTTCCGCGAAGCCCATTCAACTGTACAACAGTGCCATAGGATTGTAAAAAACATTAATTTATGCATCGAAGAGAAAAAATTTGCACTGCTGCCTTCCTGGATATAGAACAAGCCTTCGACCGTGTTTGGCATGACGGCCTCCTATATAAAATTAAGTCATCCTTTCCCGTCCCTCACTATCTTCTTTTAAAATTATACCTTACAGAACGTTACTTTCAAGACAGATTCCTTACAGAAACCTCTCATTACTATCTCATAAAATCCGGTGTCCCTCAAGGAAGTGTCCTGGGTCCCCTCCTGTACCTCAAATACACTGCTGATATCCCAATAACAAATAGGACCACAGTAGCCATGTTCGCAGATGACATCGCCATAATATCAGAAGTCAAATACCTGGGAATGACACTTGATCAAAAGCTCACTTGGAAAGCACACATCTTGGCAAAAAAACCCAAACATGAAAATACGTCGAATGAATTGGCTAATAGGCCGAAACTCACAGTTCTTCTTTCGATACTGTCTTCTTTCCTCCAAATTACAGATTATTTATATCATTTCAATGTTGCAGAATCATCTTAAAAGAAATCATATTCGAAATGTTCTATTTCATAGATATTTGAATGTTCTCGAATATTCTACTACGCAAATAAGGTTACCTTCCTTATATTGACGTCTTATTTGAATGTTTCAGATAATTCTTAACCTTTCTATGGAAAAATTTATGGACATTTAGGCTTTCTAGATCATAATGTAAATTTATATGTAAATTAAACATCTTCAATTAATAAATAACACTATTTTAAATCCGTAATTATCATTTTAAATGTCTACCTTCTGTTCAAATTCACTGTTATGTCATAATAGGTTATATTTGGTTGCCTATGCACATGGTGCACCCAAATACATCTAAAATATGATAGTGACTAAAAAAAAACTTTTTAAACTTATTATTATGCTAATTTCTTAAGAATACCCTCATATAAATACTTCTTATAATATTCTCTAGTATATATATATATATATATATATATATATATATATATATATATATATATGTTTATATATATATATATATATATATATATATATATATATATATATATATAAAATAAGGATCACTCGAAGAGTGGCGGGTTTTTCGGTCAAGAATTGGAGAAAAAAGACAAAGATGATGGCTACTTCATCTATTTATTGAAAACGTTTCGCTATCCAATTTGATAGCATCATCAGTTCATCTAAAAATACAATATGAAAAAACAATATGAAAATCCTAACATCCAATGAAAAGCTATTAAGTATGTTACCTCAAAAATATATGTAGCAGTCAAAGATATTCACAATTATTGTAAAGAAGCTTACGACAATGGACATTGTATAATTATGTTGTATAAACAATAAATTGAACTAAATATAGTTAACAATTTTCATAAAATTAGCACAGCAAAAAAAACATGTGGTATTTGTACATGTATGTTAAGAATTGCAGAATTAGGCTTACTGTTATTTACTTTAAGAATTGTCACCTAAGGTGTTTTCTTTACATAATTTCTCTTTAAATAATTTTCAAATATAAATTAAAATAAATTAAATAATAAATTCTTCCTTTTAATTATCCTAGATTTATGTAACCTATATTTCATGACTGCATGATTTCATGTCAACGTTGCTTTTGTACAATTGTATTAATTGTTTCCATACAAATAGTTTAATACAACTTTATTATCATAAATTGATTCATAGAATTTTATTAAATTCAGTTCTGGATGTGATGAACCTTGGACTGTTGGAAGTTTGATCATCCTTCCTCTGTTGGCTGGCTAACCAGTCACAACGTAGACTATTAACATATGATTTTTGGATTGACTTCTCTTGTTTGTTCTTTATTTCATCTCAACCGATTACTGGAGAGGAAAAAGGAGTTCTTAACCACCTTTTCCTTTCAGTTTTTTGGTTTTTACAGTTAGTTTGTCGACCAAATTTTGTCATATTTTTTAAATAAACTGCTCTATTGTACTGGAGTTGGTAGTAATACGCCTTGTTAATCTGTCACTAGTTGACCTCTTGGCATCTGTCTTTTCACGTTGTTGACGTTTAACACCTGTTGCCTTCATTTCACCAGCAGCACTCGACAAGCTCTTAGTGCTAACTTCATTATTACTTTTAAATTACTAACATTTTTAATTAAACATTAGAATAATGCCACCTAAAGTTAAAATGAAATCTTAATTATTTAATTATTGTTGAAAGTGCATTCTTGGACCTTTTAGTTCTTTTCTACACTAATTTTGTTTTTATACATGATAAAGTTTTTACCTATATATTTTTTTAACATACATGTACAACTACCACATGTTTTTTTGCTGTGCTAAGTTTATGAAAATTGTTAACTATATTTAGTTCAATTTATTGTTTATACAACATAATTATACAATGTCCATTGTCGTAGGCTTCTTTACAATAATTGTGAATATCTTTGACTGCTACATATCTTTTTGAGGTAACATACTTAATAGCTTTTCATTGGATGTTATGTTTTTCATATTGTTCTTTTTAGATGAACTGATAATGCTATCAAATTAGAGAGCGAAACGTTTTCAATAAATAGATGAAGTAGCCATCATCTTTGTCTATTTTCTCCAATTCTTGACCGAAAAACCCGCCACTCTTCGAGTGATCCTTATTTTATATTGGATTGACGGTCGTACTCCTTTTCTCGATATATATATATATATATATATATATATATATATATATATATATATATATATATATATATATATATATATATATATATTTGTAATATCCTACTCTAATATCAATAAAAAAAATTTATTAAAAAAACCATTTAACTAATAGATAAATATAATTAATTATACATCATATAATTTTTCTAATAAGTTGGTCTTTACTATTACCGAAAACCATTAAACTAATATGGATCTCCTACGTACAGATTAGAGATGATTACTTTCCATTTAAATTGTTTTTATTGTTTCAGACCAAACGGAAATCACACCGACTCGTAGACAAACAAATACCACGGAACTGGATAATCCGAGGACATGGCTAGCTCTATCGGTTTTAGAACTGACAATTACGAAAGAGAATCACGGAAGGATGCTGCGATGTGTAGCCGTCCACGAGTCCTATTCTACGAAATCGAGCAGTATTGAAGTTCGATTAGATGTTATGTGTAAGTTTTTTGCCAGTCTTAAAACTATAATAGAGATTTATGCTATACGAATTAGATGTCAGTATTAAATTGTCACAATAAATACCAAATCGCAATAAGTAATTCAACGTGTCGTTGAAAATAAAACACTGATTATGAACAAAAATATAATTTAAATGTAATTTTAGATTTTGCTTAGTTTAAGAATTTTGGTTTTTTTTCTATTATCAAATTAATATTTTTTATGCATACCATATCTAGGACTTCTCTTTTGTTTAATTTATTTTCATATCTTTGTAATTGGTTTCATTGAAATTAAATGAATAATTTTTATTATTTGCACGATCTATTAATGCACACGTATTTTTATTATTTCTGAGTTCACTTTTATGTGATTACAATCGGCCTATTAGATTTCTGGATGTGTGTCCGATATACAGATATATTTTGACATAAATTTCATTTCTAAGTTATTTAACGATGTACTCTCTGACCCTACATAAAATTTAAAATTAATAAATTTAAAATTAAAATTATTAATAAATGAAGATTTTAGAACTTAATGTTTTGTGATGGTGTAAAATTTTTTTAGGACTAAGTCCTCTAACTCATGTTTTTATTCTTCTTCTATCTTCTAGATCAATAGGGACTTACTGCAGAAAAGGCAATTTATGTCTCAAACGATTGATATTTTATTATAATAAAGTCATGAAGACATAAATCGTTCCAATTTACACAGATGGTTAGCGACGATTTTAAAAGTGCCTGGAACCTGAAATAAAAAACTATCACATACAGAAAAGTATATTGCGATAATGAGCCATTTTTGTGGTTAATAATACATCGTCTTAGGTCCAAGCAAGGCAAACCTTTTATCTAATCATTCTACAAGACTGACTTTATCAACAGTTCTTATCCGGTAACTACTACGATAAAACGAGATATGTCTGACTTGCTACCATTTATCCAACATGTGCATCATAGCTACTTTAAGAATCTTATGACATATGATTTTCTTGCATGCATTGATCATTAACCACTGAAAGATGATGAGTTTTCTGAAAGTAACAAAACTGAAGCACAAAACCTGCAAATGTACACGATGTTGATTTGATTTTATGTATCTTTATCTCTCCAATATATTTTAATGAAATAGTGGTGTTATTTCAACGCTTCTTTTAAATCTCCCCTGTAGGGAGGTGGGCGACAATTAATACGATTTGTTCGTCGTGGAGTTATTGATAGTGAACTTAATAAAAGCGCCCTTTTCTCAAAATGATGTTAAACTGACATACACCACTGTTATTTTATCCGCCACAATTTATGACTGAAACCTCAAAATAATAAATATTTATATATATATATATATATATATATATATATATATATATATATATATATATATATATATATATATATATATATAAATTACTAACTTCTCGAAAAGAACCGCGTTGAGAATTTTAAACTTGACGTTTAGGCATTCGTTTTGGAGCCATAATTAAGAGGGATATAGTTCTGTTCGAGTTCTGGGCCTTAATCTGCCTACTCCCCTCAACTGGTAACGTACCAGTATCTTGTTGTGTAAAAATACAAGAGCCGTCAAACAGCATTGAGTTTTGATCTGCCTACTCCTTAATGTCGAGTGATGACTGGTCTTACCCTATGTAGCAGCTTTGATTCTCTTAGTATGCGCGGGAATGGTATGCGCTAAAATGGTTTGAGCGAGGTTGATGCGGGGGTTTCTGAAGCAGCTGTCGCCATGTTGCCGGTAGTCTTTTAGCGTCATCGCGCGTGTTTAAGCTATGTTTAAGGGTATTCGCTTCAGCAATAATTCTTGACTTGAAAGAGTGGATAGGAGTGAGGGTTTTTGCTTTTTCAAAATCTATTTTGTCCAAATATGATGTTGTGGTAGTGCTGAAGTAGTAAAGGAATGATTTACAGATATAGAATATTCGTAAATACAGTTATGGATTCGTGGGTTTGTTTGTCCTATATATTTAGGTTGGCAACTGGAACAAGGTGTCTCGTAGCCACCATGTTCTTTATTTGAGATTTGGTCTTTTACGGATCTAATGAAATTGGACAAATTGGAGTAAGTAGAGAATATGGTTTTGATGTTTAGATGGAAGAGTTCTACTGATCTTATTAGTGATAATTTTGATAAAAGGTAGGAAGATTTTGGTTTAATCAGGTGGCAAGGTTTCTTTTGTTTGGATGGAATGGGGTTAAGATGTTTTTGAATGCTCCTATTAATTTGGGTTTTGTAGTAGTCGATTTGTAAGAGTCTTTGACTTATGGAATTGATTTTCGATGATATGTGATTATTGTCGCTAAGTCTTATATAATGAAAAATAGGACCTTATGATAAATGCAACACTAAACAGCTTATGAATTAGCTGTGTAGATATACAATATCATTTCCTATAGAAAAAAAGTGAAGGAAAATTTTCAAGTGCTACAAATAAGACTAATACTCGTTTGAATAAAACTAAAAATCAGAAATCGATTGAAAGACGATTATGTAGTAATTGTGAGGCCAATGGTCAACGTCGTGGATATCCAGGACGTTTTTGTCTACTGGAATTTTACAGATACAAGACACGTAGCGCTGATGAGAGAAGGGCAAATCTAACGGAGGTTGGAGAATTCGGTGTTAATGCTCAAGAGGAAAAATAACAAAAAAACAATATTACACACAACTAATTAAATTACTTATTACAATCAACAATAATAAGATCACTAAAATTTATGATAGCGGATCTTATATATTTTTTTCTTCTTTGGGTGCCATCTTCTTAGCGAAGGTTGGCGATGACCTCTGCAAAGTCTTCTCTATTTTGGGCTTTTCTTATTAAACTTTGAAAGTCTAATCCTGTCCAATTTTTGATGTTGCGCAGCCAGGTTATTTGTTGTCTACCCTGTCCGCGTTTGCCTTTTATTTTCCCTTCTATAATAAGCTGAAAGAAGTTATACCTGTCGTGTCTAAATATGTGTCCAAGATAAGACGTTTTAAGCTTCTTGACAATTTCTGTGAGTTCACGTTCTCTATTCATATGGATCATGGATCTAATATAACACTTATAAACTCAAAGATTATTAAAGATGTTAAACATAATATATTGGAAAATAAACAAACATTTAGAACTATTAGTGGTGTGCAAAAAAAATACTAAAATAAATTTACCAATTAAAATCCATAAAATAGAACAAAAAATACAGGACCGTCTTACAGGAGTGGAGCTATTAATACTAGAGACATATTGGGCCGACTGGATTTTTTTGTTTGATTTAATAAACATTGAGCTCTAGCCTTCATTTTGGTGTAGTTAATTATTTTCTATTTTATTA
Organism: Diabrotica balteata; assembly: GCA_918026665.1. Lineage (NCBI taxonomy): Eukaryota > Metazoa > Arthropoda > Insecta > Coleoptera > Chrysomelidae > Diabrotica > Diabrotica balteata. The sequence goes on along the minus strand of OU898276.1, from coordinate 145,189,137 downwards.
GTTTATTATTTTTAAATATTATGCTTCTTAAATCTATTAAAAGATGTTCTGCTGGCACTTCGGAGTTACACTTCGAATTCTACCAAGGCACAGGAACATGATTTTTGAAGACGATGAGAGATATAGATATATATATTAATTAAATCAAAATTAGATAAATAGAAACCAATTATGAAAATGATAAAAAATTTACTATTTAAAATATTTTCATTTGACTTAAAAACTAAGCAATTCTTTTTATTTGGTTATGAACAATTCTTTAATAAATCTTGACGCTACAGGGACAGCAGAATAACAGAGAACGTCCAACTAACACTAAAATTATTACTTGTTGTCTAGTAAAACGTTAATTTGGTAGAAATTCATGACACGTCAAACTTCGTCTAATGAACTTAGCAAAAAATGGGAAACGATGCTGGAAATGTTGGAAAGAAGCTATGTGCGCCGGAACATGACGCGTACAATAATCCTGAGGATTTTAATTTATCATGTCCAGATCTGTCGCTTTTGTTTGCTTCTGAAAACAACTTTATTTGCATGAAAACCTCCTTCGCCTTTACATCCGTTTGAATATAAACTGTCACAAACGTTTTTTCCCACGAAATCATTTCTCTGATCTTTTTGCAAACTTCTTTTACAGAGCTGTAATATGTTTATTAAAAAAATGTTTCACATATTTTGAATTTGAGATTACTTCGCCTAAAATAATAAAAAAAATATGCTTTAATGTAATCAGGAGGATTTTTTTCGATTGCTTATCCGCTTAAACTGTAAAATTTATCTCACTAAATTGAACGTGTTTAGTCATAAATTAAAAATTATTGCCACAATGACTTTTTGTTATGTCTATTGAAATAATAGATTAGTTGCATATGTTAGTTTATTTCTAAATAGCTAAATAGAAAGAAAAAAAACTTATTCACAATCAGTCTAATAGAACCTTAAATACCCAGCTTCGAACAATACAATTATCTGCTTATCGTTAGGTCTCTGATAATGATACTTAGTCACTTTTACACAGTTTTACATACCTTACAAATTTTACCAATATTAAGACAATATTCACCCATTATTGCATGGTATTTAATTTTTTGTGGCAAAAAACTTACAGACTTAATTTTTCTTATGATTATGAAAAAAAAAAATTAAAAAACTTTAAGCAACTATTTTTTATTTTAAAAAAATGTAAGTGTTGTTTCTGATTAATATTATGCAAATACGAAATAATCAAAACAATATTCAGCAAAAATGAATTTTTTTTCATTTTTGATATTCAGCAACAGTTCTTCGTCTAGAGTTGTCACCTGAGGTAGGTAATATGTATATATTTTTTCTTAGAATAAATATGAAAGAATTTGCTCTGATTTAAGAGTTAATAAAAATCTAAAAAGACATGTAACAAGACTTGAATTTTTTATCGACAAATATACACAACCCTATAGATGAAGAAATATATTTTGTTAATAAAGAAATACATGCAAATTAGATTATGAAATGTTACAAGGCTTTAACACTTTTTGTATTTCATCCCTACTTAAGACTTTTTGGTGACCCTCTGTTAGTGGGGTGACTAAGAATGACATATTTAGGGGCGTGACTAAAAATGACATATTTTTTGGCGTTTGAGACAAATGTCACATATTTTTTATTTGCCATTATTTTTACTTTTATTTTTTTTTTCCAATGGAAATATAATCAGTACAGTATTTTTATTATAAAACCAAAAAACGATTCCAACCAAACTTCATATTCAAGTAAACGATAATACTAACATTACCTCATTTGGATGGCAGTTTATACAGATTTCTTTCAAATGGTCACCAAAGACCCATTTTCCACATTTGGAACTAAATTTTCTGGTGGTTTAATCCAAAAATCTTCCTTGAAATCCGATTTTAACTTTGGCTGGCTGCTCATTTTCCTTTTGCATGTTGTCGTAGCCGCCTTGAAATGTTTGGATTTTGAAACATTCGTTCTATTTGAGGTTTGATTAACTCCCAACTCCGGTTTTGCAAGAACCGAACACTTGATATTTTCTCGTTCATATAATGGTGATATTTGTAAATGCAAAGAGAATTTATTGCGAAAATGTTTACCAGATTGTAGAACAGTACCATCGGCCAACGTCTAGTGTTGCGCGCTATATTATTGTGTTGACAAAGCTGGTCAACCAGGTCGATGCCAATTTTAGTCATATTATAAAAAGTCACGACCTTACTTTTATTTTATCTTCAATAGACTTATCTATATTAACGGTGAAATGAAATGTGGATAGAACTAGTACAACCTTTTTCTTTTTAAAACAATAGAACACCAAAGCGCAGCATTTGTTAAAGCCGATTACAGAGGAGTGCTTTACTTCATTTCGTATTGAAAGAATTTTACCAGACGAATACTGCTGTACCAATTATCGCCTGTGATATTTCGATTAGATCCAGATACTGGTTTAACTAAACGCAACACAACTTCTTCTTTTGAGTTGCTTACTTGGTAAGTATCTTCTGGCTGCCTACCTATATTGGCTTCCAAATTCAACGTGTAAGCTGTCTTAGTGTCAGTTACAACAAATACTTTCAAGCCGTATTTAGCCAGCTTACCTGATATGTGCTGCTTAACGGTGCATTCACCTCTAAATGAAAGAAGTTCTTCGACTGTGAGGTAGTGACTTGGTGACAAGTAAGCTTGAAAATTGTTTAAAAGTAATTTCCGCATTTCACTTATTGACGCCAATTTGTCATTGGCTTTTCGCTTATCTCTATCAATAACACTGTGGAACCGTAAGTATCGTATTAAAAAGAGAAATCTAGATTCACTCATAAATAAGTAGCAAGATTCCATACCGTTTCCTTTGAATTACACTAGAAACTGTAACTTTTCCTGGATGATAGCAAAGAACCTATGAGGAACAATTATTTAATAAATGCTAGAAAAATTTTTTACGGATGTCGTTGAAAATTGTTACAGATTCTATCTATATAAATATTATTGCAATGAACTATTGTGTTTATTACTATCATATCGAAAAAAAACTCCATATATTAATTTCAGTCTTTTCTTCTCGAGCAATACCTTTTGGTCACGGCAAATGGCATTTTATTATGTTATGTATACGAGTTCGTACGTTTTTTACAGGGCTGTTTTTCCTCCATTTTGTTTCATCTTTTCCCGTGTAATGATCTTTGGCTGGACTGTCAATATCTTCACTTTTACTTTTACTAGTATCGCTTCTGTCAGTTTCATCTGTTTCTTATTCGTATTTTATTCACTTTCAGCCACGTGGTCTTCTTCTTCAAAATCACTTTCTTGGTCAATATTAGGTTCATCCTCGTTATCACTTAACTCCTTAAACCATTAGAACCAAACCTCAGTATCATTACTTTTTTTAACTTTATACTTCTTTGAATTCTCCATTTTGTAGTATAAGTCAGGGTTCGTAAGCGCAATCAATATATGCTAAAAAATTAGTATAATTAGTAGACCAAAATCCAAAACTTACTTTAAAAAACATAAGAACATGGTTAGTGGCCTGGAGATAATCATCAACCACTAACAGACTTTAAATGCTTGACAAATAAGCGCCTGTTCCTGTGCACAACCACGTTATACATTCACTCACACTGCTTGGAAGAGACTGAACTCTAGGTAGCGCTGACAGCTGCCGATTTAAATATGTGAGTAAAAATAATGGAGTGAGTTACGTATGTCACCCACGTGACTAACGGAGGGTTAATGTGCATAATATCTTTGTATTATTTGCTCTAGTTTGATAATGTAGTCAGTGGTAATTTTTGTTCCTTTTTTTGCGTCTAATTTATGGGCTATTTTGACGTTACCATTTTTTATCGCATTTTGTATATAATATGTATATTTGTATATTGTATATATTTTACACGCTTTATCACTTTCTTCTTTATATTAACCAATTAAATAAATATAATTTCTTCATTCGCTACGTCCTTATGTCCAGTACATTTTTACGGTAAGTTAGTACTTACTACATATCTTAAATGAACACAAAGAATTCGGACTGTTACGACCCTGATCAGGGACGAAGCCCAAGTTCGTTTCGATGTCGAATAAATAACTGCACAAGAGAGCAGCTGAAATACTTCCAATTCAAAAAAGGATTTCATTAAATTCGGTAAACGAGGACACATTTACAAAAAAGGCCGGGACACGCAGGAATTTGTAGGGATTATTCATAAAAGGGTAACAATTATGAGGGTTGGAATATATACTGAAAAGGTTTTATCCCGAAAAACGTCTAATGAATTCCGGGATGATACTGAGAAATTGAATACAAACAATAAGCTGTATTATATACTATACTGTATATATATATATATATATATATATATATATATATATATATATATATATATATATATATATATATATGTATATACAGTATTGGAAGATTCAAAACGGAACATACGAATTATTAATACAATTATTAAGATCCCCTGACCTGCAATTACCCAGTGTAAATTTCAATATAACGTCGCGATGTCTTATAATTAATTCATTTGTTCGACTGGACTCGTTCTCCAGTCGATATTTTTCGACTGCTGCGCACGTGCGCACCTTAATAATACGACTAATAGTTGATTGGGTCGGTATTGGCCTATCTTCATACGCACAAGTAAATAAATTTATAATATCACGGTAAGAGTTACCCCCATAATACCATTTTAAAATTTGTACTTTTTCTTTGTTTGTATACATGGTTTATGGTTAGAAACACTACTTTTATTTCAGCTTATGGCGTTATAATGAGAAGCAAAGCAAAGGGCATGTATTTGTTTTGCTCGGCCAGTGATGTTCCTTGGGACTGTTGCCAAATCGATAGATACCAGAAACCAAATCATCTGACCGTTTAGGTCGCTTAGAATTTCCAATCCCTTTTATTAAGCGGTATGTGGATGATTTATTATTAGCCCTACCACCTGACAAGGTTCAGGGTACCTTATCCTTCTTTAATGAATTTGATCCTCACTTACAGTTCACTGTTGAACTTGAGGACACTGTCACAAATAGTATCCCCTTTTTAGACATGCGTGTCATCAGAATGGGAGATAACACCCTGACCACAAGTTGGTATAGAAAACCAATGGCCTCCAATAGGTTCCTTAATTACCATTCCTGTCATCCTATGAAATATAAATTGAACCTTATTAAAGCACTTAGTTGCAGATTACATAAATTGACACATCCGATTAATCGAAGGGAATCCCTTAAGTTATTGAGACATATTCTAATTGAAAATTCATATCCTTCCTCCATCATAAATAAATACCTATACTCTCAAAGTTATGGATCCTCTTTTGATGATATACCCAATGGTGACCAACTTAGAACCATTTCTAATAATTCAGTCAATAGCATTGTTCTGCCTAATACTGATCTTGAGAATCCTACCACCCATTATTCATCTCTGCCTTATTTTCCTCAAGTTACAGAGAAGCTTATTAAACTATATAAACATAATAACATACCAGTTAAAATTGCAGTTAAGAATGCTAAGACTGTTAGAAATTTGTTTTCTAAAACTAAAACACCCTTGTCCACTTTGGAACAAGTTAACACTATATACTATTTACCCTGTGCTGAGTGTGACCCTTGCTATATTGGTCAAACTGGAAGATCACTAAAAGGACGTCTTACTTCCCATCGAAGTGACATTAATCTTTCTAAACACACATGTGCGTTAGCGCAACACGCAATTAACACCAAACATAAGGTGAATTTCAATGAAGTTAAAGTTCTTGGCACTGAGCGCAATCTTAGTAAAAGACAGTTCTTAGAAATGTGTTCCATTCTTAAACATCCTAATGTTTTAAATAAGAGAACAGACATAAGTAACTTGAGTCAAATATATCATGCTTTAATACTGCAGAATTAGGCTTTACAATCAGTTCGTTATGTATGTGTCTCTAGAGTCGTATAATTCAACACATTTTCTTTTTTTAAATAAATTTAACTTACTATAATGAATACTTAATAAAAAAAAATATATTATTACATAAATACTAATCAACTTAAACTTACTTATGCAACTCACATTGCATATTTGGTCGTTTTTCATATATTGATTAATTTGACCCTCTGGTTTTTTACTTTAATATTAATAAATACAATTCAACCTTTGAATATTTTACAAATTAAAGTTCCAAGCGTGGGACCTTGGACTTTTTGGAAATTAGGTGCTTATCGTCTAACACCTGTAGATGTATAACCAACTACACTGTTGACGTTTACCACTCTTTTAAATATGGAGTTTAATGAATTTGGCCTACTTGTTTGTTCTAGACTAGTTGATGCAGGGGATTAGCGTTATCGCTAATTTCTTTCATTGTTTGGTCTCTTACGGGAGGGTTATCATTTAAACTCATGTTAACTTTTTCAAATTTACCGCCCTCAAATTAGTGGGTTGGTATTATTAACCTTGCTGTTCTGTCGATTAATTCTTCGACCTCAAGGCTGGCTGTCTGTTTCATGTCATTGACTCGGTACCTTTTAATTTAACGCCATTTCAACTGCAACAGGTGCCAAGCAAACAGTGGTAACTTAACTTTATATCTTTTTTATACATATTTTTTATACCTTAATGTAGTTAACTTTATTAATGCTACCAAAAGTTAAGATGAAGATAAAATAAAAATTTTTTTTGCTTAGTTGGAAGTGAATCAATGATTTTCTTAGTTCTGCTTCACTAGTTAACATTATATTAAATATTATATGCTTATTACACCACGTGTTCTGTTGCTTTGCTAATTTTTACTAAGTCTCTTAATGTTGTTAGTTATTTAATTGTTTATACAATATCACCATTCGATGTCCATTTATTTGAGTTTTTGTACTAACTTTTTAATACCATTGACAACTACATATCTTTTTTAAGGTAACTATTTAACATCTTCTTCATGAATGTGTGGTACTCTAATGTAAATAAATTTTTAGATGAACTGATGATGCTATCAGAATTCGATAGCGAAACGTCTTCAAAATAGATGAAGTAGTATCAACTTTGTCTTTTATTTCTCCACCTAGTTGACCGATTGAACCCACCACTCATCTGAGTGATCCTTATTTATATTGGATAGACGGTCGTACTTCTTTTTGCGATATATATATATATATATATATATATATATATATATATATATATATATATATATAAAGGTAAAAGATATCGGCATAGCTCGCAACAAATAAATATAATTTGTGCATAAGATGGAAGGCAACCGTATATACGTATTTCTGACTATTGGTCGTCTTCAGTACGGTGCAGCCAAGTTATAAAAAAAAGCATATTAACTTGAGAAAGGACCTCTAAACATGAAATTAACCTAAACATGGAGAATGAGTTAATAGACGATGACGAAACAAGTGATGCAGAATTAGATGGTAGTGAGTTAGTTTAAGTCGAACCTATTGTCGTACCTGAAAATGTCCCTACTATCAACAAAAAAGTCATACTCATGTGCCATGGACTTTGAACCAAAAACAAATTGCAAACAAATTATTTACAGATCACATAAGAAACAAGGCACCGCCGAAAAAAGGAGTGTGTGAAGAACTTAAATACAGCAATACAAATATTTTGGCAATAAAACATGGCTCCAAATTAAAGTGTTCATACGAAACATTTACCGATTGAGTTAATTTGTGATGCACTTAGTTTACGGTTTATTCTTACTTCTGTGCTTATAGCACATAAGAAGTTATTTTTTGATTTCATTGTCTTTTATTCAACAGAATGTATTTTGTGTTAGTTTACTATAGTTTTAAGTTTCTACTCAAGTTCTTAATTAAAACGAAAATGATTATTGATTTGTGTTATTTTAAATGTTTCACTTGATTCCTACAGTCAATTTTGTATCTGTTTGTAGATAATACTTTTGGTAATCTAAGAGGCGGTGGGAAAAGAAAAAAAATTTCACGTTTATAGAAAACATTTTTGGACAAAAATTGTTAAACATCTTCAGAGCTTCAGAGCTTAATCTTTTATTAATAATATATAGTCTCATCTGAATCAATTTTGAAATAATCGTAATATATCGAAAACTTTTTATAAAATTTGGTCTTATCAAAAATTGTTTAAAAAAAAGTAATCACCACAATTACAACTTTTTTTACTTATAATGTTTTTCGAAATATTCACCTACTTTGAAGTAATCATTAAAACGAAAAAACTTTCAACAGCATGTTTCTCAAAAGTTATCTTGTGTGATTTATATTTAAAATTAGTCTGGGTATATAAATAATATGCTTTTTCGAATTCTGTTACAATTAATGGGATTTTTTGTTTAAAAAATGCCGATGCCGTTATAAGCACCAATTTTTATCACGGATGTTACACAAACACTCCTTTGACTTTTGGTCTAGCTGTCGTAATTGTTTTATTCCTTTTTTAAGACACTGTAATTAGCAAATTTGAAGAATGTGTAAATATTTACAATATATCACAAATTGTCAGTACAACTTACTAGTCGTTGAGATTATTTATATAAAGCTATCACACTTAACATTAATAACACATTTATAAAATATAACATATAAAATAATGGACAAAATACATTTTAAAATTTAGTTAAGAATAGTAAAACTTCGTTTGTGACATATTTTAATGGTGTGTTTTAACTTATCCATAGAGAACAGAAAAAAAAAACAAAAAAAAAACAAAAATAATATGATTAAAATGTAATTAGGTGTTCTTCATATTTTATTAAAGGAAGTAATATATTAAACCTATCTTGATGGTATGCAACATGTTTTGCATGCAGTTGTATTATGGTGTGTATAAGTTAAAGTAAGTCTTTATTTCATTTTTGATGTTTTGTCAGTAAATAACAATAAATATTGCTCAGTTTATCTATGTCAGACCTTTTTATTTATAGAAGACGTATTGGATTTTATGAAACACATTTCCAAGAAAACACGTTCTGAATGGTTTTTTTCCTTTACCAAAATACAGGAATCCTCGAAATTAAATTCAAGTTTGAACGTTAATGCATGTTCTGTCAGCGCACATGCATTATTTTTTTTGGTTTTTATGTCTCAGCGATGTAAGATCACCCTACCGTGAAAATTATGAGATGATTCTCCAATTTATACGTTTGTACAATTGGCACACGGTATAAAATAAACAAAATTCGATAACTCCTGTATTGTGAAAGGATCCTTAGTCTTTGTGTACAACTTAGATACTGTTTCACATTCAGAACTGGAATATAGGGTAGGTGTGTTGCGTGTCAATGTCGGTGTCAATTGTCGGACCTGATTATTATGAAAATTTTGGTTGTTAGAAAATTGCAAAGAATAAGGAGAATCAAAAAGAGTTTATTTAAAAGCCCTATGGGATAGAAGTTCTCTTGTAGTATAGATCTCAACATTTTTAGTCCCTTGTCCCTGAACTCTATGTGTGATAAGTTGATAACCCTAGTTTTGAGGGTCAAAACCAAATTTGTTTTTATCTTAGATGGATGTTGAGAATAAAAGTTTATGAAACGGTTACCAAAACAAGGTTTACGATACCACTCCGTCCTTAGCATGCCATCACTGCCACGATGTATAAGCATGTTTAAAAAACGAATCATATTATCAGCCTCTAGCTCAACAGTAAACTTTAAGTTTTTACACTGGGCATTAAAGATGTTTAAAACATCAGCAATTTTGTTTTCCGGGACCGACAAAATCAAATCATCTACATATCGTTTGATAAAAGGTATGTGAAAAGGTATCTTTTCTTTACACGTTCTTATAACTTCATCTTAAACAAAATTACATGTTTTGGGGGATATTTTGCTGCCCATTAGAGTGCCAAAGATTTGTTTGAAAAAATACCATTGAACAAAAAGATGTTAGAGTCAAAAATAAATATTAAAATTCTTATGAAATCATCTAAACTGATCTTGGTATGCGGAGAAATGCTGTTTTAGTTATTTTTAATGCTGTTGAGAATAGTATCTAGCGTTAGGTTTGTAAATAGTGACACAACATCTAAACTATTCAATATATAATTATTCGGAACTTATTAATATAATTATTCGAACATTATTAATAAAGAAACTAAACGTGAAATAATTTCTAATATAGAATTCATTGAATTCCTTGTGGAAATTGTGAGGATATCTGTAAGGTATTTAGCAAGTTTACTATTAGGAGCATCAATGGAAGAGACAATAGGCGTCATTGAAAGAGTGGGTTTGTGAACTGTAGGCAGTATATAAAATCTGAATGCAACTGCATTGTAAATTTTCAAAGATTTTGCAACTTCTGACGTTATGGATTTGGAAGAAGATAAATCCGAAACTAGCTTGTTCTCCTTTTGTTGGACGGTACACACCGTGTTCTTCGATTTGATGTAACTTTCTGTGTCATTTAGTAAACTATTGCTTTGTTCAATGTAATCATTCTTATACATTGCCACTGTTACATCTCCCTTGTCACTTCTAACAATGTAAATGTCTGGATGTGATTTTAAAAATTGTTTGCACTCATTGTATATTGTGTTCAAAAAGTGTCCTTCTTTACTCGTATTGTGTAGAAAGTTAGTGATAACATTAGTGCTTTGAGATCTCGTGATGTCCGTTTCTTGGGGTTCTAGACCAGAAATAAGGTTCTTATTTCTGATATAACCTTTAATATGCATATATATATATATATATATATATATATATATATATATATATATATATATATATAACAATTTATTGTGTTGGAATATCGGGTATGCGGTCTGTTATTATTAAAAAAAGACTCTTTTTTCTTTTAATCCTCTATATTTCGCTGATTTTTTGTCAGCTTCATCAGGAGACAACTAAAAATTTGAATAAAAGTTCTAAATATAAAAATCAGTTTGAATAAAAAGTGACTTACTTACAGATTTAGAGTGGAAAGTATTTAAACAAGTTAAACATAATTTGTTCAAAACAGTACTGACAGTTTTTGTTAAAAGTACCTAGGTCACTAGTAATTAAATGTAAAAATATAAAAACAGAGCAAACAAAAACAACGAAACAATTAAAACACAATAAAATTACACATTAAAAATATACAGGGTGATTTAAAATATAATTGTTAACAGAAAAATTATTTAGACATACTAAGAATATTACAGTAGATATTGCTCAACTGTCCCGTGTCTGCCTTGTAATTTACTGTATAGTTTTCTTTATTTATATGACACATTTCCAAAAACAATCTTTTTTTATAATTATTTTCTTGCTGTAAAACCCTGACATTTGAGTAATCAAATTGATGGCCAGTTTTTAAGTGATGGTCAACTGCCGCACATGTGTTCTTCCGTTTTGTGCAGTCACTTTTGTGTTGGGTGACCCTTTGTTTTAGCCATTGAGAAGTTTGGCCAACATAACAGCTCTGGCAATCCAAACAAGGCAGTTTGTAGATAACATTAGTTTTGTTTAAAGTTGATGTCTTGTCTTTTACTTTAGAAAACAGTTGTCGGTTTTCTAATAAATTATATTGGACAATTTTTATGTTGGTAAATTGTTTAAATAAACTAGTCACAGAAGGTGTTAACTGTTTTATTAATGGTAGTTTTTTATATTGTGTTGTTTGTGCTGCTCCGTGCTCCGTAATTATTATTCAAATATCACTTTCTGTTGAAGGTCATTCATGTCATAATAATATAGTGTCAATTATTCAGTGTATGTTTGGTTGCCTATCCACATGGCTCACTTAAATATATCATAATATTATAATTATTAAAATAAAACTTTGTACACTTATTATTTGCTAATTTCTTAAAAATCCCCTTATATAAATATTTTTTATAATATTCTCCAGTCTATAACTTATAAATTATTTCTTTAATCACTATTTAAGTTTATCAATTAAAATCATAATATTACTATGCTAATTCCTTCTATATCTATTATTATCTCAATATATATATATATATATATATATATATATATATATATATAAATATATATATATATATATATATATATATATATATATATATATATATATATATATATATATATATATATATATATATATATAAATATATATATATATATATATACAAATATAGATTTTAATATATACAAGATAGTAAAAGTTCAAAATCAAAGCTTTCTGAAAATTTAAATATTCCGATAAATGTTTTCCGGCAGAACATATCGCATTAGTCAAAACTTCGAAGAAACTTTAAACTTTTACTCTTAACGTGAGTTAAAAGCTTGATGAATATTTAACGTGGACTATCTTTATCACATTAGTAAACGAAATTCATTTTTCTTTTTTAAACTCTTTGGAACTTCCTTTTAATTAACCACGTTTGTAGACAACACATACCTAAACACTATTTCATGTATTGTCATTTAAAAAATATATAATGAAAAAGATACATTAGTATTTTTGATACATAGTTATGAATGAGCTGTTTTTGATTGTAAGCTATATACAGGTTGTTATTAAATAAGAGCCACAATGTATTTTTACAAATGCTATGTTTGCGAGATACAGGGTGTGTAGAATTTTTTCTTACAAACTGACAATTTACTTATTGCTCGAAATCGATTAAGATATGCAAATAAAATTTGGTGGATATTAAGAGGAAGTTAGTGCGCATTTTTTACATACAGTTAAGAGTTTATATTTTCGTCACTTTCTTGCCTTTTCTCACATAAGGTGCTTCTTTATGAAAAAAAAATAAGCGTCCTAAGGCGCATTTTTCATTTCTTTAATATATTGTCTGATAGGCTATTGTCAACATTTATCAGTTATTTTATTTAACTATTGTCTACATTTATCTAATGTTAATTATAATATATATTAATTTAGCGTTTCCTAATTATTAAGCTTTTAGTTTGTTTTATTATTATTATAATTATTTTAGTGATTAACTAATTTTTCTGTTGTCCAGAAAAATGGAAGATTTTACAAATGCTAGAAAACTGTGGTTCATATATATTTATAATATAATGGACCACAATATATCCATAATATACAATTTGAGGCTACTGTGACAGCTAATCATTGAACCGAACAAGAAAAGGCTGTTTCCTTTACTGCTGCTTTACAAGATTATGCTGCGAATATCCTAATGTCGATTCCTAAGGGTCAAGAAAATTGTATCTTATCCACTCGACTAGAAAAACGCTAAGAAAATACTTATCTATAACAAGTCAATAATATACAACTAAGAAGTAGAATTTAACGAAAAAGTAAGAATTTGAAGCATATGTTGCTTGTATATACAGTGCGGTTGGCTTATACTGAGGCGGCAGACAATATTTTGGAACACGAAACAACTAGTCAAATTTCACGGATCTCTTCGAGTACAAACAATTGGAGAAGGCGACGAACAAAACGATATACTTCTGAAGAAAATGGTGTGGAAAGTATTTTATAACACGATGCTGATGAAATGCGAGCCCAGATAATAAAATTGTGACAACGTATGGTTGCGATGGACACCAAAACGCAACTGACGACTTCGACAAACAAAGCTGTTAATAGTGACCTAATTAATATATATGAGGCTAATATATCAATATCCATTGGCCAGACCATAGTTAAACACCAAGTTATAATTGCCGAGATCTCCAATGAGTTCATATTGGGGATGGACTTACTAGTTGGAACTGTAATGAATTTTAAAAATAGAGTTCTCCAGATCAATGGTGAACATTTCGCTTTCATAAACATAATGAAGATGTTATCTGCTTACTAACCACATGCAACGTAATAATACCCGGTAATAGTAAGAAAATGCTGATGACCAATCTTAATGATTTCTGCCGAGAGGAAAGTTTAAGGATGTTCGAAGATGTGAACAATGTCAAGTTCGTAACAGCAAAAGCTTTAGTAAGAGTTCGAGATGTCAGTCCTGTAAGAGTTGTATATTTAATAAAAACTGCTATCAAGTTCAGCAGAAGAATTTTGATAGGACAGTGCATTACCGTGGCTTAAATTTTTTCTATGCATACCAATAAAAAATTCTCGAAATTGAGGTATTCAAAGGAGCTTGTTGAGATGCTCATTAAAAAGTGCCAGGCAAAAAAGGGTAAAACAATCTTAGTAGCACATAAACTTATTACCATAGACGCTCAGAAAATCAGACATCAACCTAGAAAATTTCCACTTGCAAAAAGAGATAAAACCAAAGATATTATTACAAATATAAACAAACAATATATGCGTGCAGAAAAAAATATCTTTTTTGTATTTACGAGTAAAAATACGTAAATGTTTCGAATATGATTAAAAAATTGATTAAATCTTTCTTTTCTAATTAGAGTTAGGCTATTTGATTTTAGTGTACAAAATATTGTACATCAGGTGAATATCACACTATGTCTTTTTAGAAGTTTTTCATTGGAGGATGCGCTTAGTTTGTTAGATAATGATGAAAATTTAGTAGAAATGTAGTCACTCTTATTTAGTGCATTTAGTAAATGCATGTAGTCTCCTAATAGACGAAGGCTCTGGTGTTGAAGATATCAGGTTTATGAATAATTTATGTGACGAAATATATATATACAGATTATGGAATCGCAACTAGCGTTTTTTTTAGATTTTTTTTAATATTCTGTTGCGCAAAGAAAACTGTGTAGAAATGAAAAGTTATCTTTAACTTATATTATATCATATAAGTTAGATAACATTATCTTTAAATTCATATGATCGCAGAAACTTATTATTCTTTCACCGTTTTTATTTATTTTTTCTTCTCCAAATGGACCGACCACTTTGCTATTTACTTTTTTCCGGTTCTAGCATTTAAGTCACCTAGTAGAATTACTTCTTTCCTAGTTAAAATACTCTCTACCAGGTCCGACAATTCGTCGTAAAATTTATCCTTTACCTCGTCCTTTACATCTTCAGAAGGTGCATATGCGCCAACTACCACTATGTCACGTCCTTTTAGCTTCATATTAACTTTTATTAGCCTATTCGTTTATTTGTTACCAGTTCTTAATGTTTCGTGACAGCCTTTTCTTTATCAATATACTTACACCTGCTGCTGCTCTTCTTTCTTTTCCTACTCCACTATAGAAATGAACAAAATCTTTAAACTCGTATGTCCCTTTCCCTTTCTTTTTTGTTTCTGTAGGGACTGTTACATCTAATTGAAATCTCCTAATTTTTTTCAACACCTCATCAAGCTTAGTACGAATACCTTGCACATTCTACGTTCCAAAACTCATTAACCTTTTTCGTAAGCTAGGTCGTTTTCCGTTAAGACCGTCCGGCATTTTCTTTCTAGGATTTTTTGCAATACAGTTTTTTTTTCACGTGATGGGGAGCAGGCCCATCGCCACAACCTCCAATCCTGGTGGACCGGAAAGATTTCTGTAGGGGCATTTTACCCTTAGCCGAGTGGCCCCAGTTTTTGGGCCTCGCCATTCTCATTCTGAGATAGGATTTGCTGACTATGTGTTAGTTGTTCTATACTTTAAGACGTTTCTTGGTATTTGTGATACCCACATATCGTCATCAGTGAGTACCCCAAGATCTAAAGTCTGCCGTTTCACCCTCCTCCTTTCTCAACCGGGCTTGGGACCGACTGGCGGAGTTATCTTTAAAACCTATGACATGAAATTTCAATTTTCAGTTGTGGTAACGAATATGAGGCATTTGACATATAAATAAAACTCAGAATTTAATGTTTTATATATTACAAACGTTTACACGTCACAAAAAATACATTTATGAAGACGGTTTTGAGTGTAGTTTATTGCAGAGGTTTTGCTCTTTTGATATCAGTGTAATTGAAAAGCAGTTTTATATGTTTTAGATGGTTTTGTTGTGTGAAAGTTTACATCCAATGTTTTTTGAGCAAGCATATTTCAAATGCCTCACATTTGTTGCCAAAACTCAAAACTAAAATTTCATGCTAAAGGTTTTAAAGTAATCTAGTAATCTCTAGTAATCGAAACTTCATAGTGACCATTCGATGAAAGGAATAAATTGTATTGATCTCGAAAAAATGGCGCCACGTCTTTTATTTAACACCTGTATATAATCTGAGTTTATTTGCTGCGGCTAAATACAAAAACTGCATGCGAAAGCTGAACACTTTACCTTTAAAACGATTTTTGATTTTTGTCGATAAGACATTTGGATCAAAATATATTGAATTTTAACTGTTCAGCTTATACAAATTTTATTAAACATTGATTGCACGCGTGTAACTGACATGCAAAATTGACCGTCGCTTTAAGCGTTGTTTCTAAGAGAACCGTTTATTATCCACAAAAATTGCTTATAAACATTTTTGTTTAAAGTATCTTAGTAGCATTTTTTATTTAAAACATTTTTTGCTTCGATTTACAGATTTTTGATAAATTGATTTTTTGCCTTTTTACCCCCCTGCTGGGGGTTTTAGGGGGAAACCAAGGAGTAAAAATGGTTAACCTTGACGCATCTTTTTAAGGATTCCCAAATTAATATTCCTGGGAATTCAGCTTGTTGGTATGGTTTTTAGAGGTGCAGTGGCATTTTCGTTTCTGATGACTGGAGTATAAAATTATTTGTTCAAAAACCATGTTTTAAATAAATTATTGTCATTTATTTGTGAAAAAATTGTTTATTTTTATGACATAGATATAATATGCATATTTAATATTTATGATCCACATAATTTCAACTTTTTACTAAATCCATTAGTTGCTAATGGTTCAAGCACTCAACAAACAAAACAGGTAAACTGTAGGAAAGAGCTTCGTATAAAATTTTAATACTTTTATTACGTGTCAATTATTTTAAAATTGCTTCGCACCTCGACGCTCTTTACGAAATTTTAAAAATAGAGAAAATGAGTTTAGACGTCGTGTCGTCACATACAAGAGCAATTTATTGTGAATTCGTTCCAATAAATCCCTAGGCGATAAAGGCTTAACCGTTTTAGAAAGAACTGAAAAGGGTATTAAAATAATCCTTTGACGGGATGTAGGCTTACGAGACAGGGCAGCACTGGGATTACATCGTTTTATATTAGTTAAATGGATAAATGCCTACGCTTTAGCGTATAATAAACAAGTGGGCGGTATGCGATATGAAATAAATTATAGACTGCTAATCTAATTGGATTTACACGGTTATAACAAAACGCTTTCATAAAATACAAGTTATAAATCACAGATTCTTCAAAAGATGAATTCGGTCAATATAAAAGGCTATGATGACAGTTCACACCGTTTGTCCAGTAAACTAATGACGCTATCTAGGAAAGAAATCTGAAGTACCACCATTTGACATTTCAATTGTATTTTGTTCTTGAAGCGATACGTTAAATAAATAATACTGTATTAATTATATATTAATATAATAAATAATTTTATTAATATTTTAAGGTAGAATTTAATACAAAATAATTAAAAGCTTTATGTTATATTAGATTTAAAATCGTAACGCCATCTGAACAAAGAAATCTGAACTACTGACAGTTCAACCTATGAGTCAATCATATTTTGTTTTTGAATCTAAACAACTACTACTGACAGATAAAATAACTTAAAATGATCTGATATATAAAATAGAAAATATTTATTTGACAAATAAAGTACTGAATAAAAAGTTATCTGGAAAATAAAAGTTCGTTAGTATATTGTAGGTTATCGCGAAATCAAGTATTCGCGTTTAGTATTAGTTAGCGACATGGATATTAAAATATTTAATAAAATCAGAGATAATGATCATAGAATGATGAGTTTAATGTTTATAAATTTACTGCAAGAATAAGTATAATATTTATTGCAAAATTAAACATTTTAATTTTGTAATGATGAAGACTTTTTGAAAAGGTAAATTTTGAGAAAATATTGTTAATAATTGTTATAGCCCAGGCTGTGGGAAAAAAGGGTGATTTTACACTGTAGTCCAGGAATTTATGTAATGTGGTTGTAACAAAAAGTGCTTTGTGCTGTGGCACGCCAATGTAACAAAACGTGTAGGATAATGGAAATGATAACATATAATTTAAGCTGGCTAGCAGAAGGTGCCGGAGAGTGACTACTTGACACTCAAAGGAGAATTCGGCCAATTTGCATGCCCTACAGAGACCGTAGAATTAGAAGATGAATGACGAGTTAGTAAAAAAACTATAGGTATACAAATAAGATAAATAAAAATGATTATAGAAGTTGCTCCAAAATGTGAGTGGGCGCCAGGAAAGTATTTACATAAACTTTCCAAGGTATCTTGTAAAGCTGTTTGCTAAAATAAAGAAAGGATATAGGTATGAATTGAAATATTTAGTTTTCACCAAAACTTTAATCCCTAGCCAAATATATACAATCTAAATTTAATATACCCACCACCAATTATGTACAGCTAATCTAGTTATATACAAAAAATAAATGCCCTGGTTATACAACTGATCCTGGATGATCTAAATTTACAAATAATAAAATATGGAAAAAAAAATGGTAATAACTGACCTAAAAAGGTAATTTATTTGCCTCAGAGATGCAACTCTGTATTCTGGCTTTATTGAATATAAGAGTACCAAGTAATAAGGACACTATCTTGATGAGATAAGTGTCCAAACGTTTAAATATATATTGATAATAAAATCTAAAAAATATAACTCTCTGATTAAATGTGTACACAAGAAACCATACAAGTGAGTTAGAAGGGAGGACTTAAAAACCTCTACCTGTAGTTGACAATTTGTATTTAAATATTATTCAATAAATTATTAAAAAAAATGACGACTCTTATTATTATATGAAATACTAGAAGTTAAATATACAAAAAATTTATACAAAAAATATCATAGGTAAAAAAATTAATCTAAGAAATAAACTTAATCCAGATTTACTATATTTTAAGGGAGATAATTCCCGCTGGCTTCCTAAGATTTTCGTAATCGGAAGGTCAGATCTGGACCTCTGGAGAGCAGCTACGGCAAGGAAAAAAACAGGCCTGGAACCAGGTATAACCGGACTAGGTTTCAAGTTAATCGACACTTCTTATTCAAATTTAAAAAAAAACAAAAGCAAATTCTTCCCCCCGACTTCTGTTGGAATCCCAAAGGTAGGCTAAAAAAACATTTCTTTTAGAGTTTTTTCTTATACTTTACAGAGGAGGAAAAAAAAACAAGGTTTATGAACCTTGAAAGGTTTTATAAATGTTACTTATGAATTTTGAGAGCAAAAAAAAACTTAATGGATTTATAGATAATTTGATCGTCGTATGGTTTGACAATTTAAATGGATTAATTATATCGACAATTTTAATGAAAAGCATATGATACGAATTTATTTTATATTATAAAGAGCGATATAAGACAGAATATTTTAACGATACTGGTAATAGCAATTTTACCGATAGATAATTATGTTTTACGGCCGGGAAATAAAATTAAAATACATATGATTTTAGATCAATTAACACTATCTATTTAGATGTTGAATATTTCTTAATGACGGATGGAAAAAGTTCAGATAAGTATATCGAATTGAAACGTGACAATACAGGATCTCAAAATGGCTGATGACTTTTTTTTATTGTCGTTTTATTTATAACTTGGATACTTACGGCTCACAGTGGCTATAAACCAAATAGGACACTTCAAACAAAAAACCCCAAACTAAAACTTCTTATTACTTCTTCATAAAAAAAAACTTAAATTCCAAAAACCACGCCACGTGGCCCCTACCTTGGACTTAAGTTTCTGCTACCAAAGTTCAAACAGAAGTGCGATTCGGATACTCAATTTGAGCCAGCTAAACTATGATTTCAAACTTGGACGCTTGGTGTCGCTGTTTCATACCAACTTAAATTTTTAAGATTCAGAAAATCATTAAGAGGATTGAGATTTTAAATTTATTTAAAAAATGTTTCCGGAATGTTATAGTAACGTTCTCGTTACATTCCCCTCTTACTTGGAGAAAAAAAAAATTTTAATGAAAAAAAATTTTTTTTTCATATCTAACCACAATCATAGTGTAGGTATGAACCGTCAGTCATAGCAATAGCTCAAACAGGCGTTTAACCGTTGGTTAGCCAAAGTTTCCATCATTGTAGTGGAAGCAAATGATACAAACCAATCTAAAATTTAAATTTTTAGCCATGGCCCTAGTTTGCCAAATGTAGCTAAAATACACTAATTTAAACTAACTTCATAACAATCTACATCGATTCGCAAGATTACAAGTAACCACAGATTATGAATAATGTAGAAAGAAAGAGAAATCTAAAGATATCCAAATATTACTAAGTGACTTACAAGTCACATCCTATCTATAGTACATAAACTACATTAACGCTTAGCGCCAATGTAACAAAAATGCTTTCATGTAGCCTAAAATAGTCATAAAGACAAATAATCATATATCTCAAAGTAATGTGAAATCGGACACTGACTCCAAAATTGACTATTCGGTGGACAACAGATTTATAGTAGAATATCCAAAGATAATCAATCAGGCAAGGGTGTGGACCGATTCACAAATCATAAGTGACAATAAAAAATATTCCAAACATATATACTAATTTAAGTATTGAATTGGGCACTAAATCCAAAATTGATCAATCAGTGGACAACAGATTTATAGAATAGCATATCCAAAGATATAATCAACCAGGCAAATGAGTCACCAATTTCCAACTATTAATCAGACAATCCAAAAAAGTAACCATAAGAAAATGCCAAATATATATAGACCCATTTAAGTGTTGAATTGGGCACTAAATCCAAAATTGATAAACCAGTGGACAACAGATTTATAGAATAGCATATCCAGAGGTATAATCGACCAGGCAAATGGGTAACCAATTCACACTATAATCAAATAATCTAAATAAATTAGGTCAACATATACCCACATCCGGTAATATGTGCCTAAACCATAATATTCATCGAATAAATCATGAATCTAAATCACTATCAAAACAAATTAACATGCTGATATTCACTAACTATAGCAAGTAGCTACAACAGATTTATAAGAATATCAGACATAAGCGAGCTACGTGGCATTTAGTAAGCCAACAATAACTACTCAAAATATCCAAAAGTAATAGTTAAAGAAGTAAGTAATCAAGCAAATAATAAATAAATAATTAATCAACAACAAAACATCAAGAACGCACAGGCCAATTTCTGTAGAAACTGCAAATTAATGATTCGTTCTGACATTACTAAGAAAGAACAAGATATGTTCTAATTTTAAATCCAAAATCAAGAAGTGAATGCATAAGGAAAGAAGTGAATGTAACTGTAAACGGTCATTTGTTGATTAAAATATAACTTACTAATTTCAGAAAGCAATCTAACAATGCTAGCCTTAGAGGTAGCAATGACAAGAATATCTTAACATAAGTGAGACTAAAACAAGCTAAAGGAAATCTTTTGTACTTGTAATTGAACATAGTCTGGAAAGATTCAAGATTAAGACTAAAATGTTCAAATTAGAATTCAAATTGAAGATGGTTAGCTAATTATGAACGAAATATCTTACTGCCCAGTCATCTGCACAACCCGTCATGAAAATGGTGAATTCCGAAACTCATCGAACAACTGAGGCCTCGAATTGAACAACAACTTCGAACCCACGTATTCAATCAAGTATGCATAGGCAGAATAGTCCATATGGCATAAGAGTATATAAAAAAACCCACAAATTAAGTATATAAATAGTTTCTAGTAACTGCTTTTTTAAATTATCCCATAGAGTACATCAGGATATTAATTAACATAAAGTATGACTATGACCATTTAAGCGACTAAATCTATACACAAAAAATCATAACATTCTTTCCAACATGGCAAATCAAATAACAAAAGATGATAATCAAATTAACAGACAAAATAGATAATAGTAGGGTTTTATATAGTTCCATACCAGTATAAAGTAAACACAGATAAGTGTACCTAATAATAAGAATGAAAAGGCTTAATAATTTCAACTTATATAATCAAATAATCAGCAAGGAATAAGCTGTACATATACAATATCTGGTGATTAATAATAAAGTTCCAAGAAGATACCAAATCATAATCAAAACCGAGCCAAAACAATAATAGTCAAAATGATAGATTAAGTTTCTTAGACAAACCTAAGTTAATCTTCATCTGAGGAAGAGGATGCTATGTCATCTACGGTATTGTCTGGAAGTAAATCCTTTATATGAAATTGACCAATTCGTCTATTTGTCGAATTGTCTTTTAATTCATATACTAAAGGAGATATTACTCGAACGACAGTACAGGGAATATATTTCTGACAAAACTTAGCAGAAATGGCATCACCCTTACTTGACTTTACAAAATTTCGCTTCAAAACTCGATCGCCAATAAAGAATCGCATGTCTCGTTTCCTCAAATTATACTGACTCTGATTTCTAAGGTAAGAAGCTTTCAACTTCTTCCTAATGTCAGCGAAGATTGGAGGTAAGTTTTGGAGATCATCCATACGATGAAGTTTCTCAGAAACTTGAGGAAGGGTTGCTGAATTCTCCGAAATTAATCCAAAATAATCACCTGACAAGGGAACATGTCTACCAAAATTAACATAAGCTGGAGTACATTGAGTGACTTCATGAACAGAAGTTCGAATGGCCTGAGCGACTGAATGAATATACTGATCCCAAGCTCTATGATCAGTGTAGGTATAAGATCGCAGAGCAGTAACAATGCTGCGATTTACACGTTCAGTGTGATTAGCTTGCGGATGATAAGATGCATTATAAAAAATCTTTTGGACCTTATATTTATTCAAAAGGTCTTTAAAAGCTTTTGAAATGAATTGTGGACCGTTGTCACACGAAACTATTTGCGGAGTACCAAAAAGCAAGAAAACTTGTTCCTCTAAGAATTTCAAAATCGCTGGAGTTGTAGCTTTTCGAAGAGGACAAACTAAAGGGAATTTGGTGAAATAATCTACAACAACCAAACAATACGTATTACCTGAATAACTACGTGGATACGGTCCAATAAGATCTAAAGATATCATTTGCCAAGGAAAATTAATGTTCCTAAATGAACCCATTAATCCAGCTTGAGGTAGGTTACTCGGCTTACATGTTGCACAAACTCTACATCTCGAAATGTATTTCTTAACTGAGTTGCGCAGACCAGGCCAGTAATATAGCTCAGCTATCTTACTATAAGTTTTATAGAAACCAAAGTGACCTGATGTCACATCATCATGAAAGGTTTTCAACACTTCATCCCTATTAGCTGTTGGGACTACTATTTTCCAATCAGACATATTCGATAAAGATTCCACAGGACTGATTACATGTTTATAAAGGATATTATTCTCCACCTTGAAATCAGGATATCTAGTAGGTTCTTGGGTGACATTATGAATCATCTTTCGATACCAATTATCTGGAGATAAAGTGGACAGATCTAAAAGATTGATATCGAATGTACGTGACAACGCATCTGCAACCACAACACCATTGGCTTTGCGATGAACAATATTATAATCAAAGACAGAAAGCCTACAAATCCAACGGGACAAACGTTGTGACGGATTTTTCATGGAATGTAACCATAATAAAGAACTATGATCTGTGATGATAGTAAACTTACGACCCTCAAGATAGTACCGAAAGGCATCAAGACCATGAATAATTGCAAGAAGTTCTCTTTCTGTGGTGGAATAATTTTTCTGTGCTTTATTAAGCTTTTTGCTGGTATAAGCTATTGGGTGTTCCGAACCATCCTTTATCTGAAATAATACACCACCTGAAGCAGTGTTGGAACAATCTGTCATGAGGTAAAAATGCTCTTTAAAATTCGGAGACGTCATGACAGGAGCACTAGTAAGAGCTTCTTTTATACGCCGGAAAGCATCATCGGCTTCTGAAGTCCATGTAATAGTTTGGCCTTTTTTCCTATTTTTAAGCAAATCTGTAAGTGGAGACAACAAGGTAGAATAAGACGGAACAAATCGACGATAATATCCACACATGCCTAATATCCTACGGACTTGGGTAGTAGTCTTAGGTATAGGAAAATCCTTAATAGCAGTAACTTTATCAGGATCAGTCCTTAAACCTTTACTATCGACTACATATCCTAAAAATTTAAGACTAGGACGACAAAACTGACATTTATCTAAATTAATAGTTAAATTAGCCTCTTTGAGACGTAAAAACAACTTATCCAAAATTTCCATATGAAGAGAAAAATCAGGAGTGACAACCAAAATGTCATCCAAATAATAAAAAACATAGGGCTCTAACTGAGGACCAATGACTAAGTCCATCAGACGACACATTGTCTGAGGAGCTGAAACAAGACCAAAAGGCATAGTGACAAACTGAAATAATCCTTTCCCACTAACTGCAAAAGCTGTATACTTTTTACTTTCCTCACTTAAAGGAATTTGTAAGAAAGCCTTAGATAGGTCGATAGAAGAAATATACCTAGCATTCTGGAGTTTACTTAGAATGACGTCTATTCGGGGAATAGGATAAGCATCCCGATTTGTAGTAATATTATTCAACTTTCGACCATCGAAGCAAACCCTAAAAGATCCATCCTTTTTCTTGGTTAACCACAAAGGACTACAGTAAGAAGACGTGGAAGGTTCAATGATATTCAACTCTAACATGGAATCAATTTCCTTTTCCAAGTCAACTTGCCAAGCCTGAGGAATAGGATATTGATATTGTCTAAAAGGTGTGGTATCTCCCACCTCGATAGTGTGAGATATTAAGGATGTACGACCTAACTTGTCTTTCGACGAAAGAGTTGTAAACTTAGAGATCATATTCTCTAATTGCCTTTGTTCGGAACTAGATAAACTAGTAAAATCCTGAATAACACTAAGTAAGGACAGATTAAATTGAGAAATCGAAAAGGAAAAATTAGAACAATTTAGTGTGCTATTAAAAGCATTTAAGAAATCCATACCTAAAATTATAGAATTCTGAACTGAAGGAATAATATAGAATGTAATTTGTTTACATAAATCTGCTACTGTGATTTCAGTTTCAAATTTGCCTGTAATAGACTGAACTGTACCATCTGCAGTAGACACTTGCAGAGAAGAAATGGGCATAATAGAAATCTCAGCATTTTTCAGTAAAGCTAATGAATGTGAACCTATCACAGAAATGTTCGAGCCACCATCTAAAAGAGCTAAACAAGATTGTCCTAAAATCTTAATAGGAAGATAAGGTCTATTATCATTATGTTTTCTCACTAATAAAGAATTCAAATCAAAACAATCATTATCTGATTGGTCAAAAACTTTAAATGGTACTAAACTAAACTTATTATCTCTACTTACACAATCAGAGGATGCAACAGGCAAACAAGAAGAATCAGAAATAAAAGAATCCTCCTGAATTGTGGTAGACTCTGGTATAGATATTGGAACTACTACACTGCTACTATTATGTTTATTACTAAAATTTGGGAAGATATTTGGGGAAGATAATCTATGCGAATCAAATGTATTATATTGAGAAGTTACTTTCTTGAGTGATCCTGTGTGGTGTGTGTTGGTTTTTTCGTGGAAACCCCTTTTCCTTTGCGACTGGAAGATGGGTTTGAATGGTTGGACGTGGTTGGAACAGTTGCTTTGTTTGATGGATCGGTTTGGCTCCCTGATAGGGGTGTGGACGGAGAAACGCTCAGGGGACGGACCTCCGATCGTTCGTTTCCCGAACACTTAAAACAATTGCGTTTGAGAGTGTTTTCTTTACCACAACCATGGCAGAAAATACGGGTACGAGGGATACCGCAGTCATAAAAAGTATGACCAGACTCACGACAATTCCAACAAACTACAGCACTTAATGTGGTAATATTACGTTCATGGCCTTTGGATTGCCAAGAACGGTGTTTGGAAGTATCTAGGTGATGTGAAGAGTTAAAAGAAGAGGGTCGAGAAGTGGAAGGAAGGTGAGAAGACCAAGATAAAGTTTCTTCTAAACGTTTACACTTCTCCGTAATATCAGCTATACTAGTGATCTCTACAAGGGCCAACTGCTGATGATAGAATGGCAATAGACATTTAAGGATGATCTTAATCTTTGCAGAATCTGTCAGAGGTATTTCAAGGCGACTACACATACCTAAAATAGTATTAATGAACATCGTAACAGACTCGTCTGGCTTCTGTTTACGATTTTTGATTTGGTCTAGAAGGTCATCTTGAAAAGAATATGGTAGAAAATCAGACTTAAGTTTCTGAGCCAAATCAGACCAATTAGAAAAATTATTGCGATTGTTTCTAAACCACGTAAAAGCTGCACCTGTAAACAATTCAGCAGAAGCTGCAAAAAGATCATCTTCACTCACTCCTCTCGATACACGAAGACATTCCACTCGATCTAAAAAGGAAATAACCTGGTCGTAATGACCTTCACCAGAAAATGTAATGCCCCATTTATGAACCTGAACAGGTTTGGGTTGCAGAAATGCATTTGCTGCTTGAACAGAAGAGATTGGAGTTGATGTTGCTATTGGACTCACTCGAGAATCAAGTTCGCCCTCTAGACTTAAGATTCGGACAGAAACAGAGCGTTGGAAGATTTGTTGTGCCTCATCTGAAACAGATAATAAATGAACACGACCTGAGATGTGAGCTAGGCGTGATATTAGCCTGGAATATAGGCTATCTTGGACAGTCCCTCTAAAATCGGCTATCCTTTTCGCCAAATCATCCACAGTCTCTTCAATCTCCTGTTGTTGGACCTCAAAAGGAATATTTGAGGCGGAAATCTGTCGGAAACTCCTGTTTCCTTCTTCCTGCCTTAAAGCTCCACGCAATATTTTGCGTTTTAGATCAACATTGGAAGACTCATCAATATTGATGTCCCTAATCCTTAACTCATAATCCAATTCCTTCACTAACAAATGTTCTACCTTGAATGTAGACATTGTGAAAATAAAAAATAGCTGATGAATAGATAGAATAGACAAAGGAAATAATGTACTAACACTCCACAAAATCAATCGAAGAATAATATAAAGTTTCCGAAAAAAAAAAATATAAATAAATATGAATATGTACCAACACACCACAAAATCAATCAAAGAACTAAAGTTATTCAAAAAAAATATATATGTATAAGTATTTAAAAAAAGGGTAAAGTTAAACGAAATATTTAAAGCTGGATCCCTAAAATAACATACAATGATTTCAACAATTATATGGTCAATCAACAATTAAATACAAAGAATACACCAAGATTGGCTAATATATATATAAAGATAGCAATGTCTAAATTATTAAATTTTTATAACACAAAAATAGTAAATAACTAGTCAACTGTACACAATGATATCAAAATAGGTGAGGGTTTAAATGTAAATGTAACTATAGCAATACAAGTATACCTTAAAATAGTAAATTAAATAAAGAAAGAAAAATTAATAAATAAGTTATAAAGAGCAACAAGAAAGAATAAAAAATAATAAGGAATGTTATGCAATGAAAAAAAATAACTATAAGTTACGGTCTTAACTGAAAATAGGCCCCACGTTGGGCGCCAATGTAACAAAAAGTGCTTTGTGCTGTGGCACGCCAATGTAACAAAACGTGTAGGATAATGGAAATGATAACATATAATTTAAGCTGGCTAGCAGAAGGTGCCGGAGAGTGACTACTTGACACTCAAAGGAGAATTCGGCCAATTTGCATGCCCTACAGAGACCGTAGAATTAGAAGATGAATGACGAGTTAGTAAAAAAACTATAGGTATACAAATAAGATAAATAAAAATGATTATAGAAGTTGCTCCAAAATGTGAGTGGGCGCCAGGAAAGTATTTACATAAACTTTCCAAGGTATCTTGTAAAGCTGTTTGCTAAAATAAAGAAAGGATATAGGTATGAATTGAAATATTTAGTTTTCACCAAAACTTTAATCCCTAGCCAAATATATACAATCTAAATTTAATATACCCACCACCAATTATGTACAGCTAATCTAGTTATATACAAAAAATAAATGCCCTGGTTATACAACTGATCCTGGATGATCTAAATTTACAAATAATAAAATATGGAAAAAAAAATGGTAATAACTGACCTAAAAAGGTAATTTATTTGCCTCAGAGATGCAACTCTGTATTCTGGCTTTATTGAATATAAGAGTACCAAGTAATAAGGACACTATCTGGATGAGATAAGTGTCCAAACGTTTAAATATATATTGATAATAAAATCTAAAAAATATAACTCTCTGATTAAATGTGTACACAAGAAACCATACAAGTGAGTTAGAAGGGAGGACTTAAAAACCTCTACCTGTAGTTGACAATTTGTATTTAAATATTATTCAATAAATTATTAAAAAAAATGACGACTCTTATTATTATATGAAATACTAGAAGTTAAATATACAAAAAATTTATACAAAAAATATCATAGGTAAAAAAATTAATCTAAGAAATAAACTTAATCCAGATTTACTATATTTTAAGGGAGATAATTCCCGCTGGCTTCCTAAGATTTTCGTAATCGGAAGGTCAGATCTGGACCTCTGGAGAGCAGCTACGGCAAGGAAAAAAACAGGCCTGGAACCAGGTATAACCGGACTAGGTTTCAAGTTAATCGACACTTCTTATTCAAATTTAAAAAAAAAACAAAAGCAAATTCTTCCCCCGACTTCTGTTGGAATCCCAAAGGTAGGCTAAAAAAACATTTCTTTTAGAGTTTTTTCTTATACTTTACAGAGGAGGAAAAAAAAACAAGGTTTATGAACCTTGAAAGGTTTTATAAATGTTACTTATGAATTGTGAGAGCAAAAAAAAACTTAATGGATTTATAGATAATTTGATCGTCGTATGGTTTGACAATTTAAATGGATTAATTATATCGACAATTTTAATGAAAAGCATATGATACGAATTTATTTTATATTATAAAGAGCGATATAAGACAGAATATTTTAACGATACTGGTAATAGCAATTTTACCGATAGATAATTATGTTTTACGGCCGGGAAATAAAATTAAAATACATATGATTTTAGATCAATTAACACTATCTATTTAGATGTTGAATATTTCTTAATGACGGATGGAAAAAGTTCAGATAAGTATATCGAATTGAAACGTGACAATACAGGATCTCAAAATGGCTGATGACTTTTTTTTATTGTCGTTTTATTTATAACTTGGATACTTACGGCTCACAGTGGCTATAAACCAAATAGGACACTTCAAACAAAAAACCCCAAACTAAAACTTCTTATTACTTCTTCATAAAAAAAAACTTAAATTCCAAAAACCACGCCACGTGGCCCCTACCTTGGACTTAAGTTTCTGCTACCAAAGTTCAAACAGAAGTGCGATTCGGATACTCAATTTGAGCCAGCTAAACTATGATTTCAAACTTGGACGCTTGGTGTCGCTGTTTCATACCAACTTAAATTTTTAAGATTCAGAAAATCATTAAGAGGATTGAGATTTTAAATTTATTTAAAAAATGTTTCCGGAATGTTATAGTAACGTTCTCGTTACATGGTCTAGGTTATAAAGGGCAACCTCAGGAGCAATTCCCCAGTTCATTTAACAAAAAAAAGTTTGGTGCGTTTTTTTTATTTATTTATGAGCGTTTATAGGTTCAAAATACGTATTTTTTGAGTTTTTTTTTATTTCTTGTCTAAAGTAAGTGTTGCAATAGGTAATTTCTGTATAGATTAAGAAAGTACTCTAAAATACCTGTAATTTAAGCCGGTTACGTTTAATTTAATTTATATATTATTGCAAAAATGACGAATGAAGGTCAAAATTAAAAAACGTAATATTTATTGCTAAATAGGTTTTTTTATTTCAAATATATTACGCTTAAGCCTATAAAATTACAAATCGAATGAGCCGTAGTAGGCCTAGATCGCTTAATTTGTTGCTGAAATACGTTAATTAGTTTATCCCACGACCTTCAACTTTGAATGCTCATATGATTGCCAAAAAAATGGTACAGGGCTAATTTTTGTTTCATTATCTTCCTAAAGCCATAAATTTTCATATTCCACTGGAAAATAATAATAAAAAAAATTTTAATCCAGTAAAATCAATTATTACGAAGTTGTAAAATTGTAGTTATAAACATTTAGAGTTGTAGCGCTCCCCATGTATCCTACAGATTTCTAATCTGCAGATTATTGTAGCTGACTTGGAGACGAATTTAAAAAAATAATAATTTTCTTCGACCTATAGGTCTAGGGCAAACTATACAGTAATTGGCCAGTTAAGAAGGTGGATGCAGTTAATTTAATTTTTTTGTAATAAAATGTCACTTACAGACCTCGTACTATTATTTTTTTGGTTTCTTCCGTTTATTGATAAAGAATTTTTAAAAATATTTTCGCCATTTAAATCAATGTTTATTTGTAATTTTGAAACGTTTCGTTATTTGTGAAATATTCAAAGATTGGCCACTAACTTTCAAAAATTAGCCAGTTCAATACCAGTAATTGGCATAGGTAAATCATATTATTAAAACGATAGGTAGATACCTGTATGATAGAATTAATTTATTTTTGAATATTATTATATATTATTATTACTGTTAAGATAATAAAAAAATTTTTCAAAGATTTTTTTATATAGCAACACAAGTCTTACAACAATAAAAAATATTATCCTTATCTACTGAAGGACATTTACTGACTAAATTTTTATAATGCACAAAATCTGGTACATTCGGCTGCACTTGTAGCATTGGATACCTTTGTTTGAATTTGTAATATTTTTCGTACAAATGAAACAAAGTTTTCCGACAGCTATTGGATTATAAACAAAGTCATTATTTTGGGGTTCATCATCACTTTCAGAACTGCTGAATACTTTGCATATGTGACGTTGAGGTATTTTTGTATTATTTTTTAATCCGCCTGTCCCTGCTGCATTAGCGTATTTGATCAGGCGGTCAATTTCCAGTTTGGATCTTTTAGATTTAGTTTCATTTTTGTTTTCTTTCACTGTATCGTTTTCTTGCTTTCTGTGTTTTGATGTTTTTTCTACTAATGTTTTTGTAGCTTTTTCTTTTTGTTTGGATAATTTTTCTGTTTTACGTGTTTCTTTTCTTTCCTGCTCTTGTTTTTTAATTGCCACTTTCTCCATCTGAATTCTTTTCCATCCTGAACTAACTAAAAAAACGGTAATCGTTGGCAATCCTTTGGTTCCTAGATAGCTATTACTCTTTTCAAATTCTTTATATAATTTATTCAACAAGATAAACTCATTATGACTTGCTTCGTCAAACTGATCAATTTTTTTAAATATTCTTCGCCAATTATTTCTTTGAATTGATTGAAATAGATAAACGGAATATTAGGTAAACCTTTTTTCTTTAAGTTGGTATCTGAATTTATCTTAGTTTCATTTTTTATTCCCAAACATTTGGTACGCATCAGTCTATACTTGATGCGTTTCATGGATATAATCTACTTGCTTTAAACCCATTTTTTATAGTTTCAGCTTTTGCGTAGTCTTCTATGACACCTTTCAGGATTGGTGCAGATTTTTCTTTAGTCAGCATTTCATGAAGATTTTTTTTCCCAATTCTAACACTGCTTTTTTCCAACCTGTTTTTGACGGTTTCAATGCAGCAACATCTGCTGGTTGCATTAACCGTGTTGCGTTGGGATACAACGATATTAAAATTGTCTGTAGGTCGGTACACAGTTTACCCAACTTTAGTGTTTGATGTGAAAAATGGCCATCTTTAAAAAGGATTATTGGGAAAGTAGTGCCATTTTTTTTTAATATGGATACAAAACATTATTAATATACTCTTAAGATAACTTAACTTTCATTCAACCATTATCACTATGTCCAATTCCCCAAGAAGAATACGGATAAATAAGCTTTGTATCAGTTACTTGACTAGATGCAGAAAAGGTAAATATCACGGTGATATTTTGTGCTTGAACAGAATCTACCTCATAAACATTCCGTGCTCCACGAGGCGCAATAATTTTAACATTTTTTGGGCACAGATAAAAACATTCCCCATTAAAAATTCTAGTGGTGTCTTGCATAATGTAATCTAAATTTTTACTTTTTAAATACTTCTCGACTAAAGAAAACCATTTACGAACATTTCCTTCTGAAACAACTCAACTAGTCGAAGTAACTACTTCTGGTGTTCGGTGAGTTAAAATTTCATGTCGCTTAAGAAATCCTCGGTATCAACCTTCTCCAGGAAAAATTGTCCTTAAATGGATTTTCAGGAGGGTTTAAATCTAAAAATTGCTTAACAGAAGCTAGAATATCTACTTTCTGAACTGGAAATCCTTTTTTGTAACTTGTCAATATCCATTCTTCTAAAATACTTTCTCATTGGTCAAACTACTGCTTGGTCCCAAAGTTATCTTATTAACTGGTAAACGTATGGTAAACTGGTATGGTAAAATGGTAAACTGGTAAACGTATCACTTTTTCTAAACCAAAGAGTTTGACATGGTACTTCAAATATTTGGGAAGCTTTTTTTTGTGACATCCGATCGATGCCTTTCGATGGCTTTCTACGCAAGCAAAACATCTTCTTTGGTCCATTTTATTTTCGTATTGTGCACCCTCTTTTACTTTGGGCATCTACAAAAAAATCTCTATGTACCTATGTGCATCTACACTAAATTATCAATAAAATGTATATTTACAGTGAATGGCCAGGTGGCCAATAACTTTCTAATATAAAAAAATTAGAACCAGTGATTGGCATAGATAATTTAATTAAAATGAAGCACATTAAGCATTGAAGCAATTTTAAACATAATAAAATAACTTAAAACTATAAATTTTGTGTAACAAAACATATCTTATAAAATATCCTTTCTTACAATACTGGCGGTTTTTACGATTCTTAAGGATTTTTGATAAAAAATGTTGATACACAGCACACTATATGATAGATCTGTCGATAAGTTTTTAAGGTTAGGTAGTGCAATAAAATGAAGTCAGATACTATTTTGTACATGGTTGCCGCTATCATAAAATAATAACAGTTGTCAGTGAATTTCGTTATATTTTTTAAATAATGTAAAAAACCGACAATGTGCCAATAGCTAATGGTGGCCAATCATTGTATAGCTTACCCTATACAAAAAAAAATTAGCATAATTTTTTTAAAAAATCTCGAATTGCTTTCCCCACCTTTTCTACACGCAAGTACCTTTTCTTTTTATAGTTACCTCTTCTTGTGCATTACACGATTTACTTATTTTCTTATTTTTAAAATAATTATGTAATTATTTAAATGCCAGAAAATTTTTTAAACCAATTAATATATATATATATATATATATATATATATATATATTATATATATATATATATTATATATATATACATGTATATATATTTTATACTATTTCAAGTGCTCGGTAATCGAAACTTATACTAGTGTGACACCCTGATGTTCCGCAAGTCAGTTGAGTTTCTTCTTGCTTTCCCACAGTAACCTAGAGTCCACCTTAGTGATCACACTGTATGCTACATGTCAAAGATATTAAATTATTTAAAAAAATACTACAATAGAAAAACAAAGACAAAGTCGTTTATATTTTTATTACCGTTGAAACCCAAAATCAAAAGCACACTTAATATTATCATTTGCGTGAATAACAGGGTAAATATTTCGAAAATTATTAACTTTAGACCTTTCAAATCTTACACAAATGTTTCACATTTTTAAAATGATATATTTAAAAATTATTTAGTATAAAGAGGGTTCTATTTAAAAAAAACACAACTTTAGTTAATTGTGTTGTTCTTTTTGAGTCTGTATAGTCTAACAATAATCATCACACATGATTACTCGCTTATTAGCCTAATGAGTCATGTAATTAATGGCTTTCTTTGAATTATACATACCAGAATTTACAACAAATGTGAAAGTAAAACATCACAAACAGAGTGCGGATTCCGCAAGGGTTTGGCAACCAGAGGAGCTTTGTTTGCTTTAATGTATTGGCACAGAGATGCGCAAATGTCAATCAAGGTATGCATATATCGATGGATAAAAAACAAATATTGTATGTCCAAAATTAATGTTTTCGGCAAAATCAATTTGAAAGTTTGCGTTAACCTTGACAAACCGTACATCTTTTAAAAGTAATTAAATTACAGTTAATTTCATGTTACACCTTTTTTATATGTATATTGTTTGGTTCTATTTCTATAAGGGTAAAATTACATTTAACAAGCTAAAAGTAAGCCTCTGTGTAGACATACAATACATGTGAAGTTAAATATGCACATACAATTACTTCATTAATACACAATTATATCAAAATTAAATCATTATTTCCATACTGCAATTGCAAAAATATCATAAAATCAGATTTAAAATAATACTAGTAATACAAATGAAATTTTTATTAACGAAAAAACATGCATAAAGCCAAACACAAATCAAACTTATTCTATTTTGTATTCAAAATCACTTGGAACAATATCTTTAGCCTCTACGGATGTAGGTAATGTCTCTACAAAGTTTCTCTGTAGTCTTCTGGAATTACCTTCTTGCGTAAGAGACACAGAAGGTCATGCTGTTTTGGATTGGATATTGGCAAAACTATTATACTGTTGTTTAAGATGTACATCATGATATATTTACACTGTTTGTGTGTTTTCGTTCTGCGTGTGCCTATGTCCCCTACGTTACATTTTTTAAAAGTCGTTATGTGTAACATCATACTTAAACAAAATGGTTGTCGGATTTGTCTTTGTGAAACGTAACCATTTAATTTGCAGTCATTTTACTTGATTTTCGTTGGTGTCACAGATAGTATTTACCATAATCTTAGAAGCTAACTCCTTAAAACTATAGAAATCGGGGTATGTGAGATGATTAACAATATAGAAACGAGGTTTTAGCCTTGACATTTGTACTTAAATACCCCATTCAAGGGGGAGTACACTTTCTTATTTTTTCCAATACGTTCTATGATAGCGTGCATCGAATCCACTTCTAAATCAAGAGCTACAAGATATGAGTAACTACAGCGTATAAGGCAAGGAAAGATAGTTGGACGAAGAAGCTTTGGAGTATTTATTGATTGCGAAACCTTCTTGAATGGTTTGGTCGAATTATTCCGCGCAGCATTTTCGAAACTGCAAATAGTAATGTTGATCAGCGACAACCACTGTAAAGTGGCTCCAGGATCCCGGAAAGTCCGGGATTCCTGAGCCACTTTCACCCTTTATTACTAACAAACTACTTTCTCGTAAGTAGTTTCATTTTTACAAGACGCCAAACTTTTGTCCTTAC
Source organism: Diabrotica balteata (assembly GCA_918026665.1). Lineage (NCBI taxonomy): Eukaryota > Metazoa > Arthropoda > Insecta > Coleoptera > Chrysomelidae > Diabrotica > Diabrotica balteata. The sequence goes on along the minus strand of OU898276.1, from coordinate 145,153,957 downwards.
AACAATTTGAGTGTGTGGTATCCAAACAGTGGTAGCTGGGATGAAATGTGTTGATCTGATGACTCTCAAAAATTTATTTATATAAACAGTTCTTTTTTTGGAAATTCTCAAATATTTTGTTACTTTTGGTATTTAAATAAAATTAAATAAAATTAAACAAATTTAAATAAAATTAAATAAAATTAAATAAAATTAAATAAAATTAAATAAAATAAATAAAATTAAATAAAATTAAATAAAATTAAAATTAATATAATAAAATAAAACTATTATTAAGAAAAATTATTAATTCTTTCAGCAAGAGCTAGAAGAAAACTATGCTCTGAGCGACAGCCAATAAGGTTTTATGGCCAAATGGTCCACCATAGATGCGGCCACAGAAGTAACCGCTTTAGTTAAGCAGAATACAAAGAGATGGGTGGCTCTTATCCTGCTTGATGTTAAGAATGCCTTATGTCGAATACGGCATCGTGGAAAAAAATTATGTCTAGACTGAGAGAATTGGATGTTAGTGAGTACCTGGTCACCGTAATTGACAGATACTTTACTGACAGGTCCATAAGAGAAAAAGATACCAGCATCAGTTTGTCACAGGGGGTTCCGCAGGCGTCAGTACTAGGTCGCATCCTGCAGAATGTCCTGTACGACGGGGTGTTGAGGCTACAGATGCCAAGGGGATGCACTCTTGTAGCTTATGCCGATGACCTCGCACTGGTTGCGAAGATGAGTAAGAAAACGGACATAGCTAACGCAACGGCTAACACAGGCCTACGTCGCATTAGTAGGTGGATAAGAGAGAACGATCTACAGCTAGCGCCTCAGAAAACTGAGGTGTTAGTTCTCAAAGGAAGCAGGGGAAAATGCTCTCTTCGCAGTGAAAGGCTTGGAGGTTACACCGGTTAAATCGAATAAGTATCTGGGAGTTTGGTTGTCATATGGACTAAGATTCGGAGTACACATCCAAAAGACGGTAGAGAAGGCGAACCGAAATCTGGAGGCGTTGATACGGCTGGTGCCAAACATTGGAGGCCCAGGTGGTGCCAAAAGAAAAGTGCTAAATGGAGTTTTCCAGTCAGTGGTAACCTACGCTGTCACCGTGTGATGTAGCGTACTAAACACTGCGAAATACGCCAAGCTAATGGAGACTTCGCAAAGGCGAATGCTCCTCAGAGTACCTAGCGCATATAGGACAGTTTCAAATAAGGCTCTATATGTCATTGCAGCGGTGATACCGATCATTTTGTTGAGCAAAGATCGGGCGAGGATGTATGCGAGGAGGATGGATGTAAATATAGATGAGAATGGGAGATATAGAACGATAGTAAAGTGGCAGAGAGAATAAGCGAATGATAGTGAAAAGGCAAGATGGACGAAGGAACTTATTCTAGATCTAAGACCGTAGGGGGAATGTAAGTTCAGGAAACTAGACTACTTTCCGGCGCAGTTTCTGACCAGATATGGTAGTTTAGGCACCTTCACAAATAGAATAGGCAAATCTGCGTTGAAATATTTTACTGTTTGTGGTATACCGGACGCTCCTGCCCACATTATTAACTGCTAGATATGAGCAAATGAGAGGAGGGATTTAAAGAGACGAATGGGTTTCGGGCTGGATGAAAGAAACATTGTAAACATAATGTTGAGAGAAGAGAAAGAATAGAGAGAAGTACACTGTTTTATTTCTGGGATAATGAAAAAAAAAAGTAGCAAGAGGACAGAAGAGAAAATTGAGCTATGGATCTCAAATTTATGGTTAATATTATTTATTACTTTATGGCCTAATGTCTGAAACATTTTCTGATTTACAATAATAGGTGTGGTTATTTATAAGTTTTTAGTTTTTTATTTTAAATCATGAATGTGTTGCTTGTGTGAGTCCATTCCAAATAGGTAAAGAAATAATAAATAAGACTTACTCACAATCAATTTAATTTAACTATCAGACGACCGGTAAACTTATTATACATTTGATTATTAAATGTACATGTTCAGTTGCCAAAGAATTACCTTAATTGGTTCAGTAATTAGGACATTAGACTGAGTTAGTTATATTGTAGGATGTATTTCAATTATCCATATTGTTACATTAAATTTGATTAATTAAAGATTGTTAAAGTATGCCAATATTAAACACATCAATTTACTTTTGATATCTAAATTGAAACAGTTTTATAGACATTCATTAATAACAGCATATTTTATGAAACTAGATAACTTAACTTACAGTATTGAGAAACAGAAGAAGAACTGTCACATGCTTACCTAAATCTGTTAAAATTTACCACTAAAATATAATAGATACAACAATAAAAAAACTCATTATGCCCAAGACTATGATGTAGTGCATTAAAGTCCTTCCCCCTTTTAAATTCAATGTTTGTTTCGTCCCTTCTAAGTGTTTTCTGCTTTAGTGTGTTTAAATTATCCTTAATTGTTTGTATTTTACCATTTTATTCACTTGACTATTCCAATAATTAACTCATTGCCAATAGAACTTTATCAAAGTAATTTGATAACTACAAGTTGGAAAATAATTGCACACCCACACAATTTTTACATCTACACTTATTCATTGTCATAAAACTGTCACCTTCATAAAACAATTACTCAATAAATAACACACATTTTAAAAATATATCACTGGAATAAGTATAAATAGCCTTTAATAACACAATAGTATATTAGATAGATTAGATAGAGTACCGGCATGTAAGTAATGTTTATTTTATTTATTTATTTGCTCATTTATTAATTTATTACAATCGAAGAGACTATTTTATAACAATTTGTGGGCCTTACCGTGTCTGTTTAACCTTTTTAAAAAAATTTTATACCTTTTATTCAACTTACTCATTTAAATAAAACCACAGACATGTAATATTGGCATAATTATTGTAATTTATAACATCTAATTTATTTATCTTTATTAGACAACACCCTAATATGGGTTTTTATCACTTCAGCATTTGTTTAACTTTGTATCGAGACCTGAAGATGCTTTGCATATTGTAGAAAGCGAAACCGGTCGTCTGATAGTTAAATTAAATTGATTGTGAGTAAGTCTTATTTATTATTTCTTTACCTATTTTTTATTTTAATTGTTTATTGAGTGGCAATACCACCTGTCTGGAACGGTGGTTAAGGTTTTAGCCGGAACACGGTTAATACGGCACTACCCTAGGGTCTTCTGGCCTAGTATCCGACTCGGCCGAACGATGCCAGGGTGTCGTGTTCCGAGACATAGATGTCTAAAAATAACTTCCCCCACCGTTGCCTGTCAAAATTCAATGAATACTTCTTAGGCTTTTACTGGAATCTGGCAATACAGCAATTAAAAAACAAACAAAAAATACACGTCATATGCTATAAAGATACAAACATAGTTTCATAATATTCTGATTTAAAAAATTATTTTATTTAAAGTTCCAGTGACAAATAAATACAACTATTCGAATTTTTTGAAAGGGGAGATTTTAACGGGTAGAAATTATGTGGTTAAAAATTAAATCAGCAAAGAAATCTCAATTAAATGTCACTGTATAATTAACTATATTTCCAAGTTGCGTGAATTTACAATTGTATGATTTTTTTTCTAATAGAGACCATTTTTAACCCTAAAAAATTAAAAGCAACTAACGGCATAAGCTCAGTTATGAAATGTAGGATAAGTATAATCTAAATTTAAATTTTCATGTAAATCAGTAGCGAAAAGATATTTAATGACATTGTTTTAATGACAGCTAATCTAGGGGGTGGGATTTAAGGATCAAACTGTGATTAAATCATAATTTATGTTGTTTATTATTAACTGGAAACTTGATTCGAAAAATTTTATAACAACAAAGATAAAATAATGCGACTGACAAAAGAGGTGAGATAACGATGATCATGGGTGACTTTAACGCTAAAATTGGTCGTGATGCTGAAGAAGACCACATAGGAGCATACGGTCTAGGTACTAGGAATAATAGAGGAGATAGACCTGTACAATTCTGCGTAAAAAACAATCTGTTAATAGTGAATACCTTCTTCAAACTACATCCTAGAAGGCTATACACATGGAAATTACCTGCAGACAGAAAAGACAGAATTGTTAGAAATCAAACTGACTTCATTTTGCTCCATAACACCGTTAATAAGTACATACAATCTATAAAAACATACCCTGGAGCTGATATACATAGCGATCACAATCCAGTTATAATGGATTTTAGATTAAAAAGATTTTTTCAAAAAGAAAACAGTGCTTGAGGAAGAAATGAAAACGATTAAAAACTTGGTAGAGACAAACATTAAAGTAATATAGACTGCTCTAAAAACAAAAATAATAAAGATACAAGATGAAGACATCGGGTTTATAAAACACAACAAAAAACAAGAATGGATAACGCAAGAGATCATGGACCTCATGGACGTAAGGCGAAAACGTAAAACAAGCCCAATAGAATACAAGCGAATCAATAAAATCATTAAAACAAAGTGCAGGGAGGCGAAAGAAAAATTGATGTCAAAAAAATTCCTAGAAATCGAACAATTTTAGGAAAAATATGACACCTTCAATATTTATAAAAAAAGTAAAAGAAATGATAGGAGACACAAAAAGAGGCAAGCAACAATATTACAAAATGATAATAACGAAATAATTATGAGTATAGAAAACAAACTAGAGAGATGGAAAGAATACATACAAACTCTTTTTGACGACGATAGAATTTGTTCTCCACCATCCACAGATAATCGAATAAATGAAAAAGGCCCAGAACTAACCAAAGAAGAAGTGATTCACGCAGTAAAATCTCAGAAAAATTAAAAAGCCTCCGGTTTAGACAATATCAATGTCGAAATACTAAAACTAATTGCAGATAACGAAAGTAAAAGCCTAGACTTAATAACAGCACTATTCAATAAGATATATGACACAGGAAAAATACCAACAGACTGGCTAAAATCAACATTCGTAGCATTACCAAAAATATCGAATTTCTCACAATGATTATCGAATATTAAGCTTGATGTCTCATGTCCTTAAAACTATTTTTAGAATTATCCATACACGAATTTACAAGAAGTACGAGTTCCAGATGAGTGACACTCAATTCGGATGTCGAAACGGATTGGGAACACGAGAGGCTCTTTTTGCTTTAAATGTGTTAACGCAACGATGAAGAGACATGAATGTAGATGTATATGCATGTTTTATTGACTATCAAAAAGCATTTGACTGTGTTAACCATCAAAAGATGATCGACATTATGAGAATAACTGGAGTTAACGAACAAGATTTGCGAATAATTTAGAACTGTACTGGCACCAAACGGCAACAATTAAAATAGAGCACACAACATCCGAAGATATACAAATCCGACAAGGAGTGACACAGGGTTGTGTCTTATTACCGCTACTGTTTAATTTTTATTTGGAGTCTATATTCAGAGAAGAATTAGACCAGGTCCAAGGCGGAGTTAAGATTAACGGAATCAGCATAAACAACATCAGATATGCTGATGATACTGTCTTAATAGCAAGCAACGTACAAGTACTACAAAATATAATAAATGCGCTAGTTCACCACGGCAAAATGTTCGGTTTACATCTAAACGTTTCCAAAACTAAAACTTTAGTATTTTCAAAGACACCAATAAACGTACATGTGTATGCCAAAGGTCAAATAATAGAACAGGTAAATTCCATAAAATATTTGGGATCAATATTTTGAGCAATATTTGGTAGCAAAATATCAAGTCAGTGTAATTAAAAAAAAAGAAATCTATCAAGAATCGAACAAGCAAGGATAACATTCATGAGCATGAAAACATTTTTTACAAGATCAGACCTTAGTCTGCAGTTTAGAATCCGAATGATTAGATGTTATGTTTTTTCTGTCTTGCGGCATGGCTCTGAAAGTTGGACAATGGACTCTGAAATAGAAAAAAAATAGATGCTTTTAAGATGTATATATACAGACGGATGTTGAGAATTCCATGGGTACAAAGAGTTACTAATGTTGAGGTACGACTACGTCGAATGTGTAAACAAAAAGAATTATTAAGAATAATCAAAGAAAGGAAAATGCAATACTTGGGTCATATGTTGAGAGGCAAACAATATAAATTACTTTAAGTTATACTGGAAGGAAAAGTACAGGGCAAAAGATCAGTAGGAAGACGCCAGAAATCTTTCGCGCAGAAGTTTCCAAAACTACAATTGCCATTTGGATCGCCAAATTTCGAAAGGAGACGGCGCCATGAGAAGAAGAAGAATTATTAACTAACATTTATTCACTTTATTAATAATAGATTATAAATCAAGTACCTGCTTTAATTTACAGTTATACGATTTTTTTATAATACGGGTAGTTTTTATTACATATGGGTAGTTTACATACATTATTGTTATTGCTTGTAGATAATTTATTTTGTTATTATCTGTATTTTCATTGGGTTGTTAAAGTTATGTTGACAGTTATAAAAAATATATAGATCGTATAAAATGTTTCATAAATTATCATAAAAAATCTTTAAAAAACAATGTCGTCGTTGATTCCATTAAAAATGTAAACTCATTTGAGTAGAATCCATTTGAACAATTTACGACATGTGCTGACACAAATCGAACCGAACTAATAGATCTTGAAAACAATAAAAAAACTGATTTGGAAAATGGATCGGTCGTACAATCGTATAAAGAAAACAACCGGCGGTCGTCCATTTGTAAATGAGAACGTGGAAAAAACATGAAAAGATTAAATTATGGACTGAATATTCGGCAGAACCGGGTCATGCATAAAAATCGACGTATTTGAATCTTTCGTAAAATAATTTTTGGGCGGACGTTCGCAGTTTTATTATCGAAAATTTTGCTGCAGATATTCGGGTTGCAGGTGTAACAATACCATTTAGTGACAGTTAACAGCGACTGATGCAAATTCAATATGGAATGTTTTTAGCCTGTTACCAAGAAAAAGCTACATTTTTCGCAATGCTACAGTAACAATGAACTGGTTACATACATTTATGTTTTGAATGCACTATTCCTATATCTATTTAACAAAGAGTTGATGCTAATGTTATTTTCATCTAATAGAATATATAGGCTTAGATTATATGGTGCCATAAAGTAGGGCAAAGTAGATATTATGTTCTTCTATTTTTCAATTTCTTAGCATAGAGCTCTTTGAAAAGGTTGTTTTTTTAAACTAATATACGCTGGATAGAGTTACATTTCATTAATTCCTAAGAGTCAGTATCTACCTGTAATAAGGTAAAATCTATAAATTATCGTTATCTACGTTATCTAATAGGAACATGTCAGGTGCTAGGTTTGTTTCAACAAACAGTGATAAGTTATTTGTTGGTATATTATATGATGTTTTGAATGTTTTAGACATCATATGCCACATTTGGGAGCAAATGTTAAAAGAACGCGGATCCGCGCCGTTAGCACCACACGTTTAAATTTTCACACCAAATGCTAAAGGTAGCGGATCCGAATCTTATTTTTGAAATTAAAGGGTACAAAAAATTCTATTTTATTTGAAAAGTAGCAAAACATACACTAAAAATAATATAATATGAACAACTTACAGTTAACAAATAGTACAAAAAATACTCCCACTAGAGTAATTTTCAGTACAGTAGAGGTTTGTCAGTACAATTAAGACATTCATAAATCGTATCTTTTCTTTTTTTATTCACTGTACACACCTTGCACTTTTTACGTTTATATTCTCTTTTGTATGTTTCTCAGTTATTTTGCTCAAAATATGCCCTTCAAACAAGTTTTAGGAACATTTTTCTGAGGAGAGCGAGAGAATTTCTTATAATATCTAGTCTAGAGTCATAAGGATACATTTTTGTTCCAGAATATTGATGGTGGCTCTACCAACAAGGTGCAACATCTAATAAACTTAAATTGTTTCATTCCATCATGATCATTTTGTCAATCATGTGCATTTGAATTTCCCGCATTTGGATTTAACTTTTTAGGGTTTTTTTACGGATACTTTTTTACGTTTTGGCTGAAAACAACCTGGCTTTGTGTTCTCAATCATTGCAATAGTCAAACACGTTTTAGAATAAAAGGAAACAACAAAAGTGACAACTGTAACGTAACTTCCGTTACCTGACGCTACTCTTAGATGCTGATGTAGCAAATAAACGCACAACTCTTGTGCTAATAAAATATCATACTATAAATAGAATTCATGTTTAAAGCGCGGATCTGCGCCGTACGCACCGAGGAATGGTCAACGGCCTGGACACGGATCCGAGCCTTATGCAATGAACCTGTTAAGAACATCGTTTGTTATGTATTTATATCACTTGTTCAGACGGGTTTACCCTTTGTTTTTGCAATTTGAGCTGCAATTTATAAATTACGTGTAATACAAATAATATCATTTTATTTATTGCTTTATCAATATTTATTTTTCAAAATCCGTAAAATAGTTTCGAAACACAATTCAGGTTTCCGCTTGTAATACAGACGCGATAGCGACATCTAATTACATCTAATTACATCCGTATTGAAGTCATTTTATTGTTACTTCTTAAAAGACAGAAAATATTGATTTTTCACGTTGAAAACACCTATGAATAGCTGTTCTGATGAGACCTATTAGGTCGAAATACGTATCAACAGATACATAGGGGTTGTTTGCGTGAAATTAAATATTTGCTGTCTTTTTCATTTCAATTTATTTTTTACTTGCACATTATTTGTTTATTTTACCTTAGATACTGTTACCATAAACACACTTGTTATATTCTAGGATATAACAAGCAGCTTTTATGGCGTAAACGCCCTATTGTATAAAAAAACAAATGTTATAGAACTGAGTTTTTTTTATAACTATTATAAAATATTAGTATATATTATAAAAGTAACACTGTTTAACCTAAACAATCTTTATAAATATTGAAAGTATAATTTTTGTTTCAAAATTCTCCAAGTTTTTTGAAGTTTTTGAAGAGACCTTAACCACTATTGCCACTAGTGCCTTAATATGTTCCTAAAGAGGACTCGCCTGGAAATTTATCTGACGCTGTTACCGAATCTGATTCATAGTGGATACTCTGTCCTTAGAAACAATGCTTTCCTCCATATATCCTTCTGCACTTTTTCATTTGCCATGCATTTTTAGGGTCTCGAACGATGCCCTGACTTCAACCAAAAGGGTTGCCGAAGTTCTTGTTAAACAATGTCCAGTCTCATTATCGTTTTTGGCTCTACAATCTTGGGTGAGTCTTGGAATGTTCAAGAATTAGTCTGTATTCCCTCCTATCTTTCGCCCTGGCTTTCCAATTTCTGACCCCTAGATTCTCAAAGTCGTCTTCGACTTGAGTTTTAAATCCAAATCTTGGCCTGCCTTTCTTCCTGGTTCCTATTGGCTCTTGATATAATATCTGTCTTTGGAGGTCTCCAGTTTCCATTATTTCAAGGTGTCCTAGCCACCTTAGTCTATTAATTTTAATAGATCGGACGATGTTGCATTTTTCATAGCATGGATACAACTCAAAATTGTAACGCCTGCTCCATATTTCGCTTTCTTGTACTCCTCCGTATATATGCTTAAGTATTCTTCTTTTAAAGGGGCCAACAGTTCTTCGTCGCTTTTTACCATAGTCCATGTCTCTGATGCGTATATCAGGACAGGTTTAATTAGAGTTTCATATATTAGTATCTTGGGTTTTCTGCTAATTATGTGTGATGTTAAGGACTGCTTTAGTCCAAAGAAAGCTCTGTTCGCCAGGTATATTTGTCTCTTATTTTCTACGCTTACTAGGTTACTGTTATTTAGTTGTGTATCAAGATATATAAAATCCGAGGCCCTTCGAATATGTGTGCTTTTGTCACCAGATCTTGTGGTGCCGCTATTTGTGTGCTGTTCGTAACCTTCATGTATTTGGTGCAAATTATATATAAAGTCTTACTCAAGAATAAAATGTTTCAAGTGCATTGTTTTTTATGTTTAAACAATAAAAAAACTGTTTTATAGTTTACATGTACAAAATTAAATTGTCAATAGTATAAATAAGTTAATATGATAATAATAACCGTGTTTCCTATTATAGTCAATTTTTTACCAGACCACTATATCAAGTGTTATAAATGGATAATTCAATCAATATAAATGAAATCGATTTTTTTTTAGTTTGAAGACTCTAGGATGCAAAATTTTTACAATAGTTATCAACAATTATTTTTTCTTGTATAGTTTCCTATAACATACATTTTTTTCAACAAAATTTATTGAAAAATAATAATTTGAGCTGGAGAGGGATAATTAGCTGGTATGGTTCTGGGATTCGCTGTTCAGATACTTGAATATCTGGGTACTACCAGCGAAATTCGGCATACAGTTGCTGTTGATAGCCGATCGTTTCTCTACCGAGTTTCGTCACCTTGTAATAGAAGCGCAAAATGTTTTCATTTATAGACCAGTCCATTTAATGCGCTACCCATAGAGAAATATGGCGCTACCTCAGCTGTCCCGTTTGTTTAAACGCCGGCTGATGTTCCAGCTCAGCACCTTCAGCAAGTGGAGTTATTATTGTTGTTTGGCTCACTCGTGGTTGTAGTTGGGCTATAGCTAATTATATGACAGGGGCCCGCCTCCTTAACACCCTGACAGCCACGTCCTTTATGCTGTCACGTCTAGCGCCGGCTCCAGACGTGCCCTGACGGTTCCCAGGCAATCCGCGACTTTTAGTATAAATTAATAATATTTATTTTCTTGGGTGTGCATTTTATGCATATTGCTAGGTGTCAGTTTTTGCTCCACGGCAAGTATCCCTGCTACTCTCTGGGTATTTATGCTAAAAATACCCACAGGGTATCCCCTATTCGCAGTGGTCCGTGTCTAATAGAAGCACTGATAAAACTTCCACAGGAGTTTCCATTTTTAAAATTATCCCAGATTTAGCCATACGGCTCACACTCCCTTTAAGGAGAAAATTCACTCATCCCAGATACCTACGGTATCAAAAGGATTGAGCTCTGGTGGGACTCTTTCCGTGTTATCGAGGCCTAGGTGACTTGGTATGTTGGAGTATCTCCCAAAAATTTTCGTACACATCTGGACGTTGCGAGGAGTACAGCTTTCTGCATGGCCTTAAAAAGATGTTCATTTAGACCCAGCTGTTTTATGTTCGCTAGGAGGTTTTTGGGAATAACACCAGTAGTAGATAGAACAATAGGTACTATCTGGGTACTTTCCATTTTCCATTGTCTCTTGATTTGTATTTCCAGATCTCTATACTTGGCGATCTTTTCGTTGTATTTAACACGAAAATTGTTAGTGTTAGGTATCGCCTGTGTTGTTTGCCTGTTAATTTTATTTACTAGTATGAGATCCGATCTATTATGGGCCACTGGTTGGTCTGTGAGCACAGTACGGTCCCATTATAGCTTGAAGTTGTCATTTTCAAGCATTCTGTCAGGGATATATTGATAATAAGGAAGATGGTTGGTTTGGAGAAGTCCCAGTTTGTCAGCTAGTTCTTGGTGGATAATCTTTCCTACTGAGTCATAGCGTTATTTATAATCGGTACCGACAAATGCCTGGCAGCCACCGGTAAGATGTTGGATGGTTTCTTGGGCTTGGCATCCATATCGGCATTTGTCATTTTGGACTTGAGGATCTTTAACAATATATTTTAGGTAATTTTTAGTTGGAATTACCTGATCCTGAATGGCAAGTAGGAATCCCTCAGTCTCGGGAAACATCTCTCCTGATGTCAACCAATAGTTCGACGATGTAATGTCGACATATTCTTGGCTGATCTCATTGAGATGTCGCCCATGCAGAGGTTTACTCATCCAGATGCGCATTTTTTCTTGCTTAGTTAGATGGTTTATGCGCATTTCTTGTTCCCTCAGTTTAAGCGACGTTGTGTCATCTACTGCGCAAATTGCTCGATGTAAAGAAAATGTCTCAGCCTGTACCTGAAAATAAGTTCTTAAATTAGCAATTTGTTTATTTAATTGCTCACCTATATCCATAAGTTCTCTTCCTCCTTGGTACCGCGGCAATGTTGTTCTCTCTACTGCACTGCGTGGATGATGTTTTTGCGCCTTTGTGAGAAGTGTTCTTACTTTCCGCTGAACACCCTCTATATCCGTATCTATAATATTATTATTATCCAGATTTATCCATATGGCTCACACTTCCCCCAAGGGGAAAATTCACTCATCCCAGATACCTACGGTATCAAAAGGATTGAGCTCTGGTGGGACTCTTTCCATGTTATCGAGTCCTAGGTGACTTGGTACGTCGGTGTATCTCCTAAAAAATTTCGCACGCATCTGAACGTCGAAAGTAGCAAAGCTTTTTGCATGACCTTATATAGATGTTTATTTAGACCCAGCTTTTTTATGTTTTCTAGGAGGTTCTTCGGAATTACTCCAGTGGTAGAAAGAATAATAAGTATCGTCTGGGTACTTTCCATTCTCCATTGTCTTCTTATTTGTATTTCCAGATCTCTGTACTTGGCGATCTTTTCGTTGTACTTAACACGCAGATTATTTTTGTTAGGTATCGCCACATCGATTAGAGTTGTTTGTCTTGTTAGTTTATTAACTAGCACCAGATCTGGTCTATTATGTGCTACAGTTTGGTCTGTGAGCACAGTGCGATCCCAGTATAGCTTGTTGTTGTCATTCTCAAGCATACTTTCTGGAACGTATTGATAATATGGGAGATGGTTTGTTTGTAGAAGTTTCAGTTTAATAGCTATCTCTTGATGAAGGATCTTCCCTACTGAGTCATGTCGTTCCTTATATTCAGTTGCAGCAAATGCCTGCCTTATTATTATTATTATTATCCAGATTTATCCATACGGCTCACACTCCCTCTAAGGGGTAAATTCACTCATCCCAGATACCTACGATATCAAAAGAATTGAGCTCTGGTGGGACTCTTTCCGTGTTATCGAGCCCTAGGTGACTTCGTATGCTGGAGTATCTCCCAAAAATGTTCTTACACATCGGGATGTTGAAAGTAGTACAGCTTTTTGCATGGTCTTGTAGAGATGTTCATTCAGACTTAGCTTTTTTATATTTTCTAGGAGGTTCTTTGGAATGACTCCAGTAGTAGAGAGAATAATAGGTATTATCTGGGTACTTTCCATTTTCCACTGTCTTCGTATTTGAATTTCTAAATCCCTGTACTTGGCGATTTTTTCGTTCTGTTTAACACGAAGATTATTGTTGTTGGGTATCGCCACATCAATTAATGTTGTTTGTCTCTTTAGTTTATTAACTAGTTTGAGATCTGGTCTATTATGTGCCACTGTTTGGTCTGTGAGCACCGTGCGATCCCAGTATAGCTTGTAGTTGTCGTTCTCAAGTATACTCTCAGGAACATATTGATAATATGGAAGATGGTTTGTTTGAAGAAGTACCAGTTTGATAGCTATCTCTTGATGAAAGATCTTTCCTACTAAGTCGTGCCTTTTCTTATATTCAGTTGCAGCAAATGCCTAACAGCCCCCGGTAATATCTTGAATGGTTTTCTGAGCTTGGCATCCATATCGGCATTTGTCATTTTGGACCTGAGTTTCTTTGACGATATATTTCAGGTAATTTTTGGTTGGTATAACCTGATCCTGAATGGCCAGTAGTGAACCTTCTGTTTCGGGGAACATCTTTCCTGATGTCAGCTAATAGTTCGACGCTATACTGTCGACATGGTCTTGACTGACCTCATTGGGATGTCGTTCGTGCAGAGGCTTGCCCATCCAGGTGCACATTTTTTTGTTCTTAGTAAGGTGGTTTATGCGGATTTCTGGTTCCCTCAGTTTGATCGGTGTTGTGTCATCTACTGCACAAATCGCGCGATGAAGAGTAGATGTCTCCGCCTGCACCTGAAAATAAGTTCTTAAATTAGTAATCTGTTTTTCTAATTACTCGCTTATATTCATGTCCTCGACCTCCTAAATACCGCGGTAATGTCGTTCTTTCTACTGCACTTCGAGGATGGTGATAATCATAACAATACTGACAGTTTACCTGTAGCTTCGGCAGCATATTTAATCACACCCTTGCAACCTTTTTCTGCCCTAACTTCCTCATACTTATGCTTTTTATATGTATTTAAAATAATACATTTTTATCCTCAACAGTAATTTTTTTTATGCGAAAGAACATTTCCGTCCATATTTAAACAATTCCTGCGCAAACAATTACTGATCACGCCTCCTCTGGATTTTATCTATTTGAAGGTCAAAATATAGTTTATATAAGATATTGTTACATAACCTGTATTATGTTTTATGTCGCTAATAAGCCCTTTCGTTGGTGCAAACAAATCAATAAAAAAAAGTTCATAATATCTTTTAATCTTTAAAGCTACTTCAAATTCAAAATATAAACTACAGCTTTGTTGCTATTTGTAGTGGTAGTTAAACTAAGCTATTTATGTTTTACATAAAAATCAATATGTAACATATTTTAAAACTTTACGTGTTATTTTTGTTTATTTTAATGCAGCTAACTTTTGTTTAATCTAGTGCCAAATCTGGATTTTTCATTTTTGAACCATTATCGTATTGAACTCAGTCGAAAACATGCAAATGGACTGGTTTTACAGGCCGTGTATTTTACTATTCAGGTAATTTGTGCTATTAAACCTGGCTTTTTAGTTGTTTTAGGATATTTTTTTATTAAATCGAGTTGAACTCTAGAGTTGAACAAGTGTAAAAAATATATTTAAAAATTTTATAAATATGTCGAGCAATTAATATATTGTAAGATTTGGATTTGGTAAGTCTGGTTATGCAAAAATCATCGATTTCACGGCAAAATTTTTCGCAGATATCTGAAGCTTTTAAGACATACTTGGGGGTTACTAGATGATGAATAGATAAAAAGGTACTCGAGTTTTTACCTTGTTTTTTTTTTTTAACAATAATATATGATCACTATTTGATTTTTGGTGTATAAGTTTTTTCCCTTATAATTTACATAAATAATACCTATTTAAATCATTTTTTTATATCAAGAATATCTTTATTTTCCCGTTAACTTTTATTAATTTTTTTTATTAACAAAATAAAATGTTAGTAATACAGTTGAACATCGAGGACTGCCGTCTGAATCATGAATCATGAATCGTCAATGAACATCTCTTTTAAATTTGTGCGAAATTTCCCCCCGATCGGTCGAACAGTTTAAAAGGTATTGAATTTATTTATTCCAGAGGCTAATTATTTAACCTATTAAACTTGCTTTATTAATGATGCTAGATACATTTAGCAAATTTCATAGGATTCTTTAAGACTTAAACTATCTCAGTAGTGAAATGCATATTGTGTTTTCATCGAAATTATTTACAAAATAAACGTTTGAAAAAGGGGTATGTTTTTTACTTATAAACAATAATTGTAATAACTTCTATACTTTTTAAGCTAGAGACTTGTACGTACAACCATTGGATAGCTGGTTAAAAAACTCACATTAAAAAAAATCTTCTATGACCAATAGGAACGAAGTTAGGGACTATTTTTTAAGAAATCATACCTTCATTGTTTATAAACATTAAGAAGTAAAATTTGCACACGTTTTGAATGAAAATCTAAACTTTATATTGAAACTTATATCTATAAAATTCATCCAATTTTTTGAAACTTACAGCCCTTCGAAACGAAGGTAATTTCGAAAGATCGACATAGGAAAGTAGAGGGGATAACTCAAATTGAAACAAGTAGAAAAAACGCCTGTCCTGGCATTTGGTTTTCACCTCTGGCTGCGTTAAGTAGTTGAGTTACTGTGACCAAATGCCCATCTTGGTAGTTAGTATTCGCCCCTGGTTGCGTTGAGTAAATGAGTTACCGTTGCTAACTACCCATCTTCCTGTCTTTTGATTTCTTTTTCTTTTTTCTTTGTTCTCCTGAAAAAGCGACATACAATTGTAGCGAAACGTCGAGATGAACCCACTTTTGGGTCACTCACAAATGACACGGTTCAAACCCGGAAGACGAATAAACTATTATTATATTCCTTATATTAACTATAACTATTTAGTACTTTGACGATCTATATGTTTATATATTATGTGTATACGTATATGTATAGTACGTAGACGGTAAACACATTTATTTATGTTTTTATATCTAAATATCTCCAAAGATCACACACCGTCCTTGTGACCCTACATTTTATATGTTTTATGTAAATAGGAAAATGGTCATCTATATAATAGAGAGCCGGTATTATATCTTAGTATGCGTAAAAAAGGCGGAATGAGTAGCAGCTGCCACGCTCAAAAAATTTCAAAATAATCTCCAACTTCGTTTCTATTGATCACATCGAAGGTTTTTTTTAATGTGAATTTTTTCACCAGCCATCCAATGGTACGTACAAGTCTGTAGCTTGAAAAATATATAAGGTATTTCAATTGTTTATAAGTAAAAAATAATACCACTTTTTCAAACGTTTATTTTGTAAATAATTTCGATGAAAACCCAATATGCGTTTTACTTCTGAGATAGTTTAAGTCTTAAGAAATCCTATAAAATTTGCTAAATGTATCTATCATCATTAATAGAGCAAGTAAAATAGTTACAATATTTAGCATCTCTGATAAATAATTCAAATAACTTTTAAACTTTTCGATCGATCGGGGGAAAATTTCGCAAGTTTAAAAGACGGTAATTCCTCGATGTTTAAATGTATTCATACCATTTTATTTTGTTAATAAAAAAATTCCTAAAATTTATAAATTAGTGCAAAAAACTGCTTTTTTGCAAATATCTCCGTAAATGATTTATCGATTTTAATTTAAAAAACGGAAAAATAAAGATGTTCGTGATATAAAAAAAAATGATATAAATATTGTTTAAAATATATGGGAACCAACTTATGTACAAAAAATCAAATATGACCATAAATTATTGTTAAAAAAACGCAAGGTGAAAATACGAGTAATTTTTCATCTATTCTTCATTGAGTAACCCCTACCTATGTCTTGAAAGCTTCAGATATTTGCGAATAATTTTCGACCTTTTTTTTTTAACCAGACTGGGCTAATAGTCAACTTAAAAATAGCTCCGATCATTAAATGAATTTTTAACAGTATCTAAGTATTATATTTGTTAAACATATCTATTTAAGTATAGGTTTTGTATTTATCTATTATTAATAATTAATACCATTGTCATACGGACTAAATCACAGAATCAAAATTTCAACTTAAATTAGTAAACTGAAAAACATGTCTCTTATCAATCGTTAATTGATGGGAGGTTAATATTGAGCTATAACAATAATTTCTACAAATATAGCAAAGATAGAAAATACCCAGAATCTACAGTTCTTTTCTTCTTATAGTTCCATGATCTTTTTCGATCGTGAGATGATGTTCATCGCTATCATAGTTTTATTGACAGCAACTCTGTATTGAGCTATAGGTACCAAAGTAAAATCGATCTTCCACAATATTTTCTTGTTTAAGATTACAAATAACTGATTTTAGTTAATATTTACATGTACGTCTGTTTAGAAGTTAAAACATAACGAGCAATTTTTTACTAATAGGGACAAAAAGTAATATTGGGTAAACTCTTGGTTTAAAAATGGAACACACATCTAGTTTTACTTTTGTAAAATTAAAATTAAAGTGTCATAGAGTCATAGTTCACTTTAAGACTGTAGCGTTAAAGGTACATAATATTCGTGTACATGAACATTAGTAATATTCGGATTATAGTTTATAAGTGATCATCCAAGACCAGAGTTGCAGAAGCCACCATTCATATCCTTTTAAAACAACCAAACCAATAAACTATTAAAGAATCACCAGAAACGGTAACAAAACAGAAAACGACAAAAAATAGACGATATTGTTATGTTAATCTATGGGTTTAAAGACTAAGTAAACAACTGTGGTTTATACTAATTTTATTTAATTCGAAACATGAATTACAAACGATTTATTTAAATTACGACTACTTATTACATAAAAATATTGCTTTTAATAATTTGCACTAATGAGTTGCCAATACTAATATCAGAACCCACCCCTGCTGGCTTATATAATGAAAACTAATTGTCTTAAAAATACGGGACGACTGGATGATAGTCGAATTATCAGAAAAGTCCAAAATTGTGGAAGTTCCGCTACGAGCAGGATTCTAGATTTATCTATCAATCAGGGGTATTTGACTCACAACATCGTCCCCTTTTTTTCAAGATGTTTGCCCAAATAGTACCGGAGTAAAGCCGCGTTTTCACGATGGCAATTGGCGAGACAATTGTCAGAAGACAACTGACTGGCATGAAATTATTGTCTTTGTGTAAACACTTCCGGCCAATTGCCTTGCCAACTGCCCTCACAATTGGCCCAAAATTCAGTTGTCTCCGGGAGTAGACTGAGGACAATGAGCTGCACCCAGTTAGCCCCTCCACCACTCGAAATCTCAATTGTCGCGACAATTGGTGCCGTGTGAACGCTGTAGGCCAGTAGTGCTGCCAGTAGTAATTTGTGTTATTTGGGTTAAATTTAATTTTCGTACAATGAACATAACCTATAGATACGTTTGACGTTAAATGTAAGCTTAATATACGTCAGTGTTGACATATACTCAATTATTTCACACTCTCATATATAAAATTATGAGCAAGATTTATATATATGAAATGAAAATTTAAAATTTAAAAATACGTATATAATTAAACAAAAACGTGAAAAATGCATATATAATTAAAAGCCTTAAAATTATACCTATAAATATTATAAAATAAAATTATATCTTACATTTAAAATACTTATATAATAAAAACCATTAAGGTAAAAATTAATAGTTTAGAAACTTTAAAAACTACAGAATAAAGTAAAGTTAAATGAAAATAAAAAAATTAGGTTAAACATAAGAATACACTAAATACTTAGCTATATTTAAAGTAAAAAATACTATTTTATGAATGCTTTTTAATATGAATTCAAAAATTGTGGCTTCTCATAACAAAACATTATATAAAAATTAATGGGAAAGTCCCAGTAGTTGGCTGTATACCATCGTTTAAAAAAACTTATACAGAAGTAAAACACTTCACATTTACATAAGTATATACCTAAATACAAGTGTGAAGCATTTTACTTCTGTATAAGTTTTTTAAAACATTATATACAATTTCGTCAAAGTATCTTTCTATTTTAAAAACTCCTATACTTTATACAAAAAAATGTGGCCACACTTTGACGCACAAACATATAGTTGTCATGTTTTAGCTGTCTACTGCCATGGCAATAGTTGGCCCCGTATAAACATCTTCTCGTTCAACTGGACTGGCCTCCGACAATCCGAAACCACGTGATGACAATTGTCCAATGACAATTGTCTCGCCAATTGTCATCGTGAAAACGCGGCTTAACCCAAGTCGGTAGAGTCTGCCGTTCATAAGAAACAGTCTATCTAGGTGGACGATCTTCGACTTATCCGTGGCGTCAGTTGCGCCCCATGTAAAGATCGTTGATTATTTTAGTGATTAAGGCGGCTGCAACTTGAGACTTAGGCCCTTTCTTCTTATTAGTTGGTAGAGCTAGACTGTATCACTTCTTGATGCTAACACGAAGGGATTTTTAATCAAACCTAAACTTCATGACACGAGGTTACACCCATACAGTCACAAGAAAAACTTTTTAGAAACATTTTTTTTTCGACTATTTTATTTATAGCTTTACAAGTCTTTCAATTTAAAACAAATTTGTCAAACCATCTAAAGTATGTACTTACTCATCAGCTTCTTAAAAAATCGGAACATCATTATAGGATCAATGTAAAATAACCAATTCGAAATAAATTATTTAAAATTAGCGAACATGTTTAATTTAAGTAAAACAAATTGAAAGGCTTATACATCCTCTTGACTGGCTTTACAACTCGGGATGAGTTTTCGCCGCATCCATTATACTCCTTTATTTTCTACGATCTTCCTCTTCCATTTTTTATTGCTGTAACCCAATCCTAGATAGACCGTCCTTAACATCATCTTTTCTCCTTTTTGTGAAACAGTCTAATGATCTATTACGGTCTCGTTCCTCAAAAAACACTATCTTTAGCACTCTGTTATACTCTGATCTTACCACATGACCTGCCTGTCTTATCCGCTTATTTTTTGTATATATGTTGATGTTTTCAGTACCATACAGAGTCACCAATTCAGCATCGTGGTGCATTTTCTACTCTTTTATTAATTCTTCTCTTTTAGGTGCAAAGACTTCTCTAACCTTTCTTTTAAATAGCAGCGACCAGGATACTGCCTGCAAAGGTATTTCCGGACATCATTACTGTAATGCGGTGGAGCGCCATCTTGTAGAAACCACATATTTTGCCTTGTTGCAATATTCACTTCTTCCAAATAATCTTGTAAATCGTTTGGCAAGAACTGCAAATAATTATCACCATTTAAATTGGTGGGAAGAAATACTGTGGGCCTATTAGATTGTTGTCTAAAATACCTGTCCAAACAATAACTTTGAAAGTCCTTTGGTGATGAGTCGTTTTTTTGGCGTGAGAATTTTCGTCGGCTCAAATGTGCTCCTTATGATGGTTTGTTATTCCATTTCTACTGAACGAAACCTCGTCGGTAAACAAAATATTTCTAATTAAATTAACATTTCGAGTGTTTTCCATTAACAATTAATTGCAAAATCCAATCCTTTTAGGATAATCTTTAACCAATAACTCTTGAACCGCTGTGAAGTGATAGGGTTTAAGCAGCTGATCCTTCAAACGCCTCCAAACATTTACGTGAGGAACATTTAGTTGAGCAGCTATTACCCTTGTACTTGTCCCAAGGAGTTCTTCAATGATTTCTAAAATGTCTTCATCAGTTGCATCCATTATTGAACGACCACTATTGCCAGCACCTTGCGGTTGAAATGTACCAGTTTCCCGTGAACGACGACCAATGGTCAGAAGTAATCGTCTATCGGGTGTATTTCGATTTTGTTATCTTACTGCATAACGCCTTGCGGCTGCTGCACTATTTCCTTGACATTCACCTACGATATTCCCGATAGTTTATTAAAATCATAATTTAATCTGATTCAACTTACCCAAAATTAAATGCATATCTGCCATTTCCTGAAATGTGTAGGCCATTGTAATATCAAAATTTTGAATATTAATCTTATTCACATAATAAAAATGATAGCTTCAAATGGACTATTATTGATGGAACTGTTTGTAATTATTGTATCCGTAGAAACGAATTGTAATTTTATGGCCAACTAGAAGAAAACTAGTTTCTCGAAAAAGTGATAAGAGGCAAAATTTCTTTTTAAAAAATATGTGTTAAACTAATGATGCCACCAAATTTATTTGATTTGAACTTACTCAAAAGTTTGGGGGGATTTAGGGCTGCGCATTTTCCTTAAAATTTTTCTGTTCGCTTAGATTTTGCTGTTTTTTTTTTGTATTAAAAATGCTTTCAGAACAAGAAAGTAACGTGTCCATTTTTATTACAAAATGTCAAATAGTTTAGGAGATAATGCAAAAAAATAAATTTTATTTTGTAACTTCAACGGGCTGTAACTTTTTTTGTGTACACTTATGTACACGGTACAAGGTACAAGGATTCAATCAATTTATTTTTGTCTCCGGAATGTGTGATTTAATTTATAACATACCTTTTTGAAACACCCTGTATATAATTTTCCTTAAATTGCCTTAAGCTTTATTTATATTCTAGAATGTTCCAATTAATTAGAAATAAAAGACGACATGTATTTGGAGGTTATTATTATCAGGTTTAAGCGCAATAAAAAATTCAGCGCTCGACTATGGTTAATCTCTTCTTGAATTGTTAAAGTTGTGTCGCTAATCAAAATGGAAGCAAAATTACCTGTCGATATCCGTAGTAGAACGTGAATTATGTAGCGAAAATCTTGCTACAAGCATAAATTTCTCTAATTTAATCCTAAATCATTATTTGATATGTCGAATAAATCTTATATTCTGAATATCAGGGAGATTAATGGCATCTAAATAGAATAAAGGGTAATAAATACTTCCATATTTGTTCGATGCATTACTATGAGAAATACCATTATATAGGAATTTGCGGTTTTCGTTTCAATATTTAACTTTAAGCAGGGTTGCATTAAACAGGTAGATTTATTTTTAATTTTAAGTTTTTAATCGGACAATTTTTTTAGAGAAGTTTACTCTGTCGTTTTAGAATAGGTACTTAGGTTTTGTAGAAAAGAATAATTCGTCTACATGAATATTACTTATGCGTGTATCCTCGTATATTTTAATTAAACCATATTAATAAAGAATGGTTAATTATTTAATTCTAACCTAGTTAACAACAATGTTTATAACAGTAATAAATTACTTACTGACTAATTTCCCTCAGTTTTTTAATGCCAAACATCGGTAGTGATCTACCGATAGCTCGTAAAGATAATTCATAATTTACAACATATTCTCAAAATATTATTTATATATTATTGTTTGGGAAAGTATGTATTATTTTGTTTCATATTTTTATATTTAATATTTTCTGTTACGATACTGTAATGTGATCTTATTTAATGCTGTATTCTAACGCCCTTTTTAAAATATAATATTTCCTGTTATTTCGTAAAACTTAAACTGGCACTGAACTAAAACTTTTACTTCGTAAAAAATCTCATTTATGATGTTGGAAGTACGAAAAATTTGGCTCTCCTTTGTATTCTGGGTCAAAAATTAACTTTAAATTATCGCCATTCAAAATCGCCCGACAATAGGGTTGATTTATGGCATGCTCTGGCACACGAGCTGTTGACCACCCAATCTGGCACATGAGCTGACCTAGTAACGATCTCAAGACATCTACTTCTTCGTAAGACCGTGAACGAAACGCACCATTTACCGGTCTCGTGTTAATAGCCTCGTCGTCCGTCCCGGGCGCTGGTACCGCCACCAACTCTTCAGCTTGTTACGAATACATCAATAGAACCAAAGGGTATGTCTATGTTCTTTGTACAAACAACAATAATGAGTAAAACCAGTTAATTTCATAATTCATTCACAATTAATAGTTGCTATTTTTCGCTAATTTATTTACAAACAAATATTGCATTTTTTCTTTATAATTATTTATCTAATATCATTTCACCAGCGACCTCTTAAGTTTTATCCCAAAGAATTATTAACGTTCTAATTTTTCTAAATTCTAATATTCTTAAAATGTTCTTAAAATATAAAGTTGTGACTTTACCACGCTGGAAACTATCAACCAGATATTGTTTCAGACCAATGTGGTCTTGTTATTTTTATTGCTGTTGAAGACCCTTGTGCATTGGTGTTTAGCAGGTAACGCGGTGTTTCGCATTTTTATTTCATATAAACAGTTATATTACAAATAAAATTATCTAAATTTATCAACAAATCTTACATTGAGTTTTAACTTTTTACCAAAACAGAATTTTAGGCTATGTTTATCATTAATTGTTACATTGAACCAACTAACACAACAGACTTTAAAATTTTGGTTATGTACCAAATGACAGAAAAGGATAACTGTCATATGTCAAAATTAAATATGAAAATTTTCTAAATTAATAAATAATTATCAAGGTTAACTTTATTTAAAAAAACTAAAATATGACAATTAGCTGACCCTTGATGCTTATTTGTAATTATAACTGTTTAATTTGACATGAAAGCAAATCTTAGTATATTACCAAATAATGTTTATTTTATTTCGAAAAATTTTACACTATTTCTACTATAACTACATTGCTTTACTTGCTGAATATTTATTTTCAAGTTATTATAAAAGTTTGTTACCTTGGAATTGGATACAAAAAAACACTGTCCCACACAATCAATCTGGATTCGACCCCTAGGAGACAAAATGGGAGCTGGACAAATCTTGGGGAAGTCAAACACTGAATTGGATTTCTGGTTATCCTGATGATAACAATATGTATTTTTTAAATTCGGCTGCCTATTTTTTTAAAACCATCTCGGCCCACTAAGCTCTCAGAAACGGTGTTTCAAAATACTTTGACAAGGATTACAACAACAAACCGTTATCTTACTTTACAAAGACTTCCAACTAGCATTTTGGGGTTAAATCACCTTCTTCTAACCAAAACTCATAGAATTAAACAAAAATTTGCCGATTTTTTTAAAACTCTCTACTGAGAACCATGTTTTTCCATTCAGACCCCAATCTGTTCTCTCCGCTTCTACCAAACTTTATCTGCTCACCCCGTAAACTTGTCTCCATGTACAAGTTTTTACTTCGTTGTCAATCCAGGTTTCTCCCTTTTGTGTGAACTTATTTAAATTAAATCGCGTTTAAAACGGGGTGGCTCGTACTCGACAATTACGCAGT
This sequence comes from Diabrotica balteata, assembly GCA_918026665.1. NCBI lineage: Eukaryota > Metazoa > Arthropoda > Insecta > Coleoptera > Chrysomelidae > Diabrotica > Diabrotica balteata. The sequence continues at coordinate 145,129,621 of OU898276.1, read as the reverse complement.
TAATATTTTTAACAGATAACTACACTTGGATAAACATCTTTGGGTCTCTGTGACTTATTAGCAAGGAGCTTTTAAGTCAACAATCTTCAGATTATTATGAACTATCAGCCAGAGGTGTATCAAAAAAACTCTTTTTATATATAACGAGTTTATTACAGCTGCCGCCGTTTCTCGCAACCTAGCTTTCAACGTCTCCACGATCTTCTTGGTCTTCCCTTTTTTCTGCGATTGGTGGGGATCCACTCTAATATTCTCTTTGGCCATCGTTGATCATTCATTCTTTCTACATGGCCATACCATTTCAGCCTTTTGCATTCTATAGTTTCCAGGATGTCAATGTCCATGCCCATACGCTCTCTGATTTCAGTATTCCTTACTCTATCTCTTCTAGTGAGTTGGCAAGATCTTCTACAATAATTCATTTCCATTGCTTTTATTTTGGATGCGACATTTTTATTTATTACCCAAAGCTCTGAACCATATGTGGCAATGCTTTCTATGATACTTTTGTATATCCTAATTTTTGTGTTTCGGGTGATGTGGTTATTCCAAAGTATACTATTGAGTTGGCGTATTGCTGAATTTCCTTGACCAATTCTAGTAGCTATTTCTTTTGTATTCCGACCATTGTTTGTAATGTTTACACCGAGATATTTATAGCTATCAGTATTTTGAATTTGTTTGCTTTCTAGTTCTAATTGCTTTCCTTCACCTCCTACTACTACGTACTCTGTTTTTGATGAATTAGTTGATAAGCCCCACTTAGTATATTTTTCATCTATTTTTCGTAACATGTAGTGGATATCATCCTGATCTTCTGCAAGTATTACTTGGTCATCAGTAAAATGCAAGCTGTACAGGGTATGGTCTCCAATTTTAACACTCATAGGTTCACATTTTCTTTTCCAAATATCCAAAACACCCTCCAAATAAATCTTAAAGAGTGTAGGTGCAATGCAGCAGCCCTGACGAAGTCCTTTGGTTACTTTTATCTTTTTTGTCACTTTTTGTCCAATCTTTATTACACTCGTCACATCATCGTACAACTCCCTTACAGCATTAATGTAAATCGGTTGGATATTCTTGTATTCTAGCACCTGCCATAGCTTGGCTAATGGGACACTGTCATACGCTTTTTAAAGATTAATAAATACCATGTGTATCTCCATATTATGTTCCAAACGCTTTTCTATTGTTTGTTTTAGGCAGAACACATTGTCTATACAAGAACAGCCAGTACGAAAGCCACTCTGATCTTCAGCGTCTTCACAACAATCTTCAATTCGGCTTTTAATTATCTTTCCGTAGACTCTACAGATTAAGTTAGTTACACTAAGCCCTCGGTAGCCAAAAGATTGTATCTTTTCTGTCGCCTTTATTTTTGTATAAATAAAGGCGACTTCTTCAATAACTTCCAGTGCAGCTTTGTAAGAGCTTTTATAATTTCGTTGTACGTATTAATTGGTGATTAGTAACAAACATCGTGCAATTTCAGATTTAACCTCATTCGATACAGGAACTGGGTAGACTCATTTTCAAAACCTTGTAGATTATATCTCTTTGTTGAAATGTCTTGCAGTATCATCAAACTTTCGTTTTCTTTTTATCGTTGACTTTCTTTAAATGTAAATAGTAGTGACGCTTTAAGCAAATGGTGATCAGATCCACATTCTGCTCCTTGATCGACTCTAAAGTTATTAACCTTTATTGTGGAGTTTTCTTTGCATATACAGTAATCGATTATTGATTTCAAATTCCTCGTTGGCTGAATCCATGTGAATTTATGAATATCCTTGTGCTGATAATATCTATTCATTATCTTTAAGTTCATATGATCGCAGAAACCTATTATTCTTTCACTGTTTTTATTTATTTTTTCTTCTTCAAATGGACCAACCACTTTGATATTTACTTTTCTTTCGGTTCTAGCATTTAAGTCACCTAGTAGATTTACTTCCTTCCTAGTTCCAATACTCTCTAGCAGGTCCGTCAATTCGTCGTAAAATTTATTCTTTACCTCCTCCTTTTCATCTTCAGAAGGTGCATATGCGCCCACTACCACTATATCACGTCCTTTTAGCTTCATCTCAACTTTTATTAGCCTTTCGTTTTTTATGTATAAAAACTATTTTTATGTTTAAATATTCGATATATAAAGGAAAAAGATTATGCTACAACTTATTACAATAAAAAATTAAATGAATAAATCTAATTTACACCTCGAACTTATAGCGACATATAGCGTTATAGCGACAACAGCAATAACAATTGTGTATGCGATGATTCACAATTCTGCAAAAAACATTTTTTTAATTTCTTATTACAAAAAAATAAACATATTTTATTTTGTTAACAAATAAGTATCACAACAATTCAAAAGTCTACAGAAATTTAAATTGTTGAATTTATACTACTCATCCCCATTCATACACAAAATATTATTTTAGACTACCTTTTCAGCACAGTGCAGCTATCATTTATGTCGATGATTTTATATTTAATCTGAAAAGGTAAAACATTTATTGAATAAACTGTTATGACATTGAGCGATTAAACTGTACAAATTTACAGCCAGTGGAAATTTTTAATATATCGGAAATATGTTTTGATATATATCCATAGATCTAATTAACTAACTATGCCCCTTGTTCCAGATGTGCCAGAGACGCGTCTAACCGGCATCCCCACGACTGACGTCGAAGACCTCAAGGATTCGATTACAATCAGATGCGAGGTCACCGCCAATCCAAGAGCGTCGGTCGTGTGGCGGCGCGAGGGTCAGAATCAACCGGCGAGTTTGCAGGAACTTTTGCAATTTACTCCTGCTATTAGACAACATTCCGGCCTTTATACATGCCATGCACGTAACAAAGCCGGAGATTCGCAACCTATCAGGGTTCATGTCGACGTTAAATGTAAGTAGACCCTTTAAAAAAACAATCAAACCCAGTACTGCTAATATATTACAAAGAAAAAATTCAGTAAGAAAAAAATTTTACTTTTGATAAATTGAAGGTAACTGTTACATTTTTGGCTATTTTTTTAGCTAATATTTTCTTAGACAGCTTAGAACAGAAAACATTTTTTAACAACAAAATAGTTTTCTGGTCTAGATATGTTGATGATTGTATAGCTCTTATACAGAGAACTCAAGATGATACCTTAATGTTCTAAATGATTTCAATAAACTCCATTCTATCTCTTTTACACTGGAACCAGAATCTGACAATTAGTTGAACTTCTAGAATATGAGTATATCTCGTAAAAAGATTCTCCAGAGTACAATATTTACAGAAAACCCACTCAATCAGATCATATTATCTATAAAAGAATTAATCGTCCAACCCAATACAAAAGGCTGCTTTCAACAAGTACATTTATAAGCTTCTCAAATTTTTACTTTCCAATGAGAACTCTACTTTAGAACTTGGTCCTCTTAATCAAATCGCTTTTAATAATCGTAATGATCATAACATCATCTATAAGCTTCTTAATGGAGCAAACTTACAAAAAAATGTCTTGCTTATTTATTACAATTTTTGCTTTAACCCAATGCCACAATAAACATCAGGTTTTTTTCCTTTACTTATATCTGTAATATTTCCAAAAAATATCAAAACATTTTATTTCTATACTTGATGACATCAAAATATCTTTCAAGTCACGCAAATTTATATATATATATATATATATATATATATATATATATATATATATATATATATATATATATATTCTCACATCCTATTTTCCAGCGTTTCTGTCGAAGCAATCTTCAGTTGTTAGATCTCTGGCGGTCAATACATCGTCGACATCGTCTCTCCAGGATCGTCTTGGTCTACCTCGTTTTCTTCTGGTTAGAGGAGTCCGTTCTTCAATTGTTTTTTAGTTATGTATTTTCAAACATTCTCTGAAGGTGTCCATACCAGTTAAGTCTTTTGGCTTCAGTTGTGTCTATTATGTCTAGATCGATTTCCATTTCTCTCCGAATATCTTCGTTTCTCACCCTATCAAGTCTAGTGAGCTGGCAACATCGTCTCCAGTAGTTCGTTTCCATAGCCTTAATTTTTGATTGATGTCTTTGATTTATTTCCCAGAGTTTGGCGCCATAAAGCCCAATACTTTCTATTATTGTTTTATAACTTCTTCTTTTATTTTATTTTGTTATTTTTTTATTCCATAATAGTCCGTGTAGCTGTCTGGTGGCTGATCTTGCTTGACTTGGAGTTCCGATAAAGTTTCGTAGAATATTTGTTTAACTGCTTTTGACGCATTTTCTGACAGAGCATATATTCCAATGATCTCGAGGTCGATACGCTTTCCATGTAATAGATACTGTAATAATTATTTCATTGATCTGATCCCAGATTTTCAAGTTTCCTTTTAAGTCTTTTTTTTATGAATATTGATACCCCTGCTTGTGCTCTTTTGTCTTTCTCTACTCCACTGTAAATATGTATAAAACCTCCTATATCTTCACTACCTTGGCCTTTTTTCTTTGTTTTGGTAAGAACCGTGATATCTGATTTTATTTTCTTTACTTCTGCCATGACTTCGTCTGACTTGGTTCTCCACCCTTGGATATTCCATGTATGTATTTTCAAAGTCCCTGTTTGTTTGCTACGTCTTCTTCGTTTTTTCCCGTCCATATTCCGAGGCTGAATTTTAGAATTTTTTGCAGTAAGTTTTTCACGGGTGTAGAGAAGCAAACCCTACGTCTCAACCCCCTACCAGGAGGAACAGGATTTTCTGTTAGGGTTTACTTACTTAGTCGAGAGAAGAGTAGTAGAGTGTAGTAGACAGAATGATGGTGACCCGTTTGCCCTCGGATTACCCTAATAGCCACTCGGGGTCGGAAAAACAAGAGTTAGCCAAGAGAGGCCGATAGGAAAGATTAAAGACATTTTACTCAAGACACGTTGAAAAAGAGCAAACTGTGAAGGTGTGAAATGTAGAATACGGTGCATGTCATTTTTACAATGTAGACCCCTAAACTCCATGGCCTGACAAAAAGGTAATTTTTAATTAACACCAAAAATAATGTGAACACTTTTGACAAGAGTGGTATTTATAAATTAAGATGTGATATTGTGATGCCCCTTATGTAGGTAGAACCATTCTAAAGTTATCTACTAGAATCACAGAACATTTTAACAGACCAAACTCGTTAAGTTTTGGTCACAATTTAATGTCCAGTAAAAATAATTTTATTATCAATACCGGATTATATATTTAACATGACATTAGTAGAAAGAAAATCTACTTGGAGTTGAATTTATTAGAAGATTTGGAAATTACAAGGGAAGCAAATGAAAGCTCTTACTATCTCAATGTTCAAATTAATTTAAATTGTACTAAATTTAAACCGATTTTTATTTGCAGTTTCACTTCGTGGGAAACTTATACTGAATATATCTATTAAGACAGCGTTTCTCAATTTTTTACCATTTGCGACAAAATTTTCTGTAATTATTTTCACCGCTCCTTTTCTCGTACATACAATAACAATATAAATGTAGGCAATAATAATGTACCTTAAGTATTTTGTCGTTGAACCGAGAATACCGAGAATAAGTAAATTTATTGATATGTGGCAATACCGATCCGGAACCAATGTCTCTCTTAGCAAGAAGTTCAGTTATTTCGAACATTCTCAACCATCTGTATCTCCTCAGTTCTGATCAGTCTTAGTCGAATCAGTTCTTTTGTATCTGTTAAATTTATTGTAAATCTGTATGTAGTAGTTTGCTTGTTAATTGCAGTTCACGGTATTAAAATATCGTAAGCAGTAAATATAAATTTATTCAAAATTATGGATAAACTCTTAACTGGGCGTAAGCGAGCATTCGATACAAATGAAGCACCGGCGAGAGTAGTTAAAAAAATAAAATCAAGAATAACTAAATTTTGAGTTTACCTTTACTAAAAAAAATAAAGAGAAAGGCCTCTGTGAATCATATGCTTAAAAATTTTAGCAGCCCACATTATCAAACCTATAAACTTAAACGGCATTTGGAAACACTTTATACTCGTAGTGAGTACACTAACAAACACCTAAAATAACATTAAAAGCAAACATCTTAAAAAAAACTTTGACAGTGAATAAAAAATGCCTTTTATAAAGTCTCATATCAAATAGCCAGGTGTAAAAAGCTTTACACTATAGGTAAAGAGCATATTTTGCCAGCTGCAATAAAAATTGTAAAAACTATGTTTGGAGAAAATTTTGCCAAAAAATTGAAGTCTATAACTTTATCAAATATGATACTGTTGCCCGTCAAATGGTTGATCTAACTGAAGACATACCCGATTAGCTGCTCGGGAAGTTGCGCGACAAGGTATTTTTGATTCAGCTTGATGACGCAACAGATTGCAATAAGAATGAACATTTAATTACCTACGTTTAATTTTTTGAAGGCATATCAGTAGAAGAACTTTGCAGCAGTCCATAAACTAATAGTAGTTTTATGACAGAATGAATGGGTACAATAAGAGTGACTGAAGGGAATACTATATCCGTTGCACAAAAAGGGTGATTAACTGGAGTGTAAGAACTATAGAGGCATTACTCTGTAAGCATCTACGTATAAAATCTTCCGCAATGTATTATTTGAAAGATTACATTTTACAAAGGATATTGTTGGTCAAAATCAGTGCGGATTTACTGCTGGAAAGTAAACTACACATCAAATTCAATCACATAGGCAGATTCTAGAAAAGTCACTAGAATATAACTTAGATACACAGCATCTCATCATTGACTTTAAAGCAGCCTATGACAGTGTGAAAAGAACTGCAATGATAGACTTTGGGCTCCCACCTAAGTTAGTTAAGTTGGCCCAACTAACAATGCAAAACGTAAGCTCATGCGTTAGAATTGCAAGAGAAAACTCTACGTTCTTTGACAATAATAATGGTCTAAGACAGGGGGATGCGTTGGCGTATCTCCTCTTTAATATTGTCTTGGAAAAGGCAATCAGACAATTAAATATTAGAATGAATAAAACTATTTTTAATAGATCGACGCAAATTCTCGCATTCGCTGATGATATAGTTATAGATGGCAGAAGTATGAGAGACATGGTGCATTGTTTTACAAGGCTTGTGGATGCAGCAATTGAATTAGGACTTGTGGTAAACGAGAAAAAAACCAAATTATGTTGGTTTCTAAAAACCCTCAAAATATACAACAGAGAATCCAAATTAACAACTATACCTTTAAGTAAGTCATCGAATTTATATATCTTGGATCGCTAGTAAACGCAACAAATACGACAAGCGACGAAATAAAAAGACTCATACAGCAAACAGAACTGGTCACGGTCTCCAGAAACATTTAAAAAATAATAATATAAAACGAGCAGAAAAGCTTAACATATAGACAAGACCTTAATAAGACCGGTTTTAATATATGGGGCCAAAACGTGGACCTTATCTTAAAATCATGAAAGACTTTTTGGTATTTTTGAGAGAAAAATGTTTAGAAAGATTTTCCAAGACTTAGATGAGCTGGACACATTGCTAAGATGTCAAATCACAAATACACGAAGAGATTAACATTTTCAAAATCAGATTGCACAAGAAGCAGAGGACGACCATGAATGATATGGATTGATGATGTGGAAGAAGACCTACAGATTCTAAGGGTTAGGCGATGGAGGAAAGTTACCAGCAATCGACAGGAGTGGCGACTTCTTTGTGAATAGGCTAAGATCCACAATGGATTGTCGAGTCACTTATGATGGTGATATCAGTAGTAGAAAAATTAGAGTCCACGCTTCCACTCCATACAGCATAACAGGAAAGATGTAGCAAGATGTCATTTGAACTCTAAGGTCAATGGTAAGAGAGTAACTGCAAAGTACATTTCTCATTTTTACAAAGGCAGATGGGGTTTGTTCTATTTGGAATTTAATTTTTGCGAATGGATCCCAGCTCTCATTGATATTACTGCCGAGATACACGAGTGTCTCTACTCTGTCCAGTGTAGCATCTCCGACTTTTATACCGTCATCCTCTATATAATTTTGTTTGCTAACTATCATATAATTAATTTCCCAGAGATCACCTGGCCAATAACTTTATTATCTGACGCCGGAAACGCTCATAATTTATTTAAAAGCTTTGTAGTAAATTCAAACCTTTTACAACTCATTACAGAACCTACTAGATTTAGGAATTATAACCAACCTTCTACTTTAGATCTAGTGCTTATTAATGACGAACAGCTGATTTTATCTCTCGAAGTCAGTTCTCCTATAGGAAAGTCAGATCATGTAGTTATAACGGCTCACATCCAGTTCAATCATATATTATCCCGCAAAAATAACATTGTAACATATGCTACTACCGACTTTTCTGAAGTTGACACTGAACTCTCTCAAATCTACTGGTATTTATTTTTTGCAGACTGAAACGACCCCTCATTAATGTGGACTGCATTTCTCGATAAAGTCCACAATATAATTTCTACAAATACTATTTTCCATAAGAGTTATAAAAACAACCTTAAACCCTGGATAAATCGAATAGCAATTAAACAAATTAATCACAAACGACATCTATGGCGAAATTTTAAACACACCGGGCTTCTTACTGATTTCCAAAGCCACCGCAGATTTTCAAATAACTTAAAAACATCTCTAAAAACCCTAAGACAAAATTTTGAAACGTTATTGAACATAACATAACATTAAAAAAGTCTATAAATACATACGTTCCTCCATGACATCTAAAGTTTTTATTCCGCTACTTCAAAAACCCAACCAGACTTTATGCTCTTCTGACAAAGAATCTTCCGAAACTCTCTCTTTAGCATTTTCACAGGTTTTTACTAAAGAATTAAATGATGGTTATCTACCTGCTATTAACTGTAATCGTGTCGGCGCATCCTTACAGCTAGTTGAATTCACAGTGGATCATATCAAACAACACTTAATTAAACTTCGCACGGCCGCTTCACCTGGTTTAGATGGTTTAACACCAAAACTGTTAAAAAGGTGCGCAGACACGCTTGCAATACCCTTAACGTTAATTATGCAAACTTTTTTCATCCAGAACTCCTTACCCCCTAGTTGGAAATTAGCTTCGGTTACCCCTATTTTTAAAAAAGGCAACAAACTCGACCCCAACAATTATCGTCCGATTAGCTTGCTGCCAGTAGTTGCCAAAGTTATGGAAGCCATTATTTCCGAGGAGATGACCAAATTCCTTCTCCAGGAACATGTTATTCCAACACAACAACATGCGCAGACTTCTACATCAGCTAGAACATTTCGGAGTTCGCGGTACTTTACTTCATTGGATAGATGATTTCCTGACAGATAGATATTACAAAGTTAGAGTTGGCGAATCTTTCTCACAGGAGAGGTTAGTGGAAAGTGGAGTGCCTCAGGGTTCTGTCCTTGGACCTCTGCTTTTTACGGTTTACACCAGCGATATTCCTTATTATGTCTCAAGTAAAATATCGTTCTACGCTGACGACACAAAAATATATGCCAATCCAAACACAAACCAGCTAACCCTCCAAATGGACTTGGACTCTATTTTAAATTGGTGTTCTCAATGGTTACTACCTTTAAACGCGGAAAAATGTATAGTGCTTTGAATTGGCAAAAATAACCCACTTGTGCCGTACTTTGTTAACGGGCAGCCATTAGAATCTGTGTTTTTGTATAACGATCTTGGTGTTATCGTGAACAGCAGCCTAACTTGGTCCGACCATATTACCTCTATTTTTAAACGCGCAAACTCCAGACTGTATCATATTCGGAGGTGTTTTTCGAGAGTTTCAATGCAATCATTTTGCAAACTTTACACTCTGTACGTAAGACCCATACTTGAATACGCTGGACCAACGTAGTATCCTGATCTGGTTCGAGACAAGACTCTGTTGGAAAACGTTCAAAGAAAAGCCACTCAAATTTCTTTGAGACCGAGAAGACCGTCTTTATGCACAAAGACTTAGTATGGCTAACCTAACTACTTTTGAACTTCGCCGAAAACGTGGAGACTCAATTACAACATTTAAAATACTAAAATTCAATTTTGGAAACCTCGATGAAATATTTATCATAAATCAAGATGAACGCCTCAGAGGTCATCAGTATAAACTAAAGAAAGAAAATTTTTCTACAAGACAAAGACAGAACTTTCTTCCAAATAGAGTTTTTGAGCGCTGGAATAACCTAAACGATAACATTGTCTCCGCTTCCTCTACCAACTCGTTCAAAAACAGACTTAACAGTTTTATATTATAGTTAAAATATTGTTTTTTTTAAACCATAAAATTGTAATTTTATTTCTTTTATTTGTAATTTTTGTTATTTACTAGTACGTGATTAATGAAATTCCTTTGTTTTTTGGGCATAATAGGGACTTAGTTCCTCTGCCCTCGCTTATGTTATAATAATAATAATAATACTTAGTTTTCTTAACGTTGAGTTTTAATCCATACTGATCATAAGTCTGTTTTATTATGTTCGTTAGATTTTGAAGGTCTTCTCCGAAATTAGCAAGCACTAAGGTATGGTCGGCATATCTAATATTGTTGACGGTTACTCCATTCACAATATAATACCTTCGGTTGTCTCCATTAAGGCTTCCTTAAATATTTCCTCCGAATATAAGTTAAAAAGTAAAGGCGACAATATACAGCCTTGTCTCACTCCTCTTTTTATATTTGTTTCATCCGACAGTTCTTATTCAACCTTCATTCTTGCCACTTGATGCCAGTATAGATTTGTAATTATTCGTAGATCTTTGTCGTCCAATCCAGCTGTTTCCACTATTTCTAGCAGTTTGTTATGTCGGACTTTGTCAAAAGCCTTTTCAAAACCGATTGCACAAATGTACACATTTTAATTTATATCTCTACACCTCTGTACTAGCACCTGCATACTAAACAAGGCTTCTCTTGTACCCAAGCCACTCCTAAACCCAAATTGAGGATTGCTAATTCTGTCCCCTAACAGCATGTAAATTCTGCTGTGTATTACTCACAGGAAGATCTTTAAAACATAACTTATCAGACTTATTGTCCTATAATCACCGCATGTCTTTGGACGATGTTTCTTAGGTATTGTGACAAATGTAGACTTTAACCAATCAGTTGGTATAAAAGCACCGGCCAAGTGCTTTTTCATTTTCTGCCGTTTGTATTGAACGTGTAACCTCACTTTCTCTTCTAGATGGACCTGATATAGCAATCGGTGTATAGTATTCTACTCTCTCATCGTCAAATAATTCAAAAATGTAATTTTTCCATTCTTTTAACTATTCATTGATGTCTAATATTATGTGTCCGTTTCTGTCTTCTAAACTTTGGGATACTTGTTGTGTCTTGCTGGGTCAACTTTTTTTATACAGGCGGAGAGGCGCTGTTTTCATATCGTATAAAGGTAATTCATGAAATGTTTGGAATATTTTGCGTTTTTCCGTTTCATTAATGTTCTCGTTCCAAGAAAATCGACATACAACATGGTTATAAACTTACAGTTCTCTGGCTTTCTGTGATTTATTTTTTCTTTCGACATACGCTTTCCCTTCAGTTCGCATTTTTTTGCTATGTTGTCTTTCCAAATTTTGGGGTCTCGCTTGGGTTTTCTTGTTTTTTCAGGAGTAATACCTCTGTGTCACCATCCCCTTGTTCTTCTTTATCAGGTATATATTCTGAATCAGGTTTGAAAGAGATCAGATTTTTCTGCAACAAATACGAAATATTGAATTTTATAAAAAACCCTAGTGCTAGTACGTGGCAGTAGCGGATCTAGACATTTGTTTTGGGATGGGAAATTTGGCTTAGGGGAAAACTTTCAATGAAACACCAACCGAAAGACATATCAAAAATAAACCTCAATTACACAAATGATATAAATAATACCTTATACGTATTAAGTTTCAATTTTCCTAAGTACGTGTTTTTTAGGTTAAATTTGTCTGTCTGTGGTTTAAGTTCCATGTCAGCTAATATACAGTGATTAGTGCTTTACCCTTTTTAACGTAAGAGATAGAAAACCCAGTTACCTTGTGAAATAAAAAGAGATGAAACTCGTAGAGGTGGAAAATAATCGATAGAAACCTATAATTTACATTACATTACATTACCACTATCGATAGTCTCACACCTGTAGACGTTAGACGTGACTATTTGACTTCAGTCATAATTATACGGATAACCTCGAAAATATTTTATTTTAATAATTTCTGATGTTAGAATAAATAATTGAATAAATTAAGATATATTATAGTAAAAAACATTAATTAGTAGCGATTTTAAATTATAAATCTTTAAGTCTATCTAATAATAAAAATAACTCAACTGAAATATTTAACTAAACTAAAGGTCGGTATTTTCTGTCGGAAAACAATTAATGTATGTGGAATTGGTGTAATAGTTAGAGACGTGGTCTATTGACAAGAAGATTGGGGTTCAATTCACACCAAGGATAAACTTTTTGTTTTATCAATCAAAAAATAATAGAAAATATGATACATATTAGGTAACAAGTTTTCAAAAAACTCATTATTTACAATTCATTCTTATTCCAATGTTAAAAACGGAAATACAAAATAATTCCAATTCAATTCTAGTTTTGCTGTCTTCAGTTGTGAATGCAAAATAATCCGGTGAAGACTGTTTATGTCAAATCCATCACTAAATTCTCAGTGTTAATATTAATTCTTCTGTACAGGTAATGATTTTCAAAACAATTGACAAATTGTAAATACGTTTATTTACAATATTTTTTTATTTTTGTAGAATTTTTACTTATTTAAACATTCTTTAAACGTTCTTTTAATTTTGAAGAATTTTTACTTTATTTTCGAAACTACGACGACACTTTTTTCAATAGGATATTTTGTTTAACTTTAAACACTTCTAATACTTACGAAGAATTGATAATTATTTCGTGAGAAGAGTGTATAAAACTCCTCAAATCATAGTAGAAATTATTCTTGGTTAATAATTTAAAACTTTAGATTAAATAATCACTATTAATTAAATTATTTTATTTACATGTTTGCTTTATTGTGGCCAATCAGTTTTTACTTTATGCGAAATTAAAAAATGGAAATATGTCACACATACGACGTCAAACATAATAATTATGACTGAGGTGATTTAGCTCGAAGGTAACGTCTATTGGTGTAAGACTATCGATAGTGGTAATGCAATGTAATGTAAATTATAGGATTCTATCGATTCTTTCCCACCTCTACGAGTTTCATCTCTTTTTATTTCACAAGGTAACTGTGTTTTCTATCTCTTATGTTAAAAAGCCGGGTGGTACGGCACTTATTACTGTATTTTTGTGTTTCAACAATGTTTCTTTTTAATTTTGAATATAGTTAGGGGGGAAATTTCCCCATTTTCCCTCCCCGTAGATCCGCTACTGGTGCGTGAACATTTTATTATTTACATTTTTACTTACAACAAAATATAACCTATATTAGACTCAAGAACTAAATTTTATCATATTAAGTAATTTGATTTAATTTACTTACCATCAGTCACCCGGCATATTACTTAATTAGTCTTTAAAATTCGACACATATTTAATATTTATTTATATACTTGTGTTTTAAACGTGTTTTTACAGAATACGAAAAATAGTTTTGTGGTAAAACGGTTCAAGCACACCTAAACCTGTATACTACCAATGCAAACTGCAATTGTTTTCATTACACTAAATGTAATGGCGATAGATGGCGACTGTAGGGGCGAAATATGCTTGAATCGTTTTACCACCAAGCTATAATACCATTTAAGTATGCGACTCTGTACTTCAAGTATATTTTAAGAAAAGTGTACTTATACCCTTTTACTTCTATTACCCTTATTAATTAAAATGTGATGCTTGAATATATTGAAAACGGATGTAATAACTACGAACTATATAATCATTTAAACATCTTTTTTCTGGATGAAGCTATTCAAACTTTTCATTTAGATTCTGTTCGTCGTGGTAATGAAAATGGCGAGCTTTTGATAAAAAAGATCGACTTCCTCTTCATATCCTTGTTGCCCGACGGCGTCTCTATGGTTCTGATAAAGCGTGATGGAGATTGCTTCCAACGGGATCGAATAACTGTCATAGCAGCAGCATTTAAAATTTCGTTCGAAGTAGGATAGCAGGATTTATATGTATATTGGCGTGGAACATTTTACGGTTATCTTTCAGAACAGTAGCTCAAAATTTATCTGCTTTGTGTATTGGAGTGACTTTATTTTAAGAATATTTTAGTTTTTCCAAAAACATTGTATGAACTAACTATTTCAGAAACTGCTTTCCCAGTTATTTTAAACTAAAGATTCATTTACATATTTATAAAAAATATTTAAACATTTACCTTTTTATATCTTTTTTGTTGGATAGTGTAATGCATCTAGCTGTATGAAGATATTAATTTATATACGCATGCATGCCTTTAGAGCATATCGATCCCCAGTTTGTGAAAGTGATCATTAATTAATAAAAGCCAAATTTTTAAAACCGATAAAGTAATAATCTCTTGGATAGAATAAAAGTGCTCGAAGAGACTTTTCAAAAATACCGTAATAATATTAAAAGCGAAATAGAAAAATTAAAACATAAGTGTAATTCCTGTGAGAAAAGGATGCAACACAATTATCAGAATTACTTGCTGAACGGTTTCGTGCTTAACAATATTCCTGAGAGTGAGGCAGAACAACTATATCAACAGGTAGCAATAATCATTAACAATAAATTATATATACAAATATCCGAAAACGACATTAATTATTGTTATCGGACTGATAAAAAACAAGATCCAATTATTGCCGGTCAAAGTAAAGTAGAACCAACTGCAGTGATGTTTATAAACAGATGAAAACGAGATTGATGGTTTAAAAATAAATCAAATTTGAAGGGCAGTAAATTAGTTGTTGTAATGGGACTTCTAACAAAAAAAAATCAAGATATTTATAAATAGACCTGTAATAAGTTTGGTTACAAAAGCTGCTGGTCGTGGTTAGGCCAAATTTTTGCAAGTATATGTGGTGCGAAGATACATATTACCGGCTTGGATATAGAAGATTAAAATTTAGACCAATCAACCTGTGAGTAAAAAATATATTTGTTGCTTTGTGCCTATTAACAAAATGTTGAATTGTGGGGTCAACTGAGTGCTATTTTTAATAAATAAAAACATGAACTTTACGTAGAGTTTTAGATTTCTTTTTATTTTGTTTTCTTATTAGTTCATTGTTTTCCGCTATTATTATTAAAACAATAAATGTACAATTTTACGAATTTAAATGTTATGCCTCTATTTATAAGTACGATTTAATTATTATTATAATATTACAATAATTTGTTCTTCGTCTTATATATTAGGATTACTTTTTGTCATATTAATATAAGATCACTAACTGCACATTTTATTGAATTTAAAAACTGTCCTTTAAAAAAATTTTGATATCTTAGCAGTTAGTGAAACTTGGCTTGCAATTTTCATTACCGACAAGTATATAGGTATGGATGGGTATAATCTGATAAGAAGAGATAGGAATGGAACTGGGGGAGGTGTGACATTTTATATTAAATCTCAAATTAAATATAAAACTCTACAAACAAATAGTAACAATAATGACCACCTTTGCTTGAAATTATTCTTACGTAATAAATCATATGGATTGTGTGTCGCATACAAACCGCCTAAATTTAATGTCACACATTTTATTGACGAGTTTGAGAATATCCTATCTGATATTATACCTTTGGTTAAAACATTATATTGTGCTGGTGATTTTAATGTTAATTTATTAAATAATGACTGTCCTGATACAAAGATTGTCTCTGATGACAAGTAAACGAAGATCGGTTCTTGACATCGCCGTGGAATATGTTAATTTCAGTGAACATAAGTTGTTGATATCCAAAATAAACATAGAAACTAAAAAAAAATTGTTTATAAAACTGTCAGAAACTTCAAGGCAATAATAGCATATTTTATGAAGAATTACAGTTCTCTACCTTGGCGGAATAGTTTTGATATTGAGAGTATTGATGGTAAAATTTAATTTCTTACTAATAATATAATATGCTTTCTGGATCGTCATGCTCCCTACGTAACGTATAAAATTTCGAAAAATTGTGCATCATAAATGAATGATACTTTATCATGGACGTATAAATAAAGATGGACTGGGCATGCCATGCACTCTGTTCGCCTAAATTTGAAGTCGAAAAGTTTATAGGCGCAGGGAAAGAGGCGAGGTGATAGACTGTGACATTTCCTTTTAAGTCATCGGCGTACCTTTCAATAATTGAAAGGTATTTGAAACAGTTTTTTCATTTGAATAAATAATGACTATTGGTTTGATTGCTTTTATTTTTAGTATCGTAAACATATAAAATATTTCGAATAAGTGAGAAACAACGAACGATGAATAATTTTAATTTTCAGTGTATAGAAATAAATATATTTATAAAAATTGATTTATACAAAAGAATAAAGATGGGGTAAATAAAATCGCAAAGTACTTTATATAATATTTTATTTAAACTAAAATAATACACAAGCAATAAAAAGTTTAAAAAATTTTTTCCCATACATTAACCTGTTCAGGGTATTGAGTAGTTCTTCTGTTGTCCAGTGAGTGATACGTTGAAAAAATGTAGTGAATTATGGTTTATAACTCCAGATTAATTGTTATTTGGCAACATTAGAAGTCATGTTAGACATAGCAGTAGGCAGAAGAAAGATAAAAGTTCAGGAATATGTATTTAAGAAAATATTAATAAACGTAAGAAAACATAAACTATTGTTTAACAAAACATGAACAACAAACCACATATACAACAATATATAAACACATTAAACCTTTATGGATGGGGTAGGTTTCTAAAATAGAAATATGCTTTATTGTCACTGAAAATTGTACAATTTTATGAACAAAACTTACAAAAAGTAAAAAAAAATAACAATAACAATTAAAATTCACTAAAATTACAAAAATGGTCAATGTCATATAATAAAAGATAATAAAATTTACAATTCATTGCAAAATCTAACTAAATTGCAAATTGCATAATAAAACCTTAGGAGTTTACGAATAAGTTTTAGTTGCTGCATTTGATACCCAAATATATAATACTTTAGTTGCTTGTACCTAAACGTACTGTAATTTCTTAATTTCTCGTTAAGAAACTCTTCCACTGCATAATATGGTCTTTCAGATAGATAGGCTTTTGTTAATTTACAGAACTTAAGGAAAGAAGTTGTAGATTTAAGTTGCAAAGGGAATTACTTGTATAATTTTTTTGCCGAATATAATATAGATTTATTTACTAACTCAGTGGACGAAATCGATACATACATATCAAAGGTTGAATTTCTGGTGGAAAATTTATGATTGGGTCTTGCTGAAAAAACATGTAGGTATTTACCAATTAAGAAAACAGTTTCTAGAATATACAAAGAGGGAAAAGTTCAAATCCCGTGATTTTTTATGTAGCTTCTAAAATGTATTATTTTACTGAGGCCAAAAAGATACCGTGTTGCTCTTTTTTGTAATTTAAAAATAACATTATATTGGGTAGCTGTACTAGAACCGCAAAAAGGAAGACCATATCGAAGATGAGACTCGAACAAAGAAAAATATGTTATGAAAAATATGATACGAAATATATGTTAAATATGTAATACAGAAAACATAGCATCACTGGTACATTTATCAGATAAAAAGCTGAACTGACTTCGTGATAAAATGTTAATTTCAACAAGAAAGGACATAAGTCGGGCTCTTATAAATCTTTAATCATTTTAGATAGGATGTAATTTTTGTTTTCATTCTTCTTACATATTGTCGTAAATACTTTATTTTACTTTTTTGACTCTTAACAGTATTTTTTAACACTCTAAAATATTTTTTGATCCTTTCAGGTGTTGAAAAATTGCTGCTAGACATGTCTTCAATGGGTTTATTTCTAAAATATATAATTAGGTTTTCATAGTTATAATACTTGTTTTTATAAATTAAACTAAGAACTCACTTTTTATAAATATTACGTGGAACATATGAAAAGTATTATCACCAAGTAACAACTCTACAGTTTCAGTTTCTGATGCTGTAATGGTGCTCGAAGGTGCATTTTCTATATCTATACTTTCCTTGTTTTCTTCATTGTCATTTAAACATCTAGAATAATCAATTTATGTACAAAGAAGAAAAATATTAAAATTGGTTTAAGATTGAAATAATCTTATACAAAATTTATCCAAAACTCACCTCCTTTTTAGGAGAATTAGATTTTACATTTTAATATTAAAATAAAATAAGTAATTAAAATCTACATTTAGATTTATTTGTAAATTTATTTAACAAATTCGATCCAAACTCACCTTTTTGACAGTCCATAAAAATCATCCATATCAATACTACTGGAAGTTGTTTCTTTATTTTCCATATCGTTTGTAGAACTGAAACATTGAATTAATATGCTATGCGTGTGAATTATATTTATTATACTCTGTATAGTAAATTACATAGACATTCGTTATAGCTAATTAAGTTCTGATGATTTATGATAAATATTTATTGGAACAGTTCCTTTCCTCATATTAACCCGTCCACTTGGTTGCATAATTAGATCATGCTTTCTAAAGTGTTCTGAGCAGACCATAGCAGTTTTGGTTACTTGTTCTTTATTTATGCCGAACATAGACAACCACATATCTAGCAGCTGTTGATTCTTTACTGGGAACCTGCATATGATATTTCTTTGAAATTAATATATTTATAGCAATTATAGTGTAGATTAGAAAAAATAAATAAATGTATTTATAATAAGACAAAATTTACTTTATTTCACAAAATTTAATTTCAATTCATGTCAAGAATTAAGTAATATCACATCCCTGTACTACGCTCATGGACGTAAGTCCAATGTTTATTTACGAACGAAATGACAGTTCTGGATGAAAATATTAACAAATTCACTAAAATGTCACAAAAAAGGAAAATATCAACTCAAAGGTAAACAGTACAACGCCATATTCCTTTTCCTCAAATCACTACGATTGGTTATTATTACTAATAATGCCAAGTTTTACATAAAGTTAACATTAGCACAATATATTTTCTTTTATTAAATTAAAAAATGAATGTTTTTCTTTTAATTCCTTGGTTTCGAAATGAGTATATCTAAAAATAGTTTATACTAACTAAATAATACATTTTTATCTATAAATTAAAATTAAATTATACTAAAAATCGAAAATTATTTCGAAGATTCGCTTGGAAAAAAAATAATATGACAACGTCAATTGTGTCTATGACTGTGACGATCTCATGGCTTCAAATACAGATGTAAACAGCCCGTTCCTTCTTTATTTATACGACCATGTACTTTATGTATTATAAAAAGAAAAAGGGGCAAAGTACTGAGTATGTACAACGAATACAAAAACATGCAAACTTTGGAGGAATACAAAACGATTAGAAATTTGTTTCCTTTAGCTGTGAGAAGAGAAAAAAAGTACTTTATAAATTGTATTCCTAATATGAATCTTGATTTAACAGTTAACAACTTTTATAATAATAGTTTTTGTGTGCAAATTTCTCTTGTGTCCAATAAAGTGACGTTTTAAATATTATTAAAAGTATTAAGAGTGCTGCTAGCGGATGTGACAAAATAAATATACTAACAATTAATTAATATGTACCTTCATCAATGGTTGCATTATAAGGGCAGAGTTTCTATCGATATGGAAAGTTGCTAAAATTGTTCCGTTACCGAAAAATAATAATCTGGCGGGTTTTAATGAAATACTACCAATAAGTACACTACCTGCGTTTTCAAAAATCCTAGAAAAAATTTTAAGTCAGCAACTACAGGTTCACTTAGATAAATGTAACATTCCATCCTAAAAGCAGTCCGGTTATAAAAAGGATCACAGCTGTACTAGTGCCATTTTAAAAATAACTGATGACATATTTGGTGGTTGCGATAATGGCTTAATTACAGTGCTGATTCTTTTGGATTACTACAAAGCTTTTAATATGCTTGACCATACCCTCAATAATAGAAGTCAAGCAATTCATTATAATGGTAAGACATCGAATTGTCTTAAAACAAACAAAGGGGTACCACAGGGTTCCCGAATTCTTTAGTAATATACACTTTAAATGTTCCTGCCAATTTTTTGTCCTGTAGCCAGCACTATTTTCCTGATGAGACTTAGATATAGTTATCCTTTAAGACTGATGAGTTTAAACAGGCAGTGGCTGCAATTAATTATGATTTAGAGAGAGTTTTTAAAATTTTCTTCAAGCCATTATCTTCGTCTTAATAAAAATAAATCTGTAGGTTTAGTTTTTGGTCCAGTGATACAAAGAGACATATTTCTCAATGTTGAATATTGGCGATTATCATGGCAATCTTTATCTTATCTGCAGCAGCGCGGAAAAGCTGCACAGATGTTATATTAAACCAGATTCTGAAGTTCTTTAACCAAGATGTTCTTCTTCTTCCTGGAACTTACTATTAAAATGGGATGGCTTGCAGGAGGGATTCATTTCCGAAGAATTATACCTTTCGAGATTTAATGGTGGTCAGTACCTCTCGGTTCTTATTAATTCTTCTAAAGACCTCCTCATTTGTGACTCGGTCAGTCCAAGGGATCTTAAGTATTCTCCGATATAGTCACATCTCAAATGCTTTCAGTTTTTTGCACATATCTTCGTTCAAGGACCACGATTCAACACCATAAAAAGGGATAGAGAAGACGTAGCATCACAGCATTCTTACTTTTGTATCAAGAGAAAGGTTGTGACTCTTGAAGAAGGTCCCTATCCAATTAAAGGTGGATCTAGCTTTTCCGATGCATGCTCTAATCTCCTGGCTGTTGGTTCATTCTTCATTTATTATGGTGCCAAAGTAGTTGTAGTGCGTAACTCTTTCTACAGGAGATTGATTGACGTAGAGTTGACCTTCTGTTATTCTTTTTCTTGCTAGTTATCATAAGCTTTGTCTTCTTAACGTTTATATTGAGTCCATATTGTTGACTGTAATACATGATTTTTAACCTTTTAGTAGAATACCTTTTTCAGTTTCGTGAAAAGCTTCGATAAATATACCTTGCTGTTACCACACTTTAATTATTGTGATACTATTTATAATTCATGAATTACAAAACGTGATAGTTATCGTATACAAAAAATGCAAAATTCTTGCATTCGTTTGATACATGGTATCATTAGAAATCAACCAATAAGAGTTACAAACTTACAGAAACAGGTTAGGTCTAAAACTCAGACGACATTTTGATTCAGCTTATCAATTCCAAAAAATTATTATTTTTATAACTCCACTATATTTCTATTATAAAATAAAATAGTAGACATAAAAACACCATTTCTATCCCTTATCATCGTACACAGCACTACAAGCAATCCTTTACATATCATATAGCCCAAGTTATAAATAAATATATCACTGCTCTTAATTTTACCCAAAACAAATTACAATGTTCATTTTTGAAAAATTACGACATATTGCATAGGTAGGTTTGATAACATGCATAATTATAATTTGTAGAACTTACATTTAGGGTGCATATTAATTGAATGCTAGAATAAATTATATTTATATTTTCCTACATTTATTTAAACTAAAATTTATTTAATTTACATTTTGATTCCGTCTTTTTTTATATAAATATTAGTACTATTAATTGGTTATAATTTTAGATATTTTTTATTATTTATTTGTCCAGGTAAACTGAACAGACAGGATATGTCAGTGCTTCTCATTGTACACTTCCTGGACTAAAACTCGCCTGGAGCTTTTTTAATCAATAATTAATGTATATTAATAGTATTATGTGATGAATAAAGGCCTTTATTCATGTAATAATAATAATAATAATTATTATTATTAATATTAATATAATTCAAAACACCAATCCAACTAATGGAGTTGGATACACCATAACATAATTTAAAAATATTCAAAAACGAAAGTACCAAAACCTTACAAAAACAGAGGATTAGACCAACTTACTCATCCCACAATCATATAAATACGAAATATCCGTTTTTTTGAACCGAAACAAGAATAATGATTCAAATAATGTAAAAAGCAGCAACAGAAACACTCGTATATAAATATTCTAGAAAAACAACAAAAAATTTCTGATGAAATAATTAACTCAAATAAAAAAATACGAGAAACAAAGATTATATTACAGGTGGTTAAGCAGCAAAATAGAGAAACATAAGAAAGAATACAAAGATGTATCGAGATGTACCTCTTTTGTATAATATTTTTAAAAAGATGGAGGAACTGAGTTGCCTAATGAGTAAGATACAAAAAACAAGTGCACAATACGGACTCAGACTAAATATCACAAAAACCAAATGGATGTTAGTAAACAAAACCATCAACCACCACAGCAACTGATATTAGACAATGAAAGAATTGAACACGTGGATTCGTACATCTACTTGGGAACAACAGTTAACTCAAATTGGGATCAAGCGAAGGAAATACGTATAAGAGTAGAAAAGACAAGAGCATCGTTCTCTAGCATGAAGGAAATTTTCACCTCTAAAAGCCTCACCCTACCTCTCAAAATTCGACTTCTGAAATGTTATGTATTCCCGGTTTTGTTAAATGGAATGGAGGCGTGGACAATGACCGCAACATTGATGAAAAAAGTAGAGGCCCTCGAAATGTGGGTTTACAGACGTTTATTACGTATATCCTGGACTGAGCACGTGACCAACGAAGAGGTACTACGCCGGATAGGTAAAGAGAGAGAGGTAGGAATAAGTATAAAGAAAAGAAAGTTGGAATACTTGGGTCACGTTATGAGACATAATAAATATAGAGTACTACAGCTACTCGTTCAAGGGAAAATAGACAGCAGAAGGGGTCCAGGGAGGAGAAGACACTCGTGGCTCCAAAACTTGCGGCAATGGTTCGGATTGTCATCTGCTGAACTATTCAGATCTGCTGTAAATAAAGTCAGAATAGCCATGTTGGTTGCCAACATTATACAGTATGCTGGTGATTTTGTCGTTTATAACACTAACAAAAAAAATAGAAGCAGGCATATCTGAGTTCACTTCACATCTACAGCCACGTTGGGCGCTATTTTGTAACGAATATATTTGCCTACCATAGGGTTAGATTATGGGGGTTAAAAATTGTTGACAAAAGTTACTGGTGGTGGATATAGGGCAAGCAAAATAAAACGATACTTGTGCGGACGGCACTCAGAGCTTAATTGGAGAGTTGGGGTCGTGAATTAGTGAATGGCAAGGGGTCGGATTGGGGCAACTACAAAAAAATGAAACAAAGGGGTTACTTACATGGATCTCCTGGGCAAATGGGTAAACAAAACACAGAAAGGACCTCTAGCAATTTAAAATGAACGCCGCTTCGAGGTGCCAAATTATAACCATTACAACAACTAGTTGTAACTATTAAAATAAATATTGGAAATGAAAAATATATCTTTTTTACATGAAGCTCAAAAAAGGGGGTTAGAGAGATAAATAAACAAAATGGTTTAGAAAAAATTAAACATTTATTATGTCTCACCACAAGCAGTTACAAAAATAGGCAATATAAAAACACTATATTAATAGTAACAAACAGAATACAGAAATAAATTATTGCAAATAAAGAAATATCTTAAAAAAAAACTATTCCTAGAGAGGTTAACATTCTTAAAAAAACAAAACAAATTATTATCAAAAATAATAAAACGAGCTGGCACATGTTAACATTAAATTTTAAATTATTGTTATAAAAAATGTCTATCGTTACTTTTAAATTTTGGCACAAAAAAGGTTACCTAAATTGCACTGGGGTTTTACACAAAAATTCTGCGGGTAGAACTGGAATTCAAACTCTGACACTCGAACAAAAGGACTGCACACCACACTGCGAATTATTGAGTTTGAAGTCGGCACTAAACACAAACTTTGAAAACTTTTCTTCTTAAAAAACTGGAACAGGTAAAATTAGACTATAACTACCCATTAAATTGCTACTATTGACTCGCTCGACATAACGCTGAAGCCCACCACACTTGACCACGCCTCAGCGAGAGTAATAAAATTATGTTTAAAATGCGTTCGCTTAACTTGGCATAAACAAAACACTTAACGTGAATATTAATTTGAAATACAGAAATTTCCAAGGCGCCTTTGAATAAAACGTTAAAAGTAATGCCGAGGAAGTAAACATCTTTTAAATATACACAAACTATAAAATGGTTTACATTAACTTAAGCGACGTAATTAGAAGAATTAAAAACATTTTTGGGATTTAACTGGTACGATAGGAATATAGAAACATGGAAAACATTTTTCTGTTATTTTATTTTAATGCATATATTAGGAGATTTCAATTTAATACATAAACAAGAGGATTCCAATATATAGGAAAATACAAATGCTACAAGACAACAAAAAACGCAAGACAAGTGCTGCATTTTCCTCATTTTGCTATAAAAACCTCAATATGCTTACAATATGCAGACGATCAAGTTGTATTATTGTAATTAAAAAATTGACCAAATAAATAAGAAATAACCTTGCTCAAAAGAATTGAGCTCTGGTGCAGCTATTTCCGTGTTATCGAGCCCTAGGTGACTTGATATGCTGGAGAATCTCCCAAAAATTGTCGTACACATGTGGACGTTGAGAGTAATACAACTTTCTGCATGGTCTTGTAGAGATGTTCATTCAGACCTAGCTTTTTTTATGTTTTCTAGGAGGTTCTTTGGAATGACTCCAGTAGTAGAGAGAATAATAGGTATTGTCTGGGTACTTTCTATTCTCCACTATCTTGGTTTTTGAATTTTCAGATCCCTATACTTGGCGATTTTTTCGTTCTGTTTAACACGAAGATTATTGTTTTTGGGTATCGCCACATCAATTAATGTTGTTTGTCTCGTTAGTTTATTAACTAATCTGATATTTGGTCTATTATGTGCCACTGTTTGGTCTGTGAGCACCGTGCGGTCTCAGTATAGCTTGTAGTTATCATTCTCAAGTATAATCTCAGGAACGTATTGATAATATGGAAAACGGTTTGTTTGAAGAAGTCCCAGGTTGATAGCTATCTCTTGATGAAGAATCTTTCCTACTGAGTCGTGCCGTCCCTTATATTCAGTTGCAGCAAATTCCCGACAGCCCCCGGTAAGATGTTGAATGGTTTCCTGAGCTTGGCATCCATATTAGCATAGAAATGACAGAGTCGATGATAAGTTGTTCTTTGCAGCCCATGGAACCCTTAGCATATACTTTCTGTTGAGGCTCTATGATATTGTTTAGAGCACAGTGTTGGTTGATACGCCGGGCTACACAGGATGTGACCAATTTATACAGAGTTGGAAGACAGGTATTTGGCGGTACTTGGTTGGATCTTGAGTGTTATTTTGATCTTTGGGAATTATATAAGTTGTTCCCTGGGTTAGGAAAGATGGTATTTCCTGCGGATTAGAAATAGTGTGATTAATTATTGCTGATAAGCACTCATGAATACTCCAGAACTTCTTAAGCCAGAAGTTTTGAACGTCATCTGGTCCAGGAGATTTCCAGTTATAAAGCTCTTATAATATTTGATAATATTTGAAACGTCTTAATTAGTGAAGGGTTCGTAGGGAGCAGTAACGTAATATTGGCAGTTGTGCGCCGTATCTTCGATCCATCCAGCATTGGTGTTAAGAGCAGCTGGTGTGGAAAGTTGATTTCCCCAAAACTCATGGATTTCTTCTCTGCCTGGGTAAGATTTATTGACACTTTCTGCAGTAGAATTGAATTTCCGATATAACGCCTTCTCGGCATTTTTAAAAAGCATATTGTCGGATTTCCGTTTTTTACTAATTTTGTATCACTTTAGTAGGCCTGAGCAAACGGAAAGTTTTGTTTTAATGTATCCAGGCACTGTTGTATTGTGTTGTTTTCTGGATTATATTGTGAGTGTCTTGCGATATTTAGCAATATTTCTTCAGTTCTTCTGATTACTTTTTTACTTGTTGTTCCTCGAACATATTTTGTGATTTGACCAATGTCCCTACATAATGATTTAATTATTAATATTATTATTATATTATTATTTTTAATTTATAGTAATAAACAAAGTAAATAACCTTTAAAATAGCCATTTAACTCTATATCCATATTTAATTTTGCTCATATATAGGTTTTTTATTTATACCACTCAAGTATACAATTTATGTAATAGTCCTTACTATAAAAATTCGATGAGCAGAACACTGTTGACCTTTTCTTGTAACCACCCTTTAAATCCGGTAAAGTAATTCAATGAAGCATAGATCTTTTAGAGAGGCTTCTCTGAAAGAATATGAAATCGCCGAAAGCATGCCTGGTTTCAGTATAATAAACAGAGGAATATATCTAGCATATCTAACATCTTTATCCTGTTTGGTACAGGAGCTAGTTTATACTAGTGATTAAAATACACTAACGTACGACCAAATTACTTATTTAATTTAATTTAATCTTATCTATAGATTATTTCACGAATATACGACTGTTTTGGATTATTGCTACAACGAATATTTTACTGTGAAAGTAGAAGTATGAAAGTAAATTGGTCTAAATATTATTCCAATAAAATGGATCTTTTGTTACTATGACATCTAAACTAAAATAAATTCGGTTAATAGATGTTCAGATAGACGCATATTGGGAAAATTAATCCGAACATATTAAAAAATTTTACGTAACCGCTCCTACAAATAAATACAATGACGTCTATGAAGCCATAAATGTGTGCATCAGCCATTTGGGTTTGATTTCGGTGAAATGTAAATACCAAAGAGGCGTGCCGGGTTTCTTCGATATTACACTATTTTATTAATTCCTGCAGCTGGCTGTATACCACGTATCACAAAAAAGAGGGTTAGATCTTTGTAAATGGGTATATTTAAAAAACCCTTAAAAGGGCTACATCAATTACACGAACGTTTTCGGAATAATAATTCCATCATCAGGTTTAAAATGCCTAAAATAAGTATAAACGATTTAGTTAAAGCAAACGTGGTTTAAAATTTTAAATAAGGCTAAAAAAAGAGCAAAAATGGTTATACTTACAAATTAACATGCCTAAGCCACCAAAATATCAGTGTAAAAACCCTTTAAAATATATATGGTTACAAAAGATTGTACATAATGTTGTTAATCACATTTGATGTTAAATAATAAATTAATTTTAACTTTTGGTAACATACACCCATGTCTTAGGTGAGTTCCAGTGGCCAGAGAGTAAACCTCTTCAAACGGGCTTCAGCTGGTAACTGGTTGACAAGATACCTATGAACGGTGTCGAAAACAAAATATCAATGTACCATGAAACCATATTAATTATACATAGTATTACTACAGCCAAAAGATTCAAAAACTTTGATGATGTTAAAAATAACAGCAATCCAGGTGTTGGGATCTATTTTTTTTTAATTATTTAATTTTGGATATAAATGATGTGAAATTACCGATGGTGTTAAAGGTCATGTTTAAGAGAATGACGTGTGCATTAGGCAACCTATGTTCCTCTTTGTCGTGTGGAGTGTGGTCTAAAAAGTGTAATTTGCGATAGATTAGCTTAAAAATATGAAATTGTCCTTTTATGTTGATCACATCTAGGGCAAGGTAAAATTGATTAGTATATATTTGTAGCTAATGTAAAACAGATTGCTGACATAGAATAAAATCATTGTGATGTTGGGATGAAGATTGATTTGTTGGAGATTGTTGACTAGATAAATGGTATTTTTTAGTGAAAAACGAGGGGGGAAGTTCGTCATGTTGTTAATAAGATTCAATATGAATTTTGACAAGATAGAAACTGGAGTGTTTATGAAACTAATAACGGGACGAATGGGAATGCCCTCTTTGTGTATCTTAGGTAAACCATACAATATAAGTGTTAATGGGTTACTAGGTATTTTATAATATGGAGCATTGTGTTCTGAAAGAAATTCTGTGAAAAGTTTATTGGTGGCTTTAATTTTGTTATTGAACTTTTTTGTTGGATCTTCGGGGAGTAGAGTGAAATTGTTATCGGAAAGAAATGTAGTGACCTTGTCGTTATATAAATTTTGATCTAGAATGACTAGGCAATTGCCTTTGTCTGGTTTACTAATAATTAGATTATTAGATTTAATTTTGTTTTGGATAGACTTGAGGATTTGGAGTTGGTCTTTCTGTTTTTTTTTGAAAATTCTGGAAAAGAAACATTGAATGAGTAATTTTGAGAAGTAGAAGGTAGGTTGATGGATAATGAGTTGTTGGATGTGTTCGATGGAGTGTTGAAAGTAGAGTTAATAAAAGAAGTAGAAGATGATAAAAAATTTTTGTTTTTGAATTTATTGATAGTTTTATAGCATGAGTTTCTAATTGAAGTTTTTTTATTTAAAGGGATTGAGAGATTCTGGATGATAACATCTAGCTCAATTTATTACTATTTTAATCTTTAAACTATTTTATTACTTTATCAGGTACTACAACGGTAATAAAAATAAATATACTGTTTCTACTATAAATGAGAAGAAATTGGCAACACGATGGTTCAGGAACCAGAAAAAGAATCTAATATTTTACTTTGTTAGTTTTAAATATTTGTTTGCTTTGAGTGGATGTACTCTTAAAAGTTCCGAAAGTAACGGGTATAACATACCGGCTATTGATAGTTAAAGAACCGAGTCGATACAGTTATTAAGAAGTATCGAAAATTTACATACATTTTCATATATCGCCGACTTATTTTAGTTTTAAATCCCATCCGTATAGAGGTGTCCGGTGAAGAGACGTGTCCGTTAAGAGAGATTTTAGTGTAGTGTATTTGTTTGTAGTGTGGATTAGGAGAATAAGAGAATAAGTAAGTTTTTTTATTTTTTAATACTAATTGAATATTCGACTAAATAAATTACACAATTTAATCAGTTACGTATTGTTACACTTCGTTTAAATCACTTTATACAAAAACTAACTTGTTTACAAAAATAAACTCAATGATAGTAATTATATACTTTAAAATCTGAATTACAACTGTTCTATAAGCTATCAATTTTATATTTAGATCATGACTTTATATTTAAATCTAAGGTTTATATGTCATAACAGTATTTTAAAGTGGGGAGAATTTACCATCGTACAATTCAGCATATTGGACCGTTTAAATCTATACCTTAAAGCGAATTTAAAACAGTCGTATATTCGTGGAATGGAGTATAAATACTAATAATTAAATTGTTACATAATTTCTTGACTATATTAATAAATTATTTTGGTGGCTATTTGTTGTGGTTAAATGATTTACAAATTAAAAGAAGACATTATTTTCAAGCAACAATAAAGCAGCGAATAAAAAAAGTTACAACATAATAGGACCAAATAGTCCAATACACCAATAACCTAACTGTTATCAAGTTACGGAAGCATAACCATAATGAGAATTATAATAGTGAAGATGTGAATAAAAATAAAAATGTCTGTAATGTAATAAAGCAGCCGATGATGACGAACGTACTGAACATGGCGGTAATTCTGAAATAGCTTCCAAACAAAATGACAAAATATTTTTCACCCAAACAATACTAACATTTTGCGTTTTTTTATATACTTTAGTTTGATGGCCTTGGCCGAGCCAATTAGCCAGACAAATTTAAAGCCAAACAATTTTTACAATTAGAGGAATTTTTTCTGTATTTCTGAATGTTTTTTTTTTGAAAACATACAATCATCCGTACGATTTAACGTACAATTTTTTTTGTTTTTTTATTTTCCTTTTTTTTCCTGCGCCAAGACATTTACAAGAGGTTTACATATTTACCCCAGACGTATTTAAATTAAATAGTGCTTTGAAATCAAGACTTGTCATATGCGTTATACTGCACAATCTATAGTTAATATTTGCTATTTTTCAATACATGGAATTATATGTTTTTAATAAATTTTTACAATACACTATTGTGAGTTTCAATCCAAAAGTCTCAAAATCGTTATTTGAGATATTATCCGTTATAAAATTGCCCCTGCATATTTTCTGAATCATAAAACTTTATTTAATACATTTTTTAAACAGTTTTAGTTTTTTAAATCTAAATTATTTGACGAACACGTTCTAGTTTCTAGCTACAACACTATTTAGATTTCTATTTTCGGAAATGCATAGCTGGGTAATTCACTATTTCGTCTATCTGTAAATCTGAAAAGTGCACCACTTAGGATCCTACGAATTGTACACTATGGAAAAGGCGGAAAAAGGTTTCTTGTTTATTTTTATGCAGGGAGATTTCACTACAATTTTCCAAATGGACTATACTAGGAAAATGGATTTCATAGGCAAGTGGATTATGTTAAATAAAGAATATTACACAAATATTATATGGTCTTTTATGATTATCGTTGTGTATAAAGTATAAATTATTGTATAGCAGTTGTGTTACAAGTTTTATTGGGTTTTAGGTTAGAACCAATGATGTTACAATTAATTATGAGGATGGTTTGATTCAAAAGGCATTGAAAAAGTATATTTTCTTCTAGATATATGTATTTTAAATAGGATAGTACCACTAATATTAAAATTATATAAGGGTGTGTGAAATGCTAATCTTATTATGCATGCAGGTACGAGATTTGCCAAACTGTTTTCGGGTTCCTCATATCTTGTATGTGAAATATATTCAGTGACATTAGAAGTGTTTTATTTGAATCATTTATAAACAAAATCGAAATTCATCGGTGATTACTACATTATTGTATTTTGCCATCCACAGACACACACACATACACACACACCTACACACACCCACACACACACACACACACATACTCCGTAATGAATTGGTATCTATGTAAACACCAAGAAGCCCTTCCCATCAAAGGACATAACGAATGGGAAGGCTTTGCACTTAAAGTTACTTTGGATGCCCTGGGTAATGAAACATCATGTGTGGTTAAACCACCTGATTTTTGGGGTAGCTTCTTGTTTAAGTTCCATCTTCTATCGAAGGTTGGAAATCATCATGGCTATGCGGACTCTGTTGACTGCCGCTCTAAAAAGTTCTGCACTACTGCATTCAAACCATTCCCTTAAGTTCTTAAGCCAGGATATTCTTCGTCTTCCAACATTTCGCTTTCCTCGGATTTTGCCCTGCATAATAAGTTGTAATAATGCGTATTTTTGCCCCCTCATCACATGTCCCAAATACTTAAGTTTTCGTCTTTTAATAGTTAATATTATTTCCGCCCCATTTTCTATCCTTCTAGTTACTTCCATGTTTGACATTCAAAATTCAAAGGCGGCCAGCTTATTCAGATGAACTTGTTTTAGTGTCCAAGCTTCCAGACCATAAAGAAGAGTAGAGAACACGTAACATCGAAGCATTCTCAGGCGTAGTTCTAACCTTATATCCCGACAACAAAGAAACTTTTTAAGTTTAATAAATGATGTACGTGCTATTTCAATACGTGTCTTAATTTCTTTGGTTTGGTCTACATCTGATGTTATCCATGTTGGGGTAGCTAGAGGAGCTTTTCTCCCTACAAATGATTAGTCTTCCTATAAAGGAATGTAAAAGCATGTCCACATTCTCCATTTCTCCATTATCCAGGGATACACCCTTTCCCGTTGACCAAAGGAAGTCCAAAATAAAAACAAATGTTTAATGAATGACAAGAAAATAGATCTGACAAAGATCTTTAAGATTACAAGATTGTCACAACAAAAATTTAATTAGCTAAAAGAAAACGCTCAATGAAAGACAAAAAACAAAGTACACAATTAATTTGACATCAAAAAGGTAAAATAAAGATATATAATATACCTAAAGTAATTTCAAGTAAAGGCATATATTTTAAACATATATCTCTATATAATAAAATTCTCATGTTACAATGTTAGTTTTCATACTCCTCCGAAACGGCTGGACCGATTTTCATAAAATTTTATATGTATATGCGGTAGGTCTGAGAATAGGTTGCAGTTTATATTTCTTACCTTTACGGGGTAAATTACCTCAAATTGGCACAAATAGATTTTTTTATTTTGTTAAGATTTTTTTTATTTTTATGTTTTTATGATGTGGCAACAAAAAATATAAATATTATGATGTGGCAATAACTAACCCTTATCAGTAAAGTGAGAAGTGTCATTTGTCGCTTAGTAAACAGTAAACGAAGTAGGGATGAGAACGAAGCCTCCCACACTATAATCTGTGTCTCACAGTTCTTCACTATTTATATTATTTATGCATCGAGCGTGGTAGTTACGTGTATAATTATCATTTACCTTCTCATTGTACTTCTCAAGTAAATTTATTATTAATTTGCTGGACCGAGCTTATTTAGCGTGTTTTTCCGGAAATAGCTCACCAGTTCAAAAACTCTAATTGGACGAGCAATATTGGCGGAACAAAATACAGATGTTGAGGATCTGAATACGATTATTCGGAATTTTTTCAAGAGAGTTGTTTTCGTTTAAATCAGTCTACGCAGTTATAAATCAGAATAAAGTAGTCAACTATCCTACAAAGTTTTTAAATTCATTGGAACTGCCTGGACTCCTACCCAACAATTTGAAATTGAAAGTAATCATTATGCTACGCACATATGACTATACTATATGAATCATATGTAATATATTATATAGAGTGTTTCAAAAAGGTCTCTTATAAATTTAATCACACATTCCGGGGACAAAAATAAATTGATTGAATCTAACTTACCTTAGTTCAAACGTGTACACAAAAAAAGTAACAGCCATTTAAGTTACAAAATTTTGTATCATCTCCTAAACTACTTGACACTTTGTAATAAAAATGAACCCGTTACTTTCTTGTTCTGAAAGCATTTTTCATATAAAAGAAACAACAAAATCTAAGCTCACAAAAAAATTTTAAGGGGGCTGTGGGGCCCTAAGTCCCCACAAAATTTTTAGGTAAATTCAAATCAAATGAATTTTGTGGCATTATTAGTTTAACACATTATTTTTAAAACGTTCTTGCCTCCTATTACTTTTTCGAAAAACTAGTTTTTTTTCTAGTTGGTTTTGAAATTACAATTAGTTTCTACGGATACAATAATTACAAACAGTTCCATCAATATTAATCAATAATTTCTTCCTATCATTTATTTTGTGTATAAGATTAATATTAAACGTTTTGATTATGGATTAACAACGGCTTACACATTTCAGAAGATGGCAGATATGCATTTAACTTAGGGTAAGTTGGATCAGATTAAATTATGATTTCAATAAACTATCGGGAATATCGTAGGTGAATATCTAGAAAATAGTGCAGCAGCCGCAAGGCGTTATGCAGTAAAATACTCCAATCGAATAACACCGATAGACAATTATTTTTGATTATTGATCGTCGTTTACGGGAAACGGGTACATTCCAACCGTAAGTTGCTGGCAATAGTGGTCGTCCAATAATAAGTACAACTGATGAAGGCATTTTATAAATCATTGAAGAAGTCCCTGGAACTACTACAAGAGTATTAGCTGCTCAACTAAATGTTCCTCACTTAAGTTTGAATGATCAGCTGCTTAAACCCCATCACTTAACAATGGTAAAAGAGTTACTGGTTGAAGATTATTCTAAAAGAATTAGATTTTGCGATTGGTTGTTAATGGAAAACACTCGAAATGTTAATTTTATTAGAAATATTTTATTTACCGACGAGGCTACCTTCAGTAGAAATAGAATAGAAATAGAAGGCCTTTCAAAGTTACTGTTAGGGCAGGTCCAGTATTTCTTCCCAACAATTTAAATAATGATAATTATTTGCAGTTCTTGGCAAACGTTCTTGTAAATACAAGAGTATTTGGAAGAAGTGAATACTGAAAGTCAAAATATATGGTTTCTACAGGATGGCGCTACACCGCATCACAGTAATGAAGTCCAGGAATACTTTTGCAGTCAGTATTCTGGTCGGTGGATTGGAAGAGGTCATGAAGCACCTATTTCTCGGCCACCCAGAAATCCAGGTCTTAACGCCATGGACTTTTGCTTTTGAGGGGTTTACGAAAGAGAAAGTGGATTCTGTAGCAATAGAATACGAACAACAATTTATTTAGTTGCACGTACTTTTTTAAAGATTAATGAAAAGGGCCGTAACTCAATAAAAACTGTTTTTTGAAAAAAGTGATAAGAGGTAAAATTTTTTTAAACATAAAGTGTTAAACAAATGATGCCACAAACTTCATTTGATTTAAACGTACTCAAAAGTTTGTGGGGATTTAGGGCTGCACACCCCTCTTAAAACTGAATCGTAGTCATCGAGGGAAATACAAAGGAAAGAATGTCTTGGTTCAGCGTATACCGATGATTCCACCCAACGAGAACGTACTACTTGATTTTATATGTCTACACTTTCCGGATGTTTCATTTTGCAATGGGAAATAAACCAATCAAAAAGCCAACTATTGTTTTGCTATGCAAAAATAAATTAAAATATTTTTTATCAAAAATCATTAAATTGATTCTTGAACTTTTTTTATACATAATATGTATAGGTACTTTTTTTTGGTTTTTTTCTGTTAACTTTTAGACACATTATTTTATTTTAAGGCCGTTTGCCTAGTCAACTAGTATACAGTGTGGCCCTTAATCAAAAGAATCAGTAGATTCTACATTTTAAAATATTGCGATTTAAGCCAAATTGCTTTAATCAAATATTAATATTAAGAAAGATACAGGGTGTTAAAGTACAAATTTAAAATTTTATTCATATATCCTGTTTGTAAACATTTATATATCAAAATTACTAACTGGGTACTGTTGAACATCAGGAATAATAATTTGATGCATACTTTAATGTAGCTGATAGAGGGCGCTACATATGCCACATATGTAGTATAAATTTGCACTTAACTTTTTTGCTCTTTAAGTTACCGGCGCTTTGATAAAAAATAATAAAGACACAATATTTTAACAAAAAAAAAATGTATACTTTTTAATAACTTCAAAACTCAACAGTTTTCGAGATAATCGCATTTTACAAATCAACTACATAATTCAGATTTAACGCAATCCATGCAACGAAAGAAAATTAGACAAAAACATCAAAATTCTGAATTTTTGGTATAAAATGCCTTTAATACAGTTAATAGTTAACGAAATATTAAATAAAATAAATATATCAGAAGGATAGTTAATAGTAGGATTTGACAAAATAATTTTTTACATAAAACATTTTACGTTTTGTATTAAATTAAATCCATATTCAAAATATTTAATTTACAAATCAAATTAAGAATTAGTTAAACTAAATAACAATAAACATTTTTGTCAAAGCAAGTTGTTTAATTCAGTTGTCAATACATTCTATAAATAACATGTCATATTAAATAGCATCAATGGTTCTAAAGAAACTGCTCCAGAATTTATTATAAGTATTAGTAGTATAATAATAAATATTCTTTTGGGATTTTTATGCATTAAGTAAGTATATTAATATCTCATTACATGACCAAGGAATATGACTACCACGAACAATCCAATGTTCTGGAAAGTTGTATTTAAGTATGTTCTTACTGTCTCTCTCTATAATGTGGTGGTGTATCATCTTGCATAAACCACATATTTCGACTTAAGTTTGATGACAATTATTTTTTATTCGTTATTCGCATGTCATATTATGCGTTATTCGCATGTCCGTAAAAAATAATTACCAATGGTTCCAAATCATTTGTTGAATGATAAGATTTATTAACATTTTTTATAAAATGATTTCATTGATTTATTGGAAGAGTTGTCATTAATCTTAAGGCGAAATATGTGGTTTATGTAAGATGGTACACTACCACATTATAAAGAAAGTCACAAATATAAAAAAAAATCACTACAACAACTTTAGCAGATAGTAACAACGAAATAGTATCTATTCCAGAAAATGTATTAGATATGTGGAAAAAATACATTGAATATCTGTTTGATGACGAGAGATCAGAACCACAAATGAATATAGTACAAGAAACAATACTTGATATATTAACATCGGAAGTTACAAAAACAATCAAAACGGCAAAGCCACGAAAAGCCTCAGGTCCAGATGAAATATACGTAGAGATGATAAAGCTTATTATTGAAAAAAATCTTCAGACGTTCACAATATTATTTAAAAAATGTATACCACTGGAATCTTCCCAGAAGACTGGCTTAGATCGACATTTATACCTTTACCCAAGAAAAATAAAGCAAATAGATGCTCATAGTTCAGATTAATTAGCCTGATGAGCCATTCTCTGAAAATTTTACTCAAAATTGTACATCAACGTTTAGCGAATTGTACATCTCGTTTACAACGAGATTAGCGAAAAGACGTGTTTCTCTGTTTTATCGACTACGAAAAAGGGTTAGATCAAGTAAGACACACAGAACTCATAGAAACCCCAACACAACATGGTATAGACCATAACACTGTAGCACTTATTAAAAAACTATATTGGGATAAAATGGCGTTTATCAAAATAGACAATCGTCTGACAGCAGAATTGCCAATAAAAAGAGGATTTCGTTAGGGTGTGTACTTTCTCTACTGTTATTTAAATACATTCTGAAAAGATCTTTCACAATGCCCTCGAAAATATTGAAGAAAGAATAAAAATCAACGGAGAATACGTAAACAACTTAAAATACACAGACGACACCGTCATTATTGCGAACAGTGCTGAGGGTTAACAACGACTTTTGAATGTCATAACCAGAGATGGAGATAGATTGGGACTAAATATAAACACAAATAAAACAAAAGTAATGGTTGTTACACGTGCACCAAATGTCAACATGAATATTCGTATCTATAACAAACATATAGAACCAGTACAAAGATTCCAGTATCTTGGTTGCTGGATAACAAACGATCTTTACCAAGAGTTCGAAATACGTGCTCGTATAGAATATGCTAGGTCCGCAATTCAACGAATGAAAAAATTCCTAATAAACTCTACGTTATCGTTGGATATCCGACACCAATTTGTAAAAACGTTTATTTATTCTATATTGCTATACGGAGTGAAAACATGGACTCTCGGAATTACAAGTATGAGGCGTATATAAACCTTTGAGATGTGGGTTTTTCGAAGGATGCTGAAGATCCCTTGGACAGAGCACGTGACCAAGAACGAGGGGATAAGAAAAACGGGTACTGAGAGCGAACTCCTAAATATTGTAAAAAACAGAAAAACGACTTATCTAGGACATATTTACAGAGGAGAAAAATACAACTTCCTACGACTTATAGTGGAAGAGAAAGTAGAAGAAAGAAGAGATCCAGGAATAAGAAAATGCTCCTGGTTGAAGAATGTAAAAGACTGGACAGGCATGGACACACATTCGATACTAAGTACAGCTCAAGGTAGAGAACAATTTGCTGTAGTTATAGCCAACCTTCAGTAATGGAGAAGGCACCTTAAGAAGAAGTTACCTTTTTTTTGTCAAAATAATTTAAATTTAATGTTTTTCATCACAAACATTGGTAACTTAAAGAGCAAAAAAGTTAAGTGCAAATGTACGCCACATATGTGGCATATGTAGTGATCTCTATCAGCTACATTAAAGTATGCATTAAATTATAATTCCTGATGTTTAATAGGGTCCAGTTATGAATTTTTATACATAAATGTTTACAAACATGAAAGTTATAGCGAAAATTCAAACTTTACATTTCCACTTAATACCCTGTGTATTTCTTAATATCAACATTTTATAGAATCTATGATTTCTTTTTGTACAATTACTTAGGGACCACCCTATATGTATAAAATACAACAATAAAATTACCACAAAAAAATATCATAAGTGACATTTGACGTAAACTAACTCTTATATAAATTAACATAAATTAAAAATATAAAATAAACAGTAAAACATAGCAACGCCATGTATAAATCTTTTAATGCCATAATTTTTTGGACATAACTTTAATAAACGCTTATTGTAAATACACCAAATTAGACCACATGTACCGTCTTAGTTGCAGGTCTGACATTTTGCCTCTTTTACTACTTTACCGCTGCGACGGATCTGCCATTAACTGTCAGTCGAGAAAATTGGGATTTGTTTGTGTAGATGGGATTCTTGGGTCTTTTCGGGTTATTAGAGTCTTAGTCGGGAACTCAAGATATATCCGTGGAGATTGTCAGTAAAAGGAAAAAGGTTGTGATACTTGCAAAATGGTTATTGACACTAAAGTTAGGTCGTTTCGCTTATCTTTTAGTTTTTACCGTTTGCAAGTGCCGTCGATTTTGTGTTTAGAGGAAAATGTGTTTATTAAAAATGAAAACATGAATTTAAAAAAACGTCATAATACTGTAAGTTCTTAGACGCATTTCAAAGTTTTTCTTAAAATTTAAATATTTAAATAATTATTTCTTCAGTTCTGAACGTATAAATAGTAAATAATAATAAATTGAAAATCCCATTCCATAAACAAAAATTAGTGAACTTATTGGAGAAAATATGTAAGTAATTTTAATCCAATTAGATACTTGCTTCAAAAGTTCATATTATTTATATTACTTGATGTCATTAAACAACGAAAATGGATGATGTTGATAGTCCAGTGGCATCAAGGCACCAAAGGTTATTGACATCACATAAAACTTCTTCATATTCTGCAGCGTTAATTAATTTAACTCCAAAATTCCCATCCAAGGAACAAGCTATTTTATACAATGCTCTGGAAAATGTAAAACTTGAAAAATATCTACTTGCACTGGGAAAAATTATAGAACCAAGATATAATATTTTTTCATCACGAATTTGAAATCACCGAATTTGTATTTACCTAACTAGTGAAGAATTAGTAGAAACTGTCATGAACGGAAGAATAACTATCAATCAACAAATAATTATTGCTCGACGCTTAATTACACCAAATGAAAGATTACTATTCTCTAATGTTTGCATTAGTATTCCTCACACTTTCATAGAATCTGAACTTAAAAAGTTAGGCTTCAATTTATTAATTCCAATTAATTTTTTACGAATGGATACAACAAACCCAGAATATAAACATATACTGAGCTTTCCATTTATCTCTCTTTTGGAAGCTACACTAATTCCTCCCTCAATTGTCATAAACCACGGTTAAACATCTTATCGTATTTTCTTATCTTTCGAAAAACAGATGTGTTACTATTGTAAACAGTCTGGCCATTTTATAGCAAATTGTCCATCTTGTATAAATCCAAATCGAAACAACAACAACAGGGCTAACTAGTACTATAAATACAGTAGTTACTACTCTTCCACATGACGTCCATGTTCCACGTGACGATCACATCAGCATCTCCAGCGAAGTCCTTTTCCTTACAATCGTCGACTATACCTTCTTCAATAACTATACCAATATTAACTACATCTCAAAACTGCATGAAAAGTAATTAACAAAATATACACGTTAAATGTGAAGTAAATAAAAACGGGTGTGGCAGTCCAGTGGGACTATCGGTAGAAGTTATACTTCTATACAGGCGTTCGCCGTTACAAATTTATATGGAAGTCAATCTGCCCAATCATTACATATGGAATTCTATAAGTAAGATAGAGCAGAAAGAGAAAAAGAATTAGGTATATAGGTATATGGTGCATCGTTTGCTGTATATAAACATTTGACCTATAATAGTAGTATAGTAAATGAAGGATTGAATCAATATTTAACGAAAATATGTATTTTTATTTTCGTATATGTATAAATGGAGTTAAATGCAAAAAAATTACACATACTCTGCAGTCAAATTTATTCTTTATTTTGTTATTAATATAAAAATACAATACAATATACTGCAACATAATTCAATATACCATTACAATACAAATTAAAATGCAATGCTCATAAATATTTAAAAAGGACAATATACATAACTTACTTACGCATATATTTAATTTACCATGATAATAATATTAATAAAAAACTAATAATATTAATAGATATTAATAAATATTAAATATGTTTGTAAAAGGAACATTTTATTTTTTAGAGAGAAGGAGAGAGAAAATATATCTTCTGTCTCTCTCTCTTATATATATATATATATATATATATATATATATATATATATATATATATATATATATATATATATATATATATAAATATGTCACAAGCACTTGAACTTCTCAAAAAAAATATTTTATTTTCAAAATTTGGTTACAATTTACAGAGATAATTACTACAACTAAATACGAACTAATAATAATAATCGTGGGCTTCTTCCTTCCTTCTTTATAGCCTCTGGTCTTAGGAACTTGCTGACTCTAGATAGTCGGGGGGCTTCTATGACATTTCTCCTCCCTCCTTTGGTTCGGACTTCGTCCTCGAAGTCCTAGTAACTTCTGCAATTAATTCATCCAGAATTTGAATTTGGGCAGGATGAAGTTTCGTGCCAAATAGAATTTGGGAAATTCTTTTTCGTTTTTTAATTATAAATATTGCTAAAAATGCTAAAACAAAGAAAAGTATAACAATTGAAGTGGTGCTCAGTCCCATGGAAAGTGGTGGTAAAACATCCATCGTTTCGAGGGGTTGAATTTGGCCATGAGTATTTGGAATCGTTAACTTCTCAATTTTTATCTGGTGTTCCGGAAGTAATTTTATGGGAACTATTTTTGGTACTGAAATATCTTCGGATGTTTTCTTGTTAAAGTAGACTCCCTCAATGACGATTGGTTCTTCTGTTGTTAGTATACTGGTTGATTTTACTTCGTGTTGTTGAATTATTATTGTATGGATTATTCCAAGTAATATCACTTTGCTGGTTTCTTTGAAAAAGTTCTCTGTCGCTATGGTCTTGGTGCAATTATGGACATTTGGTATTGTACAATGGGTTTGTACGTTTTTTGTACAAATTATGTGGTCACTTTCTCCAATGCAGTTTTCGAACCATTTGTTGTTAACATAGTAGGGTGTAGGTGGTAAAATCATGATGTGATCTTTGTTTGGGATCGGATAAATTTTAAAGGTGGTATAGGAAGTTTCGTGGAGAATAGGTATTTTAATTAATATGAGCATTGTTTTGGCGGTTACACAGACTAACATTTTGGATGCTTCGATTAGTTCATACGGATGTTCATCACTGACAAGAAGCGAATTTCTAGGATATATTTTAAGAAGATTTTCTTTTAAATTGTCTAATTCTTTTAACGTGAATAATTCGATATTTGGAATATTTAATTGAGATAAAGTTATGGTCCTAATTAGTTTCATTAAAAATTCGTTAATATTTTGAATGTTTACTATTTCATTATGCAAAATCAAATAACTATCAAAATCTGCAGAAAACTTACTAACTGCAGCTACAAGAGCAGCATTATCATTATTTATCTTTTCCAAGAGCTTATCGAATCTTGTATTAATTGATTGTCCATATGATATTTGATTGTTAAATTTTTTGATTATTTCATTTTGTTTATTTTCTATTGCAATAATATGTGTTTTTAATAGATCAAGGTCAGAGTCATCTGGGTTACCTGTTATGTATTTGATGGCAGTTCCGAGAAAGTTAAAGAGTCCTCTTTTCTGTTTGCGAGTGATCTTATGCAAATCATCTTTTACTTGTTCGCGTATATGATTATATTGAGAATAAAGAAGTGAGAGAGGTGTTTTCTTAA
Organism: Diabrotica balteata; assembly: GCA_918026665.1. Taxonomy (NCBI): domain Eukaryota; kingdom Metazoa; phylum Arthropoda; class Insecta; order Coleoptera; family Chrysomelidae; genus Diabrotica; species Diabrotica balteata. Next base: position 145,087,990 of record OU898276.1, on the reverse strand, counting down.
AATGAGATTGAAATTGGTTTATTGGGCTAGTTTCTATTATATTCGATAAATTGTCTAGGGAAATATGAAGGAAGTGTCTATGGTAATGGGAGATTTCTTTTGATTTTCCTATCTCCTCAGCATAGTAGCCATTATTCTGAATCTCCTGAATCCTGAGTTGACGGCCCAGGGCGAGGATTTTCCTGTGAACAAGTTTGAGCTTGAGTATTTTTGTCTGTACATTTTCTTGTTCTTTTAACAAACTTAAGATGTGTACTTGTTGGGTTTTGTTTATCTGTTTTACCTAAAATCTTTGTTTTTTCTTGTTTATCTGGATGTATTATAGAATAGGGTGCTTGTAGTTTTGGTTTATGTTTCTTTTTTGAAACATACAAAGTTTTTGTGAGATCTATCTCGGGAATTTCTTCAGCGTTTTCGTTCTGTCTATCTAATATCTGCTGCCTTTTTTCTTTTTGTTTATTGTATAAATAATCGATAAAAGGTTGTAGTTCCTCTTTATGTCTTTGATTGTACGTTTCGTATACGGGAAGGTCAAAGTCAAAATGGATTTCTTCGGCATAAGGTCCATATAGGATTGAAAAGGGTGAGAAATTTGTAGAGCTGTGAATCGATTGATTATAGATAAGAATGGCATGTGTCAAAATGTCGTCTAATGAATCATTAGGATTTTGGGCACGTAAGGTCCTGAGTTTTTCGGTAAGTGTAGAATGGAATCGCTCTACGGGGGAGTTTGAAGACGAGTTATTAACTGTTGTAAAATGAATTTCGATTTTATGGAGTTTTAAAAATTCTTTTATGACTGCTGAGTTAAATTCTGTGCCACTATCGCATACAACCTTCTTTGGATAGTTATGGTGTGTAAAGTAATGCCTAAGTTTATTCAGTATTGAAATAGATGTTTTATCGTTTAATTTATAACACTGTCCATATTTAGAAAATGAATCTATTATTGTTAAATATAATGTTTTGTTGCAATGAAAAATGTCAATGTGTAAGATGTCAAATGGTTTTTGTCCAAGTAATGGCCCTAACTGTGGGAGTTTGTAAGGGTGCCTTTCATATTTGTTTTTTAAGCATATTTCACATTTATTTATAAAATTCGAGATCGTGGTTTGCATAGAAGGCCAATAGAAAGTTTGTTTTAGATGTTTATATGTTTCCACTATTCCATTATGGTTTTCTCTGTGATATTTTTCTACACATTCAACTTGTCGTTCTTCTTCTTCTATATCTTTTAGCAATCTATTGCAGAATATTGTCTTTACCGTTGATTTTATTTTCTCCTTAAAATAATTGCAAATAAAGGGTCTAAATTCATGAGGTATTGCAATGGCAAATTTTTGATTCGGTCTTAAGATACTTTGCAATGCATCTGCTATTTCTGCTTGCCAGTTGTCGGTGAGCGTTACAGTGTATCGATGTTTATTAAAAATCTTTTTGTATTGTAACTCAAATTTAGCACATTTAGTTTGAAATATAATTTGGTTTGACGATAGATTAATTGGTTCGGGTGATATTTCAATTCCTGTGATAGGGTGTTCGACAGCGGTGTGTTGTGTGTTGGTATTATTTTGCAAATTTTCAAATTCCTCAAGAAAATGTTCTGCGTCAAAAGCATCAATTGCATCTGGAGGTTCAGCGCATTCCGAGCTGGAGCTTAGAGCATTTATTTGAATTCTGCTGAGGGCATCGGCTACTTGGTTTTCTTTTCCTTTTTTATATCTAACTTCAAAATTGTAATCCTCTAACTTAAGTCGCCAGCGAGTTAATCTCGAAGTAGGGTCTTTAACTTTGTAGATCCAAACAAGAGGGTTGTGATCAGTTTCTACTATAAATTTCTGACTGTATAAGTACATACGAAAATGTTTACATGAATCTAAGATTGCCAATAATTCTTTTTCTATTGTAGAGTAATTTTGTTCGGCAGAATTTAGGGTCCTCGAATAAAAGGCAATGGGATGGTTATTCTGAGATAGGACTGATCCTATTGCTATATTAGAAGCATCGGTAGTAAGTACGAATGGTTTTTCGAAGTCAGGATATTGAAGAACAGGAGCATTAGTTAAGAGTTGTTTACATTTTTCGAAACACTCCAAATAATTTGGATTTTTAGGATCTATTACAGCACCTTTACGAGTGCATCTAGAAAATGGAGACGTAATCTTCGCGAAATTTGGAATAAATCGCCTATAGAATCCGATTAATCCTAGAAAGGACTTTATTTCCTTGACAGTTTTTGGTAATGGGTATTTTTGAATTGCTTCAATTTTGCAGGGATTGGGTTTTATACCTTCAGTGGTTACTACATGTCCTAGGAAAGCCACTTCTTTTGTAAGGAACTCAGACTTATCTAATTGAACTTTTAAATTATGTTTTCTAAAGGTATCGAGTATAGTGGTAATGTGAACGAGATGTTCGTGTAGAGATTTAGAGAAAATGATAACATCGTCCATATAGACGAATACAAATTTGTGAATGTAAGGACGGAGAATATTGTCCATTAGCCTTTCAAAGGTTGCTGGACTGTTCTTTAAACCGAACGGCATACGTAAGAATTCAAAATGACCATGTGGCACTGAAAATGCCGTTTTTTGGACAGAATTAGGATGAATTTCGATTTGGTGATAGCCTTGAGCCAAGTCTAGTGTTGTAAAATATGTAGCCTTACCTAAATTATCTAAAATTTCGTCTATTTTCGGTAAAGGATATCTGTCATCTATAGTATTTTCGTTTAACTTTCTATAATCTATAACCATTCTAAATTTTTTCTTGCCTGAAGCATCAGATTTTTTCGGTACAACCCACACTGGGGCCGAATAGGGAGAAATTGATGGTCTAATAATGTTATCATCTAATAATTTTTGTACTTGTCGACTAATTTCTTCCTGCATCGCCTTAGGATGCCTATATCCCTTAACATAAATAGGATTTTCATCCTTTGTTTTTATTTCATGCTTCACTGCTGACGTGAAAGATAAACTCTTTTTCTCATCGTAAAATACATCTCTGTATTTTCTGCAAAGGTTAAGTATTTTATTTTTTTCTTCATTATTTAAATGTTGTGTACGAATATTAGATTCTACAAAGTGCGTTGGTCCGGTTGAAATTTCATACTCATCAAGTTTTTGAACTTGGATAGGTTCTAATAATTTTATCGGATAAGGGAGTGTCAGGTTATTAATGAAACCGTTTTTTGCTGTGTGTATGGATTCTGGTAATGTAAAATTTTGTAAGTCTACACGGGGTACTAGAATTTCACCGTCTAGAACGTTAACTGGAATTTTGTAATATAATGTCTCGAAATGAATTGTAATTCTGTAATTTGTTAAGGTTAATGTTTTAGTTTGATAATTTAGTATGGAGTTAAAACGTTCTAAATCATAATTTCCAAGTAGAATATCAAAATCTTTGCTCCAATTTGCGATTCGTGCATCAATGAGATCATTAATACCATATTCAGATAATAAAGGGGTTTTAATATTTTCGAAAAATTTTGTTGTACGATTCATAGAGGTTAATGTGAAAGGTTTTTTGTATATGTGGGATTGATTAAAATATTTTGCAGCTTTCGGTGAGATTACAGTATCTGATCCTCCAGAATCTATAAGAACTTTAAGACGAGTCATAGGCGTAACAAAATAAGGTAGCCGGGGAGATTTTTGTAAGTTATTCAGATTTATACAGGAGGTGGTTGTTCTTCGGGAGGTACTAGGGGAAAATCCTGATAGTTTTGGTCAAAATATTCTTCCGGTACTTGTTCGGAATCACAATTTTCAATGTTAACTTCGGAATTATGAATTTGATTTGCAGCAATATTGAAATGATGTCCATTAGTTGTAACGGTCATGGGTTGGTGATTTCTCGTGGAGGATGTTAGAACGCCACTCATAGGAGAATGTGTGTTTTGTTGAGTTTGGGGGTTCCTATATTTATTTATTCTATGTTGTACATTTTGTCGAAAATTTGGGGGTTGATTATTTCTAGATGAACTATTATTATACGATTGAGAAGCAAAATTAAAATTTGGTTGTGAAGTATTAAAATTTGTTTGATTATTCTGAAATGGTGGCCTGAAGTAATTTGACTGCATGGGCGAGAAGTTTGTGGGCCTATTATTATTATGATTATTACGTGGAAACTGGTTTGGATTATGTGGCCTCTGTTTGAGCAAAGGTTTTCTAGTTTGTTGGCTTTTTAAAAAGTTCATATATTGTTGCTGGTTTTTATGATTATCATAAGCAATACACTTTTGAAGTGCTGCTTCAAGTGATTCTATTTCAAAATGAGACAAATATTCACAGTATGGTTCATTTATACCAGAACAAAAAGTTTTTAAAGCAATGTTCTTAAAATATGGCGTTTTAAAATTTATAGTAGCAGGATTATCATTTAAAGTAATATGTTGAAGCAGATCATTTAAATTGGTGGAAATTCTTTGATGATACTGATCATAGGATTCGTTATGTTTTTGAACTGTTGTCGATAACTGAGTTACCAAAATGTCTTCTGACCTTCTATCTCCATATTTAGTTAACAAAGCAGGACGAATATCTGTCCAGCTTAATTTATTAGAATAATTCAAAAAATTTCTCGGATCTCCTTTTATACGAGATACAATATGAGTATTAAGAATAAATAACTGAGGTTCTGTAAGTTCTTGGGTACCTAAGAATGTTAACAAGTTATCTACAGATTTAATAAAAGTAGAAAGATCTTCTTTAGACGAAAATTCTGGTAACGTGGAACACAGACTAGCAATATCGCTATTAGTGACAGGCATTTTGGAATTTTTCTTAGAAGATACGGATTTTTTATTACAAGAAATGAAAGTTCTTAAATTAGAAGTTGACGAGTTATTAATAATATTTAAATTCAAATTGTCAAATAATAAATTTAAATTTTCAACACTGTTTTGAGAAATATTGTTAAAAGTGCTCATAAAAATTAAGGAAAGAAAGGAAAAACTTACATAAGGATGATCACTGTTGATTTCCAATGCATTTCTTTCTTCTCCAAGGTTCGATCGGTCTCGTTAAACAACTAAAGTTGACCAGGAAACTGATATGTTTCTGTACGATGTTGATCCTGTTCACGCAGCGCCAAATATGTCACAAGCACTTGAACTTCTCAAAAAAAATATTTTATTTTCAAAATTTGGTTACAATTTACAGAGATAATTACTACAACTAAATACGAACTAATAATAATAATCGTGGGCTTCTTCCTTCCTTCTTTATAGCCTCTGGTCTTAGGAACTTGCTGACTCTAGATAGTCGGGGGGCTTGTATGACATTTCTATATATATATATATATATATATATATATCTAACATATGTAATGATCTTGCCGATTCACTCCCGTACAAATTTTATACGTCGAACACGCGTATAGAAGTATAACTTCAGGAAATGTTTGTAGAAGATAAAAATAAATAACCAACAACTCGGATTAGGTTGTAAATTTTTTTTTATTTTAAAATTTAGTATTTTTGCGTATATTACAAATATTTAATAAGATTAACGTGACGTTTTTAAATATTTCAAAAATAAAAAAGGAAATACATATTGGGATTCGAACTCACATATACCAGCGTATGAACCAATCACGTTAAAAATTCGCCAATTAGACATGACACTAACGTATTTCAAAATTGACAGTTCTTAATCATACAGTGATTAATTACTATTTTAAAATACAAAAGCCTAAAATAATTATGAACATTTAATAAATACTACAAAACTTACATAAATAATAACTTAATACAACTTTATTACATAAATAATAATATTAATATTTATTATATTGTATATACAATATTAAATATTATATATATATATATATATATATATATATATATATATATGTATATATATATATATATATAATATTAAACAAACAACAAAGTTTATTGGGGCTGCAGTCAGAAGTTTGGCCGGGATGTTACAGAAACACTCTTTTGACTTTTGGTCTAGCTTTCGGAATTGTTTAATTCCTTTATCAAGACACTGTAATTAGGAAAATGTGTAAATATTTACAATATATCACAAAATGGCAGTGTACTTACTAGTCGTTGAGATTATTTGTAAGAAGCTATGACACTCAACATTAATAACAAACATATAAACTATATGTTTGTTATGATACAATATGATACAATACATTTTAAAATTTAGTTAAAAATAATAAAAGTTATAAAAATTCGTTTTTTACATCTTCTTGGTGTGTTTTAACTTACCCACAGAGAATAAAAAAAAAACAAAAATAAAAATAGTATGATTAAAAATTCATTAGGAGTTCTTCATATGTTATTAATAGAAGGTAATGTATTAAACCTGTGTTGATGGTATGCAACCTGTTTAGCATGCAGGTGTATTATGGTGTGTATATGTACAAATAAGTCTTTGTGTCATTTTTGATGTTTAGTCAGTAAATGACAATAAACGTTACTCAATTTGTCTATATCGGACTTCTTATTTATACAAGACGCACTGGACTTCATTAAACACATTTCCAAGAAAACACGTTTAGAATGGTTATTTTCCCTTGACAGAATACTGACTGCAGCCCCAATAAACTTTGCTGTTTGTTTAAATTGACAGTCACAAATATCCAGTATTCATTATAATGTTACGAACGTGAATTCAACGAGGCACGTATAACGGTTGCATCTCGAAACAGCACCTCATGCTTCCATGCGGCGGCGTCTCGAAAGCGACTCGATATTTCGAGAAAGATCAGTCATGTATATTTTATTTAATCACGCTACAATTGGTGTCACAGTGTGAGGACAATTGATTTATTTAAAAATAAATCCAACATGAAAAAAAAAGAGACTTTTGAACTTTTGAAAAGTATTGTTCGTCGGGAACATCCGCGTAGTTCGGTAGTGATCGTTGTACGAAAGAACATTTAAAAAGTACGTGTGTGCCCGACCAAAGATGCTGCTAGTACAACTTTCAGTAAAACAGTTGCGTGAGCAACTAGAAGAACGCGATGAAGATTGCAGCGGGTCCAAGAAGATCCTCCAAGAACGACTAAAGAATGTTCTTAATAAGAATGGAGATGACCCAGAGACATTCCAGTTTCAATCAGCAGAAGAAACAATTTTAACAAAAATGAATGAGAAATTTGAAAATGTGTCTAGAAGATTCGACGAGAAATTTGAGAACGTCTCGCAAATGATTGAGGTGACTTCTAAAAAAAATGATGATAAATTAGAGAACGTTTCCCAAAGATTCGATGAGAAATTCGAAAATGTATCTCAAAGATTCGACGAGAAATTTGAAAATGTTTCTCAAATGATGGAAGAAACTTCTAAAAAGAACAATGAAAAATTTGACGAAGTTTCTAAAACATTTGATAAGATTCAGAAAAATGTAAGCGACAAGATAGAAGACGTAGAAGAGAAGATCAAACAGTTAGAGAGCATGATAACTAACACAAAAATGCTACCACCAGTTAACACAGTAGCCTTAGAACCAGCAATGAAAGAAGAATCACCTAGAGACAAAATGACACATCATATGAGATTCAAATTGCCACCATTTGATGGAAAGTCATCTTGGTCCATATACCTCAGACAATTTGAAGCTATTGCAACAGCCAATCATTGGACAGAACAAGAAAAGGCTGTTTCGTTGACTGCTGCTTTACGAGGTGATGCTGCAGATATCCTAAGATCGATTCCTAAGGGTCAAGAAAAATGTTACCAGACCTTGTTTACTCGACTAGACAAACGTTACGGAGATGCTCATCTACAACAAGTCTACAAGGCGCAACTAAGAAGTAGAGTTCAACGAGCAAGTGAAAATTTGCAAGAGTTTGAAGCAGATGTTGTTCGTATAGTGCGGTTGGCTTATCCTGAGGTACCAGACAACATTTTGGAAGAAATCGCTGTAGATACCTTCGTCAATGGGTTAAAAGAAAGTGAATTGCAGAAAGCTTTACGACTAGCAAGACCGAAAGTTCTAGATGAAGCGCTCGCTATTGCTTTAGAACATGAAACAGCTAGTCAAACTTCACGGAGCCATCGAGTAAGAACCATTGAAGAAGGCGACGAACCAAACGATGAACGTCTGGAAGAAATGGTACGAAAAGTAGTTCGTAACACGATGCCGAAGAAACGTGAGCCCAGATGTTGGAATTGTGGTGACGTAGGTCACCTTCGTCGTAATTGCAAGAAAATAATACAACAGTCGGAAAACTAGAACGGGTCGACACCAAGGGGCAACTGCCGACCTCGAGAAACACAGCCCCCATAGTAACTGTGAACATTACGTCCTCCGGTGGAATTCATAGCTTGTACATCGAGGGTCGTATTAACAATAAATGTAGATCGTTTTTGGTAGATACAGGTGCAACAAGAACTATTGCACGGCCAGAAGTAGTACGAGACCATCTTAAATTATCGCCTGCAACAGTAAAGCTTAGAACAGCAACTGGTGAGATAATTAATACATATGGTGAGGCTAATATATCAGTATCCATTGGCAACACCACAGTGAAACATAGAGTATTAATTGCAGAGATCTCCGACGAGTTCATATTGGGGATGGATTTACTAAGGAAAGTTGGAGGTAATACCCGGTAATAGTGAGAAAATTTTGATGACCAAACCTGATGGTTACTGCCGAGAGGGAAGTTTAAGGATGGTCGAAGATGTGGACAATGCCGAGTTCCTAACGGCAAAAGCTTTGGTGAGAATTCGAGATGTCGTTCCTGTAAGAGTTATGAATTTAAAGGGAACTGCTATTAAGTTAAGTAAAAGAACTTTGATCGGACAGTGTGTTCCCGTGGCTTCGATTTGTTCCATGAGTACTAATGATAAACCGTCGAAATCTAAGTATCCAAAGGAGCTTGTTGAGACGATGATTAAAACGTGCCAAGATCTTGATGATGAACGAACTAAAAAAGTGAAGTCTATGCTAATAGAATTTCAAGATGTTTTTGCCATTGATAAGAAGGATAATGGCAAAACAAGCATAGTAAAGCACAAAATTAATACCGGAGACGCTCAGCCAATCAGACAACAACCTAGACGACTTCCATTTGCGAAAAGAGATAAAGCCGAAGACATCATCAAAGATATGAGCAAACAAGGGGTAATTGAACCATCAAACAGTCCATGGACATCACCAGTAGTGCTAGTAAAGAAGAAAGATGGTTCAACACGTTTTTGTATTGACTACCGACAGCTCAATGCGGTAACTAAAAAAGATAGTTATCCCTTGCCCAGAATAGACGATACTTTGGATACACTTTCTGGTTCTCGTTGGTTCTCCACACTTAATCTGAAAAGTGGATATTGGCAAGTAGACATGGAGCCAGCTGATCGTGAGAAAACTGCATTCTCGATAGGATCAGGGCTTTGGCAGTTCACAGTTATGCCCTATGGTTTATGTAATGCCCCGGCCATATTTGAAAGATTAATGGAGGCAGTTTTAAGAGGTCTAACATGGAAAACATGCCTGGTTTATTTGGATGATGTAATTGTAGTAGGAAGATCCTTCGATGAACATGCCAATAATTTGACAGAAGTCTTTCAACGATTGCGGGCAGCAAATTTGAGGTTAAGTCCGAAGAAATGTCACTTGTTTCGACGAGAAGTGAAGTACTTGGGACATATTGTAGCAAGTAATGGTGTAACAGCTGATCCTGAAAAACTTGCAGCAATTAAGGATTAGCCGGTACCAAGAGACAAACACGAAATTAGAAGTTTTCTTGGCCTTTGTACATATTACCGACGTTTTGTCAAAGGATTTGCCAACATCTCCAAGCCATTAACTAAGTTGACAGAAGAAGGCAAAGAATATACATGGAGCGAAGAGTGTCAAAGAGCTTTCAAACACTTACAAATGGCTCTGATCAGCGCATCGATTTTAAGCTACCCTAGACAGGCAGGAAAATTTGTGTTGGACACCGATGCAAGCAACAGTGCAATAGGAGCTGTTCTCTCCCAAATCCAAGATGGGCAGGAGAAAGTCATCGCTTACTTTAGCAAAGTCTTGTCGAAATCAGAGAGAAACTATTGCGTTACCAGGAGAGAATTGCTAGGCGTAGTAAAGGCTTGCGAGCATTTCCATAAATATTTATACGGCAGAAAGTTTCTTCTTCGTACGGATCACGCTGCTCTAAAATGGCTCCTACAATTCCGTAATCCAGAGGGCCAGATGGCAAGATGGTTAGAACGATTACAAGAATATGATTACGAGATCGAACACAGGGCTGGAAGAGTTCATTTAAATGCTGATGCGCTTTCGAGAAGGCCGTGCAGTGAACATTGTAATCACTGTCTTAAATTAGAAGAAAGACTTTGCCCTGTGAGACGAACCACCGTCATTAATGATCAATGGCAGCCTCAACAGCTACAAGACGCTCAAGCAGATGATCCATGTATAAAAAGAGTATTGGATTGGATGCGTCGAAGTGAAAGGCCCTCTTGGCAAGACATTAGTGCATGTAGTCCTGAAGTCAAGTGTTACTGGAGCCAATGGAATTGCCTAGTGTTAAAAGATGATCTTCTTTATAGAACCTTTGAGAACGATGATGGTACAGAATCTAAGCTTCAGTTGATTGTACCTAAAAGTAAAGTGTCAGAAGTATTGCGTCAGTTACATGACGGTGCATCAGGTGGACACTTTGGTATTACGAAGACTCTGCAAAAGGTTCGAGAACGGTTCTATTGGGTGAACTGTAAAGATGATGTAAGAGGATGGTGCCGGAAATGTGAACTGTGTGCAACCAGTAATGGTCCAGTTGGTAAAAAGAGGGCACCCATGAAACAGTACAATGTTGGTAGTCCTATGGAAATAGTAGCAATCGATATTGCAGGTCCACTTCCAGAGACAAACGATGGAAATAAATATATCCTGGTAGCCATGGATTATTTTACAAAATGGACTGAGGCCTATGCGATACCAAATCAGGAAGCTGCTACCGTTGCAGAGGTACTTGTTAAAGAATTCTTTAGCCGATTTGGTGTTCCCTTGGAGATCCACTCCGACCAAGGGTGAAACTTCGAGTCAACCCTTTTCCAAAACGTTTGTAAATTGATTGGTGTCAATAAGACCAGAACGACACCCCTGCATCCTCAATCAGATGGAATGGTCGAGAGAATGAACCGAACGATGGGTAAACACCTGTCCAAAGTTGTATCAGAATATCAAAGAGATTGGGACCAGCACATTCATTTATTCCTAATGGCCTACCGCTCGGCCGTGAATGAAACTACCGGCCAGACTCCAACCTGCCTGATGTTAGGTCGTGAAGTTCGTTTGCCCTGCGACCTAGAGTTTGGCTCCAGACCTTCCGAAGAACATGTTGCAAGCGAAGATTATGTTGACCGCCTGAAGTTAAGAATGAACAACATTCATGAACTTGCCCGACAACACATCCAGTTAGCCAGTGACAGAATGAAAGATCAATATGATTCTCGATGCAAGAATGAAAGCTATAAAGTAGGTGATCTTGTTTGGCTTTATAATCCACAACGTCGTCGTGGCTTGTCTCCTAAACTGCAAAGACAATGGGAGGGTCCGTATGAAATTAAAAAGAGAATAAATGACGTAATATACCGAATTAAAAAGTTACCGAAAGGTAAACCAAAAGTTGTTCACATAAATCGGCTTGCACCTTATGCTGGCTCAAATGAAACAGAAGAAGCACGAATCCTTCAACATGAGATCGAAGATGACCGGCGACCAAGCTTTAATGAATTTATGTCAAATTACGCAGAGAGAAAGAGTGCTAGATTCGGCGTGACGACAGAAGTTCAGCAGGATCTTTTTAGTGTTCCGCATAACGTCACTCTAGCCCACTTTGTTGCCCAAGATCTTGAGATGACTAAAGGAATCTCATCCGTATTTTATAAGAAGTTCGGTCGTTTGGACGAGTTAAAAAACCAGCAGCCTAAAGTTGGAAGAGTACTGAGATTAGAAGATGGTTCTCGATTTTTGCTGTATATGGTGACCAGGAAGTCGTATACAGACAGGGCAACCTACGAGGATATATGGTGTGCTCTAACTAATTTGAAGAAAATCGTCTGCAATTACCACATTAAGAATTTGGCCTTACCCAAGATAGGCCATGCACTAGATAATCTGGATTGGAAGATTGTCAGAAGCATGCTAGAAGTGATCTTCCGAGAAACCGGTGTAAGAATTACCGTGTGTTGCACTAATCCAAAGAGATTGTGTCCTTCAAAGACAGTAGACTGTTATTTCTTTCTGAGGGGTTCATGCAGAGCTGGAGAGTCCTGTAGATTCCGACATCCTGGGCCTACATATAGAGTTGCTGATCGGGACGCTCACATCTAAGAGGGGAGCAGTGTTACGAACGTGAATTCAACGAGGCACGTATAACGGTTGCATCTCGAAACAGCACCTCATGCTTCCATGCGGCGGCGTCTCGAAAGCGACTCGATATTTCGAGAAAGATCAGTCATGTACGCGTAGAGGTGGGAACTTTCTAGAAAATAGTAACTTTGGTATATATATGTAACGATCTTAGGAATAACTTTAGTTGATAGGAGAATACCGAACTGTAAAGTTATAAATAAATATATTTATATAAATTCGAACCGCTCGTTTTATTTAATCACGCTAGAATAATATTAAATATATATACAAAGGAAACATTTTTATTCTCGGGAGAGAAAGAGAGAGAAAATATATCTTCTATCTCTCTCTTACTCATATCTTACACATGTAATGATTTCACCGATTCACTCCCGTACAAATATCTTACGTCGAGCGCGCGTATAGAAGTTTAACTTCAAAAATTAAAAGAATATTTGTCACTAAAAAATTCGATTTGAAACGATTGTCATTTAATATTTTTTGTCATATTGTCATCCGATTAATAACAACATTGAATGATCTGTTTAAATTTTTATACCAATTTTTGTATTAAAATAATTTCATATAAACACAATTATTATTTTTAAAAATAATAGTTAAATTTACTATCAAATGATATTTATTTATATTTTACTATTAATATTTGGTGTAAATTCGACAGGTTTGTGATGTTAAGAGAAAACTTTTATTGAATTTATTTAAAATATAAAAAATAAATAAATAATAATATTACGACGGTGAAGGATCAATATGTCCTATCTTCCTTTTTATGAAAATTGAGATGTTGTCGCCAAATTATTAAAAAGTATCATTTATATCTAACAAAGTTAATATTTTTGGGAGAAATAGGCAACATCGCGTCTTACCATCTAATTTCAAGTTGTACTATCTCCAGCGTCAACAGAACTGCAAGTAAATAATCCTACCTAAGCATCTAGTGTCTGTTCTCTATAAACTAAAGCAGTGCTGGTGATTTGTCGAAGTTTTCTATAGAAAAACGTTTATTTTTACGTTTATTTTTATTCACGATTTTGTTCTTGCTCGTCACATGCAACCCACTTGTAATAAAGAAGTGTGTAGAAAATCAAAATTTAGGTGTTGTTCCGAGTTTTCAGAAGACGTTATAAAAAGAATGTTCGAGCATTTTTGGAAAATAACTTGAAAACAAAAACATGCTTTTGTTGCAGCATATGTAAAGCATATTAATAAAATAAAAAATACTGTTCATGGAGATGACTCCAGATGTACCAAAACTTTACAGTAGTACCATTTAAATATTGGACAAGAACCGTTACAGGTTTGCCGACAAATGATTTTAGACACGCTTGGAATTAGGTATCAGATGGTACAATATTGGATTAAACAAAGTTCTTTTAAAATGTCTCCTGCTTCAGGTAGTAAACGATACAAAACTGATCAGAAACTACGAGACAACATAGACTTTCTACAAAATTTTTTTAAATGTCCTCCCAAAAATGCCTTCACACTCGATGCTAGAAAATGTTCCTCCAAATTATATTTGGAACCTACGTTGCATACAATAATGGATGTCTATAAATTCTACCTTAGTAAGTGTGAACAGGAAATAGTTAAATGTGTAAGCAGGACGACCTTTGGTGTAATGATTGTCAAGTAAAATATTTTAATTTTGCCCACGAAAAAGGATGAGTGTAATATTTTCGTAAGCTTAAAAAGTGGAAATATTATGGAAAATATTTAGCAGGATCATATTAACCAAACGGATACAGCTAGATCTACAAAAGATAACGATAAAAACGAAGCAGTACTGGGCAATCAAATCACCTTGGAACTCGATGTTCAGGCAGTAAAACTTGCACCATTCACCCAGGCAAATGCCTTTTATTATAAAACAGAATTGTGCTGCCATAACATCACAGTATACAGCAATAAAGTGTAAGTTCAGTTTCTTTAAAAATTATACAAACCCTCTGAGATATTCATTGATACAACCAGGTAGAGTAATAAAAGACTTGGTAATTATGGATATCAGGGCTATTAATTATGATCAACAGGGCGTTATCAAGGTAAAACTTTATGATTCCAGCTCACAATTCACTAAATTACCAATAGGATTTAAAAAATATTCTCCGATTGAAAATTATCCTCCTTTGTACACGCAAAGGTGAAATTGCAACACCTGCAGAAATTAAAATTGGTAATTCCAGGCGATTGCCAGAGTTTAAAAAATACAATGTTATGTTTTGGTTTTTCGTTATTTACTGCAAAATATTGAGTTTTTTTAATAGGTAGGTAGATTCCAAGAAGTTAATATAAGAAAAATTAGATACAAGAAAAACATCCATGCGCCAAAATAGTTTTATTCTGTAACTATTGCTTATCATATTAGATGGTACAATTATGATTTGCAATATGTCCTATGTATCACAAAATTTTATTTCAATTTATCCTATCTTTTAAAAGTATTATAAGAAATATTACTTTATTTAATTTTTAATACAAGATTTAAATTTTTTAAATATATAAAACATAGTATGAAGCGTTGCGCTATTTTCATTACAATCAATTGGGGCCTAATTCCATCTAAACATAATGTTTAACTTAACAGGTTGGATGCCGCTATTTTCTAACTTACTTTTACGTGGTCCCAAATAAAAAATAGAACAAACGGTATGCTGTTGCTAGTAATTATTAATAATGATGTTTTATATCTAACTGCTATTTCAAATATTTGAGAAAAGGTAAAAAAAACTAACGCTCATAAGCGGCAGTGTCACTAAGTTTCGGCATTCATATCCATTTACCGTTGACGCTTATAAGCGTTGTATATACTTTACAGTAAAACAATATTTATTTCAAAACACGTAACAAAAACAAACCTAAATATTAATAAAATTTTGGCTGCTATATTCTATTTGTGAATTATGATGCTGCAATTTAGACAATATCCTGGATTTCCTGGACAAGTTTCGCACACGTATGTTGTATTCGTTCGTTATTTTATTTTGGAACAGCTTTGACATCCTATGTTGAGTTGTTTTTTACCTGGAGTCGCTTCCCTTTTTATTGGCCTATGTTCGATATTTGATCCTTTTTTTATTTAAATTCTTATAAGGAGAGTTCAGAAGGTTCAGAATATTATATTATATAAGTGAACAGCATTATAAAGCATAATGTCCATAATATGGAAAAAAGTTCCTTTGGCCAACTTATTGTTTTTCTTTCGTGAAGGTAGTATGAAAGCATGTGATCAAGGAAATCTACACCTGATATGTTTATTGTATTCGGCGACAGGTATTGTACGTATTATACATATTTATTTAAAATATATAAAATATCCCTCTGGTCCTTCCTCTTTCCTATCATTACTACTTTAGCATACTGCGGAATGGTTTCTCACTTTTCCAGCTTAGTTGTTAAAATATGTAAAATATCCCTCTGCTCCTTTCACTTTCCTATCATTACTCCTTTAGCATATTGCACAATGGTTTCTTTCTTTTTCATCATCATCAGTGGCAATACAGCTCGTCCTGAGCCAAAGCCTTCTTCAGAACAATCTTCCATTCGCCCTTGTCTCTGGCAACTCTTCTCCATGCTTTAACTTCGATAGATTTTAGATTATCCTCTATGTTATCTCGATACCTAAGTTTTGGTCTTTCTCTGGATCGTCTTCCCACTGGTCCTCTTCGGTCGAAAATTTTTCTGATCGTTACATCTTCATCTCGCCTAAGTACATGTCCTATCCATCGAAGGCGTGCTAATTTAATAAATTTTACAACGTCAGGTTCCCCAAAACTTCTGTATAATTCAAATTTGTAGCGCCTACGCCATAAACCCTGTTCTTGGACTCCTCCATATATTTTCCTTAGAATTTTTCTTTCGAAACGTCTAAGGAGTTCTTGGTCGTTCTGTGTCAGTGACCACGTTTCTGACCCGTATGTTAATACTGGTCTTATTAGTGTTTTATATATGGTAAGTAATTTAAATTTTTCTGGGTAGTTTTGGAGCCATCTGACATTGTTTCATTCTTCTCTGATATTGTTGTCTTTGGTCAACAGCGAGCCCATGTAGATGAAGCTGTGCACCCCTTCCAGTTCCAGATCATCAATTAATAGTCTAGGTATCTGGTTGCCTGATCTAGTACAATACATATACTTGGTATTCTGTGCGGTTATTTTTTATCCCATTCTCAGTGCAGGCGCCCTTAATGATCGAAATGCTTCGATCAGAGATTCCGTGGACCTAGCAATAATGTCTATATCATCTGCATATCCAACCACTTGTACAGATTTATTAAAGATGGTGCCATTCGTATTAATATGGCACTCTTGAATTACTTTTTCTAGTGCAAGGTTAAATAAGAGACACATCTCCTTGTCTCAGTCAATTTTTACAATGGAAGGATCTTGAAAAGTCGTTTTGGATTCTGACTACACTCTCTACGCCTGTGAGTGTAAGTTCCGTTAGTTGAACAAGATGAAGCGGTATTTGAAATTTCACCATAGCTCACTTTTTCAGCTTAGTTGAAATAACAGCTTTGGGTTTCATTTTTCTATTAGACCGAAGTATGCCGGTGCAGCGAGTCTGATTTTTTAATAGAGTGGTGGCTACAGAAAAACTGTTGTAATAGTTGTCTATATAAATATGATGGCCAACATTAAATAATATATCCATTAAATGTAGGACAACTTTTTCAGAATGTCTTTTAAGGCCAGTATCGTCTAACATACCAGTATATATAGTAAATTTGTGAGCAATACCTTTAGTGTTTGTTAATAAATACAACCTAATCCCATATTTGAATTTTTTGTTTTTAATGTATTGGTTAAACATAAGCCTGCCGCGAAAAAGAACCATGGATTCATCTTGAGATAACTCATATCTTGGATAAAATATTTCTGCCATTTTTTCGTTAAAGAAATTTATTATCAGTTTTATTTTGAAAAGACTATCTTCAGGTCTAGATTCACCTGGTAGGGGATTTCTGAAGAAATAAAGTGCTCGCAGTATCAGCAAAAACCTGTTTCTACTCATACTAGAAGAAATTCTGGTGTTATTGAATAAAGGGTCTCGTTTCTAATAATAGCGTATCCTTGGTTGTCGTACAACACCCACATCATCAGTAAATACGAGTATACTACGAAAAAAAAAAACAGATTGGAGTGTTTTATGGTAGAACTGTATTAAATGATTGCTATTTTAGAAATGGAAAATCTTCCCAACACATGTCGAAACATTCATCTACAGTTTCTTCAGTCGGAGGTTGTTACTTCTTCAGTTGGAGGTATTACTTCTCTGATTTCATTCTCACTCTCCGAGTCCGTTCCCGTCCATCCGCGATCAATTTCCTTCACCAATTCAAAATCACTAAACTCATCACTATTTTTTAACATTTTTAAGAATTCTGCTTCAGTGTACTTATGATAACGACTCCTTTTAGGTCTGGAAGGACCAGCCTCAATGTACTCATTTTGTATAATAATAAAACAATAAAAATATTTGAAAAACTTGAACCACGTGTATTTATAAGTAATAAATATCTTTCCGTAGGCCTGATAGCGATTAAATATACCACGTTATCAGCTGTCCCGAAATATAGTCATTTTAAATGGTAAAAACAAATCATAATTTAATATTTTATACCTCTACTACAAGTGCATTACTTAGTGCTGATAATCTCAAGTGAGTAGCACTTCTTTCCGTATTATTTTTGTAACAACAACAAAATAACCTTTAAATAATACCTACTTAAAAGGTAACAAAAATCCTAGTTGGGTCTTGACCAGTTTTTTGGACCGGCCACAGGACCGGCTTAACTTGTAATCAAGAAAATTAATAAAATGACTTCATACAACAATAATACTACAAACAACTCCACTAAACACAGTTACTCAGATGTCGTAAATTATTTCAAACATCCAACAAAACAACAAGCAATAGTCATTTCCAGCATTGAAGGTACAAAAATCCATGATTACGTCGTAGCTGTTGGATCACTAGTGGGTCCAATTAATGTACTTTTTGCCTCCAGAATTGCTAATAATAGGATATGCATATAACTCTCTTCAAAAAACACTTATAAATATATCGAAATAAATGGATGTCAAGTCGAAGTAAGAAGATTAATTTCTCCAGCCCAGAGACTTCTAATATCAAATGCATGTCCTACAATCATACAAAGAATTACAAAAACTTGGTATCCACACTGTATTCAGAATGACTTTTCTTCGAGTAGGTATGTCCGAAAGTGAGTACAGTCATGTTCTGAGCTTTAGAAAGCAATCATTCATTACACCCTTGAAAAATATGTCTATTCCTGACTCTTTTACCATAACTCAAGATAATACTTCCTACCGTTAATTTATCTTCATAGACGGATTCAGTTGCTCCAAATGTAAAACCATTGGTCATCAAGAATCAGAATGCGCTCACATTTCAAACCAAACTAATTCAACTCCCCTTTTAGATTCAACTCAAACCACATCGTCATTATCTAAACCTAATGAACCTAATGATAAAATATATCAATCTACGGAAAACGACCTCATCCAAAACATATCAAAGGATAATCCAAACACTTCGTCTTCTTCCTCCAAAACAACATCACCAGCTGTAAATAACACTGAAAATACTACAGAAATCGACCTTATCCAAAACATATCTAAAGATAATCCAAACACTTCGTCTTTTTCTTCCAAAACAATAGCACCAGCTGTAAATAACACTGAAAATACCACGACACCAGAAACATCAATCACCTTAAATAATGCAGTCAATTCTAAACAGCTAAAAAGACGTAACATATCATCTCCTGAAATTAACGAATATAACCCAACAACCGACTCATCCGTTTTTAATACTCCTAAACACCATAAATCAAAAAAGGAACCCAAAACCTCTTACAAAATCCCCCGCTAAGATGTCATTCACTCTCTAGAATCCATCAAAGACAAAATCAAAAATAAATCACCTCCATTTATACTAAATTTCAATGAAATATGTGATTTTATAGAAAATGTTTTTAACTCTCGTAACCCTAAATTAACTTCCAAAGATTACTCCAATGAACCAGAGGAACCAATTCAGATCCTTAACTTTGTTTATTGTTACACACAAAATTCTAGGTTAAGAAATAATATCACCCGACTAAAGAAAAAAATAAACGCTAACCCTTCTTCAACTGACGATACTGACGAATCATCACTAGTTGAAGGATAATCAAGGGATGACTAAATCATTTATAGTGCAATGGAACATAAATAGGTTTTATACCCATTATAAACAGGTAAAACTATTAATCGGCGAACTTTCTCCTTTAATTTTTTGTCTTCAAGAAACCTCCTTCAAACAAAATAACAAATTTAAAAAATTTTCAATGTTTTAAAAAAAATCGAAAAACTCAACAAGCTAGTGGCGGAGTAGCTATTTTCACCAGAGCTGATTTGGAAGCTAAACCGATCACGCTAAGTATTAATCTTGAAGCTGTAGCAGTCTCTATTACCTATCATAAAAAGATTAACATATGTAACGTTTTCTTACCACACCTTAGTAATCTTGATATGCACGAATTAAATAAACTTATTGACCAAATTCCACATCCTAAATTAATTTTAGGAGGTATGAACTGCCACCACCCGGCATGGGGAAGCCACAAAACTGATAAATACGGTAACTTATTGAAAAACCTTATTGATTGTTCAGATTTATTGTTACTTAATACAGGAAACCCAACTAGATTTAATTCTTACAGCGGCTCATTTTCCGCCATTGATATATCCTTATGCAGTCAATCACTCTCAACTACATTCTGATGGAACACGTTGAACTCATTATATAATAGTGACCATTTTCCAATTTCTATAACATCAGATCACATTCGTCCCCTTGATTTCCCAATATATCAGTCCTGGAAATTAAAAAATGCAAATTGGGCGTCCTATCAATCCTATATCAATGATAAACTTGAAAACTTATATTTAAGCAATGATATAAACTATGATATCACCTCTTTAAATAATATTATTATAGAAGCAGCTTTAGAAAATATACGAAAGACAAAACCCTGTAAAAGGCAACCCGTACCTTGGTCGAATAGTCAAATTGCAAAAGCACTCTCATCTTGTAAACATGCCTTTAATAAACTTAAAAAACATAATACAGACGAAAACTTACTCAATTTTAAAAAACTTAGAGCTGAATCAAGATATCTTATGAAAAAATAAAAAAAAGATACTTGGAAAGACTACGATCATTCATAAACTCATCAACACCTTAACAGGTTATTTGGTCTAAAATTCGGAAACTTAAAGGTACCAACTCCTTTAGGCATATCAATGCACTAACATATAATAATGAGATCATCACCTGTAAAAAAGCTATTGGTGAAACTTTAGCCGAAGTTTATCAAGAAAATTCTAGCGACCAAAATATAACGCCGGAATTCTTAATACATAAGCAAAATATAGAATCATTCGAAATCGTTGATAAAGAATCTGATGATCCATTAAGTCCTAGTATAACTCTTCAAGAACTAGAATACTGTATTGTAAACTCTAAAAATACATCCCCAGGACAAGATGATATTCCACCAATATTCATAAAACACCTACTTTTCAGAGCAAAAATAATATTGTTGGATTTATTTAATACCTGTTTTTTAAAACATAAATTTCCAAAACTCTGGTCTCAGGCAATAACTATTCCCATTATTAAACCCAATAAGCCCAAAGATATACCTTCATCGTACCGTCCTATTTCTCTCACATGCAGCATGTGCAAAATACTGGTAAAAATTTTAAATCTCCGTCTAATATGGTATTTAGAAACCCTTACCCCATTTCAGAGTGGTTTTCGCAAGGGACGGTCTACATTAGATAATCATATTTCACTACAAACCTCAATCAATGAAGCCTTTGCAAACAATCAGAAGTTGATTGCAATATTCTTTGACATAACTCAGGCTTTTGATAGGACATGGAAACGCTCTATATTAGCAACACTATATACTATATATATATATACACCACAAATCCAATATTTCGGGCTATAAAAATAAGATAGATATAATTCAATTAAATCGGATAGCCTAGCAAACACAAGTTGAATAAACTCACAATACACAAACAAATCAAGAAATTGCCCATACTCCGATCTCAAAAACCTAATTAAAGACCACTGTATGAACATATGGCAAGACTACTGGAAAGATTCAGGAACCAAACTATATGAGATTTATCCCCTTGTGAAGACCATCTTGAATAATCCATCCAATAGAAGGGACCAAGTAATAATTAACCGACTAAGAATTGGACACACTGCACTGACCCATAAATTCTTAATCAACAAAGAATCTTCTCCAACCTGCAGAAACTGTTCTCTCCCATTGACGGTGAAGCATATTCTGATTGACTGCCAGTACCACGAAGAAACAAGAAGAAAATATGGAATCTCTGATGACATCAAAACCACATTAACCATAAACACTGACCATGTAATTAATTATTTAAAAGATTTACGTTTATATACATATATTTAATGTAAATAAAATGAATTCTTGTGTATGTTACTCCACTAATAACCCTGCGTGGTTGATGTGGATTATATGTTAAAAATAAAAAAAAAGAAAAATATCTTTCCTTGAGTGCCTACTCAGAAAGATGCAACATAACTGCGGTTCCGACTAAGAAACGTAAATTAATATACAAATACGTATCGAACGCTTATAAGCAACGGAGGCATCCAAGTAAAATACACAGTGACTCTTTTAAGCGTCAAAAGCATTCAACCTATTAAACATGTCAAAAGAAAACAGTTTCAAAACCTTTTTAAGTAATGTTACAATAAAATCTCATAAATAGAAGTATTGCTTGATCCCTCCTATCACTATGGGCATACACAAATACGTCCACTGCTTTTATTGCCCATTCACTGTTTTTAAGAATAAAAGAAGTCAAAAGATATCGTATTTTTAACATATTCGTACTCGTTTTAATGTTTTTGGAAAGCGTAACTGAAACAGTAATAAAATACACCCGAAAGAATCGTTTTTCGCTATTTCAACTTTGAATGCTTCGGCGTATTTCAATAGATTATAAACCAAAATCTCGGAAGTGGTTTTCTTTCTACAAAGAATCACGGATGAGCATTTCAACCCGCTCTGGAGTAATAAACAGTCGAATATATCAAACGAACTTTTCAACATCTTTGCCCATATAGAGTGGCTAGAGCGGTCTCTATTTTTGAAGATACATTGAGCAATAATTCTCCGCTTCTCGTGTAATAAAATTGAAAAGTGCACCACTTATGGTGCTTCATGATCGTGTTTATAAATAGTAGCTTCGTGCTTTATACAGGATGTTTATGTTGTAAAGGAATTTGAAAAACCATAATAAAATTTTATTATTTAATTATACTACGATACAGATTATAACAAGAAATTGATACCAAATGTTATGAAGTTGTAAAATCATCAAACATGAGAAATATAAATGTACAAGGGTGCCTCACGTAAGATCAGTACCGACACTACACTTTCTCTTCAATGAAACATCATGAAAATGGGCATGATGAACGCTTAGTTCGAGCGAGACACATTAATCTCTGACAATTGGTTATAACTAGAAACTGGATTATATGCTCTAAAAAATGGTTATAATAGATATGCATGAAACATGCACTTAAAAATTAACCAAATATGGCTTTATTAGATGCAATATGCATTTATATATGCACTTAAAAAAATATTGTTTAATTTTTAGGGCTTGAGATTTGGTGAGAAATAAAATTATAGTATAACTTAAAAAGTGTTTATTTATTACTCCATTTAATAGAAAAATATAAATAAAAATTCACAAGAAAATGTCCTCGTTTTTGCTGTTATAGTATATAATTATAAAATGTTCAATATTTTTGAGAGTAATGTTATGCCTTCTATCAGTTAATATGTGTTTATATGAGAAAAACGATCTTTCAATTGTCTCCGGAGGCGTGTCAGGTAGAAGCTGACCGCCGTGCCGGACGCATTTAGAAATTTGGAGAAATACTTGGAAATTCCAAGTGTGGGCAAATTCGAATTTCTAATTGACTCGATGTAGGGAAATTCCTCTTTTACTACGTATAACAAAGGATTTGTTTTATATAAAAGCAGACAAAATTTCTCTCATCGGTCAGTCGAGCTTGCCTCTTCTTCTGTAGACCTAGTCGGTGCTATTATTGTTCCGACTAAGCTATTGTTTTATTTCTTATTTCCTGATAACTATTTATATTTTATTATTGTATATTCAGACCTTTTCAGGTTAGAATATTACTTTGACTTATATTTGTTCATATACTAATTATTTGATATTTTATTTGATTATTTTGATTGTTTATTTTTCTTGTATTTTGTATCTAAGTTGTTCTTCCGTAAGTTAACAACACTTAGAAATATTTATCTTACTTTTTTCTATTTTATAAATTTGATTTTGTACTTTGTGTCTAAGTAGTTCTTTCCGGTAAGTCAAAGAACTCTTAGAAATATTTCTCTGATATTTGACTTGTTAACTTTATTGTGTGCCTAAGTCATTCTTTTCCGGTAAGTCAAAAGAACACTTAGAAATATTTTCATAATCATTATTGCATTATTATTTCCGATATTTATCTAAGATATTTTCTAAATATATTTGTCTCTTTTATTTTACCATTTCATGTTGAGTTGTTTCTTCCGTAAGTCAAGAAACACTTAGCAATATTTCCATATCTTTTCTGTATTTGATTTTCTTATTTTCTATTATAAGTTGTTTCTTCCGTAAGTCAAGAAACACTTACAAATATTTGTATTCTTTTTTTTTGCTATATTTGATTCTCTTGTTTGTTTTCTGTTCTAAGAAACACTTAGAAATATTTCCATACATTGTTTCAAATTTACATATTTCATTTATCGATATTTCTGTTTTAAGTTGTTTCTTCCGTAAGTCAAGAAACACTTAGGAATATTTCTGCACTTTTCTGTTCTTTTAT
The DNA here is from genome assembly GCA_918026665.1 of Diabrotica balteata. NCBI lineage: Eukaryota > Metazoa > Arthropoda > Insecta > Coleoptera > Chrysomelidae > Diabrotica > Diabrotica balteata. The sequence goes on along the minus strand of OU898276.1, from coordinate 145,063,658 downwards.
TCTTGTGTATTTTACTTTTCATTCTAAGTTGTCTCTTCCGTAAGTCAAGAAACAATTAGAAACATTTTCTGTGCATTGTATTTTTATATACCATTTTATTTCCTTGTTTACTAAGTTATTTCTTTCGTAAGTCAAAGAATACTTAGATTATTTTACCTGTTCTGTTTTCTATTTTGATCTGCTATTTTGTAACTGTCCTTGGAACTGTTACCTATAACAGATACTTGTCACGGTAACTGTTATTTTATACCAGTAGCAGTATTAACACGTTTTACCAGCGACAAGCAAAGATGGTCAACACCCGATCAAATTCCGGGGACAGGAAGAAGTCCGAAGAGCCGGCGATGGGTCCTACAGGCCCAAATGCCCCCTCTCGGCAACATGGCGCCCAACTAACAAAACCCGAACTCACGACCCCAGGACCGTCTTCGAGCCAGCCTGCTACAGCTGACTTTATCTCTGCCTTGATGCAAGCGATGACGGCCCTATCCACAACTCAAGGCACATTTATACAAAGGGATATTGCAACTTACAAAAAAATTACATACATATTTTGCAAACATTTCTTGTCCCGTCGATGTGTGACGATTTTGAATAATGTTGTTCTGTAGAAGCTGCTGGGGTGGTTTCTTAAAGTTCTTAGATAGTTTATATTGGTGGAGAGCTGTTTTCAGGTATTGGGAAATTTGGATTTTTTTTTCACATGGAATCTGTAATAAAACGGTTTAGTAAATTGGAGTCTAATGCAATAATATGGACTTCAAATTTATAAGATAACTTATATTTTTTTTCTCGAAACTAAAACTACCGCCAATAGTCAAACTGTTTTGCATGTTTAATATAAGTATACCGATTTGTTTGCAAAAATAAGATTTTAAATTAAATTTTTGAATTAATAAAATATAAGTGGACTCACCTTTTTATTACAAATAGTACAGAAAACACTTTCATTGTCTATAATCTTTATTTCACTGTTGCCACCAACCCAACTCCACAATAGACTTGATTTTTGTTTCGCTACTTTCGTCATATTTTCAAAAAATAAATTATTTTTATTTTATAAGCACAATATTTATAATCATAAGTTGCTTTTCCAGCTGGTAAAGAAAATTTAAAAACGAATTTTCTGTATAATACCTACCTTCATGTTGGCCATGTTCTTTGAGTAAATAATTTCTCGATAGTTTTTCCAAACAATAAAATTTGTAGATTGAGTAGATATTTGTAATAAAATTATTTCGTTGTTACCTTACCTAGTACCTGCTATGAATAATTTCAAGAAACTATTATCTAAATATGTATAGAAAACCATTTTATTATGTGATATTTTCAAATATGTGGCAATATGCTCTTAATCAAGTAAATATGAATAGCATATGCATTTATAAAGAAACCCACAAATATATATGCACATGCATTTTGCATATAATCCAGTCTCTAGTTATAACCTCGTCTTCTTGCTGTAAAAATGCATCACCATAATATTTAATTTTAGAGTTTTGGTAAAATCTGTTTTATTCAAGAGCTATATACGGCTCTGTTTTCTTCTAATATAGTTTGCTAGATGCTGCTAAAATTTAAAACAATTAAATTTGGCAAGTCCGTTAATTTTAGCAGCTATATGAAATCTGCATAAGTCTTCTCTTTTTATTAGCGAAACCATTCAAACATATTGCATTCCTAAATACAAAATCTGAACCAATTCGGTTTTGAAAAGCTTTGTTTTTAGTAAGTACAGTATCTACATTAATTGAAAGTGATAAACAAAGTCCCACTATAAGCGCTGATAGTTTTACTGTAAATACGAATAAAAGGTATTTCAAGAAAAAACTTAAGATTTTCGTACCACTACATTTAACTGGACTGGACTGGAGACTTTAGTTGAAGGCGAAGGACCAGAAATACTAAAATCAGAAATACTGCATGCTATAAAGTTAGCAAAGAACAAGAAAGCCGTTAGCCCTGATAACATACCGACAGAGATGTTAAAGCTTATAAATGAGGAGAACATTGGAATACTGGTCAAGCTTTTCAATGATGTTTATTCGACTGGTGATATCCCTGAAGATTGGTTAAAGTACGAATTCATAACACTACCAAAAAAACAACCTCCGAAAAACTGTAGCGATTATAGAATGATAAGCCTTATGAACCACACTTTGAAAATATTTCTACGCATCATCCACAGTGGAATCAGAGATAAATGTGAAGAAGACCAGGATGAAACACAATTTGGCTCTAGAAATGGACTGAGAACTCGGGACGCCCTCTTTGCACTAAATGTATTACTGCAGAAATGTCGAGATCAAAGGAAAGACGTCTTTGCTGTATTTATTGACTATGAAAAGGCCTTTGATCGAGTACAACATCACAAATTAATTACAATATTAGAAGATAAAGGAGTTGACAGTCAAGACATACGATTCATAGAAAAGTTATACTAGCGTCAAACAGCGATAGCTTGCATTAATAGAAAATCAACAGAAATATGTATTTAATTTATTTAATTTATATTCAGATAGAATATTTAAAAAAGCGCTGAATAATTTGGAATGGGGCGTGAAAGTTAATGAAATTCTGATAAATACAATCATATATGCAGACGATACAGTTATTTTAAGTGATGACATGCATGGACTACAATGCCTTTTAAATGCCATTGATACAGTGGGAAGAGAGTTTGGCCTAAACATAAACTGTTCAAAAACAAAACACATGGTGTTTAGCCGTTTAGCACATCAATGAAGAAGAATGAGGTCATTCTTCTGTAATGATAACTTGCAACTTAAACTTCGAAAGCGCATGGTTAAATGCTACATTTGGTCAGTGCTCTTATACGTTGTCGAAGCATGAACATTAAAAATATCCACCATTAATCGTCTGGAGGCCTTTGAAATGTGGCTGCACAGACGTTTACTAAAAATTCCATGGACGGCTATGCTGACAAATGTGGCAGTCCTTGAGAGAGCAAATGCTGCTCGCGAGCTGCTTGGTAACATCAAATGTAGAAAGATGGCCTATTTTGGACACGTAGTAAGGGGAGACCGATATAATATTCTTCAACTTATTATGGTGGGTAAAATCGAAGGACGCAGAAGAATTGGTAGAAAGCAGGCCTCTTGGTTGAAGAATATCAGGGAGTGGACAGGAATAAGAAAAGCTGAGCAACTTTTTAGAATAGCTCGAGACAGAGACAGTTTCGCCATGTTAATCGCCAACGTCAATGGGACTTGATAAGGTACGTTAAGAAGAAGAATAATTATTAGGGTTTAAATTTTGATATTATTTTGAATTCGTGCATTTTATAAACGGCATATAAATGATAGTTTTTACATAAAATAGGGTTGTTGTTTACCACACACATATATATATATATATATATATATATATATATATATATATATATATATATATATATATATATATATATATATATATATATATATATATATATATATATATATAAAACTGTTTTGGATGGGTTGGAGTCAAAAGTTGACTCCAACCCATCCAAAACAGTTTTATATTTTTTCCAAACGAGTCACAAGTACTTCTTTTTCTTATATATATATATATATATATATATATATATATATATATATATAGCAACACTGGTTTTTTTTGACAGCAAGAAAATAATTACAAAAAAAGATTGTTTTTGGAAATGTGTCATATAAATAAAGAAAACTATGCAGTAAATTACAAGGCAGACACGGGACAGTTGAGCAATATCTACTGTAATATTCTTAGTATGTCTAAATAATTTTTCTGTTAACAATTATATTTTAAATCACCCTGTATATTTTTAATGTGTAATTTTATTGTGTTTTAATTGTTTCGTTGTTTTTGTTTGCTCTGTTTTTATATTTTTACATTTAATTACTAGTGACCTAGGTACTTTTAACAAAAACTGTCAGTACTGTTTTGAACAAATTATGTTCAACTTGTTTAAATACTTTCCACTCTAAATCTGTAAGTGAGTCACTTTTTATTCAAACTGATTTTTATATAACTTTTATTCAAATTCTTAGTTATCTCCTAATGAAGCTGACAAAAAATCAGCGAAATATAGAGGATTAAAAGAAAAAAGAGTTTTTTTAATAATAACAGACCGCATACCCGATATTCCAACACAATAAATTATATATATATATATATATATATATATATATATATATATATATATATATATATATATATATATATATATATATATATATATATATATATATTATATATATATATATATATATATATATATATATATATATATATATATATATATATATATATATATATATATATATATATATATATATGTTCATTTAGACCCAGCTTTTTTATGTTTTCTAAGAGGTTTATCGGAATGACTCCAGTTGTAGAAAGAATAATAGGTATCGTCTGAGTACTTTCCATTCTCTATTGTCTCCTTCCAGATCTCTGTACTTGGCGATCTTTTCGTTGTACTTAACACGCAGATTATTGTTGTTAGGTATCGCCACATCGATTAGAGTTGTTTGTCTTGTTAGTTTATTAACTAGCACGAGATCTGGTCTATTATGTGCTACCGTTTGGTCTGTGAGCACCGTGCGATCCCAGTATAGCTTGTAGTTGTCATTATCAAGCGTATCATAGCGTACTCTCAGGAACGTATTGATAATATGGGAGATGATTTGTTTGTAGAAGTCCCAGTTTAAAAGCTATCTTTTGACGGAGGATCTTCCCCACTGAGTCATGCTCTGTCATGTCTGTCATGTCTGTCAGCCTCCGGTAAGATGTTGGATAGTTTCTTGTGCTTGCATTCATGTATTTTATAAACAGTATAATATAAATAACAGTTTTTACATAAAATAGAGTTGTTGTTATTATTTTTATTATTATTAAGGAATAAAACAAATTATTTAACTCAACAATATATTAATGCAAGAATTGTAATTAAATTACATGGGCACTATGAGAGGTAGCAAAATATTTTAAAATAAGCACAACCACAGGTTTTCTATTAATAAAAAATAGGGAGAACGAGAAACTCTCTAAAGAAAGCAGGGATCTAGAAGACCAAATCTATACTAAATTTAGGTGTGTAAAAATAAAATTAATATTTTGTAATATCTCCATCAGCATTGATAACAGTTTGTTATCTTTGGTCCATCTGCGTCAAAGAAACTATGAAATTGTCTTCTTTAGAGAGCTCTTCCCAAATCTTTTGTATATTGTACCACAGCTATTCAACGTTTTAAGGTATACAATTACACCGATACAACCATTTTATAATAAGCCCCCACACATTCGCGATTGGGTTTGGTTTGGATTTGGATTGGTCTAGACTGTAGCTGGGCCATGTTAAGGTTTTGATGTTGTTTTTCTAGAGCCACTGGTTTATTATATTTGCAGTGTGAACAGGACAATTATCTTGTTGAGGGATAAAATTGTTTTCTGAATACAAAATGTTCTACACTGGGAAACATGATGTTTTCTAGAATATTCAGATAAGTCTGCCCAACAAACCAGATAATCACCAGGTGCTTAATATCTATTCTATCAGCATATAGAGAATTAAATCTATTATTATCTGGTTAATACACATCATTTTTGCACGTTTTAGAAGACTGAAAAATTTTCTCATCTGTAAATATTATCCACCCTGTCCCAAAAGTCTTGATTTTGTAGCCGATGGTTAAAAGCAAATATAAGTGTTAATTGCTTCTGTTGTGGTGTAAGAGCTTGTTTTTGCTGCAGTTTGGTGCCTAAGACGCGATGCTTTAATTCTACGCCAAGTTGTTGACTTTTTTTCCGGAAACTGTGACATAATTTTTGCAGTTGTCGCATTCTTAAAAGGATTCTTTTTTAATATCTCCAAAAGCTAACAATCTTCATAAGCTTTAGATATTTTTGGTTTTCCAGAACCTTGCTTTCTTTCAAGAGTTTCTTGTTCTCTTCATCTTTTATTAATATTAAAAACTGTTGTTCTGCTTACGTTAAAATGATTCGCTACGGCAGATAGTGGCCAACCATCTTCTAATTTCGTTACAATTCTTGCTTTTAGCAATATCATGTGGAGCTATTTTTTTAGGCTGAACAGAATAAGTTATCTGACAAATTTTAAAATTTGACAGTTCTTATTCAAAATACACTACACTGCTTAATTTTCTACAAAATACGCTTTAAGACCAGGATCAGTTTTTTTAGGAACCAGCTGTACCACAGAATAATAAACAATCAGAATGCCCACTCTGCTTGTCAAGGTAAGTACGCGCATCTCGTTCGCGCAGACGGAAGCCATGTTTTAAACGAAACCAGCGCTGTTCAGTAAAATTTTATCTTTTGTGCATAGAAAAATTAACCCAGTTCAATTTATATACGGCAACCATAGACATAATATGCACTATTTTATTCGTACTTATAGTTGAAGAATAGATTAAATTATTTCAAATTTACTAAATTAATTATCTCTAAAAATTTAAATTACACTTCTGTCATAGCTTGTCAGAAATTTCTCAATTCGAGTCTATGTTCCGTTTAAAATATGGCAATTGCGTGCTGACAAACTTCAAAGGCGGTATCTGAGAGTGGGCATTCTGATTGTTATTTATTATGTGGCTGTACTAGTCCATCATCTTTATTTTTAATGAAACCCCAAATATTTTTTGGTTTTTAAAAGCTCCTTAACAACTTAATCCCAGCGAACTAGAGTCTATTATCGATAACATAACGTGAAGCTTTAAAATTATGTATAATTTTCATCAAGACATTAATGACGACAATAAATTTTTAAGTTAATAATTTATCCTATTTCCAATAACACCATTTATTTAAGTAAGCTAATTACAGACATGAAGCTTTTTAACTTACTATCAATGTTTTTGTAATTAATTTCTGGACGATTTAATTTCATCTTACATTATAATAGACCCTATTTAATACAGTATATTGAGATCAAGTTGTTAAGTAGGTTTTAAAAACATAAATAAATACAGGGTAGTTTATTATTAATAAAGATAATGGACTATGCTAGATTATCGTGAATAACACTGTACAGGGTTTCTGATTATATTTTGACCCTTCACTTATTTTCCTTAATTTCGGGAATACAAAAAAAGTTTAAAAAAAAAGTTGTAATATTTTATCTGTACCGATAACAGTGTAGCAACAGACCAAACTTTGTATACAGGGAGTGTCCAATAAAATGCACCTTCAATATTTCAAATGGAACACCCTGTATTTTTTTATAGTGTCAAGTTGTCCTGCATTTCCTGATTATTAATATATAACAAAGTGTAGCATTAGTTTTGTTCATTAATGGCCTATGGTAGTACTATTGTCGTTTCCGGAATTAATAAGCCATGGAAAAACGTAAAAGCAACTATGTGCATTTCCTATGGTTATTAATATTGCCATGATCTAACATTGCGCAATATTGCACAATATTGCGATGTTAGTCCAGGACACTCTTTTGGGGCATTGTCTTGAAAAAGACAATGCCTGTATGTTTATTTGAGGTTGTTGAAATAAAACAGACTATTCTGAAGCGAAAAAGGTCAACGTCAGAGTCTGAAGGTGTTCGCGGAAAATTGCCGAGTCCTTCAAGTGAGAAGCTCGACGGCTACCCTCTGAGAGTAAAACCAGTACTGAAATGAGATCCGAAAATGTCCCATATTTAAAGTTATTTTACCTTTTATATGAACCTTTTCATTTCTCAACCAATTAAAATAATTAAAAGTTTCAAAAGGGAATGACTAGGCAAAGTCGAGGCGCGTGATTGGTGCGCCTGGACGTCACTATACTATACTAAGATAAGAAAAATATATTTAGAACAACAGCAAAATGAATGGCTCACAATACTGCATTTAAGATTACAATAGTGCCCTCCATTATTATTAATGCAAAAGTAATATCTTCGTTTCAAATTTTCTAATACGTCAGTTATTGTGTTATTATGACCATTTAAATTTTCAATTCCTGCACGAACTTTTGCCGCGATAGTGATAATATTTGTAACTGAATCAAAATACACTTTATTTTTTTTTAAAACACCCATAAAAAGTTATAAGTCGGGACTATTTAGTAGCCATGTAACGGTACTCTTATTACCGATCCATATATTAAATTGATTATTTAAAATGTTCTTGAACGGCTACAACATTATGTGACGGTGTTCCATCTTGTTGCCATATCATACTATTTAATTGATTTTGTGTATAATTTTGATTTAATACCCCATCCACTTCTGTAATTACTGGGTCCAAATATGATTTCCCGGCTAATTTATTATCATAAAACAATGGTCCAACTATTTTATTTGCTTAATTTATCTTTTTTTATTATTTTTCTGTTCCCACGAATACTTATTTCTTCTATTAAAAATGCCTGAAGTTGACAAATTTGATTCATCTGTCCACAAAATGTTATAAAAATAATTAAGATCATTGTTCAAATTTGTAAGCATGTCCTGACAGAACTGTAAACGCTTTCTCTTATGAACATCGGTAAGTTCTTGTACCGGTAATATTTTGTACGGCTTATAGTTGTGCTTCTTTAAAACTCTATGTATCGTCGCACGGCTTTTTGACGTATGAACGATAATTATATAAAAATTTATTTGCAGAAGGAGTCTAATAAATCAGCCTATATTTTCTTCGTGTCGCTTGCTTGTTTTTATTATTTTTTACATAAATTGGGAATATAATCCACTTTTTCATCTGCAGTGTAACCCATATCGGTATGAGGACTGACAGTTTATAATAAATTAATAATAATTGTTCATTTTGAAATGTCAGTCGCATAGCCACCTATGGTTACCCTTTTGTAATACCATATGCCATTATAGAACAAAACTAATGCTACACAATGTTCTTCTTCTTCACGTGCCATCTCCGCGACGTCGGTTTTAATTCATCATGGCTATTCTGATCTTAGATGCTGCTGCTCTGAATAGTTCAATTGATGTGCATCCGTACCATTCCCTCAAGTTACGCAACCATGAGATTCTTCTTCTTCCTACACTTCTCTTGCCCTGGATTTTCCCTTGTATAATCAATTAAAGTAGGTTGTATCTCTCATTACGCATAACATGCCCCAGTTATTGCAGCTTTCGTGTCTTGATGGTTTTCAATACTTCCATTCTTTTGTTGATTCTTCGCATGACTTCGTTGTTTGTCATATGCTCGGTCCATGATATCTTCATGATTCGTCTATATACCCACATTTCAAATGCTTCCAACTTGTTAGCAGTCGACGCGTTAAGTGTCCATGCTTCCATCCCATAAAGCAGACTCGAGAAAATGTAACACCTTGCCAGCCTAACTCTCAAGTCCAATTTTAGTTCTCTTCCACAAAGTACCTGTCTCATTTTATTGAAGTTTGTACGTGCTTTCTCTATTTGAACTTTGATTTCTTTGGAGTAATCGTTTGTGTGATTAATTATTGTGCCAAGATAGTGGTAGTTTTCAACTTGTTCTAAAGCAGTACCGTTAATTGTCAGGCTTTCACCATTATTTTGGGTTTTCGATATCCTCATAAATTTGGTTTTCTTGGTGTTTATTAATAATCAATATTCTTCTCCATACTCGACTATCTTCATTAGCTTTTGGAGGTCTTGGAATTTGTCCGCTATTATGATAGTATCGTCCGCATATCTAATGTTGTTGTATATATGATGTATGTTGTACATACAAATCGTTTTCGAGCAGTTTTCCGCTTTTTTTATGATTTTAATGATCTTACGTTTTCTGCCCATTTGCTGGAGAACTTTTAAGTTAGTAATGTCCAAGGTATACGTAACGTTCGTCTACCAAGTTTAAAAAACCTTAAGTACGTTTAAACTGGCTACTTTTAGCGTCCTCGCTTGAACTTCATATAACAGTGTGGAATATATGCATAACTTCATAAAAATATATCTTAATTGCAGATCGAGTGAAATTTTTTCTCGGTCATTTCAATTTGGGTTCGGATTTCAAGATTCTGATCTTTACAAGTCTAACTATCCAGGTGTTTGAACTTATATACTTTGATTATATGTGTACCATATATATTTATATGCATTGCTTGATTCTGATTCCAATTTATAACTATTTGATTGATTTTTACATAGTTGATTTTTATACCCAATAGATCTTCAACTGATATCTTTGTCAAGCAGGTATTGTAGGCTGCCAGGACCCTCTGTAATTATAACTAACTGTAACGGGAACAATCATAAGTTAGTTATTAGTTCTCCATTGACTTTTTTTCGCATTTGTTTACTCATCTGCTGGGGCTTCAAGTTCATTTTGGAATACAATCTTAGAGTACATGTTAAATAGCATAGGGCTCAGTATGCAGCAATATCTGGCTATAAGTTTAATTGGAACAACTTTTTTTAATGTTTTTTTTTTTAACTGTACTGTCGCTACCTGGTGTGTATATGGATACTTATAGAACAGAACTTTTAGAAACAACTTTAGTACTTAACTCATTAGGCCGAATAAATTAGACTAGTCAAAACTCATCACATCTTTTGTATCTGTTTTTTAGTAATAGGGACAAATGTTAATTTTAGCCTGTCCTTAAGTATATATCCGCTGTTGTAAATGTTGTTAAATAGTTTGGATAAGATTTCTATTTTTTTTATTTATGAATTTTAAGAATCCTTTATAAATATCGTCTGGTTAAACCGTTTTACCATTTTTTTATTCTCATAAGAACCTTATCCATTTTTGACACGATATTCCAAGTGGCCAAATAGGGGCCCTATACTTGGCCCCATTTCTATCTGATGTTGGCTACGAAAAGGAGAACCTCTGTTGTTTAAAAAGATTAGAAATATAGCAAATCTACTTGATTTATGCTATAATAATATGTATGTTGAGATTATTTTAAACTGCTAGGTTGCTGTCGTCCCAAAAAGCTTCTAACGTATTAGTAGGTATGAATACTATACAGAATATGAAGAAAATATAAATATGCTGATTATATGAACATGGGCTTCTTCTTCATGTGCCTTTTCCGTTCCGAACGTTGGCAATCAACATGGCTATTCTGACTTTGTTTACGGCAGATCTGAATAGTTCAGCAGATGACAATCCGAACCATTGCCGCGAGTTTTGGAGCCACGGGTGTCTTCTCCTCCCTGGACCTCTTCTGCTGCCTATTTTCCCTTCAACGATCAGCTGTAGTACTCTATATTTATTATGTCTAATAACGTGACCCAAATATTCCAACTTTCTTTAGGACATACGTAATATACGTCGGTAAGCCCACATTTCGAAGGCCTCTACTTTTTTCATCAATGTTGCGGTCATTGTCCAAGCCTCCATTCCATATAACAAAACCGGGAATACATAACATTTCAGAAGTCGAATTTTGAGAGGTAGAGTAAGGCTTTTAGAGGTGAACATTTGCTTCATGCTAGTGAACGATGCTCTTGCCTTTTCTACTCTTATACGTATTTCCTTCGCTTGATCCCAATTTGAGTTAACTGTTGTTCCCAAGTAGATGTACGAATCTACGTGTTCAATTCTTTCATTGTCTAATATCAGTTGCTGTGGTGGTTGTTGAGTTTTGCTTACTAACATCCATTTGGTTTTTGTGATATTTAGTCTGAGTCCGTATTGTGCACTTGTTTTTGTATCTTACTCATTAGGCAACTCAGTTCCTCCATGCTACTTGCTAGAATCACAGTGTCATCAGCATCCCTTATGTCATTAATTATTTCTCCATTTATCTTTCTGCCTTCTGTGCTTTCTTCCAGCGCTGTCTTAAATACTTTTTCTGGGTATATATTAAAGAGAACATGAGACAAGATACAGCCTTTCTTAATCTCAATTTTATTGGTCAATGTGGATCCTACTTTCACTTTAAGTCTATGGAGAACTTCAATTATCTTTTCGTACTTTACGTTATCGAATGCTTTTGCGTAGTCTATAAAGCATATGTACACGTCTTTGTTCATATCTCTGCAGCGCTGGATGAGTACCTGTAGACTAAAAAGTGCTTCTCTTGTCCCAAGAGAATTCCGAAACCCAAACTGTGAATCTCCAATGTTATCCTAGCATTTTTTGCTTATTCTGTTGTAAATAACCTTGATATCTGCCTTCGAAATGTGGTTAATTGGACTTATCATCCGATGTTGATTACAAGACTTTGCTTTTGGTTTTTTCGGTATGGCAACAAAAGTTGACTCTAGCCGGTCTTCAGGAAACTCCCCACTGTTATAAATATTGTTAAAGAGTCTGACGAGTGAGTCTAGAAATTGACTGTTTCGCACAGCATTTTCAATACTTCCCCGTATACGTTATCGTTGCCTGGTCTTTTGTTATTTTTAAGACCCTTTACCGCCGAGATCAGCGAAAAGACGTCTTTCTCTGTTTTATCGACTACGAAAAAGCGTTTGATCGAGTTAAACACACAGAACTCATAGAAACCCTAACACAACATGGTATAGACCATAACACTGTAGCACTTATTAAAAAACTATATTGGGATCAAATGGCATCTATCAAAATAGACAATCGTCTGACAGCAGAATTGCCAATAAAAAGAGGAGTTCGTCAGGGCTGTGTACTTTCTCCACTGTTATTTAATATATATTCCGAAAAGATCTTTCAAAATGCCCTCGAAAATATTGAAGAAGGAATAAAAATCAACGGAGAATACGTAAACAACTTAAGATACGCAGACGACACCGTCATTATTGCGGACAGTGCTGAGGGTTTACAACGACTTTTGAATGTCATAACCAGAGAGGGAGATAGCTTGGGACTAAATATAAACACAAATAAAACAAAAGTGATGGCTGTTACACGTGCACCAAATGTCGACATTAATATTCGTATCTATAACAAACATATAGAACCAGTACAAAGATTCCAGTATCTTGGTTGCTGGATAACAAACGATCTTGACCACGAGGTCGAAATACGTGCTCGTATAGAATATGCTAGGTCCGCATTTCAGCGAATGAAAAAATTTCTAATAAACTCTACGTTATCGTTGGACATCCGATACCAATTTGTAAAAACGTTTATTTATTCCATATTGCTATACGGAGTGGAAACATGGACTCTCGGAATTACAAGTATGAGGCGTATAGAAGCCTTTGAGATGTGGGTTTTTCGAAGAATGCTGAAGATCTCTTGGACAGAGCACGTGACCAACAACGAGGTGCTAAGAAGAATGGGTACTGACAGAGAACTCCTAAATATTGTAAAAAACCGAAAAACGAGTTATTTAGGACATATCTACAGAGGAGAAAAATACAACTTCCTACGACTTATAATGGAAGGGAAAGTGGAAGGAAGAAGAGGTCCAGGAAGAAGAAAATGCTCCTGGTTGAAGAACATAAGAGACTGGACAGGCATGGACACACATGCGATACTAAGAACAGCTCAAGATAGAGAGCAATTTGCTGTAGTTATAGCCAACCTTCAGTAATGGAGAAGGCACCTTAAGAAGAAGAAGACCCTTTATAGCATTATCTACTTCAGATTTTAAAATAGAAGGGCCAGTATCATCATTATATTATATTAGTATATCTTTTGTGTATTTAATCATAAACCAAATTACAAAACGTATCCACAAAAGGAGGATATACGCAGATTTCTGCAAGTAAACAAAGGATTTAACAATTATAAATGTATGAAATGAAATTTTAAACCGTACACAAAATAACAGAAGTAATCATTTTTAAAAGTTTTTAAAAAACTTAAGAAAACATCTATCAAAATCGGTTTCATAGATCTGACCAGATAAATAATTTGTTTTTGCCATCTATTAAAATAATCTTGTCAACAAATAATAGTAAACTGTGTCTGTAACGAGCTGTCGTGCTGAATATACATTGAAATATAACTAATCTAAATTTAATCCAACATCGGCAAAAATAGATAAAATAAACCTATTATTGTAATGTATATAAACATTTGAAACAGTACTTGTCGTAAATCGTATCTGTAACTGACAAGATCGCTTTATTCGCGTTTCATAAAATGATGAGGGTCGGTTAATTAGAGTCCGAGTACGTGAATACTGCTTTCAATTGGCAATATTGAAATTTAGTAAATTGAATCAATTAAACGAGGAGAGAGTGTCGATGATAACGAAGGGATGGTAGGACTAGAAGGATGCAGGATTAGCATTCCCGGACTTATCGCTCTCCAATCAAGTTGATTGTGTCGTTTTAGGCCAGGTTTCGCCTAAGTATTCAAGTAATTGCCGAATTACAGTTGCTAATTGAATAAAATTAGAGTCGGATGTGTTGAATATCATTTGCATTGTGAAGGGTTTTCTAGTTAGATTAGAACGATTAGCATTACTTGCTAGATCGCATTGTTTAAAGTAAGGATAATAAATAAATCGTTAGATCCCGTATCCAAAACTTCTTAATATCTTTGTCCATTACTCGTTACATATTTATATTCTACGATATGCTTTCAATATACCTATTTGTCGTTATCTTCACAGAATTATTTACCTCTTGACTTTTTTTAAAATATTGTAATTTTGTAATTTTGTTATTTATAATTTAAAATATTTTGTAGGAAATATTTAGTTTCTGTGATATCTTAATTTAATTATTCTCTTTGCCTTTGTCCTTATACAATTAAAATTGCGTGTCACGATGTTTGTAGAGGCTTATATTTAAAACCACTGAACTGATTCCAATGAAATTTTGTGAAAGTGTATTGTATGATCTAATTTAAGTTCTTCTTCTTGTTATGTAAAAATGACTTTGTCTATTGGGGAACCATCTCTTGCCCCCTACTCCTAAGACTCTATTTGTTGTCATTCGGCTTATATGATCGTTCCATTTTACTCGTCTATTTCTTACCTAGTTCTTAATGTTCTCCACCTTGTATCTACGTCATAGTACTTCTAGCTCTGTCTCATAGTGTCTTACTATTAATTGTTTTAGGTGTTTTTACCTCTGCTCTTTCTAACATCCTTTTTGTCCTCTCTGCATCAGGTCTTGTTTCTGCCGCGTATGTCATTATTGGTCTGATGACTGTTTTGTAAATTTTGCCTTTCATTTCTTTACCGATATTTTTATTTCTACATATTTTTTTATTCAGGCAACCTGCAGCTCTGTTTTGTCTATTCACTTGATCTTTCACTTCAAGTTCGAGCTTTCCGTACCTAGATATTTAAACTACATCACTTTTTCTATTGTCTGACCTTCCAGCTCCAATTTGCATCTTAGTAAATTTGCTGTTATAACCATGGATTTTGTCTTTTTTGGTGACAGTAAAAATGTTAAATTGGTGCAGCATACGTTGGAAAACATCTTCAGTCTGCGTAGCTTCTTCAGTATTACATCGTCTGCGTAGCAGATTATTTTATGTTATGTTTCTCCCATTTGATATCCTCTTTTAGTTCTTACTTTTATTCTTATTTCACTAATAATTATGTTGAACAGTAAAGGACGTAGGGAATCTCCCTATCTTATCCCATTGCCAGTAGTGTTGCCCAAAATTGATCTTGATCTTGCAGTTTTGGTCTTCTTCTTGCGTTTGCGCAAAGATAAGACCAAGACCAAGACCAAGACCGCCTAATTTTAGCAAGCCCAAGACCAAGTCTGAGCGTGCAAGATTTAAGCAAGACAAAGACTAATCCTGCGAGACTCTTGCGTCTTGCAGTTAGGACTCAGTGTCTCTTTAGCGAGTATAGTAGTTCGGATATATGCTTAAATACTCTATGAGACGCAAAAAGTATGTAATAAAGATTTGAAAAATTGGACTTATGCGTACTACGAACAATATCATAAATATACATACCGAATAAAAATATTCATTAAAAACACATTTGACACGTGCTCAGAAGTCGTAATTGCAATGTAAAAATAAAATATTTTGTAAATTCTTTCCCAGCAGACGACTTCTTCGCTCTGAAATTAATTGTCCAGATTTGAAGAATCTGGAATAAGTAGGTATCTGCTTAATTAAAAATAACTTCTTTTGATTATCATTGCTTTTTTACCTATTCTTTATTTTTTCAGGTTATTTTTTTATATAAAAATAGATCTAAGATTGTTAACAACATTTGTTTTGCTTTAATAAATGGATTATAATTTGTTATCTTATTACCTAAAGAATTTGTGCCCTTGATACATGTATGTGAATTTTTTGCCGCATACCAATCTTGTTTAAGATTTCCATTTTATAGATGATGGGGGGTCCATCAATTCCTTTCTAGGCAGATAATGTTCTTTAAAATACAATCAAGTTTATGTCAATAATTTGTTTTCTTTTGTGTTTTAACCATGTTTTAGCACATGTAAGCTTATTAAATGCAAACATTTATTAAAAAACATATTGACTTCTGTGAAGCATGATAGATAGCTGAGTTAGAGCATAGGCACGGATCTCTTAGATCCTGGCTTCAAACCCTACCCAGTGTCAGTTGTTTAGATATTTATTAATTTGGTTGGCCTTTATTATGACGATGTTAATTCAAGCTTAAAATATACCTACCCTGTTACGTTGTTCTAAGATCTAAAGTAATGTTTAATAAATAGCAATAGGCTAATGAGTAACTGTAAGACTTGCAAGACTCTTGCTGCAAGACTAAGACCAAGACCAAGACCGGGTATGCAATACTAAGACCAATACCAAGACCAGGTGTATTGGCGCAAAACCAAGACCAAGACTGTCTCATCTTGTTTGAGTAACACTAATTTTACTTTTATTGTGTTTAACTCAAGTTGTAGGATATTTTTTGTTTGGATAAATGACCCATTTTGATTTTTTGAGTAAATTAAAGATTTTTTACTGCACCTTTAGTCTACCGAAGGTTTAGAACATGAGAAAATAAGAAATGATAAAATGTTATTGTAAGGAAATTAGTAAAAGCAACGACTTTTCACACACAAACAGTTATACATTTTTACATAATATACTCTTGAGGATTGACGTCACTAAAACCGTGGATCGTCACGTTTATTCACTTTTTTTACTTTGCACGCAAATTACTGAAGTTTGATTACTCACCGAAGAAAATTTTTTTAATCCAATAACGTTTAATCTTTCATTATTTTCAATCTGATAAATGATTATATATTAAAATTAAATGACGTTTAGGAAACGTCATTTTATTTTTTTAGACCTTTTCTATAACAACTCGAGAACAACTGGATTAGTATCGCTAATTTTTATTTTAAAATATTTGTAAAAGTCCAAGGAGGGGCCTTATAAGAAAATAGTTAAAATAATAATTTTATTTTCAAATACAAACAGTTATAATATACTTCTTTGAATAGACGTCACTAAAACTTGCGCTATATTTATGCTTGTTTTAATTTCAATAATGAAATTGTGTTTTCGAAGCAGTTGTTAGACACTGGAATTGGTAGAGGCGCATTGAGACATTGACCAGATTCATCTCATATTACGTATAGATTTATGTTACTTCGTAGACTTGAATAATGAGCTTATTGAGCGTATTTTTACAGACACTGCGCAACAGTTTAATATGCGTATATTACTAAGCAAGCGAGCAATATTGAAAGCAAAAAATACAGATGTCGATGATCTGAATATGACCATTCATAATTGTCTTCTAGAAAAATTGTTTCCGTGAAAAACAGTTAATATAGTTATGGATTAGGATGACAGAGTCAACTATCGTATAGTTTTTAAATTCAGTGGACTTGCCGGGGCTTCCACTGAAGACTGAATGTAAAACGCTAATGAATAATGTCATTGAGGCAACGACCATAAAAAAAATACAAAGGGGGGATATCTTGATCCTGTGTATACCGATGAATAGACCTACTATTTGATTTATAGCGTCTACAATTTCCCATGTGTTTGGGTTTTGCAATAATGATAAACTGATCGCAATGCCAATTGATATTAGTTTGCAGAATTAATTTCCATATTTCACACATGGGCAAATATTCGCACGTCGGAAAATCGTCATAGCTGTATATAAAAAATACTGTTTATCAAAAAATATTAAATTCTCGTGTCTTGCCATTCTCCTATTTCCAGCTTTAATTAAGTCAGTTAGTTCTTCAATTTTTACTTTTGTTGAAATGCCACTTAAAATCCACAAAACATAAATACGCCGGTTTGTTGCATGCTAGTAATATCTCTTGCACTTGTCTTTATTATAAATATAACGTCGTTACATGATTTTCCCGACATAAAACCTTGTCCTTCGGCGAGTGTTATAATTCCATTCAGTTTATTTGTTATCACTCTGAATGTTAATTTAAATGTTTTGTTTAAATTAATGCCCGTGTTATTCTCCGGGTTTGATTTGTCTTCCTTTTTAAAAAGGGGTGATAGAATCCTTGATTTTCATTTTTATGGTATTCTGTTTTATATGCTATTGTTCGAATAAATCAGGCACACTGTCTACAATCCAGAGCGAATTTAGACGGGGACGAAGCAATATCTGTGTTTGGCATATGTTCTCAAAAATCCGTCAAGAATTTAATCCTTACAAAGTTATAAAGTGCTCTCCAAATCAGCAATCAATTATAATCATAAATATATAAATATTGAATATATTACAGTAGTGCCCTTTTTATATAAGTTAGAAGTGTTTGAAGTTTTCACATAGTTCTCTGGGAAGCCTTATACACATGGTTGCCACATCTCTACATTTTGTAATTCAGGATCTTCGTGATAGTGAATTAAATGGACAATATCCCGCACATAGACGTTTTGAACGACTTGTTAACTAGTAAGTAGTATTTGGTAGAAGGAATTTTGTTTAGTTTTTTGTGTATTAGTATTCATTTTATGTTATTTGTTTTTTTCTCTTTTTCTCTTTAATAAATCGTTTTGTAACTTTGGTAGCTTTTGAACCTTTAGTGTTTAAGACATTCTTATATTGCAGGTAAGAGCTCTCATATTTGAATCCAGCAATCTATGTTATACACACTCTCTCTCATTCAGGACATTCTTTATGTTCTTGTTATGTAGATACTTATGTTATCTACAGTTGTGTCATTATTTTTTTCTTATTATTTTTTGGATTAGTTTTCATAGTTGTTTGTTTGGTTAAAAACCGGTCTTTTGTACTTTAGGAGTTTATTATATATTTTTTCCTCTCCTGGTTATTTTCTATTTCTTACTTTACTTAATGCTTTCTTTACCTCTTTCTCCTCAATGTTTATTTCTTCGATTGCCGTCAATTCTGGTGTTGGTGTTTCATTATGGTCACCTTTAGTAAATAGAAATTAAAAGCAGGCCGCCTATATTTTTTGCTAAATGTGTTTCGGCTACATGCGTCTGTTGATTTCTTTTTTTTTGTCCTCTAATAATTCTTCATATTTCTTTCTGTGTTCCGTAAAATTCGTATTATGAAAAGCTTTAAAAGTGTTTTCTTTTTCTTTGTCTCACTAAAGTATTCTTTTCATTTCTGATTTATTTATAGGGGTTGTATACCTTTTGTGTTTGTAGTGCTCTCTCTAGTAAAAAGGCTTTCTTCTTTATTTATTGTTTTGTCTTCACTTCCTCTCTAAACCATGGGTTTTTTTTTATATGTTGGTGTTCGTTACTTTCCTCTCTTCAAGTGATTCTGTTGCTGCATCAATTATGTTATTTTTGAGTTTTTCTCAGTTTTCTTCGATGTTATCATTCTCTAATATTTTATTATGAGCATACCTGCTTTAATATTTTTTTATATTGTTATTCCATGGATTTCGTATTTAGTCCTTTGAATACGATTTTTGTTTGTGTTGATGCTGCTCTCTTAGATTTAACGTATTCCATCATGATTTTTATTTTACAAAATACTCATGGTCTTCTTCTGCGTTGAGGCATCCTGCTTCAATTTAGTTAAAGAAATATACAGAGATATGGTTCATTACGTGCTACAATTCTATTAATATCTTTTTGGCCAATAAATAAAAAAAAAACACCGAACAAGATTGTTTTCATTGATTTTAAAATTGATTCTAGGTGATGTTTCCGTCAATTTTTGATAAATTTCCCGAAATTTGTTTCGGACGAACTACGACCTAGATTTAATTCGAAGAGCCGCCCTGTAGTTTGGTACAAATTTTTACATCATAAGCAAAAGCATCAGCGAATTATAATAAATGCAACTTTATAATTGTATATCAAATTTTCTCACTAATACATTTAGTTAAACTATTCCTGCATCAATATGTTCTATATTATCAAGTTGGGTAGTAATTTATTTTAGTAAAATTTAATTAGTAAAGTATCTCTTACTATTCACAATTAAGCGATCAAACTAAAACCTTATTCAAATACACGTCGATTCTCAAGATACACCGTCCATCTCATTGTTTGTCTAACGTCCCTTAGCGAAACAACCCACTAACTGGAGTAAGGTAGATGACAATCGCAAATTCACAATTGGTTTGTAAATAGACGTTTGCTGGCTAAGAGTATACCATTAAGGAATTGCTTAAGTAAGTAGGAAGACTGTCTAGTTTTAGTTAAATTTGAGATTAAAGTTATGTACTCAGGTGTAAGTTGTATTCCTGTAACTGTTCATTACAAGGAATGAAGTAGTGTATTAAAAAATTAACTAAAAAACCTGTATGCCGCATTTTACGTAATTAATGTATGAGAGAGAGAGAAGGAGCATCGAAATTAAAATGAACATTGCCAAAGAATGATTTAATCTCTAAATATTTTTTTCCATAGCTAATGTTAAAGTGTTGCTATAACTACTGTTTTGAGTAGATAAAGTATCACTTTAATCACAAGTGTAGATAAAGTGACACTTTAACAGTAAGAGTAGATAAAATGTTTTAACTTTTTTTATTCAATAAAATTTACAAATTCAAACACATTAAGAATTTAAAAAACTGAAATTTTACAATTATGTATTATACAAAAATCTATTTTTGGAGCATCATAACTTGTACTCGTTTGCATAAACTCTTGATTTGAGGTACTGGATTGATTTTCTGTAACATTTGTTTGACATTTGTTGACAGAGTAATTCATATCCTTAGCAACGGAGCAACACAATTGCGAATTTTGTGCCAAAACTTACAATTTTCTTTAAAATTCTATTTTTCACCTGAACTTGAAGCTAGCTATAAAAAAAAATGTTGTATTACACACGACGATAAAATCGCATTATCTTCTCGAGCATAATTAGCGTCTCGACTGACGTCTCGGCGCTAAAAAACGCCCTCGAAGATAAAGTACAATTTTATCGTCTTGTACAATAAATAATTATTATTGCTTAGATGTGTTTTTTAATTAACATATGATACCTGTCTAAAATGTAAACTACACTACGGTAACAGTTCTTAATTTTTAATAGAATTTAGTTAGGTAATCGTTAATAATAGCTGAAGGGCGGCATTTTGTAAGATCATAAACAAGTAGTTTGTATGGCAACGTTATATACCTGTAAAAAACCATACAGTTTTCAACAACTCCTTCGTTTGCTTTTCCTTTTTACGTAAACATGACACTATCTGCTTTTCACACATATGTGCCTTCAGTAAGTTTTCGTTCACACGTTTTCGTCTTTACTAAGTCTAATTATGATGTTTCGTTTTACCCTTATCTTTATTATCTAGTCTTTTATGTTTTACACTTTGCATTTTCTTCTATCTCAACCATAAATTTTTCTTTTGGAAGGGTTTTTGTCACTGCAGGCTCTAGCATTTTTTTGTTCTGTCTGTGTCGGTTTCGTAGTTCTGCCGCGTATGTCATTATTGGTCAGATCTCTCTTTCGTAAATTCTGCGTTTCATTTCTTACCTGATATTTATATTCGTCTATAAATTGTTTTATTAGAGCATAGTAAAAATGACTTTACAAACTCTCATTTTAATGATTTTTTGTGCTTTTTCAGTAAAACCATGTCACTTCTCCATATGATTTCCATATGATTTGCCATTCTTTACCTTTAGTATTTAAATATGTTTATATATTGTTTATAAATAAAAATTGCCGTTTAATCTTTTGTACATTTTCTTTACTACATATTGTTATCACCAAATAGTGTCCCGAAAAAGGTTGTTTATTTGCTAATCTTTCTAGTGTAAACGTTCTTTAAATTAACGACAGATTCCTGCATATTTAAAAATAAAATTTAATAATGCATTAAATATATGCATATTTTTTGTATTTTAGTGATTTCTCTTGACCAAGCCTCATTATAAATATAGCGTCAGCACATAATCTTTTCGATAAAAGACATTGTATTTCCTCTGCTAGTTGTATAGTAATTGTATTTTTTTCATATTATTACTTTGTTCTTTTTTTTTTGGAAAAAAATATTAGGATGCTTGTAGTATTTAGTTTTGTTATATTATTTATTGGATATCTAATATCCCACTAGGAAAATATCAGATGAATGCAAGAGAGTGAACATGCTGATGTTCGTTAAGAAACAACATAAGAGTGACCTTAATAATTCCCGACTACTTTACTTTACTTTATCGTGTCCATGTCATTTATATAATTTTTGCCCAGTATCGGGATACGTCAGTATCTTTGTTGACGACCCACAAATCTTTGAGAATACACCAATGAGGAGAGTTACTGCATGTAACAAGATGTTCCATATTTTTTGTTTCTCCACAATAATAGATACATTATCTTCGTCGATTTTTCTCCATTTTGCGAAGTTTGATTTTACTATAGCCTCCTTTCTTATCTTATTTATGGTTTTCTGATTTTTGAAGAGTGTAGAAGTGTAGAATTTGGTCGGTCCATTAAACTTGAGAAAGGGTAAACTATTTGGGCGGTTCATCTTTTTCCATCCAAGGAACCTTTTCCTAGATCTAAATCACTTTATATATCCCCAGTATAGTTAGTTCTGAGATAATTCGCAAGTATTTTTCGTCAACTTCAGTTGTTCTCAGAATTTCTATCATTTTTTTTAAGTTAACGCAGTCAAATGCTTTTCGATAGTTAATAAAAGCCTTGCAATAGTCATTTACAGCTTCTTATGCAAGGCACAATTCGAGGAAAGCGAAATGTAAGAAGACGAAGAATATCGTATCTTCAGAACTTGACGGAATGGTTTGAATGCAGTGGTGCATAATTATTTAGAGCAATACTGAACAGGGTGCGCATTGCCAAGATAATTTTCAACCTTCGATAGAAGATGAAACTTAAATAAGAAGAAGTTGTAACTTTCCCTTTAGTTTTATTCAGTGTCGTTTGGATGTGACAGACCGGTCTGGAGTTACTCCAAGATATTTAGATTGGAGTGTATCTTCTACCATTATTACTTCTTCACCATTATTTGCGCGAAAGTGGAAGGTACAAAATTAGGTTTTATAAGAATTGAGCATCGGAAAATTTTGCAGGTTTGTCTTGTTTAACAACAAGAAAAGTAGCAACAAACATTGATGAACGAATAACTCTGCAAGAGAAATATTAGAGATTTTGAAATGAAGAGGCATTTAAAAGAAAAATTGCCGAGATACAACAAACTAGCAGATATTTGCCTGACATTTAAAAAAAGCGTATGATAAGTACGCTTATCATACGCGAAAGGTAGAGATGTAATATCCTTCATAAAAATAGGTAGGCTTAGATGGGCTGGACATGTGTCAAGAGCAAATGAAAATTACCCACCCAGACGAACTCTATTATCGGTCCCAGTGGGAAATAGGAGTAGAGGCAGACCACGACTGAGATGGAGGGACGGTGTGGACGAGGACGCAAGGAAAATCGGCGCGGTAAATTGGCAACGGTTGGCGATGAACAGAAACGACTGGCGAAATAGACTGGGGAAGGTCAAGGCTCAACTAGAGCTGTAGCACCACTAATGATGATGATGATGATAAAGTAAGAATTAGTTATAATTAGGGATAAAGTAAGAATTAGAGACATGATACATTTATTATATGACAGGGGAGTCCCACTGGATCTAGTAAAAACGAATGAAACATAGCGCTGATAAGATCCGATGGAACACTCTTGCAAACTATAAAGTACAAAATAGGTATTAGACAGGGAGATTGGGATAATGGATGACATCATACAGAAAGTAAAAAAATTTAAATGATATTAAATGGAATAAACAAAGATACACGTAATAAATTACGCCGACAACACCATAATTGCGGAGAATGAAAATACTCTAAAAAGAATAATTAAGCAGTTCGAAGAAACGATGATCATTTAATATGGTGATTTTACCAGAGAAAACTAAGTCGATGTTACCTTTAAATTGCTTATAAATAACAAAATATTAGACATAGGGATGGAAACAAAATATTTGGAAATAAAATTGTCGAGTTACAGAAAAGTGGAAAAAGAATTATACAAAAATAAGTGAGTAATGCAAAAAGAGCAGCAGAATATTTAAACAGTACAAACATAAATTGAAACGAAAACTAGGATATATAAATCAACAATAAGGTCAATAAAAACATACACAGTCAAAGCAAAAGCGGATATAACCAAAAGACAAAGATTATTGTAGGTAGCTGCAGTGAAAGTCTAGTTGAAAGCTAAAAGTAGTACCTAACGATTAAGTTGAGACATCAGCTAAATTTTACTCAGTTGATACATAATCCATTACAACTTTTTTCTTAAACATTTAGTACTTTAAAAATGATTTTTTATATCTGTATATTTAAATTTTTTAGAATTTTTATTAGTGTTTTAAAATGCTACTTTCCTTAACACAATATAAAATTGTCTTAACAATAACATTAAGATTTTACAATATGCCCTTGAGATTGATTCAGCCTTGATCTGTTTATCCTTCTGCAAGAAAGAGAAAATTTAATATTTGGTTATTACTATAATTTAACCATATGCATCTACTAACACTTTCTCTATCTGTATTATTTGTTGCCCAATCGGCATCTGAATATTCTTTGAGTGTTATCTGAGAATCTGTATTTTTATAAAAGTTAATCCCAGTAACTTACTTCCTTATAAATATCTTAAAATTATTTTTTCAGGATTCTACGTCTGTGTGGTAGAACATTCTAAAAATGTGTTCAAGTGTAATACTGTACAACTAATGCTTGGCCTACTCGTTGTTAATAAATACATCAGTCCTCCAATTAATGGCCTATAAGGAATATTAGTTAAAATCTCACTGTACTTATTGTATTGAAATCCATTCTCCATTGGAGTAATCTTTAATTTACATTCCTTCAAATTAAAATGATTCCTTCATACTGTCTGTTAATTATTTGGCTTTTACCTTTGGAATCTTTCAGAATAAATTCTGCTTTGTCTTTTGATTCACTGTTATTTGGTCTATTTTCTCCAATACATCTGATAATTAACTTTCTTCAAGTAGTACAGGTACTTTTAAATAATAATTGTTAAAATTTGTAGCATTTGTCAGTTTCGTTTTTCTTTTCTGTGTTCTGTGCCCATAACCTGTTTGAATTTGTTTATTAGTTACGGTAACTAAGATTTTGCAGTAATTTAAATGCTTTATTTTATAATAATAATTAAAACTAAACGTGTGCTACATTATTAAATAAGATTTAACAATGACCAGCGGAATCACTACTAGCATTGTGAATCAGTGTAGCCAAGTACAAAATTTCAATGCTATGTAAATAAATTTTTTACATTGAACCAAGATTTTTTACTCAAAATATTTACATTTTTATTACTAGGCCATACCTTTTGCACTCTAAATTTGTTATAGAAACGGACTATTCAGCTTGGATATACATTATGAAGAAGTCGGTCAACAATAGAATCCATAGACGAAGATTACTACCTCAGGTATATGACTTTAAGCTTAGATACGTAATACGAAAAGATAATATCATTGCAGAAGCTCTAAGTAAAGATGACAACTTTATGAAAGAAGAGTATTATTTCTATCTGATAAAATTACATAGATAAATTCCATCAAGTAACGGTCGCATCCATCACTTAAGATTATTATTAATATTGTCCATTAATACATTATAGACAACATAATGACAAAATAATTAAAAATACAAAAGACTTACAATATAAAAATCAGCAAAAATAGTATGGACATATCTTCATATTAAAAGTATTGAAAACCTGCAATTATGAGAATATTTTACGATCAACTTTACAATCAATTATTTTAATTATTGTATTTCCCTGTATTATACATTAAGTACACACACACACACATGTATACTATTACCTTATATATGTTCAATTTCCTAGACACTGTAAATAATAACCTTTGCAGTATATTACTCCTCTATAGTGGCAGTGTAACCGGAGTATGTCTTCATTATAATACACTTATACTACTCTTTGGCTAATTAAATTAAACCGTAATTACAATTACATGTGTTTGTTGATAGCACTTGATGTAGTTGTCCTCAATAAGAGAAAGGGCTGTCTGGCACAACAACAATTACTGATTTCGATTGACATGCAAATACTGTATCCTGTTTCTAGTAACTAATGAACTTAGATTCCACTACACCAATATTTTGTCTATACAATTTTAATTACGTACGTAAAAAAATATATATTTCAGTTTAGAAGCAATAGCACAAGAAGTTTTTTTATGTATACGAATATATCCGCATCAACCACTAAGGGTTATTAGTGTGGAGACATATACAGACAGTAAGATACATATTACGTACATCAAAATATTTTAAAATTTCATATATGAATAGTTTGGTTTTTTGAGATAATTTAATAAGCATATTAAATTTGCAGCTCCTTGTTAACAGTATGTTTGTGCATAAGGAAAGTGTGTCCTATATGAAGTCGGTTGATGATAACGATATTTTCTATTTCTTGGTAAGATGAGTGTAGTTTCTACTTGACCTAGGCATTCATGAGTTTAGTGTCAGTGTGATCATATAAGTAGACTGCACGCTGCGAGCAAGATGCGCGTGGCTTGTTTGTTTCACGGCAATACACATTGAGTGGTTTCTTGGCACCTTTATTCTAATTACGCCTCTCAAGCAGCATTTATAATCGCAGGCAACGTGTTGAATTTTTGCTTTTAGCGTATATGAGTATTTATATATGAAAAAAAAGAAGTAAGTGGGTCTTTTTAATACTGTCACGGTAATATTTTGGTATCGGATCCTATATTGCAGGCTGGTTTTTAACAACAGCAATAAACAGTTCTGTATCTACTTAGAAATTCATCGCGTGATCAATGTGTACTCGCTGATAGCCTAGTATAGCCTGTAAAGTCTCCTGAATTATTGTAGAAGCCGCGTTCACGTGACAATGTAGCAGAACTGGCGTTGTAGGTTAGATATTTTATTTCGACATATGACAGTCACTACTATCCTTTTTTGGACATTTGGTACATAACCAAAAATTTAAATTGTTTTGTTTGAAGATTAACCTCAATGTAAGCTCCCTTAAAAAATCTAGATATTTTCATTTTAATAATAGTTTAAATTCCTATAGTGTCACTAACGTATGTCATCATCATCATCTTTGGCTCGACAATCCTCTGTGGATCTTGGCCTGCTCTACGATTCGCCGCCATTCTGTTCGGTTTTTGGCAACATGTTGCCATCTTCTGATTTTTAATATTCGTCGGTTTCTATTTTTAATTATTCGACATATAAGTCGGTTTCTACTCTATCTAACCACCTAATTCGCGGTCGGCCTTTGCTTCTTTTTCCTACAGGTGTTCCTGTGGTTAGCTTTTTAGCAATGGTATTTTCTGGCATTCGTATTATGTGTCCAGCCCATCTAAGTAGCTGTGTTTTAATTAACGTTATGACATCTGGCTCATCAAAGAGCTGATACAATTCAAAATTATATCTTCTGCGCCACTGCCCTTGGTCGTTTACAGCTCCAAATATTTTGCGGAGTATTTTACGCTCAAATATTCCCAAAAGTCTTTCATCTTTCTGCGTTAGAGTCCATGTTTCTGCTCCATATGTGAGGACTGGCCTCAGCACTGTTTTGTATATAATAATTTTAGTTTTTCTTATTATTTTATTTAATTATTCAACGTATGTAGCTTGTTTTAAAACGTTACAAATAGCGTCATTGTAAGTTTTGTTTTTAAATTTTGTTAATATTATTTTTAATAACTGTTAATGTAAAGTAATAATAAATATGTAATGTTTCTCGCTTAACCAGTAAATGTACATTTATTTCCTTTAAAAAGATTTTCATCCTTTAATATTTTTCAGAAAAGAAAAGCCTTTCTTTCCATCCAGCAAGAAGATTCTGTTAGACGGCGTCCATTTCAAATATTTTAGTAACCTTCTTGTGTTTGTGTTACCCAGGAAATCTCTGTAAATATTTTTTCTATTCCTTTGCAGTTACCCCATCCAGTTCCTCTTTTATTCACTTACTTACGATTCAGCTTTCCAACCAAACCAAGAGTGACCATTGGTAAACGTTTCGATTAGTTTGTTTACTTTATCTATAGCCCAAGATTTGATTAGTCCCTACTTTCAACCACCTATAAGTGAAACCCAATATGGTAGGCAAATTGTACCGCTACATCTTTTTGTCTTTTCTTAATTTCTTTTTGTTTTATACACGAGAGCAGCCAGTCTCTTTGTTTTTGGTAATCTCCAAGACCCCAATAATAATCAAAAAGGTCATACCGCTCTGATTCGATAAATTTTCTTGCACATTCATTTTGACAACGTGTATATTTGCACGGATTCGTTTTTTCCCAAACGTTTTTTCGAATTCTTAACTTTTTTCTCGGATTTGTTTTAGGTTTTACTAAAGCAGACTCCCCTACAATAAGTGATTGGCCGTTTTCTTTTGCTTAAAAATAACTACCAGAGTTAAATCGTTTCAACAATTTACTTTTTGCAATTAATATTTCATCATTTTCAACTATTAAAATTTCTTCACTCTGTTGTTGTCTCTACATCTTCGTAAAAATTTCATTGAATTTTGACAATGTGCCAGTTCCTTGTATAGAATTTCCAATCTCTGAAATTTAAATAGTAATTATTCTTCAGTCTGCTTCCAATGTAAATAAATCTTTCAATGTCAAAATATTTGCATCACTTAATTTTTGATCATTAGCTAAAACTATATTGACATTGGATATATCAAGCAAGGACGTTTCTAATGAAGTCTGTTGAAGTTTTTGTTCCTTGTCAAATGCAGTTAAGGGTGTCGTATAAGTATAATATTCATTACTATTTTGGTCACAGTTAGATTCTGAGTTACCTTGCATCTGCAAATTTGGTGTACTTGGGAAATTACTTATAGAAATATTTTCCGCCAGTTGGTTTTTTTGATTGTTTAATATCTTGGTGGCTATACGGTACCGCTGTAAAAATGACATCTGTAAAAAATCATTAAAATAAAAAAAATAAGGACTACCATTTGTTTCAGTGAACTTACTACAAGTTCATAGATATTCACAAGTTCACAAGATATTTTTATTGCAAATACAATATATACTAAAACAATTTTTAATTGAAGGTGACTACTTGGCAACATCGCACTTAACGAAGCTCTTAATTATAACTTTTCAACGAAATCATATTCCACTTATCAATTTTGCAGAGGCGTACCAAAAAAACTTTTAATTATTTATTTAAACACAAAAGTATTTACGTAAAAATTAAATCTAAGACCGATATAATTATTTAATTATTATGTGTCTTTTAACAGGTATCTTATAGTGGTCTAACAAAATAAAGTAAAATTTTATTCTTATTAGAGGGTACCTAATACAGAACTTCAAAAAACAGAAAACTTTGGAAAATATTTATTTTTTCATTAGACTAAAACAATCGGAAATTTTAACATCTCGTCATTACACATCGTTCTTTATTTATAGAATTGCTGTGTGCTATAAACGTTATATTTGTTATTTTTTTACTTAATTTGAAAGTTTCCTTATGTTTATTTGTTTATAGAAATATGAAAATAAATTATGAAGTTCATATAAATTAAAAAGAAGTAAGCTAAACTATTATCATGTAAAGGCGTGTATATAGTAGTGCATTTGTTTATTTCAGTAAATTCTCGAAATATAAAATGAAGATGTCACTAACTACTAAAGAGTTAATTGCTTTGTTAATAGAAGACTTAGATTGTAAAAATGCTCTCACTTAATGTGGTTAATTTGCCACCGAGATAACATTAGAAAGTTTCTGATGTAAAAGATATTAATGATAATGATATTTGTGAAAATCAATAAAATTGGATATTGCAGGTACGTATGAAATACAAGTTATTGGGAATTCTGGCGATTCTAAATATGATATTCCTCTGAACCACATATAAAACGTCCAAAGAAAAACCCAGACAAAAATGTAAATCCAAATTGATCTCAAGTTGTAACAACAGATATTCCTTCGTGCTAGGTAGTAATTGAAAATCAGTCTGATTGATATTTAGACAATATAAAAGCTAACCATGGAGGCAAGTCATATATTAAAGTTTTTTCACTCTTTAAAAAAAAAGTAGTTAAGGGCATTCTATATTTTACAAATATTTATGCATTGCAGAATAATTGTCACAATTTTGAACTGAATAACATATATTAAAAAAAATATATTAGCGTATGTATATTATCTGGTTTACACTCTGCTTCATGTTGATATGCATTGGTCAAAGGATAAGGATAAAGAAGTGCACATTATAAGAGAAAGCATGAGACGACATAGATTTATATTTATAATTTATAATAGTAAAGAAACCGCTACTTCAGTGGCAAACTTGGTACATGGACGTCAATCTAAATTTGCTTTACCAGATAAAACAAGATTCAACAATATTGGCCACATTACAAAAAGAGACATCCCAAAGGTTTCAAAAATTTTCACCTTAAAATTTAATTTACATTTAAGATACAATATGTTCCTTTATTAAAACTTGTACTGTTTTCCTTGAATATTAGAAAAATATCTTTTTGGTTGTAAATTAGTCTTAATTAATGTGTTTTTAATACAATCTAATAAATTAATATTTAATAATAAGTAATTGGAAAAGTAGTAAATTATAATTTAAATTTTATTCAAAATGGCAATAAAACATAAAAACTCACCAATCCTATTGAACAAGAGGTTTTATAAAAACTACCATTATCTTCT
This sequence comes from Diabrotica balteata, assembly GCA_918026665.1. Taxonomy (NCBI): domain Eukaryota; kingdom Metazoa; phylum Arthropoda; class Insecta; order Coleoptera; family Chrysomelidae; genus Diabrotica; species Diabrotica balteata. The sequence goes on along the minus strand of OU898276.1, from coordinate 145,032,756 downwards.
ATTTAAATTGTTCCAATAACTAAAATTTACACCGATTTCTCACACATTTAAGACAACATTGAATCATCTAACGGTCATATCGATCATTTAATCTTATCGTAAGCGGCAAAACATACAAACGTAACCGACTTGATTCATGGCGTTTACAATCATTTGCCGATACTACCTTGACGTTTACGATAAAAAAAGCGCAACGTGAGATTGAAACGTGGTGCTTACAATAAACATTAAATACAATTTTAGACACAGAATATTATTATGAAAAAAATACTTTTGAATCAGTAGTAAACTATCGTAAGCAATCATTCAAGTTTAAAATCCCATTTTGGGAAAATTGGCGCTTACGATGTTTTGTCAAAAATCCGTCGATATACTGCTGCAATTGTATGCATTTTAACCGCGGCGTGCACGGTACTTGCAAAGACGCAATTGTGCTTCGAGCTTAAGAATTCTGCTATTCCGTTTTAAAATAAATACTTGCCTTATATCCCAATATTTAGTTGTTAACAAAATAAAGATTCTTTATTATTAATTAGTTCTGTTAAAGTAATTATGTTTTGTTTCATGTTGTTGATTTAACTTATTTTATAAGATACGTAATTACCTACTTCATGGTAATACATTAAAAATCATGGTTAGAAAAAAGTCCACTGTCAAGTATCTCAATTTTGCATGTATTTTAGTTTGTCCCGTTATATAGTTTCTATGGCTCGAAGTCTGTTAAGGTTCTTACCAAATTCTTGCTTATCATTCTCAACGGTACGTTACAAGTGCACAGTGTTTTCTGTGGTAACTGGAACTTCCTATTTGTAATATACAAATTTGAAACCAAATATCTTATTATAAAAATAAGTGCCTTCAAGTCGTAATCCGTAAGTTTAACATTTGTGTCACAAATTCGTCGGCAGAATGCAGTAGGATCTGGTTACCCCTATTAAAAGAGGAAGTTAATAAAAAGAAAATACCTCAATTAATAAGTCAGTAATATATCGTTTATGTGTTTGAAATAAAAAACATACAGTATGATGCAAATGTATGGGATAAATTCATTATCTTAGAAACAGAAAACTTAAAAAAAAATCTTCAGACACGTCAATTTTAAGTTTTGAATGACCATCAACTGCTATATATATATATATATATATATATATATATATATATATATATATATATATATATATATATATATATGTCTTTGAAAATTACCTCATTAGTGTCGGCGTAATGACGTAATCGACAATTTTTTTAACAATAAACCGAGGTCACGCCATAGCTTATTTAAAAGGTCTCCTTATCGCCTTTACAACGATGTAATCATTTAAATATTTATTTCTACAGGGTTAACCAAAATTATGAACTATGTTAAGTAGCATGGAATTACAATAAATATTTATTCACTGAACTAAAATACAATTAACTTAAACAATAAACGTTCACGTAAATACAATTAAATTACAACAAATTTTTAAATTGACGACATTCAGCAATAATACAATGTAAAAGATGGGCAACAAAACTAAGCTAACGTTTTCGATTACTTCGAGTACTTCGAGGTGTTATTTGTGCAATTACCGTTCTGATGCGGTCCTTTAACTCTTTTACATTATTCGGTCAATTTTAATAAACTCTGTTCTTTTAATATCCTCACAAAAAAAGAGACTAACGGAGTCAAATCTGGAGTCCTTGGTGGCCATTCGATGGGCCCCCTTCTACCTATCCACCTACCTAGGAAAACGTATTTAAGGTAATTATATACCTCAACATCGTGGTGTGGGGGAGCCCCATCATGTTGGTAGTACAAATCATTTCTATTTGAAAATAGCTTATTCAGCTATGGCATCAGATAATCCTGAAGAAATTGTAGATAACGGGAAGCAGTTAAGTTTTACTCAAAAAAGTACGGTCCTACAATTTGATTGTTTATAATGTCGGCCCAAACATTCACCTTCTCGGGATAGTGTATCCTATACTCTTTTATCCAATGTGGATTTTCGCTTGCCCAGTATCAATATTTTTTGCGATTTACGTGACCGTTCAGCATAAAACACGCTTCATCAGAAAAAAGTACCTTTTGTATGAAACCCTGATCTCTGTTAAATTTTTCCATAATGGTTTCGCAAAATTTGATTCTTCTATCAAAGTCATCTTCTAATAGCTACTGGACCAGACGTACTTTGTATGGATGCCACTTCTCCTTTTTTTAGCACTCTTACAACAGTTGATTGGTGGACATTATTATCTAGTGCGACCTGCCTAGAACTAATATGGTGATTTTCTTGAAACGCCAGTACATCGTCCCGTTTCTTGGATTCAGAGATTGATTTTCTACCACTTCTGGGAAGATCTTTAACATGGTCCGTTTCTCTAATTTTTTTTTACAATTTTAATTGCTGTTGATTGACTAATTGGTTCGCGATTGGGGTATTTACCATTAAATAAATTACGAACTTCTGCTTGAGTCCTTACTCTATCTCCATAACCAATCATGATTTAAAATCTCGATTCGTTCTGTTTCTGTTAGATTCATTTTCGTAAATGCTGGTATTAATGTCGGCAAAAAAGTCGAAGAGTAAAAATTTGACCTCTATTATTTGACAGATTCGCAGATCATTGACAAATAATGATGAGTCAATGTCAATATTGATTTAAATATTGTTGAAAAATAACTTGGAATACTTACCGCAATAAATAATTTTAGATTATAATGTAGCATTGTTTATTATCAATGTTTTTTTTCCGGAACCAGCAAAAAACACTATCTTGTTTTATTCCCAGTGGCGTTTCTTATTGTATTTTAGTTCAGTGAATGAATAGGTGTAATTCCGTGTTACTTAACAAAGTTCATAATTTTGGTGAACCCTGTAGAAATAAATATTCAAGTGATTGCATCGTTGCAAAGACGATAAGGAGACCTTTCAAATGAGCCGTCGCGAGACCTTGGTGTGTATTTTAAAAAATCATCAATTACGTCATAACGCCGACACTGGTGACGTAATATGAAACACATTTTGCGCTTGTTGGATAGCCCAAAATTGTCGAAATGGCCCTGATGATGCTTTAGAAAACGAAAGTACTTGGGCAAGATTTGATTAATAAAATTGATCTCGATATCTGCCTTTCATGTTATCAAAGTACATATATATCAGTTGATGGTGATTCCAAAAATTAAAATTGACGTGTTTTAAGATTTTTTTAAGTCGTCTGTTTCTGAAATAGGGAATTTATTCCATCCATTTATATCATACTATATAAAATTAGAATTTGATGTTTATTGAGAGTAAACTAAATTTAATACCAAATACTTACATTGTCGGGATAGTATTATGAGGTTTTTTCCTGTTTTTTTTCCCATGACTTACTGTGGAATCACTAACAGTAGAATTTTACTCTCATCATAGCATGAGGTTATCTTTTTAAAGACGAATTACATGCTGTGATTTTTTTTGTAACGGATATTCTCAAGCTAAAGTTGATTTCAAGTAATCGAATGGACTATCTTCTAAGTAAAGTCGTCCCAGGAGCGCAACTCAAGAATATTGGCAATATCATTTTAAAGTTGTCTACTTTAAAATGTATGATATATTTATGTCCGAATTATCAATATAAATAAGTTAGATAAAATTAAATTATTAAAAGATTTTTTCACCAATAAACAAAAAACCAAATTTGTTTAATTTATTAATGTTTGTATTTTGAGAACGATTTTCGAAGTGGAAACTAAATTGTGGCTTATTCTTATTAAAATAGTAATTACTTAAAACTCTAAATTTATCTCGAATAAGAAAAATCAGATAACTTCCACAAAACGAATCATTTATAAACCAAACTTATTCGTTCTTGGCAAATACTACTAGCTCGTAATCCATATTAAGAGCCGCATTAATGAAAAGGTGGGTATAATCTTATGTGTATTAGTTTTCCTGTGGAGTTCCCGCATACTAGAACAAACTTTGTAGATTAGGAACCTGCAATTTGTTCCTTGATTACACTCGCTAATTTGGAGTGGACCTTCCTGCGTTTACTTAGGACAGACCGAAGGGCTCATCGCGCCTGATGGTCGCTTTTTAACCCCTCTTCTATGTTTATTTTACTGCCGGGTCCGGTATTTTTACAAAGATTAGTTTCTGTTGTGATTAGGTTGGTATTTTCATTCAAACTTTGATTCGTTTAAAAGCATCAATCCAATAAACTATTTGTTACAAGAAAAACCAATGATTATATTTAAAAAAACAAAATATAAACTAAACATTAAAAAAAGTTCTAAAAAAATTTTCTAAAAAATAAACTATTAGTATTTTAAATATAAATGTGATTAACTTTTATTAGCATTTCTGAAAAGTATAAGCATATTATGTAGCTGAATATTTAATTTTTGGAATATACAGGGTGGCCTTACGAAAATGAGATAGAGGCATTATCAGAAACTGCGACAATATTTTTGAAAAATTAAGAGACACGTCGATTTTTTATTCCCTGTATTTTAGATTATTTTACTTTGAACCATATGTCAGGGTATAAATAAAACCAACATTTTTAAATAATGATAGGGGTCAAATAAGATATCGTTTTGCAAGTGTCATACAAAGAAATACATTTTAAACTTAAAATTGTAATTATCTACTTTATTAGTTGATTAAATAAGCCAATGGTTTAGATTTAAATTTTTTTCTACGCATAGTTTTGTTTTCTTTTTGTCACATTAGTCACACTAAGTAAATGAGAATTAATTCATGAAAAAAAGGAAAATAGAAAGAGTTCATGGAGGTTTTGGAATCGGAATAAGAAATAATGAAGGAAATAGTGTGATTGATTTTGCAGTGGCATGTGATATCTCTGTAATTAATTTGAATTTATGAAGATTGAAGAATAATATGTTACCTATAGTAGCGGCAGAAAAAAGTCAGAGAGATTTTATACTGTGTGGAAGATGCCATGTAAAATACTGTTACCAACTGTAAAGTAATAAAGGGTAAGTATATAGTTAGTCAACATCGACCGGTTATAAAGGTTACGGAGAAAACGGTGGGGTGAAAAGGAAACCAAGTAGGACACAGGAAAGTATAGTGGTGAATGTTATAGGATAAGGATTTGCAAAAGGCTTTAAGAGTAGAGTATTTGAACAGTTAAAGAAAAAAGATAGGTAAATGACTAGTGGAAAGCCAACAGCAAAGTTATGGTACGAGTGGGAGAAGAATTGTTTAGAAAAAACATGTGGTAAAGGAACCCCTAGGGACAAAAATACTTGGTCGTGGAATGATGAAGTGTAACAGGTCTAAAAGAGAGAAAGATAAGGATATATAAAAGAAAGAAAAAGAGAAGCAAAGCGCTCTGTAGCTACTGCTAAGAAAAGATCATCCGCACAGCTATATGAAAACTTGATAACAGACGATGGATGAAAAGGTTATACAATATTGTTAACGCATATTACACGTTATCAAAGGACTTGGCTTACGTACAGCAGAATAAAAGTACGGATGGTATAGTGTTAAGAACCGATGTTAAAATAAACCAAAGATGGTATGAGTACTTTAGAAAGTTTCTTAATGCAGAACACCAGAGTAGAGACAGAGAATATTGGATCCCAAATGAGAATGTAATACCGTTGTTAGCAAGGAATGAGATTGTAAAAACATAAAATAAAATAAAGAATGTTTAGTCAGTAGGACCCTATAGGATACATGTAGAGGTTTAGAAGTCTCCAGAAAGGTAAGGGGATGATGTTTTATGGCAAATGGTAAGTATGATTTATGGGGAATAAAGGATCGCAAGGCATGGAGAGAGTATGATGGTATTACTCTATAAAGATAAAAAGGCAGGCTGTAAGAACTATAGAGATATCAATAAGAGAAGAACAATTTGGGTTTATGTCCGGAAGGAAGACAACGGATTTCTTGTTTGATTTAAGACAATTAATAAAGAAATACGGCGAGAACAGAAGAGAGCTACATTTGATATTTATAAATCTTGAAAATGCATATGACACAGTTTTCAGCAAGGCTATTCATGGAGTCCCTACCTGTTTATTCTTAATATGAATGTACTCACAGAAAAGGTGAATAACGGAGTTCCTTGGTCGATGCTCTTTGCAGGTAATATTGTGTTAGTGGGGGAAAAATTAATAATAAAGCAAACGTTGGAGAGGTAGATAAGGGCTATTAAAGAGGGAAGACCTGAGGTTATCAAATCAAGAACAAAGTATACGTGGTTGGGGGGGCAGGAATGGTTCCTAAAGAAAAACTAGGACCAGTAGGAGAATTTTAATACCTTGGATCCTACCTAAATAATCGAAAATGAAATCTTGGATTGAGAAGTTACCCACAGCATATAGGATGGTTGGTTTAACTAGAAGTGAATAGGCAGGATATACGTGACCAAAATCGCGGAAAGGCTGAAAGAAAAGATATACAAAAGTGTGTTGAGGCCTGCGTTGGTGCACAGTGGTGAAAAGTGGCCTGTAAAGTGAATTCACAAAAAGCACATGTAAGTAGTTACAATGAAAATATTGCGGTGAATATTGCATAAGACTAGAAGGAGCAGGATTAAGATTAACTGTACGACTATCTGTAATTAGAAAAAGAGCCTGATTGACTACAGTCTCAAAGAAGATTCAAGAACAAAAACTGCAATGGTTTGGTCATGTCAGATGTAGAAATAAAAAAACGAAATGTGAAACGAAGGAAAGAGCTGTTAGAAGTTATTAGAAAGCGAGGTAGAACAAATCAGAGGAAAGGTAGAAAGACTGTGTGACAGATGACTTAAGAGAGAACGGTTTAGAAAAAGAAGACGCGATGGACAGAAATGAGTGGCGATGAAGAGTAAGAATTAACGACCCCTGAAAAGAAAAAAGCTAAGGAAGTAGAAGAAAAAAAACTCACAGCAAGTAAACTAGATAATACGTACAAATAAGGAACATGGAATTTAAAAAAACTTTAAATGATTCTTTTGTGAATATCAGTTTTAAGCATTAATTTGCAGTCTTTGAAAATTTGCTACCATGGTTAACTACATTTTGGAAAGGATAGATAACATTTCGTTTTATCTAATAAACAATAAATGTGCCAATATGAGGGCTCAGTAATTTAATAAACGACTTATGTCAGTAGAAAGTATATTGTGAAATTAATAAAAAAAATGGAAACTGGGAGTGAAGGTAGTAAAAAAACGAAAAAAAAAACTTAAGGTTAGTGAAGTTGCAATCTTAGAATATGTTCACCTAGATCACATGTTAAGTACGAGACAACTAGCAGCTGTATCTGGAATCAACCAAACAATCGTCCAAGCAGTTTTAAAAAACAAATTCTATCTGTTAAAATACACAGTACGGAAACTTAATGATGATGCTTATGGCCGCCATTTACAGGTTTGTGTTAGTATAAAACCGTTTAGAGGTCATACCAATTTGCTATGAGCAATTTGAACGTTGGGCTTAAATACGATGGCATATTTTGATAAATCAAAAAAGGATATAGATGTAGTAAAGAATTTAGAGTTTTATCTACAGTCATTGAAACTGGTACATGTTGTTTTTGTCAGATTGTAAGAATAGTAAAATCAAAAAAATATCTTACAAGTTATTGAAGCATTTTTGTAATGAACATACAAAGTTTATACCCACCAAGGTCTGGATTCAGCTAAATTGTGTTCACCCTATAGGGTTATCTTTCTCTCATGGTATTTGGTGCTTTTATTTTGCAAAAATCGTATTATTCATACAGTTAATAAAATGTGTGAAAAGTAGTTGGATATTTTATTTTATTTTAAATTAATTTGTTTTTTTGAAACATTCGAAAAATAAAAAACAAACGATTATTCTAGCGTTTTACGGAGTGGCAAATGGAGATTAAAAAATTTTAAACCAAGGGTCAGAGTATTTCCCGGACATAGCAGAAGATGATATTATATCAAAGTTAAAAACTATATTTATATGGGAATAAGCTACAAATAATTGTAATTAGATTTTACCTAAAAATAATTTGACGTTTCGATTTTCACTCGTTCTCAAAAAAGATTATTAAATAATTTAGTTTAAAAATGGTGTGTAGTACCACTAAGATTGTTGACAAGGTTATGCCATATCAATAAAATTGGAGGTTGATTAACTTTTGCCCACGGTGGTGAAAACTCAAACGTTAATTATTCTAAGTGTGTAGTATTACTAATACGTGCTGTAAATGGTTGTATGTGTGTTCCTGCTTAGTGAATGTTGTGTATAGTATATTTATTGTCTATGATAGAGTAATTATGTGTATACAGAGTTTCTTATTCCGCTATGTTTGGTATATTCTTGTTGGTAACTTCTTTAAGTATTGGCAACCAAAGCCTGCTACATTCTGTTGATGGGTTTGCTACACATTTGTCTTCGTTGGGTAGGATCAGGTCTGCTTCTTTGATTTTTCTATTTTTCACGTATGTTTCTTTCAGGACTATTGTTGCGTCTTTTTATTTTGATCTATATTTATTATCTCGGCATGTTTTCACATCTGTGATCTGTCAAAGTTCCTGTTTTTAAGTATGTTTTATGCTTATATATCCTTACACTTAGTGGTCTTGTTGTTTCTCCCACATAGAAGTTGTTGCATTCACAGGTTATTTTATAGATGCAGTCCTGTGATATTGTTGTCATCCTTGTGTCTCTTTCTTTTGAGCGTTTCTGGGTTGCCTGTTATGTATTGTTATTTTCTTTTTTCTATCTTCTAAAATTCCTTGTTTATTTATATTTTTATATGTTTATATTTTTGTTAGAACATTTATTAGCAGTTTTTTTCTCCTTGAAAAACGTTTTCGTTAGAGCAGGTATTTTTGGTTCTATATAATGATTTGATTATCCCTTTTTGATGTTTACATTGAAGTTTAAGTGGTAGTTTGAATATCTGTTAATGTGAGTTGGTTTTCTGTAAACTGTGGTTGTGTATCCTGTATCCTCTTTGTCAATTTTGTCGTCGATGGAGAAATGGTAAATTACCTAGATTTTAATATCGATATTGTATTTATTTCAGATAAGATTTTTGTTCCTCTACAAATAAATAATGTTAACATCGCTCAAGTAAATAGGTATGTAAGGCATGATATAGTCATCGAAAGAGACAGTCAAATACATAAGAGTAAAAAAATAGGTCTTACGTAGAATCCTTTGGAAAATAACATATTGCAAAAATATATATTAATGTCTGATACACCCATACGCCTAAAAAGAAAATTCCAAAGTTGTAACCTGTGGAGTTAAAACACTTACTGTGGTGAAAATAATATATAAACATACATATATTGCTTGGAAACATGGAAAGAGCATGAAATTAGTTTAAAGGACAGTCACAATATAAAAATAACATGAATAATAACATAATTATAGACCGTTGGATTAATTTCAATAAAAAATAAGCTAAGATTTTATTCATTATGCTTTTGAGCAGCAAGTGTGAGAAACTGGGAGATTTACTAAAAAAACATGACTACTTTAATGCATACAAAAAGATTAAGGAAGGAAGGAAGACACTAATACAAAGAAAACAAATCGCTACAACAATTTTAGTAGATGATAACAACGAAATAGTATCTTGTCTAGAAAGTGTAGGAGATATGTGGGAAAAATACATCCAAGATTTGTTTGATGACGAGAGAATAGAACCACAGATGAATACAGTCCAAGAAACAATACTTGATTATTAACATCGGAAGTTACAAAAACAATCAATACGGCAAAGCCACGAAAAGCCTTAGGTCCAGATGAAATATACGTAGAGATGATAAAGCTTATCAATGAAGAAAATCTTAAGACGTTAACAATATTATTTAACAAAATATATACCACTGGAATCTTCCCAGAAGACTGGCTTGGATCGACATTTATACCTATACCCAAAAAAAATAAAGCAAATAGATGCTGACAGTTCAGATTAATTAGCCCGGTGAGCCATTTTCTAAAAATTTTACTCAAAATTGTACATCAACGATACAGAGAACGCGAAAGAAATTTGAGCAACAATCAGTTTGGATTTCGTATGGGGCTTGGTATAAGGGAGGCATTATTTGGCCTTCAGATATTACTACAAAAATGCCGAGATCAGCGAAAAGACGTGTTTATCTGTTTGATCGACTACGAAAAAGCGTTTGATCGAGTAAAACACACAGAACTCATAGACACCCTAACACAACATGGTATAGACCATAACACTGTAGCACTTATTAAAAAACCATATTGGGATTAAATGGCGGCTATCAAAATAGAAAATCGTCTGACAGAAGAATTGCCAATAAAAAAAGGAGTCCGTCAGGGCTATGTACTTTCTGCACTGTTATTTAACATATATTCCAAAAAGATCTTTCAAAATGCCCTTGAAAATATTGAAGAAGGAAAAAATCAACTGAGAATACGTAAACAACTTAAGATATATATATATATATATATATATATATATATATATATATATATATATATAAAGACGACACCGTCATTATTGCGGCCAGTGCTGAGGGTTTACAATGACTTTTAAATATCATAACCAGAGAGGAATGTAGCTTGGGACTAAATATAAACACAAATAAAACAAAAGTATTGGTTGTTACACGTGCACCAAATGTCAACATTAATATTCGTATCTATAACAAACATATAGAACCAGTATAAAGATTCCAGTATCTTGGTTGCTGAATAACAAACGATCTTGACCACAAGGTCGAAATACGTGCTTTTATAGAATATGCTAGCTCTGCATTTCAACGAATGAAAAAATTACTAATGGACTCTACGTTATCGTTTGATATCCGATACCAATTTGTAAAAACGTTTATTTATTCCCTATTGCTATACGGAGTGGAAACATGAACTCTCGGAGTTACAAGTGTGAGGCGTATAGAAGCATTTGAGATGTGGGTTTTCGAAGGATGCTAAAGATCTCTCGAACAGAGCACGTGACCAACAACGAGGTGCTAAGAAGAATGGGTACTGAGAGAGAACTTCTAAATATTGTAAAAAACAGAAAAACGAGTTATCTAGGACATATTTACAAAGAAGAAGAATACAACGTCCTACGACTTTTAATGGAAGGGAAAGTGGAAGGAAGAAGAGGTCCAGGAAGAAGAAAATGCTCCTGGTTGAAGAATGTAAGAAACTGAACAGGTATGGACACACATTCGATACTAAGAACAGCTCAAGATAGAGAGCAATTTGCTGTAGTTATAGCCAACTTTCAGTAATGGAGAAGGTACCTTAAGAAGAAGATGCTTTTGAGAGTACGGAGAGTACCTCTATATTTTCTCCTTCGTAATGATGTAGTGACGTCATGTTATTTGTTTGACTATTTCTGTCCAAGTAGCTCTCTTATGTGCGTGTTGTCATGCTTCGTAAAATAAATAACCAGTCAGGTCCTTTATTTGGTCTGACCAATGTAATGAAGATCTTCCTCTGGATCTTTTAGCCGCTACGCTACCTTCAACTATTATTCGCTCCATAAATTGTCTCCTTCTAGTTATATGTCCAAACTATCTCAGTATATTTTGCTTGATAGTTGTGATAGGTTGTGATACGTTGATAGTTGTGTACGGAGAGTATATTATGTGAAAACTGTGAGGTTTTATAGGGAAATCTGCGTAAAAATTAACATTTCTTTTGTAACAAATATCGCATGTGCTTTGACCATTTTCTTCCTTATACAATTTTACAAATCGATAGAGGAGTATTAATTATGTTTTTTTTTTAATTATGGCATAAGGTACTAGTACCCTCAGATTGTTAATTGTGACCTAAATATGTTATGTTAATAGGTCAGTGCACGCAATTTTCTCCTTCTTGCCACTTAAAAAGTTTAAAGCAGGTCATTAAAACGAAAAATTTTATCTTGGAAAGATAAGGGAAATTCTATTTTTAGAAAAACAAACACTAAATTTCTAAATTTCCTTTTTGTTTTGCTTATCTTATATGACATTTTTAGTACACAAAAAGGCATAAGGAATAAATTTTTTGTTGAAATTTATATTGAAATCCGACAATCTATTATACAAAGATCCAACGGATCAACTGTTGTTTTTTTTTTTAATAAAACTAGAAAAATTATAATAAGGTGGTCAAATAGTAGTTTAAAATACAATTTAAAATTAATTAAAATTAAATTTTTAATTTAATATTAATCTTGCAGTAATTGTTACCTTTATATCAAGATTTATAATTACACAAATACCGAACTATTACGTTACAGACAGGAAAACCCTTTAAGAATTTTCTTCCAATTTCAATTACATTCCTTACATCCAGGAACGTTGTGTTAGTTCATTCTTGTCTTTGAGAAATGTAGGTAATTGCACATATAAGGTTTAGTTTTCATTGTTGCAGAATAAAAGAAATACTCTTCATTCCGAAATGTACATGTTATCTTAGCTACTAAAAAAATCCGAAAAATGTAACAATTTTTGCGTAACCAGTTTGCATTACAAGTGCGCGTACTTTTTTAATAACAAAATTGTTATTAGCAAATAAGAAAAAAATATTACTGTGTGGCTGTCACAAACATTAATTTAGCTAAAACGTTAAAATTCACCGATATTCTCTCCCAATATATTTTACCATATTCGATGATCAATTCTCTCATGGATGATTGCTGTATCCAATATAATATATTATCACTATGATTGCTAGACCAGACGCATATGCATTGGACCAAAAACCAATATGCAACACAATTTTAGTTTTTAAAAACTCAAACATCGACGTAAAATTTTCTGTTTTAAGTAATATGATATTTAATTAAAAAATTAAATTAAAAATCCAAATGAATTGTAATAAAGTTCAGAATGTTTTTGCACTTATCAGTACATCTTCAGTGAACCTAAACAGTAAGTAATACCACCATGTTAAGCAAAACGTTAATGTTAAATTTTGACTGTTAAACGAAAAACGTGGCTTTGGAGTACTTGCGCTACCAACCCCAAAACCAATTAGTGGTTGGGTTTAAATTGTAGATATCATACTTAAAATTAATAAACTAAACGACAGAATGCTTATGTAAATGGATAACTATCCAGGAGCAATATATCTCATCATCACCATCATCCTCCATTCCAATAATCTCTTTATAGATCGATTAACCGTGATTCTAGCTATGTGTCCTGCCCATCTCTATTTTAGTCTTGCTATTCTTTCGATGACGTCAGTCACCTTGGTTTTTCTCCTGACGTTTCGTTTCTTATTTTGTGTCGTATCGTTACTCCTAACATGGATCTCTCCTTTCTTCTCTGTGTGACTCTTATTTTGGTATCCAAGGCTTTTGTTAGGTATTTATATTTATCTACGAGTTCTACTTCTTGACCACCAATACTGATATTCTGGTTGGCTACTAAATTTGTTTTTTTTTTTGAAATGTTTTTACATTACCGCTAGAAGCATACTGTTACCTAACAGTATGCTTCTAGCCGTAATAAAATTTCACATCCGCACAGGTTTGCTTATTGATTTAAAATTTATATTTACTGCTTTAATGCCAACGTGTCTTAATAGGGGATAAATTGAGACTCCTTAAAGGCGGCCATTTTAAAACACGAATATACATTAACTGTAACCATAATGTTACAGATTTATCTGTGTCACCTTTTTGTTAAAATATAAATCTTTCATCTGGGAGTTAAATTTCATTATTCGCAGGCAATAATTTTTTTTGTAACATACTTTTGTACTTCGAAGTATTAACAATACCATCAATAAAACAGGAGAGGTTCAATGAGGACATGTGGCTTCAGACCATCACAGATACCGGGAATTTAACCTTTATTTTAAGAAAAGCTTTGTGATATTCTTCCGTTGGTATTCGCATAACTCTACTTCGTCTATTGCCAATAAACACCTTAAACTTAGATATGTCACTAACATATGTTAGATGTGGGAAGCATGTCGAACTGATAATCATATTGTTTCTAGCTGCGAAATCTTTTAGAAACTGACCATTCTCATTTGTGTCTCTATACAAACTATGTTTTCCTATTACCCTTATGTACTCTTATTCTTTTCCGATCTTGGCGTTGATGTCGCCTATCACCATTTTTATGTCGTTTCTTGGTATAGAGTCATACATATGTTCTAGATCTTGATAAAAGGCTACCTTAGTGTCTTCTTCCTGTTCATTTGTGGGACAGTGTACATTTATAAGGGTTATGTTAAAGAAATGTGTTTTTATCCTAAGCTAGCAGATTCTTTCAATGATGGATTGAAAGTCTGGCTTGAAAGTTATCAGGTGCTTTAATTTGTTATCTACGATAAAGGCTACTTCAAATTCTTTATTTTCTTCATCTTTACCGCTATACAGTATAGTGTGTGTTTTAGTGTCCTGGATACCTTTTCCCAACCATTTAGTTTCTTGTACTGCAGTGATTAATATTTTATATATTTTCAGTTCGTGTAGAAGGATCCTTTGTACTCCTGGTCAATTTAACGTTCTAAAATTCCATATTTCTAGCATAAATTCTATATTTCGTTGCCAAAGTCGTCGTCTTGATATCGGTCCATTTCGAGACCTATCTGAAGGTTTCGTAGTAGTACTTTTTTTACAAGAATAGGTTACTGGCCTATCGACAAACCCCCTTTTTGGAGGACTATTTCTCCCTTCCTTGTCAGCCCTGACCCTACTTTCCACTGGGATTGGTTACCCAATCTCCGGTAAGGTTGCTCAGGTTTGGCGGGGTGAATAAGCCACACTTCTTGGAGGTGAGGATAGGAATTGAGTAGTAGTGGCCAGAGGTGTTAGCAGGAAACAACACCTTGTATTGCGCATCACTACTCCTTTAAATCCCGGGAAACCGTATCAGACTCGGCTTAATGAAGCGACACCAAAAGTTTGAAGGAAGTATCTATCAAAAACTTTTTTTACCGACAGGCACTCTAACTATTTAATGCACTATGTTGGGTTATATATAATAGAAGCTGCAGCTAGAAAACTAAACTTTTTTCGTTGCATCTAAAAGTAGAAACCCAAAGATATTTTAATTATTGATACCAAAATTCAGATTTTGCTCAAATATGTGGCTTCTACAATTTACAAAGCGACACAGAAAAATTGCATTCTACGACATATCGATGTATCTAAGCAAAAACCTTTCGTAAACTGGTTTTTTATGCTACTAAAGAGTAAATAAATATAAAGAAAAGACAGTTAAGGTTTGATTTCACATATAGTGCCTCTGCTTATTCGCTTATACGTATTTCGTCCTAGCAGGACTTATCAGAGTGCCTCTGCAAGAGCCTTGAACGTAAAAACAAATATTTCCGTCAAGAGGAAGTAATATTGAAACAACTTTATAAAGACGCTACGGCGTCATTTAAGAATAAAACCAAAAAGTTGAAATCTAAAGATTTCTTGGTTATCGAAACCAAAATTCAGATTTTATAACGTGCGTAAATATGTGGCTTCTACAATTTACAAGGCAAAACAGACAACGACAGAACCGACATGAGAAACTTTTTCATTGAGTTCTTCGCCGATAATTGTCTGTTTTTAATTACTCTACACTGGCCCTGTAGTAGATAATGAATTTTTTAAGAAATTCAATTAATTACGTAGAATGTATGTGTGTAACTTCCGTTATTAATGTTAACTCGTAAATTTTATAAAATAATAAAATTAAGAAAACCGTTTTCCAATTTCTTTATTAAATTAATAAGTAATGTTTTAACTTCACGTTTACGAAAATATATATCGTAAAGGCATACCAAACGAAGTTTCCGGAGAAAATGAAAATTATGGCATATTCACCCATTTCACCGTTCTTAACACTTCCGTGTCAACTTCGAATAAATATCACGAATTTCAAAGAGATATCTCGAGAGAGTAGTATAGGTAACATTGTAGCAGCTGTCACCAACATACAGTCACAGCTAACCAAGTTCTTCACAAACAGCTGGCTTTATAATTAGTTAGAGTAAAGTTACGTGAAACGCTTATATGGTCTAAAAAGTCAACATTGTTTTGTTGTATAACTTAGCTTTATTGAAGAGATATTTCGAGGAAAATAATACATTAGAATTAATTATATATAACTGTATTATTTTATAAATATAACAAAAGCTTAAATGAAAAGTTAAGTTATTCTATATACTTTTCATATTATAAAATAAAAAGAAAAAAGGGACTAGCAAATATAATAATAAATATTAATATAATTAAATTAATTTGAACGTTTTTGATGGTACATAAATAATACATTTAAAGAGATGGGTCCAGTTTTATTAAGTTCCTGGGTGTTCGAAGATGTCGAGGTGGATCCAAGTTTAATCGTTGTTTCAAATCCTGCTTATACATACATGATTCCTTTGTGCTCGCAATAGAAAGCTCTATTCTTTCAATTACCCAATACAGATAACTCTTATATTCCCAGAATTATGTAAATATAACACTCTGTTAATATCACTCATTAATGTGTGACGTAGTTTTTAAACCCTTTTTAGTAATAAAGTAGTAATAATAGTTAATTCTTTCTCGATAAAAATAGTAAGTAATACCGTAGTTAAGGATGAATTTAATCTTCGAGAATAAAATTACTTGAAGCGAATAGCTGGTTATGAATGGATGTAATAAACAACAAACAGAAATGAATAGACACATCTAAGAACGACTTGCATCCTACGATAGATATAATAGCTGTTCATAATGATAATGATTATCAGTTCGAGTATAGAAAAGGAAACTAGGCGTTAACTCTTCAAACATTATCGCAGAAGCATTTCAATTAAATAGCATGTAAAACTTCTAAATGTATCAACAAAACACTTAATTTGATTTAACTTGATCTTTAATTGCGTTTACTAGTGCAGCACATACTTCTAGTACTATCTTTGATGAAGCTTGTTTCGAAATCTTAAATGAATACATCTAGCTGCTGTAGGAATCTCCAGTTGCCAGAAAGCGCAATGTTACAGCTTATCGTTCCTGTGGAGGTATAGCCTTTCTACAGTTAGTATCTGCTTTTCTTACCACTGGTGCAATTTTTTGAAGCAACAATTCCATATCTAAACTACACATGCGCAAATTTGCGTATTTTTGAAGCAGTCATCGGTTCGAAGTTCTAATAAAACGTCATTTTTCTTTAAATCCGATAATAATTCCTTTCCACCCTATTCTTCAAACTTGGATACATTCAACCTTTACGCTTCCGTTTTCGTGAATCACCACACAAAATTAGAAAGCACGCGGTAGCAGTTAATAAGTCTTTCTGCATCATGTCACAAAACTAAAGCAGTGTGGACAGAATGTTGTACTTTACTGAATTTGTGATTCAACAAGTTCAAACATTCATTAACATTGTTACACTAAAAATCCACAAGGAATCTACGTTCCTGTAGTTGGCTGTATACCATACATTAAAAAATTTATTAAAAATACTTTGTAAAAGGTATATATTAAGAACCCAAACGGGCTAAGTTAAAAAGACAAAACGTTTTCGGAATCCATATTCCATCATCAGTGTCTAAGAATACATGAATGTAGCCACTAAATATTTGTTTAGTTTTTACCCATATATTTAGTGGCTACATTCATGTACTCTTAGACACTGATAATGGAATATGAATTCCGAAAACATTTTGTCTTTTTTACTTTAATATATACCTTTTACAAAGGATTTTTAATAATTTTTTTACTTTTACACTATTTAGGACAGTTTGTTTTATGTCCAAATTTTAATGAATTAAACATTTAACTACTTCTTACAACATAAAATTGCCAAATGTTACTTCGTGTGGATCCAGTGTGGATCCGACTTAAAACAATTAATATATTCTGTTACATGTAGGAGGCATCCCCACCCCCAATTTATTGTCAGAGTAAACTCTTTATTTAATGCTCCGTCGTATGTTTAATATTACATAATACTTCATAATCTCTAATTAAGAGCTGGGAAATAAAGACAATATAAACAACAAAACGACAATTGTTATGAGTTAATTATATTCGACGACGTCTGCATAGCTGTTCAAAAAGAGTGATCATCGAACACCTTAACGTACCTATGATTTCCAACTATTAAATGTGAAAAATTGGGTTTTAAGATTCGATACCTTGTCCTTACTTTAGACGTGATACACCTTGTATCAAAATATCGAAATTGTAGCTTAATAAGAAACGCATTCGGCTTGAATGTGCTGGCTCAGAGATGCATGGACATGAATCAGGATATGTACTTATGTTTTGTAGACTTTGAAAAGGCATTTGATAAAGTTCAACATAAAAAGCTTGTAGATATATTAAAAAGCAAAAATATTGACAGTCGTGATCTGAAAATTATATCTAATTTATATTGGAATCAAACTGCCAAGATAAGAGTTGACAGCCAGTACACCGAAAATATCAAAATACAGAGAGGAGTCCGCCAGGGTTGCGTGCTGTCCCCACTACTTTTCAATGTCTACAGTGAAGCGGTATTTCAAGAAGCGCTCTCAGACTCAATAGAAGGTATATCTATCAATGGAGAAGTTTTGAATAACTTACGTTTTGCAGACGATACAGTAATAATTACGGATAACAACAATGATTTACAGAACGTAATGCAACGCCTTAATGAACGCTGTCATGAGTACGGACCGAAGATAAATTTAAAGAAAACTAAATGCATGATCATGACTAAATCTGCACATGCAAATATCCAATTGACTATTGAAGATACTGCAATTGAGAGTGTTAATGACTATAAATACTTAGGAACATGGATAACATCAGATGTAGACCAAACCAAAGAAATTAAGACACGTATTGAAATAGCACGTACATCATTTATTAAACTTAAAAAGTTTCTTTGTTGTCGGGATATAAGGTTAGAACTACGCCTGAGAATGCTTCGATGTTACGTGTTCTCTACTCTTCTTTATGGACTGGAAGCTTGGACACTAAAACAAGTTCATCTGAATAAGTTGGCCGCCTTTGAATTTTGGTGTTACAGAAGAATCCTACGAATATCATGGACTCAAAGAATGTCAAACATGGAAGTAACTAGAAGGATAGGAAATGAGGCGGAAATAATATTAACTATTAAAAGACGAAAACTTGAGTACTTGGGACATGTGATGAGAGGGCAAAAATACGCATTATTACAACTTATTATGCAGGGCAAAATCCGAGGAAAGCGAAATGTGGGAAGACGAAGAATATCCTGGCTTAAGAACTTGAGGGAATGGTTTGAATGCAGTAGTGCAGAACTTTTTAGAGCGGCAGTCAACAGAGTCCGCATAGCCATGATGATTTCCAACCTTCGATAGAAGATGGAACTTAAAGAAGAAGAAGAAACGCAGGAAATATTCTGTTTAAACTATTGAATATGAACATTTTGTCATTTTGTTTTGGTCAAAATATCGAATATACTGCAAACTGACCAAAATGGAATATTCGATACATGTGTTTTGTATAAAATAAAAACTAAAGGCATATTTGTACAACGCAAAATAACGAATGTGTCACACTTATTAGTTTTGGTGTTGTAATTAATAGTTAGTCAAGTATAGACTTCAAACTATCATCTTCTTCTAAATCTAAATCTAAATTGTTTCAATTATCGCACCATCTTTTTCTTGGTCTGCCAATACTTCTTCGTCCATTTGGTGACTTATCTTGTGTTATTCGCTATCCTCTGCCATTTTACTAATTTGTTCATTTCACTACTGTTTCCGTTTTGTCACCTATCCATTTATGTTTTCTATATTGCATGCTCTTCTTATGATTTCGCTTCTCTCCCTATCCAACAGACTTTTCCCATATTCGTAGAAGGATTTTTATCTCTGTTGGTTCTAGTACTCGTCTTGCTTTAAATGTGTCAGGTCTTGTATCCGTCATGTATGTTAATATAGGTATAATTGTTGCTTTATAGATTCTTGTCTTTTGTGTCTTAGGTGTTTGTTCTTTCGGATTGTGCCATTAAGAGATCCCGCCACTTTACTTCCTTTTAAGCTTTTTTCTTATCTAAACCATACTATCTGCTTTATTATTTTCCCATCTATTTTGATTTTATCATATTGTATTTCTTGGCTGTTGTATTGAAGTTGTACTGGTATACATTGTGTGAGTTTTTTATTTACCTTTGCCTGTATTCGATTGGGAGTAAATGTTTTTAATGGTTTGTATAATATTGATGTTTAGGTATGTTTTTTTATACAGTAGGTGTAAGACGTCTTCGACTTGGATGCGATCTAAAGCCTTTGCCAGGTCTATAAAACACAGATATGCTGGTTTCTTGTACTCGATGGCTTTTACTGTGATTTGCCTTAGTACAGATACGGCGTCTACGCAGGATTTTTCCGACCTGAATCTCCTTGTTGTTTATCTGATAAAGTTGTTAGTTTATTGATTTTGTTGCTTAGGAGTTTTGTGATAAGCTTAAGTGCGGTGTTCAGTGAATTTATACCTCTATATTTATTGAGGACAGTCTACAAACTATCAAAAATATTGCTGACAAGAACAAAATATACATGGTCACAAGTGTGTGAATTATTGCTTTTAAGAAGTTCTTTCGGTGAGGCACTTTATAAAGAAACTTTTCATGAAGACTAGCATTGACGGAAACTTTTTAACTCTTGAAAACAAACAAAAAAGAGGCAAACAAAATAGTATAAACCTCGTTAAAGCATACGAAGAAATGCTCCCAATCACGGATGCGAAGAAAAAAAACCTCTTGTCACTATGTGAACAGAACTTAATACCTAGGCCATACCACCAATATTACCAATCTTACCAACATCTAGTACTCTCAGAGATTGTCTTTCAGATCCTGACGCAGTTGAAGACAATGATAACGTTTAATTTAAAATTTAAAACTTTTAATTTACCATTATTTTACAACCATTGAGGGTCATGACTGGGTACTTGAGGTATCTACAGGACGTGCAGTTCCAGAGTTAATGTATCGTGATTATTTTTACCTTTTATGTTTTTTACGTTTCTAATTACATTAATTTTCTAGCAATTCATACTTTCATAAAATATTTTCAATAATTTCTTTAAACATAATTTTGTGATTTTATCCCACAACCTAAGTATCGAATGTGATTTTTTAGAAAGAAAAAACGGCAAGCAGTTTAATTGTTTATCAATCTAACAAGGATTTAACATTAAGTATAAAAAATATATAAATGTTTTCATTTGTCACGGCGCTGATTTAGGATTCTCTAAAAAAGAGTTATCTTCGTCTCCTGAAAATTTGAAAATTAGGACTTTTCACATTCGATAGTTGGAAATGGTAGGGACGTAAGATACATACCCAAACGAGACATTGTCTCCATTAATACAGGGTGGTCCTTAAGTAATTGTACAAAAAGAAACCGTAGATTCTACACTTAAAAATATTACGATTTAAGTCAAGTTGCTTTAATAAAATGTTAATATTAAGAAAGATACAGGGTGTTAAAGTGGAAATTTAAAATTTTATTTTTCGCTATAACTTTTATGTTTGTCAACATTTATGAATAAAAATTTACAACTGGGTACTATTAAATATTGGAAATTATAATTTGATGTATACTTTGATGTAGCTAATAGAGGGCGCCACATATGCCACATATGTGGCATACATTTGCACGTAACTTTTTTGCTCTTTAAGTTACCGATATTTTTAATAAAAAATATTAAAGACAGGTTATTTTAACAAAAAAAAAAGGTATACTTGTTAATACCTTTAAAACTCAACAGTTTTCGAGATAATTGCAATTTAGAAATCAACTACATAATTCTGATTTATCGCAATTACTCCAGGAACGAAAGAAAATTAAAGAAAAACATCAATACTTCTGAATTTTGGTATAAAATACCTTTAATAAAGTTAATAGTTAATGAATTATTAAATAAAATAAATATATCAGCAGAATAAAATAATAGGATTTGATAAATAACAGAATAATTGGATTTTACATAAAACATTTTACGTTTTGTATTAAATTAAAGTCATAATCAAAACATTTTATTTACAAACCAAATTAAGAAATATATAAAGTAAATAAAGTTAAACTTTTTGTCAAAGTAAGTGTTCACTATGTCCATCATTTTCTTTAATTCATTTGTCAATACATACCATAAAATATCATCTCATATTAAATAGCGTCATTGGTTCTGAAGAAACTGCTGCAGTATTTATTATAAGTGTTATAAGTATAATATATCAATAAAATCATTTTATAAAAAATGTAAATAAATCTCTTTATTCAAATTGCAAGATAATTCGCATATCCGTTAAATATAATTATCAATGGTTCCAAACCATAGGACATGCATTTTAAATATCAATTTTGAATGATGTTTTATGGATATGCGAATTACCTTTCAATTTGAATGGTGAGATTTATCTACATTGTTTACAAAATGATTTTATTGATTTATTGAAAGAATTGTCATCAAACTTAAGGCGAAATATGTGGTTTCTACAAGATGGTACACCACTACATTACAGAGAAAGCGGAGTGAGACAGTATTTAAATACTTCTTCAAACTTTCCTGAACGTTGGATTGTTCATGGTAGTCATATTCTTGTGGTGAGATATTAATATAATTATTTAATTCATAAACATTTAAAAAAATTACTTATTATTATACTTATAACAAATAATAATAGTCTCCCGTTTTATACCGCACGCGGCTTTGGGAGTATAGCAGGGTAGTCTGCTATATCTAGGGCCTACGGTATACAAGGAAGGTAACATGGCCAGTGCTACGCTTCAACCGCCTATTATTACCCCTGGTTTTACCCAAGGTACTCATTTTATTCAGGCTGAGTCGACCTGGGGCCTATAGACATTTTTAAAATGCCTAGTTGTTCTTGCCGGCGGTAGGATTCGAACTCACGACCACCGGCATGCGAGGCAAGCACACTACCGCTTGCGCTACGCGGGCCCTTTATACTTATAACACTTATTATAATATATAATAATAAATATAATATATATATACTTATAACACTTATTATAATAAATACTGCAGCAGTTTCTTTAGAACCAATGACACTATTTAATATGAGACGATATTTTATGGAATGTATTGATGAATGAATTAAAGAAAATGGTGGACATAGTGAACACTTACTTTGACAAAAAGTTTAATGTTATTTAGTTTAACTATTTCTTAATTCGGTTTGTAAATAAAATGTTTTGATTTTGACTTTAATTTAATGCAAATTAAAATAAAATGTTTGATGTAAAATCCAATTATTCTGTTATTTTATCAAATTCTATTATTAATTATCCTGCTGATATATTTATGTTATTTAATATTTCGTTAATTATTGACTTTATTAAGGTATTTTATATTAAAATACAGAATAATTGATGTTTGTATCTATTTTTCTTTCATTGCCTGGAGAAATTGCGTTAAATCAGAATTATGCAGTTGATTTGTAAAATGCAATTATCTCGAAAACTATTAAGTTTTGAAGTTATTAATAAGTATACCTTTTTTTTTTTTTTAAATAATGTATCTTAAATATTTTTTATTTTAAATACCGGTAACTTAAAGAACAAAAAAGTTAAGTGCAAATTTATGCTAGGTGTGTGGCATATGTGGCGCCCTCTATTAGCTATATCAAAGTATTCATCAAATTATAATTCCAGATATTAATTAGTACCCAGCTGTAAATTTTTGTATATAAATGTTTACAAACATGAAAGTTATAGCGAAAGATAAAATTTTAAATTTCCACTTTAACACCCTGTATCTTTTTTAATATCAACATTTTATTAAAACAAGTTGCCTTAATTCGTAATATTTTAAAGTATAGAATCTGCGGTTTCTTTTTGTACAACTACTTAAGGACCACCCTGTATAGTAAACAAATTTTATTAATGATGTATAAAAATAGACTTTTAAATATTAAAATGATAGTTATGAATTGTGTTTAAAAGTATGTATTTTTGGATTATGATTTAAAACAGCTTAACTGGAATTTGAGAAATCTCATTTGAAGAGATTCTGTAAAGGATTTTGTTCTTTTAATAAAGCCTAACTTTGTAGTTTGCTTATTTACTCCAATTTAAGTAATAAAAGTAAAAGAGACATTTCTATCTTATTTTTTTTTAATTAAAACTTAATTGCACTAAAATTTCTTAAAATTAATTTAGTTATTAGCAGGCGTACATTTTTCTTAATAATTTTCTATACATGAATGTCCTACCATACTTTCCACCTAGTTTGTTAATTAACTTTGAAAACGTTACTAACTATGCTCCTTCTACACAAAAATTCTCCTCTGCATATTTTCCGCAACCCTTGAAAAATTTAATATTTCTGAGTCTTGTGCAAGATTTAATTAAACCAAAGAATTTATGATATACATGAGATAGTTGAGTTTGCTGGTCTTGGAGAAAAACTGAGCTTAATATATCCGTGGCCATACATACAGGATGTTGTAATGGTTGTTTTTCTTTATGAATGGAATGTGTTTGAGTAAAAATATGCATATTAATTTAACTACAAATATTAGGAATGTGCGGACACTACTTTATGAACCCGGAAATCTTAAAAAATTGATAGACATACTAAATCAATATAAAGCGCATACTACTGTTGTCAAGAAGTGAGATAGACTGGCCAAGAAATTATCCAAATTAGACAATACTATGTATATATTACAGCTGTGATAACCCAGATTATGAATCCGGTACCGCATTCATGTTAAAAAAAAAAAAAGAAAAACGTCTTAATATAAATCTTATTATGGACTTAAACCAATAAGCCGACGAATATTTTATCTAAGAATAGGAGGTAATTTTTTAACATAAAACTCATAAATATACACGCTCCAACCGAATACAAAGAAATATTATGTCAAATATCAATTTTATGTCGAAATGGAGACCATTTTCGACAGATGTCATCTTTTTTTTCTTTCTCTTTTGGTGCCTATCCTCTTTGGATATTGGCAATCATGTTGGTCTATAAAACTTGGTTGACAGCTGCTCTAAATATATGTATGGTAGTCATTCCTGCCCACTGTCTGCTATTCTTCAACCAAGATGTCCTTCTGCGCCCTTAAAATCTTTTGCCTTCTATCTTGTCTTGTAAAATTAGTTGATACTTCTTATTGCGCATCACATGCTCTAAGTATGTCATCTTTGTGATTTTTACGATATGCATAATTTCCAGATATTTATTCATACGTTGGATCACAGTGTTGTTTGTAATATGATGAATATAGGAAATTCCAAGCATGCGGCGGTAGCACCGCCGCATGCTTGGAGCATGAAGCACATTTCGAAGGCTTCTAATTGTTTGAACGTTGCCTCCGTCAAGGTCCAGGCTTCGACTCTATATAAAAGGGTAGAAAATACATAGCATCTCAAGACTCGTGTTTTTATATCAATGTTTAGGTGCATATTACATAAAATCTTTCTAATGCGATTGAAGACAGCTCTATCCTTTTCTATACATCTTATGTCCTGTGAGTGGTCTCATGTCGTCTCAAATGTCTTCATATATAACATATTTGCAGGTGGAAGATATTCAACTTTCTTCCGGCTTATCGCTTGCTATAGATGAGTCTTGCGATGTAAAACGACACGGCTTAAGTTGCCCTTTTTGTCAGGTATATGTCTTTCCAAGGTTTTAAAGAAGAACTTGTGGGATTGCTACCGCTCTCGGGACAAACTAGAGGGGAAGAGATAGCGCATGCCGTGCAAAAATGCCTTGAAAACAATGATATTTAAATAAAATCGTTTCAATAGCAACTGATGGAGCCAGAAGTATGACAGATTCTTCTAAGACTGTTCTTAAACGAATCTTCAAAGCAAATTAAACCACAAAATTCTTACGTTTCACTGCATAATACACCAAGAATCGCTTTGTGCTCAAACATTTCCAGCCGAAATAGTTAAGGTCATGAATTTGGTGATTGATCAAGATTGTTAATAGCATCTTGTCAAAAGCACTCTACCATCGTCAGTTTAAGAATTCTTAACGAAATGGAGGCTCAGTATTCCTACCTTCTTCTTCATAATAAAGTGTTATAATATAATAAAGCTGTTAAAACATTTTGCTTTATGCTTGAATGAAATAAATACATTCCTAAATGAAAAAGGCATTAATCACCCTGAATTAGGGAACGACAAATGGTTGCAAAAATTTTGCTTTATGGTGAATATCACAGTAAAATTAAATGAGCTGAATCTAAAACTGCAAGGAAAGTGAAACTCAGTCTATGTTTTGGTGGAAGGATTGGTTTGTTTGAAAGAAAAACTAATTCTTTTTGCAGAAGATATACTCGTAAAAATACTCGTAATAAGTAAACAAACGTACTTCGCTGCTACGTGTTCTCAGTCTTACTTTATGCTGTCGAGTCCTAGATTGTGATTAAAATCAATCTAAATCGCCTTGAGGCTTTCGAAATGTGGTGCTATAGAAGAATTCTAAAAGTTTTCTGGGTGAAAAAGATTCGAAACTCCACAATACTAGAACATCTCAGCAAGACTACTGAGATCATAAAAAGCATCAAGCAGAGAAAACTGGAGCATTTCGGACATGTAATGAGAGTTCTCAAATATAGGTTGCTACAAAATATCATGCAAGGAAAAATACCAGGCAAACGCAGTCCAGGACGAAGAAGAACCTCATGGTTAAAGAACTTACGAGATTGTTATGGTGTTGATACAAGCATGCTATTTGGGGTGGCAGTGAATAAAATTAAAATAGCTATGATGATAACCAACCTTCTGAAACGACATGGTACATGAAGAAGTAGAGGAAGATATTCAGAGTGGTAAATTACTTCATTTTCAATTTCTACAGCAATATCGTGACAAAACCAGTGCAACTGTTGACACGACTTACTTCAGCACAGTTACAAAAAAAATTAAAGATGAATTTGCTGACAGATTTAAACAATTCAAAACCAACTAAACTACTTTAGCATTAATAGAAAATGCTCTCAACACAATTGGTAACGAAATGTATGTTGAGCCAAGTGAAATTCATACTGGATCTTTAGAAATGCAATTGATCGATTTAAAAAGTAAAGCTTTGTGGAATGGGAAATTTGCAGAACTTATATTGGACGCATGGAATAGTCTTGCAGATTGCTACAGTGAGATGAAGAAGTTGGCAGTTGGAGTACTAACTATCTTCGGATCGACATATTCTTGCAAGCAAGCGTTCTCTTGCATGAATATAATTAAAAGTAAACTAAAAGCCAAATAACAAATAAAAATTTAGAGACATGTTTCAAACTTAAAACAACAAGTTATGAGCCAGATTTATCCAAACTTTCTAAAACCATGCAAAGCCAACGCTCCCATTGAGATTATTTGCTCAGCTGTTTGTTATTGAAGTGCAAGTTATTGTTATAAGTGAATATTTAGTTGTTTTAATTTTTTACTTCAATTCATGAAATGTATGAAAATATATATGTGAAACACACTATATACATACATGTAAATAAATAGAATAATTTTTATATCAAAGAACTTTATTTATGCAAGTACTATTTATTGTTGACAAAAAAAAATTTGTGGCTCTTTAAAAACTTTAAAATTTTGTAAATTGTAATTTTTGGCTCTTCCGACTCAAAAGGTTGCCGACCCCTGTCCTAGACCATAATCAGTGAAAACTTACAAGCACGAATTTCCACGTTAATAATTAATACAAAGTGATTAAATGTTGACTATTAGACTAAAAGCATGTGGTAAATACTTAAGTACATCTTTAGCAATTAAAACTAGTCACTAAAAAAGTGCAATAAATTTTGGAATGCATTTGGAATGCAAAAGAACTTAAACTTATTTGAGAACTACGGTTATATTTTTAAAAAAAATTTTATAGTTAGTTAGTAGACAAGTTAATAATTAGGATAATATCAGGCATTTGAGCAATGACGTCATGTAGTCAGCTGAATTGGTATGCACAAATATATCAGTGCAATACATTGACACTTATGAACTAGATTATGTATTTATATATGAGTGAAGAAATAGATTTTCCACTAGATTTTTTATATTGTATGGTTGGTTACCTATGTAGAGAAAACTGTAAACGTACATCTATATGTAAAATACGTGTAATTATGTGGGAACAATAAATAGTCAAGTGTATTGGAATGTTATGAGAAATGTGTAGTCACTTATAATTGAATATTTTTTAAAATATGAAATAAGACAATTAGGCTACTGCTGTTGTTAGTTGTAGTTGCAGTCTAGACGGGATCTGTTTTGGATTGGACATTTTGCACAGGAAGCTATTTTTTTGCTGGAATCCCTTCAGGATGTGGCCAATATCGATAATTACGATATGCGCCAGTCGCAAACCCTGTGCTAAATTTTTTAGTTAACAAAATCTGAAAACAATTGAATATTTTATAAAATTAGAAATAAAATAAGAAGTTAAAAGTTTCGTTATTCAATTTTAATATGTCGTTAGCTAGAAATTGAAAATTTATTGTTTATTGTTGAAAAAATAGCAATAATTGGAAAAAAAGTACAAAAAAATTAAGTTAATCCTTTAAATGTTTTTGACTTTCTAAACTTGACTTACAAGCTCCATATTTCGTCTAGAAAAACTTTTTGATATGTTTAAAACGTGTGCTAAATTTTGTTAAGATCGGTCGGGTAGGTTTTGCATAATAATTGTGCAATCCAGCCTACCGGAAAAAAATCGCAAATTTTCAAATTTATAGTAGGTCCTTAATAAGGCTCTCAGATAGTTGCAAATTTTTTTACGTCTAAAGGAAAACTCAAACTTTCAAACGCTTTTCGTAAAATTCAAATCGGTTCACTAGAGAGCCTAGAAAATTTTTTAAAGTTTTAAACATTTTTTAGACTTATAAACAAATTGTATAACTTTACGAGCTTTAAACATATCATTTTCGAATCAAAATATATTCTCAAATCAAATAATGTCATTATTATGATAAAACTGCAGTAATTAATTATTTTAAAAAGTTTGATTTTTAAAAAAACAAAAACAATTCGTTCGCCTTTGTTTTAACAATTTACATTATTTATTAACAATTTTTAAATACATATTTGTTTACTAAAAGTAACAATATATAATAACAGTAATGATTTGAATTGTTAAAACAAAGGCGAACGAATTTTTTTTTTTTTTGTAAAAATCAAACTTTTTACAATAATTAATTTCTTCAGTTTTATCATAATAATGAAATTATTTGATTTTAGAATATATTTTGATTTGAAAATGATATGTTTAAAGCTCGTAAAGTTATTCAATTTGTTTATAAGTCTAAAAATGTTTAAAACTTTAAAAAAATTTCTAGGCTCTCCTAGTGAACCGATTTGAATTTTACAAAAAGCGATTGGAAGTTTGAGCCTTTTTTATATGTAAAAAAAAATTGCAACTATCTGAGGGCCTTATTTAGGGCCTACTATAAATTTGAAAATTTGCTATTTTTTTTCAGTAGGCTGGATTGCAAAATTATTATGCAAAAGCTATCCGACCGATCTTAAAAAAATTTAGCACACGTTTTAAACATATTAAAAAGTTTTTCTAGGCGGAATATGGAGCTTGTAAGTCAAGTTTAAAAAGTCGAAAACATTTAAAGCATGAACTTAATTTTTTTGTACTTTTTTTTCCAATTATTGCTATTTTTTCAACAATAACCATTAAATTTTTAATTTCTAGCTAACGACATATTAAAATTGAATAACGAAACTTTTAACTTCTTATAATTTTTTCCCTAGGATCAATATTTTCCGAATTATAAACGAAAATAGGAGCAAAAAAATTAGAAATTTTCAATTGTTTTCGGATTTTGTTAAATAAAAAATTTAGCACAGGGTTTTTGACTGGCGCATATCGTGATTATCGATATTGGGCCTATCCTGAAGCGATTCCAACAAAAAAATAGCTTCCTAATGAAAATGTCCATTATGGTCTGAATTTTTACAGATCCCGCCTAGTCTATTGTTATTTATGTCTACGATGATAATTTGTGGCAGCCTTCTACGGAGGTTCCAGGACTATTTTGCCAGTTGTGAAGATATCAGACAGGATAGCTCCACATAGTGGTGCCATGCAAATGTCTGGTGGTTAGTATGCTTACCGGGCACTGTAGACTTAGACGGCCTTTTATCTGCTTAGATTGACGGATGAGCCACGGTGTCATCTTTGTAATGAGGAGGATGAAACCTTCTTACATGCCTTCTGGAATTATCCTACACTAGCTTATTGGAGGAAGTAGATCCTAAGTTCGATGTTTATGACAAGCGAGCGAAATAAGACAGTTATCCTTAAAGAGCCTTGAGGCTTTCTGTAAGGCCACAAGGTTACTAAAAGATCAGTTGTTAGAAATGACAGAAAAGGCTCAGATTTGAAACAACTGCTTATTACGGCAGATATTGGAGCCCAGAGCAGGCTGGAATCCAGAAAGGTCAAAGATTAAGTCCTTATGGGCCTATTTCGTATGATATGAACCAGTCTTAGGAAGTCTAAGTGTCTGAAGGACTCAAAAATGGGCACTGCATCGATCTACCATAACCATAACCAGGTTGTGGCAGTGACTATGTTTAATGGTAATAAAAAATGCGGACTCGTTTGTAAAGAGTATGGATTAAAAATAAATTCCAGTTAAACTATTATTTTAAATTGGTTATGTTAAATTGGTTACAAACTAGAAGATTTTAATTATTATATTGATAAATACTTCAGACAGAGTAATGGATGATTTAGGAGTTGTAAAAAGAAATTTAGAATATGATATGATAGACGCAGAATAATAAAGGGAACAAATTTGTAAACTATCAGAGACAAAAGTAAGGGGGAAGAGAATTAAAAAATTATAGTATGGAAGTCGTTTAAAAACCAAGGTGTAGGACGGAAATATTGAATTAGAAGACAATGGGAATGGTCATAGAAGTAGCACTAAAAGAAAATTTTCGAAGTAGATTTTAAATATATACCATTTTACACTGGAAGTTTTTTACTTCATCCTAGGTTTTTGAAATTTATGGTATGCTATCAATTAATGGGATTTTCCATATTATAAAATATTGCATTTTACGAAATAGATAGCTCAAATTATTAACTTGTATGTTACGGCTATTTTAACTGGTTAGTTAAAATAAATCCTTTAATGAAATCGCATTAACTGTACCAAATACTTCAATTTTAGGTTTCAAAAACTATTGCGCTAATTAATGATTTATAAGATCCACGTCTAAGTTCATTTTGCAGGTAAATTGGTTGTAGTATTCAGACTGCTGATTTCTGCAATTCATCCTCACTAATTAACTAAACCTCAGAATTGCTGACACTAATGCGGTATTAAGTTACAATAGTTCAATAACCAATTGAACAACCACAATATAGTTTTCGGTAAACAATAAGGAGATCCATCATCATTATACCATATATGATTAATATCATGTTTAATGGTTAGGAATGTTTTAAAAATGAGATTTAGTCGTCAAATATGTCGAAAAATTTATAATAATTGTTTTTGGGTTCCAATTAGAATTTGGTCTTTAGTTTTAAGTAGGTATATATTTTTAATTTACTGTTTTTATTGGCAATTAACTACAATTTCAATATAACAAATACATTTATTTTGATTTACTTTGGAAATCTTTATATTTTGAGAACTTAATAAAAATAGTATATTGGTCCTGTTTTTATATTACTATGGAAGCATGTTATTAACTACCAAGAAATAAAGAATTATTAGGCCACTCATTATTATGAGATAATAACACAATTAATGAAATGTTTTTTAATTGAACTTAGATGATTATAGAGTCTAAGGAAATCACAACGGCTTTAACATGTGGTAAAAATATAGAGGAATTCAAGCTCGTATTTGTAAATAATACCCTCGTGCTTTTTTTAGGCGATGTGGATGCCACTCCATTAGTTATTGGAAGGCAATTATATCTTGTACACAACATCTTTTTTGTTTTACAACGTTTAGAACATTGAACTGTATCCCTAATAAGTCATGCCACTAAGATTTTTATGCGAATAATTTATAACCGAATTCACAATAACTAAGTGTGAAAAATACTTGAGTCATTCTCAATTTGGTTTTAGAAAGGATACAGGCACTAGAGTAGCAATTATGGGATTCACACTGATGACAGAAAGGTATCTTGAGGTTAAAAAACGGTTGTATGTGTTCTTTGTCGATTATAGAAAGGCCTTCGCCCGCATCAAACACGAAAAACTGATTGAGGTGCTAAAGGAAGTAGGGTTGAACGTACACGACATAGTAGCTATCATAAGTAATACATACTGGAACCACACAAAATGCGTTCGAACAGAGAACGGAAACACCAAGTACATCAACATTGAACGAGGAGTGTGTCAAGGGTGCATTTTGTCCCCCCTATTATTTAATGTATATCCCGAACATATCATTACAGCTTCTCTTGAAGATCGCCCTGAAGGTGCCAGAGTCAGTGGAATCATCATTAACAGTATAAGATATGTTGATGACACCGTAGTATTAGCAGAAACAGAAGGGTAACTAAAAATATTGATAAATATATTATCAGAAGAAAGTCACAGGCTTGGACATTAACTTTTCCAAAACCAAAATTCTGGTATTCCATAAAAACCGCCATGAACAAGTTACACCTAACATACAAATAAATGATATCACCCTTAATAGTTCCCAAAGCTTCATATACCTAGGCAGAGAGCTAAATAGTCAACTAGACCATTCAAAAGAAATTAGAAGACGCATTTAAATAGCAAGATCTGGTTTCATGAATATGCGTAAAATGTAACCCAAAGCTATCAGTCTCATAAGATTGAGAACATTAAGGTGTTATGTGTGTAAACAGTATGACGTTAACAAATTAAATTCATTTGAAATGTGGATGTACCGCCGAATGTTAAAAATAAGCTGGACCAGCAGCAGAACTACGAATGAAGAAGTACTGAGAGTAATGAACATACGCCCTCATCTGGTCAATATTATCAAAATTAGAAAAATTAGGTCATATGTAGGACATATATTGCGTAATAGTGAATTTAAGCAGCTCCAGGTAATATTCAAAGGCAATATTGAAGGTAAAAGGGGCATGTGACGAAAGAAAAAATTTTGGTTACGAAACATTAGAAATTGGACCCTCACCAGAGGAAATTAATTAATTCATCAAGCTCAGAACAGAGAGAAATTTGCTATATTTATCGCCAACCTAAACAGAGAAGGCACTTTAAGTGGAGGAGAAGGAACGTTTATACATCGTTTTCTCTGCTTCCGTATAGCGATGGAAAATTTTAAATAAAAATGTGCCTTTATCTTTAAAACGTTTATGCGAAACTCGCTAAGCAAGTCGAATTAATTGTATCAAAATTACGAGGTTTCAAATACGTTCTGTATCTGTAGAGTAGGGAGGGCGAGTTAAGTTTCACAGCACTTATGCCACAATTGACCCATTGTGCATCCTTCCAGGGAGCTGTCGCCCTTAGCTCATTGTCCATCCTGCCATTTCTAGGAAGGTGGACATGTCACCAGGAGACATCTAACTTATGTGGGTAGGTGTGGGCCAGGACTCGCCGATGCGTACTCTCGTATTAACAATAACTGTGGGCATTCACATAGGACATGCTCCGCAGTTTCGTCTTCTCGTTCACACTTCCTACATAGAGGTGTATCTACTAGTCCCAGTGTATGGAGGTGTTTGCTTAGTTGACAATGACCAGTTAAAATACCAACTGCCAAACGTAGTGGTTACTTAGTGTTACCCTGGCAAGTTTACATCCTTTCCCTTCTTCCCATCTTTTTGCGGTTTTCGTATGGGAGTGACATTTGACAATTTCAGCGATTGTTGTAATTGATCAACCAAAAAGATCCCCAGGTCCTAAGAGTCTTAGCCCTCCCGCCTTCCTAGGTAATTGGTCAGCAATGCGGTTGCCGTTATTCCTATTGTGTCCTTTCACCCACTTCAGGATGATGGTATTACCATCCGAAGCTTGAGTTAGTGACTCGTGACACTCCATTCCTAAAACTGATGTGACACGTGGTCTGTTCAAGGTTAGTAGCGCTTGTCTCCTATCTGTGCAGATCATTATAGTTTTCCCTGCTGTACCTTTTTGGGTTATCTCTTTTGCGGCTATGGAGATACCAGTCAGTTCTGTCTGAACTATATTGGCATTTCTGCCCGTACCACACTTTATTTTTAGGTTCAGTAATCTGGAATATATCCCGCATCCTGAGCCTCCTTTCATTTTGGAGCCATTGGGTATATGCAATAGGCATTTGCCACCTTTGCCTCCATGCACTGTCTTGTTTCAATTTTGTAGGGGTTGTTAAAGACGAACTTTGGTTCAATTGAGTCGCAGCCTGCCTGTAGTACTGGTAACGCATCCAGCTCTCCCCGCCAGAAACAAGTTCTCAATTGTCCGTTCCTACATCAAGGTTTGTACCAGCTGAGCGCAGTCGTATCATTGTCACTAGAGCCACCTCTTTGACATATATATATCTAGAGGCGTGATGCCAATGATCAACTCCATTGCAGCAGTTGGTGTTTTTTTCATGGCACCTATTATATTTATGGAAGCCATCCGTTGAATATGGTTTAGTTGTTTGTTAATCGCTGTTGCCTGTAGCACTTTTGGTACCCAAGCAATAGCTCCGTAAGTTAGCATTGGCCTAATGACAGCCTAATTAGGCCTAATGATCAACTCCATTGCAGCAGTTGGTGTTGTTTTTATGGCACCTGTTATATTTATGCAAGCCATCCGTTAAATATGGTTTAGTTTGTTAATCGCTGTTGCCTGTAGCACTTTTGGTACCCAAGCAATTGCTCCGTAAGTTAGCATTGGCCTAATGGCAGCGGTGTAGACCCAGGCGATCACCATGGGCGTGAGGCCCCAGGTGCGTCCAACCGTTCGTCGACACTGTTCATAGGCAATATATGCTCTTTTAGCTCTACCATCTAGGTGTGAGTTCCATGTTAACTTCCTGTCAAGGGTAATACCAAGGTACTTCACTTATCAGAAAAATTTAGACTGTAGTTTAGAATCCTTGGGTTAATAAGCCCGTGATTCTTCTTTTCCCGGTAAAGAGGACCATCTCTGTTTTCTTAGGATTTATAGATAGTGAGTGTTTCTTGCACCATGTTTCTATTAGTCGAAGAGCAACTTGTGATCTCTCACATAGTGTGTTCTCAAACGTACCGCTTTGCAGGACAGCAATATCGTCTGCATAATAGCATAACCATTGCTGTTAAGTTGGTCAACCAGGGTGTCTAGAACTATGTTCCATAGTAGTGGTGATAGCACCCCTCCATATGGACATCCCCTCGTAACCATGCCTCTAACAGAAACGTCTTCTACATTTATGCTTATTGCTCTACTAGAGAGCATACTAAATATCCATTTGCTTATGGCCAGGGGAACATTCCTAACGTTGAGCTGTTGGGTTATAGTTGGGAATGTGGTTTCATCAAACGCTCCCTCAATTTCTATGAATATACCAAGGGTGGATTCTTTATTATCCAGCGATCTTTCAATTCTTCCCACTACATGATGCAGTGCAGAATCGGTAGATCTTCCCGAAGTATTATGCATGTTGATTTGGGTGAAGTGGGTTATGAACCGGAACTTCATCCCTTATGTACCTCTCGCATAGCCTCTCCATCGTTTTCAACAGAAAGGTTGTTAGGCTGATTGGTCGGAAAGCCTTTGGTAGGGTGTAGTCCATCCTACCTGGTTTTGGTATGAAGACCACACGTACCTCTGTCTACTTCGTAGGAATATATCTCAGAACCAAAGAGGCTCTGAATATTTCCACGAGGTGCGGCAGAAGGATATCCAGTCCCCATCGTAGTAGGGCTGGATATATGCCGTCAAGCCCTGGTGATATGAAAGGGGTGAAGCACGATATGGCCCATTTTACCTGTTCCTCATTAATCATTGTTCTGGCGAGATGCCAGTCGTTTGTTGAGAGTATGATTGTTTCTTACATCCGGTTTGGTGCTGTTGAGACACTAGAACCGGGAAAGTGTGTTTCCATCAGGACCTCAGCACTTTTGCGAAGGTTGGAAGTTTTGTTCTCATCTTCCTTCGTTAGTATGCCGACATGCCGATGTAGGTCCTTTGAGAGCGCTTTTTGTAGCCTGGAAGCCTGCGGGAAATCTTCGATTTCCTCACAGAAGGTTCTCCAGGCAGCTCTTTGTCTTTGTCTGCAGACTTTTTTAAACTCTCTGAGATTTGATTGATAAGAATCTCAATCCTCTTTGAGTTTAGTGCGTTTTGCTCTATTAAAAGCTGTTCTTGCTATCTTTCTAAGGTGTTCCAATTCAGTGCACCACCAAGAGTTGGTTTTGCGACTTTTCTGGACCATCCTTATTGGACATAATTTTTTATAAGCATAGCGTCAAATACGTTATCACAATAAACGTGCAAATATATTTTTAAAGTATTAACAGGTATTTGGTATGACCTGTTCTTCCAAGATAAGTAGAATAGAATAAAACATAAATATGCTTTATTGTCACTGAAAAATATACAATTTTATGAACAAAGCTTACAGACAGACAAATGACACTAACAATTTAAAATTAACTGAAATTACATAACCCATCAATATTACAAAATAAAAGATAATAAAAATATACAATCCATTGCAAAATTTGAATAAATTACATATTGCATGAGAAAACCTTTCAAAATAATAAGTTTAAGTTGCTGTATTTGATACCCAAATATATATAAAAATACTTATGTTTCTCTGTACATAAAGGTACTGTAATTTCTTAGTTATTCGTTAAGAAACTTTTCTATTGAATACTATGGTCTTTTAGATAGACAGACTTTTGTCATTTTATGGAACTTAACAAAAGAAGTTCCAGATTTAAGTTGCAAAGGGAGATGGTTGTATAATTTTTTGTCGACAATAATTATATATATATATATTATATATATATATATATATATATATATAGATTTCTTTGATAACTCAGTGGACTGGATCGGTAAAAACACATCAAAGGTTGAATTTCTGGTGAAGTTAAAGAAAGAGTTAAAAGAGTTGAGTTGAGTTGAAAGAGTTAAAAAGAGCACATGTTTTAGATGAGTTTTAGTGGCCGGAGAGTAAACCTCTTCAAACGGGCTATGGAGCTCTTTTGAAGAGGTTTACTCTCCGGCCACTGGAACTCACCTAAAACATGGGTGTATGTTACCTGAAGTCAAATTTAATTTAATATCAAACATCAAATGTGATTAACAACATTATGTACAATCTTGTGTAACCATATCTACTTTAAAGGGATTTTATCCTGATACTTTGGTGGCTCAGGCATGTTAATTTGCATTATTCCGAAAACGTTCGTGTAATTAATGTACCCCTTTTAAGGGTGTTTAAATATACCCATTTACAAAGATCTAACCTCTTTTTTGTAATACCAATTAGGTATAAAGTTAAGTAAAGTTACACAATTAAGTATATCATGCAAAAATTAAATTGTGAAACAATAAATAAATAAATAATGCGGTCTAAAAATAACACAATCCTATAAATAAAATAAAGCGCTATCAAGTTTATTTTTAAATATGTTAACACTATGAGTTTTAGTTACCTATATTGTGTCTTGATCTATGGTGTCCCATATTGTTCCAGATATTAAAGATTATATTTGGCAAGAATTTCTCCCTGGACCTAACAGTAGTTTGCTCCATCTTTAATTTATATCGATGGCCTGTTAATCGTTCGTCTTAATTCAAAGTGAATATTGTGTTTAGGTTCCCAAAATTATGTTTTAAAATAAGGAAGGACATAATTAGGTCACCTCGAAGACGTCGCTGCTTGAATGGCCTAAGATTAGCCATGGATAGTCTATTTTCATAGTTAGTTCTTACACGATCATATGTCAGTCTTGTGGCAACTGAGATCTGGATTGTACACTAGCCCGGCAAACCCAATAATAGGTCTAATGTATATTGAGTAAAGTTTACTAACATAGGTTAGAGATATATGTGTAAAACATTTACGGGTCAAAAACAGTTTAGAGTTTGTACGTTTACACACCTATACTATGTGATCAGACCAATTTAAGTCACTATTAATTATTACTCCGAGATCATTGTACGAGGTTATTGAGTTTAAGGGATGTCCATTAATAAAGTACGGTAGTGATGGGTTATTTTTGCCAATATGTAAAACAACGCATTTTTCAATGTTAAGCGGAAGTAACCCTTTTATGAGGACCATTTAAATATTGCATCAAGATCTTGTTAAAGAACATATTGGTTAATGGTTGGATTCACATATAATTTCGTGTCAGCATAAATGGAAATCTTACTGGATACAATAAGCGGAAGATCACTAGTGTAGACACAAAAAAGTAGCGGTCCAAGTACTGATCCTTGTTATTGGCTTATCTAGTGAGTGGTCTTCCCCAACATGAACCCTGAAGTATCTATCGGATAGAAAACTAAACTTAAAAACATATGATAGCTGAAGAAATTTAAATAACGGATTTATCATGTAAAAAACACGTATAAGTGATATGTTATATTTTTATTCAGATGATAAAAATTATTAAAAATACTTACTAAATAACTATACTTTTGGCAAATTATTTACTTATAGTGCTTCAATCAATAACTTTTGTAAAAACGAATATTGTTTCCCTTATACTCCTTAATTTCTTTTACGTTTCATCTGTCGTTCGTTTTTCGAAAACTAAATTGTTTCTCAATATCTTAATCAATAAATCAGTCTCTCGAAAGTATAACAAAATGTAAAAGGGTGAATTCCCAGAAGTGCAGTACCAAGTAATTGGATTGCCCTGATCTTTATTTTTATTCAACAAATCTACATTCATCTCCCTACTTAGGTTAATGGCTTTACGTTGGAGCGTTTCAAAAGTGCACCCTTTATCTAAAAACCGAGAGAATCGGGAAGCGAAATGTTTTACTCGAAGCTCCGATGTAAATTTTAGTGACATAGGTGTATGTGTATCTTTTATGCAGCGAGTTTTCAAACTAGGTCCGCTCTACATAGTAGCGTCAATCCCGCGCCCGTAACAGCTTTGCCTATTTTGCAATTTCAATTAGACTTGATTTACAATGTTAAACTTTTTTGTTGAGCTAGAACTATTTCGTTATTTTCTCCGATGGGTAAATCCTTTGAGGCATTCTGCCGTTACTCTAAGTTAGGGAAAAAATGTTTGCTCGAAGGAATGTAATGGTTTATTGAAGCTTTATACAAAGCTTTATATATTTTGTTTGAATAATCCGGTAAAAAGTTGATTTCAAGTGTAGTTGTCTTGTTTTATCTTTTTCTAATACGTTCATGATTGTTCGCTTTCTCTCATTGAACTAGCTAGTTCTACAATATTTGCAGCACAAAATTGATTTTTAAGAGTGAAAATATTTGACTCTTTTAAGGTATATCGAAAAAAGCAACAGATAAAGACGGGATACCAAACGAGTCACGGAACTATTGTGGAGAACAATATTTAACAACATACAATTATAAAACACAATAAAATGCAGGAAAAATGGAGAACGACCGAACTAATTTTACTATTCAAAAAATGAGATAAAAAACAGCCAGGAAACTACAGAGGTGTAAACTTGTTAAATACTACGCTAAAACTTACAACTAAAATTTTATTTTAAAATTTAAATTTTAAGTTTTCAAATTTTAAGTCCTAATAAATCAGAGGATAAGTTTAGCAGATGAACAACAGGGTTTTCGTAGTGGAAGATCCTGTACATATATGCAATATTTGTTATAAAACAAATTACTGAGAAATCACTAGAGTATAGTAGACCAGCATTTTTGTATCTGATTGACCTAAAGAAAGCGTTTGACAGAGTAAGACTCATTATGTAATCCATCTTCTGTATAATAGAGAAGCTCCCCTAAATATTATAAAAACTATCGAAAACATCAACCAAATCAATAAAATGGAAATAAGAATAGATGGACAACTTACAGAACCTATAGAAATAGGCAACGGAAAAAGACAAGGAGATTCATTGAGCCCCATGCACTTTAATTTGATCATGGCTGAAATCATCAAAAGAGTTAACAAAGGCAGAGGATACAGAATGGGAAAAAAAGAAATTAAAATACTCTGTTTTGCAGACGACGATTTTTCCATTAGATATACAAGAATGACTTTTTTATTTATAGTAGGTACATTATTATAATTGCTCAATTTTTTAAATAAATCATGGACCAATTCCTACCTCTTGACCTTCTTGACCTTACTGGCAATAATTCATGAACAGCGGCTTAGCATTTTCACTAAGCTCATATGGAATCATTCTACTAATATTATTTTGTAAACATTATTGCGACATGTGAATAAATTTGTAAGCCTAAAACGAAAAAAATAAACAAAAAAAGAAAAAAAAACAAAAAAAAAAACAAAAAAAAAAAACAAAAAAGTACACAAAAAAAATCAAAAAAATTAACAATAAAAACAAAAGAAAAGTTACAATGTTATATATACTTATATAAAAAAAACAAAAAAAAATGAAAATAAGTAACTAAAATATTTAGGCATTTACTAACACACTAAAATTATATCCCAATTGTATCCCAATTTAACGTCTATATAATATTAATATGTTTATAATCTAATCAATGGAAATTGATGATATAACTATGAGAAAACATGACTGGCTTTTTGGCTTTGTAAAGGTCGATTCAGACACATCAGTCACGTCTCGTCACAGTCCTGGCTCCGAACCAAACAATCGGTCATACAAAATATTCTTTAATAGAAATATGGCGCCGGCATTCACATTCATCAGGCGATGAACAGTTTTCCAGCTGTCAGATAGTTGATAGTTCTGTGACCAAACAGGACCGGTTCGGCGTCGAGACTATGACAGGACTGATGTGTCATAAAATACAATGTTGATGTTATTGTCAAAGCCTATACCTGAAAGTGAAAAAATTAGTCCCGAAAGCTACTTTCGGTACAAGTTGTGTAAAATGAGATTTTCGATTTAATAAATCATATCCAAAGGTTTTATTTTCGGGACGGCTGCAAAAAAAAACATTTCAACTCAACCGATCAAGTCTTTAACCTAATTGATTTGAATACATTAAATTTTATTATACAAAAAAGTCAAATATTCAATACTGTAGCACGTCTAGTCAAACCCAAATTATAAAAACCACTTTTTTGCATGAAATGTACTTGTAAACTTCTGAATAAATATCGCACAAATTTAATCAAACATAAACGTAGCCGGATTTATATTTCCTTGGCTTCTAACACCATTATTATTCTTTTACGACGACAATAAAGTTTTGCCAATAATAAACAGCTTCCTGCTGCTAAACTACTTCAAAACTGCGAACTGTTTTAGCACTCTTAACGGGATTAGTCTTTCAGAGGGATTTCGGTTATTACCTTTTGAACAATCGCAAAACTCTAAAAGAGTTTTTATACTTTCTGCGAATTGGCAATTCTTAACAATAATCTTAATATATTTATTAGAGAAATAAAGTAAAATAGATAAATTTTACTTTTAAAAATTAGTAAAAAACGTTTAATATTTTTTATTTTGTGGCGAACATTTTTGAATGGGAGGTTATATGTATTACGTCGCATGTGCAATAGTTTCAATGGGTTGAGTTAAGTTGAGTTGAGCTCGTACAGGGGTATTTGTATTGATCTATTGAAAATAGTTCCGCCATCCATAAATTGTTGTGTCTGGGACTACCTTTTCCAAGGCAATGGTAAATAGGAGACCAGTCAGTGTATACTCTTGTCTGAGTCCATCCTTTATCTCAACGGATAGAGAATTTTCTCCTTGTATACTAACAGTGCCATTAGACTGGTTAGACATTGTCATTCTCGTTAATCGGATAAGTTTTTCTAGTGTACTAAACTCACGCATTGATTGGTATAGTACTGTTCTCTTGACACTGTCGTATGCAGCCTTGAAGTCAACGATCAGATGAAGGATTTTAAAGATAAATTTTATTGTTTTTTTGAAGATCTGTATTATGTAATTATTCTGGTCAACTACTGATTTTTTTGGAGTGAATTCAGACTGTATTTTCAAACTATGCCCACTGTGTAAACTGTACTAGGGAATATTTTTTAGTATTTTGTAAGAAGTTGTTAACGGGGTTAAACCTCTATAGTTGTGACACTTGTCCTGTTCGCATTGTTTGTTTAACGGACATATTACGCCGTAAGGCCATTCACAGAGCCTGGTCTCATTTTGCCAGACAAAAAGTAAAAGTTTATGCAGTGTCTGTAGCAGGGTTCGCCACAATACTTGTAGAGCTCACTGAAGATTTTATCAGTCCTGATGATTTATTATTTTTAAGCTTTTTATTGGCATGAGCAACTTCTTCAGTTGTGGGTATCCTTTAGTTTGGGTGAATGTATTCCAAAAATTTCGATCTGCTAGGGTGTTATCTGCTTCTTACATATTATGGCCATTCAGATTTAGCCATAGGACGCACGCTCCCTCTAAGGGGAAAATTCACTCACACTAGACACCTACGGTATCAAAAGGATTGAGGTTTGGTGGGACTTTTGCCATGTTATTGAGCCCTCTAGGACTTTGATGGCCATTATTATTATTAATGTTATTATTAGTAAATTTTGTATAGAAAAATTCAACCCATCTGTTTAGATTAAGATTAAGGTTGTAAAGTTATATATAGTTGTCAAACAATGTCAAATGCATATGTTGAGGTGTTAAAAAATACATTTAAAAAATACAATGAAATTACAGTAAAAAGAACATTTTTTTTTAAATTTATACAAACATTAAAAAGTCACACAAATGTTACAATATGTTAACAAGAACAGTAGATATAATATAATACAATACTTCTATTCTATCGCTAATGTACAATATATCGAAACATGAAGCCAAGAGAAAAAGTAACTTGTTTTAATTACAGCTTAGTGAACAATTTGAAAAAAAAACAAATGTTTTTTTTAATTAAAAAAAACCATGGCAAGTTAACTTTATTGTTAGAGACACCAAAGTAATTAAAAAAAGCAACTATTTTTGATAGATAGGGATTTATTATTCGGACAAGAAACACAAGTAATAATATGGGTTTCTATCTATTGAAATCAGTTTTTGTACGAAAAATCAACTAGACGACAAAAATACTTTATGCAGGACAGAATATAAAAGTAAATCTAAATCTGATTGGTTGGATAGGTTGGAAATATAAGGTACCCATGACCATTGTTGGGGAACCTAGAACTAGTGAATAATAATGAAATATAATGTGATATGAATTTGTTTAAGTCATCATGAGGTTCCTTTTTATATATATATATATATATATATATATATATATATATATATATATGTATATATATATGAATGTATATAAAGTATCTAAATTTTAAAAGAAATAAATCTAAATCTAAAAAGAGCTAACACTCCTATCAGTTCGAAACAGTTTCAATAATGCTATAACTGAAATTGATCATCGAAGTGTTTTGAGTCTTCAGAATTTTACACTGCGGTTTTAAACCGCTAGTAAAGTTCATGTTTATAATATAGATATTTATATTCCATTTTTTAATAAATTTTCTACAGGCCCTTCGTCTTCTTCTTCTTATATTTATATATATATATACATATATATATATATATATATATATATATATATATATATATATATATATATATATATATATGTATATATATATATATATATATATATGTATATATATATATATATATATATGTATATATTATATATATATATATATATAAATATATATATATATATATATATATATATCCTCTAAAATAACAGCTGATCTGGTAGATGAAAAGTGAGTTGAGGTTAATTGGGTATACAGCTGAATAAAAGCCAAGTGCACTCTGTTCAACAGTTCATTATATTTCGCCAATTTTCATTGGCATCATCAGATGAAAGCTACAATTATTTAAAACATGGTAAAAATAAATAAAAATAAAAATAATAAAATACATTCAATAGTCTTACTTGATTGAGGTTGTGGCAATATGATTTATGTTATCATCAGAAAGGTTTGTGGTATGATGTGGATTGTAGTTTTTTTGGATATATAACATGTAGTTGTAAAAATGACAATTAAAATATTAAATGACAATATATAAATTAAAAAACAAAATAAACATAAAAACGTTTAGTTCGCAGATAGTCATTAAGGTTTAGTACTAGAAATACCAAATATCGAATGTTATTGATTGATGTGTAGCAGGAGATAATTAGTTCTATAGTGTTAATATAGTAGTTGTTTATTGATTGGGATTTACTGTAAAA
Source organism: Diabrotica balteata (assembly GCA_918026665.1). NCBI lineage: Eukaryota > Metazoa > Arthropoda > Insecta > Coleoptera > Chrysomelidae > Diabrotica > Diabrotica balteata. The sequence goes on along the minus strand of OU898276.1, from coordinate 144,988,605 downwards.
GTGTGTTTTAGATAAAAAATTTAAAAAATTTTTTTTTTTTTTTTTTTTTTTTTTTGAAAATAAATAATTAAAATAATTTAATAAATAAAACTAAACGTTTTTATGTTTATTTTGTTTTTTAATTTATATATTGTCATTTAATATTTTAATTGTCATTTTTACAACTACATGTTATATATCCAAAAAAACTACAATCCACATCATACCACAAACCTTTCTGATGATAACATAAATCATATTGCCACAACCTCAATCAAGTAAGACTATTGAATGTATTTTATTATTTTTATTTTTATTTATTTTTACCATGTTTTAAATAATTGTAGCTTTCATCTGATGATGCCAATGAAAATTGGCGAAATATAATGAACTGTTGAACAGAGTGCACTTGGCTTTTATTCAGCTGTATACCCAATTAACCTCAACTCACTTTTATATATATATATATATATATATATATATATATATATGAATGTATATAAAGTAGTACGACCGTCAAACATAAAATATATTCAATGAGTAAGTTCCAAAAGAAATAGATCTTTTGGTCAACGAGGATATCGGTCAAGGGGATATCGGTCAAGGGAGGCCGATATCCCGTTGAACAAAAGATTTATTTTTTTGGAACTTACTCATTGTATATATGTATATATACTTACATTGTTAAAGGGTATGTGTTAAATATCCTGTCATCAAATGTATAAATTACCTACAAAGATATTATCAAAGAAATTATTGCTTTTATACTTCATTTGCTTAGCTCGGGCATATTTTGACAGATTCATTGTCAGAAATCTACAACACAATAATTCCTACTTCTCAGTATTAACAGCACAAATTTTGGGTAGTATATATTTAAAAAATATAATTTAGTTGTTATAATTTAATATAACTATTTATTATATATGGTGCAGATAAATAAATATTGATTGTCGGTAATTCACAAACTTCTATTTTATTTACTGTTTAGTTTGTTTACTATTAATATTGGCTATGAGTACGTGTGCTTGGTTGTATAGTAATTTCGAGACAATTTTAGTCTTGTCAAAGGAAACTAACTTTGCAAAAAAAATAATTACTAAATTCACTAGACAGTTTGGACTGGGAATAGCGAACCGAGTATAACTACTACCTTTAAAAACTTTGGGAATATTTTTTTATTTACGACACATTTTAGGGTGTCACAGCATTTTTGTCAATCAATACTTATCTCAATTTTTATTGCAGATCCTCCCAAAATTATCAGCATTGGACGAGAACGAGTAAAAACTGCTACACTGTTTTCATCGGCTAGTTTCGAGTGCTTGGGAGAAGGGAACCCACCTCCAACGTATCAGTGGATTCAGAAAAGGCCAACTCCTTCAGATAGTATTATTGAAAGAGGAAGAGATGCTAAATTATATATAAGTAATGTGACATACGATTTCCAAGGTGAATATCGCTGCAAAGTAACTAATATTATCAAGGGAGAAGAAAGGACGGAAATAAGCGAGCCAATTATTCTGCAAGTACACGGTAAATATTTTTTCATTACATTTATATACGAAGTATTTTAAAAATGCGAAGTAAGACAGACACGAAATATTAACTGCTGCTGTTGTTGTTCTCAAGATTGTCTAGCTACGATATAAGTTCACAGATAAGCAAAAAAGAGCTAACACTCCTATCAGTTCGAAACAGTTTCAATAATGCTGTAACCAAAGCCACCTTTACTTCCAAGCCATGAAGCAAAAAAGGCAACACCGCATTCTATGACGTCGGTAGTCCGATAATCAGCTGTAAGGTCTACCAGAAAATTAAACTAATTTATTTGAATTTTAGAAAACTGATATTTTGAAATCTTTAATTCATTACAGAAATATTTTTAGGGAAATTAAATTAATAAAACCTTATATATACCTAATAAATCTATATAAAGTTTTATATTATTAAGGTTATATTATCAATAGAATAATCATTAGAGTAAAATTTATTGCACTTAAAATACAGTGTCAAACAGTTAATCTTACAATCAAATGCAGTCAAGAATCTCTAGAAATTTTAAATATTAAGTACTTAAGCATATAAATAACACAATACATTAACACGACATTTAAAAAGATTATTAAAAATACAAAAGATATAAAATTTGTTAAGCAAAAATTTAGTGTAACTATTATGATTAAAAAATTCATCCTAAGCAATCAGACACAATATTAATATGGTTCTAAATTAATCTAATTGAAAATTAAATATTTTATTATTTACTTATAACTTTTGTTGAATTTTCATACTTAGGTATACGAAAGTAGCAATTTTATATATGAATAGGTTTTTTGTCATATAGACCAATTTAAAAGAGGTATACATGAAAAATGTGTTGAATGTAACATACCATTTATAACTTGTATATCGATTTAAAGTAGCCTATATTCTCAAAAGATTTTTGAATGTAATGCTCAAATTTGTTATCACTTATCTAAAAAGCAGATCTATATCGAGAAAGTAAGTTCTCTAATTGTGACCATCTTGTTAATTTACTATATTGTAAAATCCATTTCAAATCATTACTACTTAATCTATTCTTACCTACATTGACGATTACACTAAAATTACTGCTAACTATTACACTACTTATTACACAAATATTATCACACTCGTGTCCCAAATATACACAGTCACTTGTAATTTTACTTGTCCAGTTTTTCAATGGGATATTATTGTCTAAGACTCTTAAAAATGATTCAAATAAATCTATTAAATCATTGTCTAAGAATTCTGTTATCTCTTGTTCCCTCATCTTATGCAAAAAGTGTCTTGTGTCTTCGGGATTCCTTCTTTCTTTAGTACGATGAACAGTTACATATGATGGTACTTCAGAAAATATATTAGGAACTGCATTGTCTTTTAATTTGGGAAATATTAACTTTTCAATGTGTACATTTCCATCTTTATCTTCTCATTGTTCAGTCCGCTGAATATCATCTTCATGAAAATGTTTGGCACATACTACGGAAGATTTGGTAATTGTATAGCCTTCTTTATGAATAGAGCATAACCCAGTATACCTTCGGTGGGGATCTTTGGGAAACAAAAACGTACTTTCTGCCTGTTTCGTTTTTAAAGTACTGGCATAATTGGTTTTGCTACCAGGTACACAACAATGCCAGGGCATCTGTAACGAAAAACAAAAGTATTATTATTGTTGTTTTTAGTTTACATATTTTGTAACAAGAAGTAAAAGTATTATTATTTTCAGTTTGTTTTGTAGGTTATATTTATACTTACCTTTTAAATTGTCGTTAAGAATCTTCTAAACTTAATGAAATTTTAGTTATATTAATAATTTCTAATTGATTTAAACACAATTTACAAATAAAACATTCGAATAAGGTTAAAAAAACACTAAATTCAACAAACTTTACAAGCCTTTCTATATGAAATGTTAAACAAAACAAATCACGGTCGGACTACCACGCGTTGTTGCCAAATTTCTACTTCATGGCTTGGAAGTAAAGGTGGCTGCGCTATAAGTGAAATTGATCATTGAAGTGTTTTCAGTCTTAAGAATTTTACGCTGCGGTTTTAAACAGCTAGTAAAGTTCATGGTTATAATATAGATATTTATATTCCATTTTTTTAATAAATTTTCTACAGCCCTTCGCCTTCTTCTTCTTTCTTCCAGTATGTAGGCTTTAAAGCCTGTTTCTTCTTCAATATTAGCCTCTTAAATTGTTTAAATTGTCGCACCATCTTTTTCCTGGTGTGCCAATACTTCTTCGTCCACTTCGTCTTCTTTATGTCTTTTATATTGCATGCTGTTCTTATGTTTTCGCTTCTCTTCCTATTCATCAGACTTATCCCTGATATTCGTTGGAGTATTTTTATATCTGTTGTTTCTAGCAGTCGTCTCGTTTTAGATGTGTCAGGTCTTGTCTGCGCCGTATATGTTAATATAGGTCTAATTGCTGCTTTATAGATTCTTGTTTTTGTATATTGTTTTAAGTGTTTGTTCTTCCAGATTGTGTCATTAGGAGAACCCGCCGCTTTACTTGCTTTTAGGTTTTATTGTCGTCCTTCTTCATTATCTAAGTAACTAGTTATATCTATTTCCAGATATCTAATCCTTGATGATATCCCAGATATCTACAGACCCTTCTTTTAATTTTTCTTTCAAAAAAGTCTAATTTCCCATACATATTTTTTGCAGGTATTTCGACGTTATTCATGTAACTTTTAATATAATCTCTTCGCTCTATAAGAACTCCAACTCTCTATTTTTCTGTTCTATCTATCATTCTTGTGTTCGTAGTATCCACCCTTTTTTCTTCTTATTAGCCTTCTATCGTCTATTTTTGGAGATATTTTTTTCCTAAGTCCTTCCATCAATCTGTATCCTGAGGAACATACTTTCCAATTTGTCCCAGCTATTATTTTTATGTTGTCTACCCATCATCTTATCTGTGGGAGATTTCCTTTTATTTGGATGAAGCTGGTATTTCAATAACGTCTTTTGTCTGATTCCATATGTTAAAACAGGGAGGATACAATAATTAAATGTGATGAAATACAATAAATAAATGTTATTTTAAAGTTTCTAAGGTTTTTTTTATTTTTCATTACATGAGACAGCTTGCCAAACTCAGCTTTTCATCCCATTAATATTCTTTTACTTATTTTCGTTGCCTAGTTTTTTTATTTAGTCTTAGATTTTACCAAGATAGAAATATTCATATGCATGTTCCACTACGATTTCCTGCATTGTTATTACTGGTTTTCCATCTCTGTTTCAAATTAGTTTCGTTTGGTTGATGTTCATTTTAAATCGTTTTTGTCTGGATTTCACATGCAACTTTTCCATCAACCTTTGCCACATCGTTCCAGCGGACGCTATTATATCTACATCATCGGCGTATCCAAGATGATTCAGATACTTTCTAATTACAGAAATTCCTCGCCTTCTCCATTCCAACTACGTGAAAATATCCTTCAGTGCTACTGTAAGCAGTACCTAGGATATTGTGTCATCCTGTCTTACGCCACGATTTATTTTAATTAGGTTAGTTTTTTTGATCGTTAGTAATTGACACCTTCATTTTAGTTTAATATTACACCTAATATATTTGGTATCCTGAGTATATCCGGGTGTTCACCAATGCTTCGTCGATGGCCCATAAATTTACACTATCAAAGGTTTCTTCCTGATCTATAAAGGCTAAACAGAGAAAAAGATTATACTTGCTTGTCTTTTATAATAAAAATTTTAGGGTATACAAGTGGTATCCCTTGTGAATCAAGCCTGTTCTACTGGTTGTTACTCATCAAATTTTCATGTAAGCCTATTGATAATGACTTTAGTAAATGTTCGTGGTGTCACCCTTTTTGTGACCTAAGATAGTGTTAGCGGTATTCGACTGTTGAGTCACATTACCCTCAAATAAGAATTTATTAAAAAGCGTCTTTATATTATATCAGACGATTTTTCTTTCTCCTTCTTTCAACATTTCTATGAAAATTTCATTACTTTCAAGCGCTTTGTTTCTTTTTATTGATTTGATGGCGTCTTATATGTCTCCTTTGCTTATTTCGGGCATTACATTTTGCTAGGATTCTTTTCAGATTCTGTGTCAAAGAAATAGGAAAATCATTTATTGAGCTACAAAGACCGCTATAGAATATTTATATTGATTGATTTTGTCACTTTTGCTATTTTGAAGTTGTCCTTGTTGATTTTATTTTTATATAGTCATCTAGATGTTTCGAAATGCCTTTTTTATCTGCTCTTACATACACGACCTTCTACAGGAAGTACAGAAAAGTATGCTCTCTATTCGTAACGGAACATCACAAGAAATATGGGAGACTGTTCAACATTGCGTGACAACACCAGCGGATTGCTCAAAGGAAAATAATCCGGTGAAACGGAAACACTGGATAACAGATGAAACACTTAAAATAATTGAGAATAGAAGAAATCTTTGTAAAAGTGGTGTACATAGTGAAAGGGAAAAAGCTAGTTTAAGAAACCTCAATAAAGAAATAAAACGAAAATGTAAGGCCGACAAAAAATAGTACTATCAAAGTATATGCAAAGAAATTAAGAGACATGGTCAGAATAGTCAGCCGAGAGATCTATTTAGAAAAATACGCTACCTGACAAGAGACTTCAGAGCCAGAACTTGGGCCATTGAAGATAACACTGAAACCCTGAGAACAAACAGAGAAGACATAGCAGAGACATGGAGATCGTATTGCAGGGACCTATATAAAGATGATCAACGCCAAAAGCTTGTTAGCCAAATCTCTGACGAGGTGGAAGAAGAACCTGATATACTCGAAAATGAAGTAAGACAGGCTATCAACAAGCTTAAATATAACAAAGCACCAGGTCCAGATATGATAACAGCAGAAATGCTTAAAGCCACAAAAGAAACCGGCGTAAAGTTACTTCATCTACTCTGTAACCAAATATGGCATTCCAAACAATGGCCTGAAGATTGGACAAAATCTACAATAACGACCATACATAAAAAAGGCAGCTTCCATAAATGCGACAATTATAGAACTATCTCTCTTATATCCCATGCCAGCAAGATAATGCTACATATAATCAATGAGAGACTGAAAACATTCCTTCAAAGAGAAATTCCACAAGAGCAAACTGGATTTACCAAAGGTAGAGGCACTTGAGAACACCTGTTGAATATAAGACAGATAATCGAGAAATCTAGGGAATTCAACATCCCACTATACATCTGTTTTATAGATTACCGTAAAGCGTTTGACAGGGTCAAGTGGAGACACTTATGGCTAATAATAAAAGAAGTAGGCGTACCACAACATCTAATTACGCTTATAACTGAACTATATGAACACACTACTGGACCAGTTAAAGTACTTGACACATTTTCGAACGAGTTTCATCCAGAACGGGGTGTCAGACAAGGATGTATACTATCTCCACAATTATTCAACATATATGGAGTGTATATTATGCGAAGAGCACTTGAAGGATGGGAAAAGGGCATCTCAATAAATGGTCATAAACTAAACAACCTACGTTTCGCAGATGACACAGCCCTTCTTGCAAATAGTCAAGCAGAGCTGATGGAACTTATACGACTGATCGAAAACGAAAGTCAAATATTTGGTCTGCAATTAAACATATCAAAGACAAAGATCATGATGGTGGATAGACTACACAACAATCATCCACACATAACCACAATTGACCGGTTCGAGGTTGTGAGCTCATACTTATATCTGGGATAATTAATCACAAACACAGGGTCATTACAAGAAGAGATTAAACGTAGATGTGATCTAGCAAAAGTTGCCACAGCAAAAATGACCAAAATATGGAAGGAATGTCAAATTTCAAGAGCGACAAAGATGAGGTTGATCAACTGCTTAATATTCCCAATACTCACCTACGGATGTGAATCTTGGGCTTTAAGACAATCGGAGAGAAGAAAGATAGACGCCACTAAAATGTTCTGTTGAAGACGAATGTTACGAATTCCTTGGACCGACCGTAGAACAAATAATTCAATTTTAAGAGAGCTAAAAGTTAGCCAACGACTCTCTAGTAAAGTCCGTCTCCAACATTTAAAATATCTTGGGCATGTTATGAGAGCAAACACAGAAAACATGGAAAGACTCATAATACAAGGAAAGGTAGAAGGCCGAAGATCACGAGGAAGATCCCCAATAATATGGATAGATCAAATTACAGGAATATGCCAAAGACCTATGCATGAATTAAAAGAAATGACCAGAGACAAAGATCTCTGGAGACGGACAATGCACGACGTCACGTCGACCACTACACTCCCCCTGGGGGCTCAGGATTGAAGAGAGAGACATACAAGAATTGTCTATCTGTGTACCAGTTAAACGTACATATTGAAATTATTGGAAAGATAGGATGTGTAGGAATAATTTCTCTGAACCGTTGGGGGGAAATAACTCCTTCCAACAAGAAATAATATTATTTTTAGTATTTTGATTTCAGATATATACTTACAAATTCAGGATAATAAAAACGTGTTCTCAAAACTCACAAGTTTAATTAATAATTTTATTGGGATCTGGTTAATTAAATTATATTAAAAAAAATACTTTCCAAGCATATGTAGGTAGAAAGTTAGATCGAAATTTAGTCAATTTTGCCTTTACATTATTTTAGGTACAATACATACAGATACGGTAGGATTATTAGGGTTCTAAAATATAATTTACGTGGCCATTATTGAGTTCGATTTTTGTTTTTCATACAAGTTGTAAATGTATTCGGATTAAAGGATTATTCGCAGACTAATACCTTTGTTAATATTCTTCCATTGTGCAGAGGTTTATGCATATTGTATACTTCGTAAACAGTGCGAACGGCTTACTGTTCTCTATTTTTTTTAGTAGTTGTAACGTGGGTTAACAGTTATAAAATCTAAATATCAATAGCTTACCTAAAGTTCTTTTAATCTTTTTTTAAAAAATCCATTATTTTTTATTACTAGACGAACTCTATCAATCTAGTTAAAACTTGACTAATCTCTCATTTGATAATATGCAGAATAATTCTGATCGATGTTTCGTATTTACAGCTCGTAAAATTTAAGGTGATACTTGACAAATTTGTCCACTTGCGTAGAAAATTAAGTGAGAACGCATTCAGAGGAAAAGAGATACATACTGCGCTCGGTCTCATCGCCTCGTTGGTACACTCCATACTACTTACAAGTTTACAGAGAGTGACTTTATTAATGGAACTTCTATGATATGTCCCTATTGTATGTTATTTTGTAGTTTCAATTTTTCCTTCGGAAATTTTTCTCAAAATAAAAAATATTTTGTTTTTGTTACTTGGTAAAATAATTTTTTTAATAATTATATTATATTTGACTTATTAATATGGACCATTCAGTCTTGTTGAAGCGGCAGTTTTTTCGAACACTTCTATAAATGTCTCGTTCTGTAATTTTATAAGAGGAATATAAGAATAAAAGAACAGTAGTTAATCTTATGCCTGGAACATACCGACTAAACATTTATTACTTAATTTTTATACTAGAGTTGTCGTAATATTTTATATTATAGTTATATACTTTTATTCTTCGGATCTTCGGCATTTTAGCATTTTAGTAAGTCATACATATTTTAATCTGTTGTTTATTTCTTTACAATAGAATAATACCAGCCCGGTTGGGATGACTGTCAACATCCGGTATTTATGTACTAAACTGTATAACTTTATTAACTTTCCCGAATATTTTTTTGTAGAAATGTATCGTGTAAAATATATCTCAAATAGTGACTAAGTTGTCACTAGAGAATTTGTTTACCAAGTAACAAAAACAAAATTTGTTTAATTTATTGATATTTTGTATTTTGAGTTAACGATTTCCAAAGTGGAACTCGAAACTTCAAAATAAACTTATTTTAAACTCAAATTGTGGCTTATTCCCAATAAAAATAGTAAATTACATTCTTATGCCACAAGAAAATAGCCTAAGAATAATTTTTATTTTAAATAAAAACACGCTCACACAAGCGTACAACCCAGCTCCTAAAGAGATATGTGTGTTCCAACGGAATAGTGGGACCCATATGTCTGAAGATCAAACCGGTCACACTCCCTTCGAGCGGTACCTATCTGACCCACAAGCTATCCTTTCACCCTCCTCCTCGCAGCACATAATGAAAGAGGAGACTGTACTCATTTTTTACTTTGGAGACCCTGTTTAATAGAATCTTCCGTATGTGGTTAAGCCACCTAATTTTAGGGGTACCTAGAAGAGCTTTTCTCCCTTTGGATGACTAAAAACTAAATGACTACTTGGGACTCATGTCTCCCAAATGTGTTGTTCAGATAGTAGGCCAACGACCTGGGTCGATGTCTCGCTGTCCAAACTGTGTATGTTCCGTCACTCAGTCGTCGAATTGGCAAAATTAATTTTGTTCCTCTCGGCGACTGAGTGCTCAAAAGTCCTGTCCATCCGCCCACGTCTATCAGTACGTGACCTCAATGCTCAGTTTACCCGTCCTTCAGAGAGATGTTTCGGTGCCGCTGGCGATCAAACTCACTGATTAGTCTGATGTCTAATACTACTTTTAAATGCAAATTACTTGATTACACAATATACTTTAGATAATTTAATTTATAACTAACTACAAAAGACACGATTAAAATTAAAGTTCGTCTTCTGACTTTGAACTACTATTTTCTAGGGAATCTCTACTATCAGTGTTACTATCTTCTTGCAAATGTATAACTAAATCGTCTACAATTAAGTCTAAAACTGGTTCCTTTTCCATGTAACAACGCTCATAAGAAATAGCATGCTCGCAATATTTTATTCACTCATCTTGGGAAAATTTGCAGAAAAACTCATCACAATTTGTTTCAACATTTTTAAATTTAAAATCTACATTTTTATTTGCCACATATTGTTTTAGAGCAGCCCACACTAACTCAATTGGATTTAAGTCCGGTTGGTAGGGAGATAGTCTTAAGACAGAGTGACCTGCATTGTTCATTATTTGATCTATTTCATAAGTTTTAATTCTGGGTTAGTGAATTTTTATTAAATTATAAATAATTCTGTTTTTATCATTTCGTCTGAAAAGGAATTGTTGTTTTGTCTTAACCATTCCTTCATTTCGTCTTTTCTACATCACATAGTGGGACATTTTTGCACTTGGACATTGTGGTATGATTGTCTACAACCAATACACTACGGGCTGGTATATTAGGAATAAGTTTTTCATAAATCCATTTTTTATAATTATTATAGTTCATTTTGCTATGATAATCTCCAGACTTCGTACCAGATTTAAATATCAAACATGCGTTTTTTATGAACCCGACTTGGCCGCCGGCGTGAGAACAATAATCAGCGTTTGCCCTTTGGACACTGGCTTGTGTAAACCTTCGGTGGTATTATCTCCTCAGTATCTGTTATGGGTATAAGAGGAATGAATATAAGTTTTATCCATGTAAATTATGGGCCGATTTTCTTCCCTATATTGTTTAATATTTTTGAGAAACTTCCTCCGGAGCACTTTTTTCTTCATTAGGATTTTCCTGGTATTCTTCGCTTTCTTTCATCGAAATCCCATATTTCTCATCACTTTTCTCAAAGTTTCATGCTACCCTGTATAAATATTGTCTTCATTCATTTTTTTTTGTTACATGTCACAATGTAGAATCTCAGTTTTCCGTAACATAATAATTTATTATTATACGCCGAAGTAAAACTTTGTCAAAATCGCCTAATTTGGATTTTGGGGCAGATCTTCTTCTATATTTTTCACTTCACGAGAGATCCGTTTTATAGTGGCTATACTTTCTCCCGTTGCTAAGGAAGCACGCTCTTGGACTTTTTTAAATCTTTAACATGCGGATTTTGCATCGCTTCTCTCTGCATAAAAATAATTACATTTGCTATTACCTCCCTCATTTGTCCAGACAAGACTTTGCCTTCTACTTTTGAATAAAAATCCATGTTTATAATTTAAAATACTTAACAATAATTATTTAAAAAGTAAAATCTATTCGAATGTTACGGTATGATTTAAAGAATTAAGCTTTGGGGCGACTTTTTTCGGTATCGAGATCTAGGTGACATAAGTATGTTGGATCATTTTTGTAAATTTATTGGTGTAAAAGACCACCATCAGCCATCTAGTATTGCTACATTGTATTCTGATGATAACTGATCTACCATGTCAACTGCTACCTTCGTTATGTTATAATTAATAATCGTTGTTCCATCGATCTCATCATCGGCATGCATGGAAGATAACAGAAGAACGTTTTTCTTCTGTTTTATACATGTTATGATAAAGTATAATTTTCACTAAATGCAAACATACTTAATGGACTAGGTCTAACTTGATCTTCAGTAAACTGAGTAGGTTGCTGTTTCTTATTTTTTTCATATTTTACCCAAAAATTTTAAATAATTGATGGATTCGACCGTTACTTGATGGAAATTCATTTTATGTAACAATAAAACACTGAAAACTTTGTTTTCAAACTTCCACAAAATTTATTTTAAATATTATCACTACAGCTGTTTCGGCTGATTGCCTTTCTCAAGTGGCCTATTTTGGCTTGGGTTTACAAATTTATAGTCTCTAATGAAATAGGTTGAGGAGGGGAGAACTGTTTGTCTCAAGTTGGTCATTCAGAATTATATCTGTGTTTTTTAATTTGTTGATTTCCATAGATTCTAACAAAGATAGCTTAAGGCCTTTATTTTGAATGTGAAGAATTTTAAATTTGTCATTAAAAGAATGATTATGATCTAGAAGGTGAAGTGCGTATGTCGAATCTGTTTTTCTATTCTTGAAAGCCCTTTTATGTTCTGCTATTCGTTTATCAAAGTTTCTACCAGTTTGACCGATGTAAGTTTTTGGGCAGTCGCCACATTCAAGTTTGTACACACCACTATTTAAGTGTTTTTTATTTTGGCTCTTGTTATTTTTAATATATTTGCCTAGGTTGTTATTTGTTCGGAAAGCTGGTGTTATTCCTTTCTTTTTTATGTGTTTGGCAATTTTTGTTGTTATTTTGCCTGTATATGTGATCGAGCAGAAAGTACTGAGTTTTTTTTCTGGTGGTGGAAATACTAATTTCAGGGCTTTCTTGTGTAGTTTTTGATTTAACATTTTATTAATTGTTTCTTCGTTGTATCCGTTGTTTACTGCTATCTGCTTAATTATATTTAATTCTGTCTCAAAGTTGTATTTTGACATCGAAATTTCTGTTAATCTATGTAACATACTATGATAAGCTGCCAGTTTATCTTGTGTTGGATGGGATGACGAATTGTGTATAGTCGTGTCAGTATGGGTAGGTTTATGAAATATGGAGAAGTCATGTTTGTTTTGAAGTCTGCTAATTTTTAAATCTAAAAAATTTATGGATTGATTTTGTTCTGTTTCTATTGTAAATTCAATATGACTATGAAGTGAATTAATATATGATAAAAATTGGTCCAGTTGCCTGTTAGTTCCTGTGAAACATACCAGTACGTCATCTACGTATCTCTACCAATATAAAAACTGTTTGAATACGGGATGTTTTGAAATCTTTGTCTCTAGATGATCCATAAAAATATCTGATAGCAATGGGCTTAGAGGATTACAGCTCCGTCATATAAAATTTCAAAAAAACTGTTAGGAGATTATTTTAGACCACACTAAATTGTCACCTAAATGTACCATAAAAAATACAATAGAACTAGTTAATAAAATACAACATTTTCAATTACCTAACAACTCCAGATTAATTTCATTTGACGTAAAAAATCTATTTTCTAGTATCCCTCCTACAGAAACTTTTATTCTAGTAAAAAACCTTTTAGACCAAAATAGTACAAATCCAATAATTACATCTGAAATTTTACATCTCCTTGAAGTTTGCATAAACCAGGACTACTTTGAATTTAATAATAAAATTTATACAAATAACAGTGCAGGACTTATAATGGGTAATCCTCTAAGCCCATTGCTATCAGATATTTTTATGGATCATCTAGAGACAAAGATTTCAAAACATCCCGTATTCAAACAGTTTTTATATTGGTGGAGATACGTAGATGACGTACTGGTATGTTTCACAGGAACTAACAGGCAACTGGACCAATTTTTATCATATATTAATTCACTTCATAGTCATATTGAATTTACAATAGAAACAGAACAAAATCAATCCATAAATTTTTTAGATTTAAAAATTAGCAGACTTCAAAACAAACATGACTTCTCCATATTTCATAAACCTACCCATACTGACACGACTATACACAATTCGTCATCCCATCCAACACAACATAAACTGGCAGCTTATCATAGTATGTTACATAGATTAACAGAAATTCCGATGTCAAAATACAACTTTGAGACAGAATTAAATATAATTAAGCAGATAGCAGTAAACAACGGATACAACGAAGAAACAAATAATAAAATGTTAAATCAAAAACTACACAAGAAAGCCCTGAAATTAGTATTTCCACCACCAGAGAAAAAACTCCGTACCTTCTGCTCGATCACATATACAGGCAAAATAACAACAAAAATTGCCAAACACATAAAAAAGAAAGGAATAACACCAGCTTTCCGAACAAATAACAACCTAGGCAAATATATTAAAAATAACAAGAGCCAAAATAAAAAACACTTAAATAGTGGTGTGTACAAACTTGAATGTGGCGACTGCCCAAAAACTTACATCGGTCAAACTGGTAGAAACTTTGATAAACGAATAGCAGAACATAAAAGGGCTTTCAAGAATAGAAAAACAGATTCAACATACGCACTTCACCTTCTAGATCATAATCATTCTTTTAATGACAAATTTAAAATTCTTCACATTCAAAATAAAGGCCTTAAGCTATCTTTGTTAGAATCTATGGAAATCAACAAATTAAAAAACACAGATATAATTCTGAATGACCAACTTGAGATAAACAGTTCTCTCCTCCTCAACCTATTTCATTAGAGACTATAAATTTGTAAACCCAAGCCAAAATAGATCACTTGAGAAAGGCAATCAGCTGAAACAGCTGTAGTGATAATATTTAAAATAAATTTTGTGGAAGTTTGAAAACAAAGTTTTCAGTGTTTTATTGTTACCAAAAATTTTAATTTATGCTCATTGAGTAGTCTTTCTTTTGAGTAGAAGAAAAACTAATCGACCCTATTGAAATAAATTGGCAATGAGATAAGATAGGGACATTCCTTATGCCCTTATTGTTTTACCTGATTATGGATGAAATAATAAAAAAAAAGTAATCCCTAAAAAAGGATACCAAATGGAAGAAAAACGACTTAAAATAATCTGCTATGTAGACTATGTAATACTACTCCCTCAAAATGAAGATGATTTACAAGGTATGCTGCACCAATTTAATATAACCGCCAAAAAAATTAACATGATAATTTCCCCAAAAAAGACAAAATATATAGTTATAACCGCAAATTAATTAAGTTGTAAATTGGAGCTGGAAAGTCAGATAATAGAACAAGTGATGAAGTTTTAATATCTAGGCATCACATTATCTAGCTACACGGAAAGCTTGAAACCAAAGTAGAAGATCAAGTGAATAGAGTAAATAGAGCCGCAGGTTGCCCTAATGTAATAATATGAAAAAATAAAACTATCGGGAAAGAAATGAAAGGCAGAATTTACAAAGCAATCATCAGATCAATAATGACATACTATCACAGACAGGACAAAAAAGATGATAAAAACATTAATGATGAAAACTCTTAGAAAAATTGATGGAAAGACACTATGGCATAGAGCTAGAAGTATAGATCCACGACGTAAATGCAAGGTAAATATTATCAGGGACTAGGTAAAAATAAAAGAGTACAATGGAACGATCATATAAGCCAAATCACAACAAATAGAATAGTAAAGAAGGCAAGAGGTTCCCAATAAGAAGACGATCAGTAGGAAGACCACGAAAATGATGGAATGACAACTTATTGGAGGCATATTGAAAAACAGACAGCGTCATGTCTACATAAAAATAAGAAAAGTAGTATTTCGCATAGTTCTGGTGAACCAGTTATCAGTGGTTATATTTCAATTAGATCTATTAATTGGCTGAACGAGTCTACTAACTACATCAATCGCGGAATTACTAGGTTCAAATGGAGAACCAATTGGTTGTTTACCAAAATATACCTGCATGTTAGTGGTATAAAATATGTTAAAATCTACTAAAGAGAATATCTTCATCCCGTATTTAGCAGGCCTGATGGATATATATGTACTGTCGAAATGGATAGTTTGCACGAAATGCTACTTACATCTCGTCTGTGGTCATGTATTGATATGGATTGAAATTGATTGATGCAGTTTTCATATACTTGTCAAAACACATCTCTAGTTGGAGCTAGTTAATCTAAAGCTTTTTTGGTTTCTCGTATATCACAGCCATCAAATTTTAGATACCGGAGAAAAAGGGGACGTTGTTGTGACATGGTGAATCACCGGTAGTATTTAAAATTTCATCACACTTCAATCTGTTCATTTTTTTTAAATCCAGGTAAGTACAATAAACCAATCAATTTATACACTTCTAAGACACCAGTAGGCCTCGTATATGGTTCTTTGGTATACTGTCTGTAAGCAAATTTTTCAATGTGCTGATTGGTGTCAGAGCAGAGAATTGTGAGATTTATTGTGTTGGTGATAAAAAGTAATCGTTTTATTTTTAAACTTGTTAATTTAAAAAATGTTTCGCTGAGGTGATGAAAAAGCCATCAAATTTATTGCTATATATAGAGAAGAGTCTTTTGAATTCTAAATCATATGTAAATAAAAATAAAATAGCCCGTGACAATGCCTACACAAAAATTCAAAAGGATATGGGTGAACGTTGTTTTTTCACCCAAATTTTTCTCTTTTTTGAGTTCCGCTTCGGATTAATTAATAAATTTTTAACAATATCTGTGATTATTAGCAATATTTTCTTGTTAAATTTATTCTGAATACCTTCCATGGATCCTCTTTTTTTTTTGTTGGAAACTCAAAAACTTTTAATTACAAACAATTACTTTAGTTTTAGATGAAAACCAGTCGATTGTTTACTAGCACTGGCAGGTGTAAAAATCTACCCTGCTTTTTTGCCTTGCCAGTATAGGCAAGCGAGCTACTGGCATGACAATAACTAGCAAATGTGTTGTCCGCTTGCCAGTTGCTGGCACAGGCATAGGCCGGCAACTGGCATGCTAGCTACTTTTCCAATTTATTGGCATGTGTGTACCCGGCTTTAGATTCACGAAACGCTTTGTTAAAATTCGGCACAGTAAAACATGATTCACTTCGTAATCGGAACAGTCAATAGATTTTTATAGATATTGTGTAAAGCTCTAGCATACGTGGTGCGTTTTTGTCTTTAGGCCTTTTCGAGATCTATAAAGACAAAATTGGTAGCAAGATTTCTAGCAACGCATTTCTCTACTACTTGTTGTTAAAAATATTTAACAAGAAACCTTTATTCTCTTTTAAGGATTTGGCCATACATCCCTCCCGCCGAGCTAGTGACGCCAATGCCACCATAATTTTCGTATACTTTTCTGTTTTTTTTTTTTTGTAGGTGAAGCATATATATACCAAATTCTAATCTGTAGGAAAATTTGTATTTCGAACAGTATGTCTGCTCCATATTTTACTATTTTAACCGAATCGTCTCCAAGAAATGGAGGTTTACTGTCATTTATTTATCTTAATTTCTTTTTAATTTCATTATACTTATTAACTATCCCCTTTTCGTTATTAATGTTAACTTCATCAATTCTTCCCAGAATTTCTTTCGCCTTTTCTGTCAGCAGTTGCTTGTAATTAATGCCCATTCTTCTTGTTATAAACTCGTGCAATATTTCCTGTTTTTTTCTAATATTTTGTACATTTTTTATAAATTACCAGGCTTACGTTGTTGTTGTAACTGTTCATTGGAAAACGGGAATCTTGAGTTTTTCCAATTACTTGTTGCTAAATATTATTTGGACATCCCGTGGTTTTAGTAAAGAACACAAGACCGTACATGAAACTGTTTAATACGTCTATGTGACTGTTAAAATATAGAAAAGAAAACTTAATTGTTTGTAATAATATAACTAAAAAATATTATAAATGTAAATCAATACTAGATGTTGTTACATCGACGACTGGAAACAGAATAATGCCGAATGAGAGCTGCTAGGTAGGCTTCCAAAGATAGGTACTTTCCAAAAATATATCGTAACGGGAATTTCTAATCTTTCCTTAGCGACAAGCTGCCACCAAGCGAGGCTTAGGTCGTTCCAAAGACGACAGAGCCGTCTTCAAACCATTTAAAGTTTTAACATACATTACTATACTGCCTCTTAGATATCTCTCTACATTTTTACATTCTTGTTCCTAGATTTCCTTTTTCTTTTGTTACTACATTCTTTTGGTTTCCCTCTTAATTAATACATATGTTCTTCTGTCTTCCGGATCTTTCGTTCTTAGCTAAATGATGTATGCTTTTTACTTCCAATTTTTTGTTTCATTTATCTTATCTGTGAACCATTCTAGATTTTATATTTTGTTTTTATCCAAAGATCCAAAAGCCTTCCTTGCTGATTGGTGTGTTAATTTCTTTAATATATGTTGCATCTTTTCTGCTGTTTATATTTCATCTATAGTTCTAGCTTTACATCCAGTCTTATCTTGTTATATTTGTTTTTAATTTTGTGGTTAAATTTTATAAACAATCATTGATTGCAGTATTGTCTTAGGTATAACCATGAAAATTGATGGGTTTCCTTGTGCTAGACAAATCCATTCATAATCTTTAAGTCTAAACTCTAGCATATGTCTAAGAGTAGTTCACTATTGTTGTTTATAGAAACATAGAGAACAAAGCTCTATGTTTCTTTAGTATGGGATTTGTTCTGATTTATATTTATAAGAACGTCTCTTAGTTTGTCGTAAAATCCATCCTTTGTGGGCGCATTAGTTAATTCAATAGGAGCATAATGCTCCTATTATAACCACCAATTGCCCATTTCTGCATATGTCCATTTTTATTATCTACTCGTCCACTTCCTTTCAGCTTTTAATCTTTTCTGTAGAATCTTTTGTGGACAGCAATAGAAAGTTCTATTTTTGCTTTCATACCTTTTTCAACGCCGCTGTATGGATGAATAAACTAACCTATTTCCTGACTCCATTTTTTTTCTTTTTAGTTTTTTTGAGGACATATACATCTATTGAGTGTCGTTTCAGTTATTAAAAAGGTGTATTTGCTTGATCCGTACACCTTGAATATTCCATGTCTCCAGTCTCATTGTCCATTTTTGGTGCATTCGTTTTTGTTTTCATCTGGTTTCCTAGGCTGCTGTTCGAATCTTTTAGCATTTTGCTTTTTCTAAATGATAGATTACTAGCCTTTCGTTTTAACCCCACTTTTTTACTTTAGCTTAGGACCTGCAATAGATAACTTAGTTTATTATAAGAAAGTGCGAAACAAAAAAAAATTGCAATAGGTATCAAAAGAAAGAACGGTTTCTGAGGACAAAAATATGTATGAAAAAAGGCCCAAGGACACCAACATATATTTTAACTTACTTCGGTTAACTAGTTTTTACTTTGATTATATAGTTCTAATGTGTAATTATTCCTAAAATCGATTTGTGTTTCTGTATTTGCAAGCTTGACTTTCTAGAAATGTTATACATATTCAATAAAAACTGTTTCACTAGTAACTACTCAGTTCTCTTCTTCGGTTGAAACGAGCAAAGAAAACGCGAATCTAATTATGCTAAACCTTTCGTATACCCAATTGTAATTCATGTAATTCAGCCCATAAGCCACAGGCTCCCGTGTTGACTTTATCCCACTTCGGAGGTAATTTATGCAAGCTATACGTGTGGTTTTCTCCGACCGTGTGTACCTTTATACCGAAAATTGGATATCGACGTGCAAATGTGTAAATTCTACCTCGTCTGCCGCTATGCTTGGCACTATCACGCCAATTGCCTTGTAGGTTATGACTTTATTACGCTATATACTCAGACGTTTTTTATTTCTCAATCGCACTTTGTCATTTACAATGTAACCTATTGAAAACAGCTGGGTTCTAGAATTTACACTGTTAAAATTATTTGAAGTATCTTGTAAAACAACCTTCTTTATTAGTCTTAGTCTTGACACACTAGAATAAAATGCATTTAGTCCCTTTCTCTTTGCTTACACGAGTATTATCCAGGTATACACACGACACATATATACACGAGTATAGCATATTATTATTTTTATTAATACCTTGTGCGTTATTCTTTGTCAATGACTTAATTTTTGCCATTGGTTAATTCATACATAATTTTTTTTTGTTTGTTTTTTTAACTTGCTAGTTTTTACCATGTTCAATTTAAATTGTTCTGTTTATCATAAAATGACCCTAGTTCTCACTTAATGTTTTTAAGACGTTGTCGTTCAAGAGACGAACCTCTTCTAGAGTTTGGAACTCGGCCGTTATATGGGCTACTAAACAATTGGTTAGCTTATATCAGTATACTACTAGTCACACCACAGTGAAGTTAAAATAAGAAGTTGCAAAACTATCTAAAGTAATAACATAAACACATACTTTTAATGAATCTCACCGTTGCCAGCTTCCTTCTCAGTTTTAGTTTTCTTAATCTTAGACATACAATAAATTTTAGAATATGTTTTATTGTGGAAGCTTTTTATTTTGCCCTTAATGGCAATTAAAAGTTAATATCGCAAAAATATTTAACCCAATAAAGCGATGTAATATTTGTTTTAGTCGTTTAATGTTAATAAATCTTGATTAAAGCCAACGGGGTGGATCAGTTCCATGGTGCTACTCTCTCGATATGAACTACCTTGGGTTTATTTGCTGAAAACTGGATGCGATAGATTAGATCATTTATTTTCTGCAGGACGGTATACGGGCCATCCCCGTTTCGTTGAAGTTTCGGACAAAGTCCTTTCTTCAATTTAAAAGCCCTTTTAGACAAATTATCAACCCTTACTGGAATCATCTCATCTAAATTAATGAGGCATCTGGCTATCAAAATTCCATCACTAACTAGTTCATCGCTTTCCACAACGCCGAAATGTAGACCTTCAGGTTTTTGACTCAGTCTCCCCAGGATGATACTTTCAGAATTTTGAGGAATTTCGGTATCCTCGCTCACTATAACTCTTTCTTAAGGTATCGATTCTTCCAAATTTAGGATAATTTCTTCATTTTCAATTAACAAAATTTTATTTTGACTGTCAAACATATCTTGCTTGATTGTCCTCAATTCATGGAAAAAAGAAGATCCCATGGATTCACAGATGATGATCTCAAGACAGTTCTCAAAAAAAAAAATTCAAGAGTGTTAAGCTATTTAAAAGACATCAATTTATTCAATTGTAATCATGAATGTGTTGCTTGTGTGAGTCCATATCAAATAGGTAAAGAAATAATAATAAGACTTACTCACAATCAATTTAATTTAACAATCTGTCGACCGGTTTCGCTTTCTACAATTTGCAAAGCATCTTCAGGTCGAGATACAAAGTTAAACTAATGCTGCAATAAAATAAACCCAATTAGGGTGGTGTCTCATAAAGATAAAATAAACAAATAAATTAGTTCATACAAATTATAGTAATTATGCCAATATTACATGTCTGTGGTTTTCAAAATGAATAATTTGAATATATAAAAGGTATTAACAGACAAGGTAAGGTCCACAATTGGTATAAAGTAGCAATCTTATATTGTAATAAATTAATAAATGAGCAAATAAATAAAACAAAACAAAACAAACATTACTTACATGCCGGTACTCTATTAATTGATGGATGGTAGGTCATGGTTGCAAAAATCATGTATTGTTGATTGGAGAACTTTAATGTGCTATTGCAGTTGTTTTGACAATAAACGGGAAGTTCTTGAGGAGAACAGATTTGATCCAATGAATTAGAGATAGGTATATTGTTGTTGTTTGTCAGATGAAAGTGATGTTCTTTACTATTGTATTATTTAAATTATTTACACTTATAACAGAGATATATTTTTTGGAATGTGTGTTATTTATTGAGTATTTATGTAATGAAGGAGGCAGTTTTATGACAATGAATAAGAGTAGCTGTACCGATTGTGTGGTTGTGCAATTTTTTGACTTGCAATTATCAAGTCTATTGGCAAAATTAATAAATTATTGTAAAGTCAACTATGTAAAAAGGTATATAAAAGTATATAAAATTATTATAAATTAAGAGTGATCAGGGACAAATTAAACACACATTAACAGGAAACAGAAACACTAAATGACGGGACAAACATTGAATTTAAAACTTAAACTTGGGGGATGGAAGAAACTGTAAGCACTACATCTCACTTGTTGGAAGAAATGAGTTTTTTTCTATTTAATCTATTAGATTTAAGAGGTAAATTTGACATATGTAGGTTGAAGTGTGACAGTTCTTCTTCTCTTACTAAATACTGTAACTAAATAATGTTGAATAACTAAACTTACAAAATAGTTTTAGTAATTTATAAATAATGTTCTTATTAATTTCCGCTCCACGAAAGACAAAGCCATTATCAAGAAAATTATTTCTTATAAGTTTTATAAGGTGTGGTACATCACATAAAACATGGATTTTATGATTTGTAGGGCCTATAAACCACGGCTTTTCTTCATTTATTTCAAGATTTTTATGAAGGCCTCTGTTACCACCTCCCAAATCACTAACAATAGCACAGACATGAAATCCTGCCTCTTCTACTTCCTTAATTATGTCAAACAGAATTGTTTTTTCCATTTTTCTGTCAAAATCAAAATAAATTGGCTGCTTCCAGGATGTCAGTAGTCCTCTCATCATTGCTACCTGAACATAGTTGGAAGGTTTTAAAAGATGGTCATTTGCTTTGTCGTATGCATAGGTTTTTCGAATCTTTATTTCATCGAAGGAAACAACACATATTTTTTTAGATTCGGATAAGTGAGAATTTTTTAAAATTTTTAGAACAGGTTTTATTATGCCTGGAACAATTTTGACTTTTTTAGTCCATGAACGAAGAGTTGAAACAGCAGGATATGGATAATCTTTTTTCAGCAATAATTTATATGCTTTTGGTCCAGCTGCATGTATGGCAATACCTTGGGAGACTTCCTCAGTAGTCCATACTGTTCTAACTTTGCGCCTTTGCAGTCTTTTTAGCTGTCTTTTGGTAAATATCTTATCTACTCCTGACTTCATTTCTGTTAATTCATTAACCTGCTGAAGTAAGGCTTTGTTCTCGACACGTAACTTTTGAAGTTCAAGATCTTGTGCAGGTTCCATATCTGTATTTAATCTAAAAACCAAAATCATATTTTTAATCTACTATATATATATGTATATATATATATATATATATATATATATATATATATATATATATATATATATATATATATATATATTGCATAAAGTTAAGAATAGTATGTTTTCATTCAGACGACTGATCACAGCATATTTTAGAACATTTTACATACCCGTCTGATTTTATAATCTAAGAAATATAGAACTAAAAAATAAATGTTAAGATATTATTTTTATGTCATAATATTTAAAAGTGTTTCTACCAAAAGATGTAGAATAAAATAATGTTCACCTAGATTGTGTAATTATCTGTTCCACAATCCTCTTTGACTCCCTTTTGGAAAACCTTTCCTGCCTTTTAAGTTGATTTATGGATAAGCTTTTTGATTTTGGTAGATGAAGAGAAGGAATCGCATCACCCTTCAGTTTGGGTCCTTTCTTTGATTCATACTGCAGCAATTCATGCTGCAAATTTCTTTTAAAGTCTTCCGGCTTAAAGTGTTTGGAACAAATCCTTGAAGTTTTAGTATTAAATTTGTCTTTACGGTAACAAGCAATAACCCGCAGTTTTTTCACTACCGAGTCCTTGGGAAAACTATAAAACCTAACAGATTTATCGGCACCTTTTGTCTGATTATCACTTATAAACAACTATATACTGCACAACGCATTTTATGTTTACGTTGTAAACAATTTTTAGCAAAACCCCCCTAAAAAATACAAGATGGGTATAGGTATGGTTGAGTATTAAATACTGACTCAATAATAATTAAACATACCTAATTTACAATTTCTAAAAGACCAAATTGTTGCCCATATAAAGTAGGTATACCTACAAAACCACGATCACTCAAAAAACTCGCATAGAGAGTTGAATATATCCTTAATAATAATTATTTTTTACTAAAATGCCTACAAATCAACTTAACTCTCACAAAAACACTATAAAATCTTCCACAAGCTTATTAAAGACGTCAAAAGTTTAAACATTGATAAAATTCAAATTATAAACAAATGTATTATAACTCTCATTATGACGTCGACAGTAGGGGGAGTGGCCTGCGCAATATCATACCTGTCATTCTTTGTACCATGAGTGTTACTAATCTAGAACGAAATATAATTTTAAAGAGCGCAAATGGTTTGACCAATATAGGTAACGTATTATAATATTGTTTTGAGGGCCTTTATATGTGGCATCTTAAATGTTTTTGCATGTCATTGGAATATACCAAAAAAAAAATACGTCTAGCGGAATCTTCTGTTAGAAGGTAGGAACGTAGCTAAAAGGAAAATAATTTTAAATCCAATAAAAGATATTTTTCACATCGATTATATTCTTATAAAAATGACGCGGTATGTGCTTATTAAAACCGTTCCATCGTCCGTTTATACATGAATCTTTGCGATATATGTTTAAGGCAAGATTCAATAATCTTAGAGTATTGAAATTTGGTATACAGTTTCTTGTTGATATATGGAAGGGTCGTATTGAATTTACTATCAATAGATTGTCTTCTTTTTTAAAGATTTTTATAAATTTGTCTTTTTATTAACAAAGTATATAGACTAGAAGGTTTTTGGTTGGTAGAGCCTATTATGACCTATGGGGCAGAGGTTTGGCAGATAACGCAGAAGGATAGAAAAAGAATAGAAGTAGTAGAAATGGATTTTCTAAGGAGAGCGTGTGGTATATCCAAAAAAGATCACATCAGGAATGAAGATATTAGAAGGAGGACAAATACTGTATATTCCAGTGTAGATAGAATTGAAACGAGACAACTAGTGTGGTATGGTCACGTGAAACGAATAAATGAAGATAGATGGCCAAAGAAAGCTTTAAATTACATACCACAACAAAGAAGAAGAAGGGGAAGGCCTTCAGTTGCCTGGGAAGAAAATGTACGGCACATAATGAGAGATAGAGCCATCAGAGAAGACGACTGGATGGACAGAAAACGATGGCGGTCGAAATGCGAGAAACGGCAGAGGCTGTAGGAACCTCGCTTATATATATATATATATATATATATATATATATATATATATATATATATATATATATATATATATATATATATATATATATATATATATATAGACTAGAAACTTGGTGCATCTTGATGACATATTCAATAATTCTTTCGGTTCCTTCTATATTCGGTTGCATTGGTTTATTTATGTTTTTTGATTGAATACTTACTTTTCATTTTCTAGGAGCACCACAAGTTTTGCGACAGTCTGCCATGCCAGAAGTCGTTGTTGAACGTGGTCAGCCGGCAGATTTAAGTATGGTGGTTTGCGCAGATCCAAGGCCTAGACTGGTCGCCTGGGAATGGGGATCCTTAAGATTGGAAGCTGGAACAGAAATGGGTAAGTATTAAATACGTTTTTATATTTTTAAACTGGAAATATTCCCTCTTAAACCCCTATTTGAAGAATTAAAGAGAAATCATCGATTTACTAAGAAAGAAAACGTTCCAAACAGGAAGTGTAGATGAGATCAATTTTAAACAAAAATTTCTATTAGCACTTCTGTAGAATGAATCATTCTCCCAGAAACAACGCTTCAAACAATCTGCCATTTTCAATCAATGAAAAGCATTTTTTTAAATATAATTTGTATAAACTCGATGATAAAAATTCAAATGCGTTGTAAAGGCAAAGAATGCCAGTTAAGTATGAAATTTTTTTATTTTGCCGCAAATGAAATTAGTTTCTATACAAATATTAAATATACAAGGTGGTCCAGAATTATGTACATTAATTTCTAGAGCTCATAGTACGTCCAAAAATAAGGGTACTTCTTTATGTACACTTTTTTATAAAACTGAATAATAAGGGAGATACAATCGAATTGAATCTTCCAAACGGTTTTGAAAACGAAGTTCATATTTTGGGAGTAATTATAAGACATTAGGATAATTAATTTCATGTCACCACCTACCACATCCTATATTAATACAGAGTTTGTTTGGAGGGTAAGTGGGGGTTATTACGTCACATGTTTTTAAATTTTTACATATTTTAAAAAAATATTTTAAAAATTGTTTCCTTAGACTTTTCTACGCAAAAAAGGTGCTTTTGTAATATTTCGATAGATATCACCGTTTTCGATTTATTTAAACTCGAAAGTATACATGTACGTTACATTTTTTAATATTCATCAAGTATGCTTTGGAATTGACACTTATGTTAGCAATAATATTACAAATTAATGGAAAACTTAATTAATACTTAACATTTAATTAATGGCGAAAATAATATTTCACATCAACTGTTCAAAATGTCCTCCATTTTGTTGAATACATAATCTAATTCTTTTATTTAGCGAACGCATTAATCCATTTAATGTTACTGGATCGTTTTGTAAATCGATAAATACTTGTTTAATTTTGTCTCTTAACTCACTTACTGTATTAATTGGAGTGTTATACACTTTTGATTTCAAATAACTCCATACTGTAAAGTCCATTGGATTAAGATCACAACTACGAGCAGGCCAATGAATCGGTGCATCCGCACTTCGGCCTATCCACATATCAGGGAAATGTTCATGTAACCACCTTCTACAAATTCTTGTGTAATGTGGTGTAGCACCATCATGCATGAAAAATATGTTTTTTCGTATTTGTAATGGAATATCTTCCGAAATATCATGTAAAATATTGTCTAGAAAATTGTAATACATGTTACCATTTAAATTTCCTGGAAAGATGTGGTATCCTATGAAACTATTTCCTAAAGTAGCTGCCCAAACGTTTATCTTGAACGTGTGTTGGAAGTGAGTTTCCATTGTAGCCCTTGGATTTTCTTCAGCCCAGAAGTGCATATTTCTAGAATTGAACATATCTTGTCTTGTAAATGTGGCCTCGTCTGTAAACAGAATGTTGCTTAAAAAATTTGGTACAACTTTATTTTGCAATACTTCACAAAAATCAACTCTAAGTGGCATATCGTCAGGTAACAATTCCTGCACCTGTCGATAGTGGTAAGGATGTAATTGCTCTTCATGCAGTACTCTTAAAACACTTTGATGGGAAATATTCGTACTTAATCCTATTCTGCGTGTACTTATTGTGGGGTCATTTATTACAGCATCCAATATTTGCTGTTCAACGCGAACATTTCTTGCTTCTCTACGACGACCAGCATCTGTATTTCTTCTTTGAAGACAACAGGTTTCTCTCAGTCGTCGTTCAGTACTTACAAAAGTCCTGGCATTGGGAATAATTTTGTTCGTATACTTTTCTCTGTAGCGTCTTACAGCGGCAGCAGCATTTTCCGAACATTCCCCTAATAATAAAAGTATGTCTGTCATCTCAGAATTTGAATAGTGTGCAATATTGCGGGCAAACAAATTTAAAAATATAGCAAAAGAGACGTGTTAAACAAATTTCACTGTCGAGTACAATAAAAGTGTAGATAAAATAATTTAATTGTTATTAAACGTCACTAACAATTTATAGACTGCTTGAGATTAAAGTGTTGTTGCTAACACAAGTGTCAATTCCAAAGCATACTTGATGAATATTAAGAAATGTAACGATTACAATAAAATACATGTATACCTTCGAGTTTAAATAAATCGAAAACGGCGATATCTATCGAAATATTACAAGAGCACGTTTTTTGCGTAGAAAAGTCTAAGGAAACAATTTTTAAAATATTTTTTTAAAATATGTAAAAATTAAAAAACATGTGACGCAATACCCCCCACTTACCCTCCAAAACTACCCTGTATTAATATAAAATGTGGTAGGTGGTAGCATGAAATTAATTATCCTAATGTCCTATAATCACTCCCAAAATATGAACTCCGTATTCAAAACCGGTTGGAAGATATTTGACAAAATAAGAATTTCAATTCACCCCTTTAAAGGGTTGTATCTCCCTTATTATTCAGTTTTATAAAAAGTGTACATAAAGAAGTACCCTTATTTTTGGACGTACTATAAGCTCTAGAAATTAAAGTAACACAATTCTGGACTACCTTGTATGAACGTTCAATAAAATATATAAGAGATCAATAAAATAATATATCACTTTTTTTAAGCAGTTACTATGAAATTTCCATTGTTTTGAAGATTGAAGATAGGGAGGCTATAATCGTCCTTCTCCTCTTTCATTTTAAGTTTTATTTTTAGAATTACAATATTCATTCATTTCTGGCTCCGTTCCTGGACCATTTCATCTTGTCTCTTTTTGTCTTTCACCAGCTTAATTTGCTTAAAAACGATGATCAATAGGACAATCGCTAAAGCAATTGTTTCTGCATCTCCAAGTCAGAATACACTTATTGTTTGCGATCATTATTTTGGCATGTCTCCCATATAATCATGCATTTGTACGATCTGTTGACTGTGTAACGAACGAAGTTGTATTCTTGACTTACCACTGCACAATTTACAACTAAAAATTGGCTAGGCCGTCATAATAATTAGAAATCTGCACCAAGGAAAGTGTATGTAACTAGACGCATTTGGTAATGTGAAAACTTATGCACTATAATACAGCCGTCGATATTCAAAAAAATATTGAAGGATGAGGAAGTTGTCATTTCTAGAATTCAGCTGATATCAACCGATAGGCCATTAAAATTTTAACTAATTTAATATCCGATTTATTTGTGATTCTCCATAATGATAAACAAATGATAAGGCCAATACCTGAATGTTTTTGAACTAAATATAGAAAATCATTGTTTCTCTTAATCAATCATATGTATTTTGTTAACATGTAGGTAAACCATCCAGTTTATTCATTCTCGTGCCTGACAACATAATGCAATTTCGCTTTTCTTTATGATCTGAGATCTTCTCTGGCTCGATACGTGATTTTTCTTCATTTCATCTTATTATTTATTTTTCTTTTCTGGCCCTCTAGTCTATTTTTTGGCCTTCCTTTTCTCTTTTTTAAAGCTATAGTGTAAGTAAGTACCCTTTTTGGAGTACTCGTGTTCGGCATCCTTTCTAGGTGACCTCGCCATCTTAGTTTCTGTGCCTTTATGAATCCTATTATATTAAGTTAATTATATAATTCCTTTAACTCATCATTTGATCTTCTTATCCATAAACCGTCTCTTATTATTCTTCCATATATCTTTCTCAGTATTTTCCTTTCCCATATCTCCAGTAAATTTTGTTCATTTTTTGTCATTGTCCATGTCTCACTGCAGTAGGTTACTATTGGCTGTATAGTTGTTTTGCATAACTGTATTTTTGCTTTGCTTGATAAAAACTTGCTTTTTAACACTTCACTAAGAGCATGTACACTTCTATTGCTTGCGATTATTTAAGCTTGTATTTCTTCTTTATTGTTAGGTTTACGTGATATTAAGTATGTAAATCTTTCTACCATTTGAAATTCGTATGATGATCCTTCTTCTACTTCTACTTTAAACTTTTGTCTATCCCTAAACTGATCATCTGTCCACTGCATACATTTTGTTTTAGTTTCATTTATGTAAAAAAAAAAAGAAAAAACGACTCTTTCCAGATTTATGTTTCGAACCCCTCACATGAAGACAACTCTATATGTAAAGCTACAAAAAAGTTTGAACGACCGACAATAACAAATACACCTTTAAGAAAAACAGATATGACATCAAAGATCGACAACAAATAAAAATGCTAAATCAAAAGAAAGCTCCTGGCTATGATTTGATAACAGGGGAATTACTTCAGAAGCTACCGAGAAAAGCAGTGGTGCTATTAACAATAATATACAACAGCATACTACATCTTCGATACTTTCCAATACAATGGAAATTTGCTCAAGTTACTATGATTTCGAAACTAGGTAAGCCCGCAAAGCAAGCAAATTGATATCCTTTTATAAGCCTACTTCCAATAATGTCAAAAGTATTAGAAAGGCTAATATTGCATAAAATCGAGCAAGTTGTTCCCATAAACGAAATTATACCACAACACCAATTCGGATTTAGACGTGAATACTCAACCATCCAACAATGCCACAGAATAGTAAATATAATTAAAACAACTCTCGAAGAGAAAAAGTTTTGTACTGGAGTGTTTCTAGATATACAACAGGCATTTGATAGAGTATGGCATGAAGGTATTCTCTACAAACTGAAATTACACCTAACAGACCAACTATATTTTATACTAAAATCATATCTTACTGACCGTTACTTCAAGTCAAAATTGAAGACAGCTACTCAAATTACAGTAGACAGTCTACCATACCTGAGGGTAGCGTTTTGGACCCATTTCTGTATCTGATATTTACAGCAGACGTTTCAATCAGCAATGGTACCTTCTTAGCTACATTTTCTTATGACACGGGAATCTTGGCAGTGGATATCGACATCACAAAGAGTACAAAATCTTTTACAAGATCAGTATTAATGCTAGAAAATCAGTACAAATTACTTTTACAACAAGAAAATCCACATGTCCATAAGTTTATATTAATAATACTCCCATTCCTATAAAATCAGTTATCAAATACTTGGAATTGCACCTGTATAAAAAACTTACATGGACAAGGCACATTAAAACTAAACGGAAACAACTAGATCTTAAACTAAAAAATATGAACTGGCTATTTAACAAAAGGTCTCAGTTATCTCTTGAAAATAAACTGCATCTGTACAAAGCTATAGTTACACCAGTTTGGGCATATTGAATAGAGCTATGAGGCTGGAGTAAACCTTTAAATACGAAGATACTTTAAAAATTCCAATACAAAATACTCTGTATGATAAGTAAAGCTCCAGGGTGTCTATCTAACTAAACACTTCACAATGATTTGGACATCCCATTACTTAAGGACATTATAAAGAATCGCTCAATAAAATTTTAAAAGTCGCACCACTAATCACACCAACGAACTGATAAATAATTTATTCACCCAACCACT
This sequence comes from Diabrotica balteata, assembly GCA_918026665.1. Taxonomy (NCBI): domain Eukaryota; kingdom Metazoa; phylum Arthropoda; class Insecta; order Coleoptera; family Chrysomelidae; genus Diabrotica; species Diabrotica balteata. The sequence continues at coordinate 144,957,863 of OU898276.1, read as the reverse complement.
TGCCGAAAGAAGATTGAAGCAGATATGGCCAGAAGACCTACCGCAATAATACTTAGACAACCGTTACTGGACGGTACCTAACTCACGTTAATTTACTTACAATCTATTTACTTATTACTCTGTATAGAGTAGATTGTAAACATGCAATGTAACAAAAAAAAATTAAGTAAAGTCCCATTTTCTTCGCTGCTTTTATTATTCTCTGTACTATCTCCTGTAGTTTTTTTTTCTCCTCTTGCCAGCAACACTACATCATCCGCAAATGAAAAAACTTGGTGTCGTTTTTGATATAGGAGTCTTGAGTCTATTGATTTTCGTTTCTCGCATTCTTTTTTCTAGTTATAAATTGAAGAGTAATAATGACAAAGGATCGCTGTGCCTTAATTCTTTGTTTACTATAAATTTGTTCGATAAATGATTGTTTACTTTAACTCTGTTTTCTGTATTTTTTAAAGTAAGATTTATCATGTTACGCAACTTTCTGCTAACTTCCATTTCCTCAAGTGTCCCTTTTAATGCTTCTCTCTTTATTCTATTGTATGCTTGCTGGAAGTCGATGATTAGCGCTATCGTTGGTAAGTCGTGTTCATAGATTTCTGCTTGCAATTCTCTGATTACGAATACTTGGTCCGTTGTGTTTCTCCCTCGTCTAAATCCGCACTGATATTCGCCTATTATATTTGCAACTTCTTTTTCTAGCTTATCTTTTATGGATTTTGATAGGATTTTATATACGGTATTTAGTAACGCTACTACTCTGTAATTACTGCATTTTGTTTTGTCTCATTTGTTGTGTAATAGGCAAATAATTGCTTCCTTCCAATTTCCTCGTATTCGTTCTTTGTTCCGTATCTCTTTGATGATCTTTTATCCAATCATTTAGCAGTTTTCCACCATATTTCATCATCTCTGCTGTTACGTTATCGCTTCCAGGGCATTTATTGTTTTTCAGATTTTTTATGATTTCCTTAATTTGTTCTTTGCTGAGTGAATTATCTCCTATATCTTCTAAATGTTTTATTCTTGCTTCTGCTTTCATACATTATCTTTGAGAAAGACACAAAGTCCTTTAATGAAAATAATTGACACGAGTGCAATACATTCACTTAATGGTAACCAGGTGAATTAGCTCCTTTTTAAACTTTTTATTAAACTTAATTATTATCTTTTTAGTATAACAAAGTGAAAAGAACTAATCGAATAATTTAATAGAACATTTATTAATTCTAAGGCGGTACGAATTCGGCCGAGTCAACTAGTAATCTATAAAAAGTAGAATAATTTTGATAATGGTTTATTATCTATAGAAAAACGAGTCCAAATTCGATTAAACGTAATAAAAATATATATTGTTTTATTACTGATTTAAAATAAAATATGTTTTTTATTCAGACCATTATTTTCTTTCAACAATTGTTGAAAATGTCATTAAGAGGTTAGGTCATAACAAAACCTATTTATTTTACCTCCAATTGCACCGTATTAATCATAACATACTTTGGTGAAGACATCATTAAAAAACCTTCATAATTCAAGCTCTACACATACATTTTTCTGATGTTTATGCGACCTAATTTAACTTTAACGACTTTTATTAGACTCCTCGGCCACTAACCTGAACTTTCAAATGAAATTTGCGTGTTTTTACAACTTTACGATTTAGATAGATCGCATATATTTCGTGCAAAAGCTTGGATGCATTATATTTTTAGATTTCCAGTGCGGAAAACATACATGAAGATATACGGCAAAAATTGAGCACCCTTAAGTCGTTAAAATGTTTACGTCTTTTGCTGGAAGTTTTTTATAGCTACTTCTTAAAGATACAAGTAAGAAGATCAGGAGCGCCGACACTAAAAAAAATACAATTTACATGGAAATTTTTATAAAATTACCGTACTCGATTTACTTAAACATATACTTGAATTTTAGTCTATTAAACTTGTGAACTTGTCAATGCAACAATTTTTTGTAGAATATGGTGAATATTATGAATTAGGGTATTTGTTTTTCAATTTTCATTGTTCTACAGTAATGATTAAAATATGAATACTGAAAAAAATATATAAAATTAGTTTAGATTATATTGAGTTGGTTTTTCTTGTAAATTACTAAATGGTCTAGTCGATCATAGCGAATATCAATATTTTCATTGGCAGATGGACGACCTCGAGAATAGAAAGTAGGTTTTTTATTTTGTTGTAACAATGACATTGCAATGCGTCTTCTAAATGATATCCAGTTTTTTTCCATGCAAACGATGAAGTTGCGAGGCATTCTAACAGCCATGTCAATGCATTGATTGATCAATGAAAAATACCATTTTTGCCGCGCATAGAAAGGCGGTAAACACTAATATTTTGATCACTACGATCTACTCCGCCCATGCTTACATTATACTCATGTACGAGATGCGGTTGTTCCACCTAAAATGATAAATATTACTAGTATTACAGAGGAAGATTGTTTATTTTGTTTCATACCTGGATCTTCTTCTTCTCCTTCTGTGAATATCTCTTTAGAAGGTGAATTGGTTGAAGTCCTGCTAAGTTTTAACAGAGCATTACTAAATTATTGTCATGCCATTTTACTGCGATTATTTTTTGATCAGCAATTTTTCTGTAGTCATATGTCCCTCTCTCTCTTCTTTTTTCATAATTTTTGAATCTTGTAAGTGTACTCCTGGTAAACCGCTCCTGGTCAAAAGCTTTTCTCTAGCCGTGCCAGTGGCTAAAAAGCTTTTTTCTGTTAGTTTTTCCATAAGGGGAATATAGGTAAAAAAGTTTTTATTTGGCCATTTTTCCCTAACACATCAGAATATTTAAATACGACGCTTGCTCCGACTCAATTGTCGGTATAAATTTTACTAATATTAGTTGATGATCCTTTGTATTATTCAAACCAGTAAATATAGACAAGATGTAATGTACCAACCCATAATTTGTAACCATATATGATGGGTTTACCATTTATAAATTAGACGGAACCATTGCTTCATCTACAGAATGCGCTGCCGTTAAAGATCCGTACTTCATAAACTTCTTATTTAAATTTACAAACAGTGGCCTGACTTTTTCAAATTTATCTCCTTGTTCTAAGGTACAGTTATCTGCCAGAGGAAAATTTGATATAATAAATTTAAATTTATCTCTCGTGAGAACTTCTGTCACAAGTTGATTACTAGCATCTCTGTCACGTTGGCAAAACATTCTCTTGCGAGAAATGTTTACATACCCACTCAATATGATAGTTCCCAAAAAAGCTTTGACTTCATATTCTCGAACTTCTTGTTGGCAGTTCTTCTGTGAAGCATATGGATTAGTTTCTGACGTTATCAGGTGTATGAGTTCTTCATAAAAAAAAGGGAAAACGATTCAAGAGGACCCTTAGAATCATGTTGTTTATCGTTTACAATGATAGATTGGTCTTTCATCTGAATGTCTTCTTTTACTCAGTGGTAGATTTTTTTTCTTAGACACTTTACCGGTTTTTTTTATCCCTGCTCTGGTAATGAAATATTATCTTAAGAATTGGTTACTAATGCGTCGCCGTCATTATTTCGCACCTTTATTTCAGCAGAAGCTTGTAATTGCGACCCAGGTAAATTAGCCATCAACATTTTATCTTCAACGCAGAGTCTGCGTCTGTTAGGACATCACATGCATTTATTGGAGGCATCAAAGTAATACTATCTACATTTGCTACTAAATTTTCATCATCTTCTAACATACTAAGCGCATCCTCCAATGAAAAGCCCCTAAAAATAAATAGTAGGTATGGTATTTTCCTGTCGTACAATATTGTGTACACTAAAATCAAATAGCCTAACTTTAGTTATAAAATAATTATTTATCCAATTTAAAAATATAAATTGAAATATATATGTGTGTTTACAAGTAAACACAAAAAGATATTTTTGTACACATTATAACAAATATTTACTTACTTAGCAAATCGTTTTCCGAATTCGGCCATATTATAAAAACTGTAAATTTTATCGCAATATTATCGCCAAATATTTCAAAGCCAGCAATTCACAACTACACTCTATGGTTGATTACTACATACTGAAAGTATGGCGGTTATCAAGAAATATGATCCTTACAGATATTCAAAGATATTTGTGGTGTATAATTTTTTGTACGTCAGGCATATCTGGGTTAATAACTTACAGCCAAAGGTTTCTGTTGGTAAGGTTATGCATTTTGTCTTGTGCTTTGATATTATCATTTGTTAAAAAATGAGATAAATTCTGCATAACCATCTTGTGCAAAGAATACAAAATGTTTACTTATATCTTTAACAAACAAGTCCAACAATTACCGGAAAATATTTTTGGGGAATATTAAATTGGTTATCGACAAGAAGTATCTAAAATTTATCAACAGTGGATAAAATTGTGTAAATACGACATTAATGTCCACAACATATTCATAGATTTTTAATAAATTCATCAGTGATTCAATTAATAGATACAAATTCTAACAAATATCGCACAGCTTTAACATCCCCCGAAATACATCTAATTAGTAAAAGCAACAATGGATTCGTTACAATAACTGTCAAAATGCAAAATAAGCTTACTGAGAACTTTCCAATAGTCGAGTGATTCACGGAAGAAGACCGACTGGTACGAATACTGTTTATCTTATCTATCGAATATTTGATAATACAGTTGAATACACGAAGAGCTAATCTACTAACAAATAAATTAATATAGATTGCCGTCTATGCCAATAACATCAGTGTTATATCTTGTAGAATGAAAGGCACAGCAAAAATATATTCAGAGTTAAAGATCATCAAGATCAAATATCTCTGTTGTATTTGTTTAAGCAATATATTCTTTACTTTAAGTTGTTCTAATATCGTTACGTTAGTGCGATGATCAATCCAGGATATTCTCAACATGCGGCGGTATACCCACATTTCAAAAGCGTCCAGGGTATTACTATGAGGGTTGGAATCTTGAGACAGAAATTATTATGGGTGGAGATAGGGCAAGCAAAATACACAATACTTATGCGAACGGCACTCAGGGTTTATTTGGAGAGCTGGGGTCGTGGATAAGTAAATGAAGCAATGGGATTATATAGGGGCAACTACAAAAATGAAATACAAGGGTACTTACATAAATCTCCCGAACAAATGGGCAAACAAAACAACAAGAAAGACCTTTAGCTATTTAAAAATAAGGTTGCCGCTTTGAAAAATCCTTCTGTTGGATAAAGGAAAAAAGGTACTTGCTTCCTAAAACAGAAACACAAAAGAGGTTAGGACACTTTTCTAAAATAAATAAACAAAAATGATTCAGGAAAATAAATTAAATATTTATTAAAATCATGAATGTGTTGCTTGTGTGAGTCCATATCAAATAGGTAAAGAAATAATAATAAGACTTACTCACAATCAATTTAATTTAACAATCTGACGACCGGTTTCGCTTTCTATAATTTGCAAAGCATCTTCAGGTCGAGATACAAAGTTAAACTAATGCTGCAATAAAATAAACCCAATTAGGGTGGTGTCTCATAAAGATAAAATAAACAAATAAATAAATTAGTTCATACAAATTATAGTAATTATGCCAATATTACATGTCTGTGGTTTTCAAAATGAATAATTTGAATATATAAAAGGTAGTAACAGACAAGGTAAGGCCCACAATTGGTATAAAGTAGCAATCTTTTGTTGTAATAAATTAATAAATGAGCAAATAAATAAAACAAAACAAAACAAACATTACTTACATGCCGGTACTCTATTAATTGATGGATGGTAGGTCATGGTTGCAAAAATCATGTATTGTTGATTGGAGAACTTTAATGAGCTATTGCAGTTGTTTTGACAATAAACGGGAAGTTCTTGAGGAGAACAGATTTGATCCAATGAATTAGAGATAGGTATATTGTTGTTGTTTGTCAGATGAAAGTGATGTTCTTTACTATTGTATTAATTAAATTATTCACACTTATAACAGAGATATATTTTTTGGAATGTGTGTTATTTATTGAGTATTTATGTAATGAAGGAGACAGTTCTATGACAATGAATGAGAGTAGCTGTACCGATTGTGTGGTTGTGCAATTTTTGACTTGCAATTATCAAGTCTATTGGCAAAATTATTAAAGTATTGTAAGGTCAATTATGTAAAAAGGTATATAAAAGTATATAAAATTATTATAACTTAAGAATGATTAGGGAAAAATTAAACACACATTAACAGGAAACAGAAACACTAAATGACGGGACAAACATTGAATTTAAAACTAAAACTTGGGGATGGAAGAAACTGTTAGCACTACATCTCACTTGTTGGAAGAAATGAGTTTTTTCATATTTAATCTATTAGATTTAAGAGGTAAATTTGACATATGTAGGTTGAAGTGTGACAGTTCTTCTTCTCTTACTGAATACCGTAAGTTTAGTTATTCAGTATTATGGAGTATGTTGATATTAATGAATGTATCAAAATTTGTTTTAATTTTGAAATCAAAAGTAAATTGATGTTTTAATATTGGCATACTTTAACAATTTTAATTAGTAAGTTTCAAATTCAAAAATTTTTATATGGTAACAATGTGAATAATTGAAATACATCATTTGTTATAACTAACCAATTTTAGTCTAAATATTTCAGAACAAATTAAAATGATTATTTAGTAAATACAAACAAGTGTACTTGTAATTGAAAGATATAACAAATTTACAAATTGCCTGAGAATTTTTTATTTGAAATGATTGTCGGTCTGAGCTATCTATTATGGTGTATGAACATTTCTTAAAATATTTTTATTTAAATTGTAATAATTAATAATTAAATAAAGTAGTAATTGGGTGAATATTGATGATTATTTAAATTTTGAATTCGAGTAATTGACTGACTTAAATCTTGAATAATTAGTTGGTAATACTAATTTATGACAATTGGAACCGGAAATTGATTCCATCCCCGGGCAGCAGGTACACATTTAAACCGGTGTAAAATATATTTTATTTCAATTCTTTGTCTCATACGAACAGACATTCCTCAAACCGACAAGAACACTGGTGAGTTTTTTACAGTAGTTTTAGTAAGAATTTTTAAAAATTTTTGATTAAAATTAAAATCTGTTTTTGAAAAGTAATATTTCTATTTAAATTTTAAATCTATACAGGATTATGAATAGTATAGATATATGTAATCCGAATAGCTAGTCTGAACAATTTTCAGTCATGTTGGAAATCCATAAACTACGTGTTGAGTTTGAAATGAAATTGTTGTAAATTAAGTAAATTGTCGAAACCAGATGGAATGCAATAATAATTATTATGGGTTAAATAAGTTGAGGTACCATACCAGTTCATTACTGATGTTTAATTTAGTTTTAGGAAAATTTATTTTTATTGGTGATATGTTGAAGAAAAGAAAAGAAGAGAAGAGAAGAATTTCTCCTCTTTTCTTTTCTTCAACATATCACCAATAAAAATAAATTTTCCTAAAACTAAATTAAACATCAGTAATGAACTGGTATGGTACCTCAACTTATTTAACCCATAATAATTATTATTGCATTCCATCTGGTTTCGACAATTTACTTAATTTACAACAATTTCATTTCAAACTCAACACGTGGTTTATGGATTTCCAACATGACTGAAAATTGTTCAGACTAGCTATTCGGATTACATATATCTATACTATTCATAATCCTGTATAGATTTAAAATTTAAATAGAAATATTACTTTTCAAAAACAGATTTTAATTTTAATCAAAAATTTTTAAAAATTCTTACTAAAACTACTGTAAAAAACTAACCAGTGTTCTTGTCGGTTTGAGGAATGTCTGTTCGTATGAGACAAATAATTGAAATAAAATATATTTTACACCGGTTTAAATGTGTACCTGCTGCCCGGGGATGGAATCAATTTCCGGTTCTAATTGTCATAAATTAGTATTACCAACTAATTATTCAAGATTTAAGTCAGTCAATTACTCGAATTCAAAATTTAAATAATCATCAATATTCACCCAATTACTACTTTATTTAATTATTAATTATTACAATTTAAATAAAAATATTTTAAGAAATGTTCATACACCATAATAGATAGCTCAGACCGACAATCATTTCAAATAAAAAATTCTCAGGCAATTTGTAAATTTGTTATATCTTTCAATTACAAGTACACTTGTTTGTATTTACTAAATAATCATTTTGATTTGTTCTGAAATATTTAGACTAAAATTGGTTAGTTATAACAAATGATGTATTTCAATTATTCACATTGTTACCATATAAAAATTTTTGAATTTGAAACTTACTAATTAAAATTGTTAAAGTATGCCAATATTAAAACATCAATTTACTTTTGATTTCAAAATTAAAACAAATTTTGATACATTCATTAATATCAACATACTCCATAATACTGAATAACTAAACTTACGGTATTCAGTAAGAGAAGAAGAACTGTCACACTTCAACCTACATATGTCAAATTTACCTCTTAAATCTAATAGATTAAATATGAAAAAACTCATTTCTTCCAACAAGTGAGATGTAGTGCTAACAGTTTCTTCCATCCCCAAGTTTTAGTTTTAAATTCAATGTTTGTCCCGTCATTTAGTGTTTCTGTTTCCTGTTAATGTGTGTTTAATTTGTCCCTAATCATTCTTAAGTTATAATAATTTTATATACTTTTATATACCTTTTTACATAATTGACCTTACAATACTTTAATAATTTTGCCAATAGACTTGATAATTGCAAGTCAAAAATTGCACAACCACACAATCGGTACAGCTACTCTCATTCATTGTCATAGAACTGTCTCCTTCATTACATAAATACTCAATAAATAACACACATTCCAAAAAATATATCTCTGTTATAAGTGTAAATAATTTAATTAATACAATAGTAAAGAACATCACTTTCATCTGACAAACAACAACAATATACCTATCTCTAATTCATTGGATCAAATCTGTTCTCCTCAAGAACTTCCCGTTTATTGTCAAAACAACTGCAATAGCTCATTAAAGTTCTCCAATCAACAATACATGATTTTTGCAACCATGACCTACCATCCATCAATTAATAGAGTACCGGCATGTAAGTAATGTTTGTTTTGTTTTGTTTTATTTATTTGCTCATTTATTAATTTATTACAACAAAAGATTGCTACTTTATACCAATTGTGGGCCTTACCTTGTCTGTTACTACCTTTTATATATTCAAATTATTCATTTTGAAAACCACAGACATGTAATATTGGCATAATTACTATAATTTGTATGAACTAATTTATTTATTTGTTTATTTTATCTTTATGAGACACCACCCTAATTGGGTTTATTTTATTGCAGCATTAGTTTAACTTTGTATCTCGACCTGAAGATGCTTTGCAAATTATAGAAAGCGAAACCGGTCGTCAGATTGTTAAATTAAATTGATTGTGAGTAAGTCTTATTATTATTTCTTTACCTATTAAATATTTATTGTTGTTTCATTACAAATAGGTACAAAATACAGATGGCACAAAAAATAATATATTAACAGTTGCAAAGATTTATACTTAAATCTTTGTCTTCAGCTTTGTAAGTGTTTAGGACATCTAAACACTTATATGTCCTATCTCTTTTACAAACTCTGTTTACAAGTGGAAGATGCTACAAAACTTACAAAAAATTATTGTTATGAATATATACAGATATTTTTATGAAAGCAATTATCATTATTAGAAAAAAATGTTAATCGTTACTTTAAAATTTAATCACTAATCACAAAAAAGTTACCTGGATTTCGCTATAATGCACTAAAACTTCTGGGGGTACCTTTTACCACACGATCAAATCCATCTCCATACTGTAAGAGATACTCTTTGACGGCTAGTTAGGACAAATACAAACTTGAGGTTAAAAGTTTGGAACACAAACTTTGGACTGGGCTTCTTAAAAAACAGGAATATGCAAAACTGGACACAATAACAACATGTGGTAATCTTTAAAAATTGTTATGGCGATACAAATCCCTTAGGTACTTAGAAAAATGGAAATAGTGACTACTCTTATCTAAACTGACATATTACATAATATATATTTCACTATTTTCCACAAATTTTGCCGGTTTCTGATCGACTCAAAAACTCGAATTCAATCGACCCTTGACACCGGCTTATCAGTTTTGCCGTCTTACACTCTTCACCTCTTCTTGTAATCATATATATATATATATATATATATATATATATATATATATATATATATATATATATATATATATCCGGTATTTTAGGCGTTACGCCCGTCCGGTAGGGATCTATGGAGGAGTATCACCAAGCCGCAAGCCCTTATCTCTTGCCGTACTGCTCCACCATAGGCCGATCAGATCTCAGCATATCCTAGTCTAAGCCGCAGATTCATCTAGAATTTTAAACTGCTGCGTTAGACTTTTTGTTTTCAGTACACCGAGCTGGGGCTCGAACCCACATCCACTGAACCATTCCACAGTGAAGCGAATGAGAGGCAGCCGCACAGCCCGCTGAGCTATCTGACCGACTAAATCTTGTAATCAAACAACCCAAAATTCCACTTTTAAACCACTTCGACCATCTTGCAAAACGACCTTGAATCACTTTCAGTTTTAAAACTAATAGGTACAAATAAACAAAATCATATTTTGGAATTATTTTTATACTCGGGCCAGGGACGTACTAGAAATTTTTATATCTGAATAGTAGATAGCTTTAAGGAATTTTCAATATGCTACAAGGTAGGGAAAAGGGACCTTTTCAGTGATTTACTGCTGATGCTAGATAGCGAGATAAAGTGGCAGCAGATACATCAAATTTCCGAGAAATATAAGAAAGGTATAGAGAGAGACAGAGGGAGAGAATCGTCATGTTGATATTGCCAGAACCTGCGCAAACTCAAACGTGTACATGAATTGAACAATGATGATACAGATAGATAAATATAATTTTGAAACACTGATGAATAACTGCCACTGAACCCACAGTTGGTTCAAAATAAGTTTTTTTTTTATAAAGCACTTTACGCCAATAGTGAGGTGAAACGTCAGAATTGAAGGTACTGGGCAAAATATCCTCAATTGGTACGTAAGCAGTTTACACAAAGCTAACTTAATAGCTGGAATTATAAGAAATGTATTCAATTTACACAGACCACTTATCTTCAGTTTTTTAGGAGGTATCTCGTAGCAAGTTTAACAAATATATTCCCAGTAAAATTAATCCTAAACGTTTTGATAAAGATTTATTATTTCAAGAAGATGGTACGGTTCATCGGTATGCTGTAACTTTTTTTTTATTAGAAAAAGATGTCGCATCCACCAAAAGGTTATTAGCGACGGAACAAAATATAAAAAAATAAAGTTAAACACCTAAAGATTGTACAAAATGTTTATGGATCTAAGATTATTCACTATATTGTTACAGGAACAGTTTTGACCTAGAGCCTGTAGTAGAGCGTTTGGGATCTTGTAACGCTGTGTTTCTTGGTCATATTTACTACAAATTGTTAAAAAATGTTCGACTGTTAATCGGACGTTACACTGATCACATATAGGTGGATTTTTCTTTGTTAAAAGGTAGGAGTACGTTAATCTGGTATGTCCTAGGCGCAACCGCAATTTGTTCTCGTTTATTGAGCGACGATGGAAACCACTGAGACACATTATTTTTTATTTTATTTAGATTGGAATTAGTTTGAGATCACTCATTTTGCCACAAACACCACACTTTATTTTTAAAATATGCTTCTAAGTAACTAAAAACACACTTGTCTATTGGCTTAGACAAATCACTTAAAATTGCCTCTCGAGCAGTCCTGTCAGCTTCTTCATTTCTTGTTATTCCGACGTTTGAGGGAACCCATAAAAATTGGACGCTTCTTCCATGTTCATAATAAATAATAATATCTGGAGAATATTTAGATAAAAAAAGCTCTAGCATAGGGAGACGATGAAAAAATCCATCAATGTTCCATTGAAGTATCGAGTTGAATGTTGTTAACAGATTCGGAGTTAGATGATACTGAACAATTGTCTACAGAAGAGTCACTATCTAAGTCAGAAATCTCTTTCTCTAAATGGTTATGTGGTTTCTTTTGAAGTTTTGTAAACTTGCTTTTTGTAGATCTAACATTTGCATATTGATAGTTGCTTTGTAAAAGATGGAGTAAACCATCGATATCAGTTGTGAATTCTTTGACGATGCTAATAGTGTCGGAGGAGCCTTGGACATTATCAATCAGTAAGGACAATTGGTGGTAATTTAAAACAAATGGTGGGGTATGATTATCAATGAAATTTTCAAGAGTTTCCCGTGTAGATGGGACTTTATATGAGCGCGTTTTTTTTTTGGTTTAGAGGGTTTGGGTTTTGCAAACAGATTTTCTGATGAAATTACTGAGTCTGAAGGAGGCGTGACGATCTCACCAATACTGCGTTTTATGGAAGAACTTGTGTTTTCGGAAGTGTTTTTAGAGTTTTCACTTAGATGCTTTGGCTTTATTACATTTGGAAGTACTGGGGCAAATTCTTTGGTAGTGACAGAACTCGAGCTTGAAGTTTTATTTGTAAGATTGGTTGAAATGGTTGTTTCAGAAAATTGTCTTGATGTATTAGTTTTATTTGAATTTTCTGCAGTTGTATCTAATGAAAAAGGAGCTGATAGATTGAAGGATATTGCTTTTGAAGTTTGTGAAAACGGTATTGATACTGAATGAGGTTGATTGAAAGTGTTGTTACGAGTAGGAGCGTTAGTAATTTCTTTGTCATGGAGATTTGTAGGTGTAGGTGATATGCTTGGATTTGATAATGGATAACTTGTTGACTGCTGGGTGTTTGGTACCTTGTGTAGTATACTTGTTAAAGCTGTTTGATTTGGTACTTCATTGCTTGACTCAATATGAGTTGATTCCGTTACTGAACTGCATTGTGATGATATGTGTCCTGTATTTTTGCAAATAAAACAGCCCTCTAATATTTGCCTCCGAAAGCTCAATATGTGACTATATTCGAAGAGAGTCGAGCTAATTTTCAGAAATGATATTGGGGAAATAAGCTTTAAAAAGATATTCTGTAATTCTTCAACTAATACTTGATAAGGAATTGACGGGCAGACTCCAGACAAGACTAGTCTTTCTGCTGAAGAGACAAGTGTTCGTGCTGTTACAACTTCGCCGAGTACTTCTATAGAGCCATGTTGTGTCATGAAGTTATCTACTACGGTTTTGTTTGCCAAATACATGCAGATTCTATTATGAGATAATCTAGATGAAAAAATAATATTTTTGAGTTGATGATTGTACCCAAAGGAATGAGATAATCCTGCAGTTTAGCATTATCGATGCAACTAAATACAATTGCTTGGGTCTTACTCGGAAAAGAATGTGAAGCGGCTGATGCATAACTGTTTGTGATATTCGAACGTTGATTTACTGGACTGGTTAGATCGAAAGGTGTGTTTACATTCTGTGAAGTTATTTTAAACTATTGCGGCGAAGGCCTTACTCCGACTCTGGTAAGTGAAAAACTAACCGCATGCTACTATAAGGTACTTATAACAGCTAACCTCATAAAATGATTGTACGGTAGTATATATTTATTATTGACGTTTTCTTTTCACACTAATAAAATAATAATTACGTATAGATAACTTACGTAGTAGTATCTAGTACATAGACACTTTAATTTTAAAAAACGATTTAATAAAACCACTTGTTTTTATTAAAAACTAGGAGTACGATATCAGTACAACTTAACCATACCTTGCCAGGGCCGGCCGGTCCTATGCTGTAACTGTTCATAGATATATAAATGAAATTTTTACTAACACGTAGATTGTAAGAAATAGATCCAGGAAGGACCCCAGACTTAAATCTTGGTTAATCTTAAATCTTATCTAGGTTATTTAATGTGGGGACATCTAAAGAATGTTATATCCACAAATAAATAAACAAATCTTTATAAAAAAATAAAAAAGAATTAAAAATGAAATAAACAATAGTTTCACAAGATTCCAAAAACAAGGTTTAACAGGAATTGATTTAACATTTAGAATACTGTCAATTATTTCATTTGATCATTATTAGCTAATTTATTTTAATCTTTATTTAAAGCACGTGTCTTGCAAATTTTATTTATCAGTTCATTTTAAGAAATTAATTTCAAAGGAGACACTATCAATTAACAACATACTTGTAAATAATAAACTAATTAAATGAGTTGAAAAGTTTACAGTGGAAACATATCTAGACTATAATCAAATTTAAAATAAAACAGGATAGAAGCACCTCCTTAGAGATTTTTGAGATGTGGGTATTAAAAATCCTATATGCCAACTCTATTATTGATAAAAAATTCCCGAACAAAGTTCATGCAGATTTATTTCTATTAACTTCTTCTGATTGATAGTAATAGGCAGAGAGATACAAGCAGACCAGAAATGATCATTCGTAACATAAAAGTACTGGTAGGATCCAAAACTAATAATAAATGCTCAAATAGTGTAGAATTTATAGAAGGCATCGCTCAATTTGGGGTCGTTGTAATTTTACAAGAATGTACACTTGAGTGCAAAATAATCGACTCAAAATTATTTTGCGAAAGTACGTCTCCTGTTCAATCTAAAAAGTGTAAATATAAAAATATATAGTGTGCAATCATTAACCTCATGAGTTTTAAAAAATGTTTTCTTTTTTGGTGAATCGAAAGACGTATTACAAATAAATAATGCAGCACGTAGAGAGGGGGTCAGGTAAATCCCTTAGAAATCGACATTTAACTGGTGGTAATCTCAAAGAAAGTCTTAGAGAGAGCGTTTGGATAGTCACAAGGAGACTAAAAGTAGTGAACCTAACACCAAAAACGGCAGCTACGATTCCCAAGCTAACTGCTGTCCAGAAGCAAAACTGATTTGAATTTGCTCGTGAACGTCTGAATTGGGACGACTATCAATGGGACAGAAACTATTCTCCAACAAAAGTAGGATCGGTCTACATAGCGCAAGAGGCATCGAGTCTATAGAAGCCAGGAGAGCGATTTGCTCAATGTTGTATATAAAAAACTGTGTCATATGAAAGCGGTTCTTGTATGTTTTGGGCAAGCATTTCCATGAGTTGGTTTTCGTGCCTGGAGAGGACGTGGAGTAGGTTTAACGGCTAGTCGTCGTATTAGAGACATATTGAAGCAACATGTGATTCCATACCCGGTATTTATTGGTGATGCCTTTATTTTGTAATGTACGATAATGCACGATGCCATACCGCACGAGTCACCACCACCTATCTGACTGAGATTGGTATACCTAAAATAAATTGGCCTGCGTTGAGCTTGTACATAAATCCAATAGAGCATGTTTGGGATGAGCTTTAACGAAGGGTCCGAGATGGAAATCATGCACGAAGAAGCATAGTGGAATGTAAAGCTGCGCTTAATAACGAATGGGAAGCAATGCCTCAAGAATTTATTAGATAAGTCATCTAATCCACGTGAAATCGATTAAAAAGTATAATTAGGAGTAGATGTGGTAATGTCAAATAAAAAAAAGTGAAGAAATTTATTTTGTAATATTTCATTTCTCTCTTCATGACGTCTTCTTGCGTTAGTTTCAATGAAACATATTTAGGCAACTCAGTTCGTATTACATATTGCTTTTATAATGCATTCAAATAATGCAGTAGACGTTTTTGTAAGTTCAATAATAAAGCTATTATTTTTGTCCATTACATCTTTTCATTTTTATACTTCTTACATTGGAAGAGAAGATGTAATCTAAAATATTGCTTTTCAGTCGATTGTTTTGCACTTAAATGTATGTATGTATTTTTCCATTCGATAAGCTTAAGACACACTTTAGTATATTGAATTTGTCTTGCTTATGATATAGTAAGTTTAGAGTATTTTCCCATACACATTTACATTCGTCCGACGCCTATGTGTTATTGCGTACTGCAAGGCCCATAAAAATATCTGATTGTGCACTAAATCTTGCCAATAAATATGAGGACTGGTTCAGGATGCTGACAAACTAGAACGTAAAAGGATGGTGTGGGATAATCTTGTACTTTCACTTCCTAGATCTCGAAAATTCCGCAAATTCCACCTATAACTTCCAGGAACTACGTCCAAACGGACGCTATCTCTTCTACTTATCTTTATTTGGCCACAAACATCAGTTTCGGCCCGAGAAGGGATTTTTTCTGACGGAAATTATAAACTGATAAGTATAGCACTAAAATATATCATAAGATATAAAATCCGGTTAAATTTATTTACTATATTTAAATTATTTAAATAGTTTATTTACAAAATTTTGTTTAACATCGAATAAATGTTGGGATTTTCATTAAAATAGAACTTATTGGCATGTCTATTAACTACGTATATTTACGATCAAGATAATAATAAAAGCCTAATAAATATCAGATAAAACTGTAGCAAGCAAAATATATATATATTATATATATATATATATATATATATATATAT
Organism: Diabrotica balteata; assembly: GCA_918026665.1. Classification (NCBI taxonomy): domain Eukaryota; kingdom Metazoa; phylum Arthropoda; class Insecta; order Coleoptera; family Chrysomelidae; genus Diabrotica; species Diabrotica balteata. The sequence continues at coordinate 144,941,363 of OU898276.1, read as the reverse complement.
ATATATATATATATATATATATATATATATATATATATACTGTGGTCCTTAATTAATTGTACAAAAAGAAACCAGAAACCGTAGAATCTACACTTTAAAATATTACGATTTAAGCCAACTTGCTTTTATAAAATGTTGATATTAAGAAAGATACAGGGTGTTTAAGTAGAAATTTTAAATTTTATTTTTCGCTATAACTTTCATGTTCTATTTATGTATAAAATTTTACAACTGGGTACTATTAAATATTAGAAATTATAATTTGATGTAGCTGATAGAGGGCGCCATATATGCCAAATATGTGGCATACATTTGCACTTAACTTTTTTGCTCTTTAAGTACCGGTATTTTTAATAAAAAATATTAAAGATACATTATTTTTACAAAAAACGGTATACTAGTTAATATCTTCAAAACTCAACAGTTTTCGAGATAATCGCATTTTAGAAATCAACTACATAATTCTGATTTATCGCAATTACTCCAGGCAACGAAAGAAAATTAAAGAAAAACATCACTACTTCTAAATTTTGGTATAAAATACCTTTAATAAAGTTAATAGTTAACGAATTATTAAATAAAATAAATATATCAGCAGGATAAAATAATAGAATTTGATAAATAATAGAATAATTGGATTTTACATCAAACATTTTACGTTTTGTATTAAATTAAAGTCATAAATAGAAAACAGAAGGCAACAAGTGATTATAAACCGACTAAGAATTGGACACACAGCGGTAACTCACCAGCATATCATAACAAAAGAACTACCACCTGAATGTTCCTATTGTGAATGTCCAATAACTGTTCAACATATATTGATTGAATGTCCTCTTTATTCCTACGAAAGAGCCATCAACAACGTACCAGAAGAAGCAAAGAAACTTAAAGATATTTTAAACAGTAATGTATCTAATACAATCAAATTCCTTAAGGACATACGTTTACTACACAAAATTTAAGTTATATTATATGTATCTCTTTGTAATTTGTAATTTATTATGTGTAATTTAATACGCAATTTGTAATTAGTAAATTTGTATTTGTAATAACAACTGTAAAATCTGTAAAACCCGCTAATAACCTTTAATGGTTGATGCGGAAATTCTAAATAAAAAAAAAAGTCATAAATAAAACATTTTATTTACAAACCAAATTAAGAAATAGTTAAACTAAATAACAATAAACTTTTTGTCAAAGTAAGTGTTCAATATGTCCACCATTTTCTTTAATTCATTTGTCAATACATTCCATAAAATATCGTCTTATATTAAACAGCACCATTGGTTCTAAAGAAACTGCTGCAGTATTTATTATAAGTGTTATAAATATAATAATAAGTAATTTTTTTGAAATTTTTATGAATTAAATAATTATGGTAATATCTCACCATAAGAATACAACTACCACGAACAATCCAACGTTCAGAAAAGTTGTATTTAAATACTGTCTCACTCCGCTTTCTCTGTAATGTAATTTTGTACCATCTTGTAGAAACCACATACACTTCATCTAATTTATATAACGATGCACGTCATCGGCGTCATAGCCTATGACGTCACATGATAGAAAACAATATATTTAGGGTGTAGGTGTGTTCTTTTTTAGAATCACTTTACCGAGTACACCGACATTACAGCCACTAGACATATTTTATTATATGTGCGTAGAAATCATATTTTAAAATTTCTATTAATGTTAACTTGAAGAAATACACAATAATATGTTTCATTTAATTTGTATAAATGCATTATAAAACGTTTTTTTCAAGAACATTTGTTCGGAACACACTGTAACTGTAATCGAACGAAGGTAAAATTTTGGCATAAATTGGTAACACTGATTTGACATTTGCTGTGTTGACACTTTTTTTACTTCATTATTTTGAATTTTAAAGTGAATATCTCTTGTTTTATATTTTTAACTATCTAATAAAATCTGTTCTTTTTAGAACAAAATTAGTGTTTTATTTCAAAAATGTCACGTAAGAATTTAAATAGTCGTTGTAAAGAGATGGTAATGCTTTTGCAATAATTATGTAATCTATTTGATTTAACATGGAATCAGGATTTTTTTATACTTTGGCAACTATGTCAACTTCGATCTCTGACGTAAATAATGACGTAAGTCGTTATCTAAATTAGATGAAGTATATTTCGCCTTAAGTTTGTTGACAATTCTTCCAATAAATCAATAAAATCATTTTATAAAAAATGTAATTAAATCTCGATATATATATATATATATATATATATATATATATATATATATATATATATATCTTCTTCTTCATGTACCATGTCCTTTCAGAACGTTGGTTACCATCATAGCTATTTTAATTTTATTCACTGCCACCCTAAATAGCATGCTTGTATCTACACCATACCAATCTCGCAAGTTCTTTAACCATGAGGTTCTTCTTCGTCCTGGACTGCGTTTGCCTGCTATTTTTCCTTGCATGATATTTTGTAGCAATCTATATTTGGGACCTCTCATTACATGTCCGAAATATTCCAGCTTTCTCTGCTTGATGCTTTTTATGATCTCAGTGGTCTTGCTGAGACGTTTAAGTATTGTGGAGTTACGAATCTTCTCCACCCAGGAAACTTTTATAATTCTTCTATATAACCACATTTCGAAAGCCTCAAGGCGATTTAGATCGATTTTATTCACAGTCCAGGACTCGACAGCATAGTAAGACCGAGAACACGTAGCAGTGAAGTAGGCGGATCCTTAATGCCAATTTTAGGTCTCTGTTACATAACACCTTGGACATCCTTCTAAAAGCAGCTCTAGCCTGCTCTATTCTGGATCTAATTTCGCCGTGATTTTCTGCATTACAATTTAATTGCTGTCCAAGGTAGACGATTTTATCAACTTGCTCAAGTTTGGTATTATTTACATATATAGACGGTTTTATATTCTGTTGTTTACTTATTACAAGTATTTTGGTTTTCCCTATGTTAAGATCCAGACCTGCCTCCCTACAACTCTCAACGACACTATTAAGTAGTGTTTGCAGATCTTCTTGACTAGAAGCTAGGAGTACTGTATCGTCCGCATATCGCAAATGTCCGCATATATATATATATATATATATATATATATATATATATATATATATATATATATATATATATATATCTATATGTGTGTGTATGGATTCGACCGTTACTTGATGGAACTTCATTTTATGTAATAATAAAACACTGAAAATTTATTATAAAATGTTATCACTACAGCTGTTTCGGCTGATTGCCTTTCTCAACTGATATATTTACACTTTATAGCCTTTAATGAAAGAGGTTAAGGAGGGGAGAACTGTTTGTTTCAAGTCGGTCATATTTCCAGAGATTCTAACAAAGATAGCTTAAGACCTTTATTTTGAATGTGAAGAATTTTAAATCCGTCATTAGAGCCAAAATAAAAAACACTTACAGTTGCCTGCCTGGTTGCAATATCTAAATTCAGTTGTACTTACTTAACTTGTATAAACGAATATTTCCTAATATAACTGTATAAAAAATTTTATGACTAACTGTAAAATACAAAGAAGAATTTTCAAACAAAATAAAGAAAACAAAGAAATTGGATTTAAAGAAAACATTGAGATGTGACTGTCATAAAAAATCAGTGTTGATTATAAAATAAAAGCAACGTATTTAAAATTTGCAACAATTTTTCGAAATAATCAGATCTTTTAAGTAAATGTATATAAGTCTTCCAACAGAAAACTATTTATCTAATTCTAAGCAGTCAGTAGATCACGAAACTAAAAACTTAATATCCTTACTTTAATCCCCTAATGAATACTTCCAACGCTATTCCTTTCGGATAAAACGAGGGAAAACAAAACCACCAATTTATTCGTTTACATTCTAAAGTTCAGAACCAACTTTATTTCACACGAAGCAGCATTTAAAAACGATTTAGAAATCATTATTTAATTGCAGTTTACAACCTCCTTCTTTCTTTCGTTCTTATTAATCAATTTGCGAAAACTAACCATTCACAGTGGGAGTGTTTTCATTTGATGTAAAAAAGAATTTGCGTCGTTATAAAAAAATAGTACCAAATAATGCGGAAAATATAATATTTATGTAATATTATTGTCTTGACCCACAATTAGTTTACCGTGAGATATATTTGCTATAAAATATTATTTTAATAAATTAAAATAATATACAACGACAATTTTCATAGAACTATTTATTACTTACTGTACATGTTTAGGGAACTGAGTTCGATACTACCAAAAATACATTACAAATGCCTAACAGAAATCCCTAGTAAAGGGTGGGCGTTACTAAGAACTATTCAATTTTACCTTGGGATAAAAACGTAAATTACAAAATCATTCATATTGTCCTTATCAGAATTATATACAGACACAGCGGATGCGACAACAATAGCCGACGGATTTGCCGATGACGGATTTAATATACAAATTTTCCCCAGAAATATGTAAAATTAATAAATATTTTAATCTTTTAATAGATTTCTGTAAATTAAAATTCACATAAAACTTTAAAAATTACAACTAAGATTCAAAATAAAATAAAATCGAAAAATAATATGAAACGTAAGCTTATGCGTTAGAATTGAAGGAGAAAACTCTGCGTTCTTTGACATTAATAATGGTCTAAGAGAGAGGGACGAGCTGTCGTGTCTCCTCTTTAATTTTTCCTTGGAAAAGACATTTAGACAATTAAATATTAGAATGAATGAAACTATTTTGAATAGATCCACGCAAATTCTCGCATTCACTGACGATATAGTTATAGTGGGTAGAAGTATGAGAGACCTGTAGCAGTGTTTTACTAGGCTCGCGGGCACGGCAAGTGAAATAGGACTTGTGGTAAACAAGGAAAAACCAAATATGTGTTGGTTTCTAAAGACCCCCGAAATATCCAACAGAGAATTCAAATTAAAATCGTTAGTAAACGCAACAAACACGACAAGCGATGAAATAAAAGAACTCATTGAAATAGCAAACAGAACTGTTTACTGTCTCCAGAAACGTTTAAAAAATAAACCGTGCAGCAAAGCTTAATATATACAAGACCTTAATAAGACCGGTTTTGATATATGAGGCTGAAACGTGGACCTTACCTCAAAATGATGAAAGGCTTCTTGGTAATTTTGAGAAAAAATCCTTAAAAAGATTTTTGGGGACGTAAATGAAAATGGTCTATGGCGTTGAAGGTACAACTTTGAACTGTATCAGTTATACACCGATCTAGATATTGTGAAATTTGTTAAATTGCAGAGACTTAAATGGGCTGGAGACATTGCTAGGATGTCAGATCACGAATACACGAAGAGATTAATATTTTCAAAACCAGAGGGCACAAAAAGCAGAGAAAGTCCACGAAGGAGATAAATTGATGATGTGGAAGAAGACCTACATATTCTAAGGGTCAGAAGATGGAGGGAAGATGCTAGGAATCGACTGGAGTGGCGACTTTTTTGTGGGCAGGCCAAGATCCACAACGGATTGTCGAGCCAATTATAATGATTAATGTTTTCTTAAGGCACAAGCTGGAAAAATTCTACGAACGGAATACCAAACTATATTATCTTTTTGTCGATTTCAAATAACCGTATGACTTAATTATCAGAAAGGAAGTATATAGCGCAATGCAAGAGTTAAGTATGCCAAAAACCCCAATCAGATTAGTAAAACTATGCCTGACCAACACCAAAGCAAAAGTAAGAATTTCAAGTCAACTGTCCGAAGAACTTAATATTACCGAAGGTCTAATACAAGGATATGCGCTATCCACAATACATTTTAACCTTGCGTTATAGAATAGAATAGAAGTAGGCTTTATTGTCACTGAAAATTGTACCTATTTTGTAGACAAAGCTTACAAAAGTCAAAAAAATAATAATAATACTAACAATAACAATTAAAATTTACTAAACTTACATCAATCTTGAACACCACATAATAAAACATAATAAAAATATACAATCCATTGCAAAATTTTACTAAATGGCAAATTGTTTAATATAAACTTACGAACTAGTTTTCGAATAATTTTAAGCTGCTGCGTGTGATACCCAAATATATATAAAAATACTTTGTTGCTTGTACCTAAACGTACTGTATTTTCTTAATTATTTGTTAAAAACTATTCCACTGAATAATAAGATCTTTCAGATAAACAGAATTTTGTCAATTTACGGAACTTAAGGAAAGAAGTTGTAGATTCAAGTTGTAAAGGGAGATGGTTATATAATTTTTTGCCTAATATAATATAGATTCCTTTACTAACTCAGTGGATGGGATCGAAAATGCACTTCAAATCTTCAATTTCTGGTGAAATAGCCATGACTAGGTCTTGCTGGAAAAACATGTAGATGTTTACGAATTAATCAAACAGTTTCTAGAATATAGAGAGGGAAGAGTTAAAATCCCGTTATTTTTGAAGTAGCTGTTGCAATGTGTTATTCTACTTAATTACAAAAACTTTTTTGTAATTTAAACATAACATCTGATTGGGCAGCTGTACAAGAACCCCAAAAATAAAGTCCATATAAAGATAAGACTCCCACAAAGAAAAATATGTTATTTTGGAAGATACTAAGTTGATTTCCTTCGGAGCAGATCTTATTGAATATTAGGCTGAGGCTAGTTTTTTACTTAACAAATTGATATGAAGGGACCAGTCTATAAAAATACCAAGAAATTTTACATAATCAATTATACTCATCTGGCTGTTGATAAGAAGCAAGGGTTGAAGAGCTCATTTATAGGATAACGCTACTGTCTGCTCCACGGTAAAATGAAGTAAATAAGAGTCGGACCAGGTTTTTATTTTAAGTATTTCAGAAGTTATAATGCATAAAGCGTTAATATTAGAGTTCTTTCAGGTAATACTGGTATCATCAGCAAAAAGAAAAAAAATTTCATAGATTTTTAAGTTAGTGATGTCATTTATAAAGATAAGGAAAAGTAAAAGATCCAGTACTGAACCTTGTACTCCACATATAATGATTTTGTGACTATGAATCAGTATAATTTTCTCTAACTAGTTGTTTCGTATTCCTCAAGTAAGATTAAAACCATTTCAAAGAAATACCTTTAATTCTGTGGAAATTTAGTTTTTTCGTTAAAATGTCGTGATTATCACAATCAAAACTTTGTCGTAGTCATAAAAAACAAGGGCAGTATCAGGATTACTGTTTAGTGCTTCATAGACCTCATGTAGTACAGAAAACATAGCATCGCTGGTACATTTATTAGATAAAAACCGAACTGACTTTGAGATAAAATGATGTTTTCAACGAGAAAGGATACAAGTCGGGCTTTTATAAATCTCTCAATAATTTTGGATAGGATCGGTAGTAAAGCAATAGGTCTATAGTTGCAGACATAAGATTTTTTTTTTTTTTTTTTTTTTTTTTTTAGCTTTACGTGTCTCGACAGCGTAGGTCACTGACACAGGTACAATTTTATTATATTACATTACAAGAATATACAGTAACATTACAATCAATAAAGAAATACATTAAATATTGATACAATTATTACAATTATCCAATTCTAAACTACGTTTCTTCTTCTAAATTTCCTGGTAAAGCTTGGTTTCATACAGGAAGTTAGTAAGGTTTTGGAATTGATCTGGCGAACTGAGAATATTTTGTAGGTTTCGACTCAACAGATTCTTTTTTCTTTCGTTAATAAATCGGGGACAGTCTAGGAGAATATGTTTAACAGATAGAATATTATCACAGTGTGTACATGTAGGTGGATCTTGAGAAGTCATTAAATGTTTATGAGTTAGTCTTGTATGACCGATTCTGAGTCGGCGGATTAAGATTTTGTTTTTTCGTGTCATGGAAGGAAACTCAAGCGTTTTAACGCTGGGATGGATGTCACGAAGCTTGGAAGGAATTTTATTCCAGTGATCTTGCCAAGACATTTGTATGATATTTTTAAAATACGACTGTAAATCTGTATGTAGTTGTATGTTTTCAGTCTCCATATTAGAAGACAAAGCTTGTTTTGCAAATAGGTCGGCTAGTTCATTACCAGGGATTCCTACATGAGACGGAATCCAGATCATGGTTATGGATACTTCCATTGAAATTAAACTATCAAAAGAGTTTTGAATAGCTTGAACCAAAGGATGCACCGTGTACATACTTTTGAGAGAATAGATAGACGTTAAAGAGTCTGTACATATTGCTACTTTTTTATATTCTGGAGATAGTGAGTTTGTAGCTTGGAGAATAGAGAATAATTCAGCAGTTTGTATGCAGCAGAAGGACGGAAGATTGCAAGATATGATTAAATCTGTGTTTGAAGTTACAGCACATCCAACAGCTATGGGACTCTTAGAAGCATCTGTGTATAAAATTTGGTCAAATCTGTTGTTAGCAATTAATTCTGTAAATGTTTGCCTTAGAAATTGTGGATTTGTCTGGTGCTTATCATAATTAGTTAACGAGAGATTAAAATCTGCTATCAGTTTATTCCAGGGAGGTTTAGGTGATATTAATATCGGAGTTGTGGCTGAAAGGTCGATATTATTCAGGTGTGGTGAGAGATACTGTGGCATAGATTTAAGTTTAATAGGAGAAGGAGAGTTTAAAAGTTCATTACTTAATAATTTATAAGCTGGGTTTTCGGTATTAGCTGAGATTCGAGATGCATATTTTAAAAGGAGTTGCCGGCGACGTAGCCAGGGGGGAAGTTCATTAGCTTCTCTGTATAAACTCTCTGCGGGACTCGACCTGAAGGCTCCAAGGCATATTCGGAGTGCAGTGTTGTGTACAGAATTTAGCAGTTTTAGATCTGATGGGCTAGCTGACATATAAATGAAACTGCAGTAGTCTATTTTAGAACGAATAAGACATCTATAAATCTGAAGCAAGGAGTCTTCGTCTGCACCCCAATGATGATTAGACAGAGTTTTTAATAAGTTAAGATTTGTCATGCACTTAGTTTTGAGATCTTTTAAATGGCTTTTCCAAGTAAGTTTGCTGTCGAATGTGAGTCCTAAAATCCGCATACTCTTCACTGCAGGTAGACAAGTACCATTTATGGTAATTTTAGGATCTATAGTACTGGCTGTCCTGCGAGAAAACTTAATGATTTTTGTCTTTTCAACAGAAAAGTTAAATCCGCTTACTGAAGTCCATTTAAGCAATTGGTCGGTAGCATTCTGAAGTAGTTTGCAAGTAGCAACAGTGTCTTTTCCTCTGCAAAAAATTATTAAATCATCGGCGTAGAGTGCAAACTTGACTGGAAGCTCAATTTTTTTACATATATCGTTTAAAACAAGAATAAAGAGTGTAGGACTCAATACCGACCCTTGGGGAACACCATCAGTTTGTTTAAAATTCCTAGAAATTTTGCCATTTTCTCTTACGTTAAAAGTTCTATTTGTTAAAAATTGATTAATAAATGACGACATATTTCCAGATATACAGTATTCCTCAAGTTTAGCTATAATAAGAGGCCTATACAGAGTATCGAATGCTTTTTCGATATCAAACGAAACAGCTATTAGGTCTTGTTTGCACTGAAAGGCATTAATAATTGATGTTTGAAGGATTGCTAGATTGTCTGCTGTACTTCGATTTGATCTAAAACCTGATTGTGCCAAATTTATTATTTTATGTTTTTCGAGGAACCACAGGAGTCTTTTATTGATCATTTTTTCCATAAGTTTGCACATTGTACATGTAAGAGAGATTGGTCTGTAGGAATTTGGATCAGTTAAAGGTTTGCCTTGTTTTTTGACAGGAATTATTGTGGATTTTTGCCACAAAGTTGGAAATGATTTTTTGGTCCATATTAAATTGTAAATTTCCAGCAATTTAGCTAAACTAGGCCTTGAAAGATTTTTAATAAAGATAAAGGGGATGTTATCTGGACCTGCAGCTGAATTTTTGCAACAGTACAATGTGTCTGATAATTCTTGTATTGTGAATGGCATATTTAAGGAAATTTGATCTGATTTTCTGCTATCAGATAAACTGGAGTTTAGATTAGTAGACGTGGGAAGCTGAAAATTTGAAGTAAGTTTATTTGTTGCTTTTTTATGAAAGGTTTCACCCAAGATGTTAACAATTTGTTGACTACAAGTGACTGTGTTGTTTTGAGTAAGTATGGCAGAAATTTTTGAATAGGTTTTCTTTCCTGTCATGTGTTTAATTTTTTTCCAAATTTTGCTAGAAGGAGTGTCAGTATTTATGGATGAGACGTGTTTTTTCCAGAAGTCTTTTTTACTTTGTTTAATTACATACTTAGATTTGGCTCTCAGTTTTTTTAAGGAAATTAAATTTTCTTCAGTACTGTCTCTGCGGTATTTGTTTAATGCTGCCTTACTTTGTTGGATAGCCAGAGAGCATCTTTCGTTCCACCAAGGTGTTTTTTTACGAGACGAAGAAATTGTTATTTGTCCAATATTTGCTTCAGCAGCGGAGATTATACAGTTATTGAAAGCGCCAATATTTTCATTTGCATCTTCTGATAACTGTAGCTGATTTAGTTTGTTTTCAGTATATAATCGAAAGCCATCCCAGTTAGCGTTAGAAATGTTCCATTTTTTAAAGGAGTCGAAATGTTTAACAGATTTTTCAGATATTAGAATAGGAAAATGATTACTGTCATAAAGATAGTCAACTGGTTTCCATGTGAGGTTAGGATATATTCTTGGGTGGCACAAGCTTAAGTCTATTGAGGAGAATGTACCAGTAGCAATATTAAAATGAGTCTTGGAATGGTTATTCATCATACAAGTATCGGTAATGTTCAATACATTTTTAACAGTTTTTCCTCGGCCGAAGGTTTTTTCAGAACCCCACAATGTATTGTGGGCATTGAAATCTCCAACAAGAAGGAAAGGTGAAGGAAGTTGGTATATGAGGTCCACTAAATCGGCTTCGGATAAACTATAATTTGGAGGAATGTAGATACTACAAACTGTAATTTTATTTGGACACCAAATGTTAACGGCGATAGCTTCTAAGTTTGTGAAAATAGGAAGATGTGTGGAGTAGAGATTATTGGATACGAATATGGATGTTCCACCGCTAGCTCTAAGATAGTCAGTTCTCAGGAAATGATATCCTATAAAACCATTTAGAAGTCGTTTGTGGTCAGATTTGAAATTCGTTTCTTGTAAACATACTATGTCGGCAGTAGTATCAAAGATTAACTTTTGAAGGTGTTCAAGTCTAGGGTAAAACCCATCACAATTCCACTGGATTAGATTGAAATTTATTAAAATGAGGATTTTTGGGAATGTTGGGAAGTATCTGAGAGACATTCCTCATCTGGAGGTTCCAGTGATGACAGGGAATTTATGCTCACTGTGTCTGCTGTGTCAGACTGAAAAACTTGCTTAAGTTTTTTTGATATTCTTGTAAATCTGTACTTTAGTGACCTATCTGTTAGAAAAGGATAAATATTATACATGTCAGAGAGTAATGATTTGATGTCATGTGTAAATTGTTGGGCTTCAGATAATATATTGCTACTACCATAACTATTTTCAAGAAAACTTATAAAATTGTCTACAGAAGTGGAAAAAGAGTGTGATGACTTACTAAAACAGTCTTTTATTGCTTCTTTTGAGGCATCCGTGATTTTGGAACTATCAGACGAATCTTTTTTTAACTTCTTCCTAGCTTGTTTCATTGGTTTTCTGTTTGTATCTTGATGAGGTGGAGGCATTGCAGGTGAAACTTCTTCTTGTGTTTCTGACACGTTGATTACGCTAGAATCGACTGAATTCGAAAAGGCTCTCTTCATTCCAGGGACAGGTGAGGATGGTATTTCTTCAGTTGTTGATGGATTCTCTGTAGTAGCTGAAGGGGCAGTTATATTTGTGCAATTGTTAGCTACATGTCCAGATTGTTTGCATAAAAAACAGAGCATTTTATCGGTAGACAAAAATATGCGATGTGCATTACCTTCAAATGGAATGACCAATGAAGTTTGGATCTCGTAGTTATCGTTCGGTGGGACTATGTAAACCTGTCTACGGAAGGAAAGAATATGGTTATATTCGTCGTCTGGAATTCCTGCTCTTAGGAATGAGATGGGTGAAGCAATCTGTAGGCCATAATCTTTGAGTGCTGACTCGATAAGCTCATGTGGAATAGATGGACATATATTTGATAAAACTAGACGTTTAGCTGGTGTAACTAGTCTTCTAATACTATGGTCTACGTCTCCTACGCGAACAACAGGATTATTTGTGAGTATAACGTCCACACATTCTATATTGTTTAGGTAAATGCACAAACGGTTGTTCGAGATTCTGGAAGCGAAGCTAATGTTTTTCGGCCCAATAATATTTCCAATTGATTTGACGTAATCAAATAATTTAAGATTGTTATCAGTTATATGGAACACTATAGCCTGCTCTTTTTTTGGATACGTAGTTTTGGGTATTGCTTTGGCAGCAGCAACATATGAAACTGGAGGGCTGTTACTTTCAGTTGTATTTCGGTTATTTGCAGTTGGAGAGTTCATCTCGCCCCTGTAGTCAGAAGCGATAATGGCTTGATCACTAATATTTATTGGTAGTGTTTGCTATAGGCAAGTTTAAATACGGCATGCCGTAAAACTGGTTGCCTATACAAACCAGGAAATTAGCGACTATTCTGATATGCTAGTATCACAGAACAATGTTTATTAGAAATTGACAGAACTAGTGTATTTGTTGGTTATGTCTTCAAAATATTAAAGTAAATTAACTTATGTATAACTCACTTTGAGACAGTTATAACATCATTTCACGATTCACTGTGTTCCATAAACTATATGGTTCAAATTTTAGGTATAACAGTTTTGTTTATATCCAAAAAATTTGACAAAAATTTCGGCACTTCACACACAGAACTTAACTCGTTCAGTTCCCGTTGACAGACCAGACATAAGATTTATCACCACCCTTATGAGGAGAAATAATAATGGCTGTCTTTAGGTACTCTGGAAATATACAAGTAAAAATGGCACTCTTATACCTTTGAGTGGACGAAAATTTGAAAGCGTAGACCATTTTCAAAATATTTAAGATCAGTAGTTGCAGAAGAAAATAAGAGCAGTGATGAGGCAGAAAAATTTCACTTGCAAACGACCTACAGTCTGCAGAATAATATGAAGTCAAAATTGGTATCTATTAACTGAAAATAAAAATAAAATACCCAATGGTTATGAAACCAATAGTAATGCATGCATCAGAAACATGGACTTTGACCAGTAAACAACAGGAACAACTTCCTATATGAGAAAGAACAATTTTAAGGCAAATATATAAACATATACAGTAGGAAGGGGGGATGGCGTGTAAAAAGGAACCTCAAAATAAATAGAATATTTAATAGACTGACTTTTACAAAAGTAATACGAAGTAAACAACTGTATTGGTTAGACACGTAGAAGGGATGGATGATAAAAGAAATACAATAACAGTACTTAGAAAATAACTAAACGGGGAAAGACCGAGAGCTAGGTCCAGAAAGAGATGTATTGGTGGTATTAGACAGGATTTAAAAGATTGTAAATGGTCAATTTAATTTAAAAAATGTCAATGGTTACAGATAATGATATAACAGTTTAATATTTTTTGTTTTTAAATTTATTTCTAAGAACATCTATTGAATTCATATTTTTCTTTAAATAATAAACCCTTAAGTGCCTTAATTCTCATCAATTTCCCTTTATAATATGCTTGATAATAGAATTGTACCCTTAATATTATGGCCCACATATGAGATTAGAGTTATATTATCTTAAAATTTGAATAAGGTTAATCCTACTTGGCGTGAATTATTTGGAAAATATTTTGTTTTTTGTTTTTATTTTTTGTCAAGATACCAATTCATGTTAGTTTAATTTCTAGGAGATATTCAGCTAATGGATAGGTTGTATAATATAATATACGCACTGTATTATTTCTATAGGAGTTTTTGATAATAGAATCTATCAATCTCTGTACATTATTAAATAGCTATTAGATGTCTTGTAAGTCCATCAAACTCTTGACCATAGTATACTTTAAACTTCCTCTTATAATACCTACTGCTGTCTTAAAGTTCATAGATATAACTTTATACTACATTTTCTCGGTTTTTGCGGCATATATTGAATAAATATACATCGACCTCGAAACGTATGTAATATTTCATCTATAATAACAAATTCTCCTAAACTATAATTATCTTTGCAATTTGTCACAAAACGCCTTTAAATAAATCTACTAGTAGCTAATTTGTCTATTTTGTCACAATACTACGAAGAAGAAATAGAAATCTCTTATAAATAAAAATTACTTTCGGTATTAACATTTTAGTTGCATCTATGTATAGATAGATCATATTTGAAAAATATTTACATAATTACTTTTTAACTGCACATAAAAAAAATCTCCAAATAAAGCCTGAATTTCACTATGGGACCTGCAATCTCTTTCTTTTTGATACGGAGCTTTTCTATTCTCAATAAAGATATTGGTACAGAAAACTATGTGGTCAATCATATCGGTGGTTATTAATATAATAAATGATTCCACTTTAGTCAGGACATTCTTTAGCTAATACTTTGGACCCATAAAGAACTTTTATTAGATGTTTGTTTTGAATTTATCCAATGTTGCTGGCACATTTTTTTAAATATTTTCGTCAGCGTCGGCAATTTAGAACCAATAGTCACACTCTTGTATTTCCATAGAACTCAAATTTTTAAAATCTTCGATTCCGGATTGTTCTGAGTCGCTGTTGTCTTCTAGAATAATTTCTTCAAGCTCACCTTTCTCCTCATCTCTAAAGTTTACTATATTCTCGATATCTGACAAATAATCAGCCAGCTCTTGTAACTCTGTGGTCGTCAAATATATTTTAGAATTTGTATTAATAAAATGAATAATGTCTGCTACTCGTCTGATAAAAGACATCATTCAAATACACTATACACAAAAAAGGCAGAAGGGATGAATGTGACATTTACAGAGGCATTGGAATTACTTAGACACAATGGAACTATGTAGATATCCTTCTATGTTGTTGTAAACGCCGTTTAACAAATCTCTCAGGTAAGAGACGGTATAAAAACAAAACAGTGATTACTCTTATAAAACCTGACCATTACAGTCGAGTATAATTCACTTTTTGCAACAAATTTGCCGGTTCTTTCAGATTAAACACGCCGCGTTCGCTCTTTATCAAATCTCTTTCAAAACTTGCTTAAATTCACTTCCTTTAACTGCTACATGCTACCAAACTCCACTATTTCCAATGACAAAGGACGAAAAATGAAAAAACATTACGAATCAGATGAAAATTCGGAGTAACACCAAAACCAATTGCCTTTGACAGCGGCTACACTGAGAGTGGAGTCATTCTCTTCAAAAATCGTTCACCCAACTCGGTATAAACAAAACACAAATGGGAATATTTCTATTTAATTGACGCGCAAAATATCTTAAAGTAGCTCTCGATCAAAGAATACTAAAAAGATACGCATCTGTGATGCGTATTTTTTGAGTATTCTCAATAATACTTTTTCGGTGATACATGCAAGGTGATTTAAAATGCTGCAAGGTGTCCATCTTATATGCGGTTATATACATGGACATCTCCACAACATACCAAAGAAAAAATAGTGAGAAATCCAGTAGACTACATTATAATAGCAAGGAGGTATCGTAATTCTGTTAAATGTACTAAGACGTACCCAGGAGCTAATATACGCTCAGATCATAACCCGGTAGTTACTGTGATAGAGGCGAGACCAAAAAATATTAGAAGACCACACAGAAAGGCACTAGATTTAAATAAACTTAGAAACAAAAATATACGACAAGAAACAGGAGAAGAAATTAATAAAAACCTCCGTTCAGTGCAGCAACAAATTAACGAGACAAATAACGTTAACCAAAAATTAAAGTACATAAATATAGCTATACAAACAGCAGCAAAGAAACATCTGTCAGCAAAGAAACAAAGAAAAACAACAACAAAGAATAAGGCGTGGATGACACAAGATATACAAGACTTGATGGAACAAAGAAGAAAGATGAAGAATTACCCAGACAAATACAAAGAAATAAATAAACACATACAAAAGAGAATAAAAGAAGTCAAAGAGGAGTGAATTAAAGATCAGTGTGAAGAAATGGAAACCTATGAGAAAAGTACGATGCGTTCAATATACACAAAAAAGTAAAAGAGATAACAGGAAGCATAAAGAAATGCCAAATAGGTAAACTTAAAGACGAAGATGGAAATCTTATTGTAGATCTAGAGAATAAAATAAAAAGATGGACAGAATACCTGAATGAATTATTTGAAGACGATAGAAACAACTTAACTCAGATAATCAATGCAACTGGGCCAGACATATTGAAAGAAGAAGTAGAATACGCAATAAGAAACGCTAAAGATGTTTTCTATACATTACCCAATAAAAGCAGGTTAACGTCTAATTGTATCTTAAAAACATATATTTTAATAATGTTTATATAAACACCTTCCGTAATTAATCGAACTAGCTCTTGAAAAAGGGTATCATTAGTTTTGTTTGATTCGGTGTATACGTTAGTATTTATTTCAAATACCCTTGCAATTTTTTTACTAATCCTACAGATGCTACAGATGCTATTGGATATTTTTATTATAAAATGTTGCACTTTACAACTCACAATAAATAGAACTGTCAAAACTCTTTAAGGAAAGTTCCAAGTCTTGTTTTAATTCAAACATTAGCAAACATGTCTGTTGCGAAAATTTTGTCTTAGAACCTACTACGGTAAGAATGTCCTTTTAACTTTTAGTATATGGTGGCTCTTATCACACTTCTGCACTTCCCCACAGAAAAGAGCAAAAGGAATATTATAAAATACTTTAAGGTAACAAAAGTTTCTAAAACTTTGTATTAAAACATTATGGTTCATTCTAGAAGTTTAGTTTACTACTTACGGAATGAAAGTTTTACTACAATTTATTATATCATCGAAGTTTATTAATCTGAAAAACATAAACAAACACAGTTGTCCTACAAAATATATTAAACTAAAAATATAATTACCGAACATTATAAAGTAAAGCAATAATTTAGTAATTATTAGAATTAGATTCCCCAATTGTAAAAGTAGGCTATTGATTATGTACTTTAGAAACGAACTACAACGTTAAAGATGTTTTATTATTATATATGGGTAATACAACCATAATTATGAAAAAAACAATGATTGCTTAAAATTTTGCGTTTTTAAGAAAGGGGTGAATTTATGCACTAAGGTGCATTTGGATAAATTCTATGCCATTTTCGTACAAATACATCTACAAAAAAAGTTGTTCAAAATTAAATTGCCTATCGAAATGTCATCTTTACAAGTCAAAAATAATTTTTTCTTGACAAAAATATATTTAAAAAACACTGGATTTTTTAGTTGCATAACCTTTTCCCACGGGGTTTACACAAAAAAACTTTACCTGTCCCTTCAACATCACGTTTGGTAAAAATTTTTAGGATTCACAGTATCCTAGATATGATTTTTCAAAATGCGCCACTCACACCATTTTTGGATCAATTTTCCTAATTTTTCTCGCAATTTAGGTATATGTAATGGTACAATAAATCGAAATAAAAAATAAGCACTTTTAAAATGGCTTACTACTATAGAATACTCTAGAACTCATTTTAATATATTTAATATATGTATATATATATATATATATATATATATATATATATATATATATAATATATATATATATATATATATATATATATATATATATATATATATATATATATATATATATATATATATAACTGGGTGAGTGGGGAGGAATGCACCAAACTTTAAGACTGTATAATATACGTAAAAATAAGTAAAAATAACTCATATGTTGTTATTCGATTTTCATTTGTTTTCGAGTTATAGCGATAATAACACAAAGTTGTAACTTAACATTAATTTAATGTTAAATGTTCTTATAATAAATTTTCAAAAATACCACCATTGACCTGTAAGCATTTTCTGCTTCGTCTATGAACATTCAACGTTGCTCTTCTGATTGCGTCTTGGTTTGCTCTAATTGTGGCTGCAACATTTTTAATGCGTCGAATTAGTGCATCGCGAGTGTCGACTTTTACCTTGTAAACTTCATTTTTAAACCAGCCCTATAAAAAATAGTCTAATGGTGTTAGGTCTGGAGACCTCGGAGGCCAACTAATAGGACCATTGCGACCAATCCAACGCCTTGGAAATTTTGTATTTAAATGTTGCCTGACCTGACGAGCAAAATGTGCAGGAGCTCCATCTTGCTGATAATACATTTGCATTCTGATATTTAGTGGAATGTTCTGTAGGAGTCCTGGCAATTCATTCTGTAAAAAATTTAAGTACTCCTCTCCTGTAAGGCGGTTCTCAAATATGAAAGGGCCAATTAAATAACCGTCGATCACACCACACCACACGTTTACCGAAAATTTGTGCTGAAAACTAGCTTCAATTTTTGCATGTGGATTTTCATCTGACCATACATGTGAGTTGCGGCTATTATTAATACGGTCTCTGGTAAATGTTGCTTATTATCAAAAATTGCATACGGCATTGCATCGACAAAATTGCATACGGCTGGCATAATCTTCTGGTTGTAGGTGCTGTACACGTTGTAGGTGGTATGGATATAAACCTTGCTCGTGAATTGTGTTAATTACTCTCGTTTGAGGAATGGCTAAATGAGTACCGATTCTTCGTGAGCTGATTCCTGGATTATCTTCTACTGAATCCAGAATATTTTGTATTTCTTGTAAACTTTGTCGGGGAGCACGTTCCGATATTATTTTATAACTAGGAAGCGTTCCGGTCTCGCATAGTTTGTTGAAAACTCTAATTAATACATTTTTTTCTGGAGTTCTCCGATTTGGAAACCGTTGACGATATTTTTCAACAGCAGCTCTACCGTTTCCATTACAAAAGCCATAAACAAACACCATATTTGCATAATCACTATTTGAATAAGTATGTGGCATTTTGCAACAACTTTTTTTATACAAACTGTCAAATAGACATTAAATCACGTTGACACTACACTATTATGACAGTTAACAGATACCTGTTACAGCAATGTGATAAGTAGCAGTAAAATTACAACTTTGTGTTATTATCGCTATAACTCGAAAACAAATGAAAATCGAATAACAACATATGAGTTATTTTTACTTATTTTTACGTAGATTATACAGTCTTAAAGATTGGTGCGTTCCTCCCCACTCACCCTGTATATATATATATATATATATATATATATATATATATATATATATATATATATATATATATATATATATATTACCTTGGGATACATCTGGACTAAACCCTGGTTCAGATGTAGTAAATGTATGTATGTATGTTTAACTTATGGAAACCATTTTTAGTCTGATTGTTAATTTATTAGTTATAATACTAAGATATGATTCTACAAATATTTCTACTTTCAATGATTTTTGCTATTTACGACAAAGTGCAAAAATTGCATACGAAAGCTGCACTCTTCATGTTTAAAACCCATCTTAATTATTGTCGATTCTGACAATTTAATCAAAAGCTATCAATTTTTACCATCGAGTGAATACAAATTTTAGTTAAAAGAGAGAACCATTCATTCTACAGAAAGAATGCTAATACATACATATTTTTGTTTAACGATATCTCAGCTACATTTCTTATTTGAAATATTTGTTTCTACGATGTACAGATTTGTGGTAAATCGATGTTTTCCGTTCCACCTTTTACGAGAAGCGGTTTTAGGCGAAAGTATAGGGTTAGGACTGGCAAACGTTTTGCATCTTTCTTGGGGTCTCAAAATTTACATTTCTAACATTTCAGTGCCGGTGTAATTTCCAAGAAGGAGGTGTTCTGAATTAAGTAGGGGCTCTTCAGCACTTCTTGGAAAACACACAACCGGGAGTGGGGATAGTCCCAACACGGCGCGTTCCAATGGTTGATAGGGAATGCCCTACAGATATGTGGGACAGGTGTGAATAAGGCTTTGCCAAATAAACACAGACAACAACAGATATGTCATTACAGGATCTGAACGGTAGAGAAAAATCTCTTTATCAATCTGATACTGAATAATTACAAGCGGTAATTATGATTTAACTGTTTGTGATACTACAAATATACACAGATGGGGTATAGAAAAGTACTAGGTACTCGAGAAGCTCTCTTCGGTTTTAATGTTGTTACACAAAGATGCCTAGACTTAATCAGGAAGTACATGCATGTTTTATCGATTTTGAAAAAGCGTTTGACAGAGTACGCCATGATACGCTAAGAGTTATTCTCAATCATAGCATTCTCAAGCAATATAAATACGTGGAGGAGTACGACAAGGATGCATTTTGTCACCGCTGCTATTTAATGTTTATAGTGAAAGCATCTGCCAGGAAACCCTTTTGCATGCAAACGAAGGAATCGTAATCAATGGAGAGGTTGTAAATAATATTCGAAAGACAGAGGACACTGTACTAGTTACAAGAACAATAGAAGAATTACAACGATTACTTATAAATATAAATATTGCCTGCAACAATTATGACATAAATATCAATATTAAAAAAACCAAGTATATGGTCTTCAGTAAAAACATGACACAACCAGCACATATTAGTATAAACAGCATTCAAATGAAAAAAGTATCAAGCTACAAATACTTAGGTACTTCAATAAATGAAACTGGAGCAATGAAATAAAAAGACATATCGAAATTGCCAGGGCTATCTTCATAAAGATGAGGAAATTCTTCTGCAACAGAGATATAAGCATCCCTCTACGATTAAGAATGCTAAGGAGCTACGTATTTAACACTCTATTATATGGTGTAGAAGCCTGGACTCTCAAGCATAACAACATAAAGAATATTGAAACTTTCGAGATGTGGTGCTACCGTCGAATGCTGAAAATAAGTTGGGTTGAAAGAGTCACAAACTTTGAAGTAATACGAAGGATAGGAAAAGACCCAAAAATTTTGTCAACGGTCAAACGAAGAAAACTCGAATATTTGGGTCACCTGATGAGAGGACATAAATAAACATTACTTCAAAATATAATGCAAGGAAAAATAAAAGGAAAACGAACTCAACGCCGTAGATGAATGTCATGGTTGCGTAATTTGAAAGAGTGGTTTGGCTGTACCACTAATGAACTCTTTAAGTCAGCTGTAAACAAGGTTAGAATAGCCTTGATGATTTCCAATCTCCATTAGGAGTGGTACAAGAGCAAGAAGAAAATACTGCAAAGTAACCGAACGGGTACCGGTAAAAGTAATCCCCCATTTGTTGATAAACAGCTACGGGTGGAAGAACTGACATGTGGTAAGGTTATCCCCAGGATACCACAATGGCTGAAAATCCAAAACAAACGGCCCTCAGTACCAGGCACTCCTTAAGTTGGGAGAGGGTGCCAAGAATCCCCCAGTCAGCCAATAATGTCCCAAAAGGGCCACTCAAGAAATGACTCGCCCGAACATAGATATTTTAGGATGCAGTGAAGTTCGATGGCCAAATTCTGGAATAAAAATTATAGATGCACCACATCTATAATTCTGGAGATGACAAAACAAGAAATAGAAATTTCGTAGCGATGATAGTAAAAAGGGAAATAGCTAAAGCAGTAACAGGATTTATCATGGCACTACGACCTACGCGCCGATATCAGAATCCACTGAAGAACAAATAGAAAATTTCTATGAGACTCTAGAAGACTTTCTAAAACTGACTAAAAAACATGAATTAACTATCATGGTCCGATTGTCCATTGGGCCAATATTATAGATTAGAAATTAGCCAAGATTAATCACGTCCCATGTTTCAGAATTTAAAATTTTACTTGCGAAATATACCCATTGAAATTAAACCTGATCTGGATTTTTCGTAGGTTTTCTCTATAAGCAGTTCCTAAAATGTGTGATAGACTTAACGGAAGCAAATATATTATTTCAATAAGAGTTTGAATTAATTTATTAGATTTTTTTATATATTTGTTACATCCAAAGAAAATATGGTTAAGACCTCCGTAAGAACTTATATCACAACTGTAGAATGGTTCCGGTAATATTCCAAGATTAAATAAATGCGACGGAAATCGACCATGATTCGTTTTTAAGTGAAATACACTTGCTGAGAAAAATTTGGTAGTCTGGAAGGGTGTATCTGGAAATCTGTATTTTGGGAGTTTTTAACAATATTCTCCCATTGATGTTCCAATTTTAGCCTTATTTTATTGTTTATGAGTTAATATATATATTCTTTACTGTATAGATATTGCAAAAGACTTAATTCTGCACTTCCTTAGCTAGAGTATCAGCTTTTTCAGTCCCTGGTATACCTCTAACCCAAATAAAAATATTATATTTAAATTTGCAATCATGATTTTCAAACAACATAACATAGGACACTTTATTCCTTCAAATTTTGTATTTTTTATAGTCTAATGCAAATTTAGAATCTGTCAATATTACTCGTTCGAGTATGTTACTGGATGTTAACCAAGTAACACCATTTATCATTGTAAAAAGCTCGGCAGTATAAATGCTACAAACAGGTGGTAATTTATATATCAATGATTGGTTTGTATTTGGGATAATTACACCACAACTAGCACCTTCCTTCGTTCTAGATCTATCTGTAAATATAAGAGTTTAGTAATAGGAATCACATAGTATGGATTCTAGGAGGATGTGATTTATTTGATGAGATTTAGTATAATTGGGAATCCATTGGTCTCAGTAATTGCTTTTGCAAGCTGGGAAGAATTTTTTAGTTCCCAATACTAGTTTGTTAAGTCTTCTTTTACAATATGACTTATGGTATTAATCATTTTATTGATGTTGATGCCGAGCTTTTAAATTTAACAAATATTTTTGCGATAAGAACTGACGGCGTCAATTTAAAGGAAATTCATTACATTCTGTCAGTATTGCATTCACTGGCGAGGATATCATCCCACCGATGCAAATTCTAAGATATTTATATTGAACTCTATCTATTTTTTAAAGGTTGGTATTACTTGAAGATCCGTATAAACAATATCCGTAGTCAATGGTGGATCGCACTTAGGCTCTATAGAACATTAAATCTATACTAGGGGTTGCTCCTCAACTTCGATTTATTATGCACTTAAGTAAATTAAAACCTTTCTCGTGTTTGCTTATTGGGTAACGTATATGACTGGACCATAGTAATATTATGTCAAGTAGATTACCAAAATATTTATATTCCTAACTACCAACAGGGTACGCCCACACAAGGTAAGGTTCTCCGGTGCAGAATGGTTCTCTGTCCATGCAAACACTGTATTCACAAACCATTGTTGTTGAGTCAGACCAAATTTTAACTAAACTGTAGATTAATTGATGCAAAACTCTAGGAAAAATACTGACTATTGTTATAGGCGCAACCTTGCATTTTGTAAATAACAAGCTAACTTGTACATTGTCGTATTTATTGGAAGTACTATGTGTATAAAGTCACCATATATATGCTCTTACACAGCCCAGAATTCATGTACTTGCAAATCAACTGGACTGCATAGTTTGAGGTGCCATTGTATCGATAGATTTTTTAATAAAATAAGCTCCTTTTGCAACTTTTTAGGCAAGTTATCGGTACAGGACAATTTATTATACTTACCTACAATAAATTTTGCATGAGGATTTTATCCTCATGTTATCAGTTATGGTACATAAGTATAAGTATCAAAGATAAAATTGACCTCTAGGATTTTTGCCTAGGAAAAGTTGTATTGATATTATAACATAAACTGTTAGTTTAACATGACCTTACTCCCCTTAAAGTAATATTTGTCTTATCTTCACTTGAAAAATCTAAAGTATTTTAATTGATTTATATCCTTTAAAATCTCTGACCTGTCGAAATACCATTGTCTCAGATAAAAACATCCCTTCTCCAATTTATTGGGTACTTCGTGGAAAATCTCTCAAGTTCCTTGAATGAAATTATCTTCTTCTTTTTCTTCAAGTGCCCTATCCGTTGCGAACGGTGGCTATTAACATGGCAATTCTAATCTTGTTTGCGGCGCTTCTAAATAGTTCGACCGATGTGAGCCCGAACCACTTCCGCAGATTTTGGAGCCACTAGTGTCTTCTCTTGCCTGGCCCCCGCTTACTGTTTATTTTTCTCTAGACAATCAATTGCAACAAACGGAACTTATCGTGTCTCAATATGTGGCTTAGATATTCAAGCTTTCTTTGTTTAATTGTATTCACGATTTCTTTCTCATTTCTGATTCTTTGGAGTACCTCTATGTTGTTGACATGTTTGGTCCAGGATATACGAAGAATGCGTCGGTACACCCACATTTCGAATGCTTCTAGTTTTCTCGTGAGCGTCTCCGTCAGCGTCCAGGCCTCCACACCATACGGTAAGATCGGAAAAATGTAGCATTTAACTAGACGTAGTTTTAGGGGAAGAGATAAATCCTTGCTTATGATGAGCTTTTTCATATTGCTAAATGCTGCTCTAGCTCTCTCTATTCTCTCCTTAATTTCTGTGGCCTGTTCTCATTTTGCATTAACGTTGGTGCCAAGATATACATAAGATTCTACATGGTCAATTAGTATGTTACTTATTCGTAATTGTCGAGCAGGTTGTTGCTTTTTGCTTATCAGCATCCACTTTGTCTTCTTGAAGTTGAGGCTCAGGCCGTATTCCTTACTAACTGAATAAACTCTTTTCATTACCGGCAAGGATCACTGTGTCGTCGGCATATCCTATATTGTTCGTTAACTCGCCGTTTATTTTTATGCCTTCGTTTGCATATTCCATACATTTGTTAAATATTTCTTTGGAATACATATTGAATAGGAGTGGGGATAATATACACCTCTGACGGACCTCTCTTGATCTGCATACTTTTAGTGAGTTCGTTGCCAATTTTTGCTTTTGCTGTTGTAACGATGTCATCACCGTTCAACAGCTTGAACCGTAGGAGTGTCAGCGTTGGCGCTTCCACCTCCTTAGCACGATGTGAGTGGGGTTCAGAGCAACTATTTAAGGCATATGAATAGCGGCATTTATTCAGTCTTTAGCTTAGCGCCTTAGGCTCCTCTCTTCGCCAGTGTCCTGAACTGGCGAGCCCACCCGGACGGAGGTAGTTCTGCTTTGAAGTTCATGCTCCGTCCATAATTAAGCAAAGTCTACCGATATCGTGTCTTGAACTTTATCGCGGACCTGCATAAGCGATTTTGTAGTTGACGAGTGTGTTCGCAGCTCCCGCTGGTTTGAAGCGGAAGCGAATATACGTCTGAGTGCGATTGACTACACCTATTTTATTTGTTATTAATAATTATTTTCTTTCTTTCTTTTATAGGCGTCCGCCGGGGATTCATTCATCGCGGGATCCAGACGGAGCGCAGAGTTAATTTCTACGGCACAGGATTTATTTTATTTTCATGTATATTGTACATATATTAGATCAATAGACATATTTTTATTTTAACCTGTGTTTTACTGAGTCTGTCGTCCTGAAAGAGCTACCCGTTACAAATTGGCGCCCGAGAAAAATTGAGGATTGGAAAGTTACTAAAAAAAAAAAAAAAAAAAAAATTTAGTAACATGCCGACAGATAAGGACACAGACTCAGTAACAGGTACATCCTGGATAAACCGACTTTGCAAAGAGGAATTGCAGAGCGAGGCCGAAAAATTCGGCTTAGATTCCAAGGGAACCGTCGACGAATTGAGAGTACGACTCAGGATATATTTTAAAAATCGCGAGGAAGCGACAGGAGCAATGCAAAAAGAAAAAACTTCCAAGGGAACAGAATCCGACACACTGGCCCAGGAAATTTCGGGCATCCGAAGACAATTACAAGAATTAACAATAGCGAAACAAATGGGGCAATCAGAATTGCTAAATCAAGTACGAAGGTGGAACACACACTTCGACAAGAAACATTCGGATGCAATAGGATTCTTAGAGAGGATAGACGAATTAAGCTTGGCCTACGAGATCGATAAACAAGATCTATTAAGAGCATTACCAGAGTTATTAGGAGACCACGCTTTGTTATGGTACAGAAACAATAACAAAAATTGGAAGTCATGGGCAGATTTCAGCGAAGATTTTAAAAAAGCTTTCTATCCCAGAGGATATTTGCTGCAACTAGAGGAGCAAATCCGAAACAGAAAACAGAGACAAAATGAGCCGGTAGATAGATATATCACGGAGATTCAAACACTAACCAGACGAGAAGGATCGTTTTCCAGAAACCAAGAACTCGAAAGGATATACAAAAATCTGTTACCAGAATATAAGCTTTATGCTCGCCGCCGAGATTTTGAAAACTTAGCCGAATTACAAGATTTAGCTCAAGAATACGAAGCTTTAGAAGACGAAAAGAACCGATCAAATCAGAGTTGCCGTGGAAACTGGAGACGCACGGACCAAGCAGAGTACGATGCCAAAACGACATGCTTTAGATGCAAGATGCCAGGTCACATCCGTAAAAACTGCAAAAACCCGTGGAAAAAGTTTTGTTCGCGTTGCGGCAGAGAAGGGGTTTACAGTAGCGACTGCTGTTTTAGGCGTCAGGGAAACGAACTACAGACTGGAGAAACAAGGAGTCGTCCCAGTCTGTAAAGCAAGATTCGACTCCATTCGTTTTCGCCGTTACACAGCCAGCAAGCAATGACATTCGGCTATTCGCATCGCTGAAAATAGGGCAAAGAACATACAGAGCGCTCATCGACACAGGAACCACTAAAAATTACGTCGGGGATAGAATAGCTAAGACATACAAAGACTCTCTAGATAGCTACAGCGGGAGAACAAGACTAGCAAATGGAGCGTCAATGGAGCTTAACCAGAAGTTGACGATTGAATGCGAGATCGATAGGTTACAAACCCGACAAACATTCATAGTAATGCCAGGGTTGACGGAAGATGCCTTACTAGGAGTGGAATTCCTTAGGAACCATTCTATCGAACTTAAATTCGATAAACATACGAGCAAACAATTCGTACAACATCAAGAAGAGGCATGTAATACTTTAAAAGACTCCAC
The DNA here is from genome assembly GCA_918026665.1 of Diabrotica balteata. Lineage (NCBI taxonomy): Eukaryota > Metazoa > Arthropoda > Insecta > Coleoptera > Chrysomelidae > Diabrotica > Diabrotica balteata. The sequence goes on along the minus strand of OU898276.1, from coordinate 144,914,295 downwards.
CAAAAATACAGAGCTAGAAAGGTTTCTAAGAAAAGAACTAAGGGAGTTTGAGAACATAACAGGACCCACTAACTTAATAGAACACGAAATAAAATTGAAGACAAAATGCGATCCAGTCAAACAGCCTTATAGACGACACAATCCCGCAATGCTGCAGATCATCAACCAAGAAGTAGACAAGATGTTAAAAGAAGGAACCATCGAACCCTCCACAAGTGGTTGGAGTTCACCGATTGTACTAGTTAGGAAAAAAGATAACTCGTACAGGTTTTGCATTGACTTTAGAAAAGTCAACGAACTATCAGATAAGGACGCATATCCGTTACCCAGAATATCGGAAATTCTGGATAGACTTAAGGAAGCAAATTTTATATCAACCCTCGATTTGAAACAGGGATATTTTCAAATACCCCTAGAAGAAACTAGCCGCCCAGTGACAGCATTCAGCGTACCCGGAAAAGGCCATTTTCAGTTCAAAACCACCCCATTTGGACTGCATTCCGCAGGAGCCACTTTCCAACGCCTACTGGACAAGGTAATACCTCCTGATATGGAATTCGCGTTTGCCTACTTGGATGATATCGTAGTAATATCTAAAACGCTCCAAGAGCATTTAAATCACCTACAGGAAGTCTTCCGAAGACTGAAAGAAGCCAAGTTACAGCTGAACTTTGAAAAATGCACGTTTTGCCAGTCAGAACTCAGATACTTAGGACATGTGGTTGGAGCAGAAGGAATAAAAACTGACCCGGAGAAAACCAACGCTATAACCGGACTTACAGCACCGAGAAATGTGCGTCAACTCCGCCGGTTTCTAGGAATAACATCATGGTACCGCCGATTCATAGAGAACTATTCGACAATAGCAGGACCGCTAAACATGCTTCTGAAGAAGAAGATAAGATGGAAATGGACCGATAAGCAAGAAAACGCGTTTGAAGAGCTAAAATCAAAACTTACATCGGCCCCAGTATTAGCATGCCCCGATTTTTCAAAAACATTTTACCTGCAAACAGATGCGTCGAACTGCGGACTTGGAGTCGCACTAACACAGAAGTACGACGGCCAGGATAAAGTAATCGCATATGCTAGTCGAACCCTCACACCGGCCGAGACAAAATATTCCACAACGGAAAAAGAATGTCTATCCATCGTATACGGGATAAAGCAAATGAGGCCATATATAGAAGGATACAATTTTAAGGTCATATCAGACCATCAGTCCCTCAAATGGCTGAAAAACCTTAAAAACCCGTCAGGTCGATTAGCCAGGTGGAGTTTAGAACTGCAACAGTACGATTTTGAGGTAATATATAGAAAGGGAGTCCTCAACAAGGTAGCAGATGCTTTGTCACGACAACCACAGGAAAACCAGAGCGAAGAACCAGAGTTGGAATTATTAGCATCAGAATTGGAATCATGCAGTTGGTACGATAATTTATATAGAAATGTACTCCAGAACCCAGACGATTTCCCGGATCTACAAATAACAAACGGGAAGTTATATAAACACATTTGGAGCAGCCGTAATTTAGCCGACCCAGAGTTTAATAACCCATGGAAGTTATGCGTACCAAGATATAAAAGGAAAGATATTTTGGAGGAAAATCATGACTCGACCACAGCAGGCCATTTAGGAATTGCAAAAACAATTTGCCGAATAGCGCAAAAGTACTATTGGCCTAAGATGTTTAAACAAATCGCAGACTACGTTAGAGCTTGTACGAAGTGCCTCCAATATAAACCGTCTCAAATGCAACCAGCCGGGAAAATGCAACCGTCCACTGTAGAAAAGCCTTGGCATACTGTCTCAGTTGATTTAATGGGACCATTCCCAAGATCTGCAAAAGGAAACATTTTCTTAATAGTCGCGCAAGACCGGTTTACCAAATGGGTCGTTGCCCAGCCAATAAGAGCAGCATCTACGAACTCCATCATCGACACTTTACGATCGAAGGTAATTATGCAGTTCGGCATCCCGACGAAAATCATTTCGGACAACGGCGCGCAGTTCACAAGCAGCAATTTTAAGGCGTTCCTAAAGTCCTATAACATAAATCACATTCTAACACCGCCGTACTCACCTCAAGGCAATCCAGTGGAACGAATGAACAAAGTACTGAAAACGATGATAGCCACATACGTAGAAGATAACCATAAAGACTGGGACAAATTCATACCAGAATTCTGCTACGCCGTAAATTCGTCAAGACACGATTCAACAGGGTTTTCACCAGCGCTGCTTAATTTCGGAAGAGAATTAGACACAACAGAGGCGACAAGTGGACAAGATATACAGGGGTATGCAGAAAACTTGAACAAGTTAGAAGCGTTAAGAGAACTGGCGAAAGTGCACATGGAACACGCTTTCGAGGACCAAAAGAAACATTACGATCTAAGACGAAGAGACTGGCGACCACATCCAGGAGATCGAGTCATGAAAAAGGAACACCATCTATCGTCGGCGAGTGCAGGTTTCACCAGCAAACTAGCGCCGAAGTACTCAGGGCCATACGTAGTAACGTCAGTAATATCACCGGTAATAGTAAAACTGAAATTGGCCGATAGAAATACCCGCAAGCAGATAACGGCACACGTAAAAGATTTAAAACCTTGGGTGGGGGAAAATGTCATTACACAAATCGAATCCCCACCACAACCAAACGGTATTTAAAGAGCGGTGCTAGCAAGCAAAATTCAGTTCATCCACATCTAACATGGAAGACATACTAGAGATACCAGAACAGATGACCCCTCTGGGAACGCCAGAGAAACCCGAACTGCCCGTGACACCAGGAAAAGACGCAGAGAAAATGTTGAAAAGATTCCACGAACTGTTTGGGACGCCACCAACACCACCGAAGAAGAAAAGCGTACCCGATACGATAACCGGACCTGAAGCACAGTCGGCATCCACTCCAGGCGAACCAGAACCCGGGAGACACGCCGATCTTGTAGAGATCGTCCCACAACACCTAATAGAGAGGGGGACCAAAAGATACAGATTGTACTGCAACAACGGGAAGAAGATCGTAATAAAGATTCCAAGAGGGATAAATGGCATTACAAGGCTGTAGACGCCATATACAAAAAAAAAAGGTATGCTACTTTTTTTTTTCCAAAGAGAAGGGGGTGTAACGATGTCATCACCGTTCAACAGCTTGAACCGTAGGAGTGTCAGCGTTGGCGCTTCCACCTCCTTAGCACGATGTGAGTGGGGTTCAGAGCAACTATTTAAGGCATATGAATAGCGGCATTTATTCAGTCTTTAGCTTAGCGCCTTAGGCTCCTCTCTTCGCCAGTGTCCTGAACTGGCGAGCCCACCCGGACGGAGGTAGTTCTGCTTTGAAGTTCATGCTCCGTCCATAATTAAGCAAAGTCTACCGATATCGTGTCTTGAACTTTATCGCGGACCTGCATAAGCGATTTTGTAGTTGACGAGTGTGTTCGCAGCTCCCGCTGGTTTGAAGCGGAAGCGAATATACGTCTGAGTGCGATTGACTACACCTATTTTATTTGTTATTAATAATTATTTTCTTTCTTTCTTTTATAGGCGTCCGCCGGGGATTCATTCATCGCGGGATCCAGACGGAGCGCAGAGTTAATTTCTACGGCACAGGATTTATTTTATTTTCATGTATATTGTACATATATTAGATCAATAGACATATTTTTATTTTAACCTGTGTTTTACTGAGTCTGTCGTCCTGAAAGAGCTACCCGTTACACTGTTTGACCCCAGTATAGGTTTGCCACAAGTCGAATGTCCTTGTCGTTAATACCTGTCTTTCGCAGAATATATATCAGTTGTTTATTATTGATCTTGTCAAATGCTTTTCTAAAATCTACAAAGCACAAATACACGTCCTTATTAACGTCTCTACACCACTGTATAAGCACCTGTGGAGCGAAAATTGCTTCTCTAGTCTCATTTTTATTGATTTTATTTTTTTGTGCATATTGTAACTGTCGTATTTTCGTTCGTATTGTTTTATTTCCTTGCATTCGTTGGAAAACCATTTTTCTTTGGCTTCTCGAATTTTCGTTCTTATGGTTTTGTGTATCTGCTGGTATTTTTCTGAATTTTTATTTTTGAATTTACGTCTTTCATCCATCATCTCCATATCCATTATCTCATCAGACATCCATTCTTTCTTCTTCCGTCTGTCACGCTTTAATAGAGCCGCGCATGTTGTTTGGATTGCTTCACCCGATTTATCCCATCTCTCTATAATGTCCGACGTGTTCTCGTTAATGTCGTTTATTTTCTTTCTTAGTTGTTCTCGTACTTTTATTTCGGTTTCTGGGTTAGTGAGTTTCTCAATATCGATTGTATTTAAATTAGATCTTTTCTCGAGCCATTTTACTCTCATGACCATTCTGCATACCAACAGATTGTGGTCCGTAGAAACATCGGCACCTGGGTACGTTTTTGATGATTTCATCATGTTTTTATATCTTATTGGTACTGCTATATAATCTATCTGATTCCTTATAATGTTGTCAGGTGAGTCAGCGGGAGATTTCCATGTGTAAAGTCGACGTTTGGGGAGCTTGAAGAGTGTATTACTTAACAGCAGATTATATTCCTGGCAGAAGTATATAAGTCTATCACCTCTATCGTTTCTCTGATCTAGGCCGAAGTTTCCCACGATCTCATACACCTTGCCTCTGCCAACCTTTGCATTGAAATCTCCCATCACTATTGTTACTTCATGTTTTTTTTTTGTTATTTTCATCAGGCTTCTCAGTTGTTCGTGGAATTCTGCGCTGGTTTCCTTATCTTTATCTGCCATTGGCCCGTATACCTCTAATATGTTAATATCCACCGGTGTTGCTCGAATTTGTAAAAGCATCATTCTATCTGAATGGGGAGTGAAAGAGTTTACTACCGAATTAATTTGTGGGGCAAATATTATTGCGTTGCCGTTTCTGTGATATGTTTGTTGTGTTGTTTCCAGCATAGTAAAATTTATATCCAAGTATATCGCATTGTCCAGAGTTTTGCCAATGTGTTTCACTAATTACCAATATATCAATTTTTAATCTTTTCATCTCTTTTACAATGTTATGAGTTTTGCCGCTCTCGTACATACTTCGTACATTCCAAGTTCCAATCCTTAGCTGTTGAGGACTTGCTTCCTTTTTTAGGCCGTAGGGATTTCGCTGGCTGACGACCAGGAAGGCTCTACTATTTGTTTGTGTGCATCCTCCCCTGCAGGGTCTTGGGATCCGATCACCATAATCAGTAATGTTTTTTTATCGTAGTGTATTGCCATGATAACTATTCTAGGAAATTCTTATGGGGTGGTTTTCCGTTGCCTTTCCCATCGCAATGAAATTATCGCCGGTTAGTATATATAAGCAGAATGTTCCAAAAAATATTTAACGGTGGTTTGCAAGCAAACCAAATACATTTACAAAAATAATTTAAAACAAACATATACAATATACAAAATAATAAATAAAATGATTAGTAAAATTTGATTTTTTTTTCAGGAAAATACAGGGTAGATGATGTTATGCAAGAAGAAAGAGAAGACTGTTATTTAGCAACTCTGCACATCAAGGATACTTCATCAACTGACTCAAGAGCTTACTATCTAGCAGTTGAAAACGATAAAGGGACTGATCGACATGCAGTTCAACTATATGTAAACGGTAAATATATTATTTTGATTAGGCGTTTTTTTACCTAAAGTAGAAAACTATTTGGTACAATTGGGATATATATATATATATATATATATATATATATATATATATATATATATATATATATATATATATATATATATATGTATATATTTTAAGAGAGGATATCCAATACGATTGATTAGAGCAATAAAAAAACTAAAATAATTATAATAAATTTTTAATTAATAATTAATTAAACTCGGTTTCAGAATTTGTTTTAAAAACAAGTATTACCTTAATAGACATTCCTTTGCCTAGAGACATTTCTGTGAGGGTATTTATTGAAAGGTTTGCTGTATGTGGCGTAGCACTGTAGCGTATTTTATTGTGGAAAGTCAAGTTCTTGCATCGCTGTCTACAGTCTATCCCTGCATACTATATCAAATGTATGTTAATCTTTATTTAATCATCCTACTATGTCTTCGTCTTTATTTTCTTAATAACCTTCTAAGTCCCCAAAAATTAAAATATGTCCTGCCTTTTCATTATCTAGTAAATAGCTTAGTGTCTCTAAAAATGTTATTTCTCTTTTGTGGTTGCATTGTCATTCAATTACACATTTTAGCAAAATAATGTGGAAATTCTTCTGTAATAATAATTTGCAACTTCAACTTCGAAAGCGCATGGTTAAATGCTACATTTGGTCAGTCCTCTTATACGGTGTCGAAGCATGGACATTAAAAATATCCACCATTAATCATCTGGAGGCCTTTGAAATGTGGCTACACAGACGTATACTAAAAATTCCATGGACGTCTATGCTGACAATTGTGGCAGTCCTTGAGAGAGCAAATGCTGCTCGCGAGCTGCTTGATAACATCAAATCTAGAAAGATGGCCTATTTTGGACACGTAGTAAGGTGAGACCGATATAATATTCTTCAATCTATTATGATGGGTTAAATCAAAGGACGCAGAGGAATTAGTAGAAAGCAGGCCTCTGGGTTGAAGAATATCAGGGAACGGACAGGAATAAGGAAAGCTGAGCAACTCTTTAGAATAGCTCGAGACGTTGTTAATCGCCAACGTCAAGAGGACTTTATAGGACACGTTAAGAAGAAGAATGGGGAAATAAAATATCACGTCATATAAGAGAAAATAAAATATTTTTTTACCAGAAATTGCCGAGGAACAACTAGTTTTTTGTGTCAAGCCGGAGCATTAAAGAACAAATATAAACATATTACTGATTGATATAGGTTAAATGCTCGAATAAATGATTTTTGATCAAATGAAAAGGCAGATATCTAGCACAGTTTGTACAATGTATAAAAATGTATAAAATATAACTAGGTATCATCATTTTTTGTGCATTCATGTTGTAAAGTTAATAATAAACAAGATAATTTAATAATCATGCTCTCCTTACCCTTCCACCATTTTTTTTTTTTCAGAAAATATTGACTGCACGAAAAAATTGTGGGAAATCGCAATTACAGCAATTTAAATTGTAACATTTTGTCGAAAGGTTTAAATTGGCCAAGATATTAAACAAAACTAATTTCTATATAAATAATTCCCGTAAGGTCTTACGTTCGCGCCTTTACCATATACGTACGACCTCAAATATTTATTTTAACAAAAAATCATAGCGATTAAAATTGTATAAAATATAATTGTATTTTTTTTTATGTTCATTTATTTCGTAAACTTATTTGAAAATTAGACTTTATCCCTCCTTCCTGCCACTATTTACCCCTTAACGCGGAAAATATAGACTGCATGAGAAAATTTATAAAAGAGAATTTGTAGGAAATCTCATTTGCAACAATTTCCAACTGTACAATTTTTGTCAAAAAGTTGCAAATGGCGCAGGTATTGAGCAAAAACGGATCTTCCTTAAATTCAACATGGGGTCTAACGCAACGGTTCTATTCAGTCGCGATTTTAAATTTACACCACCATTGACTCCTCCTATAAGTTCTTCTTCGTCTACTTTTTCTTTTTATGTAGACATAACTCTGTCTGTTTTTTAACGTGCCTCCAGTAAGTTTTCGTTCATCGTTTTCATGGACTTCTTACTGATCTTCCTATTGAGGAAACGCCTCTTGCCGTCTTTACTTCTCTATTTGTTGCCATTCGGCTTACATGATCGCTTCATTCTACTCTTCTATTTCTTATTAAGTTCTTGATGTTTTCCACCTTGCAGCTACGTCACATATCTGTACTTCTAGCTCTGTCCTATTGTTTTGTCATCAATTTTTATAAGTGTTTTTATCTCTGTTTTTAACATCCTTCTTGTTTTCTCTCTGTCAGGCCGTGTTTTTGCCGCGTATATCATTATTGGTCTGATATCTGTATTGTAAATTCTGCCTTTTATTTTTTTTCCAATACTTTGATTTTTCCATATTGTATCATTTAGACAACATGCGACTTTGTTTGGTCTATTCACTTGATCTTCTACTTCTGTTTCGAGTTTTCCGTAGATAGGTAGTGCGATGCCTAGATATTTAAACTCCATCACATGTTATATTATCTGACCTTCCAGCTCTAATTCACATTTTAGTAAATTTGCTGTTATAACTATGCATATTGTCTTCTTTGGGGAAATTAACATGTTAAATTTTCTGGCGGTTATAATAAATTGCTGCAGCATACGTTGTAAATCATTTTTACTTTAAGAGAATAGTATTGCGCCGTCTGCATAGCAGATTATTTTAAGTTGTTTATCTCCCATTTGGTATCCTTTTAAGTTATTACTTTTTTTTTATTATTTCTTCCATAGTCAAGTTAACCAATAGAGGACTCAGGGAATCTATCTTATTACATTGCCAGCTTCAATATGGTCGATTAGGTCTCCTTCTAGTTTTACTTTTATTGTGTTATTTTAGTAGATATTTTCAATCGTTTTGCTGCCCGAGAGGTACTGAGATGCATACAATTGTAGTTGGAGCGGTTTGGGTGCGGTTACCATGAAAATCGCGTTTTCGGACCGCCCACCGTGGTAAGAAATACCGGATCACTGTAGTTGAGGGTTAACGCTTCCTTTACCTCTTCCTCCTCAATATTTATTTCTTCATTTGTCGTCACCTCTGGTGTTGGTGCTTCATTATCGTCACCTGTAGCAAATATGGATCGAAAGTAGACTGTCCATGTTTTCTTCTGAATGTGTTTTATTTTTATTAGTTTGTTCATCTTTTTTCTTTGTCCTCTGATTATTTTTCATATTTCTTTTTGTGTTCCGTAGAAGTCATGTTTCATCTCTTTTGAGAAGGTTTGCGTTCCTTTTTAATTTGACTAAATAAAGTGTTTGCCCAATTTCTGATTCGTTTATAGTGTGCCTGATGTGTTTGTTGTGTTTGTATTGTAAAAAGGCTTTCTACTGTTCTTCACATTTTGTCCTCGCTTTCTTTTTACACCATGGTGTTTTCTTTTTTGATATGTTAGCGTTAGAATAATAAAATTTGAAGCAACTGGTTATGCAAGGTTGGGCGTTTTTTTTTTTCGTATAACCCGATTGGCTCTTTTTTTTAACATCCAATGTTTATTTCACTCTGTCTCATTACAAAACAGGTAAGACCTAATATTATTCATTTAATTTATATATATTTAGGGATTTTACAGTATTAACTGCCTTTTCTCGCTCAACCGTTTCCATCTCTTTCTAATGTCTCATTTTCCATCGTTTAGGCCCCTCTTACTCATAGCGTCGTCTCCCTCGTTCCTTTAGGATCTTTGGGGTCGTCCTCTTTTCTTCCTTCCCATGGAGCTACATTCGGTTATTATCTTTATTCATCTGCTGTCGCTAGTTTTTCTTACATGTCCATACCACTTTAGTCTTTTTTGTTCTATATGATAGTACGTCTGTTTCTATTGATGTTCTTTGCTTTATTTCGTCTTTACTTCTCCTATCTATTCTTGTTGCTTTGCAGCATCTTCGCAGGCATTCCATCTCTGTTGCTAATATTTTACTGCTGTTTTTCTTGTTTATAATCCAATTTTAAGCCCCATACGTCATAATACTTCGCACTAATGTTTTATAAATCTGTGTTTTTGTTTTTTTTTACTAACTGCTTTGCCTACTATGCCTAATTTCTTCCTCTGTTGTTGCCTTTTTGTCACCAATCTGTTAATCTTCTATGTCTTCTTCACTTGTAGATAGGTACTCTGTTTTCGCGAGGTTAATATCTAGGCCAGCCTTGGTATATTATTTCTGTAGTTTCTTTATCATGTAGCTGAAGTCGTCTTGGTCTTGTGCAATCACTACTTAATCGTCTGCAATGATTAGTGTATATAGGCATTCGTTCCGTACCGATAATGTCATGCCTTCGCATTTTCTTTTCCATGTAGTCCAGACTACTTAATCGTCTGCAATGATTAATGTATATAGGGATTCGTTCCGTACCGATACTGTCATGCGTTCGCATTTTCTTTTCCATTTAGTCCAGGCTTTCTCTAAGTATATTTTAAATAGCGTTGGAGATGTGGAACAATCCTGCAGGAGCCCTTTTGTTGTAATGAGGTCTCCTATGATTCGTGTTTCCACTTGAACGGACACTTTATGTTCTTTATAGAGAGCTTTTGAAGCTTCTATGAGTTTCGTCTGTATTTATAATTTTTACATTGCCTCCCACAATTCTGACCTTGGTAGAGAGTCATACACCTTTCTCAAGTCGACAAATGCCAAATGTATATCTCTATTTTTTGCTTTTTATCTTTTCATAAAACACAGACTGGAACAGTTGTTCCAGTGTGTATATGTGGTCTATGCATGATCTTCTTGCCGTGTAGGTCTGCCTGATTTTCCCCGATTTTATCTTTTATCGCTTGCTCTATCTTCTCTCGCAGTATCTCTAAGTTGTCGGTAATTATTTACGCAACTGTAGTATTTCGAGACAAAGAAATTGTTTGAAAAGCCTTTTCAGGACAACAATTTCTGCAGATTTAATTACACATTTCTTAATAAAATTCTGATTTAGTGCCATCTAACTCCTTCACACGAACACATACAAAATTTTAAAAACTATACATATTTTACTGCTTAATAGAATTAAAAAAAATAGGAGTACTCTAAAATAAAAATCAAGACTAATTGTAAAATTCATTTGGAAGAATACCTATATAATGAAATCCTTTTCTTTTCTCGATTCAATAAAAAAGTACAATTATAATCCGAACTGACAAGTTAGACATATAATTTAATTAAAAGCATTCAGAAGTATACGTTTCTGACGTTCGTTGTTAGGTAACTGTTTCTTTTTTCAGTTCGAGAAGAAAACGGCCACCGTCTTTAAATATGGAAAAATTTCAATCTTTATTAAGTATTCGGAATATTTTAATTCTGAAAAGTTTTCTTTATAGCCAAGGGTGTTGATTTTCTTTCTTTTTTGAAATGTAAATTTAAAAATTCCATTACCTGTTATGGATGACAAAGCTGGAAAGGTTATTTAAATGAAGGGAGTCATTTTGGGTGTATTAATAATTTTACTTAAAACCTTTTATACCTTTTAAAACCTTTTTCTGTAATCATAATAGTATGCCACAAAAAATTCCTTTCAAAAAAAAATTTATTATTTTTTGATAAAATAAAATTCGACTCCAGAGAATTAATAGAAACAGAGACATATTTCTAAATAAATAGACAGGAAATAATTATGTATTTACAAAAAGTAAATATTAATATGTATTGCTAAAAAACTATGAATTTTTATATAAAAATAATTGGGTTGTATCAATAAATCTATCTTTATCGGCTTATATTTATGTATGTATACAAGGTGAGTCACCACTAATGGGACGGAAGATTACAGCGAAACGGTAAAAGATTTTGAAAAATTTTTAAATGTATAGTATGTAGGTTGATTTTAAAATTATTCTAAAATATACAGTGTGTCACAATAAAGCGCTTCGTTTCAAAGTTATATTTTTTCTTATGGAACACCCTGTATTTTATTGGATTTTCTAATTGCCTGCAAAAAATAAGGTAGTTTCATAAGACTTTCCTATATCTATGTACAGAGTGTACTGAGTTATGTCGAATTTTCTTAAAATGTAAAACTTTAAAGGAGGACTCATTCTTAATTTATTTAAGCAATTCTAATAAAATTACTCATACATCTTAATAGCTGGATATTGGTCTAATGTATTTCATGATTAATTATTGAACATTTATTTACAGGGTGTTTATTAAATTAAAAAAAAATTTCTTTTTCGGATGATATACGGATATCCTATAACTATGACTGATAGTTTTGCCGTAATTTAAAATTTTATTAAACGGGAATTGATTTCAAGTATTTATAATTATTGTTGCTTTTGATTTTTAAACCTATCATATTGACATATTGTTATAAACGAAACCAGTGTAGTTGTAAATATATTTTTTGTAAAAAAATTAAAATTTTTATGTCTTTGAGTTTGTATTCGTTGGGAATAGGATTAACGTACCAGAGAAAAAACCTAGGACCTTCTGCTCTATTACATATACAGGCAAAATATTAACAAAAATAGCCAAACACATAAAAAAGAAAGGAATAACACCAGCTTTCCGAACAAATAACAACCTAGTCAAATAGATCAAAAACAACAAGAGCTTAAATAAAAAACACTTACACAGTGGTGTGTACAAACTTAAATGTGGCGACTGCCCAAAAACTTACATCGGTCAAACTGGTAGAAACTTTAATAAACGAATAATAGAACATAAAAGGGCTTTTAATATTAGAAAAATAGATTCTACATACGCACTTCACCTTCTAGATCACAATCATTCTTTTAATGACGAATTTAAAATTCTTCATTTTCAAAATAAAGGCCTTACGCTATCCTTGTTAGAATCTATGGAAATCAACAAATTAAAAAACACAGATATAATTCTGAATGACCAACTTGAGACAGTTCTCCCCTCCTCAACCTATTTCAATAAAGACTATAAAGTGTAAACGCATGCCAAAAATAGATCACTTGAGAAAAGCAATTAGCCGAAACAGCTGTAGTGGTAACAGAGGAGCTACAGACAAATCATCCCAAGAAAAAACAGCATAGAAAAACCAACTTGGACAGACAACAATTTAATTGATGTAAACGAATACAGTGGTGACTTTTTGGTTTCAACTAGTAGAAATCGAACGGCCAGCAATTGTCAAGGAATATAATATTTAGATGGGAGTGTGGATTTGCATGACATGCTTGTGGAACTATATAGAATCAAAATCAAACCAAAAAGATTATATTTAAGAATAATATTCAATCTTATTGATACATGTATTGTCAACTCCTGGTTGCTGCACCGAATACACTGCAAACAAAAACAAGTGTAATACATCACGCTTCTCCAATTTAAATTACTTATATACTTTTACTAAAAGATGGAAAGTCCGACACGAAAAAACGAGGACGTCCTTCTCAAGAGAACACACCAAATAAGAGACAAGTAATGCATCTTACACCAATGCAAGATGTACGATTTGATGGCGTAAGATACTGGCCACTACATGATCAAAATCGCGGAAGGTGCAAATTATGTATAAAATCTTACTCTAGAATAAAATGTTCTAAGTGTAATGTTTTTTTATGTTTAAACAATAATAAAAATTGTTTTTATAGTTTCCATGTACAAAACTAAATTGTTAATAGTGTAAATAATAAACGTATTTCCTATTATAGTCAATTTTTTACCAGACCACTATATAAATGGATAATTCAGGTACCACCAACGCCAGATGATTCCAAATAAGATCAATTTTTTTGAGTTTGAAGACTCTAGGATTTAAAATTTTTACACAAGTTATCAACAATTATTTATTCTTGAATTGTTTTCTATACCATACATCATTTTTTTCAACAAAATTTATTGAAAAAAAAATTATTTGGAAAGGGTTAATTGAAGATTTGTTTGCAAAAAAAAATAGTTTATTTATACATATAAATGTATTTAACTTTAGTTTATTTGTATCTTTTAGTTATTTTGGATTGATTTTTATTTACCTACCCAAAAAATTCAAAATTAAAGCGTTTACAGTTGTCGGTAATTTCGTTATTTAAGCGACTTCTAAAAAGGACTCATTTCAAGCGTGAAAGAGGCCGCTTGTGAATTACGGGAAATTTCATAAAAAGTTAAAGCTAATCCATCAACGCAACGGTGGTAAAAGTTTGTAGGAAGTGGTCCAGTGATGAGACTTATCGGCGACGTTAAGGGTCTGGATGTCCTATAATATAGCGAGGCCGTCATTTGCGCCATCTTAGATTTGTACAGTGTACATTAAGTAAGAGATGATTTAGTTACAGTTACAGAAAGGGTAATCTGGAAAAGAACTGTTATACAAAGAGTACTTGAAATGAAACTAAGAACTTAATGTCCGCTTTCAGTGTTATTTTTTACATAACAGCATAAGACTCGATGCTTAAAATGGTGCATAGGTCGGCTAAACTGGAATCGTTAATGGAATTGTGTCTGCTTCAGTGATTAATCTAGGTTTTGTTTGGGTGCTCTGGTGAGCGCATAAGGCTAAGACGTTTTCGATGTTATCTTGAGTCGAAATATAGACTTGGCTGTTGAACGTGATACAGAAAGACATGTAAGCATTATGTTATGGAGTGCATTTCTACCTACACATCATTCAAAATGCAATTTTTTAACAGGATAACACAAGACATATTATTGCCCGTGAAACCATGAACTTCATACAATCATCTGGTGTAGAGACTTTGGAAAAGCCACTAAGATCAGTTGATTTGTCGCTTATCGAACATGTGTGGGATATAGTATCTGGTCGAAACCCTAATCAATTGATACGTCCTTCAGCAAACTAAGAAGAGTTGTGGCATATTATAAAAGGAATCTGGATGAGTATTCTAAAATACAATATAAAACACTTAATTAGGGGGCCTAATTTTTGTCAATTTTTGTTACCGCATCGTTAATATTACATTGGCATTATTGTAAAAGCAAATTAAAATGATATAGAAAGTTTAATGATAACTGCATGACTCTTCCTAGATGTTCAGATTTTTTCTACTATAAGCTAGAAAATATTTTATTTCTTAACTAATAAAATTATTAAATTATGGATTTGATCGTTACTTAATGGAAATTTATTTTATATAACAATAAAACACCAGTCAAACTCATAGAACTTTTATCAAACGTATAGCAGAACATAAAAGGGCTTTCAATAATAGACAAACGGTCACTACGTACGCAATTCGCTTTCTAGAACATAATCATTCTTATAATGACGAATTTCAAAATCTTTTCATTTAAAATAAAGGCCTTAAGCTATCATTATTAGAATTTATGGAAATGGAATTTAAGAAAGGCACTCTTGTTGATTATAATTTTTGTTTATTATTTATTAACCGTTTTGTAAACAAATTAGGTCATTCATCAATAGCAAATAAGCTTATAAATCAAAAAATATATGTAAATAATAAATATTTTTAACTATGTCTCTATTTTTATTCATCAACACTTGATAAAAACCAGCAAACGTGTAAGTTACAAAAAAAATTTAACTTAAATGTCAAAGTTGAAAAATAAAAATGAAATATTGAAATGTAATGCGGGAAACCTAAAGCAGAATATTGCGTCCTCTCTTTCTTATCTTACTGCTATTACAATGGCTTATGCGATAAAGGAAAAATATTGTATTAAACGTTAGGAAAATAAATCCAACTTACGTGGTTCTTATTATTGCATAAATCTTAGAAATTGTTTTCCGTCATTTTATTTGGTTAATACACTTTCGGACCGATTCTTGAAAGTTTGAATAAAGACGGTATACAGTGTGTATAGAAAATAACACAGCTTGCTTTATTTATTTTTACGCGCAACAGGCCGTTAAGGCATAGGGAATTTTTTTGCAATATTAACTAATTACAATTATTTTATTAAATATGTATATACAGCATTCTTAATTACTCTGAAGGACCTGGTGGACAATATTTCTCCATTCGCTTCTATTTTGTGCTTTTTTTTCCAGTCCCCCACCTTCACGTGTTTAAGGTCTTCCTCCACTTTACTAATCCACCTCATTCTGGGTCTGCCTCTTCTTTTGGGGCCGATTAGTTTTCTGGTTATTACTAGTTTGAGCATTCTGTTTGCTGCCATTATTTCCACATGTCCCAACCATCTGATTCTTTGTGACTTGACGAACTTGGTAATGGTAGGTTCTTTGTATAAAGCTATTAATTCACTGTTGGTTCTTGTCTCCCAACCATCTTCTGTCTTCCGTTCTCCGAATATGCGTCTTAATATTTTTCTTTCCCGTCTTTCCAGAGTATCCTCTTCCTTCTTATTTAATATCCATGTCTCACCCGCATATGTTACTGTGGGTCGAATTACTGTTTTATATATTTTGAGTTTGCCTTGTCCAAAAACGTATTTTGAGTTCAGTAGGGCTCTTAAACTACCTAATTTTTTATTCCCTTCTGCTATTCTGGCTTCAAGCTCCCATTTCTCTTTTCCATTTTCATCGAAAACTACACCCAAGTATTCAAATTTGTCCACCCTTTTAAAACTATAGCTTTTACTACTTACAGACCTCACACTAAAGTCTTCTTTTTTCCCTTCTGTCCCTCCCATGATCATATGTTTGGTTTGGTCTTCATTTAGTTCCAATCTGAATTGCTGTGCTTATTCGATGATTTTCTTCACAACTGTTCTTAATTCTTTCTCGGTTTTTGCTAGGATCGTAAAATTATCAGCAAATGACAAGCAGTGGTGCTTATTTTTCATGATTGTTTTTTCCACCTTCATGTTGCATTTTCTGATTACAGTTTCTAACACTAAATTAAATAATGTAGTGGATAAAGGATCTTCCTGTCTCACGCATTTTGCAACCGTAAATTGATCTGATATGTGACCCTGCCAAGCAATTTCACACTTAGAGTTATTTAATGTCATTTTTACTCGCTGGATCAGTTTCTTTGGTATACCCAAATGTTCCATTGCTCGATACATTATCACTCTATCGACTCTATCATATGCTTGTCTAAAATCTACAAACAAAACATGAAGGGGAACTTTACCTTTATAACAAGTCGTTTGAATCTTCTTTATTGAGAAGATTTGGTCTACAGTAGATCTGTCCTTTCTAAAGCCGGCCTGATATTCATGTAGTATTCTTTTCGTGTAGCAATTTAGTTTATTTCTCAATATTCATGCCAAGATTTTATATACCGTGTCTAGTAAGGCTATACCTCTATAGTTGTCACACTTTAGTTTGTCTCGTTTTTGATGCAGAGGGCATATGCGGGCCTCATACCACTCCGATGGCATCATTTTCTTTTCCCATACTTGCACTTGTAGCTGATATATTTTTCTTTGTAGTTATTCTCCACCAAACTTAATCATTTCTATGCATATGTTATTTTTACCAGTACTTCTGTAGGCTGCCTTTCAACTATCGCATCTTCTCCAGCCGTCGAGTTATCTACTGCTTCGTGGTCCACCTTACCATTTAATAATTCTTAAAAATGTTTTTTCCATTCCGTTATTATTTCTGCCGGATCGTTAATTAAATTTCCGTCTTTACCTTTAATATAACTACAGTGGCTTTGGTAACCTTTTCTCATCTTTTTAACTTCTTGATAGAACGACATCACCGCTTTGTTTTTAAACTTCACTTATATCTCTTTTAGTTTCAACTCATTGTGGTATCTCTTTTTCCTTCTACACAGAGCTTTTAATCTTCCTCGAATTATTCTATTTTCTTGTTTTTTACACTCTCTATTATCTGTTAATATTTGTTGTCTGATCTTCTTCTTTTCCTTTGCTATTGCCTGACACTCTTCGTCAAACCAATCTTTGTTTGTACTTCTCTTGAAGTCGCACTCAACTATTTTCTCGCTAGCTTCTTCTACAGCAGATTTAATTTGTTTTCAGGCTTGATCTGTCTGTAAATTTTGGTCACATTTTCACATACTTCCTTAAGTTTTTCAATGTTGTACTTTTTTTTTTCGTTTTATGGTTCGATTTCTCTTTTTCTTCCAGCCTTCTCCCACATGTGACTTTAACGAGGTAATGGTTCGAGTCGATTTCAGCTCCTCTCATACTTCTTACCTTCTGAACGATATTTATATATTTACTTTCAATCATGCCATGATCTATTTGATTCATCGTTCCATCTGGGGAGACCCACGTACCTTTGTATATCTCTTTTCGTTTTAGTTTTGTGCTTTTCACCACCATGTTTTTCTCCATGCCAAATCCAATACGTATTTGACCATTATGGTTTGTTACTTCGTGTTTACTGTAGTTACCAGTTACTGCAGTGTACAGAGGTTATTTTCCCACTTTAGCATTACAATCACCTATTATTATTTTTACATCACGGTTAGGTAGGCGCTCGTATTCATCATTTAGCTGCTCATAGTAAAGATCTTTTATTTCGTCGTCCTTGTTTTCTGACCGTGCATGAATATTGAGTATACTCGAATTTATTTTCTTACTTTTAATTTGTATTGTACACATCATATCAGAGATAGGATTAAAAGCTATCACTTTATCCTTGATACGTTCAGTTACTAACAAATCAGTTACAAGCATTCTATCTTTACCTCCACATTAAATAATTAACAAAATATAGATATTAAATAAGAACTAAAAAATTAAAAGAGTAAGAGTAAAATTAAAAAATTAAAAGAGTAAAAGAGTAAAAATTAAATAGAGTAAGGAAGACACGGATTATTTTTACCCATGTAAAGAACTACAAATGTGTTCACATTAAGAGGCAGCTCCAAGTAAAACACCATTCCGATATGCAATCAAGGTCATTTTGTAGTAACTGGAAATTTACATAGGGATCGAAAAATAACTTCGTGTCGTCTTCATAAAAACCTTTGTTACATTTAATGTAAAATTGTAGATCACTTCAGTATGCTATGAAGCAAAGTGAGCCCAAAACGTAAAAGTGTTAGATAGTGTAGAAGTGTTAAATACGCATCGATCTATTTCAGTTATTAACGACGGATACTAAGATGTTCCAATTTATGTAATAGTCTTCGCTTTGGAAATTGATCAAAAGATTTAGCAAAATCGAGGTAAATAATATCTACCGGGGCTTTTCTGTCGATGCTCTTGACCATTAATTGACACACCAAAGAAGATTTGTCATTGTAGATCGTCCTTTGACAAAACCATGTTGCTGTTCTGGTATAACCAGTTCATTTTGCAGAAAATCAGAAATTGTCTCGGCAATAATAGATTATCTTAGATATTATAGGTATTAAGCTGATAGGAGGATAGTTATTAGGATCCAATTTGTTCCTCTTTTTTAAAAATTGGTGTTATAAATTCGGTTTTCCATATAGGAGGTAAAATATGTGTGGTGAATGATAAGGACATAATCACAAGTAGTGGATAAGCTAAAGCATTAAAACTTTTCTTTAAAAATAAAGAAAATAATAAATCTAGACCAGGAGACGAATTATTTTTAGGCTTTGAAGATGATGTTTAAATATTTCAGGAGTAATGATTATATTTTTGGGGGAAGAAGAAACTCGTGACAAAGTAATATTAGGCAACTGATGATTAGTGGGTTCGACAGAGATAACCTTAGAGAAAGTACTGGCGAGAACTTCGGCATTCTCATAGTTATTTTGGGATATATCCCCATTATCATTTTCCAGTGAAGATATAAAAACGTGTGTTGTCAACGAAGATCTAATATACTTGTATAATTTTTTACAGTTATTACTAATGGCTACACTCTCTTTGTAGGCAACACGAGCTTGATGTAAAGATTTCTTTAAACCTTTCGCAAAGTCTCGATGAATTAGTAAATCCTCTATGCGATTTGTACGTCTATATTTGTTTCACAACTTCCTTTTATACTTGATCAGATATATTAATTCCCCATTGATCCAAGGTTTTATGTTAATTTTGTATATGGTTTCTTTTTAGGGTATTTTGGTTTTTTGCAGAAGTTAACAACGTGTAAGAACTTATCCCAAAATACAACTGGATTCCTTATGTCGCCGAAAACATCATTTCAATCAATATCAGCCAGTTGGCGATTATATCATCAATGGTGCTACAGCCCTATGAAAGAGCCTCGACCTTCCCAAGTCTATTACGCCAGGCAGTCCTATCCATTGCCAACCGTTGCCAGTTTGCTGCGCCTATCTTTCTACCATTCTCATCTATACCATTCTTCCATCTGAGTTTTTTCCTACCCCTTTTTCTGCTTCCCACGGGTTGTGACATAAGGATTTTTTTAGGAGGGTTGTTCTGCTGTGATCTTGCTAGATGTCCTGCCCATCTTAATCGTGCTATTCTTATAAGAGATACTACGTCTTTACCACCAAAAATTTGTTTATATCTGTGGTATACCTCGTAGTTGTATCTCCTCCTCCAAACACCATTTTCACAGATGTCACCAAATATTCCTCTCAGGATCCTTCGTTCAAATATAAGCAAAAGGTCTTCGTCTGCCTTGGAGATGGTCCATGTCTCCGATCCATATGTCAACACTGGCTGTATAAGGGTTTTGTATATAGTTATTTTTGTTTTTTGGCTTAAGTTTCTACTTCTCATATGTCTACTCAGTCCAAAATAGCATCTGTTTGCCATTACTATCCTTCGCAGTTGGCGATTTGTCTTTTCAAAATCAATTATTTCATATACTGTTTTATTAACAATAGAATTATTAGTACAGTACTGTAAGTTAAACTGCATATGAAACGTTATGACTGCATGATCTGAGTTACCTACTGGAGAGCTTATTAGGGGATGCATTAATAAATGGGGATCATTAGAGAATACCTAGTCCAAAATAGATAATAAATCATTGATTCTAAAACGAGTCAGCTCCATTATGAATTGATTTAAATTAAAATTTAATACAAAATCTGTAAATACATTTTTTGAAGTTGTTAAGCCATTAGGTGGATCAGTTATAGGCAACGAAATCTCTCTAAAATTGAAGTCTCCAATAACAATCAGATTTTCTAGCCTAGACAGTTCATCCAGTAATGCGATAAGGGACTCATGATCTGCTAATCTAGAATCACCAGACCGATAAACACATACTAGGTGAAAAGCAAAAGAGTATGTTATTTATAAACAAACCATTGTTTGTTATATTGTTTCGTATACAATCTTATCCTAAATTAGAGCTTTAGTTATTAATCTCTATAACTAGAGTGCGAGAAACTATGTATACCTACTTTTTTATACGTATATACCTAATTTTTATTTATACTCTACATTTAGTTTCATTTTTTTTTTGTTTCAGAGCCTCTACAGATGAGTACGCTCGTGAGCGTGGCTGGGGCGCTTCTGGTGGCCTTCCTGCTTTTCATTTGCGGTTGCGTGTACGCAATTCGAGCCGAAAAATGCTGCTTCGCCCGTAAGTTATAACAAAGCTATCAAATTAACACTTCTTTATGTTTTTCCGGACTACTTTTTTATCTTTCATAGTGAGGACCGTAACGAATGGTCGTTGGCGAATAGCGATTATATTGGTGAAATAAATGTAATCCAGCTAGCCCAGTAAATAAAAGCAAGATAAAGTTTTGTGTAGACCTCTATTTTAATAGGTATAGCGAATTCAAACTGACAGTTTTAATAAGATATAGAAAATAAGCTGAAAATTAAATAAAAAAATTAGTTTCTATTTGACAAAGATTTCGAATATGCTTTAAAATTGCAAAATATCTTATTTTAGTTAGGAATATATTACTTTTGGTATGGTAGAGTAATCAATGCTCGAATAAATGAATTTTAATCAAATAAAAGGCAGATATTGAGTACAGTTTTTATTAAATCTTGCCCAAGTACTTTCGCTTCTAGGGCATCTTCAGGGGCATTTTGTCAAAATTAGGATATCCAATAATTTGGTGAATGTCAAAAACATTAACTAATACATTTACACAATACAAGACAAAGAACAAACAGTTTAAAAATTATTATAAAATTGAACAACCTAAATCACTTCAAGAAGCAGCAATCAATTAAAAAGAATCTTCTTCAATTTTATAATAAATTTTAAACTGTTTGTCCTTTGTCTCGTGTTGTGTAAATGTATTAGGTAATGTTTATGACATTCACCAAATTGCTGGAGAGTCTAGTTTGGACGACATGCCCCTGAAGATGCCCTAGGTGTAAAAGTACTTGGGCAAGATTTAATAAAAACTGTACTCGATATCTGTAAAAAAAAATATAGAGACTGATATGTTGCAAGTACTATTTCCTTAAACGGAAAGTGAGGCAGTGGAAAGGAAGCATATTTATCGAATTATCACTCGTTTATTATTAATTTTTACTGCATGAATGTACATAAACAAACACAGAGAGAATATTCAGAGACAGATAAGAAACGAAACACGAGATGCCAAAGAAAATTGGCTAAAATTATAGTGTAAAAAGATATATTTGTTAGAAGAAAAGCAGCTGGTCTTAAGAAATCAACAAATTCGCATAGGTACCAAATACATAAAAGAACTCTCTGCTGATATGAGGCCCGAACAACTTCCATCCTGCATTATGTAATGACCACTCAACGACCACATCAGATGAAGTGTAAATATCAATATCATAACTAAAATATGGCAAAGCTCCTGGACATGACGATGCATATGCTGAACTCCTAAATCTCTTTACACCGACGGTTTATAACATCGACGGTACTCAACGCCGAACAAAAATATTTAATGACATATATTTAAGCGGATAAGTTTACCTATATTGCTTTACCAAAGAAAATAAAATCCGTATCCTCCAGTGATTTCCAGACCATCAATTTAATAAGTCATATTTTAAATATATTTCTAAAGATCGTACATCAAACGATATATAGGCCGTGCAAAGAAACAATCAGCCGTAGGCAGTTTAATTTTCGGAATGTAATAGGTATAAGAGATTGTTTCTTTAGCATACAAGCACACAAGCTTCATTGATAAAGATTAAGCGTTGGATACAGTAAAGCACGACAAGATGATGCAGATATTACCAAATATTGGAATAAACACCTGTGGTCTAAATGCTTTACTGGAATTAAACATGGTCTATCTATACAAATGCAAGAGAATTAGATAATAATAAAACCAAACGAACGAGAATTCGACTACGTTTATCAAAATGCTACGTCTGGTCGACTCTTCTATATGCGGTTGAAACGTGGACCCTTAAAACATCAACCGTGAATAAATTGGAGGCCTTTGAAATGTGGATCTACCGGAGAATACTCAAAATTTCATGAACATCACATACCTCAAACGAAGAAGTGCTGCATAGAATAGGCAAGGAAAGAGAACTTTTAACACAGTAAAAGTTAAAAAGAAAAACATCATACCTAGGCCACATACTTAGAAATAATAAGTACCAATATGCCCAACTGATAGTGAAAGGAAAAATCGAAGGAAAGAGAGGCCTAGGAAGGAAAAGACTATCGTGGCTCAGAAACATCCGACAATGGACAGGGCTAAATTTTGAACAGCTAATAAGAACAGCTGAAGATAGAGAACAGTTTAAAATTGTAGTAGCCAACCTCCATTGAGGAGAGGGCACTTTAAGAAGAAGAAGAAAACCAAACGTAAAATACAACATGGATGTATACTATCACCCCTGCAGTTTAATCGATACTCTAAGAAAATCTTTTAAGAAACATTAGAGGGTGTTAAAGCCGGAATTCGAAGAAATGCAAAGGATTTCCTAGCTGACAAACCTCCTTACTTAATTCAAAACAACAACCACAAATGTTTTCAGAGCAGCAGTGTGTGAAGTACAGATTGCCGTGATAGTTGCAAACATCATAAAGGGATAGGCACTACAATAAGAAGAATGTTAGGATAAGGTGGTTACACTCTCCTGAAATGAGAAGTAAAAATATAGAGTACAAAATCGGATGAGGGTTTTGCGAAAAAAATTAATAGAAAAAAACTTGTAAACATAAAAAAATCGGGTCATTAAATATACGGTGGGCTGTAAAACGTGTATTAATACAAATATTTTAGGATATCTTTATAATATTTTATAAAAAACTAGTGTTGTCTTGCTAAAATTTGTTAGGGATAGATTACGGCCTCGATTTTATAATGAAAAGGATGTAAACATTAAATTGATTAGTTCTTCTTTTAAGCTTGACTTTTCACTAAGTGGTTAGTATTCTTGTCTATAAAAAATACTAGCTTAACATTACCACTAAACCCAAAAAAAAGAGTTTAACGTATTTAAAATGCACATTTCGGAGTTACACCATTCATATTTAAAAAATTGGTTCGAAAATGTTCAAAAGCTTTTAAATGTTTATTGATCTTAGTGAAGCTTTAAAACATAATAAATGCCTCTACAACAGATAAATATTTATTTTTACTTGTTTTTTTTTCAAAATTAGAAAAAACGTCTTGTATTGCTTTTAAAAAAAATATTGATAAAGGTTAAAACAAAAAAAATTTCCGCTTCATGTGTGATAAAAGCAATCTTTGTTAGAGATTAAATGTTTGTTTATCCTATTTTCGATGGTATTTTTATAACGAAATACCTTAGTTTTGTATCCTTGGTGCTAGGGGATATTTGTGGAACTTTAATAAAGTTTCGCTGTCAATAGCTCTAAAGATGGATGGATCGGATCTAATATAACTCATTGATACGGATTTTTTAAAACGTTGACTATTACCCGTTAAAAATATTCTTTAAACTGATCACACCTGTTGCTATTGTTGCATTGATACTGACTGTCAAATTAATCGATCGAAACCCATACGATACGGCGTTGCTTGATGTCTCAAAACTAGATTGAAGCTGCTATCAGGTTTGGGGCTTGCATTTTCATTTTTTCTATAAATAGTATTTAATATTTTGATGTTTAAAGTTTAAATTAATTAAAATTTTTTATTCAAAAATATAAAACATTTTTTTAATATTATATTTATACGGAATTAAGCCACAACTGATTGTAATGAAAATTACATTTTCATTTCGATTCTCAATAGAGTTTCGCCAGAGAAGTCAATAGTGACTCAATGGAGCCACTCCAAAAATCGTTTAAAAAAAAAATTATATTAGAAACCCTGAGATTTTTAAAATTGATGGTTGAGTCACTTCTCCTCAATCTTGTAGGCAGGAGCATGGTTGTGGATGGAGAAATCTTTGGTTGATCTCTTTACTCTATGAATATTAAATTGTGTGTTTTTTGTATTATAATTTTGTGCAATGTATATCATAGTTGTAGTTGTGTAACGTAAGTAATATAACGCAGATTTTATGTTTGTATATTGTGTGTTGCATATATGTTATGGGTGTACAAATTTTAGTTTATACCTCTCTGATTTGATTTTTACTCCGCTGTTGTTGTTATATTTCTGTTATTCACTTAGTTCTTTTACACTGGCAACCAAATTCTGCTACAATCTTTGTACTACTACAACTAAGATACACATTACACAAAGATATATTACAAAAAACACTCAAAACAGTCATAATTTGATATTCTGAGCATAAAAACACCACTCTCATTTTTTTTATATCCATAAGCATGCTCTTTTTTTCAAAACCAAGTAAGTTAACCATTATTTTAAAAAACATAACCTACTAACAACAATAACTTGTTGGTTATACGTTGTCTAAGAGTTTTGAAAATAATCTATTGTGAGGACTGTTTCCGGAGTAGAACTCAAAACTTCATACATTTGTGAGTTAAAAATGTAATTTTTCAATCAATTGTGGCCTAATTACATATAACCGTAATATTTACTTAAATTAGACATGCCACAAGAAAGCTGTTTTAGAACTTGTGTAAACCAGTTTTTATATCAACTACGATTTTTTTGCCTACAGGTAGGCAATGAAATAATAAAAAGCACTAAACCTGCCAATTTTCTGCTGTAAGATGAATCGCTATGCAACTTTTTGTATTCGATTTAGAAGAGTGGATTTTTCATTTTCTATGTACTTCGAGGTTTACTTTAAAAATTCATTTTCTCTATGCGAAAATTACAATTTGTGTCTTTCGTTTATTAATTTTATTCCCAATATTTTCTGACATTAAACACAAAAATAAAATTTACATTGTGATTAATCTTCCTGCGGAAAATTGGTAGTTTGATTGCCTTGTCTACTAGTATAGGCCCATCAGCGAATATTCATTTGGTCCCATCGTATATAAAATAACCAAGAAAAGAAAAAGATTAAAATAAAAGAAATATGCACCTCTTCTTACTATGAATGTGTTGCTTGTGTGAGTCCATTTCAAATAGGTAAAAGAAGTAATAAATAAGACTTACTTACAATCAGTTTAATTTAACTATCCAGACGACGGGTTTCGCTTTCTACAATTTGCAAAACATCTTCAGGTCTATTGATACAAAGTTAATTAAATGCTGAAATAGTAAAACTTATATTAGGGTGTTGTCTTATAAAGATTAACAAAAGATAAATAGTATAAATTACAGTAATTATGCCAATATTATATGTCTGTGGTTTTTTTTTAATGAATAAATTGTTAAAGCAGACAAAGTAAGACCCACAAATTGGTATAAAAATAGTCTATTGAATTGTAAAAAATTAGTAAATTAACAAAACACTACTTACATGTTGGTACACTATCAATTAATGGTTGGGAAGTTTAAACTATCCTGTAATTGCTGAATGAAGATCTTCAGTTTTTACTATTGTAATTGTTTGACAATCAACGGGAAAGTTTCTTGAGGGGATAGATTTTATCCAATGAAGTAGAAAATAGGTGTAATGTGATTGTTTGTTAAATGAAAGTAATGTTCTGTATTATTTAAGTCTTTAAAAGTTATTTATATTTATTTAAGAAATATATTTACGAAATGTGTGTTATTTATTGAAATTTTTATTAATGTGATAGCTGTATGACAATGAATGAAATTAGATGTAAAATTGTGTGGCTGTGCAAATTCCTTTAACTTATAATTATCAAATTTCTTTGATAAAGTTCAATTAGCTTACTGTTGTTTGGCAGATGACTGTAAAGTCAAGTATGTTAAAATTATTAAAACTAAAACAATTAATGACACTTAGGGACAAACAGAACACACTTAAAAAGGACAAAACACACATTAAATTTTAAAAAAGGGGCACTTAATAGCACTACATCTCTGAATTGGAGAAAATGAGTTTTTTGTTGTCTATTAGATTTTAGAGGTAAATTTGACAAGCTGATGTAGGTTAAAATGTGACAGTTCTTCTTCTATTTTTCAGTACTGTAAGTAAAGTTAACCAGTTTTTTGAATAAACAGATATAAAATGATCTAAAAATTTTAAATATAAACAGTAAGTTAATATGTTTAATATTGTTAAATGTTAGTAATAATCAGAATAATTATTGAAATAAATTTCCTATTATAACTAATTCAATTAACTCAAAATTACAGAATAATTATAAAATAATGAAAATCTATCCAACTTAGGCTCATTTAGCCATGGCTATTCTGCCAATTGGATGGTGGTCGGCAAAATTAATATCAAAGACTTAATATTAAAATTAAATAAAAAAATACTTTAGATATCTGGGTAGTTAAATTGACTCCAGGGTTGAAAGTGACGAAACAATTTTAACCAGAATAGAAATTTCACGAAAAAACTTTATCAACTGGCGTTCTGTATTATGCAATTAAAGTCTGACCAATCATTGACTACACGTATAAGAGTATTGAAGTGCTACGTCTGGTCCGCTTTATTCTATAAATGTGAAACCTAGATAACAAAAATAGAAAATCTTAATAAATTAGAAGCATTCGAGATGTGTTACCGTTGCATGCTAAGAATCACGTGGAGAGCACACATATTTAACGAACGTATGCTAAAGACTATACAGAAAGAGCGAGAATTGATCAACATCATCAAAATAAGAAAGGTATAATATATCGGCCATATAATGGGAAGACCTAAATATCGCTTACTCCAGTTGATCATTCAGGGCAAAATAGAAGGGAAACGCTGGATCGGAAGAAAGCAACTGCCCTGGTTGGTGATATTAGACAATGGACAGGTCAAACGGTCGAGTAATTTTCATCTAGCTGCCTATCGAAAAACATTCCATCAGCTTGTTAATACGATGATAGCCGACGCTTGAAAATAAGCACGGCATGTTAAAGCAAAATGAAGAAGGCATCTACGTAATTTACCATCCTATGTTGTAAATAAGTTAATGAGTTAAGTTTTGTAGTTTAGACAAGAATATATGTCAATTTTGATGGAAATAAAATAACAATAAGTCACAGTCATTATTTTGTTACAAAGAAGTTTTTTCTAGTTAGACGATCTAATATTATTAACAATATTAACACGGCACACAAAGAAGAAAGATTCTGTCAATTGCATTCGCGACTCCGGTTCTTCTTATTTCTAGGTTTGGTTTGCTATTTTTGATGGTAATAGCTATTATTTATTTTTTCATAATGTGTTGTGTATCTCTTATTTTATAAATTTTTTTTGCCAGAGTTAGTATTTCTGCGCCGTATATAAGAACCGGTAGAAAACCTTGAATAAAAATCTTTATTTTTAAACAAATATCCGTCTTTGAAGATATCTCTGTAAGTAAGATGTAGCAAGAACCAAAAAGCAACCTTAAAAGATTCCATCCACACTACTAAAAGTGTCCATATACAAAGAGGTCATGCCTATGACAAGCCTATATCGTGTCTTCATTTCTCTTTAACTTTGACTCTGGATGCATATTGCCAATAAAAGTGGGACAATCTTCTTCTTCTTTGGGTGCCGTCTTCTTAGCGAAGGCTAATATTTTGGGCTTACCTTATTAAACTTTGAAAGTCTAATCCTGTCCAATCTTTGATGTTGTGCAGCCAGGTCATTTGTCGTCTACCCGGGTCGCGTCTGCCTTCTATTTTCCCTTCTTTAATAAGCTGAAGAAAGTTATACCTGTCGTGTCTAAATATGTGTCCAAGATAAGACGTTTCTTGACTATTTCTGTGAGTTCACGTTTTCTATTCATACACCTTAAAATTTCTTCATTTCTAATGAGGTCGGTCCATGGAATTTTTAGCATACGACGGAATACCCACATCTCAAAGATCTCTAAACGTCGTAACGAGCTGACTGTTAACGTCCAAGCTTCCACGCCGTGTAATAGTACACTATATACATAACACTTTATCATGAGGTATCGTAAGAACAAATCAAGAGTACGGGTAGTGAGTAACTGTCGCATCTTTAAGAAGGTGTTTCTTGCCTGTTCTATTCTACATTATAGAAATAAAAAGGAACCACAATATAGAACTAAAAACACGAATAAAACAGGTTAGGAACATGTAAAATAAATGGAAGCAAATTATCTATGACCGAAAACTAAACTTAGACATCCGAATTAGTATTATTAAGTGCTACATTTGGCCATTCCTTTTGTATAGAGTTAAAGCCTGGACTATCAAATTAAATACTATACAAAGGCTAGAAACCTTTAAAATGTGGCTTTATCGCATATTGTTCAAAAGGATGCGACACATCACGGATCTAACAGCATTAAACACCATCAACAGAACGTTAGAACTTATAACAACCATTAAGGAAAGAAAGATCTCGTACATAGCCCACATAATGAGATATGACAAATAATATAACCTACGGATATTTATTAAAGGAAAGATAGAGGACCGAAGCGTAGTAGCCAGAAGAGCCAAATCATGGTTTGCAAAATCAAAAGTTGACGGCTATGAACGTTCAATTATTACTAGGAGTTGCCCAGAATAGAGAATATTTTGATGTAGTGATCGCAAACCTCCAATAATGAAGTGCATTACGAAATGAAGAGCAGAATTTTGCTTGCAAAAGAAATAAAGGCAATGGTTGTCTAATTGCTGCATATAGTTAGTGATTCTTTTATATAGATAGGGATAAAGGTTGATTCGTGCCCCCCATCAGGCCATTCATCTCTGATCCATGTCATGTTAAAATTATCCAGTATTCTATTAATGCTTATCTCACTTTTTGCTTTTAATCTTTATGCCATCCATCACTGGGGATTGTCGCTTCTTAGTTGGTTCTCAAAATTATTGGTTCTGTCTTTTTATTTGCATGTTTCGTACATTCAATCTTGGACTGATGCATATTTTGAAGTTTCTTTGTATAATTCTGAGCAGTAATTTTTCCAGGTTTCTTTAATGTTCTTTACGTCGGTTCTTATTTATTTATTATGGTCCTCAATGGTGTAAAGTTTTGGCGTAAACTCTCGGAGCAAATATTTAAATAATTCTTTGAATATTCTTTTTTGAATAATTCATTACTTCCATGGCTATTTGCATGTTGCTCTAGTTTTTGATAAACATTATTTATATCGCTGTTTTTATATTTATTGCTTATGTATTTTATTTTTCTGTTTAGTAACTTACAGTAAAAGAAAAAGGCAATCACATGAAACTTGAGTATTGACATTTAATATACAGTGCTTTCCAGATAAAACTATCCACCTTAAATAACTTTTGAACCTCTAATTCTTTGGAAAAACGCAAAAACACGTCAATTAATATCTGAAGGGAGAGACATAATATCATATTTAAGGTTGCTGGAAATGCGCCCTCTCACCCCCTATATTAATCCTTTATTTTTTTTAAATTACTTCCCCCTTTTTTTATTTTATATTTGGATTCTCCTTTTTGTACTGATTTCAGAAATGTATAATACCTTTGGCTTGAAGTCATTAGTTTATCACATAGACAATTTTTCTGTTAACAAGACAGTATCTCCCTCACCTTAATTGACTCTAACAAAATAGGTTGTAGCATAATTTAAACTCTTTAAATATTTAACCGTACTATTTGTAGTACCTTTAAAAACCCAGAAACAAAAAAAATTCACTTTTTATTCAAGTTTTATCAAAAGTTTTCGATTTCATTTTTACATTTGTTTTAATCTGTTAATAGCGACAATTTGTTATAACTTGTAAGTAACAGCTTATTTTGATACGTGTGCAATTTGATCGCTGAAATGGTGTACACTTTGCAAGAAAGAATCGAAATTTTAGGATTATACTACAAAAATAATAATTGTGCAAGAACTGCTGCTAGAATTTTTAATGAAACACACCACAATAGACATGCAACTCATAAGTGTGTGATTGAACTGATGCAGAAAAAATTGGATCAAGACGGTCAGTTTGCAATAAAAAACATAACCGACAGGAACTTGTAAATAAAAAAGCAATCCAAGTAGCTGTTTTAGGGCACGTTAACTTAGACTCTTAACAATCACAGTCACTGTCAACAATAAGCAGAGCAATCGGTGTTTCATCTTCATCAGCCTTCCGAGTCCTCCATAAATTTAAGTTTTATCCATATAAAATTAAATTAGTACAAAAGATAAATGAAGAAGATTTTGATCGTCGTCCCGAATGTTGCGAATTAATGATAAAATGCATCATTAACAATCCACAATTGGTAAACAATATTTGCTTCTCGGATGAATGCTCACTCTCATTAAACGGTTTGGTGAATAGATGTAATTGCCGATACTGGGCTGAGAGTGATCCACATATTGTACGCGAATTTCACACACAGCATCCTCAAAGGTTAAACGTATGGTGTGGTATCCTACGTAATCCCATTATCGGACCCTTCTTTATCACTGGAAGCTTAAATGGTGCATCGTATCTTAAATTATATTGGCAAGTGGTTGATCGTTATAACAATAGTAGCTGATTGATGATAACCTTTCCGATGATTTGGTTGTATTTCAACATGATGGAGCTTCTCCACACTTTGCTTTACCTGTGCGATAATTTTTAAACGAAACGTTTCCCGGTCCTTGGATAGGTAAAAGGCGACAGATGATCGATTGGCCACCTAGGTCACCGGATTGAACACCCCTAGACTTCTTCTTATGGGAGTATTTAAAAACAAAAATTATGCTACTCAACCAGAATATCTAGATGATTTACAACAAAGAATAGAGGATGAATGTCGACAATTAAATGCAGACGTGTTAAGCAATGTCAGAGAAGAATTTCAAAATAGATTGTACTATTGTATGGAAGTGAAAGGCAGTCATTTTGAACAATTATTGTAAAAATTTTTAGTAGTGAAATGTTTGTTCTAAATGTGTGTAATAAAATTGTTAAAAAATAATTTTTTTTCAATCCAATTTTCTTGCTTTTGTATTTACTTTTCTCATAAACTAATCACTTCAAGTATCATGTATTATACATTTCTGAAATCAGTACGAAAAGGAGAATCCAAATATAAAATAAAAAAGGGGGAAGTAATTCAAAAAGAATAAAGGGTTGATACAGGGGGTGAGAGGGTGCATTTTCCAGCAACCTTAAATATGATATTATGCCTCCCCCTTCAGATATTAATTAAAGTGTTTTTGCGTTTTTCCAAAAAATTATAGTTATTTAAGGTGGATAGTTTTATCTATAAAAGCACTGTATACATTAACTACTAAAACTAACGAGGAATGAAGGCAAGCGACTCGTATACATTATGACAGAAAAAATCTTATGAAACACAATACTAAATTCTATAAGATTTATTGATAATGAGATAAAACAGATAAATTTAGTCGAATCAGCAGGTTGAATCAGTGACTCAAGTCTTGAATCCCTAAAATCACTCGAGTTTCCATCACTAAATCTGTCCGATACAGCATAGCTCAAAAAATAATTGAGTATCTTACGTGCGGAATTAATTTTTATGTTGGGACGGGTTTTCGTTGTTTTCGTTCGTCCCTTCCTTCTTAATTGAAATGAGAAACAATAACGCCTGAAAGGAAATTACAAGAGATGGAATAAAAACAGAATTGTCACAAAGTCGGGAAGTTTATTTTGATTTAGGTTTTTGTCTTAAGCTCGGTGTGTTTTGATGACTAAATTATTCTACGGTTACTAAATAAAGGACAGGCTCTGTCAGGATTTTTTTTTATTAAGAGAATTTCAACTCTCAGACTTTAGGGAACTAGGGAGATTTTATTAAAAATGTATACATGATGAATAACTACATACGGGACAAAGGTTTACTGCACAAGAGCAATCGATATAAAAAAAATTTATTGATTTAAAAAAAATGATTTAAGATTTTGAACACTATAGTACAAAATTAATATAGTAATGCTTATCAAATATATGATGTCCCAATAAGTTGTGGCATTTCAACAATTTTATTTATAAGACCGGTATTTTATTACATTTTCATTCTTTAAAATTCAGTTGTAAGTATATCTAGACTCCCTTTACGTACAGAATGTTCTGATAGATTTCTGAAAAAAATCTTTAAAATGCATTGTCATTTTGTGAAATATTATAAAGGAATAATCGATGTTTTATTTATAAACAGTATACTCAATAATTGAAACAGTATACTGAATGAATAATAATAATAACCAAGACAGCGGACAAGATCTTTGGAAGGAGTAGGCAGAAGAGGGTAAAAACATGGTATGGCGAGAAATGTCGGACACAGCTGGAAAAAAAACAGTAAGGAAGACTTGGATAAAACTGCAAACAGACCAAAGTAAAAAGGAATATGACGATTGCCGAAAAAAAACAAGAAAAGTAATACGCACAAAGAAAAGAAACTATGAACAACAAAAATATAAAGCTATGGAGAGAGACCGGCCCAAACCAGACTCCAGAGAATTCTATAAAGCAATTTCTTCTGAGAAACGAAGACATTGAAGCAATTCAATCCATACACTGAGAGACAATCAAGGCCGTATGATAATCGACGGTAAAGAAGTAACTGAAGAATGGAACAAGGATTTTAGGGACCTTCTAAACATCATACAGGAAGAACAGTACAAAGAAGAGATCTATATCACAGCGGACATGCCCGTCAAAAAGCCCTCCTTTAAAGAAACCCAAAAGGTCTTAAATAAGCTAAAAAATCACAAAGCGCCAGGTACGGACGAGATACCAGCAGAACTTCTGAACTATGGGAGGAACGCACTAAATCGTCAAATCTACCAGCTAATAACGCACATATAGTTAGAAGATATGATACCAGCACGATGGAAAGAAAACATAATAGTGCCCATCTACAAAAAAGTTGACAAAACAAAATGCGCGAATTATAGAGGAATCTCCCTCCTAAACACGGCATATAAAATACTCTCAAACATCATTTTTAGAAGACTAATCCCTTATGCTGCAAATGTCCTAGGCGAATATCAAGTCGGGTTTAGGGCAAACAGATCAACAATAGATCAACTATTCACGCTGAGATAACTTCTAGAAAAGGGATGGGAATATAAGAGACCCATACATAATCTTTTCATAGGCATTATTCGACAGGCTTATGATAGCGTAGAAAGAATCTAAAGAATATCTAAAGTACGTGTAAATAATAAACTGGCTAGCAGCTTTGAAATCAACAGTGGACTTAAACAGGGTAATGCGTTATCTCCACTACTTTTTAACCTTGTATTAGAGAAAGGCATGAGGTCCGCCGAAATAAAAACAGAACTGCTATCGCTTCATTGTCCCAAGCTGTTACTCGCATATGCAGATGACATAGATCTCGTTGGAGACTCCATCCTATCCACGAAAGACATTTTCAACAAGGTGGAAGGAGCAACAAGTGAAGTAGGGCTGAAAATTAATGAAGAGAAGACGAAATATATGTGTATAAATGGAACGACACGAAGAGACAGAATAGGACAAAATGTGACGGTCAACACCTTTAATTTTGAAAGAGTACAATGTTTTAAGTATCTAGGGACCGTAATCACATCTGACACGATGTTACTGAAGAAATAAAAGACAGAATCCAATATGCAAACCGCTTTCTATTTGCACTGGATAAGCTCATAAAATCAAAAAATCTCACAAGAAGTTCAAAGATCAAAATCTATAAATCCATCGTCAGACCTGTAATAACATACGGATGCGAAACGTGGACCACGACCAAAGCAAATGAAGAAAAGCTCAGACACTTTGAACGAAAAATACTTTTCTAAAAATTTTCGGACCTCACCATGACATTACGACAAACCAATATAAGATCAGAACCAATATCGAATTGAAAGCACTCTACAACGACGCCGATATTGTCCAAGAAATTAAATCACAGCGATGGGCAGGCCACGTGCACAGACTGCATAACAAAAGACTTGTAAAACTGGTATGGGAGGAAATTCTCACAGGCAAAAGACCACTAGAACGTCCCAGAATGCGATGAAGAGATAACATCCAAGCAGATCTCCGGAAAATGAACATTCGATTTGATCCTAGGTTGATGGAAGACCGAACAAATTGTAAAAAAGTTATACAGTCAGCCAAGAAGGGTTGTAGCGCTACGTGATGTTGATGATACTGAATAATTAGATAAGAAACGCAAAAGATACAAAAATGAGGAAATAGAAAAGGAATGACACAACATAATAGAAATAACAGAACAAATAATAGGAACCCAAGAAAATAAAAAATCGAAAGCATGATTTGATGAAGAATGTCACGCGAAAAAATAGAAAATGAAAAGCAAGAACAACTAGAACGATACCGAATAGAAAAGCAAAAGAGCAAATACAAAAGAAACTTTGTAGACAACAGAAAAATATTTGGATCGCAGAGTAAATTCAACGGTTGTAACAATTAGAATTTGCTTATAGGTGGTTGAAAGGCGCGAATAAATTACTCGTGTTTTGGTTGGAGAGTTGAGTTGTGGATAAGGATACCTTTATTTGGGAAGGACTCACTACTAAAACGAAATCAAAAAATACTTACAGAGATTTCCTGGGAAATAATACACAAGAAGATTTTCAAAATATTTAAAATGGGACGCCGTTTAAAAAAATCCACTTGTTACTTGGAAAAAAAGGCTTTTTTTAAAAAAATTCGAAGGCGATTTTTTTTTAATAATTTTAAACTTTTACTTTAAAAAGAAACATTAAATATTTATTTTTATTTTACATAAATAGTTATTACAAATAAAAATATTTAAATTGATATCAAATAAAACTAAAATATGACAATTAGCTGATACACAAAACTTATATTCTTAAACTTTTTAAATTGCCATGAGAGAAATTCTTATTGTATTAATGATGAATGATTATTTAGAAAAATTTTACAAAACTACTTTGCTTCTCTGCTAATTATTTCTTTTTAAACTATTAAAAAAGTTTGTTATTTTACATTTAAATAAAAAATATTGTCCCACACAAACTACAAACTATCAGATCCGACCCATAGGAGACACAAAATGGAAGCTGAACCTGAATGATAACAGTATGGATTCTTTAAACTTGGCTGCCTATTTTCCTTAAAACCATGTCAATTTACTTAGCAATAATAAACGCTATTATCAAATCCCTTGACATATAGAAAACAGTTACAACAAACGATGACTAACTCATATTACAAAGATTGCCACATAGCATTTCGAGCTCAAAATTACTTTCTTTTTAGCAAAATTTATCGAATTTGCCCAAATTGCCGGTTTTCAAAATTCTACAAGAAAGATGTTTGATCCCCGTTCAAACCCTAATTTGTTCTCCTCACTTCTACCGCCACACTCCCACTAACTTCTCGTTGTCAAACTCGTCTCTTCGTACTACATACTCGTTTTTTTACTCTGAGTCAATCCGAATTTCTACCTTTGTGAGAACTTATTTGAATTAAAAGGCGTTTAAAACCATGTCCAACGCGATAGTTACGCATTTAATAGTCTCCCCAGATAACCTCTCAGATACACAACTTCAGGTCTTTGTGACGTATTATCCAGGGGTTTTAAAGTAAACGAACTTCAGATTACTGTTACGTAGTGATGTACTGTTACGTACCAACTAGGTAGGTATCAAATAAATTCTTATACATTATTAAATATTTAAATATTCGATACCTCGAGGAAAAAATCAAGCTAAACTGTTTTAAATAAACAATAAGATCAATGACGATCAGAAGACTGTTTGAATATATAAAATAACAATGAAGTAAAAAAAATAAATATAAAAATAAACAAAAAAGATTGAAAAAAACATTTTACGGATCTTTATAAAACCAGCCAAGCGAAGTATGTAGAAGGCAATGAAATAACAGATAATAGTGATGCAGAGGAAAACGCACCCGCCTATACAGAAGTCATAGATGTTGTAAAGCAATCAAAACTAAACAAAACTCATGGGCCAGATAAAATTAACAACAAATTGATTATAAACGCAGGGGAGGAGCGTATGTACAAACTAATGATCAAAATTTGGTAGGATAAAAACATGCCTATAGAATGGAAAACGGACACAACACCAATTTTTAAAAAGGGGATCCAAATAAGTACAACAGCTATAGAGCTATTATTTTACTGAACACGACATGTAAGATCCTGACTACAATCATCAGACGTCGACTAAATTGTTACATAGAAAAAAGTATAACACGCTATCAACAGGGATTTAGAAAAAGGAGATCAACAAAAGACGCATTACATAAACTAATGCAAATCATCAAAAAAAGCTACAAACATGACATAGCATTACATATAATTGGCCTCCAACAGGCCTTCGATAACATATACAGACAACAATTATTAAAAGAAATAAAAAGGATAAAAATATCAGCAAAGTTAATAAGACTGACTATAATGACAATGAAGGACTCATCAGCAAGAGTCAAAACAACCGAAGGAGATACAAACGACATCAATATAGATCGTGGTGTAAGACAAGAAGAGTCGTCTGTCAATGGTGCTATTTACTATCATACTAACAGTAATCAGAGATACAGAGACGCTGACAAAAATTAATTATCCAAAGTTCATTACAAATCATAGGATACGCGGACGACATAGCATTGAACGAGCGTGATCAACAAAAACTTGAAAAAAAACTTCTATCGTTGATAAGAGAAGCAAATAACATAAGACTAATAATTACTCAAAACAAAACAAAATAGTGCTAGTGGACGGCCAAAATGGTAGAAGTGCAGAAGTAAGCGAAAGAGTTAAAGCGAGGAACAAGGTGTATTGGAAATATCAGCTAGTACTAAGACAAAAACTTAGCAAAACAACAAAGATGACAATATATAAAGCAGCAAAGGGGTGGCATAGTAAAATTTATTAAAAAACAAAGACGGAGATGGTTTGGACACGTACAAAGAAGAGAATAAGACACACTAATTAGAAATATAACGAACTGAAAACCAGTATTAAATAGACCAAAAGGAAGACCAAAAATACGATGAAAAGACCCAATACTAGAGGATATATCAAAGATGGAAATTTTAAACTGAACAAAAAAGATTCAGGACCGAAGAGAGTGGAAACAGATAGTAGACAACGTAAAAAACACATATTTTTTTTTAATCTCCCTCTTTTGAGTCATCCAAGACTTCTCTAAAGATGTTTTCAGGGTATTATTTTAAATAATGCTGGTGACAGTATGCTACCTTGTCGAACTTCTTTTCCTCTTGTAAAGATCTCTAAAAGTTTATTTTCACATCGCACTTTTGTGTTTTGTTAAAGATATAAATTTGTAATTAGTCTTATATGCATACCTCCTAAAAACATCAGTTCTGATGTTTTTAGGATATTGAATATTTTCTCATGTGGTACTTTGTTAAATGCCTTTTTGAAATCAATGAAATATACATACGCATTGTAGTTGGCATCCCTGGCTCTCTATATTACAACTTGAAAACTAAATAGAAAAGCACTTGCAAAGTACTTGATCAGTTATAACAATATGTCTTTTTAAATAATTGATGGATTCGACCGTTACTTGATGGAAATTCATTTTATGTAACAATAAAACATTGAAAACTTTGTTTTCAAACTTCCACAAAATTTATTTTAAATATTATCACTACAGCTGTTTCGGCTGATTGCCTTTCTCAAGTGATATATTTATAAAAAATAAAAAAAAATAAAAACATTTATTGCCCTAATAATATATACATGTCAACTTAAAAAAAAAAATTTTAGCCTTCTTTCTTCCTGATGTTCCGCTTTTGCACCATCTTCTTCTGGTTTGATCTCCTTTCGGCATCCTGGACTTCTCTGGGTGGTTTCCTCGTCTTTTTCTGTAGGTACTTTTTATGGCATCGTACCTACTTCCCTGCTTGGAGTGATATATTTTTGCTTGGGTTTACAAATTTATAATCTCTAATGAAATAGGTTGAGGAGGGGAGAACTGTTTGTCTCAAGTTGGTCATTCAGAATTATATCTGTGTTTTTTAATTTGTTGATTTCCATAGATTCTATTAAAGATAGCTTAAGGCCTTTATTGTGAATGTGAAGAATTTTAAATTTGTCATTAAAAGAATGATTATGATCTAGAAGGTGAAGTGCGTATGTCGAATCTGTTTTTCTATTCTTGTGGAAGTTTGAAAACAAAGTTTTCAGTGTTTTATTGTTACATATTTCTTTTTAATTATTTTTCGAGCTTTTTCCTCTAACCCATTTTCCGCCTTATTTAAACGGTGTTGTGTGTCGTCAAATCTGTTAATACTTTTAGGCTCGACATTTAAGTTGCTTTATTTCTTTTTTATATTCTCTATTAAATTTCTTATTTCTCTATTAAATTCTTCATTCGACTTCACTCTTCATTCTTCCACCGCCACTCCGAGCAAGGTTTTATCATTAACATCATCGTCGAAATGTTTATTCTCATATACCAGAAGATCTAGCTAAAGATCTTACTGATTTTTTGAAGAGATATTCAGAATCTCTGATTTTCCGTCTTTTATTACCAGACATTTTCTGTTTACTATATTTATTCATCTTATTCCGAAAGTAGGACTGCGTAGATGGAAAGGATTTTTTTCTCTTCCATGGTAGAAATCTTCACTCACAGAAATTACTTTTATCAATCCTGAATCTTCTTTATTTATTATGTACATCTTAAAAGATATCAATGTTTACTTTACCTTATCAACTATGTCAGTTTGATTTGTACAAAAATGTTTTCTTTGTTTCTTAATAGAGTACTTAAAAATTCGTCAAGCTCACTCACCACAATGGATATTTTACTACAGACGCCTGAATACCGCGAAAATATAAGTGAAAATAACAGCTATGTTACCATTATTTTTTAAATATTTGTATGAAAGGGCTTATTTGGACCAAAATTGTTAAGTTTAGGAAATAAACAGGTTTCAAGTTTCAGTGACCCAAGGAAGGAAAAAGTCAACCCCTTTCCCAGGTCATTTAAGCAGTAAGAAAATATTAAAATTACGACAAACATGTAATAAGTTATCTTTAAAGCCTGTTTTAGCAGTTAAGCCACACTGCGATTTGAAATGGGCGTAAATATCACTTACTTTTCTACACTGCTTACGTCAGAACATCTTTACTCAGTGGTGCCGGCCGACGGGTAGTTTAATGACAACAAATGCGTTATTCTACATTCAAATTAGTTTTGTCGAGAATACGTTTTTAGATTGATTCGTAGATAATGTTTTAAACAGAATTATCACAATTTTAATTTATATGTCTTAGCTAAATATATTATTGAATAAAAATTTGTGAAACGTGACTGTACAAAACATTATGGTGTTTATTTATAATAAATTTAAAATACCATAAAAATATTATTATCAAAAAAATTACAATTTGTTGTCACAAACAAATCAACAATTTCGCAGTTATAGCTTAAAAATGGTCTTTATCATGGTCGGTAGTTCTTCGAAACTACACACTAGACCATAATGACGCAACTGCTTTAAGCTTCGGAAAAAATATGAACTTGGAAAAAACAAAAATAATGACAAATACACTGAATATAAAAAAAAATAACATTGAACGACATAAATTAAGAAACAGTAAGCGAATACATCTACCTGGGATAGATAATGAAAGTTAACAAAGAAAATCAAACTGCCGAAATTACCAGAAGAATAATAGTAGCGTGGGCAGGATTTGGAAAACTGAGAATATAACAATATTTGAAAACCAGAATTTATGATGAGTATAGGGGTATCCTCCCTATACTCACGTATGACTCACAGGGCTCACCTTGGGATTGGACTTACAGACAAACAAACAAATGGATTAGAAGCAAAACGAAAGTAAACGACGCAGAAGAACATGCTGCCAAATTAAAAAGAAGCTTCGCAGGACACAATGTCCGACTGAAGGATTAGAGATGGTACCACGAAATATAACAATGGAGACCATGGTTAAGAAAGAGAAACAGAGGAAGACCACAAATGAGATAGGCAGATGATATTAAGAAGATCGGAGGACACAACTGGAAGTAAGTGGCGCAAAACAGAAGACACTGGATTGATTTGGGGGAGACATATGTCCAAAGTTGGATTACTTAAGGTTAAAGAAGAAGAAAAAGCTATATCAAGAAGTTATTTATTTTTTAGAGAAAACTGATATTAGCCTAGTAAAAATTAAACAAAAAATATTTTTATTTATCTATAAAAAATTGGTACCTGCCAAACCATCATAGTAGTAAATGTATTTATCTGGCAAGTATTTCGAGGCGACGTACAGTGAGGATAAAGTTCTCTGAATGGAATATATATTATTTTATTATATGAATAGGTTGCAGTGACGTAAGAAAAGTATCCAATTAATGAATAAAACACAAATCGTGGATAATAGTATAATTTTCTGTCTTATTTTAAAACACCCAGTAAAATAAAAAATACTGTAAGCTGTAAACACTAAGCAAGTTGATGAAAAAAAATACAAGAATGAATAACTGAAATTGGATTCTGATTCAAGCGAACTAACTGACCGTACGTTCATGAGATTTGACGTCACGAAGGCAATAACGATGAAATTAAGCACCTATGATAAGTAACACGTTTCACTTTTAGATTTTGAGTATTTTTAAGCAATTTTCTTCAACGTTGGAACGCGTTTTTCTTGATTATTACTGGACACTAAAAGGTGAAAAAAAATCAACGATTACAGAAAAAAAACTCTTTCATGTGATACGCTTAAAAAGTTTAGTTATAATAGAACGTTAAACAATATAATCCAATTTTTTAAAGTTTCAAAAAAATAAAAAAGTAAAACATAATTTCGAATAACGTGTCCAAATTTCGAGACATTTTGTCGGTAAATAACAGAAAACACTGTCCCTAGGTTTTGGTGCACCGATAAAACAGCCTTTAGATATTTAACTAATGAACAAAAATTATAATAAAATAACTAACTGATTTTAAGCACAAAATTTTTAATGAGGTATCCAAATAAATTAGTTTTTCTGGTTCCTACAAAAAAATATTTGTATAATTTATTTTTATTCTATTTCTATATCGCTTTAAAAATTGATTTTATAATAATTGTTTCAAATATCTTGACCTTTATTTCGCCGGATCCTTCGAATTTTTTTAATAAGCTCTTCTGAGCCTCTGACAAGAAATATAATAGTCGCCATATGTATATCTATTCCTATACAATATACAGTGTATCCGCAGTAAAAATACATTAGATTTAATTTATCTTTTCCGCCAACATAACATCTTTCTGATTTACGGTAATTTAGTAATTACTCCTCAACGCGCTTTCGGTCTTTACTATGTCACTGTTACTTTTTTTAATAATTATTAAGTATAACTACA
This sequence comes from Diabrotica balteata, assembly GCA_918026665.1. Lineage (NCBI taxonomy): Eukaryota > Metazoa > Arthropoda > Insecta > Coleoptera > Chrysomelidae > Diabrotica > Diabrotica balteata. The sequence goes on along the minus strand of OU898276.1, from coordinate 144,872,234 downwards.
ATTGCACTTAATTCTTACAATAATTGTATGTTATATTTAGTAGAGAGGGATCTTTTTTATCCCCACGTATTTTTAAGTTAATGAGATGTGTCTCTATCGTACAGCGATGTTTTGTCACATGTGCATAATTACTCATCTCTTGAATGTTAATTTGGCAATGAATCAAATTTTTTATCACGAGAGATGTTAACCTCCTGGCCCGTGTACGTGCCAGCATCACATTTCTGGGCCATTGTATCGTACTTACAAGTTTGAATGAAAACAATGGCGACAACGTACATGTTTTGTTCATTTACAGTGTCAAAATGATGGAATAGGTATGAGAAATATGTGTGGATGCCGGAGCTTGCAAAAAAGGTAAAGGACAAAAAGTATCAGTAAAATTACTATATTTACAAGAGCAAGGCCGTGCTCTATGTGAAAATACGGTAATTGATCACACTATTTAATTAATATTAGTGTGTCCTCGTTTACAAAAACACGATAGTTAAATTAAAGCAAAAAAATAGCTGCTTTTTAGAAATGTTTAACATATTCTGAGAGTCTTGGCAAAACATGGGCTTTTGTACAATTTTCATTATTAAAAAACGTTGAAAACACTTGGTAATGCTGATAACTAACTTTTATGTTGACAAAGAACAAAAAAGGAACTTCGCAAATATAACATATAAATGAATGTTAGGGAAAAAGGTCTTATACTCACAATCCGTAATAAGTTGGTATATGTATTTATTAAGAAAAATATTGGGCGACCGGTTTTGCTGTTTACAAGTTACAGCATCATCAGGCCCTCAAGAAACTAAAGGCTGTGATAAATGATATATGTCAGCTAACACAACTGAAAAATTCATTTAAAGTGGCATTAAGAATATATAGGACTTAGTTAATAGTCAGTTATATAAAAAATATAAAAATATAAAAGCAACATACAATATCAATTGATATAAAACTAGTATGATAATCTAAAAATAGAATGAAATTTATACAACCCTACTTAGCTATATAACGTGAAGTGTGTTTTAAAAGAACCAGCTTTAGTCTGATGTTAACTGGTGTATATGTTGCATAGTTGTTTTTGTATGTAATACAAAAATATATTAATACCTACATAAAATATCATCATCATTATTATCATCTTGGTGCGACAGCCCTTAGGGGGCCTCGACCTTCTCAAGCTTTCTACGCCATTCGGTTCTGTCCTTTGCTTGCATTTTTCAGTTGCCGACTCCGATCTTCTCGGCATCTTGTGTTACCCCGTCAATCCACCTCAGCTTTGGTCTACCCCGTCTTCTTATTTCCACGGGTTGCGCTGTTAGAATTTTTTTCTATCATTTTCTATTCACGGGCCACATGTCCTACCCACTGCAGGCGGTTTCGTTTAATTATAGTGGTAATATCTTTACCACCAAACGTATGTTTGTAGATATTCTGCAGTTCAAAGTTATATCTACGCCTCCATATTCCGTTCTCACAGACCGCTACGAATATCTTGCGTAGCACCTTTCTTTCAAAAATCGATAGAGCGGATTCATCTATTTTAGTAAACGACCATGCCTCTGATCCATATGTAAGAACAGGGACTATCAGTGTTCTATACAGCCTTATACGAGTTTTTTGAGCCAGTTGATAGACCATGATAACACCTGTTTGCAATTATTATTCGCCTTTTTATTTCCTCAAATGTGTCAATATTGGGATTAACCGATGTCCCTAGATATATTATGAACTCTTTGACTACTTCAAAGTGTTGGTCATTGATGATTAAATCTGCGTCAACATTTCCAGCTTTTTTGTTTGTGTTAGTCGCCATGAATTTGGTTTTATTTTGATTTATATGTAACCCCCTTCGTTCTGCTGCTGCTACTAGAACCCCAATGTCCATGTCATCTGCATATGCTAGAATTTGGACTGATCTATTAAATATTGTTCCCCAGCTATCCAAATTACCGTCTTGTACAACATTCTAAGGCGACATTAAAAAGCTGGCACGCCAGCGCATTTCCCTGCCTTAACCCCCTATGTATTTCAAATAGAGTTGACAAGTCGTTTTAAATTTTACTGCTAATAGCATCTTCGCCATTGTCACTTTTATCAAACATAGTTGATATGAGTTTTTTTTTGAATTCCTAACACATTCAGAGCGTTGTTAAGACTTGGTCTTAAGGCACTGTCATGTGCCGCGTTAAAATCGACAAGAATATGATACATATATAATATATTAAACTCTTACGCTTTTCTGAGGATCTCTCGTAGTGTAAAGATCTGGTTAATAGTTGAACGTCTACGCCTGAATCCTGCCTGATATTTTTCTAGAAACGTTTTGGTATAAGGCTTCAATCTCTCGTGCAAAATGTTTAACAATATCTTGTATGCTGTATTTAGGAGAGTTATTCCGTGGTTATTATTGCATTCCAGTTTGTTTCCCTTTTCTGTGTAACGGAAAAATTAAGCCTAAGCTTCATTCTTTAGACATTTGCACCTCAGGCCAAATTTTACGAATAATTTCTCGCATCACCTTGTTAAGCTGCTCTCCACCGTGCTTAAATAACTCTGCTGGGCTATATATATTTTTACTTCATTTACCGAGGAGGGTTCCACGAGTTCCTCATTTCGGTATTCCAGCTCTATATTGTTAGTAGGTTCCACTTACAGCAACTATCGAAAGTTCCCTACCCATCGTAACACAATATCCTCTTTGTTAATAAGTAAGTTTCCTTCCTTATCATTACAATAGTTGATTTTCAGTCTGAATTTTTTTCTAATAATATTTATTTGATGATAGAACTTTCTTGTTTCTCCGTGACTCATATATCTTTCATGCCGTTCTAATATGTCATTTCTCATTTCTTTTTTCAGGTATGCGTTTTTCCTTTCTCCTCAAGTTTTGTTGTTCTAGTTTTTCATTGTTGCATGGTCCTAAATGCGTAGTTCTTCTCATTTGTTATTTTTTTGCAGTCTTGGTCGAACCAGTCGTTTCTTTCTTAGGTTCGTGATATTCCCAATGTGCTTTCGGCTGCTAATTTTAGAGCCTCCTTGCAGTTGTTCCACATTTCCGTGCTTGACTAGGTTAGATGTTTTCTAGGGTTTCTTTTATATGTGACTAAAACTGTTTCTGTTTGTTTTTATTTTTTAGAATATGTAAATTATACTTTACTTGTCTAGTGCCCCTTTCTTTCTTAGCATTGGAAATTCTTGGTACCTACCATGAAATGGTCTGAGTTAATATTTACGCCTCTGTAACTTCTGTCGTCCATTAGGTTTGTAAAGGGCCTTCTGTCAATTATAACATGATCAATTTGATTTGTGGTGTGTTCATTTGGTGATTTTCAAGTTGCTTTATGGATATTCTTATGACTAAAATATGTACTTCCCACAATTAGATCTTTGGAAGCTGCCATACTAATATGCCTTAAAACATTGTCATTAGTAACGTCGTGAAGGCTGTGTTTACCAATATAATCTTGATAACATATCTCTTTTCCTATCTGGTCGTGTATGTCTCCAATGATGATTTTAATAGCGTTTTTGGCATAGTTATCATATTCTCTTTCGAGGTCTTTGTAGAATAGATCTTTAAGTTCTTTGTCTTTTTCCTCGTTTGGCGCGTGTACGTTGATCAGACAAATGTTGAAAAATTTTCCTTTTATTTGAAGGATGCGTAACCGATCATTTATGGCTTTAAAACCAATAATAAAATTTTTGATTTTCTTTGTTACTTGAACGCGGTTCCGAACTCATCTTGGGTTTGGGTTGCAGCTGTAATATATATCATGTTCTTTTTTCTGCATAATGCCGGTTCATGTCCATCTCATATCTTTAATAAGTTAATCTTGCAGCAACTTCAGTCCGATTGTATTACAGAGTGTTCTTACCTTTACTTTTACCTTACTTACCTTTCCAAGTACTAATCTTTAAATCACTGTACTTAGTTCGGAGCGTGGGTCGTCGTCTTGAATTCAGTCCTGCTTTTCTATCTCGAGATTTCGTAACAATAGGTTTTTATGGGATGAGGGAGTTAGCCTCATGCCCAACCTCCTTTTTGGAGGACCATTTCTCTCTTCCTCGTAAGCCCTGACCCCACCTTCCACTGCGGTCGGTTACCCAGTCTCCAGTAGAGTTGCTCCAGGGTTACCTAGAGGTTTACCGAGGTTCATTCGTGTGATCCGGATCAACTTCTCGGAGGTAATGATAGGATTTGAATAGGAGAGGCTAGAGGTATTATCTGGAAGCAAAACCTTATGATACGCATCACTACTCCATTTAAACCCCATTTACTCACATATCAGCACAGGAAATTATATTAGTGTATCATTAGTTGAATAAAGCTCAGCTCTTTTAAACAAACAGCTGTGGTTAATTACATTAGCTCGGTCCAAGTAGACTGAAAACATGGGTGTACTCCCAAATAAATATGAATGTTATCCAACTGATGAAATCCGAAACATCCACGGAATGCAAAAAGCATTTCGTCTAATATTAAGTAAGATCCAGGCACGTAATTAAATTTGCATATCTGATTGAATTGGTCAAAAACGTTTCTTATCGGTGCAAGTTTGTCTGTGGTTCTTTGTTTTTCTCTAGTATTTACGTCATAAAAACGCAAGCAACGTAGCAAAAATACAAATCGACTATGAGCCAGATTACACCTCTTCTTCTGTTCCATCAGTAGCCCAAAATTCTGTGCAATCTCGGCGGCTTGCTTTGAAAACCCCAACTAGATCCACTAACGCCCTTATTTCCATAGTATCTGTAGGTCTGGCTTTATTCAGATCTGCATAATTGTTTCTTACTTTAGAAATAAATCTGTTTGTGTTCTGCACAATGGTTTCGAGAATATCATCATCAATAAAACATTTCCAACACTCTAAAGATTAAGTTCTTGACAAGCATTTCCTTTTAAATCTGGTAAGTATGAAATTAAATTACATACACATTTTCGGACGCATGTTTTCTCCAGGATACCCCACCTTTTGTATTGTTTTCCGTATTTGTTTAAAAATATTTTAAAGTTGTAGGTTCCTCCCCCAATTCTTTCTCCAATGTTATTTCCAATTCTTACTCCCATTTTTCTTTTCTGTGTGTGTTGTGGTCACTTTTTTCACACCTATCTGATTCTGGCTCGCTTTATAAAACAATATTTCCTTTTTCTACTTTATCATAGAGCCGTTGTTATCTTTGAATTTCTTTCAGATAAGGATCCATCACTAAAATCCGAAATACAAGAGAAAAAAATTAAAGGTTATAACATTACTATATTTATATATAACCATGGGAATTAAAATACTTACTCTACGTACTCTACTTTATAAAAAATACGAAAACAAATTTATTCGTCGAATTATTTATTCTACTCGAATAATCGGGTAGGTCTAACAGACCAAAAGTGCAAATAACTAGGGAACTATATGAAACCCCGTTGTTCACTGTTGTTCGACATATGGATGGAAAGGTACTGATGAATGCAACGCACTCTAACATACGCAGTGAGGCAATAGAAGTAAATTGTCACTGGTCTTAAAGGCCCCAACCGACTAGTCAAGGGTTTAAATCAGACTGAAGCTGCTTCTTTTAAAACACACTTCACGTTATATAGCTAACTACTGCTGTATTAATATTATACTATTTTTAGACTTTTATACTACTTTATAAAATTGCTTACACACATATCATATATTTTAGCCTTTAGTTTCTTTAGGGCTTGATGATGCTGTATACCTTGTAAACAGCGAAACGGGTCGCCCAATCGTTTTTCGTAATAACTACGTACAACAACTTAACACGGATTGTGAGTAGGGTAACGAGTACAGTGATTGGTCACTTAAGGAATTGCCAATTGAATTAAAATTGTAAATTGGTATCTTTTAAAGTAAAATATTGTGTCAGCGTTTTTTAATAGCAACTAACCATCAAATTTTATAAAAACTCAGGTTATTTTAATCAGAAATAATAACATAAATTTGAGAACTTACAGAACTACACAGTTATTGATCATACAAACATAATTATTAGCATACAGAATTACAGTCAATAGCCATTCATAAAATTCTTAATTTTCTTTTTTTGTTTGTAGTGCAGATAAGGCTCACAAAACTTTTTAAGATTTTAATTTCTTGTTGTTTCTTTGCACAACTACCAATATGGTAGCCAATATGGTACCAATATGGTAACACAAAATACACATTTTATTTAAACTTTTGATTTAGACATATTATAGGAATAAGAATAACGCAATCCTGTTATTGGACAACTGTTGTTTCACCTTATATCTGAGAGAATTTGTATTTTTTCATGTTCTAAATATCTCCCAGTTTTAAAAAATAACTTTCTTTTAGCCTACTCACCAGCACATTTTTCTTTGCTGATTTCCAAATTTGTACATTTGCTTTTTAATGTATTCTTTAAATTTGATAAATTTATATTGTTGCAGACATAAAAAAACATGTTACCAATTGTGAGCAGATTAACGTTTTCCTCTGCAGAATTAAGAAATTGGTTCCGTGAGAATTCTTGTGTTTTTATCAGGACAATAACATCTGGTATATGTACTCTAACTGCACTTTTTAAAGTAGTGTCATTTAGTTGTATGATCAATAAGTGTGTCTGTTTTCAAATATTTGTATTTGCAATATCACCTGTATTTACTGTAGCATTTTGTTTATTCTTCACAACAGTTTGACATTTCTTGCTCCCGGAATTGACTTTTGTGGCATTTTTTTTATAACTCTTTTCTTGGTTTCCTTGTTTTTTGACCTTTATTGTTTGCTTTTGCTTCAATTTGCTTTTGTTTTGGTTCTTATTTTATATTTTCTTGTTCTGCTTTTTCTTAAATTTTACGCCTCTCTGCATTTTGATAATCTGATGAAGTGAGCACGAAAGGTAACATTTCTATTTGCTTTTTGCCCTTTCTTTCTGGGGTTTTTGGCCAAAAAAAAAAATTGTCGATTGAGGTGTTAATTTTTTTAGATAATGAGTTGTCTTGATTAACTAAAGGTAGATTACTGGATGTCGATTGAATATCTAAAGTGATTATATCTTTTGTGACAACTTTTATTTATGTAATATATATTATATGCATTATTGCCGTTTTCTGGAAGATGAACTCGAAAATCCGAAAGTAGATTGTCTTTTATAATAACAGAAATATCTTGTACGTTTCATATGATTTCATTGCCACCTACAATGTTAATGTAATATCTGAAGATATATGGGTGTCTGTGATGATAGATTTATCGTAAATATCATTTGTGATTCCTCCTGTCTCTGTTGTCTAAATGGTGGATAGATCTATAGTATTTTGAAATATATTAAATATATTAAAGAGCAATTTTGAGTCTTCATGTATTTATTTCTTCATATTAAATTATGGCTGTTTCAATACCAATGCAAAATTCTCTTTGGTAACTACTTGAGTTCGGGTTTTTGCGTCTAACTTTATTACTGCCCGGTTATAATTTGCCTTTAATGGTTTAAATGTAATGGTTTTAATATCTGCAAGTTGTATAGTTCTGGTCGTATTGGGCTCTATTGTCAGTAAAGTAGTTTGTACCTTGGAACATACTTCACTGGTTTAAACGGTTAAAAGTTTTATGTCCATCAACAAACAAAATGACTGAAAAATTAGTGTTTTTCACAACTAGGTACTTATATAAGACGTTTCCTATATATTCATAGAAGTTTTCATTCTTCATCCATCCCGTATCGCTATATTCGATGCCCCATTCTCGTGGAACGGAATTTGGAAGATTGCTAGGAATTATTTATAAGAGTAAATAATCATTGGTGTTGTTATTTCTCTAGATGCTGTAAAAGTAAACATAACCGTCAAAATAACTTTTGAGGAATGCTCTATTTGATATACATATTTGCTTCCCTTTACAGCTAACACTCTTTTATTTATTGGACACAAGAGGAAGCAGGTTTCATCGCCATTTAAAACACGTGAAGAATCTTGAAGAATATCAATGTAACCTTTACAATGCAAGTATTCTTCAACACCGGTAAACCATTTTTTTTTATATCTTTTTCAGACACAACTGAACTTGCTGTCGTTACCGCTTCTAGAGTTCTTTCACTTTAATCTGGTTGTCGCTTTAAAAGGGATGTATACCAACCTCTTCCTCTTCCGGCTCATTTGTCAGTAAAAAGATTATCACGTAGATTTGCGTCATGAAACATTTAACCGAATCTTGTATATCTTTCAGTCTTACTGGAAAACCTTTGTCTTGGCATGTTATGATCCAATACTTTAAACGATTATCTTCCTCCAAACAAAGAATAGGATTGGGACCAAGGGTAGTTGTTTTATTAAATTTTTTGCTTGCTCTAAACTGCAATGTTGCTCTTGGCGCATTAAATTGTTCAGCGGCTTTTTGTTTGCTCATGCCATTTTCTATGGCCTAAAAAGTAGACTGGAGATCTTGTTCTATATTTGACATTTTTGATTCTAAAAATAAAAGTCATTTAATAGTAATAACTTTAGCTACAATACTGGCATTTCAAATATGATTTAATATGCACAAATTAGCACTAATTTTATAACAACTAAAATAATTGTAAGTTTATAAATACGAGTCCGACCAAAAAATATATTCATATTACACATTGCCGTTATTGACCACCCTGTGGTTTAGTGTTTGGTATTCTGCCAACTACTGGTTATTGCCTTAAAAAATAAGAAAAAATGCTTGAAATATCTTATCTGGGACCAAAATAGGCTAAAAATAGCTAAAAAAACACAGACATATTTAACATACAGTGCTTGGCCACTCAAATTTACCGCCAAAAATACATTACCTTACTAATAAAATCACTGATAATGTAATATGTACCCTACTAAATCGCAATAAAACAGTAATATACCCAGATACCTAATATTTTTAGCCTAGATAACTTACCTTATCAATAGCCTTCCTTAACAAATTCTTTAAAAAAGTTTTTAAACTGGATGCACCTATTAAGCTTCTAACAATAGATACACTCCGTAACAACTAGGTAAGTAATATTAACTGAGAAAGATGATAGCTAGACCAAATATACAGCAATGTTGCCAAATTTCAATGCAAATAAGTAATTCTCTATAGTTTCTGAAAATCTTAATATTTCGGATTTTTGTGAAAGTGGCCAATCACTAGTGACCGGCCAACAGCTGTACCCGTTACCCATTAGACCTGTTTCCCTAACAGTCATCAATATGTGCTCACTCCAACAACCTTTTTTTCATATAAGATATAAAATCTGATTAAACAAATTAACTCTCTTATTAATAAACACGGACTAACCTTGGACTAACATTAGTCCCAGGACTACACCAATAACATTCATTTTTTGTATTAATAATCAGCGACTAAGGACAGACTAAGCTAAACCTTGGCTAGTATCGGACTAACATTTAATCCGAGGTTGTGGCAGGTTTAGAGAGTGACTAACTTGACAATTAAAATTGAGTTGAGTTTCGTTTTGGTATTCATAACCTGAATTGTTTTTGATTATTCATACATTATTTAATAATGGAAAAATATTTTATCAACGACTTAAGATTAAAAGAACAACTTAATGACCATAGAAATCAGTGAAATATTATTCATTTAAGACATATTAAAATATATAAAATTTATTTAATAAAATATTTTACAATTCATTATGTTTATTGTATTTTTTATATTTTCCCTTTGTAATAAAATATTTTTTAAAGTTTGCTCCTGAACTTTTATGAAGTTTAAACTTTTCAGATAAAAAAAATACTGTTAAATATAAACAAACTTTCTCCGAACACAGTCCAACTAAAATTATCTCTATGTGCTCCAACTTATGCTAAATGTCAAATTCTAAAATATTTTTCTTCTTTTTCACAAAATTCTCTCCAGTTTTCTTCTTTTTCGCAATGGTTGCCAAGATAAACTTGTTGTACCTAGGACTAACGAAGGTTTAGTTAGTCTGAGCTTAGTCAATAACATTCTGAAAATGAAGTTAGTACTTGCTTAATCTGGGACTAACTAGTCCGAGACTAACTTCGGATGTAAACTTATAATTTAAAAAATATAGAGAAGTGCTAGAAAAGCACGACGCTGAATTAAAATGTTAATTATTTAAAAAAAGACTTGTCTACAGCTTCACTTAATTACCTCATGTTTCTTGTTTGTATCTTGTGTCTTTAGTGTTGAGTTTTTCAATAATTTTGTCTATTACTCTTTTAACATTCCCGCTATATTTCAATATCGGCGCTTCTTTTTAAAGCCAAGCTTTTACTTCTAAAGGAGTAAAAAATTAAAAGAATATCTGTTACTAAAACATTCCATTCGTAACTATTGGCAAAATTTAATAAAAGCAAATAAATGTTATTCTATTAATAAAAACATTAAAAAATCATCTATTTAAATTTTCATATTAATTCTCGTTTTAAAATAGTTTCAGAGTTACAATTATTATTTTTAAACATAAAATTCAGTTTATATAATAATTAAATTTACTAATAAATGATATTTATTTATATTTTCATAATTTCACATAAATATAATTTCATATAAAAAAAACTGTTGGATTTTCGCAATTATCAGTTCGAATATTATATTAAAGTGAGATAAAGAGAGCTATTAGTAAAACATTTTTTAGTAAAACATTTTCATATTTATAGTCACGACGCCGACGTAAGAGTCCATTTGTGTACCTCCATTGTGAACGAAAAATCACCATTAAATTAAACCTGATGTGCTGATTTAAAAAATATTGTGCTTATGAAAAAAAGTACCATTTGACCGAAAATTGGAAAAAAACTATAAATTTAATCATTCCTTAAAAATCCCTTAATTGGATATATTTGCGTCAATTTAACTCGGAGTGTCAAACTGTTACACTTTTCTTACATAAAATTCACCGCTAGTTCTTCTTTCTTGCTCAGGAATTTTTACATCTAACGCTTTGTGAAAAGAAATGCGAGTTGGATGCCTACATGTCCTGAAAATTTCGTGAAAATAAAAATTTTTGAAATCCGTAAAATAGTTTCGAAACACAATTCAGATTACTGCTTATAATCCGAGTCTTATAAAAATTGCAAGGCAAACAGACGTTGATAAAAGATGTTAAAAGGGACATGGGGAATCTAAAATTTGCATTCCACGACATGTCTTTTACAACTTAGCAGAAATCCTTAGCGAATTGTGTTTCTCGTACTCACACAGAGTACTCACACCGAATAAAATGAAAAAGACAGCAAATATTTGATTTAACGCAAACAACTCCTATGTATCTGTTGATACGTATTTTGACCTAATAGGTCCTATCAGAACAGTTATTCATAGGTGTTCTCAACGTGAAAAATCAATATTTTCTGCCTTTTAAGAAGCAACACTAAAATGATTTCAATACTGACGCGATAGCGACATCTAATAATAAAATCGGTAAAATAGTTTTGTAATTGTGTGTAAAACACAATTCAGATTTCTGCTTATAATCTGAAAAGTTAAATTATACTTTTTGATGTATGCTGTAAGTCTATTATTCAATAATACTTCAAGGAGACCGGCCCTGGCAAGGTACGAGTAAGTTGTACTGATATCGTACTCCTAGTTTTTAATTAAAACAAGTGGTTTTATTAAATAGTTTTTTTTAATTAAAGTGTTTATCTACTAGATACTACTACGTAAGTCATCTATACGTAATTATTATTTTATTATTGTGAAAAGAAAACGTCAAATAATAAATATACACTACCGTACAATCATTTTGTGAGGTTAGCTGCTATAAGTAGCATGCGACTGGTTTTTCACTTACCAGAGTCGGAGTGAGGTCTTCGCCGCCGCAGACTAAAATGACTTCACACAATGTAAACACACCTTCCAAACTAACCAGTCCAGTAAATCAACGTTTAAATACCACAAACAATAATGCTTCAGCCGCTTCACAATCATTTCCGAGTAAGAACCAAGCAATTGTATTTAGTTGTATCGATAATGCTTAACTGCAGGATTATCTCATTCCTTTGGGTACAATCATCAACCCAAAAAATATTATTTTTTTTATCTAGATGATCTCATAATAGAATCTGCATGTATTTGGCAAACAAAACCGTAGTAGATAACTTCCTAACACAACGTGGCTCTATAGAAGTACTCAGGGAAGTTGTAATAGCACGAAGACTTGTCTCTCCAGCAGAAAGACTAGTCTTTTCTGAAGTCTGCCCGTCAATTCCTCATCAAGTATTAGGAGAAGAATTACAAAAAATTGGTTTAAAGCTTATTTCCCCAATAACATTTCTGACAATTAGCTCGACACTTCCCGAATATAGTCACATATTGACCCTTCGGAGGAAAGTTTATATAAGTCTTATAACATCACCAATTCCAGATTATATTCTATTAAATTTTGACCAAACACCTTACCGCATATTTTTGTCACAAGGTACACTTACCTGCTTTATGTGCAAAAATACAGCACATATATCATGCCAATGCATAAACAGTTCAGAAACGGAATCAGCTTATATTGAGTCAAACAATGAAGTTTCAAATCAAACAGCTTCAACAAGTATACTACACAAGCTATCAACCGCCCAGCAGTAATCAAGTTATCTATTATCAAATCCGAGCATATCACCTACACCTACAAATCTCCATTACAAAGAAATTACCAATACTGCAACTCATAGCAACACTTTTAATCAACCTCATTCAGCGGCAATACCGTTTTCACAAACTTCGTAAGCAATATTTTGCAATCTATCAGCTCCTTTTCCATTAGATACAACTGCAGAAAATTCTAATAAAACTGATACATCACCACAATTTTTTAAAACAACCATTTTAACCAATCTTATAAATAAAACTTCAAGCTTGACTTCTGTCACTACCAATGAGTTTGATCCAGTACTTCCAAATGTAATAAAACCACAGCAACTAAGTGAAAACTCTAATAGCAATAGCGAAAACGCAAGTTCTTCCATAAAACGCAGTATTGGTGAGATCGTCACGCCTCCTACAGAATCAGCAATTTTATCAGCAAATCTGTTTGCAAAACCCAAACGAAGGAGTGATGATTATAGACTAATTTCCCATTGAAAATATAATTAGAATAATTATTTTTAAGTAAAAGACAAGCATAAATACATTAATATGTTACCAATTAATATAAATACCAACAAATATAAATGGTAAAAAAGTACAAATAGAGAAGTAAAAAGGAATAACAAAAGGATATAAATTTATTTTCCTGTAGATCCGGTTCTGTTTCTTAGTATAATATGGGTTTATAAAGAAATGCTTTCAAGGAAGTACCTACCTGAAGCCGACCGAGATCAAATTAAAGGTCTATGGCGTACGAATTTAAACAAAAAGACAAAAAAGACAGAAATAAAGTAAATATTAATTTTATTATTTGTGTGATTTTAAAATGTCACTTTAAATAGATAGCTAAAGAAGGTCAGGTCAGAACATAATTCTCACTGCTATATATGGTACTCACGTATATTCCACCTCTCCAACGGCTAATAATAGGGTAGGTGTTATCGGCCGTTATATAACTGGCATATTGTTAATTCAAAGAATAATTAATAAAAAAGCATGTAAATTTGCTTAGAGAGAGCATTGCTTTTGCAAACATTTCTGAATTTAGTGTTTAAACGAATTGATCCACTACTCGAGATACACAAATTAATATTACTATTAACAGGATTATACAAACAGTCTGAATATTCAAAGGAGTTATTATTTATACTGAACCCATGATAACTTGAAACCAAACATTGATTTACATTAACCTGTTGATTATACACAGAAATGATATGATCATTGAAACATATTGATAATTAAAGTGATGGATAAAAGTGTCAATACGAGTAAAGCCAGTCCGTCCATTCTACAAAGACCAGCTCTCCTTAATATCACAGGATATCCTCTGAAAATACAGGAATTCCTGATGGAGTTTAATACAAAGATAGAGTTTTACTTGTACCTTTTAATGCAAGACAAATATGAATTAGAAGAGATCGGTCCTGGCAAGGTATGGTTAAGTTGTACTGATATTGTACTTTAGTTTTTAATAAAAACAAGTGGTTTTATTAAATAGTTTTTTAAAATTAAAGTGTTTATCTACTAGACACTACTACGTAAGTCATCTATACGTAATTAACATTTTATTATTGTGAAAAGAAAACGTCAAATAATAAATATACACTACCGTACAGTCATTTTTTGAGGTTAGCTGCTTGCTAGTAGCTTGCGGTTTGTTTGTCATTTATCAGAGTCGGAGTAATGACTTCACACAATGTAAACACACTATCTGATCTAACTAGTCCAGTTAATCAACGTTCGAATATCACAAATAGTTATGCATCAGCCGCTTTACATTCTTTTCTGAGTAAGACCCAAGCAATTGTATTTAGTTGTATCGATAATGCTAAACTGTAGCATTAGCTTCTTCCTTTGGGCACAATCATCAACCCAAAAAATATTATTTTTTCATTTAGATTATCTCATAATAGAATCTGAATGTATTTGGCAAACAAAACCGTAGTAGATAACTTCATGACACAACATGGGTCTCTAGAAGTACTCGGCGAAGTTGTAAAAGCACGGAAACTTGTCTCTCCAGCAGAAAGACTAGTCTCGTCTGGAGTCTGCCCGTCAATTCTTCATCAAGTATTAGTTGAAGAATTACTGAATATCAGTTTTAAGCTTATTTCTCCAATAACATTTGACACAATTAGCCCGACTCTTCTCGAACATATTGAGCTTTCGGAGGCAAGTTTATATAAGCCCTATAACATCACCAATTTCAGATTCTATTCTAATAAATTTCGACCAAACACCTTTCCGCATATTTTTGTCACAAGGTACACTCACCTGCTTTATTTGCAAAAATACAGGACATATATCATCCCAATGCAATAAGAGTTCAGTAACGGAATTACCTCATATTGAGTCAAACAATGAAATACCAAAACAGTTTCAACAAGTATACTACGCAAGGTACCAAACACCCAGCAGTCATCAAGTTATCCATTATGAAATCCGAACATATTACCTACGCCTACTAATCTCCATGACAAAGAAATTACTAATACTCCTACTCATAGCAACACTTTCAATCAACCTCATTCAGCGACAATACCGTTTTTACAAACTTCGGAAGCAATATCCTCCAATCTATCAGCTTCTTTTCCATTAGATACAACTGCAGAAAATTCTAATAAAACTAAAACATCACCACAATTTTCTGAAACAACCATTTCATCCAATCTTACAAATAAAACTTCAAGCTCGACTTCTGTCACTATCAATGAGTTTGCTCCATTACTTCCAAAAGTAATAAATCCACAGCATCTAAATGGAAACTCTAATAGCAATTGCGAAAACGCAAGTTTTTCAATAAAACGCAGTGAGATCGTCACGCCTCCTTCAGACTCGGCAGTTTCATCAGAAAATCTGTTTGCAAAACCCAAACACTCCAAACCAAAAAAACCGCGCTCATCTTAAGTCCCATCTACACAGGAAACTCTTAAAAATTTCATTGATAATTGGTCGCTCAGCAAACTACTTTGGTCTGCCTTGCAACCACTCGAGCGTGGAGGACCGACAAACGTGTCTCCGACTATATAAAAACTCCTATAGTTAATATTGTATTTCCAGTTAGGGGCTGGTTCAGAATCTCCAAAATTGACTTTATTAGGTATCAGTGAAATAAAATAAATAAACAGTACTATAAGTGTTTTGAAAACTAACAAATAACAAGAATGTATGTTAAAGTTTTACTCTCTCGTAATTTTTATATACTACCTTCCTTTTGTCTTTAAATCATTAAACATCTTACAAACAAAAAAAAGGGTTACAATACAAATGAATATGAATTCATATTTATCAGAGAAATGTGCACATACTTATTCGGCCTTCTAAATTTTAACATTAACTTATATTAAGCACACGAGATATGGTTTCATTCGCGAATAGAGTGTGTGTACACAAATTTCCGTTTTAAATTGTGTCTCTGGCCATGGAGGACTTCAATAATAGGGAACATTAACTTACAATAAATCTGCACAGTACTTGAGACACCTCAGAAGATGCTTCTGACGGTAACTGGTAGCAGGAACACTTTTATAAAAGATGCTTTCCTTTCGTTGCACCTATGACTCCATCAAATTCACGTTCTTAAGATCGTTTTATAATATAATTGTCAAAAACTTAAACAAAAATGACTAATGGCGAAGACACAACGCCGTATATATTTTTTCTATGACACCGCCAACTTCTCTCCTTGCTGATTGTCGTCTTGCAGTTTTTGAAAACTGCCACTAGGTGGATAAGTCCCCTGTCACAATAAATTTATTTTAGAGTGAATATATAAGTTTACAATTATCTGAGAGTGATTTCCTACATTTATGTGTTTTTTATTTGATATTACATATTATATTATTTTATTTATTAACATGTGCGACCTAAAGGCATTCAACGCCCTCTCATGACGAGAAGGCTTTCTAAGTGTAACAGATTGGAACTTATGTCATAAAAAATGTGACATTGGGAACGCACGAAAATGGCGCTAGAGGTTCAAAATTTTAATTTCTTATATAATTTAAATTCAAGGTGTTGGGAACTTTTCCCAGCAGATAATCATATTCCACCATTCGTTTTAAATTACCACCAATTATCTTTATTGATTGATAATGTCCAAGGCTCCCCCGATACTATTAGCGTCGTCAAAGAATTTACAACTGATATGGCTGGTTTACTACATCTTTTACAAAGCAACTATCAATATGAAAGTGATAGATCTACAAAAAGCAAGTTTACAAAACTTCAAAAGGAACTCCGAATCTATTAACAACATTCAACTCGATACTTCAATGGAACATTAATGGATTTTTCCATCGTCTCCTTATGCTACAGCTTCTTTTATCTGAATATTCTTCAGATATTATTTGTCTACAGGAGAGAAACTTAAAGACCAATCAGTTGTACCCGAAGACGGAGAGGAGCATCAATCGTTTCTTCAGAAAACAATCTTATTTTCCGTTTACCCCCAGCATGTAGCACATATTCAGCTGAACTCTACGCCATATACCGTGCTGTGAAACTTGTTAACGAGCTTACACTCACAAAAGCCCTGTTCATAACAGATTCCCTTAGCTCTCTAAACTCATTACAACACATTTTTCCGAAACATCCTTTGGAAAAGTTGCTAGAATACCAGTTTTGCCAAGAAGCTCATAAACATGGAAGAAGCGTTCAATTTTTATGGGTTCCCTCACACATCGGAATAACAGGAAATGAAAAAGCTGACAGGACAACACGGGAGGCAATTTTAAGTGATTTGTCGTAGCCGATGGACAAGTGTGTTTCCAGTGACTTAAAAGCTTATTTTAAAAATAAAGTGCAGTGTTTGTGGCGAAATAAGTGGTCTCAAACTAATTACAATTTAAATGAAATCAAAAATAATATGTCTCAGTGGTTTCCATCGTCGCGCAATAGACGAGAACAAATTAAGTTGGCGCCTTTACGTCTAGGACATACTAGATTAACGCACTCCTATCTTTTCACAATGAAAAATCCACCTATATGTGATCAGTGTAACGTCCGATTAACAGTCGAAGAACATTTTTTAACATTTTGTAGTAAATATGACCAAGAAAGGCAGCGCTACAAGATTCCAAACGCTCTACCACAGGCTCTAGGTTAAAACTGTTCCTGTGACAATATAGTGAATTATCTCAGATCTATAAACATTTTGTATAGGACAATCTGTAGGTGTTTAACTTTGTTATTTATATTTTGTTCCATCGCTAATAACCTTTTGGTGGATGCGACATCTTTTTCTAATAAAAAAAAATGAATTAGCTTGAGCATAGTGCCATTATTAATAAACTATTGGTTTATGAACTAAGTATCTTCTTCTTTATGTGCCGTCTTCTACCGAAGGTTGGCGACCATCATACGATAGGTTTCTCTGTTTTGTGCCGCATGAATTATGTTCGCAGCTTCTGGTATTTGAAACTATTCTCTCAAGTTTCTCAGCCAGGATTTCTTCTTTCTACCCAAACCTCTTCTACCTTTAATCTTGCCTTCCACGATAAGCTGTAGCAGACTGTACTTATCATTACGGAACACATGGCCCAGGTATGACGCTTTCCTCCTTTTAACAGTTGTTAACAATTCCACCTCTTTACCCATTCGTCTTAATACCTCTGTGTTGGTCACTCTGTCTGTCCAAGGTATTCTCAGTATGCGTCGATACAGCCACATTTCTAGAGCCGCTAACTTCTTTATAGTTGCTGCTGTTAACGTCCACCCTTCTACGCCGTAAAGTAGCGTAGAGAGTACGTAGCATTTCGTGGCGCGCCATCGGAGGTTAATGCTTAGGTTGCGGTTGCTTAAGAGCTTTCTCATTTTGATGAATTTTGATCTTGCTATTTCAATTCGGATCTTAATCTCTACTTCTGGGTGCCACTTGTCATTTACTGTATATCCCAGATATTTAAATCGGTGTACTCTTTCAATACGTTCATCTTCAATATGCAGGTCGATATGTTGAATTTTTTTTTTACTGATCACCATAAATTTAGTTTTCTTTCTATTGATCTTCAGTCCAAATCGGCTGCCAGTTGTATTAACTCTATGTAGCATCATCTGTAAATCTTCGATGTTATCGGCCAGTATAATAGTATCATCTGCATATCGAAAATTACTTATTGGTACGCTATTAATCTTGATGCCCTCATTGTACTCTTCTAGTGCCTCTAGAAATATTTGTTCCGTGTACAGGTTGAAAAGCAGTGGCGAAAGAATACAGCCCTGTCTTACCCCTCTAGAAATGGTTATGTTTTCACTCACCATATGTCCATTCTTCATGTGGGCTGTTTGATTCCAATATAGATTTTTTATAATCTGGATGTCCTTAGTGTCAAGTCCTGAAAGACGTAATAGTTCTATGAGTTTGTCATGTTTGATAATATCGAATGCTTTCTTATAGTCGATAAAACAGACGTAAACATCTTTCTGTTGATCCAGGCATTTTTGAATCAAAACTTGTATTACAAAGAGGGGTTCTCGAGTTCCAAAACCGCATCTAAAACCGAACTGTGTTTTACTTATGCTGTGTTCCAATTTTGCTCGTATTCTGGAATGGATAATACGCAAAAATACTTTAAGGGTGTGACTCATTAAACTTATAAGGCGATATTCACTACACGTCTTAGAATTATATTTCGTAGGAAGGGGCACAAATGTAGATTTCAACCAGTCCGATGGAACTAAGTATGATGAAAAATTTATTTTAGTTCATTTAAAGAACAGTAGTTGAAATAGCTCTTTATCGCCAATAAAAATACGTTTGGTTACTTTTGTTTTTAATTTAAACTCTTTGTAATTAGTTTATTTATTTTTGATGGAGTAGACGATTCTATTCTCTTCGTGTAATAGTGGAGGTATGGGTTTTTTGTCATTTCTTAGAATTTTTTCGCAATTTTCAAATATTTTGCATATTTGCTAATAGCTAACCGAAATATGTCTTAAAGCAAGATTAAACAGTCGCTTAGACAGAAAAGAGAGGAATTCATCATTAGAGAGGGAACAACAAATTGTTTTTTTGTTTATACAAAATTTTAGTAGTATTCATTTACTTCTTTTATTTTTTAAGTTGCCTTTCAAACGGTACCAACTGTTTATGCAAATTTTGGTAACGATTATACTTTGCTGGCTTATTACCTATAATTTATCATCATTTAAACAGCGAACACTCAGATGGCTTCGCTAAAGCCATTTTTCTAACGAAGAAAAAACAGTAATCTTTTATTTATTTTTGCTTAGTTTCTAATTGAGTGGTTGTCTGACTACCACTAAACGCGATGTGATCAATTATTATTAAATATTTATTTTATTCTGTTTTGTTATGTAGAAACTGTTTACAAACTTAAATTACAACAGCAGAAAAAGTATCGTCTTATTCCTAATGAGTGATTTATGTTTGCAAAACGACTAATTCCACTAGATACATTTATTTTCGAGACAGGAGCGCATAAAAACTAGACAAATGAGCTGCTTGCTGCTTGACTTATTTAATCAACGACCGTAAAAGTTAAGAAACAAGTCGAAAGAACGAACAATCCAATTTCGGTCCTACCCCAAATCAAATCAATAAAAATAATGGCTTCCAAACACTAAATGTTCATAAAAAGCTGACATAAAAAACTCCCACAAAATCAACAGCAATTTAGATGGTATATCAGCATAAGTTACAATTTCTTATCTTGTTTTTTTGTTGGGGAAAATGGAAAAATTATGTTGTTCAGGCTAGACGGATTTAGAAATTGATTTGAATTGAAGGTTATAAGTAATTTATTCTCAGGTAAAAGTATAGACCGAAAATATAAGATCTTGATCAGCAGTTTGTAAAAAATCTTAATTGTATACTTATAATTGGTTAAATTTAACATTTAGAATCAGTACAAAATAGATAAATGGCTTTTATGTCTTTTTTTATTTAGAAAATCGCATCGACCAAATGGCCATTAGCGAAAAATTAATGCATTACATTAGGTGTAATTACGGCATTACAACTTGCTCTATTAAATATTGTCTTCTTCTTCCTATGCCGTCCCCATTAACGGAGGTTGGCGACCACATTTTTAAAAGCTTCTCTGTCTTTTGCAACGTGGAATAATTCGTCTACAGTCATGTTTGTCCAGCCTCGAATATTTCGCAGCCATGCCTTCCTCTTTCTACCTATTCCCTTTTTGCCATCGACTCTACCCTGCATGATGACCTGCAGAAAACTATATTTATTATTTCTTAGTATGTGTCCAAGGTATGCAGTCTTGCGTACTTTTATCGTTCTCAACAATTTTTTGACTCGACCCATTCTTCTCAGCACTTCCTCATTGGTGACCCTGGCAGTCCATGGGATTCTCAACATTCTCCGGTATATCCAAAGTTCAAAGGCTTTAATCTTCTTAACTATTTGCGCTTTTAGTGTCCATGTTTCTACCCCGTACAATAATTGCGACCAGACGTAACATTCAACAAACCTCAGTCTCAGTGCAATATTCAGATTTTTGTCACAGAACAATTGTTTGAATTTTTAAGAACGCTGCCCTTGCCATTTCTATTCGTACCCGGATCTCTTGGTCTTATTGTGGTACTTATTAATGTCTTTCAAGAAATTCACAGTATTGTTAAAGTTACAGTCTGCACCTAGAGCTTCTAGAAGTGTTTCTGGTATCTTGTTGTTATTTCATTGTTAATTGTAGAGGGGACATTCACATAGTATGTGCATTATTGTTAGTATCGTATTACACGTTTCACATCGCGGCGGTTTGCACTTTGTACTTAAGTAATAATGCGCTAACCTAGTATGTCCGAGTCTGAGGCGCGTTACTATTATTTCTTGACTTCTTGACGTAGGTAACACATTCCATGTCTCTATGCTGGGTTTCACTTGTTTTAATTTTGAATTCGACACATTTCATTTATTTTTTCACGCTTTAAAGTTTGATTTTTTTATATAAGCTTGTATATCCGTTATCGCGTCTTTCGCACTATGGTCAGCAGTTTCGTTGCCTTTTATTCCTATATGGGATGGGATCCAGATGAAATTCATCTCAATATAATTAATATAAGCATGAAGAAGGTCCGTTTTATTTTTTTAAAGCGGGTTTCTTGGATACAGTTGTCCAAATAGGTGGCAAATTGGTACAGTTGTCGGATGCTTTTTATGTCACTAAGTAGTGTCTGTTAAGATAATATATATGCAGTTTGTTGTCAGATTGATTAGTTCTATGGCGCGATAGAGAGCGTACAGTTCAGCTGTACAGATAGTACCAACATTAGATCATTTAAATTTAATGACCTTCTCTGGAGTTACTACAGACGCTGCCACGCCTTCGGATGATTTTGAACCATCAGTGTATATCTGGGTATGATTTTTATAACGACTAATAACTTTTCTAAAATGGAAAATATTTAAATCATGATTAGTGGAGTTTTCATCAAATGACGCAAATGGTCTTTTATTCTTTTATAGCAAGGTTTAACAGAACGGTGATTTGCATTGAGGTTTGGAAAATTAACAGTAAAAGTATTTCTATAGACAGAATTTTTTGCATTATCCTTCATTTTTGTTGCCTAGGTTAGACTAAGGTAAGCTCTTCTGTCATTTAATGACAATTCATCTGATTCGCAAAGTACACTTTCAATCGGTGTTGTAAAAAAGGCTCCCAGACATATACTGTGTGCTGTGTTGTGAATAGTGTCGAGCTTTTTAAGTACTGATTTCGATGCTGAGTCGTAAGCTATAGATGCGTAGTCTAGCTGTGATCGTATAATAGTTCTGTATATAATTAACAATGTACTCCTGTACATTGTTTACATACAATAAACGTAATTTAACAAAAGGTTAAAGTACGTTTATTGACGTCTTAATTTTTACTTCGGAAATCGTTTCCAAGATACAAACATTAGCAAATTTTGTTTAAAAAAAGTTTGTGTAAAAAAAAGAAATTTGTTTCATTTACTAATGTTTGTATTTTGAGAACGATTTCTGAAGTGGAAATTGAAACGTCAATAAACGTACCTTAACATTTAATTGTGGCTTATTCCCATTTAAGTATTTCTTCTTCTTCATGTACCATGTTCTTTCAGAACGTTGGTTACCATCATAGCTATTTTAATTTTATTCACTGCCACCCTAAATAGCATGCTTGTATCTACACCATACCAATCTCGCAAGTTCTTTAACCATGAGGTTCTTCTTCGTCCTGGACTGCGTTTGCCTGCTATTTTTCCTTGCATGATATTTTGTAGCAATCTATATTTGTGACCTCTCATAACATGTCCGAAATATTCCAGCTTTCTCTGCTTGATGCTTGATCTCAGTAGTCCTGCTGAGACGTTCTAGTAATGTGGAGTTACGAATCTTCTACACCCAGGAAACTTTTAAAATTCTTCTATAGCACCACATTTCGAAAGCCTCAAGGCGATTTAGATCGATTTTATCAACAGTCCAGGACTCGACAGCATAAAGTAAGACCGAGAACACGTAGCAGCGAAGTAGGCGGATCCCTAATGCCAATTTTAGGTCTCTGTTACATAACACCTTGGACATCCTTCTAAAAGCAGCTCTAGCCTGCTCTATTCTGGATCTAATTTCGCCGTGATTTTCTGCATTACAATTTAATTGCTGTCCAAGGTAGATGATTTTATCAACTTGCTCAAGTTTGGTATTATTTACATATATAGACGGTTTTATATTCTGTTGTTTACTTATTACGAGAATTTTGGTTTTCCTTATGTTAAGATCCAGACTTGCCTCCCTACATTTCTCAACGACACTATCAAGTAGTGTTTGCAGATCTTCTTGACTAGAAGCTAGGAGTACTGTATCGTCCGCATATCGCAAATTATTGATGACTTCGCCGTTCACAAGTAAATATTAAATACTTTTAAATGCCACAAGAAAACAGCTTCAGAACAATACCCATTCCTGGTGCGCTAGAATATTTTTAGTAAATTTAATCTTCTGTAACATTTACATGTTAGATTATTGATATGTTCTTTCTAATTGAACTTTCTGTCAAAAGTAGCTCCTAGCAATTTTAGTGAATCTTTTTGTTGTAGTGATTGGTTGTATAGATATAATGAGATTGATGTACTGACTTTGTTTTAAGAAAACACTATATATTTAGTTTTAGTTGTTGAAAAGATAAATCCAGTTCCCTGTGACCATTTTTCGATATTTTACAAGAAACTTTGTGCAAGTTGTGAGAGGTTGTTTAAGTTTTTGCTTTGACCAATTATTACGGGATCGTCAGCATATAAGCTGCCTTTAAGTGGAAGTTTTAAATTTCGTAGAACATCATTTATGGCAATTATAAATAGCGTAGCACAGATTCCTGAGGAAATCCTTTTTCTAATTCCACTTTTGACGACAAAGTTACCATTTACTCTAACTTGCACATACCTTTTATATAAGAAGTTTTTTATAAATGCAAGCAATGTCCTTTAATTGCTAAATCGTACAGTATTCTGATAATACGGTGACGTCAAGCTGTATCAAAGGCTCTTTCAATGTCGAAGAATATTTCAATACATTTTTTTATTAAGGGAGAAGGCTTCATGTATACTGCTTTCTAGGTCTATAATATTGTCTAGAGTTGATCTATTTTGCCGGAAACGACTTTTGTTTTGGAATAATAATATTTCGATCTTCAAGTGTCCAGGAGAATGTATCTGATGTTATGGATACATTCTCCGTTAATATGAATTCTGGCTTTAACATCATCTATTGCAACAGAAGGGGTGATAGTATACATACCTGTCGGAACCCACGGTTGATTTTGATATTATCGGATTCATCGTACAAGTGATGGTATAGATTATTATTTGTGCAATAAATATAAGGGATATAAGTGAGTTTGCCTTTAGCTTCAAGTTTTTAGTAACAATTTAGCAGTCAAAAAAGTTGTTTATACTGTGTGATCAAAAAATGATGTTCTGAAGCATCTTATTAGTGTTTATTAAATTACCATGTTTGTTACAAAATGTTTAACATGTCTTACTAAAAATAAAACACAGTTGTTCATGGAAAATATGAATCGTTTTGAAGACTCGAATCAATGGAATTGGATCACCTAAATTTCTATGTTAGTAATATGGGTCAGTAAAATAGATATTATGAGGTTACCGACCGCACCATTAATGCCTCAAAAAAATCATTGAACGAAGTAATACAAATGAAATTTTAGGTATATTAATAATTGGTATACCTAAAATTTTGTTTGTATAACGAACAATTATTATTTGCACACAAAACTAGATACCTACTTATGAATTATTATCCTAAACTAGATACCTACTTATCTATGATACGCTTCGTTCGTAAATGACGCATCGCTCGTGTTTTCGATCTGTCGTAGTATACCAGAGTTTCATAATTCCATCGCTGTTTTTTTTATAGTATCGGCACAACTTAATATGAGATTAAGCGACATAATTAAGTTTATGTTTTCATTGAATTGTAAATGTTTTTATTTTTGAAATTTGTTTTTAGTTCATTATTATATTAAAGTTTGTTATAAATTTTAAATAATATCACTGATTAAGTAAAATCAGACATGCCTTTATGTATTATAGGTTGCCTTTTAAAACGTTTGTTAATAAAATAATTAAACCAACTTAGGTAGCATAAAATTTAAAAAATACTGCTGATTTACAAATTGTTATATCAAAGCTACCGTGGGTAGCTTTGATCCTAGATACCGTCTGGTTGACTGAAATTCGTATTCTATTTGTTAAGTAATGGTTTTGATAATAAAAGAAACGATACGAAACGAATGTTATTCGGCCTTTTACACTGCAATGTATCCTGAATATAAATTAACTTAAATTGTAAAAATTTACCCGAACCGATCCTTTTTTAAATTTACAGTTCACATTTTTGGGTACTACTAGGACGCATTCTAACAGATTTATTATAGAGATCAATCGCTACGGTCCGACCGCAATCACATTTCCGCAAATTCACTATATCCTCCCCAATATTTCATTAGAGAATGGATCATTAGTTCAAATGTACATTCATGTTTTTCGATTTTCAGGAAAGGGCGACTTCAAACCTACAGAGATAGATGGGTGAGTACCTACAGTATAATTTTGATAATCCTCGATCGTTATTTACCCCATTTTGCTCGATAAAATGGGCATTCTCGTTGCTAAAGTCAGATGCGGATCAAGTTTATAGGATTAGTGGGTATTAGTTTACCGTGTGGAGAAAATAAAATAGGTAGAGATTTGAAGGATATTGTAATAGGGGGATTTTTTCAGAGATATTAATTTTATGAATTTATAATAAGACAAGTATAAATTATACTGGTACATAGATTTTATAAACGAATATATTATACGGTGTTTAATCCTTTCTCAAAAATAATTCTGCTTTAAATATATATATATATATATATATATATATATATATATATATATATATATATATATATATATATGTATATACAGATTGAACGAAATAAATTCGGAACATAGGAATATAATGTATTTCGGCTCAATTCTGCTGTAGGAGGTTGGCCAACAAAAGGTTGTCAAATAATTATATTATAAAAACCGAATACTTCAGCGGGCTGCTGGATTCTGAACTCATAAAAATTGAAAGCTACACATAAATCTATGATTTTATTATGCTGCCAAACCAGTTATAGTCCAGGAAATGAAGCATTTCACCTCGCAATTTTTTCGTGCTGCGTGGGTTGACTTGAAATTTAACAGAAGGTAGGTAATAGCCTAAGGATCAAAATCTATATCGAACTAAAGTGCGCCAAAGCCTAGGGGGTGGTTGCCACCCCATCTCCGGGGTGAAAATTTTTTTTACGTTTTAACTACAGGTTTCGATTAAAAAGTGATTCTAGACAAAAATGTGCTATACATTTTTTTTATAAAATGATATTTTTCAAGTTATTCGCGATTGAAAGTAACAACTTTTAGACGAAAAACTCCACGTTTTTAATCGATCTTTCGCGAGTCACTCGAAAATGGTGCATTTTATCAAAAAAATTGTAGAGAACAAATTTGTAGCTTTTAAAAAGACAAATACAATTCATTTTTTAAAATGTTTTTGCGATATAATAGGAACCAAAATACGGCCTATCAATGTTCAGCGGTTTTCTTCAAATGCCAAATTTGAAAGATTCAAAGTCAGATATCGGAAAAATGATTCATTTTTGGAAGAAAACTCACAAAACATTTTTTAAAGAGCATAAATAGACCTATCATAAAAAAAGACTATAGCTCAAAAATTGAATAAGTTATGATGAAAATAAGGTCAATACCTCATTTTTTACGAAAAAATCAATGAAAACAACCCCCTAACCACCCCCATAATTAAAATCTATCTTCACCCTATCTTGACCCATTTAAAATGCTTAGTTTTAGAAAAAGTACAGCTTAAAGCGAGAAACGATTTACAATTTCATATTTTTTACCCTTTTTTTTTAAATATGCCCGAAAATACTGAATATATGAAAAAAAATAAAAATTACCAAATTGTAGCTTTTTTAATGACTAAAATTATCCTTTATTTAGATTTGTTGTATAATGAATATTTGGCGAGATATAGCCGTTTAAAACATCGATCTTTCATCGAAAAAACATCGAAAAAGCACCATCTTTTTCGAGCCCTTTAAACTCACCCCATTTAAAAACCAAGGTTTCCAAAAAAATTTAATTCACAGATCCTTGTAGCTCTTAAAAATCTCTATAAATCGTTTTTGAAGAAACACTCTATCGTTAAAAATTAAAGGAAATACGTTAAAAAAACCAGTTAATTTTTTTCCGGAAAATTCCATTAGTATGGTACAGTACATTTCGGAGCATAATAATATACAAAACCGGTATATTAGCTAGTGGGGCGTTATACATTCAAAATTTTAAGCGTTCTTATTTTGAAATCCCATACAACAGAATAAAACATCTGCTCATATGTCTATAGCTTGGCAATGAAAATATCAGAGCAACAGATTGGGGATGTAAATATTTTCAACTATTTATGTAAATGTATAAGAATATAATTATGGTGCCTTTTTATGTTGATAAATTTTTTTGTATTTAATTCTACTTTTTTTCAATTTGTATCTTATAAATTAGTTTATAAAAACTGCAATGTTGTAAAGGGTGATTTTCAAAAGTTGAAAAGTTGCAAAATTTTAGCAAAAAATTGTTTTTACCTATAGCACTCATAACAATTGATTTTTAAGGGTTGAAAATGTATGAATTTGTATTTTAAAGTATAAAAAAATCACTATTTAACTAATCCAAACCAAATTTCACTCATCTTAAGATTTGTAATATTATTTTACAATTTTTGAAAATTAGGGGTAGTTTTCAGCCCTAAAAACAATCAGGGATCATCGGCATGACATAAACTATAAAGCAGAGGGTGAGTTGAGCTTAATTTCAAATTTTTATGCAAATCGTTCCAAGGTGAAATCATTTTCTTCGCATTACTAATTTTTTTATATTAATCTTTAATAAGGGTCGCTTTTTAAGGGTTGAAATATGATGGAACTTTATTCGACAGCACGAAACTTTCATTTCTTAATTAATTCAAACCAAATTTTACCCATATTCAGGTTTAATATGTTATTTTATAATTTTTGACAATTAGGCGTAGTTTTCACCCCTAAGAACAATCAGGGTTCGTCGACATGACATTAACTATAAAGCAGCGGGTGAATTGAGCTTAAATTTAAATTTTTATCCAAATCGATCCAAGGATAAAATATTTTTTTAGAATTAGTAATTTTTTTACATTAATCTCTAACAAGGGTTGCTTTTTAAGGGTTGAAATATAATGGAACTCTATTCAAAAGTATAAAATAATCATTATTT
Organism: Diabrotica balteata; assembly: GCA_918026665.1. Lineage (NCBI taxonomy): Eukaryota > Metazoa > Arthropoda > Insecta > Coleoptera > Chrysomelidae > Diabrotica > Diabrotica balteata. The sequence continues at coordinate 144,843,861 of OU898276.1, read as the reverse complement.
AACTAATTCAAACCAAATCTTACCTATATTCAGGTTTAATATGTTATTTTATAATTTTTGAGAATAAGGGGTAGTTTTCACCCCTAAAACCCTTCAACGCACTTCGGTTCGATATAGATTTTGATCCTTGGGCTATCACCTACCTTCTGTTAAAATTTCAACTGGATACATCCAGGACGAAAAAATTGAGAAGTTTTAACTTTTTTCGAGCTTCATTTCGTGAACTATTATCACTTCCTTAGACAAACCCGTCTTACGCAAACAACATTGTTACGAGACAGATAGTTGAACGATATTTTATACAATGTCTATACCCAGGTATGGATTTATTTTTGTCCAAGTTTTATATTGGTCCACTATTTCAAATGCAGTTCAAACAGACATGTATTAAATTGTATGTTCCGTTTTAATTTGGTTCAATCTGTATGTATATATATATATATATATATATATATATATATATTATATATATATATATATATATATATATATATATATATAATATATATATAATATATATATATATATATATATATATTCTTGGGGTAAGATATTTTACGAGGATATTTTTTTAAAGGAATTTAATGAAAGGCAATGCATTTACCAGTTTACAAAAAGAAATGTTTGCTTTTTTCGAATATTTTTACTAAAACATGTGAACATATAAATAAAATTTGGTTGTTTTTTAGTTATTAATTTCTGTGGATTTTAAAAAATTTACTTAAGATTTGTGTACATTTAAAATAACGAAATTTAGAGGTACTAGTAAAACATAGTTATGAGAACTTCTTTTAATGGAATCAAAGAAATGAGTGATATCACACGGTAAGTTCCCATTTCTTACAGTACTAGTCATCCGACAGCCAATTCGATCAACTGGAGCATTCTATTAAAGAAATTTCTAATAAAGAAATCTCTATAATGCTTATATCAAAGTGAGTGTGCTGGCCTGCACAGCAATTTTCGTTTGTGATATGATCAGTGATAAAGTAAGCATAAGGTCCACATCTTGGGGAACCACTTTGTCTTAGTTAAATGATCTCCGCATTGTAAATATATTTTACTAACAGACATGGATCAAGAAATAGACATGGGGATAGCATTACAGTAATCTTAAATCCGTAATTGGTTATATGATTCCATCTGATTGGGAACGGAGAGTAGTGTTGCCCAATTGCAAGAACAAGACGACACTTAGACAGTTTTGGTCTTGGTCTTGCGCCAATACACCTGGTTTTGGTCTTGGTATTGCACTCCCGGTTTTGGTCTTGGTCTTAATCTTGCAGCAAGAGTCTTGCATATCTTGGAGTTACCCATTAGCATATTGCTATTTATTAAACGTTACTAGGAGCTTTGAATCCACGATCTAAGCGATCCGTGGCTATGCTCTAACTAACTCAGCTATCTACCATGCCCCACGGAAGTCAATCAAACATGGTTAAAACACAAAAAAACAAATTAATGACATAAACTTGAATGAAACATATGAAATGGAAATCTAGAAATATAAACCAACATAAATGTTATTAACAATCTTAGCTCTACTTTTATATAAAAAACTAACTTGAAAAATAAAGAATAGGTAAAAAAGCAATAATAATTAAAAGAATTTATTTTAAATTAAGGAGATATCTACTTAATAAATTCATTAATATACCAAATTAAAGTAGTAGGTACATTTTTTTTAGGATCAAGAATTTTCTTTTTTCAAGAAGAAATATTTGTAACTCCATTTTGTAAAAAGATATTAGATGCTTCCTTAAACCTAAAGTGTTTCTGTTTTTCATTTTCATTTAAACCTTTCTATATAGACACAATTTACACAAAGCAATTTCGGATCCATAAATTATTTTAAAAAGCTCATCAAATTTGCTTTTAGGTCTTTTAGATCTATAATTGCAACACTTACTACTCCGACTAAAACTATTTGAATCTTTGTCCTTCATGTCAAATTGTAAACTTATCAAAGAAGTTTGGTGATGTCGAAAAAGTACTTACATACTAGTATAAATGTCCGTTACTAATCAATACCCTAAGTACCTCATAACAATCCGAGAATTATATATCGTTACTTCGTTATTCTAAATATTTCAGTATTTTGTTTACACGGTAGGTGACATTTTCTGTTATTAATTTGTCTCGTTACGTTTAAATATTAGTCGCGCTCTTTCAGCTAATTTTGTTTAATCGAATGATCTCATCGCACACTCGTCAAAACAATGTTTAGTCTTAGGCCGATAAGATTTGTTATTTAGATTTCTCCTTATTACATTATAATAGAAAAAAATTGAATTATTAAGTGGGGGTCCGTAACAATAAATATTGTATTTTTTATTAGTTAAGGTGACATATTTTTAAAAAAACTTCGATACAATATTACTGTCGGCGTCGCAATGCAAGATTATTTTATGATAAGAGGGCGGCTATTCTCAAAATCTGGACAATTTATTTCATAGCGAAGAAGTCGTATGCTGTAAAAGAATGTACAAAATATTTTATTCTTACATTGTGATTATGACCTCTGAGCATGTGTCAAATGTATTTTTTTTTAATAAATATTTTGATTCGGTATGTATGTTTATGGTATTTTTCGTAATGCGGATAAGTCCAGTTTTTCAAATTTTTATAACATTGCGTCACATAGAGTCTTTAATCATATATCCGAGTTACTATACTCGCTAAAACGACATTCAGCCCTAACGGCAAGACGCAAGAGTCTCGCAGACTTAGTCTTGTTCTTGCGTAAATCTTGCACGGTCAGTCTTGGTCTTGGTCTTGCTAAAATTAGGCGGTCTTGGTCTTGGTCTTACGAAAATGCAAGAACAAGACCAAGACTGCAAGACCAAGACCGATTTAGGGCAACACTAACGGAGAGGCGTAGTACAAGTTTTTTAATATCCAAGATTGTCATGAATTTTTGCAATATTTTTGATTAAAAATGTTGCCCTTGATTAGAATGTAATTTTGATGGAATTTTAACAATGTACCAATTTTTCGTAAAGAATTTCCAATCTCTTAAAATTTTGAATAATGTTAGGCCCATAACGGTTTCTTAATATTGTTTTAAAGCTCTTTTCTTGTGGCAGCGGAATGCAATTACTATTTTTATTTGGAATAAGCCACAATTTTAAATTAGTTTAATTTATTTAGTATAAGTATTTATTGTGGAGGCTGAGAAGAACAAATAAGATAGCGAATTTACAAAAAACTAACAGAAGTTGATCTAAATTTGGTTCAGATCTCCGGAGAGACATTAAAAAAAATGCATCTGCTAAAGCAGAATGGGTCACTTAAATAATTCGATAGTAAACTAATATAAAAAAACAGTACAGTACACACTGTAGAAATATTCATTAACATTATCTTTTCCTTTTACGTACCACACTGCTCAAGAATAAGTCCATTTATCACAGCTTATCTGTCCCTGTCCTGTCAAAGTATACTCCTAGAGATAACCAAACTTGTACAAAAAGCAATATCGCACTGCAAGATACCAGACGCATGGAGAAACAGCATAATGATACCACTGTTCAACAAATAAGATAAAAAAGACAATTGTAGAGGTATAAATCTACTGAAAACTGCACTTTAGCTTACCACAAAAGTCCTAACTAACAAAATTAATAAACTAACAACTTTATCAGATGAACAACAAGGATTCAGATCCGGAAGATCCTGCGTAGACGCCGTATTTGTACTAAGACAAATCACAGAAAAGGCCATCGAGTACAATAAACCAGCGTATCTACGTCTTATAGATCTGACAAAGGCTTTTGATTGCATCCAAGACGAAGACGTCTTACATCGACTGTATAAAAGAAACATACCAATCAATATTATACCAACCATCAAAAACATCTACTTCTATTATTGGATACCAGCAAAGATAAATGGAAAACTAACACAGTGTGTACCAGTATAAAGCGAAGTTAGATAGGCGTTAAGCCCACTTCTCTTTAATATAATAATACAAGCAGCACATAAATGTCATGGTTACAGAATGGGGAACAAAGAAATCAAAATATTATGTTATGCAGACGACGCCACAATTTTAGATTCCCCATGTCTTTAGTTACATCTTTATCAACCTCTGTTTTGCCTTGCAATTCTTAGGCACAGAATAAAGCAGTAACCTGAATTTGGTTTCAAAAATTATTTTACGGATTTATTTATCAGATCTATTGCGTCCAGATCGAAGCGATTTTAGTGTTGCTTCCATTATGACAGGAAAGATTGTTTTCACGTTCAGAGCGTTTGTGCATAGCCGCTTCGAAGATCCCTTTTATGGTGAAATACATATAAGCGGATACACAGACACACTATACGTGAAATCAAATTTTAACTGTCTTTTCTTTTATTTTGATATACTCTTTATGAGTACGAGAAACCAATTCGCTTAGAATTTTTGCTTAGTTGAGGAGATTTGTGGAATGCAATCTTAGATTCCGCATGTCTTTAATTATATCTTTATCAACGTCTGTTTTGTCTTGCAATTCTTATAAGGCACAGATTAAAACATAAATCTGAATTTGGTTTCGAAGATTAGTTTACGGATTTATTTATCAGATGTCGCTATTGCGTCCAGACCGAAGCCATTTTAGTGTTGCTTCTATTATGACAGGAAAGATTGGTTTCACGTTCAGAGAGTTTGTGAATAGCCGCTCCGAAGATCCCTTTTAGGGTTAAATACGTATAAGCGGATACACAGACGCACTATACGTGAAATCAAATCCTAACTGTGTTTCCTTTTAAATACAATATAATAATATCAGGAGAAAAAACAAAATGTATGACATCTAAATAACCACTACGATGTAAAATTGAAATTGATGAAAAAATAATAAAGCAGGAAGCAAAACTTGGATATCTGGGAATAGATATAACTAGTTATATCTATTCCCGTATAATGGAGATGTTGAAGAATAAGTACGACAACAAAGCTTAAAAGCAAGTAAAACGGCGGGATCTCTTAATGACACAATCTGAAAGAACAAACACCTAATACAAGACACAAAAACAAAAATATATAAGGAAGCAATTAGACCTATACCTATTAACATACACGGCGAAGACAAGAGCTGACACGTCTAAAATGGGACGACTACTAGAAACAGGGATAAAAATACTTCAACGAATATCAGAGAAAAATCTGTTGGATAGGGAAAGAAGCGAAAACATAAAAATAGCATGCAATATATAAGACATAAATGGATGGGTAACAAAACGGGAGAGTAGCGGGCTTTGGATTCTATAGGATAGTCCTATCAAGGAAAGTGACAATTAATCTATGCCCCTCCGCAGATTCCAGGAGCTTCTTGACCCGGGAAGCTAGCACCTGCTAGGGGTCCCTTGTCCAGGGTCACGGATGAAGTCCAGAACGGCATCCAAGGCGACGAAGAATACTTGTGATACGGCGAAGATGGCGGAGCTCATAACCCTTGATTTTAGGGGTAGTATAAGATCACAAATCTAGAAGCGTTTGGCCGAAGCGGGCGGCTTCAAACAGCGTCGGTACTCACATTAAGCGGCTGAATTCAAACCTCACCCACCCGCTTTGCCAGCGTGGTGTTTCAAGGCAAATATCTCCCAACAAAATAACAGATTTTAAAACAAAAGCGGATGTACCCCAGGTGAGTATAGCAAGAAATCGAAACTCTCGCACTGATTTATCAGTCTGTCACAAGGATTCTGGGGAGGAGGACAAAAAACGCTAAAGACGAAAAACCTTTAACACTCTTGATCTGTACCTACAAAGCCAGAAGATGATTATCTGAAGAAAAATTTACTGAAATGGAAATCTAGATGTCAAAAGTAAAATGGGATATCATTGGAGTCAGTGAAGTAAGACGATATGTAGAAAAGCTGACGTTACTAAAATCAGGGCATATATTTTACAGTATAGTTAATGAAACCGACTCAATCGGGGAGTCGGTTTCTTAATACACGAAAGATTTGCAGATGACAAAAAATAAAGATTATTCAGGTGTACGCACCAACAACGGACCATCCCCCGCACCCCTTTCATCACGCAAAATTATCAATCAGGGTTCAGAGCTCATGCCACAGATCATACTATGCGAAATCTAGGACGCAATAAAAAAGATGAAAAACAACAAAGCGCTCGGAGAAGATGGAGTCGTAATAGAAGCTATAAAGATGGGTGGACGTGACCTTCTCAACCAAATAAAAATGTTGTTTAATCTTTGTCTAACAGATTGTTGTATACCAAAACATGGAACAATGCAGTACCAATTTTACTACACATGAAAGGAGACAAGGCGCACCTAGAAAACTATAGACCAATCAGCTTATTAAACCAGATCTATAAAATCTATAAAATAAAATCCATAAAATTTAACCACATCTATAAAATATTTACCCGAATCATTACCACAACACTAGAGAAAAAGTTAGATTTCAACCAGCCCCGAGAACAAGCTGGCTGCCGCTCAAAATTGGAAACAAACGATCACCTACAAACAGTAAAAACCTTAATAAAAAAGTCGCTAGAATATAACAGACCACTGGTACTTATCTTCGTAGACTTTCACAAATCGTTCAACACTGTGAAATTAGACAGCATTATAACTGCTCTAAACAATAGTAGAATAGATTGCCGGCTTACAAAGTTAGTACAAACATAATACCAAAACGCCATAATGCGTGTAAAACTACATGATACCACCAGAGAAGTTTATATCAAGCGAGGTGTGAGACAGGGTGACTCTCTCACCTGTATTATTTATAACGATCCTCGAATACGCCTTTGAAATGCTAAAGTGGGAAAATCGTAGAATAAAAATAGATAGAGAAATGCTCAATCATCTGCGTTTTGCCGACGACATAGTACTTATTACCGAAGATCTGAGTGAAGCACAATAAATGCTACAAGAGTTAGAAAACATATCTTCAACAATAGGTCTAAAAATAAACATCAGTAAGACCAAATTTATGACAAATTTAGTTCCCAGCGAACACCTAATCATCCAAAATCAAGTAGTAGAGTTGACAGAAAAGTACATATATCTTGGTAATGAAATCGGAATAGGCAAGGACAACCAGACCTGTAAATTTCAACGATGAATAACACTTGATTGGGTGGCGTATGATTCACTAAGATATCTTTAAGAGCAACATCCCGATAGCTATGAAACGGAAGACATTTGACCAATGCGTTCTTGATATTATGACACACGGAGCAGAAACTCTCACGCTCACAAAAACAACAGCACTAAAAATGCCAGTGGCACAAAGGCGCATGGAAAGATCAATTCTCGGCGTTACAAAAAAAGACAAACTAAGGATTCAAGACTTAATAAAAAGAACAGGTATCAGTGATGTCGTCGAATGTATAGCCAAGCTGAAATAGAATTGGACAGGTCACATAGCGAGACTGAAAGACATAAGATGGACCAGAAAACTAGTTGGCTGGCGCCCACGAGAGATAAACGTAGCAGAGGACAACCACCAACACGCTAGATGGACGACATTAGACGAATATCCAAGAAATGGCAACAAGAAGTACAGAACCATAAAGAGTGGCGAAAAATGAGAGAGACCCATGTCCAGCAGTGGACAGAACAGGTTGCATGATGATAATGATAAACAAAACGGAAACAGAAGTGGAAATAATACATTAGTAGAATGGCAGAGGATAGGATAGTACGAATAGCACGACATAAGTCACCAAATAGACGAAGAAGTATTGGCAGACCAAGAAAAAGATTGGTACGATAATTTAAACAATTTAGAAAGCTCATATTGAAAAAGAAACATGTTTTAAAGCCTACATACAAAAAAGAAGAAGAGAAAGAAGATTTATCTATTTTTTACACATATTTCGCAGCATACTTCTTCCAGTCACCTTCAATTTCATTCATATTGCTCTCATCTCTCACTATTTTTCCATTGCTCTGTAACGTCAATTTTATATATCTATAACTATTATTTTTAACAATCATTTTACCATTAAAGGCTAGTTTCGTGTTTGTAATAGTAATTCTATCTTTAAAATGAATTTATTTTGTATTCGGTTTTTTATCTATTATGTTAAAACTTTTTCTTCAAGATCCTGCTACCATTGTTATAATCGTTCTCCTTTGTTCTATCTGAACTTCATTCAATATGTAGTCCTTAATTATAATTAGTAGAGCATGATATCCTAACCGAATCAAAATCATTATTATCCCTAAAATTAAATTATATTTCTACCTTTTACGTCTAATCGAGTGCCACACAAATGATTGGCAACGGCACCATTGAGGCTTTGGACTACTGCGTCAATCGATAAATGATTACTGCTAATTACAGCCGATCGCCATGATTTACTAATTACTTCCGAAATTGCGCCGTATTTATGACTTCCTGTCATGTTTCAAAACCATCAACACCGTCACGTTGGTAGATTTCAGCGCAATCGGCTATTGCCCTTCACAATCCTCAGAGGTATATGCGGTAGAGAATAGCAGTGTCGGCACACGAAGATATTGATATAAGGTTGAATGCTCGAATAAATGAACTTTGATAAAGTTAAAGGCAGATATCGAGATCGATTCTCGTATTCTAATTTAATAGAGAAGTTAACAATAAATTTAATAGAGTACAACTACCTCAAGGTTATGTGTTGGTTAGCTTGGATGTGGTTTCCCTATTTAGTAACGTTTATCTTGAATCTTGCATCAGATCATTAAATAAACATTGGTCAGAAATTAGTAGACATTGTACAATAGATAAAGATATGTTCATAAACTTAATCACCTTCTTATTCAATAATACCTATTTTTCTTTTGACAACACATACTACAAACAAACTTTTGGAACACCAATGGGAGCAAAAATTAGCCCCATTCTTGCTGCATATGTAATGGATGACCTGTTAGACACAATCATTCCAGTACTACCTTTCAACCTTTTCTTTTTAAAGAAATATGTAGATGACATGATCTTAGCTGTACCCAATAATATGATAGATGAACTACTATTTATATTCAATAGCTACGATCCTTACATACAATTTACCATGGAAGTCGAAGATGAAAATCAATCTATTCCTTTCTTAGACACTAAGTTAATCCGCTCAAATGATAACATCATTATAGTCGATTGGTACACAAAATCAATGAGTTCAGGCAGGTACATTAACTACATGTCCTATCATAAACACTCCACCAAACTAAATTTAGTAAAACAAATGAAAAATAGGGTTCTACTAATTTCAGATATATCATTCCATCAAAAGAATCTCAAAATACTTTATGATCTCTTTATAGATAATTCCTATCCACCTCTTCTTTTAAAAACACTTTTATATAATACTACATCAGTAACATCTATCAATCTAACTACCTCCCAACATTCTAACATAGCAAGTACAAATTCACATAATACGGTTACCAGTCAAACCCTTCCAACATATTGTGTGCTGCCCTACATACGGGAACTAACACCAAAACTAACTAGAATCTTTAAATCATATGATAACATCAAAATAGCCAATAAAACAGTTTTAACAGTAAACTCTATTTTCTCAAAAATGAAAGATCGTACTCCGCATGACCAAATATCTAATGTTGTTTACAGTATTCCTTGTATGGACTGCAATGGCAAGTATATCGGCCAAACCTCTAGACGTCTTAAAGACCGTGTTACCACTCACAAAAGTGACTGTAGACTTTACCCAGATAGATGCACCCTAGCCAACCACGTTCACACCCAGAACCACAGAATGAATTTTGCAGATGTCAAAATCCTCGAAAAAGAAACAGCTTATAAGAGAAGACTTTTTTTAGAAATGACCCACATAGCAACAACAGATAATATAATCAACACCAAATCAGATATACAACACCTTAGTGAAATTTATTCCTTTCTACTACAGTTGGAAACAAAAAATAATCAAGTCAACGAACTGGAATATTCTGAGTAGTATAATATTGTCTATTAAAACTCTTCTGACCATCCAATAGAAGTAGTAACCTAATCATTATTATTGCAATTGTTGCATTTTTCCAGGAAATAAAATTCTTAAGAGTAATAACAACAATTAAAATAACTTTAAAAGAAATAATCACAAAGAAATAAATAAATTCTATATATATTTATTAACAACAGAATTTAATTGTCTTAAATTAACATAAAATAATTTTCAATTAAATGTAACTTTACACATGAACTGAACACAGCTTTAGTTTTCTGGCTGACATCTACTAATATGATAGCTGACAAGACACTTTAACCTTGAGGTACACACTAAATTTTCACCTCCTTGTGCATAGGTGAATAGACTGGTCCAAAAAATGACAATGTGATATGTAGTTGTGTTTTAACTGTTTTGTTTCTTAAATGTTCAATGTTTTTTAATATTTGTATTGTACTATCACACTTGACAAAAATAACAAAAATGCACTTGTATTGTTTGAGTTTTCAAGCCACCATATAACACATACAACTTATATTTTTTTTTGCTTTATATAAAAAAAAATCTTCAAAAAAGTTTTTCAACATGGAACTTTCAAATACCACTGTTGCCTGCAACCTCACACAAGTAAGTGTTTCACTACATCTTATGTAAAATACACAATTTCACCATTTTGTAACATATTGTAGCATTCGTCTGAAGATGTTAAAGAAATTTAACGAAATATAACGAAGTCGTTGAAAAGAGCACACTTTGGCTTTCATTATTCAGCTGCTAACCCAATTAACCTTACCATTATACTAATTAATAATTAGACAGCTGTGATCATTCTTCCTTTATATATATATATATATATATATATATATATATATATATATATATATATATATATATATATATATATATACATATATATTGTTGCATTTAAATTGTTGGCGTCCTCTTACGACCAGAAGTACATTTTCCCGGCATATCTCGTTTCTTTTTCTTATCCGAATTTTGTTATTTATTAGTAGCACTATATTTGATTTGTATATTTAGGTTTGTTTTTGGTTCAACTTTATCTATTTCTTGTATATTCTTTTCTTTTGGTCCATCCGAATAGCTATTCCAACAATATTATTTGTATATCTGCCTGATACTATGTGATATCTGACCGATCACATAATATCAATAGAAACAAAAATTAACAATTCTTAATGGGTATTCTAAAAACAGATATCTTACCTTCAGAACTCAAAGGTACATATTCGAACATATCAGCAGAGAATGGCTCTTTTTGACGACTAGACTCTATATCACTACCATTCGGGTCTAGAAGTTCGCTGTCATATCAAAAATACGTATATCAAAAATATCAAAAATACGTATATTGATTTAAAAAAAAAGTATGGTTATGATAATTACTTACCAGGTTTAGTTTCTATTTCACTTTTCTTTTTTAAAGCTAATTCTAATAAATGCGTATTACGATTCATTTTGAAAATATATCTCGATATTAAAACATTTTTATAATCAAAAATATCAACTAAACTATATAATGTACAAATTACATTTACATAAATGGGATATACTGTAACTAATCGAACACAAACAAAGCAGCAACTCATAAATTAAAAATATGTTCAATAAAGCTGTAACTTTTTTTAAAACCTTACTAATCGTCAAATATATAGAAGCTAATAATTTGACATAGGAAGTGTTAACAGTATAACTGCCCTTTTTACGCTAAAATAACACTCGTAAGTTAAATTCTCCTGTGTTGAAATCTGAAAGTAGATTTAACTTGAATTGAGGGAGCATGAGGGTGTCGAAATTACTTCTGACGTTTGACGATTTAGAACTCATTTTCGCACATTTCCCATATCTATATCACAACGTTACAACACTGCACAAAAGTAGGTAACCACCAAGGTGTCTCCACTTTTTTTAGTTTTGCCACTGCACACCTAGAATTCGCATCTCTTCACTATCGTGGATAGTATATAGCATTTTTCATATAAAAATGCGTGCACGTCACAATTTATATAAAGTGACGTCACTTATATTTAAAATTTCCAGAACGTCAGCCTTAGAGTTCAAATTTTACTAACACAGCTAATAATACGAAACTCATACTGAATTGCTCGATCTTTCATAGGGGTCAACATGGTGTAATAATTAGAAAAATGTAATCATCATTATATTGAAAATTTTAGAATTATATTGATTAAATAACCAAAAACATTTGTTATTATTAATGATATAAATTTTATGAAATAACCCTTTAAGTCTAATATTCCATAAAATAATAATTTTAATTAAATAGATTAGACAATTGTACGCAACTGATATGGGAATACGTTAAATGTTATTGACAGTTCAGCGTGCGGCAAAAGTATATAAAGTATTACCGCTTTTTTAGAGTAAGAATTTTGTTTATGTTTTGATTTCTTACACAATTTGATCATAATAATATATATATATATATATATATATATATATATATATATATATATATATATATATATATATATATATATATAAATTGTATTTATAAATACATATTAAATTTAGAATAACAGTTTTAAAAACTAATTATTGTTATGTATTTTGATTGTGCTATGCCAGAACAACTAAATAGTCTGTAGAAAGCTGATAGGCTTTTATATAAGACAGTTTATTTTGAACAAGAAATAATGGCAGGAGGGTTTTACTATTAAAGCCCTAAAAGAGGTAAATTTAAAATTTAGAATATATATTTTTGTATTAAAATGCGTTCTTATGTATTTGAGTGTGCTGCAGTAGTCTTAGAACTATATAACTGTATTTACTGTTAATATAATAGTTTGACAAATAGTTAACATTTTAAAAATTCCTCACTTACTAACTATTTTGATGTTTTGGCAACGCTGTGGAGTTATGACTTTATAAATATTGAATGCAAGCATTTTTATATGAAAAGTGCTATACACAAAGATAATGTATTTTACCTATGATCTTAGACAATAGGCACCACTGTGTATCTCTATTTTAAATCAATTTTTTATGCTGATTAGACAAATATACAATATTTTTATTGTATATCCAGTAGGTATCTTAAAATATTTGTGCTTAAATTATTTTTTTTTAATATTTTAAAATTATCCCCTTTTTTCCTAATCAAAGTGATAAAAATTCATGTTTTAAAAAAACAGAATCATCTTTTCACCGCTTTATCTAACCCAATACTGACTAAGCCGATAATCCACGTATCACTTTTTCATTATTTGATTATTTCCTCTTTTTTGCTTTCCGCTTCTCAGCATTATTTATGACGAAGTGTGTTTTTGAATTCGCCGTATCGAAAAGGACAGACCGGGCATACGAAGGCCCGAAAAAAACGACTGTTTTCTGAACAAACAACTTTGTAAATTGTTTACTGATCGTAAACTACATTATATGGAATTTTTTCAAAATAACTGTTTATTTTTTCCTAATATTTTGTACATTTTAGAGACAAAGAAACAGATAGGATATACGTTTTAAGAAAGTTTGTTCGTTTTGATATCAAATGTTTATATAAAACCATGAATCAATATCGTAAATATGGGTTTTATTAAAAACTGCTTTTTGTACGATTCTGTTCATTTCCAAACAACTAAGTAGATAATAAAAATATTTATATGAGATTGAACTACAATTAAGTATAATGAGAATTACATTTGTTTTAATGTTTCGATTTCCAATCCGGAAATAGTTTAAAAAAAATTTTGAATTAAAAATTATTTATATGTTTAAAAAATTTTAACGGGCAAAACTGTTTTTTTCTTTTTAAAATATACTTTTAAATAATAAAAGAAATTCAATATGCATTATTACCAAGACCATATTCAGACATTTTGTCAGAAGGGATGGAAAGGGTGGTAGATATAGCTACCAGTGTGGATTTTGACTAACAACTAATACTCACTGGGCAATGGTACCAATATATAGTGACCGTGATTTTTTCTAAAAACTTTCTCTCTACTATCGTAGGATGTAAAGTAGTCTTTGCTTCTAGCAACGTTTCAAACTTGACAAATCAAATTTCTGCGCGTTTGTTTCTTTTCAGATGAAGCACAAAGGCCGAGCGTCTATAAGTGCCATTGGTTGATAAGTGTGAACCAGCATTTAATAATGTAAATTAATAATGTAAATAATTAATATAAATAATGAATATAAGTCAGTATCTGGAGGGATAATTGATTATCCCTCCAGATACTGACAGAGAATGTAGCGTAGAAGTAATTTTAAACTGTTTGTCCTCGTTTTAGTGTAGTGTTTTGTACAATTTATGTTATTTTTAATGTTTCCACACTCTACGCTTGCCGGATAGTTCACATTTTGACGAAATGCCCCTGAAGATGCTATTTTAAGCGAAAGTACTTGGGCTAGATTTAATTAACTTGTGCTCGATAATAGCCTTATTTTCAAAGTTCATTTATTCGAGCATTCAACCTCATTTCATTTATTTTTTTCTGAAAGTAAAATTGCTAATCAAATTATTAGCTAGTTCACTGCTGAACTGTAATGTAGTCAGAGGCTTAGCACTTAAGTTATCTTTTAGAGTCTCCTTATATAAAATATAGCAGTTTACTATTGCTGTGACTAAAAGTTCGTAAAATATTTTTACCCACCAACGTCTTGATTTCCATGCGATGGAGTAGTTAGCATGATATTGATCAAATAGATCTACTGAATCCATGTATTTGTTATAATCGGCTATTGTCTGAGAACATAATACTTGATCTCTATTTTCGTTTGTGTTTGTTCTAAACCTGAGTTCTAAAGAAAAACCTGAGTTTTTTCTTGAACGTTATATCGAATGTTTTTTATTTATTTTAATAATGCATTATCCACGCGGGGTCATTAGCGTATCTAGAATAATGTTACAGCTGATACAATTAGTACATATACATTAGTTTACAATAATAACAATAATATGTAGGTCTAGTACAATGCATGTTTTATATCTTTTGAAGAAGTTGACAGTCTTCAAGATAAGAAAATATTTCTGGTATCTGTATTTTCTTCTAGGGCATCTCTTAGGAAGATGGGTATGCTATATTTGAGTCGTTTACTGTTATATTTGGGACACTGTATTAATTGCGTTATGTCACCGATGTTGTTTAATGCCTACAACACTGAACCAGTTTTTGAAATAGCGTTAAATAATCGCCGCGAAGGTGTTAAGATCGGTGGTGAAATTATTAATAACATCAGACACGCCGATGACACCGCAATAATGGCAGAGAGTCTATAGAAAATGTCACATTGAGAGTGCAGTACAGGTAAGATACGGCAATGCTTTTCTTATGGAGAATAAATGCGCAGGGTTGTCGGTTTTCTCCAGCTGTTGATTGCTCATTGTCTCACAGGACCGGCTTGGATAAAATGCATCTGCCGGCAGTACCTGTAAAATATTTTATATCATGTATACGTATACAGTAGAATAAAAAGGCATTGATGATTATTGACAACGAAAACTATGAGTTTTACATATAAAATGTCAACATGAGATATACAATTGAATTATATTCATAAGAGTAACATTTGAACACCTCTTTACAAGAACAATATACAATAACTGTAGTTTTAATGTTTTACATAAAATAGAAAAAACTTACATAATTTCTAGGAAAGAATTTGGAAACTTGGAAATGATATTATTTATAGATATTATATATAATATTTAAATTTCCAATTCTTTCATAGAAATTAGATTTTTTCCATTATATGTAAAATATTAAAAATACAGTTATGTTGTTTCTATAAATAGGTCTTCATTTCTTTTGTAAAACTTCTGCTACAAATTACCATCACTAACATAATCACCTAAATATGGCCATAAACTTGTTTGTCATAATTAGTATTTGATAAACTTTAAGCTTTCCCTATTCCACCCCCTACCCATTCTAAGAATGGATAGGGGGTGAAAGTGCTTTTGAAAAACGAAACTACACTTCAAAATTTAGTCTAAGTTTCAACAGAGAGCATGGAGTCCCATAAGTTTAAATCCGGTGAATTATTTAACGGTTGCGCTAAACTCGTAGTGTTAAATGTGTTGTGTTTTTTACAAAATACGGAACAACTTAATGTAAGTGCTACTGTAAGACGTACTTCGTTGATGACTGGTGTTAGCGAAAAAAGCATTTACAATTTCAAAAAAGAAAAAGAACAGAGTGGAACGTTGAAATCGCCAAAAAAACGTAAAAAACGAGTATGTCAATAAAATTCTAGAATATTCACATGTGATGAGGGGTAAGAAGTATTCTACGGAGAACTGTTCATTGTGAAATTTTCATGAAAAATTTTCCGCCATTCTTAAAGCATATACATAACTTCATACAAGGTAATGAGAATATACAGCCGTAGTCTCTTTCTACTTTATACAGACTTCTGAAAGATATTGGATTTGTTTATAAGAAACGTGGCCGAAAAAGCATCATGGTAGAGCGAAAGGATATTATTCATTGGCGTCATAATTATTTGAGAACTATACGACGTTTGCGAAAAGACCATTGCAGTATCATATATTTGGACGAATCGTGGGTTAATGCTGGCCAATCTATAAATTACGAATGGTGCGATACTACGATACAAAACAGTCATAATGCTTTTCTTAAAGGTTTAAGTAGTGGCTTAAAAGCACCTACTAAACGAGGTCCACGATATGTTTTATTGCATGCAGGTTTTTTAGGAGGTTTCCTTCCAGGCACACAGCGTGTTTTTCTGGCAAAAAAAAATGATGGCGACTATCACGATGAAATGGATGCCGCATATTTTGAGTCGTGGTTTAAGGAGACATTAATATCAAATTTACCAAATAATGGTCGCAGGGATGTCTTTGTAATGGGCAATGCATCGTACCACACCCGCTTTTAAAGATCAATACGATAAGTATAATCTTGATAAGTATGCTTTACAACATAATGTTTATATTTTAAGGCTTCCTCCATATCACTGCGAATTAAATCCTATAGAAATGGTGTGGAACCAAGTTAAGCGATATGTAGGTACCCATAATATCACTTTTAAAAACGACAAGGTACGCCAGTTGATCGACGACGGTTTCGCACGCGTCACAGAGCAAAATTGGCGCAATTATGTCACTCATGTTGTTGAGAAAATGAAAACTGAAATGTGGACTGCGGACAACCTGCAAGAAGACGTAGACCAATTGATAATACACGCGAACACAGGGGAGAGTAGCGAAAGCGAAACCGACATCTCGAATGTAGAGGACGACTTTAGTATAATTAATTAATTATATGTGAGTAACCCCGATTATTTTACACTGTATAACCAATAAAATGCATTTTCCAGTCCAATCAGAGTATGAACTTTTCGGATATTGGGCTGGATGCACGAAAATCGAGTTCCCGGAGGTTACACCCTGTATATTTATAGCTATCAAGAATCGTAATTTAAAATATATTTGTTAGTTTAATACAGTATAAATATAATATAATTTTAAATAACTTACACTATAAACCTTATACCTGCTCCTCTGGTCAAGTGTGGGCAAGGAAAACCATTATCCCATATGGAATAACACAAGGTTTCGCTGAAAACTACCAGGTTGCTATACCAAGGAACTAGGTAAACTTATATTGTGTGTAAAAAAATGTGAGACTGCATTATGTTTTCACAAGGACAAAAACTGCACTTCAGATTTCCACAAAAAAAACGCAACTTATTTTTTTAATAACATCGCCGGGATTAAAAAATGTGCAAAGCTTTTTCGATATTCCCGTTCCTGATAATTTTTCACATATTTACAAAAGAAAAAGTTTTTCTTGGATATTGGGCTGGATGCACGGAAAATGAGTTACTGGAGGTTCCACCCGGTATATTTATAGCTATCCAGAAATGTTATTTAAAATAAAATCCACAAGGAAAAATTCCTGTAGCTGGCTGTATACCACGTATCACAAAAAAGAGGTTAGTCTTTGTAAATGGGTATATTTATTTAAAAAACCCTTAAAAGGTCTACATCAATAAAACAAACGTTTTCGGACCACACAGTCCATCATCAGGTTTTAAAATCGAAAAATGCTAGGTCACAATGCCTGAGCCACCAAAATACTAGGGTAAAAACCCTTTAAATTACATTTAGTTATAAAAGATGGTACATTGTGTTGTAAAATAACTGTGATGTTCAGTATTAAATTAAATTTGGCTAGAGGTAACACATGGCTGAAGCGAGTTCCAGAGCCGGTGAGAGAGAACCTCTACACGCGGAGAACAGCTGGGAACTGAATAAAACTGATTTAAAATACACTTGTTAGTTTAATAGAGTATACAGTTTTATAATAAAATTCTCGCTAAAAACTTAAGGTCTTTTTATTCAAATTCATGCCTCTTATTTGGCTACTTGACGGCAATTATTTTATCAATATATTATTTTATAATAAATAACAGAGCCCGGCGTAGAGATCTGGGTACGGTTCTGTGACTACCATTTGGACCTGTTTGTATCGCCAAGCACAAGGCGTAAAATCCGGAAATTGTGCATTCCTATATTAGCCGTACTGCACTCTCGGTGTGACATTTTCTATACCAGATCTTCAAACCCTGTTGAATGCTGTAAACAACGAATGCACTGAAAAGGGCTTAACAGTCAACGCAAAAAAAAACAAAGTGGATGGTGGTCGGAAAAATTAGTATCGAAGACTCAGTAATAAGATTGGATAACAAAATCCTGGAAGCGATGGAACACCCAGGATATCTGGGTAGCTGGATTGACTGCAGGGTTGAAAGTGGCGAGGAAATTTCGACCAGAATAGAACTCGCACGGAAAAACTTTATTAACTGGCGTTCTGTATTATGCAGTAGAAGTCTGTTGTTGACCACACGTCTAAGAGTATTGAAGTGCTACGTCTGGTCCACTTCGTTCTATGGATAAAAACCTGGACAACAAAACTAAAAAATCTTAACAAATTAGAAGCATTTGAGTTATGGTGTTACCGTCGCATGCTCAGAATCCCGTGGACAGCACACGTATCTAACGAACATGTGCTAGAGACCGTGCACAAGGAGCGAGAATTGATCAACATCATCAAAATGAGAAAGGTCCAATACTTCGATCCTGTAATGAGAGGACATAAATATCGCTTACTCCGGTTAATCATTCAGGGTAAAATCGAAGGAAAACGTTGGGTCGGAAGAAAACAACTGTCCTGGCTGCGTAATATTAGACAAGGGACAGGTCAACCGGTCGAGGAACTGTTTTATCTAGCTGCCGACCGAAAATCATTTCATCAGTTTGTCAATATGACGATAGCCAACGCTTGAATACATGCACGATACACAAAGAAGAAGATTAAAAAATTTTTTACCGTTGGAACGCTGTTGCACACTTCACACTGATCTATTTTTGCGCTGTAATAAATAGTCATGAGTAAGTCGTGTATGGCCGATACGAAGACGGGTAAGTATCACTTGCTCTCTTCTGTCTTTTATTTTTGGTTTCCAAAGATGTGGATGTTTGTTGACTTTGTATAGCCTTGATGGAGTGTTGTTCCAAGTTTGTTGTCATTTTTGAATTAATTTTTGTTTTAAGTATGGTTTTAAATCTTTGTGTACCAATATGTTACTTTCTTCGTACATTATATTTACTGTTGTTTGTAATTTATATAATTTATATTTATATATTTATATTTATATGAACCTGTGATGTAGCGATACGCTAAATAAATAAATTCGTACATCCGGTTAGTTGATTCGTTTTTAGCCAGTTTATCTACAACTTTGTTACCTTCAATTCCGACATGAAAAGGCACCCATAAAAAGTGAACTTGGATGTTTTTATTTGAAAGGGTTTTAAGTTCTCTTTTAATAAGAAGTAGAAGGAGGTTGTCACAGTACAAGTGAGTCAGTGAGGAGAATGAACTTCTGAGTATAATAGAGAATCTGTAATTATTATACATGTTTTGGAAAATATTTTTTTATTTGCTTTACAGTGCCACATGCAAAAGTTTTCTTTTCCCGTAGTTTCTGCTATTGTGGTGAAAAAATTAATAAAGTATACGCAATAACTACGATTTTGATATTTCGTCGTAAGTTTCAAAACAACACGTTCTCCAGAACAACATACCGGACATTGATTCAGTGGCTTGTCCTTGATATATTTAAAAATTTAAAAGTTATCTCATTTTAGCATATGCCAATGCACAAATTTAAAGACTTTTTTCATTGGTGTTATTAACATGTACGATTTTAGCAATGTACGCCCTTTGAAAGCACACATACTTTCATCAATAGATAGGTGTCTATATGGCGTAAAGTCATTTTAAAAGGTCTCTGAAAGATGGTTTATGAGTGATCTAAGTTTGTAGAGCCTATCAAACTCTTTAGTTTTTGGTTGTGGCATATTTATTGTTTAGATGCAAAAATCTATAGATTTTCATAAAACTTTATAACGTAAACACTTTATTCACTTGTTTAACATTGAAGTTTTCATTGCTGGGCCAGTATGACCTTAGGTTGGAAGGTTGTGGAATATCATAACTATAAGTATTTGCAAGAAAGCGTCAAGTTCTTCCATATTCATAAAAAGATGTGAATTCTTCTGGGTAGCGTTAAGGTTAGATTCTTTGAAAATTGTTTATACTCTCACTAAAGGAAACTCTTGAAAACTAAATCAAATAATTTAAAAAAGAGATTGAGGACGTTTTCCTTGGACCATACTAAATATTGATTTGAAGGAATAAGATATTGTTTTTCGTTTTAATCGGTAGGAGTTAAGAAATTTGTTGCTAAAGGTAATGTTAATAGTTGTTCATCCTCGTCTTCTTCATAAGAACCAAAGTTTTTAGGAAATAAAGTAGCCAACTTATGTTTGAAACCATATTTATCATCTGGATCAAAGTCAGGATCATAATCTGAATCTCATCGCCATCAAATTCAAAAAGACAATACTTTTCATCACTTGGATGGTCTACTACAGACTAGAGTTCAGCTTCTGTAAGCTGTCTGTTTTAAGACATTTAAAACACATAAATAATGTCTAAATAAAAAGACTAGAAAAATTTTAATGATAAATAGTCCTAATAAGTAATTTAGAAGTCTTGTAGAACCTTGTCTGGCAAACAAATACTAAACTTTGCTTTAATGTATCTGTAAAAATTTTAATATTATGCGTAAATCAGGATCTCCAGATTTTTTTGGTTTATTATGTGAAAAAATAACGTTAATTTGGTATAATCATCAAAATGATTATAAATATTTTCCTAGCGCTAATGTCAAACAAGATTTTTATAAAAATTTGTTGCCACATTGTTTAATAACTGACATAAGTTTCAAAGCTAAGAAATATACATTGTTTGTACGCTGGAATAAATAAAAACAATGAATTTTATGGTTAGAATTTTTATAAAACATATTTATTCCTGCAATAACTGTTCCAGTGCTTTTAAAGAATTATCTGGTAGTTAAAAATAATGAAAAAGTACACTTGACACTTTCCTCTCAAATCACGAATTTCGGTAAACAGTCAACAAGAATGTTCTACATATTATAATTATATTCCATTGGGTCTCTCGATCGTCCAAAAGAAACAGCATGACACTTGGGTCCGTTCAGGGCCATGTCATTCAACACACACCACTCACTCAACCAATCGAGAACGTATTGAAGATTAATACAATCTTCTGTATTATTGCTAATTGTGTAGAACTCTAACTCCAACTCTAGATCTTCCGCAAAAAGAAGAGGTAAACTGTGTTGGAGGCAGTGGTGTATATCATTGATAAATATGTTAAATAACAGGGGATTAAATGTAAACCCTGGGGTACTCCTGACTGAACCTTAATCGCACTGGAAACAAAATCACTGATACGCACCATCTGAACTCGGTCAATCAAGTATGTTCTCAGTCATTCAAGAAGTGGTCCATTAACATCCATTATTTTAAGTTAAACTATTAAATTATTATGGTTGATCCTATCAAAGGCCTTGGAGAAATAAGTGTATAGTGCATGTACCCTACAGTCTCTCTCCATAGCCTTCCTCAGGAAGTTCACAAACACTGGTATATTACATTCAGTTGATCTGCTATTCCAAAATCCAAATTGTTGGTCTACTGGCTGTTTTTTAAGTGAAGCTTTAAGATAGTCATATACAAAACATTAAAATATCTTTGGTATTACACTAATTATACTAATGGGCCTGTATTCACCAATGAATTATCTTCCGCTTTAAAAATATGTGTTAAAAAAACTATTTTTCTAGCATTCTGAAAATTCACCCTTATCTAAAAATAGATTTAAAATGTGAAAAGGAGGTCTGGATAATATAAAACAACAATTCTTAAGAAAGCTGGTAGGCAATTCATCGGGACCAGAACCCTTATTCACATGCAGTTCTGAAAATTTTAAATAAAGATCAGATACAGAAACCAGTGAAGTTAGTATGACCAAGTAAAGGTGAATCACTGGGTATGTCACATATTTGAGTGAAATAGACTGTAGAAAAATATTCTGCAAAAGGATTTACAATATCTGGTCCATGACTGGATTTATCACCTCCCTCCTCCTCAATCCTTTAGCCCTTGTCAGGGCGTAGTGACACCCTAAATATTATTAGTTTGCTGTCTCCATTGACTGCGATCTTGTGCCATATGGACGGCTTCATGTAGGGATTTTCCCACCAAACTCTTCATTTGGTCCACCCATCGTATTGGAGATCTTCCTCTTGGTCTTCGGCCTTCTACCTTACCTTCTACTACCAATAGTTCCATGGTGCCCGTTCTTCTAGCTATGTGGCTGAAGTAAGTTAGGTATGCTTGGTTTACTTTTTTTAGTAGCCTGTGTTTTATATGAAGCTCTTCCAGAATTGACAGGTTGGTTCTATGTTCTGTCCAGGACACACGTAGAATTCTTCTATATACCCACATTTCGAAGGCTTCGATCTTACTCCTATCGATTTTTTTGAGAGTCCATGTTTCAGCTGCATATGTAGCAATGGGAAAAATAAGGGCATTGACCAACCTAAGCTTAGTATTCCTTGTTATTGTTCGGTCTTTCCATATTTTAATTAATTTAGCATTTATCACCACTATAACTCAATACAGCAGGCAAGGAAAGCTTTTCCCTCTGTGACTTCACAAACGACCAAAATCTCTTTATTTACCAAAATTATTTCCCAGTGATAAATATGATTTCTGTAGGCTTCAACTTTTAACAATTTACAGTTGGCCCTCAGCTGAAAAAGTGCGATAATTCAGAGGTAATTTAGATAAAAGATATTTTTTGTGAGCTTTCTTTTTCTCGACCATAGGTTCTGTAGCTCTGGAGAGAACCACGAAGAGAATATACGCTTTGAATACCTTTTTATGGGATAAATAATTCTAAAGCTTAGCTAAGGAAACTATCAATTTGATTCAGTGGTTTTCCTAAAAATAAATTTTCTCAACAGAACTGTGATAAAAAATTAATTATTTTCACATATGTAGTTAGCCCACTTAAAGTCCCTATAAAAACCATCACTAACCAAACCACTATTATTGGGGCACTCTTTGGTCATCTTTATCTCAAATTCCAGGGGTAGGTGGTGCATACCCGTCCTCAAAAGAGTTTCATCGGCCCTAGAAACAATTACATCAGCATCATCAACCAGCACCAAATCGAGAATATCACTAGTGAAATTCATAATAGGTTTTAGTGTTGGACTAAAATAAATTGTGGTATGCGCATATACCAGACACAACCTGCAGGGCTTCAACTTTAAATGCTGTGCCAGCTGGTAGAGGAATTGTTATAGAGCCGATATTATTTGAAAACCATTCACAGTTTGGTTAATTAAAGTCAGCAGCCAGATAATAGTGTGCAGATGGATAAACTTCAGTTATCTGTTCTAAGGATTCACAAAATATGGAATGTTTTTCAAATGTCGACTTTGGTGACGAATATGCTGTTCCTATAATGAACTGATTTACACCCTCAGTCACCAAGACAAAGTTGTTCGATTGTCTGGTTAAATGTTACAGATCTACTGCTGAAGCTCTTATAAACTGCAATAAGGACTCCATCACCTCTTGAGAATGAACTTGTTTCCTTGAAGCGATCAGTCACCAAGACAAAGTTGTTCGATTGTCTGGTTAAATGTTACAGATCTACTGCTGAAGCTCTTATAAACTGCAATAAGGACTCCATCACCTCTTGAGAATGAACTTGTTTCCTTGAAGCGATCAGTTCTATATATGTTGAGGTTAAACAACTGCAGCTCTTCATTGGCATAGTTACACGCCAACTAAGTTTCGTTGACTATGATAATACTGTAATGACAATAGAAGACATTCATGAATAAACTGTCGAGCTTAGTTCTCAGACCTCATACATTTTGAAAATAAACACACACACCAGGTATAGACTGAGTTAGTTTTTTATCATTATTCTAGAAGTGCCATTTAAGTACATAAAAATCTTTAATGGCCAGTCAATATTTCTTCTATTTCTGAGTATTGATAGATAGTTATGATGGTTACGAAGGATAATTCTGTATAAACGGTATCCATTTTTGTTGTTTTTTTTTATAATTCATATAGTCTTCACAATATCAATGGCTGAGTTTATTAATTTAGATAAGAGGGATTTGGCTATGTTTCAATCGTCATCCTCACCATACTCAGGCATATTAAAAATCATAATGTTGTTCGATCTTTTCTGTCTTTCGATCATTCCGCTAATCACTGATTGGTCAGTTGTGTTTTGTTTCATGGTAATAGTTTTCTTAAGACATTCTTTTATCTTTTACACTGGATATTTCAGATCGAATTTCAGAGTTAAGTTTATCAAAGCTTATCTAAAAAGAATTATTCAAAGAGTCCACCTCCCTTCGAAGGAAACTTTATTTCTTCTACTGTCCATGGCCAGCCTAGTAGTGTCCTTTATGCATATGGTTATATGGTATGTATTATTCTACTTGGCATCAATATTGCTCTGATATCTGTAGCACTTACATTGGAACAATTTCTACACAATACCAACTTGCAATAATCACAAGGAAAACCTAAGACATCGATGAAAGACTTTGGTTCGTTAAAAATTCATGATTTCTTGCATGTATCACATGTGCCTGATATTATAGATTAGAATTTCAAAACTGCACAAAAACAAGAAATTATATTGTAATTACATAATTGACTTCAATTGTATGGATAGGAAACACAAACCAATTAAGGCTATTTACACAATAAAATTAACCTTCTAAAATAATTAAAACACTAAAAATTCTTACAACAAAAACATAAACAAACAGTCAACATAACCTATTCTAAGTTCTGAAATTCATATATATTTTATGGCTACTCTCCCTACTCTTATAAAATGCAAAAGATTCAATCAAGAGGCGTTGATATTTGCTTTTGAAATACCAATATATCCTCGTAATGAGATAGTAAAAAACTTTTCCGGAGCATGCAAATAATACATCTCCACAAAACCAACGCAGGAAACCCTAAATCATTATTGTCGAAATCTTTCCGAAAGGATAAAATGCGGATTTGCATGGGCGTGGAAATTGTTTAGAAGTTGATTTACTTCTTGACGATGTGATAAAGTCAGAACTCGTTTGGAGAGAAATGAAGCACGGAAGGCGAGTATATACGTCGAAAGATAGCGATAAGGCAGATGTTTTAAGGGTTGATGTTTCGGTATCTGTCAAATGTAACCACTAAGATATGAAATTTGTTACGCCAAATGCTGCTACTTCTAATTTTAAATAACTGATTGATGTTCAAAGATGAAACAGTTGCTGAAGTTTTGTGTTGGGAAATTTCTCAGAGATGCGAAGTATTTTGGTTTATCAGCCCGATTTGAAAAATTATATCTCTATTGTAGAGACAAATTTATTTAGTGTAGACATTTAAACATTTTTAATATTTTTTCCGTTGGTTACACATCGAGTGCTGACTCGAGTATAGAAAGTATTTTTTCGTTTTATTTCGAATGTCACAGATTCGTGACCGTAGCGTCTCCGACAAAAATTTCTTTATAGATGCTATCTGACACGAATGCATGACATTAGATTTACAAAAAAAAACAAGGTAATACTGAATACTAAAATAAAATGTTCAATAATAATAATAATAGTCTCCCGTTTTATACCGCACGCGGCTTTGGGAGTATAGCAGGGTAGTCTGCTATATCTAGGGCCTACGGTATACAAGGAAGGTAACATGGCCAGTGCTACGCTTCAACCGCCTATTATTACCCCTGGTTTTACCCAAGGTACTCATTTTATTCAGGCTGAGTCGACCTGGGGCCTATAGACATTTTAAAAATGCCTAGTTGTTCTTGCCGGCGGTAGGATTCGAACTCACGACCACCGGCATGCGAGGCAAGCACACTACCGCTTGCGCTACGCGGGCCCATAAATGTTCAATAACATTACGAAAATATGTTTTATGTGATATTTACTAAGCATTCGTCTGGACAAAACTCTGGTTTATCATTACAAAAACTGCATTTAAATATTGTTTCCTTTCTTTTATTGTTTTTTACACGTTGTCGGCATCTTTGTTTCTCCTTTTACCGTTTTTTGTTTAATATTATCATATATAATATATTATATATTATTTGTTCATTTGGTAATTGTTGGCTGTTAATACTTTTTTCATCGTCAATTTGCAGTAAATCAAAAGACTGACGTTCGTTCACTCCATTTTGATCGAGATCCATATTTTCCAATTGAACTTTAGATATCACATTTATTTACTAATAAAGCTTAACAGGTCTTGAAAGCCTAGGGCTAAAAAGTTTATTTTTCTATTACAATTATTATTTACATCTATTCGTATAAAATACATTTAAAATTTCTTATAGTGTTTTCATACATTTCTTTACTACTTTCTTCCATTGATTTTTGTTCAGTACTTTTTCTTTTCAATTCTTAATATAACTTTTATGTAAGTCTTTATGCACGTCTGTCATTTCATCTTCTTCTTGTTTTTTTTTCTTTTTTGTGTTGGCTTTTGTGGTGGAATCATTCTTTCATTCTTACGATTTTACTTAGTAAGTCTAACTCTTTCAGCAATTCGTACATTAGTTGTCTCTTTATCCTATTGACGAACAGAAAATATACTGCTGTTTTTTGTTTGTAGCACGAAATCTGATTTCTTTCTATCTATCTAAAATGGTTACAGTAAATTAAAAATTGAGTGTTTTCAATTACCGTTCGGATAAAGGCCAAAGGCTCTGAGGAATTGATCCGGACAGTGGCTTTTTGCGCTGAACGGTTGATAAGAGCGATAAATAATCGTCAACAAAAAGAAGAGGTCTATTATTTAGGTTTCCGTATATTAAAAAGATTTTTATTTATTTTATTTATTAATTCATTTTAAAGGTATAAAATGCATAGTTGCAGAGCACATAAAAAACGGGTGGATTTAGTTCGAAATATGACAATAGCGGTGAGGAAAACTGGAAAAAGAAAAATAGGGGAAAAAATAAAGACGGAGAGATTTATAAATAGAGCAAATTAACGAAGAGGTTACCGAACAAGAACAGTCTCCAAAAGGATATGCTTAAAATAATACCTGAACTTTTTGCAAGAAATAACAATATGATGTCCGAAATCACAAAACTGCGTAAAGAACAAAAGGAGACACTGGATTATATTACGGAATTAAAACAAAAATTTTAAACCAGCAAAGGGACTTAATGAGAGAGATATTTAAGATATACTGAAGCAATTTATAAAAACAAATCTTCACTTCAACATTAAACTGAAAGAAAGTAGCAAAATATACGACAAAATGTTCCTTGCTGAAATGAAAAACATGACGGACGAAGTGAGTGTGCTAGAAAATATATATATATATATATATATATATATATATATATATATATATATATATATATATATATATATATATATATATATATATTTTGTTGGGTATATGTCTGTTTAGGTATATGTTTGTTTAGGTATGACTATTGAAATTAAAAGGGCATATAAAAGCAAAATAGATAACGATTCTTCTTCTTCAAGTGCCATCTCCGCGGTGGAGGTCGGCAATCATCATAGCTATTCAGACTTTTGAAACGGCTGCTCTGAAAAGTTAATTTTATGTACATCCGTACCACTCTCTTTGGTTGCGCAGCCATGACATTCTACGCCTCTCTATGCTTATTTTTCCTTGCATCTCTCCCTGTATAATCAGTTCTAGCAAGGTGTATTTTCTGCAAACATACTGTCGTCATATCTGTAGACATACTGCGAAAAATTATGCAATAGAACAAAATATGAAAATCATGAAATATTTTGACAGAAAAGACATTTATACAACAACATGGATCTTCTCGGATGGTAACACTGCCAATCAAAGAGACGACGTTTTAATTAATAATAAACACGCCAATACCATCACGAATATTAAAAGTTTCCGAGGAGTAGACAGCAACACGGACTATTGTACTAGAAACAAGACGCAACCAAGTATTTAAACTTAAAAAAGCTAAAGGTTAAAACACAAAAAAACCAGTTAAAACGAAATATATCAAAAAAATTAGAAGGCACAATTTCAAATGAAGATACTGATCAAGAATGGAGACAAATAGAAGCCAGAAGAAAAGCTAAAATATGAATCAATATACTAAATACACCAGCAATGAGAAAACATAGAAAATAAAGGTATATGATGTGGAAAATCATATCATAAATAAAAGAATTAGACATTTTTTCCAAGAAGTTACCATTAATAAAGCTAGGGGTCCCGAAATTGCATGCTTCTGAGAAGTAAAGAAGGCACGGTAATAGGTGACTTATCAAGAAAACTAGAGAGATGGGCAGAATACTTTGAGGAAGTGCTGAACCCAGAGGAAAATACCAATGAAACATAATCACAAACCGGACCGGAGCAAAGTAATAATGAGGCTCAAATAAATAAACCATCAGATAAGGAGATAAAGAAAATATTAAAGCAGTTTAAGAATAACAAGAGACCAAGAGAAAACTATTGAGTTTTCTCAAAAGCTATTGCTCAAACGAATAACCAAACTAATAAAACGAATTTGGAAAAATGAGAAATTATCACAAGGCTGAAAAATGCATCCGATCCGCAAAAAGAGAAATAAAAGCCTATAAAAAATTATAGAGGAACTGCTATATTGGAGGTGAATATCAGAAAGGGTCAAGAAGGTCTACAATTGATCAGACTTTTACGATGAAACAAATATTAAAAACCATCTGTGAATAAAATCTAGGTTTCTGTTTGTAGATTTATAGCAGACATAGGACTTAATTAATCCTCCTCTTCCTCAGTCCTAATCCCTTTTGGGATGTGGTGACACCATCAGGCCTTCACAGTTTTTTCACGATTTCCCTTCATCCTTCTCTGTTGTGGACTCAATTAATAGACGATACGAATATACGAAGCGATGGATCTGTTAAAAATACCTACCAAACTTATTAAGTTAGTGGAAATGGCCTATACCTGGTAGGAAACATTAAATAAAGTGAGCCTGGAAGGAGGGTTATCAGAGACTTTTACGGTAAGGGGTCAAGAAATTGCAAAATACTTTGCAGATAAAGAAGGGATTAAGACAAGGTTTACAACTTTATTTAAACTTATCCTAAGAGCTCTCCTACGACAAAGTCGTGTAGAGATAGATAGTATAATATGCTACATGAGACAATAAGTTATTGCTTTTGCATATGATATTGCATTGTTTACGAAATCAAAATCAGACCTGATAAGAATATTTAAAAAAATGAAAACAATACTGAAACAGCTCAGACTAGGTATAAACGAAAAATTTTAAAATAAGAGCAAAGAAAATAGAGGCCGAAGATAACATAAGAATAAATAGCAAAATTAGAGTGACGATTACAAAAATAAAGCCGAAGAAGATACTTAAATAGAAAAAAGAATTACTAAAGAAAGTAAAGCTGTAGGAGTGATGAAATCTAAGTTATTATTCAGGAATCTGATAATAGGATTTACAAAACGATTGTGCAACCTCGTATAAAATTAAAATGGTAAATACACATCCGAATCACCCGACCAGAATCCGAAAAAGGAGAGGGAGACTCTAAACCCAAACCCCTGGTCCACCAGGTTGGGGGTTAAGGCATTAGGCTGACTTCCCAGTACTGGTAAAAAATAAATAAAAATATTAAAAAACGCAATTACATGTCTCGAAATAGGACGGCACAACAAAGACGACATAAGCTTCGAAAAAGGGCACAATTTTTTGATACATGGACCGTTCAAGATATATCAAAATAACTCAATGATGTCTTAAATTAATTAATAAAACTAAAAATAGACATAGCAGTCATTACCAAAACATAAAAGAAGGGCTCTGAAAATCTAGCAAATAATGACCATTTTTATAGTAGAGTATCAAAAGAATGTAGAGCTCAACAGGGAATTTCTTTAATGATTCACAGAATACTAAGAAAGTTGATAACAACCATGGGAAGACATAAGTGAAAGATTAATTAAAGTAAATATGTGTCTTCACGGACATAAACTAACAATTATGGGCGTATACGCAATAAATAACGACGCTCTAGCCAACGTAAAAGACGCATTTTTTGAACAGCTTCACGAAGAAATATCGAAAATAAGTCTATCGCGGAAAATAATATTAATGGGGAATATTAACAGTAGAGTCGAAAGAAACGATGCGGATGAAGTAGTAGGAAAATATGGAGAAGACACCACGAAAAACAATGGTGAAAGAATCATAGATTTATGCAACCAGAATCAACTCAGAATCTTAAATGGATACTTTTTACATAAATTGATACACAGCTATACATGGATTCAGGAAATATGAAACATAAAATCAATAATCGATTATATTGTACAAAAAAAAAAACAAAAAAACCCGACTGAGGGTACAAGATGTAAGAATTCAGAGAAGCACAACACTATACAGATTAAACGAAATAAATTCGGAATATACGAAATATTATGTATTATGTATGCTCAATTTTGCTGTAGGTGGTTGGCCAACAAAAGGTTGTCAAATAATTATATTATAAAAATCCAATACTTCATCGGGCTGCTGGATTCTGAAATCATAAAAATTGTCTGTCAAACCAGTTATTGCTTCTTTAGACAAGCTCTTCTGTGAGCGGTGTTGCCAAAGTCATTCCTTTAAATGTTTCTCAAATAAGGTGTTATCCATAAAATATTTAGCTAATCACAATGTTAAACAGCAGTTTATGGGACCAATCCATCGGCAAAGGAAATAAAAAGAGGATATATGAGACTATCACTTGAGAGATCACTTTATACAGCTGTGAGGTATGGCCGCTGAAAGAAAGAACACTGGCAACGCTGAAAGTGACAGAAATTGATTTTTGGAGAAGAGCTGCAGGAAGATCTAGAAGAGAAAGAATTACCAACAACGGCATTAGAGAACTAATGGGAATCAAACGAATAATCACAGATGCCCTACCACAGTTGCAAGCATTAAATATATGAGATAAAAATAATTATAGTTTTATTATATATATATATATATATATATATATATATATATATATATATGGTGTTAATCACAGCTGATTAAGTTAGAAGATAAAACCAAGTTAGACTCTTTGGGTAAAAACAGCTGAAAGTGTACTCTTTAGTCCTTTATTGATCCAATATTTCGTTGATAGTTATCAACATCATCAGGGATAAGCTACAATTAGTTTACATGAAAATTGACAATCTGTTATAAATACGTTGATCTTACTTACGATTTTGAGAATGGTGCCGTAAAAGCTGGTCAAATTTAATATATATATATATATATATATATATATATATATATATATATATATATATTAATATCAATATATATATATATATATATATATATATATATATATTGAGAATTTAACGTGGTAAAAGATTAAATCGTATAAAAATTTTAAACAAATTATCTAGATTTCATATATTACTTAAAAAATTATGTAAAGTTAGGTAAAAATAATAATTATCCTATAAATTAATACGAGAAAGTGATAGGCACAGTGTGTCCTTCAATTAAAAATTTAGATTAATCTACTTTGTGGTTTTTTAAACAAAACTCAAAACGTAATTATCACAAGCGCAAGGAGCTTTTACTACACCCTCGTAAATTGCTGTTCTTTGTGAGTCCCAAAACATCTGTAAAGATTTTCCCGTTCACCGAAAAGCATCCATATTTATTCAGATCTCGTTTGTTAAAGCTTTCTTCCAGACCTTCACTCCTTTCCTCATTGTTCCTTACTTGACAGAAAAGCGTAATACCAAACAGCTGATGCCTTCTCTTCTCGAGCTTTGTTCTTACTGTTGGGGCTTTAAGTGCATTTCAAATTACTCGTTAAAAGTTTAATGAGTATTATTGTACGCTCTTGACACTCTTTATTCGCTAATTGAATAAGGCAGGTGCATTGAATACGCTAAAGCAGTTCACATGGAAGTTTTTTGAAATAAAAGTTTAACACCTCTTACCCTACATTGATTAGCGAGAATATGTGCTTAATGCACATTATAAACTTACGTATAAAAGAAAGAAATAGTTATTTAAATTTTTTATATTTTTTCTAAAGTTATGTCAAAAGAACAAGAACAAAATAAATATTATATAAAAATAAAATATTTGGGAATTGTTATGATAATACTAATTTTATATAATATATAAGTGACAATAAATATTTCATTAATAGCTTATAAATTATCTAAAATATGATAGACACATTTATTTATTTATTGCTCTTTAGAAACCGGTTACCAGGGTATCTTAGATGTTCTATGGTTTTTCAAAGGTGTACAATATGTAAAATTATTAATATAATTTTAAAATATAAGAACTTTATTAAATAGGGCTAGCTCAAAATAATTAGAAGAGCTAATAAGGGGTTATACAAATAATAGTCAAATCAGATTTATTAAAAGTCTTATCGATATTGCTGTTACAGGTACTCGCGGTATTTATATACGCAGGCTTCCATTCGCGATATCCATTCGCGGTTGTGTCTAGTACGAGGGGAGATTTTTACACATTATTTAGCTCTTTATCGGTTTTTACACATGTGTCTCGCGGTACTTACACTAAGACTAAAAAAATAAAGCACATTTGGGTCTGTTGCCTATACGATTCAAAAGTCAAGAAGATTTGCGGTATGAAAAAAGCTATGAAAACGTCTGTGAAAGGAATTATTACTAAGGGTTGGACTATGATAATGATTTTTAATATTTTGGTTGAGAATTATAGGAAATATTACAGCGAAAAATATGACATTGTTTTTCGCATGTGAAAAATTGAACATACTGAAAGCGGACCAGAAGAGTTACGCCACTGAGATAGGGCATCAAATAATTACTATAATAATATATAAGAATTAACGACACATGTTTCGAAGATCTGGGTGGTTGTTAATTTTGCTTAAAATTTTATTTAAAGTGGGCATTTCATTCTTGAAAAAGAAGCTGTTTACTATCTGTCGTACAAATGTTATAACTCTTTCATCGTATCTTGCAAGGATAGAAGGTTGTCCGCTAATATTTTTGGGACACCTTACTGTTCCAATCTGCTAATATTCCTTAATTGTTCTGTAAATAGTTGAATTCGCAACACCTACAATTAGCATATTACTTTAGTAAGTCTTGATTTTAACAATACCTATTCTGCAAAACTAATATGTTGCCTGTGTTATTTTTGCTACCATGACTGTTATTTTTATTCCAGGATTATCAATTTTTATTTGTTTGTACATGTTTATAATGCATTGTTTTTCATTTGATGATACATGACCCAAATCTACTTGGCCTTTTTTAGTTGGAGAAGGATAATTACCACTAGTACTTGGTATGGAATACATATTGTTATCTTAATAATACTAATACGTCGCTAAATAGTTCTGAAAAGAACTGTTTTTTATATAAATGCAAACAAAAAATCTAAAAATTAAAGAAATAACGCAGAAAATACTAAAAATCGTCAATATAAGTTTTGAATTTTAAAATTTCATAATTGTCATTATTGTCAAAATGTCATAATTTAGTGGAGAAAACTTGTCTGCGGTTGGACCAATTACAAATAAGCATTACGGCGCGGTAAATTTTTTATTATTTCGAAAATATGTGTCTCGACAGATAATGGTCATTGACACAAGTACAATTTACATTCATGTTTACATGGTTGATACTTTACATTGGGTACAGATTAGTTACAATACATTTTTGTTTTAAATTAAATTGTATAACTTTGTGTTTTTTAAAAAGTTTAATACATTTTCATAGTTGCTGCTGTTTGAGATAAGTATGTCTTTTAGGTTGTTACCAAAATTATATTTTCTTCTGGCCGCCAGGTAGTGTTGACAGTCAAGAAGTACATGTGTTACGGAAGTCATGGTATTGTAGTACTGGCACAAAATCTGATTACTGGAATTCATTAGGTGTCCATGTGTAAGGCGAGTGTGCCCTATTCTCAATCTTCGAATGATAGATTTGTCCTTTTTTTTCATTGGTGAAAGCTGCTAGTAGAAAATGTTGTAGAACGCTTAACTTGGTATTGCTTCTTTTCCATTGATCATTCCAAAGGTCCAATATTTTATGTTTGATTGTTCTTTTTAGATCTGATGATGTTTAAATGTCTGTTGTAACGTTAAGAGAACATGCTTGTTTTGCTGCTTGATCGGCTTTTTCGTTACCTGGAATACCAACGTGTGATGGGACCCACAATATCGTTACTGTAATTCCATTTGTTTGAAGACGATTACATATACTCCGGATTTATTGAACTATTGGGTGGATAGAATGTACGTTTCTTATGGACTGCACGGAGGACAGAGAGTCCGTACAGATTGCTATAGTTTTACCATTATTGAGTGAAGTTTTCACCGCTTGTAGTATTCCATATAGTTCAGCAGTATAAATACTGCAATTTCTGGAGAGTCGAAACAAGCTGACGGTGTTTGTAGTCGTTGTAACAGCACAGCCTACACCTTCTTCAGTCTTAGATGCGTCTGAGGAAAGGATCTTATCGAAGTTGCATTGATGTAGTATTTTATAGAATCTTTGTTTGATAATGGAAGGTGATATTTCATTCTTATTATATTTGGATAATTCGATATTAAAATTTGGAAGTTTACATATCCATGCAGGGGTTTGAGGGACCGTGAAAGGGCTGGTCGACAACAGATTGATATCTCAATAAGGGATTAACATCTGTATGGTGGACGGTATTATTCTAGGAGTATTAGTAACTGGTAATTGTCTACTACAGATGAGGTTTCTTGTGGGATGCGGTGTTGTTTTTGCTGCTGTTACATATGCCATTGAAGAAGTGTTGTTGTTTGATGTAGGTATCTTGTTTGTTGCGGAGTGTTGAATCTTGTTGTGACATTGTTGTGGAAGGAACAGTTGGTTTAATGGTATTTCCTGTGCTGCTTATGTACACATAAACTACACGTCAATTGTTTGTATTAACTGAACAATTTAATCTTTTAAACAACTCAATGCCTGGCCTATAGGGCCGGCAAATTACCTATTTGTATTAAATGTTTTTATATAATAATGTTTTAAATCACTTTCTGATAACAAGGTATTATTTTTCTTATCGTACAGTACCATATCGGGCACACTACATCAGTTTTTAAACGATATATTCGATGCTGAACGCTCACGATGCCAATGTTTACTCGTCGGCGGCTCTACATCAACTACAATATTATTTAAACATTCAAATCCATAGAAATATTCATCTAAACATTTAAATTTTTAAGATTAAACTTGTTGTTTGTTTGTGTTTAAATGACTGCGGACACTAAATCCATTCGCCAATCTTACAATTTGAGGTGTAGTGTGTGTGTGTGTGTGTGTGTGTGTGTGTATGTGTGTGTGTGTGTGTGTGTGTGTGTGTGTGTGTGTGTGTGTGTGTATGTGTGTGTGTGTGTGTGTGTGTGTGTGTGTGTGTGTGTGTGTGTGTGTGTGTGTGTGTGTGTGTAGAGTAATTGTCTTGATACTTAGCAAAGTCGACGTCATTGTCTTTGCTAAGAGACGCTAATTTTATCCGAACGTCTGCGGTCCCTCTGGTGTGTACCGATCACACAAGGATAGAAATTATTTTCATTTATTAATTTTTTTAATAAACGAAAATTTCCACCCAGGTGGGATTCGAACTCACGACCTTTAGGTTTAAAGGCAGGCGCTCTTACCACTGAGCCACAGAGGGGGTAAAGATTAAACTTATAAATGCGTCTAAACACTTTGACAGTTTTTTTTGACGTTTTCCGCGGTAAATTTGAATTACTTCTCCTGGTTAAAAAATAAACCTATGTTTAAAATACTAAGATGGCCTAAATATTTAAAAGAATAGTAGTAAGTACATACTAGCCAAAAAGTTAGAGTAAAAAATGAACTAAGTTTTTTTGTTAGTGACAATGCATTTTGCCTTTGATAAATCACAGTCTCAATCTCATCTACAAACTTAGTCAGTGTTAAAATATTATAATTTAACTACTTAAATCATATTTGAAGGAATTGGGTTACCAGTTTCGAGAAACTCTAAAGAGATTACACCAAAAAAGGTAAAAAGAACATAAAATAAATTGTCGCTTAAATTTTCGCAGCGTTGCCGTTGATAAGAACCGCGAGTGTCATGGAATTAATTTAAGGACATACCGTGTTGCTTAAATTAGTGCTCGGAATATAACTCGCGTCCTCTTAATAAAGTGTTTGAAATTATTACTGAATTCCTCGATGCTTGAGCACGATGGTCTCCTCAACTTTTATGAACTCATCTCGCAACTTTATTTAAGGTAAATTGTTAAAGCGAGTCTTTTATTAACGTGATCGGTATCGATGAATATTACTCATCAAAATCCAACAGCCTAATGAACTGAATAGAAAAATGGAAAATAAAAAAGAACTTCTTTTATATTAGCATCTGTAAATACCTATTAATTCTAGTAAAAATATACTACTGAATTAAACATCCCAGAAAATGGAAATGTTTGGGATTACCTGCACGTATTATAGATACAACGATAAAACTTTTTTATAAAACATTCCAAAATGAAAAAATAGATGTATTGTTAAAAAATATAATATTTAAAATTCACATATGTCGCTAGAAAAATGCACAAAAAATTTATTCCCATTTTTGTTTAACATATTGGTTTACATTTTTTTTTAACGAAGTATATAGAAAAAGTTAAGATGTGACAAGTATATAGATGGTATACCAAGCTATATACGTGTTTGAATTTTGTTTATGGCTTTTAAATTGTTCTCTGAAAGAATATCACATTCATGGGTCTCGCTCACCCTTTTCAGCATTTTCCTATCTACTCATGGATATAAGCGTATTCCAATTGTTACCACTCATTGTTAAGGGTAGTCTAAATTCAATTATTTTCAGCGATTCTTTGTATAGCATCTCATCATCTCTGCTAGTGTTCTTATTCTTCTTTTAGTTTTACTTGGACACCAAACCAACAGTATATGTGTGCACCTATGCGAAGGCTGGCGCGCTATGTGATAGGCAGATTGGATTTGAGTTTAGTTAGTTTTTCAAGACCTTGTGTTAATGATGTTTTTCTTTGATATACCCTGACGCTCATTATTTAACTTATTCACAGTTTATTTGTTTTTATTTGAAACTTATACCTATATTTGGACAATATAGATATATACTAACAGAATCTCCTGTTTCTCAATTAACAGTGCCTTACTTTATTTACATTTTGACGGCCCCGTAAATAATATGATGGTAATATAGCGCACACTAGCCATGAACCGTAAATCAGTAGACTCGACTAACTGACACTATCCGAATATGTGGTTATCTTGGGAATAGAGGTTGCAATGCACATCAAAATAACCAATGGTCAATAATCATGATAAGTGGCTCGACAATCCGTTGTAGATCTTGGCCTGCTCACAAAGACATCGCCAGTCCTGTCGATTCCTGGCAACTTCCGACCATCTTCTAACCCTTAGAATCTGTAGATCTTCTTCCACATCATCAATCCATCTCATTCGTACGTCTTGTGCCCTCTGGTTTTGAAAATGTTAATTCTCTTCGTGTATTCGTGATCTAACATCCTAGCAATGTGTCCAGCCCATCTAAGTCTGTGCACCTTAACGAATTTCACAATATCTGGATCGGTGTATAACCGATATAGTTCAAAGTTGTATCTTCGACGCCATAGCCAATTTTCATTTACGGCCCCAAAAATCTTTCTAAGAATTTTTCTCTTAAAAAATACCAAGAAGTCTTTTATCATTTTGAGATAAGGTCCACGTTTTAGCCCCACATATCAAAACGGGTCTTATTAAGGTCTTGTATAATATATTAAGCTTTACTGCACGTTTTATATTTTTATTTTTTAAATGTTTCTGGACACCGTGAACAGTTTGTTTGCTATTGCTATGCGTCTTTTTATTTCGTCGCTTTTCGTGTTTGTTGCGTTTACTAGCGATCCAGGATAAGTAAATTCTTTGACTTGCTCAAAGATATGATTGTTAATTTGAATTCTGTTGGATATTTCGAGGGTTTTTAGAAACCAACATATATTTGGTTTTTTTCTCGTTTACCACAAGTCCTAATTCACTTGCTGCGTCCGCAAGCCCTGTAAAACACTGCACAATGTCTCTCATATTTCTGCCTACTATATCGTCAGCGAATGCGAGAATTTGCGTCGATCTATTAAAAATAGTTACATTCATTCTAATATTTATTTGTCTGATTGACTTTTCCAATGCAATATTAAAGAGCAGACACGCCAACGCGTCCCACTGTCTTAGACCATCATTAATGTTAAAGAACGGAGAGTTTTCTTCTTCAATTATAACGCATGAGCTTACGTTTTGCACTGTTAGTTGGGTCAACTTAACTAACTTAGTTGGGATCCCAAAGTCTATCATTGCATTATATAAAGCAGTTCTTTTCACATTGTCATAGGCTGCTTTAAAGTCAATAAATAGATAGTGTATATCTATGTTATATTCTAGTGACTTTTCTAGAATGCCTATGTGCTTGGATTTGATGTGTAGTTGACTTTCCAGCAGTAAATTCGCATTGATATTGACCAACAATATCCTTTGTAAAATGTTTTCAGTCTTTCAAATAATACATTTTCGAAGATTTTATACGCAGATGCTAACATAGTAATGCCTCTATATAATTCTTATACTCCAGTTGATCACCCTTTTCATGCAACGGACATAGTATTCTCTTTAGAAACTCTTCTGGTACCCATTCATTCTGCCATATAAGTACTATTAGTTTATGGATTGCTGAAAAAAGTTAATCATCACCTTTTTTATATATTTCGGAAGAGATTTCATCGATTCCTGGGGCTTTATTGTCTTTAAGTTTTAGGATCGCATTTGACACTTCTCTTGTTGGGTCTTCACTGTGTAGTTGACGTTGTAGATTTTGTTGATTTTCTATGTTGTACTCTCCTTCAATATCGTTAATGTTCGCTGAAATGTTATGCCCATCTGTTAAGACCTGAGTTTTTATCATGTAGAAGCCAATGGCCAATAGAGAACTAAAAATAGAGTTTAAGAACCACAAATCATACCAAATTCTCAAAATAGTTAGGGTTACCTTTGAACAAGACTCTCTTATTTATTTGAGACAACAAATACATACAACTTACTTTTAATATACTATAATAACTAAGGTTTTGTGGATCTACGTTAGAAGCCCCAACTATTATTCTTACATCTTTTGCTATAGGTCTATGGTTTCCACAGCAGAATATGGCACACTCCACAGAACATGTGATTGAGTGATTACAATATAAGTACACAGTACAGTATAGTTCATATAACCTTTGTTATTCGACTTCCTGCATCTTCCGAAGCACGGTGGTGTCTCAATTAAATTAGAAATTTCAAAATTTTCTGTCAGTGTCGTGAATGGAATCCGGGAACTCTGGCTTGTTATGCAAATAACATAGCCGCTGAGCTACGATTAATTTAAGTAAAATAGATATTGTATTAAATGACACAATGAGAATAACTACCAACAGGTTAAAACCAACTGCAGTTTTCAAACTGCTTGTAGTAAGGTTTTAACCCTTAGCGGTAAATGCAAAAAAGGATTATAAGCCTTTTAACATAAATAATTAGAGTTTTAATGTTTAATATACATGTCTAATGATTAAAAAAACAATGAATTGACGTGAACTGTATAGAGTTGAATGTGAACCTCTGCACGTGATGATAAACCTACGTTGACATTGGGGAAGTCACGAGTAGTTGAATATAAATACAAACACACAAATAATAGATGATAATTAGTCATTATGGATATACATATTAAAATATAATACTTTAAATTTTATAATAATATTATCACTTCATATCACGTCACAATTTCACTTCTTTCACAACTTTACAAAACCTTCACAAAGATTATTACAAACAGGTTAACAATTAAATTTGACGGATTTTATGAAATATATGTAGATATGATAGATTATGAAAAAGCTTTTAATAGTGTAGAACTGTGGGCAATAGAAGAAGAATTAGTCAAAAACCGGATCGACTTCAGATACAGAATGTTTTTTTAACCTATTCTCTATCCTTCCATTGTTGGATATAGGTCTCCCCCAGTTCTCTCCATCTTTCCCTATCTTGAGCTGTTCTCTGCCATGTGGGACGTCCTTGTTTCCTGATGTCATCTTCCCACCTTATCTGTGGTCTGCCTCTTGATCTCTTTGCATTGTATGGACGCCACTTTCCGATGGCATTGTTCCATCGTCCGTCTTGGGGACGTTCATTGTGTCCAGCCCATTTCCATTTCAGTTTTGCTGCTTGTTCTATCGCGTCTACTGTCTTTGTTCTGGTTCTGATCCACTGGTTACGTTTTCTATCTTTAAGTGATATACCCAACATTTGTCTCTCCATCGCTCTTTGTGCCTTCCTTATGCTATCCAAATTGGCCTGTGTAAATGTCCATATCTGTGCTCCGTAGGTGAGCACCGGTATTATACAGGAGTTATATACCTTGCTTCGTAAGTATAGAGGGATTGTTTGATTTTTTAGAACGTAAGAAAGTTTGCGGAACGCTGCCCATCCTAGTCTTACTCGTCTCGATATTTCGGCTGTTTGATTTTCTCTGTTAGCTCTGATTGCTTGTCCTAGATAGATATACTCATTTACTGTTCAATTTTTTCTGTTTGTATTTTTATTGCCTCTTGGTCTTCCGTGTTTGTCATTACTTTTGTTTTGTTGAAGTTAATTTTTAGGCCTTTTTGCAGTAATTTTTTATGAAGTTCATTCAGCATTAATTAAAGTTCTTGTCATTCCGAGGAGATCAGGAGTATATCATCCGCATATCTAAAATGATTTAGGTATTTTCCGTTAATACATATTCCTTTGTTTTCCCAATCTGTTGATATTAGTAGGTCATCGAGGGTCAAGGTAAACAGTTTAGGTGAAATTAAATCGCCTTGTCGGACTCCTCGTTTAACTTTTATATTATCCGTTATTAAATTGTCGTCCAGAATTACGGTCATGGTTGCGTTTTGGTAAATATCATGTATCAATTGTCGGTATCTTGAATCTATTCTACTATTGACCAGAGCTTCTTCAACCGCCCAGTGTTCAATGCTGTCGAAAGCCTTTTCATAATCTACGAATGCTAAGTACAGCGGAAGGTTGTATTCATTGGTTTTCTCAATTAAGATTTTAAGCGCATGTAGATGGTCGATTGTGCTGTATCCTTTCCTGAATCCGGCCTGTTCCACTGGTTGGTAGTTATCAAGTTTATAGGTTAGTCGGTTGTTTATTATTCTTGTGAAGGTTTTATATAGTTGTGACAAAAAGGAAATAGGACGGTAGTTGTTTAGGTCTGTTCGGTCTCCTTTCTTATGTATTAAGATTGTGTTGGCATTTCTCTATTGTTTAGGTATTTTACCTTCAAACAGACATTTGTTGAACAGTATTTTTAGCATTTTTTTTATCGTGTCTTCTCCTTCTTTTAGCAGTTCCGCCAGTATTTTGTCCTCACCGGCCGCTTTATTTCTTTTCATGTCGTTTATGGATTTTTAGATTTCATCTTCAGTTATTTCTGGTAATACCTCTGAGCCAACATGTTGTATTTTCCTCGAGAGATTCTGTTTAGATGATAGTGGTGGGTCATTTTTAGAACTGTATAGGTCTGTGTAATATCTTTATGTGATTTTTACTATTTCTCCTAGATCTCTTTCTTTATTGTTCTCAGCTTTAAGCATCATTAGTTTCCTTTTTCCTATATTTGTCTTCATTGTTTTTAAACTTTTGTTCTTCTCTATGATTTTCTTGATGCGATCTTCTTGGTATTTCTTTAAATCATTCTTTATCTGTTTTCTTATAGTTTTGTTCAGTTCGGTAAACTCCACTGTATTTCTTTTGTTATCATTCAGGCGTTGTCGTCGTTTTTTTAGCATATCATGTGATTTAGCGGTAATTTTTTGTTGTTTTCGCTTTTGTTTATTCGTCTTATCGTTTAATTCGTCTAGTTTCAAACCCTTTAGCTGTGATATGTCACATCTTTTTAGCTGGTTTATGTATTGTTCTTTGCGTCTTTAAGAAGTTCTGTATATATCTCTTTTTTAGATGGTTTAAATTTTTGTCTGTCTATTGTGGCGTTAATTTTGATTTTGGCTCTAACAATTCTGTGATCACTTCCTACGGAAATCATGTTTATGACCGTAACGTCTTGTACTTTGTTCTTTTCTTTGGATAGGATGTAATCAATCTCATTTTTTGTTAAACCATTGGGCGCGACCCACGTCTATTTTCTCTGTGGTTTTTTATTGACAAAAGATATTCATCGCATATAGACCTTTCGTTTCCATATAGTTCATCAATGTTTCTCCTCTTTCGTTTCGTGTTCATACAGGCTTTCCCTTTTCTTTTTATCTCACTTAATCCTAATATATCCCATTTCTTCATCTTTTTTACTTCTTCTTTCAGTTCGGTTAGCTTTTCGTCTCTCCTCAGTGATCTGACATTATAAGTTGCAATATCCAGTTTCGTTGCTTCGCATAGTATATCGTTCGTGAAGTACAGAAGAACTCCTACTCAGTTCAGTGCTCCTCCTCCACGAAAGCTAAGACCGACACGGGTCGGAATACAGAATGTTAATACATAATATTTACGAACAAGCTGAAATAATAGTGAAGTTGGGTAACTGAATCGAAACAAGAATAGTAAAAATCAACCGAGACGTAAGACAAGAGGACACAATATCTCCAAAATTATTATTTACAGCTGCCCTAGAAGATATCCTTAAGTCAATAGACTGGAAAAATAAGGGAATCCTTATTAACGAATGATACTTGAACCATTTTAGATACGCAAATAATCTAATACTAATAACCGACACGTGGAATGCACTGAATACGATGATCCTACTCCACTTGAGAAGCTACACAAATAATCACTAA
This sequence comes from Diabrotica balteata, assembly GCA_918026665.1. Classification (NCBI taxonomy): domain Eukaryota; kingdom Metazoa; phylum Arthropoda; class Insecta; order Coleoptera; family Chrysomelidae; genus Diabrotica; species Diabrotica balteata. Next base: position 144,800,564 of record OU898276.1, on the reverse strand, counting down.
AAAAAGGACTGAAAATGAGTTTCAGCAAAATTAAACTAATGTCAAACAAAGATAACAAACCTATGATTAACATCCCAGGGACAGAGATAGAACACGTAGATGAATATACATATATGGGTCAAAATGTCAAGATAAGCAAAGAAAATCAGACAACCGAAATAAGCAGACGTGTAAAATGGGATGGGCAGCATTCGGAGGACTCTCATACGTACTTAAAATAAAAATTTACCTCAAAGACTACGAACCAAAGTGTTTAATTCCTGTATCCTACCTGTACTTACATATTACATATGGAGCTTAAACCTGGACATTTACTAAAATAAACATCGAGAAGATCAAAAGAACTCAAAAAGCTATGGAATGACAGATGCTGGGTATCTCACTAAAAGATCGTAAAACCAATGAAGACATTCGTAATAGAACTAAAGTAAAAGATGCTATCAAACAGGTAGCTAAACTGAAATAGAAATGGGATGGACATAACGAACGTCTTAAGGATGGCCGATGGAATAAAGAAATCGGGAAATGGCGGCCGTTTGACGCCAAAAGACCACGAGGAAGACAGTAAATGCGCTGGAGCGACGATATTAAAAGAACTGCAGGACCAATGGGAAAATGTCTTACAAACAACAGAGATGAATGGCGAGAATTATGCGAAGTCTATATTCGGCAATCCGAATAGAGAGAAGGGCTTAAAACAAAGAAAATATTAGAATAGCATTTCGCAATTTTAGTGCTGGTTATCCAAATGTTATTTATTTTTAAGTTAAGTCCGATTAACGCTGATATTATGTAAAAGTCATTTATTATGAGTTAAATTAATTAAAGACCAAAGAGAACCCCAACCTATCAAGTAATGCATTCCACACAGCGATAAGTAACATCGCACCTTCATCCTTAAGACTTAAGTATATATTAACCAGATACTGTCATCAACTATTGAAGATATCCTATCCATTAGGCTATAGGTCAATATAAACACGCTCAAATCTTCTACCTAGCAAGTGAGCTGTTAAATTTTGACTTTTGACCTACGGTCCAATTGAGTAGAAAATCGGAGACCAACGCAAAAATTGGCTGCTGAGATTCATAAATGGGTCACCGGTATGCACCCAATAGGCCCTGAAGAGAATGCACAAACCACGGATAACACGAGGATGCAGCCTTCAGGTGTGGTAAAAATCCCAGATATCCAGATTCTTTTGACGTCGTCAATCCATCGTGTAAGTGGCCTACCTCAACTACTTCTGTCAGCTTATGGTCTCCACATTGTAGTTTTTTGGATCCACCTTTCGTTATTTATTCTGGCTACATAACCCACTCAGTCCCGCTTTATCCATTCTATACGCTCTATGACATTTGTGCCGCAAGCTTTCTTCTTATTTCTTCGTTTCTAACTCTGTCTTTGAGAGTCAGTCCAAGTTACGAGCATATCATTGTCTTAAAGCTACTTTGAGTCTGGTTGCTGTAGCCTGGGTTAAGGAAAGTGTTTCGACGCCGTAAGCCATGGCAGAAAGCACACATTGGCCAAACGTTTTTTTTTTAATAATTTGGCATGTTACTCTTAAAGATGTCTGATAGAGCTCCATATGCGTTCATGCTAAAGTGATTCTTCTTGACAATTCAGCAGTTTGGTTGTCCCTAGCAATTTGGATTTCATGATTTAAGTATCTTTATTTATGACCTAATCCTATTTCGTTGCAGTCCACTTTTGGATTTTCGCTTAGTACCAGATTTGTCATGCATTATGTCTTTCCAAAATAATGTTAAAAAAACGAACTTTGTTACAGACGGCATCTAACCCAGTAAGAAAAGTTTTAATATCTTGTAACTTATCAGAGCAATGTTGACCGCAAATCGTAGATGAGAGACCATTTCGCCGTCGAAGGCCGGAACGGATACATGGGAATTAATAAGAAAGACACAGTACAGAGAATAATTGACCAATATAAATAAGCCGAATTAAGAAGCAATTCAAAGTACGATCAAAAACAATTTTTTAAACTCAGTCTAAAATATTTTTGAGATCAAGAATCACCGCCTATAGGAGATAATGCAATCAACATGAACACTTGTCTCATCAAGTAATGTAAAAAGACCTTAAAATAACATCTGATATTCATATTTTCGATTTGAAATCACATCGGCAACATGCGTTAAGAATTGTTGTGAATTAATGACATATCTGCTAAGAAAGCATATACTGAAAATTATGGAAAGGGGTCAAGATGGAGACGAAAATTTAAATATAAAAACAGAAGATGATCAAGTGTATGGATTTAAAAAGGCAAATAAATTCACTTATGTAGGAGTGCCGAACAGTAGTATGACAAACTACTACATATTATAAATTCGAGACGTGGGTATTTAATAAAGATAAAGGGTAGCGGCTAAAAAGATGGGAACTTGCTAAAAGGAAAAGAAAGCCGTGGTTTAGATAGACAAAAGAGGTTAACAGTGATTTAAGGGAAGTATGTAACTTGGATTACTATAAAACTATTTGTAAATAGTACTGCTAATGTAAGAGTTAATAATTTGGTTTCGGAAAACATCAAATTAAAATCTGGAATTCGACAGAGATGCATAATATCCTCTAGAGTATTCAATATATATAGTGAACATATCTGCGTTGAGTTTTTAAAGAAAGGAACGGTGGAGCAACAATCGAAGAAAAAAAAATCAAAAACCTACGTTATGCTGATGACAATGTTCTATTGACGTCATTATTAGAAGAACTGGACAAATTATGAACAGGCTAGGCACGGTGAGTATAGATAGAATCAGAAACAACCAAGCAGAGACAAGAAACATAGCAGGTTACGAAGTGGTCAGGCAATTTAAGGCTTCGTTATTACTAACAATGGAAGATGCGAAGACGAGATCCGCCGACGCATCCTATCCTGTCGCCAATCATGCTTCAGAAATAAAAATATCGCCACCCATGCTTTAGACAATAAAAAAACAATTGAAAGCATATAATGGCATTTGAAATATGGGTCTACCGTAGAATGTTGCGCATACCATGGATCGCCCATTGCACAAAAAACTTAATCTAGCAGATCTTAACATAAAAACTAGACTCATCACAACTATCAACAAAAATATAGTCAGATATTTAACATGTAACATATAATATACATATAACTAGAAGAATAGAAGGCATCAAGCAAATGATAGTTGAAGGTAATGTAGAGGATAAAAAATCCAGAGGAAGATCTCCAGGACGATGATCGGACCAAATAAAGGACATGAATGGTCAGTTATTCTCCGAAGCAAAACAACACACAGAGGAGAGAGATAATTGGACAGAAATAGTTAAACAATAGTTAAACAAATTCCATAACCCACTACATCCTTACGAAGGAGAAAAGATAGTGGAGGATCTTGGATCGGAAAAGAGAAATAGTGAAGATTAGGAAGTATGTTTAGAACTTTGGTGAAAAAGAGCATCAAGAATTTTAAATGTAAATTTTTGCAACAGGTCTACAAGACCTGTATCAATTATTGGCTGTTCAGACTTCATACAGACTTGCGCCTGCCACTTTACAATAAAATGCTTTTTCTATGTGGTGCCGCAAATTTCGAAAAATCATGTGTAAAGCTGGCATCTCACAGCTCATGGAAAGTGACACTTTGTTGTTTTACGTTCGCAAAGAGAAACAGAAAGTATATACAGTATAAAGAATAAAAAACACTATTTGCACTCTTTGTTAGTGTGAAATTGATAAATATTTACTTTTTGCTAACTACCCCAATAAATCATATTCCCCAGAGATAAGGGTTTAGATAGTTTTGTCCACCAGCTTTGTCGGTAAACATTTTAGTGGGTAATTTATACAATCATAAAAATTCCAACACAACTTTGTTAGACCGCTCCATGGTAGAAATACCACGATACTGGTTGTATATATCTCTAGTCACGTGGGAAAGTTTGATAGGGTAAGTATCTGGTCCCAAATTCCTTTGAACCATGTTATTTTACCGACCAACAACGGGACTTGATGCGTTGGCTACAAATATACAGTTTTGCTCTATCCCATGGATTGTAAGCCACAAATATTAAGGGTAAAAACGGTATTCTGCGTTGCGTTGGTTCCTGTTTATATATTTTGTCTTTATGTATTACGTATTTTCTATTTCTCTTCGCCGATGAGAAATGGCGCGCCACGTTGTATCTGATTGCACCTTCATAAAAAATATTCCTAATTAAATATATATCTGATAATATAACTTATAATTATTTTTCTATTTCAGACAAAAAATAGACATCGAAAAAATGGCCACCGGCCCTGGAGGCATCCCTGCCGACGCCATATATACAACAACGCCTCGCAGCGGCGGTGGAGGCAACATGCCGCAGCAGCATCACCATCATGGCAACAGTCCAGAAGCAATGAAGGTACGTCTCGCCGCTATGGTGGTGCAACCCCCCACTAGAGTGTAGCACTGCACGCTCGGACCGCCTCGCGTGTCCCTGCCGGTACTCGGCAGCGGTCGACCTGCGGCGGTCATCGAGTACAAGTGTTGATTGCCATTCTGAAAGATGTTTCTTAAATCGATAGGGTAATAGGACATAACTAAATATATATTACAAATATTTGTCTTCAATTATCATATACAGGGGTTTACAAAGGTAACAGGCTAATATCAACAATGCTATTCATAAAAATAAGGGTAACATACCTATATAATCATTTTACGATAATCCTAATCAAGAAAAAAAATATATTTTTAATGTTGCATTGTTGTTTACTATTCGTTTTGGTCTTCATTTATGTGTTAAGAGACTATAGCGTCTTTAAAAAAACTACAAGAGTTTCTCTAATTCTTACAAAAGTTGTTATGTTTGTTTTAAGCGGAGACAGTGTACTAAGACGTCCTAGAACTGGTGATGTGCTAGTTCACTGTCTCGCGATAAACTACTATACTGAATTGTACAATTTAATAAATATATCTGGAACAAATTGTCAAGTGACACCTAATAAAGACAGGTTCAAATTATGTTTTCCTCTTTCTCTCTATATCTATCTATCAATATTTCACTTCTTACACATGCATAAATTTATACAAATTGATGGTTTCTTAATTAGTTGACTTAAACGTAACATTTTTAAAACATTGCTGTTAAATTTCACTGGTTTATCCTCATACGATCAAGACATTTTCTGAAGAGGTCTTTCTTGTAAGCGCTTAGTTACTCTCAGTTCACGTTTATTTTTTAAAGATTAAAGAAGGCTAGTAAGGCTAAAGATGATTAAAGGTGGCAATAATACATGGCCTGTGAGACATTTTTGGGGGGTCATTTCACCAAACATCAATCACATATAAATCAATACTACAATATGTAATAACAACTTTAAAAACTATGCCGTCAATTCTTATTGATACTCAAAGTATGGGAGCCAAATTAAGGGTTGCTTTTAAATTTCTCACCCTACTTCAGCGAAAATGTATGGCGTTGCAAAAAAATCTATATACCGATCCGAAATTTTGTGTATGAATGCGTACTATGTCAAATTGCCGAAAATGGAGGAAAAATTTCCGATTTTTCCTACTCCTATTACCAATATTTTTGTACGGCATTAGGACCTAGGTCATTATTTTTGTATTACCTATCTAACTTATAAAATGCCGTGCAAATATATTTGGCCAAAGAGTCCCCTCTCCATTTGAATGGTAAATTTATCTTACCTGTGACTGACCTCTAGCTATAAGCATAGTTTTTAAAGTTGTTATTACATATTGCAGTATTGTTTTATATGTGATTCATGTCCTTTTAAAGGAGCCATTAAAAATCGCCCATGAGCTTGTAGTCTATGATATATAAATGATAACTTCTCTTTGGATATTTAGACAAATAACGTTTCGATTCATTGTCTAAAATGTTACAGTCATGACATCTTTTGTTGACCAGTTATTCAAAATACGCTGCTTTTCTAGACTCTATTTTATTTCATTCAAAGGTTATTCTATTATTGACATCATAGGTCCAAGATACACAAAGAATGCGGCGATGGCAAAATGATTTTCAGGTCGTCTCATAATTCATTATTTAGAATTCCAATGTGAAATTTAATTACATCAAGTGATCCTTCACTTTTGTTTTTGCGATCTCACTATTTAATCACACAAGCCCACCATACAATTCTTCTCATATGATACTGATATGTGTAAGATTTTACAGTATCGTTTGTTTGGTCTTTTTAACATTCTCATTTTTGTTCTAGATAATGTTTCCATGCCTGTTTTATATCCTCATATAATAATCGAGTTCTAGAAGGTCCTTCTCGTAAAAGCTTATTTATTCTCAGTTTACCTTTATTTTTTGAAGAGTAGAATACTAATAGGTCATCTCGCTGGCTTATCTGGTTGATATGTGGTGGTCGTTTAGTGGATTATTGGTTCAAAATACGCGCTAACCAGAAATATATTTCAAACGCAACTATAAAATTAAAAATGGATCTTCGGCTTTCAATTGTAATTCGCTAGTGGATCGGATTGGCTTATGCAAGTTACACGACGGGAGATAGGCTCTTATGATTGGCGGACGTTTTTTCATAGATCCGGAAAGTATCAAAACTCTAGGAAATCAGAATCTAAAAGAACAGAAGCTACAATGCAAGATTAGCAACAAAATAATAAAAAAATATGTTAACTTTAACGAGATATTTTTTAAACGCATTAGTTTTTTAAGGTCATTTATTTTTAGTTAATATTACTTTGAAATATAATATTTTTATTATGGTATAATTATTATACCGCCACAAAGAATTTACACCATTTAATGTGATTTTAAAAACGACATGTTTATTATCAGCCTGATACTACTTGTTTTAATACCTAGTATATGTTAAAGAATAATGGATGTTTCTATACTGACGCTATAATGTAGTAAGTACTTCTAGAACTTTTTAATCGAAACTTAAAACGCTGTAAAAAGGCTTGCTTAAACACACAACATGTTTTTTTTGCATATTTTTTGTTAATCATTAGCTTAATGGACATGAAGCAGTAAGAAAGTTAACACTACGAGTCGATAAGAGTTATACTTTTATGTAATAATTTTGTTACCAGCAGTAAATTTTATTGCCGTTCTGCCATTTTTTACTCACCAGAGTATATACTACAGCTACCACTATTATTAACTTGTTTTCTATATAACGAGGCTCTTCTATTTTGGAGCATCATAAGGTATTAATGACGGAAAAATCAAAAACGTGCTTTAAACTACGAAATAAAAGTAATAAAAGTCTTTGTTATTTTTTCGTCAAATGTATTAACATCATTTTAAAAAATTTCACGCCTAATGTCTAAAAATTTATATTTACTAATAAAAATAGATAAACGCGTTCATGATGTGGCATTATAAAAAATTATAGTATGCTTAAAATAAACCTATTCGTCACTTAAGGTTAAAGTGTTATTAAATGATCCATATAGGCGTATTCTCAAATTTTGTTATTGAACAGTCCCCGAGATAATAAAAAAATACTTAGAATATCGATTTTAACTTTTGGTTCCCATTGTGCGTTGCTAGACAGACAAAGAACGGCAACAAGTGAAAAAATATAAGGACAAATTAATTAAACCAATGTCCTGAGTTTATGAATAGTTCAAAATTTATTATTTTGAATAGTAATTATACAATTATCTAAGTATATAAAATACACTAAAGTACTGTAAGTGCAATATTGGTTAACAAAATATTGTTATTATGCGAAGATAAAAAAATAATTATGACAGCAATTGTTAAAAATAGAGGTGGAAACGAATTATTTGAAAAGTTCCCAAATCCCACCAATTAAAATGGTAAGAGTATTCTAATAGAGTTAATGTGAATTTTGAGTAAAATAAAAGAGTAGTAATTAAACCAGAAAAACACGTTTTTACTCGTAAACAATAATAGCTAGATATTGTATTGACCAATGTTGTTCCAGTAAAAAACAAGAGCTTTAAATGAATTAGGGTCTGCAAGCACGGGATTGCATTCTGTCCAAAGTGTAACTGTTTTGTTTATAGTTTTATATAAAGTTAAATTCATACTAGACAACTAGAATTTTAATAAAAATTCATATTGACTAATAAAAACTTGTCTTAAATATCGTTCTATCTTCAGGTGATGAAAATTATTAGGAATCTTTCTTAAGAAGCTCTATGTTGGGTGAGCTGCATATTTGTAGCCAAAACTGTTGTTAGATTTAATACTGTCGCGTATTACTATTATTTTATTTAGTAGAAAAAACATACTGAAAAAGACATAAATGATTTGGAGATGTTACATTAAAGATCATAAAAAGAATTTACAAAAAGCAATTCTGTGAAGATTGTGGAAACATAACTTTTTGTTATGGTGCTTATTCCCTTTGGATATTTAAGCAGATGAAATTTTAATCCATTATATATTTTTTTCGTCATGCTCTTCTTCGACTACCAGCACCTTTTCTTCTTTAGATAAAACCCTATGTTAATGATTGTATCAAAACCCTCAAGTACCTGCGGTATGCAGATGGTACAATAGTGATTTCCAATACCATACAAGAGCTGTAAAACTTAATGAACAAAATAACGAAAACAAGTAGAATATATGGACTGGATATAAATACCAGCAAAACCTAGCTAATGATCATCAGCAAGAAAAACATAACTGGAACAATTCTGTATGTAAACCAAATGAGAACGTGTCTCACAGTACAACTACTTGAGAATTCTAATTATTGAATCGTTAGACAATACCCAAGAGATTAACTGTCGCATCGACAAGGTAGAAAGTGCACTTTTTTGACTTTTTCTTGACTATGAGCTCTGGGCTCAAGAGCCATGACCTCACCCTAGAGAAACAATAATAATTTAAGGCTCCTTAAATGTTACATGTAGTCAGTGTTGCTCTACGGAGTAGAAACGTGGACATTTAAGGCGGAAACTCTATCAAAACTTTAGGCTTTTAAGATATGATTATACAGAAGGGATCCATAGGGAAGGGAAGATACGATGGACTGACAAAGTCACCAATGAAAAAGTACTGCAGAGGATGAGCACAACCGCGGATTTAGTCAACATCGTTAAGGACCGTAAGATGTAGTACTTGTACGTATGAGAAATCATACCAGATACGAGTTACTCCAATACATTTTGCAAGGTAAAATTAAAGGAAAAAGAGCCCAGGTCGAAGAAGAATATCCTGGCTGCTAACCTGAGAGCATGGTAAAGAAATACCTCAACACAGACATTCCATAATATAGCAGTCCACAAAGTCATCATAACCAAAATGATCGCCAACGTTTGGAACAGACAGGCACTCTAAGAAGAAGCATAATTATGGCATACGATATTTAACCAAAATATGCTGACTTTCTAGACTTTTTTAATGGCTGTATTATCAGCAAATGCTATATTGGTATATACCGCTTCTTGTCTGTCGAGAAAGAAGAAACAAGACACAAGTGCCAGAGATCGGACAGTGTACTGCTCTCCATTTTTTCTCTCCTTTTATGATTATGAATACCATGTTTCTTTCATACAGCCTGAAAGCCATTCGCCTCTCGAAGTTTTTCCTCTTATTTGCCCCTCTCTGGCAGTTAAAAATGTAACCGAGAGCCTCTGGCACCCCACAAATTACAATCCACCGAGATTTGCCGATCCTATTTGTAAATGTGCCAAAACTACCATGTCCGGTCAGAAACTGCGTCAACAAATAGTCTAGTTTTCTGAATTTACATTCAAAACACGACCTCAGATCGAGAATAAGATCCTTCATTCACCTTAACTTTCCGCTATCATTCGTCCATTTTCTCTGCCACTCTTCTATCGTTCCCTCTCTCTCTTTCTCTTCCTCATCTATATTTGCAGCCATCCTCCTTGCATACACCATATATACATTCCTAGATTTCACTGACCTTAAAGTTTTATCCCATACTATGAAATTGTAGCTACCACACAGGTTTTATTATTTTCGCCCATTTTGCATTAAAAAAGTGATGAAAACTTTGAATATATATGTCGTTCTGCCCATCTGTCTGTCTGTTTGTCAACACAATTTCTCCATTATTAGAACAGATAGTGATTATAACCCAAAGATGGTTATAAGGGTGAGAATTTTTACCTTGGACTTCTGGTTCCAGAGTTGTAACCAGAAGTACTATTAATAAGTTGTCGCAATAAAACAAGCGATATATAATTCGACGCGCCTTAGCAAGACGAGAACAAAAATATAACAAGATGAATGTAAAGTGGTTATATATTTCAAATATTTATCCAATACAAAATCACTGGTAAATGTGAGAAAAGCATTTTATATTATATCTGCACGACTAGGACAGTTGCCTAGTAACATATCAAATCAGAGTTTCAGAGCAGCTGTTGATATATAGTACAAATTTATAATGAAAGCAACTAATCGTGAAATAATTTTTACATAAAAATATTAAAATATATCTACTTTTGTAATCCAACTCGTAAGTGCTATACCTAAGAGAGCACCATCGTAAATAAAAAGGAGAAAGATATTTATAAATCGTTGCTTTCTTTTTCAAGCTTGATTCAAAGGTTTCTATCTACTTGTCTAACTTTCTACTTACTTACATAGTTTTAATAGTTTGTTAACAATGTAGTAAAGGGTGTAGATATGTGAAATTATGACTATAATTTCAGTATATGACAACTGTATTACATAGGGCTACTTCAAATAAATTAGGATATGCAGTTACGGGTTATACAGACAATAGCAAATTAAGTTTATACAAAGTGTTACCAATATTTTTTCTGCGCACACACTCGCGGTATTGACTCGCACTTACTATGCACTCAATCGCGATTGTTCTTAGTACGGGAAAGCTGTTCGGGTTACCAGTTTTTGAACACGTATCTTGCGGTACTAACACTGAGATCGCGACACATTTACCGCAACAGTATTTAAGGTGTTTTTCGCGTAACTGAGGGCGGGTGAGAGAGAGAGAATGTCTGTTGTTAGCTGCAGTTAACAGTAAAGAGGATACCTCTGTTACTAACAATAGTCAACAGGGAAAAGAGAGCGTCTGTCTTCAGCAATAGATAAGAGGTAAGAGGGTGCGACCGTTCCTTTCGATAGGCAACGGGCAAGAGAAGTACGTCTGTATCAAGCGATAAGTAACAGGCAAGAGTGAGTCTTCTTGTTTGCTATGTTACAACTGTCTGTATTTCTAATGTAGACGGGTTGAAATGTGAGTAGAAAGGGTTGAAGAACGGAAGGCAATTTTAAAATTGTGGTAGAATGGTAGTTAGTAATACAGCGAAAATGACGTGATTTTTCGCATGTGAAAAAATTGAACAAATAGCATACTTTGCTACATCTCTTAGACCTTGTATCATATCTGAGACTAATGATTAAAAAATTAATATTTGGATGGTATTGTGTCTGAGACCCACAATATTTGCAAAACAGTAACAACTATGAAATATAACCTTAAATGATATATTATAACATTTACATTGCATGTTGCATTAGTTGTATAAGCTTCTCTTGAGCCAGATGGTCAAAGTCGAATTTTGCATGTCAGCATAGTATAAAGAGAAATAGTATGGACACTCGACAGGCGGGAAAAAGTACGCGCATCATTTGGCGCAGGCCATATCGCCATATTGAAAACAGACCTAACGCTAGTGACACCCGACTGGTATTAATGTGACGTGTAGTCGAGCCATCTGTCGTGATTTGTTTGTTTATATTTTTATCGTCGAGTTTTATTTTTCGTTTAATTAAGTCTAAAAATAGTTCTTTTTAGAACTAAATTGTATTATCAAATTTCAACTTAGTATATTATATACTTGTATATTAGTTTTGTGGTTTGCAAGAGATATTTGTATATTTGCATAGTATAAAAAATTTAGTATTTGTGGTTAAACTTATTGTGGTTAAAAAATATTTCAAATAAATCTATAAAAAATAAATTAATTGTTTGGAGCAATAAATAACTTTTTTTACTACTAACATGAAAAATTACTATTATTTATTTAATTACTACAAGAAGTAAATTTTCTCTCTGTATTACTTTTTTACCTAGGTAAATAATGAAAAATAAGTGTTAGTACAGTGCAATATAGTTGTTTTGATTTGTTGATTTACTTACTTCTAATAAAAGATTTTTTGCCGACACTGTTCATAATAGTGAAGTAAATATTCCCGCAGAGAACTCTGTTACAGGAAATGCAGAAATACATAATGGTTTGTAACAATTGCACAATTAATTATAATTTTAAACAAATTTCCACGTTACAAGTCTGGTTAAATACCTGTGCATGTTCCAAATACTACTACTAATAGTTTTTTTTTATAATTGTTTGTTTTTCACGTTTTTGTTTTATTTAGAATAAATTAAGCTTACATTAATAATGAGCTAATATATAAATGTTAGTAGCAAAAAAATACTATACAGTTGTGGTAATCTGAAAACTGTATATAGCACACATAATTAGTGCGAAAAGAACAGTATGAGGTTGTTCTACTAGCTGAGAGAAGCTGAATATAGTATGAAGCTAGTAGGTACCTACATACGAGCTTGTTTTTAACACCCATTAGATTGAATTGTAGTTTTGTTAAAGTGATATTTAGTTTTGATAAGGGAAACATCAAATATATGTCTATTTTTTCATTAGTAATGAAATCACAATCAATCTTGGTTTTATCACAACACATTCTCGAGATATTTGGATGCCCACATATAGAATTTTATATCTTACTTTCGTTTGTGACATCCTGTCTTATGCTTCTATAGAATGGTCACCATACTATTTTAACCATATTTACAATCTCGAAAAAATTCAAAATAAGTTTCTCCAGATTTGTGCTTATAGATTAAACTTAAATGACATGTCTTTGGTTGAACTAAGGTCAAGGCTAAATATCAGTTCCCTGTACTATCAAAATCTGCTATTCACATTATTTTTAAATTTGAAAATTAACCAGCTCGTGCAATTAATGAAGAACAGGAACAGCCTAAAACTGCCGTAAGTAGTCTAACTGAAATCAATTTTCCTTGTAACAGCACGTTCTAATTTCAAAAGAAACTGGTATTACTGCTAGAACTGTATGAAATACTTTAAAAAGAAGCAAGTACCATTGCTACTAAAAAAAATCTTAAGAACACAACCATTCTACTAGAAACTGTAGTAAGTGCAATTTAAAAAGGCAGGTAAAAAACTTATAATAAAAAAGATGGCCTCTGGCTGTCTTTTATGTAATTTAACATCTAACAAGAAAAAATGAATATGTTCTTTATAAAAGCGCAAATAGTCAATGTTCGTTGTCTCAAAAACATTTCACGATATTACTCGGTGAAAGTCTTTTGAATGAACATCTGAAAAGAATAAAATATATGAAACAGCTCTCTAATAATGATTTAACAGCTCAATAAAAATTCTTGGAACACATCAAAACAAGAATTCAAGAAACCCAACTGAGGAACTTTCAAATCGACAACCTGCTAAGCAAACAAGACGTCATTTTTGTCCGAAACATACAGACATGAAATCATGTGATGACTGTAAGAGAGCAAGTTGTAAGGAACGTAGTGTCACACTAAACTTTTGTCAAGATTGTTTTAGAAATTAAGAGATAATATATATATATATATATATATATATATATATATATATATATATATATATATATATATATATATATATATATGTACGTATTCACTCCCTCTTATTTTTTCCGATATTATTTTTACTTGTTAAAGTTTTTTGTAAGTTTACTTTTGTTAAATTATTGTTGTAGAAGTTAACAGTAAGTCTATTTAAGTTAGTTTACACACAAAATTGCCTTTCGAAATAATTGTAAGAGTTGTTTTGGAATATAAGTTTTTCAGTTTCTTATTTGGTTATGATGGTAGAAAAGTTTTATTTTTATATAAAATAAATAAAACATTTTGATAATAATTAAATTTATATATTGTAGATTGTAATTAATTTAAATTAACTTGTTTACTAACTTTAAAATAATATAAACAACAAACACGTCTCTGTTCTAATCACTTGTGCCAGTCCGTAACTGATCTGGTCTGTTTTCAATATGGCGTCTGGTTACTTTTATACTTCAAAGGCGCCGACTAAGAGTGTCCTAACTGTTTGTGGTTAAACTGTGATGTCAGTAAGCAAAGGATCTACAATACCGGCCAACGCATACATAATGTCACATAAAAGTCACGTTCTGCGTCAAATGTCACATGTAACTAAAATGAGAAACGCTAACTCAGTCCGTTTAACACATCTGATAATATTAAACATTAGAAACTTAACTAATAACTATTGGCTTCCATAGAGGCCTGATGTAAACTTGCCATAATTATTTCAAATATTTGTGAAAACGATTATCTCTCTGAATCTTCTAGTTTTACAGTCGCCTTTGGTATAGCTATGTAGTACCACAGAATAATAAACAATCAGAATGCCAACTCTCCATGGAAAATTAAGTACACTCATCTCGTTCGCGCAGACGTTCCGCCATGTTTTAAAAAGAGCCACTGTTCAGTGAAAATTTATGTGGTTTGCACAGAAAAATTAACCCGGTTTAATTGATTACGGCAATCATAGACATACTATGCAATTATTTTAACATTGGTAAATGTAATACCAAAAATATAAATATAATGTAATTAAATATAATATAATTATTGATAAATATAAATAATTACATAACCTCACAAATTACATTTCGATAAAGACCCTTTAGAAAAAATATGATTCTCAATCCGAGTTTGTGTTCTGTGTTTCTTTCTGAAATATGGCTATCGCGTGCTGAAAAACTTCAAAGGCGGCATCGGAGAGTGGGCGTACTGATTATTTATTATTCTGTGGTGGTACTATCATTTCTAAAACTGTTTAAGTTGTACTTTGGTGTTTCCAGTACCTGTAAATTCTCTTTCTCCTCTACGTTTTGATCTCTTTGTATTGTCTTAGATGACAATTTAATTTTAGCGCTTAGTAGTGATCGGATCCACGTGTGGTCTCTCGGAGAATTGGTATTCTTCTTCTTCTTCGCGTGCCATATTAGAATTATCCGACGTTGGCGATCACCATTGCGAAGGCTTCTCAATCTTCTGCAATATGAAATAGTTGTCCTGCATGTCCAGTCACGAATGTTTTTTAACCAAGAAACTTGTTTTCTTCCTACACCTCTACGGCCCTCTATTTTGCCTTTAAGAATCAGTTCTAATATATTATATTGTTTTTCCTTTACTATATATCCGAGATAAGGCATTTTTGGGGTTTAACAGTCTTTTGCAGTTCTTTATCTTTGTTGACGCTCCTTAGTACTTCTTCATTAGTTTTCCTTGCAGTCCAAGGTATCTTTAGCATTCGTCTGTGAACCCACATTTCCAATGCTTTAATTTTGCTCATGATTGATACTTTTAGAGTCCACACTTCTGCACCATACAAAAGTACGGACCAAACACAGCACTTAAGTGCTACATAAGCATAAGTACAACATAGCAGTTGTATTAATGTATATCCTTGTGTTTGTAGAGTCCATTGCTGATTTTTTAAGCTTGCTTTACATGCAAGGTTAACTAAAACATATTTCTAAAAAAGAACAACAAAAGAAATTTTCAGTAAAATTCTACCCGCTCCTTTTTTCATTGCGTATATTCATACTATACTAATTATCTTCACGAAATGGTCTTTGTATTTTCTCCTAGTATTAATTTTCTTACATTTTATTTCTTATTAAAATGATTATTTTTAATATTATTAAATTCGTTCGTCGTGTATATGATTATTATAATTATATACATTTTAAAATTTCCAAATCCTTTGTTAATACTACAGTATACTGCTTTTTAAAACTAAAATAACACTTTAAAATAGCTTAAACCTTTATTAATCTTCTTAGGAGCTTTAACACTACGATACATTTACCATAAATTAATTACCGATTATCCTAATCTAAAATCTTATCCACCAAAGCTATGCTATCCTTTTATTGCAAAGTATTCATCATCCCTTTGAGCCGCAACACATATTCTCATCGGCGAAGCCATGCACCGTATTCATAACACAGACTGGTGATGACCACACGAGCTAAATACCAAACTTGTTAAAGGCCATGTATATTAATGCTCGACATGTGTGATAACACGTTCCGCCAACAATCAAACGCGATTTGTAGATTTTGCTTGGGATATGTCCGTACACGGTGTTTGAGAACACCTACTATAAATTTCGATTCGATTATTCCACCTGATGATTATCAACGACAAACCAAAGCAAAAGGTAGAGTTTCTAGACGGTATTATTGGCGAATAACATCCAGCGTTTTTCATCAAAATCTCCGATTATTTTGAATTTGTAAATTTATTTAAAAGAAGTACATCATTTACATAGAGACATATACAAAAGATACAGAGATATTTTTCAGTGACAATTCCCATTTATTTTGTTATTTTATCCGGATAGTGGGAACGAAAGCAACTTCATATTTTAAATAGATTATTGTGTAAAACTGTTTTGATTTTAAAGTCATATGTCGTTCAACAAAGAGGTATAAGCAGTAAGTGTTCTTTCTTAGCTTTCCGTTCTTATGAACAAATTTCATTATGGAGTTACTCGTCAGTGAGTGGAAACCTGATCTTAAAAAAGTTATATATTATTATTTCCTGTTTTCACTTATAAATGACCAGATAAATCACAATATGAACCAAAACATTTTAGACTGAAACCACTCTAGTGTATTCAGATGTAATAGCCACATATTCCAGAAAAAAGAAAATCTTATAGGCTTCGGGATCAGAGGAGGCAGAGTCCTTATTTATTGTTAATACATATTTTCCAATTCTTTTGGCCTTTTAACAATGGTTTTCTATTTTTCTTTTTTTTTTGTATATATATATATATATATATATATATATATATATATATATATATATAAAGAAGTACTTGTGACTCGTTTGGAAAAAATATAACACTGTTTTTGATGGGTTGGAGTCAATAAAAGGGGCTATTTGTTGACTATTTTTTACTCGAGCTTTCAATTGTGATTACAATTTTTATCAAGAGCTTCTAAAAAATACAAAATGTCTTACAAAGTTGAACTAGAAATAAAAATTTTTTTTGTTAACTCACCAAATAAAATAATGCGATAATAAAGCTGAGTATATTGGTGAGACTGGAAGAAATCTCTCAAATCGCATTATTTCTCACAAGAGTGATTGTAGAATTAAGAAACCATCTTGTGCTTTGGCAGAGCATGTAATAGACAAAGACCATATTATGGATTTTGATAATATTAAAATTTTATGTAATGAAAGTAATAAATTTAAAAGAACTTTTTTGGAAATGGTTTGTATTAGCAAAAGTGATAATAATTTAAACAAAAGGTCAGAAATTCAAAATTTAAGCAAAATTTATAATTATATAATTTCTATTTAATTTATGCAGTCAGTAAAATATCATATTTTGAATTTTCCATGTATTTGTTACATTTTTTCGGGCATCTATCAATGGTGAATAAATCTTCTTCTTATTTGTTACTAAACAAAGAAGAATTTTTTAAACAAAATTTTATTTTTGACAATATGTCAAAAATAAAAATTTTTAAGTTAGTATTTATGACATTTAGGCTGGTTGTAGCTATTCTATTTTTGTTTATAAATTAAATTTTTTTTTTTCTTAAAAAACTTCATCTACATTTTTCAGAGAAACTTTTATTAGAATAAGACATTTTTTTATTAATATTTTTTGTATTTAATATGTAAGCAGTAGTTTTATATAAAAAACTAATTTTATTTGGTGAGTTAACAAAAAATTTTTTATTTCTAGTTCAACTTTGTAAGACATTTTGTATTTTTTAGAAGCTCTTGATAAAAATTGTAATCACAATTGAAAGCTCGAGTAAAAAATAGTCAACAAATAGCCCCTTTTATTGACTCCAACCCATCAAAAACAGTGTTATATATATATATATATATATATATATATATATATATATATATATATATATATATATATATATATATATATATATATATATATATATATATATATATATATATATATATATATATATATATATATATATATATATATATATATATATATATGTATATATATATATATATACATACATAAAGGAGTACGACTGCCAAACAATTATTCAATGAAGTAAGTTTCAAACGAAAAAATCTTTTGATCACGAGGATATCGGTCAAAGGAGAAATAATACAAGGAAATCACAGTTCCATTCCTATATTTGAAGACGTTTCACTTGTGGAGTTTACAAGCTTCATCAGTTCAATCTAAAAAATATTACCATGGTGGTAGGCAATAATATACAAAAACATGGAAAAAATAACTTACGAATGGTAAGTGAAGTATAAAAAGGTGTTAAACAAACACACCATTCCCTTGGTAACTGTGGTCAATGCATTAAAATGTTAAAATCGTAGCTTGAATGTTTCTGTAATTTTAATGCATTGTTCTTTCGTGTTATCGACCATTAGTGTGAAATAGTATCAAAGACATATATACATTTATCTGTTAATGGTAGTCTTTGGTTGATCTCGACTGAAACTCTAGTTACCACCTTAAAAGAACCCTTCACAGCATCCTTCTTCTTGTGTTTATGTAGACATGACTGTCATGTCATGACAGACATGTATGTTTTTTAATATGCCTTATCGTTCCATCGTTTTCGTGGTCTTTCTACTAATAGTCTTCCTATTGGGGAAAACTCTCTTATTCCTTTACTCTTTTATTTCTTACCCAGTCCTTGATGTTCTTCATCTTGAATCTCCGTCGTATAAGTCCAAAAACGAAATTGAAATATAGGAATTATCAGATAAATAACAGGTTGTGGTATATAACCATTTCTTTTGAGAATTTAATTCAACACCACGTACCAGATCAAGGTAGCACAAGACTTGTGTTTTACATAGGAAAAGGAAAAAATCCTTTATTAAGTTGGGGCTAGAACATATTTGTGGTCATTATTTAGAATTTTAAAGTCCTCTTCAGGGTTTATCGTTGATTTGTTAATTGGTGTACAATGCAAGGCCCAAAAAGTCACCGGAGTGGGAATGTAACGTAGCTGAGTGTGGAGGTGACGCACGTGTGGATGGCCGTCGAGATGTTATGATGCTGTTGCGTCAGAGGATAAAGGAGCTGTCTAGATTTTGTTATTATTTCCAGTTGTGTAGTGAGCGTTTGTCGATTCGACTGTATCAGTGACTGTGCTTTTAAGTTGCTATTGTTCCTGTAGCTATTTATCCATTTAGGTCAATACAAGAAGTAGTGTATTGTACTAAAATTCCTGGTGTGGTCCTTTTGCGTTATCAGCCAGGCCTCGTCAGCTTATAGTTTAAAAAACTGCAAATTAAAACAGTCTATCAGTTTCTTTATATTTCGTCAATATTTCTAGTACATTTTTAGAACAATTCTAACACATTTTGAGCGCAATTACTTAAAAAATAATTATTTAGATTCTTTAATTCATAGAGATGTAGCATAAATTTTTCTTAGCTATATTTCAGATCGAGTGGGTATTTATGTTATACTTAGTATGTAAATTCCTTTTTTGAATTGTACCCTGCAAGTTTCTGGTTTATAACTGGGTTAAAACCTCTGATCTTTAGTGTGCTGTCAGGCATTAATAAAAAGGTATAATTCTTTAATTTGAGCTTATTAGATGCCAATAATATTACTAGATTGTCTGCATAACATTATCCCTTCGACCATATTGGTAATTAATTCTGTAATATAGTACTATAACTTATAACATTCAAACTGGATAGTATGTTTTAAAAACCTGAATTTTGCTTTGTAGCATTAAATTTAAGTGTGTTTCAGTTCTTGTATTTCCTTCTTAAAAAATAGAATATAAATCACAGTCAAAGATGTAAAATACGAATAGAAATGACTTCTTCTACTTTTACGTAAGAAGGAAATCGAAAACCTTCTTAGATCTCGAGCCTCTATCACGTTCAAATTATTTTCAACTTTAACCGAATTTTACACCTTCAAACGGATTTGTTTGTCGAAGTGAAAACAAAAAAATATATTCGGAAGCTTGCGAGGCTGTGAAATCTTTCAAAACAAAGTCCCTTTTTCAAATCCCCGCTGAGCCAAAAAGGGCAATTGAATTTTCTTTGGGGTGTCTTAAAATTGTAACAGGTACGCTTTTGCCCGTTTGAATTTTAAGATGTTTGTTCGGAAATCGCTTAAAAAATGTTAATGATGGAGTTAGTGGGTCGGTTATAGAAATGTTCTTATATACTAGGCTGGTTGAAAAGTTTGCTAAGTGAAATTTTAACAGATTTTTGTGGTTCAAAACATGATTTGATTTTCTGAGTAATTCTCAAATTTACCTATGTACCCCATTTCCAAAATAATTATACTGAACCATATCTACGGTAACAATAAACTCTTAGTTTCACAAATGAACACTTTCCACTGTGTATTTTTATATTTGAGAACATATGAAAGTCGAAAATGTCAGATCTGGTGAATGGGATAGATCTCACAAGGTTTCGGTTTACTGTAATTTCGTTCTTTATTATGTACAATATATTTGGCATAAGTTTCTTAATATTTCAAATTATAATAAAATGTACAACAGGCGTTTGAATATATTTTATTTTATGATACATACTTAATATCTTCTTCTTGTAGGAACTTGTAGTTCCTTCTCCTATGGGAGGTTGGCTATCATCATAGCTAAACAAATTTGAGAACATGTAGCATCTTGGAACTCTTATCCTCAGATCCAGAGGAAGGTCTCGATTGACAAACATTGTTTTCATTTTTATAAATGCTTGTCTTGCAATTTCAATGCTTGTACTTATTTCTCTACCTTGGTCATTGTTTTGATTTACCCAGGTTCCCAGATATTTGTAGGTATTTACTCTTTCTACTTCTTTTCTCTCGATATCTAGCCTTCCTACTGTATGTTGCTTAGAAATAATCATGAACTTGGTTTTCTTAACGTTCATTTGTAGTCAATATTTAATACTGACTTGATGTAATCTATTTACTAAGCGTTGCAATGCTTCTAGACTGTCTGCAAAAACAGCGGTGTCATCTGCGAATCTTATGTTGTTTAAGATTTTTTACGTTTATTGATATACCCTGTTTTTCCTCTGATATTGCTTCCTTAACAATAGTTTCGCTGTACAGATTGAATAAAAATGGGGACAGCAGGCAACCCTGTCTAACACCTGTTTTAATTTCTATTGTTTCTTTATCGACATTTTCGATTCTAACCTTTGCTTTTTGATTCCAGTAGAGATTGACAATAACCCGTATATCTCGACTATCCATATTCTTTTCTTTTAACAGTTTTACGAGTTTCTGATGTCGTACTCTATCAAAAGCCTTTTGACAATCTATAAAGCAGGCATAGAGATCCTGGTTCATATCTAGTCGTATTTGCGCAAGAACGTTAAAAGCGAACAGAGTTCCTAGTCCTCCTCTGAATCAAAACTGGGTGTCATCTATATCTTCTTCTATTTTTTGTATATGTGTTATTTTGGGAAATATTTTAAGTGCGTGGCTTATTAAGGAAATTGTTCTGTACTGGGAGCATTCTTTCGCATTTACTGACTTTGGTAGTGTTACAAACGTGGACAGCAACCAATCTTGAGGTATTACTCCTGTTGTATATACTTTGTTTAACAGATCTAAAAGTATATGCGGTGTTTCTTCGTCAATGCATTTAATTAGCTCTGTGGGTATCTGATCTGGGCCTACTGATTTTGCAGTCTTTGCATTTCTAATTGCCTGTTCTAATTCGCACAGTATTATTTTCGGTCCTGTTTGTTCCTGTGGTTCTTCTTGCTTCATTCTATTACCGTTGAATAGTTTAATTATGTATTCTGTCCAAAACTTTAATTTATCTTTAATGTCTGCAATAAGTTTAAGTTTAATAAGTTGTCTGCATATTAAAGCTGTCGTATTTTCTGTCATACTTTTTTATTTCTATGCATTGATCTGTTAACCACTTTTCCTTGACCTTTTTATCTCTATTTCAATTCCACTGTGTAGTTCTTGATATTTTGGCTCATTTCTCCCTTTGGCTTTTCTCCTCTCTTCCAATAATGCTAGAATTTCTGAAGTCATCTACTTCTGTTTTTTATTTGTCTTTTCAGGCTTTAAATTTTCTTCTGCAGCCTTTAATAATGCCTCCTGTATATTGCTTCACTTTTCATTGACATTTTTTTATGTTAAGATTTCGTCTCCCACTTCTGTTAGATTTGAGTTGACTTGTTGGATCACTTTTTGATGTACTTCTCTTTTTCTTAATTTTGTGTACTTAATATACACATCTTAAAAATACTATGACATAACAATATAATAGATCGTATCTACACTTTAGGCATCCAAGGATGCTCACGTTAGTAGTATAAATTTTGTTTATTATTTAATTGTCATATTCACTAAAAAAAACCTTCGTGGTTTAATCTCTTGCCTACCCAAACGGGTAAAATTTCTTGTGTCTTCTTGGCTAGTTATAATTAGAGAGCCTAATTGTGATCACTAATAGAAGGGTTAATAAAACGCTTCTGAATACTGAGGACGAAAGAAGGGATTTGCTTTAAATAAATACTATTTATTATGACAGTAGTGAGAACCATCTGGGGTTTTACAAGAAAGTATCTTGTCATATAATCAATATAAACGACAGTTAATGGTCTCCAGTGAGAAGTAGTAGTATACATACATTACTCTCTGCCTTAAAGAAATATCCGTCAACAGTTTTAAATGTTGAACATATTTTTCCACTTTTTAATTTTTTTCATGAAGAAAATTCTGGTACTTCTTCTTCTTAAAGTGCCATCTCCGCGACGAAGGTTGGCAGTCATCATGGCTATTTTGACCTTCGAGGCAGCTGCTCTGAACAATTGCCGTGAGCTGCAACCACACAACTCTCTTAGGTTCTTCAACCAGGAAACGCGTCTTCTTCCTACGCTTCTCCTACCCTCTATTTTTTATTAAATTATGAGTCTTAAGATGTTGAATATTTTATTACATGTCCAAGATATTGCAATTTTCTTTCTTTTATGGTATTTTACATTTCCCTCTCTCTGCCTATTCTTCTTAACACTTTTGTATTCGTGACTCTATCTACCCATGGAATCCTTACCAATCTTCTAAATGTCCACATTTCAAACGCTTGTATTTAAAACGCAAGTCGATTTATTGTATTCCGATTTAATGTCCATGATTCAGCTCCATAGTAGAGTACACTGTGTACATAGCATTTAATTAGCCTTATTTTGAGGGCCAATGTCAGATCTTTGCTGCATAAAATCTTTTGGTACGTGATTTTTCAATTCTGACTCTTATCTCTGCAGTATAATCGTTATTTTTTGTGATTATCGTTCCCAAGTATGTATATCTTTTTACTCTCTCAATCTGCTGGCCGCCTACCGTTAATATTTCATTTGTATTGTTGTTCTTGCTTATTTTCATGAATTTGGTTTTTTTGATGTTAAGAGAAAGTCTGTACCTATACTCCACTTTATCTTAGTATTTAGTTCATTATTCTTTCTAAGTCTTCCAAGTTGTCGGCTATTATGACTGTATCGTCGACGTACCTAATGTTGTTAATTAAACTTCCGTTCACTTTTATGCGGGACTGTCTCGTTTACCGAAGCTTCTTTTACGATTTCTTAAGAATAAGCATTAAACAATAACGGCGACAGTATGCAACCTTGCCGAACCCCTCTCCTTATCTCCACTTCTTCTAACACTTCTCTTTCAAATTTCAAATTTAATCGTTGGCCCTAGTATAAATTTGATATCAATGTTACATTCCTCATATCCAGATTCTTGTTTTGAAGTACTTCTATAAGTCTTGTTGTAGATGGTAATGCCTTGTTGTAGTCTATAAAGCATACATAAAGATCTCGATTAACATCGAAACATCTTTGGGTCAGCACGTTAAATAGTGCCTCTCTTGTGGCCACTCCATGCCGAAATCCAAACTGGAAATCACTAATATGCATCTCCAGCTTAGCGTGTATTCTATTATGGATGATTTTTAGTAGTTTTTAAGGTATGTGACATTAGACTGATCGTTCTATAATCACTACATTCCTTGGCATTTACTTTCTTTGGTAGACAAATAAATGTTGATGTCAGCATTTCATGTGGAATGATTGTTGTATGATTTCAGTAGTTGAACTTAAAGATCTATGTTTTTTTCATTGACTAGTTTTAGCAATTCACTTGGTAATTCATTTAGACCAGCAGCTTTATTATTTTTCATTAACTTTACTGCACGCATAACTCCTGACTTTGTTATTTCGGGTCCCTTGTCTTTACTCTAATTATCTTCGTATATATTTTCCTATCTCTGGTCATGGAATAATTCCTCTATATATTCTTTTCATCTTCCTAATTTTTGTTCCGTCTGGTACTTATTATATTCAATAACTTTAGGTTTCAAATTATTTTCAGTAGATGTCAGTTTAGTCCTTAATGGGCGTGGCCTTAGGAGTTTAGCTGAAGAATATCCACTAGCTTGTATTACATTTCTATATTGAAGCAAAGCCACAGAGGTGTCTGTACCTGAGTTTCGAAATTTATTAAACATAATTTTGACAGTAATAACCATTGATTCTACAAGTGCATCACTTTGTGGATGATACGGGGCTTGACGTGACATGTCTAATGTACCGAACTGTAAGAAATGTTTGAAACACTTTGGAACTAAATGAAGGACTATTCTCAGACGTAATAATAATTGATATTCCATGTCCAGCTGATACGGATTGTAAATAAGTTACCACTTGAGTGTAATGATGAAAGATGGAAGATTAATGGTTCAGATAAATTTTATTACTATAATTACTATACTATTATTATTAAAATTTTAAACATGGCATACACTGTTTAATTAGGTTTTTGATGTCCATGCTAATATTATGCCTAAATACTGTAAGGGCTTGTCTTATACAATGGTCCATTCTGAGGTACTCTTCATGAATTATTTTGTAAAATTTGGGGACGCATAACAGTGGGAATTACCAAAAGATATGCATTAAATATCAGTCCATCTAATTCGTATATATGATGTCAAAATTTAAAATATGGTTTAAATGAATGTTTGACTTAATTTTTCAAAAAAGGCCAGCTCTCTTAACATTATTAAGATCTAATCTGTAGGTCCTCATCTTGAAGTACTGTTGTTTTAATTTCCTGTAACTGTTTAGGAATAACTACTAAGTTACACTGTACTTACTGTACTTACTAATAAATTCATACAAATAATTCTCTCTAAAGTTTCTCTTGTATCAGGTAAATCTATTAATTATTGTTTATCTAATATATTGTGAAGTTTATATAGTTCTAATTTATTTGTCTTTATTCTAATTTATTGTCTATATTCTAATTTATTAAAACTCACGATAACTAATTACGAATTTATTAAAGTCTTTATTAATTCTAATTTATATTACAAATAATAATTTATGTTTCGTTACATTTAAATATCGCGGTTGCCGAGCTTCTTATGACTGACTGCCAAATAAAAAATCTTTCATTTATATACACAACTGTTGTCATCCAGAGAATTCGGCGGACTTCTTGAATAATCTCGTATTTTGGTGAAGGCGCTCGACTCGTTTTTCAACCTCGAGACGTGGATGACTCACTAAAATTAGTGTCTAGAGATTTCTGGTAAACAACTGGTAGCTAAGCTCAGGTATATTTTGACCTACAAATTACGAGAATCAATAAAAAAGAATTAGTCATAAAATATTTACAGTTCTATATGCCATAACATTTAAAATCGTAACATTGCCCCCCTCTTAAAAGATGGTTCCTCCTGGAACCTTGTCGGGACTGGAACTGGAACGACATGCTGATATCGGCAACTGGACCCTCTTTTACAACTTCCAGTTGTATAGAAATGACAAGGGACGGTTTTCTCTCCGCAGCAGTAACTATGCGGATTGCAACAGACTAACACCTGGACTTCGGTGTCTTTAAAGATTTCCTCCACCATGTTTCGTATAACCCTCCAATCTAATTGGCGGCACTCCAACTTTGGCATGGCTAACTTTTGCACGTCGGACTCTAGTACGTGCTCTCTCAACTGAAGTAAGGCTTCCCATACATCTCGGTAGGTAGGTTGGTCACGGGCAGTGTCTTTTGTTACCAGGTAGAAAAGGTAACGTGATGCATCTTGAAGTTTCAAGGTTTTACCAGGAGCTGGCACTTGGCATTGAAGTTCTGCAACTCGACCAAACTTCCTTCGAAAGACGGATGCCAACCCTGGTGCATCTTTGATACTGGCCGGGATGGTAAGGGCCAGTGAGTAGTCATCGGGAAGCGCGAGTAGATCTTGCCTTTCTTCAGTGGTAACACCATGTCTTGCTTTACCGGTACCTCCATAGGCACCCATGAATTCCTCAAACGTGAGGTCAGACACATCTTGGACTTGGTTTACTTCCACTTCTTCATCTACGTCGTGGTCACCCTCGAAAGACGCCAGCCGGTTATGGTGTACTATCATCGGCTTTCCTCTCGGAATCTTGCTTATTCGGTAAATAACATCATTGATCTTCTCCATAATGAGGTATGGACCTTCCCAAAACTGCTGTAATTTGGGAGAACAACCTTTTCGCTTTTTGGGGTTATAAAGCCAGACTTTATCGTTCTTCTTAAAACACCCCTTTTCGGCTTGCGTATCGTACCGTTTCTTCATTCGGTCACTAGCGATCTGGAGATGGGAACGGACCAACTCGTGTACATCGTCCATTCTTCTTCCTAATTCGATCACATAATCTTCACCTGCTACATCTTCTCCAGGTCGACACCCAAACTCTAGATCACAAGGTAGTCGCATCTCGCGTCCAAATAGGACTTTGGCTGGTGTCTGGCCTGTTGATTCATTAACAGCAGATCTGTAGGCCATTGTGAAGAACGGGAGATATTGGTCCCAGTCTCGCTGATGATCGGACACCATCTTTGTCAAATACTTGCCAACTGTTCTATTCATTCGTTCTACCATACCATCCGATTGCGGATGATAAGCCGTAGTCCTTGTTTTCTTCATACCTAGTCTATCACATATTCCTTGGAATAAATCGCTTTCGAAGTTCCTGCCTTGGTCACTATGGATCTCCAAAGGCACTCCAAATCGGCTGATATATTCTTGGATCAACTTATCTGCAACGGTGGCCGCTTTCTGGTCTGGAAGTGCGTAAATCTCGACCCACTTAGTGAAGTAATCCATTACTACCAACATGTACTTGCCTCTATTATCACTTTCTGGAAACGGCCCAGCAATGTCCAAAGCTATTCTTTCAAACGGGTTTCCAACATTATATTGTCTCATAGGAGCTCTCCTTTTTCGATAAGGCCCGTTACTCGTAGCACAAATAGTACATTTCTTACACCAGTTTTTTACATCGTCGGAACTGTTCATCCAATAAAACCGTTCCCGAATTCGCTGAAGGGTCTTTTTCACACCAAAATGCCCTCCTGATGGACTGTCGTGTAACTGACGAAGTACTTCGGCTATTCTGCTCTTTGGAATCACCAACTGTCTTCTCTTCTCTGAACCGTCATCATTTTCCAGGACTCGTTTGAGCAAGCCATCTTCCATGATAAATGAGTCCCACTGGGCCCAATACGTCTTAACTATTGAGCCTAGGTTCGATATTTCTTGCCAAGGTGGTCGACGGTTTTCCTCTTTCCATTTTCGGATTTTCTGTATAACTGGATCTCTCTCTTGTTCTTCCCTGATCTTGGTAGGCGTCCAGTCGTCGTGGACCACCGTCGTTCTTAGCACTGCTGCTTCCTTGGATTCCGTTTTGTTGCAGTGAGAACACTCTGCTGGACATGGCCTTCTGGAAAGAGAATCAACGTTTCGGTGGCTAACTCCGGCCCGGTGCTCAATCTTAAAATCATATTCTTGGAGTCGTTCGATCCACCTGGCTATCTGACCCTCTGGATTCTTAAACTGCATCAACCACTTAAGGGCGGCATGGTCGGTTCGGATTAAAAACTTCCTTCCATAGAGGTATTGATAGAAGTGCTCTACTGATTTCACTACTGCCAGAAGTTCTCTTCTCGTGACGCAATAATTTCGCTCAGGTTTTGAGAGGACTTTACTAAAATATCCAAGGACTCTTTCCTGTCCTCCTTGAATCTGAGACAGCACTTCTCCAATTCCCACATTACTTGCATCTGTATCTAAGATGAACTCTCCTTCTGGCAGTGGATACCCTAAAATTGGTGCTGTGATTAAATGCTTTTTTAAGGTTTCAAAGGCATTCTGGCAGTCTACATCCCAGCGGTATTCTCTTGCTTCCTCTGTAAGTCGCGTTAATGGTTTAGCGATATCTGCAAACTTCTTAATAAACCTCCGGTAGTAAGTACACAGTCCCAGAAAACTTCTCACTTGATGTTTGTCAGTTGGTTTTGGCCATTCCTTAATAGAATCGATTTTTCCCTTATCCACGGCCACTCCTTCTTTACTGACTATATGACCCAGATAATTGACTTTACCTTGAAATAGCTGGCACTTCTTGGGGTTTAACATCAATTGGGCAGCTTTAAGTCGATTAAAAACGTTTTCTAAATTCTTCAGATGGTCTTCAAATGTCTTCCCCAAGACGATTATGTCGTCTAGATAAACTAGGCATGTTTTCCAAGATAACCCTCTCAACACATTTTCCATAAGCCTCTCAAATGTCGCAGGAGCGTTACAAAGTCCAAATGGCATAACGTTGAATTGCCATAATCCAGATCCTGTGGTGAAGGCTGTCTTTTCTTTATCTACCGGGTCCATTTCTACCTGCCAGTATCCAGACTTCAAGTCCAAAGTAGAAAATAATTTACTTCCAGCCAATGTGTCTAATGTGTCATCGATCCGAGGCAGAGGATAACTATCTTTCTTGGTAACGTTGTTCAGCAAACGGTAATCCACACAGAACCTCGTTGTTCCGTCTTTCTTCTTAACCAGGACCACCGGAGAGACCCATGGGCTCGTAGAAGGTTCTATCACCCCGTCTTTCTTCATTTCCTGAACAATCGTTTCAGCTTCCTCTCTTTTCGCCTGTGGTAATCGTCGAGCTGTTTGACGAATTGGCTTAGCATTACCAGTATCAATTTTATGCTTAACAACGGTAGTTCTTCCCGTCTTTCCTCCTTTCGGTACGAAAATATCACGATACTGCCGAAGAAATTCCCTTAATTTCCTTTTCTCAATCTGATTCAGAGACTGTCCAGCAACCGCAACCATTTGATCAAATTTATCGTTGGAATTATCAGACGTTGTTGTCTGACGGATTATGGATGTGACAGGTACACAAGTTCCTACTTTTGTCTCTTTCTTGATGGTCACTGGGTAGTCATTGACATTAATAAGTCTCACAGGAATTTCTTTAGCCGAAGTCACTAATTCTTTTCCAATTATGATTCCACGGCCAACTTCGTCGTCATCATTCCAAGGCTCCATCATAACAGGTGTTCCTTCGTCCACAATTCCCTGTAGCCGCGCTACTATTATCGTTTCACTTCTCGCAGGCACGACTGTATCTTCTTTAACGGCTGCTTGCATAGTGTTGTCATCATGTGGATGGAGAAATACCTCCTCGTTACCAACTTTGATTACCTTATTCTTAAAATCCAATTGGAATCCATGCGTATTCATTACGTCCATTCCTAATATAACATCCTCTTCGATGTCAGCAACTATAACAGTATGGACGAACTTTTCTGCTGCAATTCCTAATTGTACCTGGATTTCTCCATGAATGTTGGCATTTTCACCTGTGGAGGTCCGAAGTCGCAACCTCGTTGGTAACAGTTTCTTTCGGCTGTTTATAACTGTCGGGCGTATAATGGTTCTGGTCGCTCCAGTATCCACCAACAACGTATGCTTTTTACCATTTATTTCTCCATCTACATATACACTATCTTCACGACATTTCAAAGAAGATATTAGTATCAGAGGGTCTTTGGTAAAGTTCTGGGTCGAAGCTGCTCCCCTAAGGCCGACGCGTTCTGGTTTTGTCTTCGGTCTTATGGTCTTCGTTTTCTTGTGTGTCATGCTTTTTATCATATTAAAGAGCTGGTCAAGTTTATCTTCATCTCCTTCCTCTTTTACAGTCCTAACTTTGCTATACCCGCCAGAGGCCTGCGTAGCTGACTCGTATTCGAGGGCGGCAGATAAGACATCCATCAGCATCTTGTGACGAGCTAATCGTAGTGTTCTTTGCATCTCATGATCACGAAGACCATCAATAAACGTTTGAACGGCCAACTTTTCCATCATGTCTTCGGGAGCTGTTGGATAGGCATATCGCACTAATCTGGCGATATCTACTTCATATTCTTGAAGAGCCTCGTCTTTCTTTTGTCTTCGATTTTTGAGCTGCGACTGATATACATGCTCCAAGTGTTCGTGGCCATATCGCATATTTAACCTCTTCTTCAGTTGTTCGAAATCATCCGTCTCCTCTACGGCTATGGTCTGGAGCACATCTAAGGCATCTCCTCGAAGAGCGATAGTTAGGTTTACAGCCTTTTCTTTTTCAGACCATCCATTCGCTCTTGCAGCTGATTCGAACGGCTTCATGTAGTTGTTTCATGACGATTTTCCATCGAAAGTTGGGACTTTGACATGAACATAACCTCCGCTTCCTTCAAATTTCGGCCGTGTTTCCAACTTACATTTTGTCTCGTCTTCTTTTATCTCTACCGGATCTAAAGCTACCGTATTAATTGGTGGTAGCACTCTCGTGTTAGTTATCATGGTCTCTAACTGTTTGATTTTCTCTTCAACTTTATCAAATGTTTTAGAGACTTCTTCAAACTTCTCACTATTCTGAATACATACTTCGTCGAATCTTCTAGACATATTTTCAATTTTCTCGTCATTTTGTCTAGCTATTTCTTTAATAATTTGAGACGTTTCATCGAATCTTTCATCAGTTTTTTTAGAAGTTTGTTCGATCATTTGCGAGACATTTTCAAATTTCTCATTTATTTTTGTTAAAACTGTTTCTTCTGATGATTGAAACTGGAATGTCTCTGGGTCATCTCCATTCTTGTTAAGAACATTCTTCAGTCGCTCCTGGAGGATCTTCTTGGACCCGCTGCAGTCTTCATCGCGTTCTTCTAATTGCTCACGCAACTGTTTTACCGAGAGTTGTACTAGCAGCATCTTTGGTCAGGCACACACGTACTTTTTAAATGTTCTTTCGTACAACGATCACTACTGAACTACGCGGATGTTCCCGACGAACCATACCTTTCAAAAGTTCAAAAGTCTTTTTCAAAAATCAAATTAAATTTATCTACAATCCCACTTTTTCTGACACCACTGTGAAGTTTATATAGTTCTAATTTATTTGTCTTTATTCTAATTTATTGTCTATATTCTAATTTATTAAAACTCACGATAACTAATTACGAATTTATTAAAGTCTTTATTAATTCTAATTTATATTACAAATAATAATTTATGTTTCGTTACATTTAAATATCGCGGTTGCCGAGCTTCTTATGACTGACTGCCAAATAAAAAATCTTTCATTTATATACACAACTGTTGTCATCCAGAGAATTCGGCGGACTTCTTGAATAATCTCGTATTTTGGTGAAGGCGCTCGACTCGTTTTTCAACCTCGAGACGTGGATGACTCACTAAAATTAGTGTCTAGAGATTTCTGGTAAACAACTGGTAGCTAAGCTCAGGTATATTTTGACCTACAAATTACGAGAATCAATAAAAAAGAATTAGTCATAAAATATTTACAGTTCTATATGCCATAACATTTAAAATCGTAACAATATCTATTATTTATTCCTAAACTTAGCATCTTTTTTTGTAACCTTGTAAAAACTTCTGATAATGGTTTTTTATAAAGTGTTTAAAGTGGCTTATATGATCTGTTTTAATCTATACTGTTCTGTCATTAATATGAAACAGGTACAACCGAATTTAATCGCACAAGGCTCCTTCTCAATTTCTGCACATCTTGTTTGGCACTCAGTTAAAGATTTTAGTACATATGCAATAGATTTTTTGTTTTGCATAATCAGAGCGTCAACTTCAAACTTAGAACTATAAACAGAAAAAGTGAATGGCTGACTCACATAAAAACGTGTTAATACGCTCTGGTTTTACATAATATAATTATTTTTAAAAATTCAAACTCTTCTTGTTTAAACATTGTCCCAGCAAAAAATAGCATTTTTTAAGTGCGTGTTAGTTTAAGGTTTTATCTACTTGATTATTGATTTAAATAACCAGATAATTTATCATACCTAAAAACCGTCTTAATTCTGGTACATTTTTAGGTCTTTCGAACTGGCAAATAGCTTTAATTTGCTTTTTATCAGAACACATACCTGTAGCACTAAAAATATGTTCTAGAGATTGTACTTCAGATAGTAAGAAACAAGTATGTGCATTTTCATGATGATAAATACCTTTTTTTCTGCAAACTAGATCTTTACTCACGAATTTTTTCATGTAGCCAAAATTAAATTCCAACACCTAAGATAGGTCTATATGCTTCCTCATAGCCGCCTTTGCCAAGTTATTCTGGGAGAAGACCCCGGCAGGAAAAAAGGCCTTAGGACGACCTTGAATAAGGTGGGGGATAACATGGTCACATTTAAGAACAGTGGGACTAGTCACCGACCCAACTATCAAGGACAATCGTGCAAAGTGAAAACAAGCTGTGCAGTCAGCCAAGACCCGCTCCAAGAGAGGTTGTAGTGCTACGAAACGAAGAAAAAAATGAAGAATTAAAATAATTTTTATAATATTCTCCTGTCGTTGTTTTGTCTTCAAATCGATAATCAAAATTTTAATTTCGTTCCAAGGAACTGATGCCCTAACTTTCTTGAATTATTGCGACCACTTTATTTTTTAATTTTCATTAACAAATAAAGTACATTGCTACTTTTTTTGTTAAATAATTTTATTCACAGTTTTTTCTTGATCTTATTCTATTTATAATCATAGCTCATATACCGAAACACTGTTTAATGGGACGGTTTTTTCAACTATGTTTCCTGTAAAAGGGCTAAAACACACCTGTATGTGAACTGTAAAGTACAAACTCTTAGGGATTTCGTCGAGATAAATCGGTAGTTGGTGGTAAAATAATTCCATCAATAATGTTACTTTTTCACTTTGACGTATCCTACCTTTTTATTTCTCAATTGGGATATAGGAAGTCAGCAACAGTCAAACGTGTAGATAAATTGTGTTAAAATTGTGTTGAGAGCTCGAAGTCATAGGAAACACGTTGAGTTTATAAAGTGAAACTTTTTAAACATTTTAAAAATGCAGACGCAGAGATACTCGAAGTTAAGAAGGAAGTCATGAATATATGGAAACACTACTTCTAAAGTTAACCTTAAGAGAGAAGTCAAAAAATGGCAGAGTGAATTTAAAAGTTGTCTAACTCTAAAAGTATAATATATAACTAATTACAAAAATTAGCAAGAAA
The DNA here is from genome assembly GCA_918026665.1 of Diabrotica balteata. NCBI lineage: Eukaryota > Metazoa > Arthropoda > Insecta > Coleoptera > Chrysomelidae > Diabrotica > Diabrotica balteata. The sequence goes on along the minus strand of OU898276.1, from coordinate 144,767,115 downwards.
AAATCTATTTCTGTACAAAAGATTGTAATTATCTATTACCATATTTACTCTAATCTACTTTTCAAGCGTGTTCGGATAAATACTTTGATAGCTTATTAAATAAAGAATTAAAAACCGTTTAATAAACAGAAATATGTATAGCCATGGTATCTAAACTCCTAATAGAGGAAGTAACATAAACACAAATCGAAGCAAATAAAGTAAAAGCGCGAAAGTCAGATGACATCTGTATTCATTGTTGACATTGATTGATGACATTGTTTTTTGCGGTAACTAGTGAACCTAGATATGTAAAATGTTTCACGCTTTTGATGTTATAATCTCCTATTATCAGATTATGTAGGTTCCTTTGGCCTGGCGGTTTACTGGTCTTTATGTATTTGGCTTTTATTTTGTTAATGTTTAGACCACTGTTTTGTGCCGCTCTTTCTATTGCATTAAATGCTTCTATCATCTCCCTTTCGCTTCTAGCTATGATACTAACATCATCTGCAAATACAATATTTGTACACTTTTTGTTATTATTGTTCCTTCGGTGTTGACTTTTGGCTCCCTATTTATTTTCTCTAGTGTGATGTTGAATAGAATACAGGATAGGACATCTCCCTGTCGTATACCCGTTCTCACATTGATTATGTCTGTTGAATTGAGTACGTTTTGAATTCGAATTTTGCTTTGTACTTTAAGGGCCGGTTCTACAATACTAGTATATACTGAGAATAAAGTTATTACTTGAAATACATTCATTAATGGTGTTCTACAAACAAAGAATAAACTAGGAATAAGATAATCGGAGTAAATCTATAGAATAACTTTATCCCTCCACTGCATTTCTATTGGTCGGCGAGGGGCTGTCAAATCTGATATTTTAACCTCACTTAATGCCATTCGTTCTTTGAACTGTGGTTTTGTTTGTTTTTATATATAAAATAAAATTTTTGATATGGTTCCAGTTAATATTAATATTTTTGAATCTGATGATGAAGATTTTAACCAAGGAATACCTAGGCTAAGGCATCCAAAAACTTTTAGAATTCGGTATGAATTAGATATATATATATATATATATATATATATATATATATATATATATATATATACAGTGGCGAGTGCTTTATCAACCGGCTTTTTAACGTAAGAGATAGAAAACACAGTTACCTTGTGAAATAAAAAGAGATGAAACTCGTAGAGGTGGGAAATAATCGATAGAAACCTATAATTTACATTACATTGCATTAACACTATCGATAGTCTCACACCTTTAGACGTTAGTTCAGCTAAATCACCTCGGTCATAATTATTATTTGTGACGTCGTATGTGTAACATATTTCAGTGACATTTTTTTAAATTTGCATAAAGTAAAAAATGATTGACCACAATTAAAAGCAAAAATGTGAATACAATAAATTAATTATTAGTGAATATTTAATCTAAGGTTTTAAATTAATAACCAAAAATAATTTCTATGATTTGAGGAGTTTCATACACTCTTGTCACGGAAATAAACATCAGTCCTTTGTGGATTAGTGGTAAGAATTCGACACTGCGACGCAGACGATTAGAGTTCAAAACCCATATGTGGTTTTCTTTTTTTTTTAATAATTTGAAATTATGCAGAGATCGTTTTGATTTGAATCACTAAACATTTATGTCAGTCTTTACTAGTACTAGAAGTGTTTAAAGTTACACATAAATATCTTTTTGAATTTGAATTATTTTGTATTTCCGTTTTATAACATTGGAATAAGAATAAATTGTAAATAATGAGTTTTTGAAAACTTGTTACCTAATATGTATAATATTTTCTATTATTTTTTGATTGGGTAAAACAAAAATTTTATCCTTGGTGGGAATTGAACCCCAATCTTCTTGTCAGTAGACTACGTGTCTAATAATTACACCAACTCCACATACAATTAATGTTTTCGCAGAGAACATACCTACCTTTAGTTTAGTGAAATATTTCAGTTGAGTTATTTTTATTATTAAATAAACTTAAAGATTTATAATTTAAAATCGCTACTAATTAATGTTTTTTACTTTAATTCTTAATTTATTTAATTATTTATTCTTACATCAGAAATTATTAAAATAAAATATTTTCGCGGTCATCCGTATAATTATGACTGAAGTCAAATAGCCACGTCTAAGAACTAGCTTTATCTCATTCTTTCTCACAAAATCCATCTTCTATCCTTTCCGCTATTTTGCCTGGTTTTAAAGCGACTTTAAACATTTCTAATACTATAATAACGTCTAAAGGTGTGAGACTATCGACGGTGGTAATGTAATGTAATGTAAATTATAGGTTTCTATCGATTATTTCCCACCTTTACGAGTTTCATCTCTTTTTATTTCACAAGGTAACTGTGTTTTCTATCTCTTACGTTAAAAAGCCGGGCGATAAAGCACTCACCACTGTATATATATATATATATATATATATATATATATATATATATATATATATATGTAGCATTTGAATTCAATTTCTAGATATGTAAAATTGTTACATCTTTTCTTATCCATTTTATATTAATTTTGCAAAGTATAATAATATAAACATAGATAAAATACTAGATAAAGATAAAGTAGATAAAATACTTTTAATTGTAAACAAATTTTACATTTATTACAACTGCCAATGTCACTGTTAATAACAATTTAAACTAATTTTGAGGCTATCAGATCTACTATTTCGTTTTACCTTAGTGTTCTGTGGTTATACCCAGAATAACTATTCCGCTGTCGATTTCACAACGTAGAACGCTCGAAATGTTGTACTTGGAATAAACTCAAGTGTAAGTTATACTCAGAATAACTGTTCTCTAATTTATACTTTGATTGTAGAACCGGCCCTAAGTGTTTCTTTTACTATATCAATGAGTTGAGTTGCAACATTAAACTCTTTCAGTGCATGGATCAGAAATTATCGAGGGATACTATCATAGGCACTTTCAAAGTCAATGAAAAGATGATGTATGTATATCTTAAATTCACTAGTCTTTTCCAAGATTTACCTCAAGATGAAGATTTGATCTATTGTGGACTTCTGCCTGCGGAAACCACATTAATATCCCCCAACTATTTGTTCCGCATATGGTCTCAATCGTCATACACTGAAGCTGATCTCCCTTTTTATATAGTGGGATAATTACTCCGGTATTTCAGTCTTGTGGCAGTTGTTTATTATTCCATATGTTCACTATTAGTTCGTGTATTGCATTCAATAGAGAGTCTCCACCTTCCTTTATTAATGCTGCGCTAATGTTGTCTAATTCAGGTGACCTGTTGTTTTTCAGTCTGGTAGCTGCTTCTTGCACTTCAGCTACTGAAGGGGGGTCGTTTCTCTGGTATTCGTTTGATCCAGTATAATTCCTTCATATAGTGGATCTTGGTTTTTTTTTCTTAGAAGAATTCTGTCCATCTTTGTAGTATTTCACTCTATTGAGTTACTATATCTCCTTCTTTGTCTCTACACATCATTATTTTTGTAAACCAGTGTTGTTTGATAATGCCGATACCACAATGTATAGTCCGAAAAATCGACTACGTGTCTATCTCGCAAAAACGAAATAAAACTGTGCTTACGAATCAATGTTTAGGGTTGTCGATTTGTGACACATTATAAAAATCGTGACACATTATCGATAAAACTAAATACATGGTGACCAGTAGAGTGGATATCGGCGCAACCCAACTGATATTAAACCAACAAACGCTGCTGAGAGTTCAAAGATTCAAATACCTTGGATCTTGGATTACCCAAAATCTAGATCCATCATTCGAAATTCGATGTAGAATTGAACAGGCAAGAAACTCATATCAAAAATTCAAGCCTTTATTATCCAATAACTCATTAAATTTGGAAATCCGTGAGAAGTTTACAAGATGTTACGTGTGGTCTGTACTTTTGTATGGATGTGAAACTTGGACTTTAAACGCCGATATCATGAATAAAATCGAGGCGTTTGAGATGTGGTTGTATCGAAGGATACTAAAAATTCCATGGACTAGCAGAACCAGAAACGAAGAAGTTCTTCGAAGAATGAAGTAAACTAGAATATCTTGGACATATAATCAGAGGACCAAGATATGAGTTCCTTCGGCTAATTCTCAACGGTAAAATCGAAGGTAAGAAATGAATAGGACGAAAGAAACTCTCTTGGTTAAAGAATTTGCGGCAGTGGACAGGTTTGACAGCGGACCAATTGCTACACGTAGCCCAAGACCGAGATCAGTATAATAATATTATAAGCATGGTAGTCGCCGACGTTCCGTAGGGATATGGCACTCTAAGGGCGAGCGCCCACCAAAGTGGCGTGGCAGTGGCAAGTAGCAAGTAACACGCGTCTAGCATAATATAACCAATGAAAACGAATGATTCAGTTTACACCAAAATGACAGTAACGTCATTCATTCTAATCGTTCGTTAGGATTGGTTACATTATGCTAGACGCGTGCTACTTGCTACTTGCCACTGCCACGCCACTTTGGTGGGCGCTCGCCCTTAGAAGATAAAAATGTACCAACTTTTAAACATATAAAGTTAATAAAGAACAACGTGATCACAGTACTTTGAGGTAACCACTTAATCACCCGAATCTTAATGCAATGAAGCTTGTTTGGACGTCGCTTAGCAGTATGTTCGAAGTTAACGGATAAAATTTTGTTTTTATCAGATGATGAAAAATTTGTGCAACGAATTTTCTTCTATTTTTCACTAATTGGTAGAATTCAACGGACATTTTTTTAACAAATTAGGATGGCGATCTTCCTACCATTTAGACCGTACTAAGTCTTGTTATTATTTCCAAGTTAGAGGCCACCCAGTGGCGTGAGAAGTAAGAACACAAGGAGTTTAAACAATACGTAATTTAATAATTGAATGTTACTACAACTAAGTTAATATCTAGCCAAAGTCTTAGCGCAAATTCTTTTATTAAAACCACCGATCACTGTCCAACTTACACTAGTCCGCGACACACTACACTGGCACTGATACAGATGTAATTGTTACTAATAATTATCACTTCAACTAAGGATGTTTTCTTTAATATTACTATACTTGATTAAGAATGAGCGTTTAGCTTTTAACTGTAAGCTATGTAACAATAACTAGGTATACTCAATAAGCGAGACTCTAAACTCTTAACACTAACTAACTAATATGCGAGAGGTAAACCTCTAACCGCGACCAGCTAAGCTGGGATACAATTTTATACTGACTACTTAAAATTCTTATTTTTAATGCCTGACTATTGTAAGGTATTTGCAGGGGACGGGAGATAACTTCGATATTTCTATACAGAGGTAGGTAAAACCCACCTTTTGAATTCTTTCTAGCAGGGAAATTTTGAGAATTGGTCGAAGAAAGTTAATCTGTAGGTAAAAATATATTTTGAATACATTTTTGGCTTTTATGAGAATTTGCTGGAGAATTTACCTTGGTAGATTTTAAGACGTGTAAGTTATTTGCTACCAGTGGCGTAGCAACACTTGGATACATTTCTTACAGAAATTTATCCACCAATAGAATTATAGGATCGCTGCTAACATGCTCTTCAATTTAAAAATGAACTTCTTAACTTGGAAATAACGATATATACAGCAACAGATCAAATTATAATAATGGTGATTTATAGGAATCAATTATTATAAAGAAATATTTAAACACACAAAATATAAAATTATTTTGCTATAAGATTTGAAACCAAAAAATTTACATGTTTCAAACACTTTCAAATAAACATGTTTTAAATAACAAATAAAATATAGCTTTTTTATTTTGTGAATGGATATTGTCTTAATTTGGAAATAAACATTCATCAAATACTTTCTAAATAATATTAAACTTGATTTTTTAGTATATTCTTAAATATTTCTTTAATCTTTTAATACATAATTATTGATGAAAAAAATTTGATACATTAATTTCACTTAGTATCGTGTCAATATCGATGTAAATAATTATAGAAATAATTCGTTGAACAAAATCTTCTACCAAATTTTTATGATTTCATTTTAAAAATATTTGGTTAATTAAGTAGTCGTTCATTGTTTGCGCATCTCAAAGACAAAGTAAAATTTGACAATTAGTGGTTTAATATTTACTGTTGGTCCCAAATAAATTTAACATGTAATATATTTATTTTACTTTTTTATTAAATATCTTTTTTAATAAAACAATTTTATTTTTCTTACTGCTTCAAATCAATTCCATTATTCTATCTACAATTTAGCTAATTTTAACTACTCGAAATAATATACCTAAAGTACTGCTGTAACAAAAAATTCAAACATTTCAGAATGACAATGAACCTTGGTCACAGCCAAGTGAACTGTTTTTGGGCACTATGTGCACACACTCATTTCATAAAAAAATAAAGAAAGTTTTTCATTTCTCATTTTTCTAACCAAATAGTTTTGTGTTTTATGTTAGTGTTTTCTGGTAACTTAAACGAACAGAATAACATCTGTGCTTTTAATTTTTTTTTTTTTTAACAAAACAAGCATCCTCAACATTTTCAGTACGTATTCAGAAGTCGTAAAATAAATGTAGTGTCTACGAATCTTTCGGAGAATAAGATGTTTTAGTTGTAATTGTTCCTGCTTTATAGATCACCCAATAGTAAAACGGGTAAATATCAACATTTACAAATTGTAATGAAATCTAGAACAGTTAGTTTGGTCACTAAACTATCAAAACACAGACGAAAAACAATTTGTTTATTCCATTATGTAAAATAGGATATCATTGCAATCCAATTAAGATTTCGAAATGATTTCTGCACTTATGAATCGTCGCGCGTCGGCAATAATAGATTATGAAACGTCGTATAAAATATAGGTGTTCCCTTTACCTTGACCTAAAAAGAATTTTGTGCGTAATCTTAATCTAAGAAAGTTTGATAAGCTTTCTTTCCTTATTTCCATAGATGTAAGAGGATCTCTATCTACCAACTTCAACCTCTTGCAGAAAAATGTTAGGCGGTTGCATATTCTGAAGTTTCGTTTCTTTCAATGCATCCTTATTAACGGAGGTTCGGGATCACATTTCTAAAAGTTTCTCTGTCTTTTGCAACGTGGAATTTTTCATCTACAGTCATGATTGTACAGTCTCGAATATTTCGCGGCCATGACTTCCTCTTTCTACCTATTCTCTTTCTGCTATTGACTTTACCCTGTATGATGACCTGCAGAAGAATATATTTATTATTCCTTAGTAAGTGTCCAAGGTATGCAGTCTTGCGTACTTTTGTTGTTCTCAACAATTTTTGTCTCGACCCATCCTTCCCAACACTTCCTCATTGGTGACCCTGACAGTCCATAAAATTCTCAACATTCTCCGATACATCCAAAGTTCAAACACTTCAAGCTTTTTAACTTTTTTCGCTTTTAACATCCATGTTTCTGCTTCGTACAATAGTTGGAACCAGACGTAACATTTAACAAACCTTAGTCTCAACGCAGTATTCAGATTTTAGTCACAGAATAATTTCTTGAATTTTATGAACGCTGCCCTTGCCATTTCTATTCGTACCTTGATCTCTTGGTCTGGATCTAATTCTGTGTTAATGTAAGCTTCCAGATATTTATATTTTGTCACTCTCTCTATTTGCAGTCCACCAAGGGTTAGTTGTCCATTATTTATTGGACTCCTTGATACTATCATACATTTTGTATTATCTTGAAATAATACTTCAAAAATGAGGTAACTGATAAGACAGAATTGTCTTTGTTTAGTCTACAAATAATTTCTATGGCTAACAATGAGGAAAGGAGAAAACTCCTTGTTTTACCAACTTTTCAGCTTTCCAGCTTATTACCTTGTTGTTTTTTATCAATTTCTTTGATATCGAAGAGCTTTGTTTGTTGTGCTAAACCAGTTTTGATTTATTAGTAATAAACCCCATCCCCAAAGCCTTTAAAAAGATCTCGTAGCACTTCAAACAACATTTCAAAGTCGAACTTAATTATCGTGGTGTCCGTTGTATCGTTCGTTTTTATGGACGATTTAAAATATCATTTAATAAACTTTAGCATAAAAATACAATTTTTAGTTGATTGTTAAAGTTTAAGTGAGTGATTTTTTTATAGGTGTAAAATAAGTATAAAATAAAGATTTCCTAATATAATTTATTTTTTTTTATTAATTACGTTCAAAAATTTCATTTCTACATGTTATTACAAAAATAAATGCTCCTGCTAAAACAAAATCATTAGATCCGAACGGATGAGTAATACAATAAGAGATGGGAACTTATGTCTTGGTGTTACTCACCCCATTGATTAATACCAGATGACGATGAGACGCTAAACAATCGAAAAACACACACGTAACATAAAGCTTGAACAATTACAATTTAAAGCAAATACAAACTATTCAAAATTATCGACAGAATGAAATGAACTCAATTTGGAAGATTTTTTTATGAAGGAAAATTAAAAAATGGTAATTTTTGTCAAAGACTTATTACATTAACTACAGTTGTAGTCTATATCATATTTTGGTGTTCTCTTTTATATTTGTTAGTAGATGGGGATGTTAAATAGCACTAAACTATTCAGAAGTGCTAAAAACAGTTTCAAACTATAACATAAAAAACCAGATTACTCCCTTTGATGAACTTAGGTTTTTAAACAAACAATATCCAGTTGTTATGTGTGTTGGTTTAAGTTATTAATATTCAGTTTTAGTGTCCGCTTTGTAGCTCTCATTCAAAATGTTTTTACGAAAAATAGCAAAGTATTAATCGTTAGTAAGTGTAGCATTGTTATCCGAACATTTTTGTACTCAAATTCCTAACAGTAGTTTAAATTTTGATGTTCTTATGATTTTTTTAATTTAAATACATTTTATTAGTTCAACATGATCCCATGTTTTAACGAAAAAGAGATTTCTTTTAACCTAATTTGTAAATATTAATCCTCATTAATTCTCTGGACAATAAAATTTTCTATACAGGGTAAGAAATCTCTTTTTTTATTTTTTGAATTACTAACTTATCTTAAGATTCATTAAAAACGTGAAAAAATGTAGAAAATTGTAAATATTAGGGAATGATGTTATTATGTGAACACTAACAGCACTCTAAATGCACTATGTATATAATGCACATGCACATCTAACACGGTAGCTTGATCAGTCGTTTTATAACAAAAGAGAATTAAGTCGATTTGACTAATCTTAATATATTTGATACATAAATATTAATGAATTTATTGATACCGTTATAGTTTTAAAAATGGCACTGCTTTAAAAAACACTGTTATTGCTATTGATAATATGACATATGCGCAATACCTATTTAATTATATTTTTACAGTTTTATCGATAATATTTTAAATGCTTGACAGAATTATAATAAATTTCTTTATCTGTCTACGTCTATTTCTAGCAGGTAGAATATCATTACCTAATATTTGCCTGATATTTGCTTATAAGCTATAATAAATTTTAATGTAGGTTTATTATTTAATGGATTAATTCTACAGTGAAAAAACGGACGCCACACACACATCAAATTTAGAAATTTTAATCGCTTACGATGCATTTTAGTCAAGGCGGAAAGCTCAGTTTTGTTTGGAAAAATATTCTCATGAGATTTTTTGGGAGATTCCCCAGAATAAAGTTCAAAAGATCGACTATGCAAAAAGTGGTCCTAATTTATTTAAACAATATTTTTAAACACACTTTATTAATCAATTTTTTGGCGCGTATATTGCTTTTTTAGATTTTTTTGATTACTTTGAACATGAAAGGTCTCTTTTAATTTTTCTCTGAAGTAAATCAATTTCGAGTTCGAAACATTTTAAAACTGTTTCAAAACATGACGATTTTCAGAGCTCAAAAACTCAAAAAATAAAATATTTTTAAATTCATTAGTTGCCTAAATTCAAATTCAAACCTTGTTCTAGCTGCTTACCATAAGAGCTTATTTCATTTTAAAATATTGTTTTTTAGTTAATAATAAAGCGCTTATGACACGGCGAGCGTTCGTGCTGCCGCGCGTCTGTGATTTGTTATATTATCTTCTTCAAGTGCCATCTGTGCGTCGGAGGTCGGCAATCATCATAGCTATTCGGATTGACTATGTTATATTATATGCAGCTCTAAATAAGTGTGATTTTTAAATGTTTATTATAATTTTTAAAGGTATAAATAAAAGTTTTAAAACTAATAAAGTAATCAGTATTTTACATATATCTGGCAAAATTATTTGAAATATATATATATATATATATATATATATATATATATATATATATATATATATATATCTACAACATTAAAAGCACATGAAGGTACACAAGAAACATTAGGTTTCATACCATAATATGATTAAGTTTAACAAGGTACCGGAATTGTTGACATTATTTTTGGTGATAACACTCCTATTTCATCTGTCACCTAACCAAAATCTTAAAAATTTATAACCTGATATTTTGTGCTCATCGCATTTTTTCAAATATAGTAGACTCGCGATTATCCGAGCCTAGGTTACCCGAGCCCTTTGGTTAACCGAGGCAAAAGTCGTATCTGATTATCAATATTGCGAACAGTTATGCGCTGTTAGTTCGAGCCGGAATTTTCATCTGCCAAGTTGGTCATGTCCTTATTTCTAGAAATTTCTGTTTCACCTTTTGTCTACAAATATTATTCCTATGTTATTCAGTGGAAGTTAAACAAGAGTAAATCAATAAAGAACGTTGCTTCAGATTAAGGTATTGGAGAAGTAACTGTTGGAGTTTGGAAGCGTAAACGGAATGAAATCGAACAGCTGGTCAACCAAAGTATGAGTGGTAGGAGTATTGGCGCGGAAGAATATGAACAAATTTCTAAGACGTTGTTCTTGTGTTTTTTACAAATAAGAGAATTTGGCATCCCGATAAGTAGTCCAATACCCTAAGCAAAAGCTGTTGAATTTATTTTTGTTTTTAGGGTGAGGTCATGGCTTTTGAACACAGAGCTCATAGTTAAGAATGCACTTTTGACCTTTCCGATGCGACATTTTATCTCTTGGCTATTGCCCCACGACTCATTGATTATAGTTCCCAAGTAATTGTATTGTGAGACACGTTCGATTCTCATTTGGTTCACATATAGATTTGCTCCAGTTATGTTTTGCTTGCTGATGATCATTAGCTTGGTTTTGCTGGTGTTTATATCCAGTTTATATGTTCTACTTGTTTCCACTATTCTGTTCATTAAGTTTTGCAGTCCTTCTATGGTATTGGAAAACACTTTTGTTTTATCTGTATACCGCAGGTTATTGAGCTTGACTCCATTTATTGAGATGCCTTCATCATTATCTTTTAGGGCCTCTTCAAATATGTGCTTCGAGTACAGATTGAATATCAATGGTGAAATTGCACCCCTGTGTCACTCCCCTTAAGATTTTGACCTCATATGTATATTCTCCATCTATTCGGAGTACCGCTGATTGATTCCAATACAGATTAGCTATAATTTTGAAGTCTCTTTCATCAATCCCTGTCCTCTTCAGCACTTCCATCATTTGTTCATGCCTGACTCTATCGAAAGCCTTCTTGTAGTCAATCAGGCATGCAAAAACATTACAGCTGACATCTCTAAAACAAGATGGGCACGCTAAATAAAGCAACTGCATCGTTGCTACGTAGCTACGTAGCTACTCGTACCAACTGCATTCACAAATCCAAACTGATTGGGCGCAATTTGTTCCTCGCATTTCCGGTAAATTCTTTTGTGGATGACCTTTAAAAACAGCTTCAGCAGATGGCTCATTAGGCTTATTGTCCTATAATCTTGACAAACTTTTGCTCCTGGTTTTTTGGGCAATGGTACGAACTCCGATTTGAGCAACTCTACTGGTATTTTTCATGCCTTGTATATTTCATTAAATATATCAGTTATTATTTTTATTTGTTCTGTATCTAATAGCTTCAGCAGTTCTGCAGGAATTTCATCAAGTCCCGGTATCTTTCCATCCTTCATTTGTCTGATGGCTGCCGTTATTTCTTCTGGTAGGATTTTGGGACCTGGATTTTCTTTAACGCTGGGTTCTTGTAATGTTCTAAGGTCATGGAAGAGTTTCCCCAAGTATTTTTCCCATACTTTTTTATCTTCTTTAGTTATGGCAAGATTGCCTTGATTATTTGTTATTTTTCCGCTGTTGCGTTTTCGAAACTTTCCAGCTATTTCCTTAACCGTTCGATGAACATTGAAGTTATCATATCGACTCTGATACTCTTCTATTTCTTGACATTGTTCTGTTTTTTGTTTCTCTTTGGATTCTCTTATTTTTCTTTTGAAGATGGTATGTATTCTATTATATTCTTGGAGATTTTCTTTGTTTTTTCCTCTGATCCATAAGCTCAAGTATTTCATCGGTCATCCACGATTTGCGTTTCTCTATGTCTTTCTTCAGGTGTTGTTTTTTTATTTCTCTCACAGTTTCTTGTATGATGATCAGACTTTCCTGTATAGTTTCTCACTCACCTTCAGTCGAACATTGGGATCTTTCAGTTTTCTAAAATACATATAATTTTCTAAAAAAACATAATATCTGATAATTCAATCTTTGAGGCAATAACTTTTTGCTCACTCAATTGAAATGGAACATTTTATTAAAAATTACAAGACATTATTGTTAAAGATGGACTGACTTCAGACCAAATATTTAACTGTGATGAGGCAGGCCTTAATTTTTAAATGCTTACTTGGAAAACGCTAGCTGCTAACTGCACCAGGTTACAAGCAAAACAAAGAGAGAGTCACAATCATAATTTGCAACAATGCTTCTGATTCATTAAAATTAATATCTCTTTTAATAGGAAAATCCAAAAATCCAACGGCATTCAAAAATATTCAAGTGAATTGCTTACCTACAACCTACAAAAACCATAAATTGATAAGTGGTGATATAAGAGCTGTGTTTCTTTCACTCAATATAACATCTTTAATCCTAGACCAAGGCGTTATAGAAGCAATGAAAAGGAATGATCGGCAGAGGCTTCTTCAGGTACTGCTAAACAGGCTGAATGAAGGGCTGACTTTAATTGACGAATTTAAGAAGATCACGGTTATTAAAGATGTTTGCTATTGATTGCATCTGCATTGAACGACATTAAAGTGTCATCCTAATTGCCTAAACCTTAAGATCTTGCTTACTAAGACCGTATATTTTATTATTTTTGGCGCACCATAGGAGCATAGCAATGCAGTAACTAATTGTGCACGCACAAACTTTAGTAACAACCAACCAAAAACGCTCGCTTAAATGATGATTAAATGACATATGTCTATCAGATTGTATGGTTATAACTATAATATACCTAAACCTGTAAAAGCGCACACGGTTATCGAGAATCTAATTTTACCAGTTTCAGTGCCTAATTATGTTAAGTAAGCAGGAGGCTTAACAGTTAAAAATGATACCCATCTCTGAAAATACTATCAATTGCATAATCCGTTATATGTATACTATCTGGTTTTAAGAGAATTCTTAAACAATTTAAACCACTATCTGAGAGAAAAAAGATGTCATAAAAAACTTAAATGGTAGCTCTACCCGAGTATTTGAACGGGAATATTTAGTAGAAAAAAAAAGAGACAATCATAATATTTACCGATAACGGAAACCAAAAACCACAGCCGTACCTTAAACTAAGAACGTGATGAAACAAATTTGTAAACTCTTCGGGAAACACCACTTCGATTTCATGTTCTAACCAACGAAGGCGATACAAAAGACTGAGTTAACTAAGAAACAGTTTCTTTTGCATCATTATCATCATTATAAATCTCTTCGCCATTATTTCTTTGAGGGGTCAACTTTTCTAATTACATTTCTTTATAAGTTTCTACTTTTTAGGTAATATCAATATTATATCCTTTACCGACATGTTCTGCCTAAGCGTCTTTAGCTAGGTATTTTTTGGTCTTTCTCTTCTATTACTTTCAGGAACCCACAGATCAGCAATTCTTTGTATTGAATGATTAACGTCTCTGCGTTGAACATAATTAAACCATCTTTACCTGTGTTTCCTGATCTTGGCAATAATTGGTGCCACCCTCAGACTTTTCCTAATATACTTATTCCTAATTTTATCCTTTTTTGTCACTACACTCATTTATCTAAGTATTCTCATTTTCATCACATGCATTTTTTGAATTGACGAACAATTTGTTCCGTACATATATAGCTAGTCTTATGGCTGTTTTATATAATTTTCCCTTCAGCTTTATTGGAATTTTTCTGTCACACAACGCACTACCCGCTTCATTCCACTTCGTCTATTTATCAGCAAGAAACAGTTTCTTTTGCAGTATTACCATCATTATAATTCTCTTTGCGTTTATTTCTTTGAGGGGTCAACTTTCCTACTTACATTTCTTCATAAGTTTGTACTTTTTGGCTAATATCAATATTAATATCCTTTACCGACATGTTCTATCTAAGCGTCTTTAGCTAGGTATTTTTTGGTCTTTCTCTTCTATTACTTTCAGGAACCCACAGATCAGTAATTCTTTGTATTGAATGATTAACGTCTCTACGTTACGTTGAACATAATTAAACCATATTTACCTGTGCTTCCACATCTTGGCAATAATTGGTGCCACTCTTAGATTTTTCCTAATATACTCATTTCTAATTTTATCCTTTTTGTCACTACACTCATTTATCTAAGTATTCTCATTTCCATCACATGCATTTTTTGAACTGACCAACAATTTGTTCCGTACATATAATATATTATATATTATATATTATATATTATATATTATATATTATATATTATATATTATATATTATATATTATATATTATATATTATATATTATATATTATATATTATATATTATATATTATATATTATACATTATATATTATATATAATATTATAATATTATAATATTATAATATTATAATATTATAATATATAATATTATATATAATATATTATATAATTTTCCCTTCAGCTTTATTGGAATTTTTCTGTCACACAACGCACTACCCGCTTGCTTCCACTTCATCTATTTAACCCTAATTTAATCCATCTATTCCCTCATTACTCTATTGCACCCATCCTAGGTACTTAAAACTATTACTTTACACAATAATTTTACTATCCAAATATATCATTATAGTTGTAAAGATAGTGCAAAAACTCCTGACCATGAAGCTGCGCGAAGGCGGAGTCAAAATTCACGTAAAGGCAGAAAGGTTCTACTGTTAGTGGAATTATACAGTGCATAGTACAATGCGTTTCGCATGGAAGTGGGGACTAAACCAAATTTCATCTATTTAAATAACTTTTCAGAGACTGAAAATAAACTTTTCAGAGACTATGATTTTATTCTACTTAGTTAATAACCTTTTTCCTTAAGAACTTATCTTCACTGTTCCAGTTTTTGTTCCAAGTCGCTTTCACTATTTCCTACTAACACTACATCATCATCATACATTAAGCACAACGGAATATTACCCTGTTCGCTGTTATTTGATCTAGCACTAATGACAATATGGGACTAAGCACCAAGCCTTGGTGCAATTCTACTTTTACATAAAATTTATCAGTCTCTCCTATACTTGTCCGAACTCGAGTTGTTACTCCCTCATACATGTCTCTCACAATCTTTACATATTTACCAGGGACTCCTTTCTTATTGAGTACATACCACAGAATCTCCCGAGAAACTCTATCATATGCTTTTTCAAGGTCAATAAATAGTCATATGCGTTCTTAAGATCAATGAATACCATGTGAGCGTTTGTTTCTTAATTACTGTATTTTTCCATTAACAGCCTTATAATTAAAATGGCGTCTGTTGTTGATCTGCCTTGCATTAAGAAAAACTGATTATTGGATATTTAGGTTTCTTTACGTATCCGTCTATAAATTACTCTTTTTCATATTTCCATATACAGTTTAATTCGCATAAATTTACCATATTATCTGTTGGTAGTATTGGTTTAATTTACTTATGCATATGTCTTTATTTGTATGTTTCCTTAATTATTGCAAAATATCTGGCACTGCCACTCAAACCATGACTCAAGAACACCGCTAGATCCGGAAACTAATTGTCGAAAACAAATTAAGATTTCTGCTTTAATCTGTGCTTTCTAAGAATTGCAAGGCAAAACAGACGTTGATAAAAATGTTATTAGAGACACGGGGAATCTAAAATTGCATTTTACAAGATATCTTCTCAACTAAGCAAAAATTCTTAGCGAATTTGTTTCTAGTACTCATAAAGAGTATATCGAAAGAAAATAAAATAAAATTTATTTCGATACACTCTTTATGAACACTAGAAACTAATTCGCTAAGGATTTTTGCTTAGGTAAGGAAATATGTTGTGGAATGCAATTTTAGACTCCCCATGTCTCTAATTACATCTTTATCAACGTCTGTTTTGCCTTGCAATTCTTAAAAGGCACAGATTAAAGTAGAAATCTAAATTTGGTTTAGACAATTAGTTTCCGGATTTATGATAAGATGTCGCTATTGCGTCTAAGTCAAAGCCATTTTAGTGTTGCTTCTACTACGACAGGAAAGATTGTTTTCACGTTCAGAGCGTTTTGTAAATAGCCGCTCCGAAGATTCCTTTTAGGATAAAATACTTATAAGTGGATATACAAATGCACTGTACGTGAAATCCAATTTTAACTGTCTTTCCTTTTAAAACCGCTAGAGTTTATTTAATAGATAACACAGCTGCTTAATAAAGAAGATTTCCTAAATATTTAGTCAGAATGAAAAGTGTCTGCATCTTAATCTGATGTGACGTTAGCGCTAAGAGATATAAAACCTTTTCCCGGATTCACCTAAAACTCCAATACCAACTTTAACCAACCAACGAAATACCATGACACAGGCGAGTGACACAAAGAGCAAGGGTGTATCTTCGAGAGATATGCTTACTTAGTGATTGGCTTACATCGGGAAGAGGAATATATCTTTACATACATTGCATAGACAACACTATAATGATAAAGTCAGGTTCAGAACGTATTTTTTGAATATATACGAATAATTATTTTTTTATAATATCTACGTTAAAAAAAATCACTTGAAAAACACCATAAAACTAAGAGTTTTTTTAAATATAGAAATAGGTGATTCTCACTTTTTAGATTGGATATTTAGGACTAAAAATCCATTGACGCGATTAAAAAACTATTTTGTCTAAAAATATTAATTTATATTTATATGCTTAAAAAATCAACTGGTATAAAAAGCAGTGTCATATTTAAAACTTGCAGACATTCAAAGAATTGCATATCACTAAAACATTTGGTCCCATTTCTTATACCAGCTTTCGAAAACAATCATATAAGTCAGCTAGAAAGCGAATAGATAGTTTCGAACAAAACATTCGGGTATGGAACTGGTATTGGAAAGTAGTTAGGGTTTAAGAAAATTTCACGGGAAATAATATTTTATTACAGTTGACTTGCAAAACAAACACTTTACGAATGTTGTTTGTTACCAAAAATAACTAATATATTCTGATAAGCATAAACATAAAAAAGAAAATAGGTGAACAGGAACTTATATGCAAGGTTTGCGTCTTTCGTAATGCTTGACTTATTTATAAAATCCATAATTTTGCTTACATAAAAATGAACATCAAAATCGTAAAAAATGATATTGCGCGATATTGGCAATCTGATACATATTTTTAAAATAATATATTCTAATCTAAAAATACTTATTAATATATTGTAAAACATTTTGAAACATCTAATAAAAGCGAAAATCCCAGTGGTTGGCTGTATACCATAGTTTAAAAAACTTACAGTGGAGTAAAAATGGTATATTTATAGTAATTTATATTTAAATGGGAATAAGCCACAATTAAAGGTTAAAAATAGTTTATTCACCTTTCAATTTCCACTTCGGAAATTGTTCTCAAAATAAAAACATTAGTGAACGATTCATTCAAAATAATCATTTTGAGAACGATTTCCGAAGAGGAAATTGAAACGTTAATAAACTTACTTTAACCTTTTAATTGTGGCTTATTCCCATTTAAATAGTAATTACTTTAAAATATTACAAGAAAATAGCTTCAGAATGGTATATTTATATTTAAATTTTTTATCCATATAACGTTCTGAAATGGTTTAAACGAGTTAAAATTTAGGAACGTTTTCGATCTTATTAGACCATTATTAGTAAAAACATCGTTAGAAAATAAAAATAGCAACTCAGTAAGGTGTCATGGTCTTTGGATTACATAATAAATGTTGTAATTATTAAAGTGGATGCGACAGAAAGGTAATGTTAAAAGTTTACACTTTAAGGAAACATACTAATCCCTACTTGAAACAAGGACTACATCAGCGTCCGGAAAATTCCGGCCCACTTAATATATTTGGCATATATTCAATATATTAATTAAACCCGTTATTTTATCATCATCATCGTCGTCCAGCTTCTGACTTACACTGTTGGATATAAGTTTCCTCCATACGCCTCGAAGAAATTATATTTTGCGCAAGTTGTATCCAGTTCTGCTCTATTCTTCGTATGTCGTCTGTCCATCACATTGGTGTTCTTCAACAGCTTCTATTCACGGGGTCTTTATTTTACCTTATCTCCTTATCTCCATAAATCCCTACAAGCTTCAAATATAATTGATTGGTTAGTAGTAACTCCTTTATGTATTTTAGTTTGCTTTTTAAATTAACTATATTTATAATACATAGTAAGGTTTTCTTTCTTTTCATTCATTTCAGTATTTTTTGATTTGAATTGCATCTATTACCTACGTGTAATTTAATTTGGTATTATAAGGAAAAAATGTGAAAATGACAACGCTGTTAATAATATTTACGAGTTCATAAGTGTTTACAAACTTAATAAGTTTTACGTTGGTAGACATGAAACTCCTTGTATCAGTTAAGTTGAGCTTTCTAGTATTGCCAAATTTCTGAAGTAACTTGTTGTGCAGGTCTATTTGATTTCTCTTTTTCTTAAACCTTTTAAACACTATTTCCCATAGTATATATACCTGGTACCAAATTTTATATAAAATACCATTAACTGTAGAGAGTCTTACGATCAATCAGTAAATTTAACATATCAAAATTTTAAAACTTTTAAATGATGTGATAGTTCTGCTCTATACGTTAGATTATATTTCTCAACTATTAAATGTGTATAATGTAGAGATTCTTCAGTTCTGTATCTTTTATAAATCTTTAGGTATTACAGCCTTTCTTTCATAAAAATAAGATTAGGGTATCAGAAGTTTCAAATAGTGCATTCTGTGGTCTTTTATATGGTAAGATAGTGACGTTTTGTAGTTGTGACACTTTAGATAATTTCCAAATTATAAATTATTTACAATTAAGTTAATTTTCACTATTGCAATCCCAGCATGCTTGTTTAATGATTAAATTTTTCCATAAATTAGTAAATTATTTTTTACTAAGTTATTTTTTGTGTGTTCTAACTAAGATGTCAAGAACAAGTCAGTTGCCTTTATAATTTGCCACTTCTTTTCCGAATAGTTTTATTACGTTATGATATAGCCTGTTACCCATTCTGGCATTAAAATTGCCATGAATTCCTGGCATTACCTACTTCTGATATTATTTTATCTAATGATTCATACTTTTTTATTTTTCCTTTTAGGCAATAGAATAATAGCAGTCATATTGTTTAGCTCAATATATGCATAAATGCATTTGTATTAATACACATTCATTTAAAATGTATTAACCTTTTTTTCCATTTTATTGCTTACTTGCACTTAACTGAAAACTTTTATATGAAATTGTTAGCCATTGTCCTATTGAATAAGGAATTTTCTAAAGCCCATACTCATTGATTTTATTAAAGTTTTGGTTGTTGACTTACAATAAACTTTTCTAACGTCACTTTTCTTAAGGGACGAAAAACTTTAAACTTTTAATAGAGGCTTGAATATTTTCAAACGTCGTGGTCTCTTTCAAAGTTTTTTAAAACTATTAATTTTACCATGGAACTTTTTTTACATTGTAAATAAAAAATTTCCTTAATATATATTTATTATTTTAATTGAGGAGAGCAACGAAAAAAGGGTAGCTCATTATCTCACAACCTGTTAAATGTAACATTTAACAGGTTGTGAGATAATGAGCTACTTGTTTATTATCATTCTCCACATTTCTATATAGACAGACTTTGAGTTCTCTTTTTTCACTTTCCTGACCATAAAACTTACTAATTATTTCTCATATTGTGCAATGACTATCTGATTATCGTAAAGTCTTATACATAAATGGCCACCTCCTACTGGGACCCCTGTTCTTTTACATTTTCTCTTTCAAGGACCTGTTCTCAAAATATTTTAAAATGCGTTTGCGATGTGGAGTAGCCCTACTGCAACCCATTTGTTGTCTTAAAGCTGTTGAAAAATTTCGATCCTATCTTAACTGTTACTACATTACTTATATACATGTTTTGAATTGCTGCTATGAACTGTTGCATAGTAAATTGCCCTGGTTTTGTCATTTTCTTTTCTATTACTTGTTGGACTATGTAAATTTGGTCTATATAGCTCTGCCCTGCAATAAACCCGGCTTATTTTTAGCAAATTTTACTATTAATATGTTCTTCTAGTTTATTAAAAATTAAATATTAAAAACAGCTTTGCTATATAATGGATACATTGATGAGATTATGCTAATTTTTTTGTAATTGCTACATTTTTTTCTTTATTTTTAATTTATATATAAGCATTTGTTAACTTTTCAAGTTATTCTTCATCGGTAATAAAGTATTTAATGTATTATACAAAATAACTTTTCAGGTCCATATTTAGTCAGTTCCGATGTTACTTCTCCACCCTTCCAGGTCCAGCTGATTTGTTGTTATTTATGTATGTTCTTAATATTCTTTCTGACTTCTATACACAAATCCATTTAAGGTTGGCTCTGATGTCCTTTCAGTGTTTCTACGAAATTGGGTGAGTTTACTATTAGAAACGCGATAGACACCAATGGTTATTCAATGATTATTTAAATCACATAGTTCAAATATATGCTCTCTATTATCAATAATGGTGTTTTCCCAAATAGTTCTACAGTGTTGTGAGTTAATCTCTTCTCCAATCTTCCATTAAAATCTCCTGTCATAATTAGGTCTTGAGTTGTTTTTATTTTTTCAGTTTAATTCTGTAGAGTTTCCATAAATGAATGCTTTTCACCAGCTAAACTATTTTTTGCTGGATCGTACACCCCCAACATTACTATTTGTCTCTCAGATATGTCTATGATCATTTTAACTATTTTAGGTTTCCACGTTTTGATTGTTGTCATCCATTTTGCTTTCATTAGGATTCCTATGCTGGCTTTAGCTATTTCTTATTTTTGTACACCACTCCAGTGGTGAAAGACTTCGTCTACTTTCTCGGATCAATTTCTTTAGCTTTTTGTCTCACTAATAATTACGAAATTAATTATCATTTTTTTGAATTCTTTTATCGCTTTTTTAACCTTAGATTTTTTTGAACCTATTCTCTATCCTTCTATTGTTGGATATAGATCTCCCCCAGTTCTCTCCATCTTTCCCTATCTTAAGCTGTTCTCTGCCATGTGGGACCTCCTTGTTTCCTGATGTCATCTTTCCTCCTCATCTGTGGTCTGCCTCTTGATCTCTTTGCATTGTATGGACGCCACTTTCCGATGGCATTGTTCCATCGTCTGTCTTGGAGACGTTTATTGTGTCCAGCTCATTTCCCTTTCAGTTTTGCTGCTTGTTCTATCGCGTCTACTGTCTTTGTTCTGGTTCTGATCCACTGGTTACGTTTTCTATCTCTAAGTGATACACCCAACATTTGACTCTCAGGAGTTATATACCTTGCTTCGTAAGTATAGAGGCATTGTTTGATTTTTTAAAACGTAAGAAAGTTTGCCGAACGCTGCCCATCTCATTCTTACTCGTCTCGATATTTCGGCTGTTTGATTTTCTCTGTTAGCTCTGATTGCTTGTCCTAGATAGATATACTCATTTACCTGTTCTATTTTTTCTGTTTTTATTTTTATTGCCTCTTGGTCTTCCGTGTTTGTCATTACTTTTGTTTTGTTGAAGTTAATTTTTAGACCTTTTTGCACTGATTTTTCATGAAGTTCATTCAGCATTAATTCCAGTTCTTGTCGTTCCGAGGAGATCAGGAGTATATCATCTGCATATCTAAAGTGATTTAGGTATTTTCCGTTAATACATATTCCTCTGTTTTCCCAATCCCTAACCTTAGATACCCACCCTTATATGATGATTGTTCTACATATAAAGATTTTTGGACGTTAACATATATTTCTAAAATTCTTACAATGATTGAGAGTTAAAACTGGCTTCTTTAAACCTTTTGGAGAAACCCCCTCCCTCAGTAACCACTGCGACTCGCTTCATTGGACGTGTGATTTTCCACCCGAATCGGAGTACTTATTTCACTCTTAAGTTTTTTATATGTAACAAGGTGCTAAATCCTGTCACCATAACCCTCCTTTGGAGGATCTACTTTCACTCTGAACAGTCAACAGACTCTGTTAGCAGCCGCCGAATCAGGCGCTACCTGCATGTTGGTTCGCGGTAGGTATTTAATTTCCGTTTTGTCAACAATATCTTGGAGGCATTTCCCGATTCGCCACCTAAAGACACGCTTTCTAAGGGTTATAGGCTCTACCAAAAGTGATCCTGTAAGACATTCTTTCTTTACTCAATATACTAACAAGTTCAATGATTTTATTGCCCAAAACCAAATTCTTCAATATATTGGAAGCTCTCAGCTTGAGCAATCTTAGTATTCAAATCCTCTATATAATTATGGTTATATCTTTTTTTATTTATTTATTTAAGTGTGGTCTTTTGGTTTGTCATAATATTGCGCTATCTCTTTATTCAATATCCCCTCTGTGGCTCAGTGGTAAGAGCTCCTACCTTTAAATCTAAAGGTCGTGAGTTCGAATCTCATCTGGCTGGAAATTTTCGTTTATTAAAAATTAATAAATGAAAATAATTTCTATCCTTGTGCGATCGGTACTCACCAGAGGGACCGCAGACGTTCGGATACAATTAGCGTCTCTTAGCAAAGACAATGACATCGACTTTGCTAAGTATCAAAACAATTACTCTACACACACACACACTACACTAGGTACCTGACTGTACCATGCCAATGATCATAGTTGTCGAGGCATTAACCCAATAAAAAAAATAAAAAAAAATTCATTAATTCACTTTAAATCGATCTAAAATTTGAATAATAATGCTGAATTGTTTAAAAATTATCATACCACTTTACATCCTCTACACTTTCCAAGCAAAAGAATTCATAAGAGTAGATAGATTGCATATAAATAAATTTTTTCTAATTTTTAAGGTGACTTTTTTCTCAGTCTCACAGGGTTTTCCTGACTTACACCTGGTAAATCTGAAATCTGTAGGTTAGTTTCTTCTCCTGCTTAGTTTTAGTATAAAATAGCTGAAGTATTCTAATAATTATTACAATTTGTGCTATTTTTTTGGTTTTTGATGTTTATGGTCTAGTTTCTTTACTATACATATTAATATATCTTATAACTTTCTTATAGATTCTTGATGTAGTGTTAATACTTATGTTTTTATTTTTACCATATTTTAACTTCATTTCTTGATTTATAACTACTGTGTGATTAATATTTGACGGCTCGATTAAACTGGTAAAAGGTGTTCCAGATAGTTTTCGTTGTCTTCTACTAGCACTGCATAATTTGCATAGCCTAAAATGGCAATTTCGTTTTCTTGCACATTATATCTTTTGATTTTACCCAATTTTTCTATTATTTTGCCCATAATAATATTGAAATTAAAAGGACTCAGTACTTCTCCTTGATGGTTCCCATTACCAGTCAGTATTAGTTGAACTTCACCTTCTAGACAATCATTATTCTTTTATTGATAAATTTCAAATTCTTCACTTTCAAAATTAAAGCCTGAAGCTATCTTTATTAGAATCTATGTATATCAACAAACTAAAAAATAAAGACATAATTCTGAATGATCAACTTGGCACAAACAGTTCTCCCGTTATCAACTTATTCAGTTAAAGACGATAAAGTGTAAACACATACCAAAAATAGACTACTTACAAAAGGCACTCTGGCCGAAACAGCTGGAGTGATAATAATTTTGAATAAATTTTGTGGAAGTAGTGAAAACAAAAGTTTTCAGTGTTTTATTGTTAGCTAGATATATATTTTCCAATCTTGATAAATGTATGCAGCAATTGTATTATTGCATGGACTGTAGTGTACATTGCTGAAAATAGGTCTCCTTCAGTTATCTTCAGTGCTGCCAATCTTGTGCTGTGTCAATCTAGGTTGTTGAAACCTTCATTATATCATCCGCCCACCGTATGGGAGGTATGTCCCTATCTTTATATGACGCCAATTGAATGTCATCTAGCGGAATGTCTCCCGTTTACTATGTTTACAAATATTTGCAATCAAAATTTATCTAATAATCGTCTCTCTCTACCCCCCTATGTTCGGAAACATAAAAAAAACTCAACTAATACAGCAGTTTTGTGATACTGATAATTATCATGATTATGATGCATTATGATGTCATTCAAAATGGTGGCGATAAACGTCCACCATGTTTAAGAGCTATTATGATGCTTCACCACCAAAACAACTTTCATATAACTAATCAAAATGCATTACACTATGATTTAAAATGTCATTTAAAAATTTAATGTATTGTATCAGAATGTAATAAACTGAAAAAATATTACGTTAGAGCGTTTCCCATAAAATATGAATATCAACTTATTAGGGATAGTCTGTACTTTTTCCATTCACTATTGAACAGTGAACTTTCAGAAAATAATTGGGAGTGCACAAGACTTTTTACTGATTTTGCATATAAAATTGTAGTTTATCAAGTAGGTATTACTAACAGTTAACAATAACTAATATATTAAATATTGTTTCATTAGAACAAAGTTTTATTTTTATGGCAAACACTACCTTTAACAAAAAGGGCGTATGATGAATGATAAGTTTTCATTACGTCAACCTTATCATATCATCAGCAGTAAAAAAGTCTATATAATTATTGAAACTAGAAACATAACAAGGTCAGAAAACCTGTAAATTACATAATCAAACACCAAACATTATAATCATTAGGACACTAAGTGGATGATAAACGATTACATTTTTACATTACTGAATTTGTATGTTCCACTGAAAATGTTATCTTTATCATCGACCCAGTCTCCTAATAGCTACAATGTTTGGTATTTTAGTTATGTGACTAGTTCCAATTACTATATTTTTTTTACTGATGATGGTCCGATAGGATTGAAAACGTTCTGAAAATTTATAAATCTATTTGGAATCATTTTTAAAATTTTTAATAAACTGTATACCTTTTTACTCAACAAGTTTTACTTCCTAGTAGGTTTTTCAAAGCTATCGTATACAGCCAACCACTGGGAATTTGTCGTTTAAATTTTAATCCTAAATTAATTTTGTAATGTTTTCTTTCAAGAATAAACTTAAGACTTGTTCCTATACATGCCGTATACTCCATATGAAGTATTTTTCAACATAACTTCTAAATCTATAAAATTATTCAGCTTAAAAAATATCTAATTATTTATAAATACTACAAGCGCCAAAAAATTTTCTTAAACCATAACTAATATATCCCTCCTGTACATACACCGTAATCATACACTGACACTCTTTTCAACACTCTGCAGACTCCTGTCCTGAGCACATTCTCAAACCATCTTACTTGATTTTAAATGATCTGAGACGCCAAGGAATCAGCAGTATCAGCCAATCACATCGCATTTAACAAACACATAATAATCACGTTTTATCACTATTTGTTTTTCGTTGCAACTCGATAACTCGGGGAAGCACTAAAAAAATAAATTGTAATTTTAGTTTAGATTTTTACACAACTTGTATATTTATCACCTGGTCGACTTAAAAACGAACAAAAACAATTTAGAACTATAGAAGCCTGAATAATTACAAAATTGTTTAACGAAAGTTTAAATGTATTTTTATAGTGTGTGTAAATCATCACCAGTTTAGTAACAAAGTATATAAATCCGAAAAAAATACCTTAATCCTTGATCTAAACAATAAATCGTAGTTTAGGGCGGTTGTTATATGTTAAAAGCACTCAGTTATAAGTTCTGTAGCACAGGTACAGCTATGTAGACTCCATACAGTTAGATATATATTTGTCTAACATACGAAAGGTTTCCTCAAGCTACAATTAAGTAGACAAAAATGGAATAATTCTGTAAAGATATTGAATCCTTTTATACATATCACAAAAAACACGAGCTGCATCTAAGTATCGTTAGTAAATATTCATATTTCAAGCAATAAGTCCGTAAAGTATCTAAAGTCACTGAAGTAGGATGAAACTCTCAATCAAGTAACCAATGGCGGAGACAAATATATGTTAAAAATTAAAATTAATTGATTACAATTTAATTATAAATACGTACAAATAATAGATATTTATATCCAAAAATGTAAGGCAGAAAAAAACAGTGCTGACTAAATAGTTAATCTGACAAAAATACTAGTAGTGGTAGGTCAAAATTGTTATGGGAAATCTTTGAAAGAACATTTGAAAAAATCTTCTCTCTTTATAGGAAGAATTAAAAAAACATAAAAAATAGAAAAACAAATTACCTACAACTATTATTTAGATAAAAATTGGGTTTAAAATTGGAAGAAGATTTTACAATTTAGAACCTTTATCATTACAAACTCAATAATTATTAAGTAACACAAGATATAATTTGGTTATATGTTCGTTTAAAAATAAAAACTCGTTTTCCTCTTAATTGAATTAGGTCTCATGTTAATTATCTGCTAGATCCATAACGAGTGTTTTTTCGTTGTATGTGATAAACTTTGTCCAATCATCTTGTATCAGTTTTTCTTCATCGTGTATGTGGTTTACACAATTTCAAACTTCAGGTGATGATTCACTTAGAATATCGATCCATACAGTTTAACTGCTTTCACGTCCATTTTCTCCAAAGTGACAAATACATCTTCCTCAGACCGACTCTATCCGATTGTACTGATAGTGATATGAAGATAGTCGTAACACCTGATGCTCGTGCCCATGCAGTAGTTACGTCTATAACGTACTTTACGTTTTGTGGCTTTTTTATACGACAAAGACTTATAGAATAGCTTTGTTTTTGGGAAGAACCTTTTTTAAAAAATTTATTTCTTACTTGTGACTATTTTTTTAACTGAGGTTATATCTAAAAATGTTTAAGCAATTTTTCTGTCAAGAAACTATGGTAATATCCATAATAAATAAAGACTTTTTCTCCAGCATTGATACAAGCATTTAGCAGAATTATTTTTTAAAATCGATTGAGTCGTGATAGTCTACATTATTTGATTTGGCAAAATATAGCAATTTAGCATCTTTATCAACTTTATTATTGGTTCCAGCATTTAAAACAACAAAGCGTTTATCAGTATTTTCTTCGCCTTTTCTGATGCTCCTTATAGCCATATAGGTTTATACGATCTTTTCAAGTTTCAGAAGAATTTCGTATATATATATATATATATATATATATATATATATATATAGTGGTCTTGAACTTAAATGTTTTTCATATAGTGGCTAAAAAATTAAACCTTTTAGGAACAATATTTTCATAAGTAATTGTACAAAAAGGGCAGCAGTTGGTAAACTAAACTACCCATATACCTCAAAAGGAAAATATTTGACCAGTGTGGGTTATATGTATTTACTTATGGAGCGGATACATTAACACAAAAAGGTAGTAAACAGAATTCGCATGAATCAGAGGGCTATGGAGCGCCAGATGTTGGATGTCTCTGAGAGACCGAAACCCAAACGAAGACCAAGTATGTCGGAGAACAAAAACAACAGATACTATCGAAAAAATCGTACTGCTAAAATGGAATTGGAAACACGTTGTTAGATTATTAGACAACCGCCGATAAACAAAACAAATTGTCGAGTGAGGTCCAAGACAAGAAGCACTACGGAGCAGCGGACACCCACTAACCAGATTCACTGTTGACCTAGAGCGTGTTAGTAGTAATTAGATAAGACCTTATTGGAATGGATAAGATTAGATAATTGAAGACCTATGTCCAATAGTGGACGCGTAAATGTTAATATTAACAAATATTGAAATAAACACCGGTGATCTAAGAATGATTGGCAATCTTTACTGGAGTCAAACAGCGTCTATCCGTGAAGAGGCATAAGAATCCGATGATATCAAACTCAAACATTGGTCCGACAGGGATGTATACTGTCACTCTTACTGTTCAACTCATACTCTAAGGAAATTAAGAAGCAGTAGAGGATGTTGAAGCCAGAATTTGAATGAACGAAGAATAAATCAGTAACATCGGACCAGCGGTTGATACGGTGATATTCGCTGACAGTTATAAAGCACTACAGGAATTAATGAATAGAATAATAAAAGAGAGTCAGAGATATTGAATTTCACTAAACATTAAGAAAACAAAGTTTATGATGATCTCTAAGAAAGAACAGCAAATTAAAAGAATCAGTGTGAGTGGTCAACCAATAGAAAGAGTAAAAACATACACCTGCCTTGGTACGAACGTCAATGAAAATTGAAACCATTTCCTAGAAATAAAATTTATAATAGAGAAAGCAAGATCTGAACTTAAAAAAATGGCTAAGCTATTAAAATGCCATGATTTATTAGTACCCATAAAAATCAGATAACTTCGAGGGTACATCTTTCCTATACTGCTGTACGGAGTTCAGTCGTGGACTCTCACAAATGCTACCTGAAAAAAATTGAGGATTTTGAAATGTGGCTTTATCGTCGAACTTTAAAGATATTTTATATACCACATTACTAAGCAAGAAAATTTATTAATAATGCAACAAGGAAAGAAAAAAACAGCCAAAATCAAATACCTTGATCGCATTATAAGGAATAGCAGGAATATGGGTTGATGCAATTAATTCTAAAAGGAAAAGTATAAAAAAAAAACGAGAACCAAATAGGCGATTGCCGTGATGGTTTCTAATATCCGAAAAGAAAATATTAATTATCAAGTTCTTACTGATGCTATTAGTTTTTCGGAATGTCCTCTAGAAGATATTGTAAGCAACATATGTGCGTCTTTAAGCGGCACAATAGAGTCAATGGACCGGTGTTATTTATTTTTTTTTTATTAAAATAACTTACCAGTTTTAGAACGAAACGCTATTCTTCTAAAGATAACAGTTTACATTTTGACGATTTGTTTATTGTTTTCCAAATTTATTCATTTTACTTCATTTAAACACCGATATAAATATAACTACGACATCCTGAAAAATTCAAAGTCTCCTACAACAGGATCAACAAAAAAACAAAAATATAGCTAACTCTATCGCACAAATTTAGTGTCTAATATTACATTTACAAAGTTGTATTGAGTCCTTAGTAATGATTACCTAATTTAGGTGTAACCAGTTTTAATTTTTTTATGCATATTTGCATAATAATAATCGCTTATGCCTAAATAATCAAGTTATAGTATATGGAATTGTTTGGTACGTTTTAAGGAACTTTTTTTCCAATAATTATGTGTTCTTTTAAAATAAAATATAAAGGCGTAACTTTAATTATTTGATAAACCTACATTATGTGTCCCGAAAATAGATTAATTAAAAATCATTAAAACATTTTTGTTTATAAATTCACTTTATAAATAAGATACATTCCATACTAATGCAATAGTATTGCAATCAAATATTGCAATCAAGTATGAAAACGAAAACTTGTTGAGCTGTACTGACTAACACAGCATGATATTAAATTATTAAAAATAAGGATATCGTAAAGGATATTGTAGCTTACCTGGTCCGCTAGTAATAAAGGTATTAGAATTTGATCCTTAACCGGCTATCGTACATGGTTTTTACCATATCGATATATTCTTGTATCATTTTTTTACAAGAATTAATATTAACCGAATATAATACAACATAGAATGCAACTAAGCACTGTTATAAAAGTTATGATATCATTAAGTATTATTCATTATAATACCTTGTTTCTACAATTGCTTTTTCTTAAATACATCTTTTAATAATTGATTAATATTTTAAAATACATTTTGTCTTAGCCGGTGATTATTTATTCTGATTCTATTTTTGCTCTTATTAGTAGCACAACAAAATTTTCCACTATCGCAATAAAAGAAGATAGGTATACACGGATTTAACATAATTGATAATTAAAATATTTTAAGAATTTCAAGTTATATTGTAAAATTTTAAAAATCATCTCACTTGAACAAACTCTATCAATACACATTTTACAAAAAAGATATTAATAAAAATTGTAAAAATTGTTCGTTTTTAATGACCAGGTATATACTAACAAATCTAACATACTGCTGTACATATAGCATCAACAACCCACTACACTTACATTCAATGGTAGAAGTAGCTTAGGAGGGTCGAAACAAAAGGCAGAAAACTTCTATTCTAGTATGATGGACACACATACAAATACTCGTATCTTGTCGGCCGACTTCTTTGAATCCGACAATGATACGGAAAATTACCAACAAGACAAATACCATAGTTTTAGTAGATACTCGAATCATAAATCAAAAGACAATTGGTCATACGGTGCCACTACCACTGCTGGTATTAACTCACATCGGTACTCGCTACCAAACGATAATAAATATACGAGGAAGTCTGAGCATAAAAAATATCATAAAAAAGAAAAAGCTAGGCCGAAACCATTGCAATTTGAGCACGAAAAATACTATGATCATGTGTTTCCAAAGAGAGATGTTAGAATAGGTACTGATTTCTTTTACCAACCCAACAGTTTAGATCATGCAGAATTGTAAATATTTACTATAATTCACTTGCCTAGCTTTTACGAATTAAGATATTTATTATAGCCATAACAAAAGTTAAAATTTTACATGTGAATGTTTAAAGTTATATATAAAATAGGACACAGTCTTATTAAGTAATTGGCATTAAAAACTATTATCATTTTAAATTCTACATCGTTATAAAAAAAGTATGATTTTTTTATATGCGTACAGTTAATTGATTATTCAGCCTTTACAGTTAGGTATATTTGAAATGTAGATATTTAGCTGCTTGCTGAATATACAGTCAAGGGCTTCTGAATCATGCTCTTCCCACTATCTCTTGGTCCTAAATTTGGTGTCATTATATTTGTCACTTCTATTACAAGACCTGTCCCGCCGTAGAGCTGGCTGACTTTAACTAGTAATGTTTCTTCGTCGGTTACAACAGCCATGGGTAGTGTCGGGTGGTTTCATCTCATTACTAACGAGTCTAGTTTACTTAGATTTTTCGGCTATGATATTGAAATTACGTTTCAATCCTGTTTTTTTTTTATTGAGTATACTAACTTTGCCATCATGGGTAAGCAACTGTGTTCTTAGCTTATTAAAGAAAGTACCATCAGAGCTGCTAGGTAATTTAACAATCTTTTTTGAGTTATCTACAATGCGTAATGAGGAATCTGCTTGCCTGAGAGCTCGTCTAATTTTAGTATTTCTAAGATTTGATTTTAAATGCTATGGAGACACTACATTGTCACATACCTGTTTGTAATCTATAAATACTTTATGCACTAGGATGACAAAGGACATACGACAAGAACACTGTAAGAGAGGAAGTCGAAATAAAGTTGCGTGAACCATGTTAGTGTTTTATTTCTATTTCTTAAGAAATCGAAGATATCCTTTCTACAGAAATCTGTATTTGTTACTCTTTACAAGAAATTTGCCGGTTATGAATATCTGATCTATTATTGACCTTGCTGTTTGACACTCTCGCTAATATACTCCTTGCGGTATTTCCCAGCGTTTTAATTTATAAGCTTTTATGAATTGGAAAGCCCCAGTCCATTCTCTGAGCCTTCTCTTTTTAATCCCTATTTGTTGAATAGTTACGTAAATTTACCGTACTATGCATTCCCTTGCATATTTGAGGAGCTCGGTGACTTAAATTTTCACGGGAGTAAATAAGCTATGTGCCTACCGCCTCAAAATCTGCGATTTAGTCGAATTTTGAGTCTAGAAGATTTAGCATCGGCGCCTCCACCAAAATGTAATGTTCATTCTACTAATTTTTGGCGCTTTTTGTAGTAGTTGTAAAACGGCTAGTTGGATCGTGACGTTTAAGGATTTGACAGGATATAACGAATAGAATTCGACAACAAAGAAATATTAAATATGGTAGCATACCAAAAGGACTTCAGACATGTATCTTTGCTACTGTCGAGCCAATCGGGCAAAAATGAACAGAATGAACCCCGATTTTGGTGGAGGAACCTTAGACCATAAAAACTGATAGACACGCCTTGTACCGAACCGTTGAGCAAAGATCTTCCGCGAAAGTGACGTCACAATGAGGCAAGAGCCCGCTTGGATTCTTAGCAAAGCACTAATATAATTACCCAATTTTAGATTAAATTTAATATAACTTCAATATTTTGTAAAAAGTGTGGAAGATAAATTATTTAGCAAAATAATTAATAAATATTTTTGCCTTAAATTGTAAAAATAAATGTTTTATTTGAAAGTAGATACCTACATATATTATTATATATATCGTTGATATATCACTTCTTGTTTAATATGCAGAAATAAATTTAAAGGAGAATAATTTTCTTTTGGGTGGAAGTTTCAGGATAGGTAAAAAAATATGTAGGAAATCTATTAATTTATTGACCACAAAACAAAATAGCTTTTGTTAACTTACTTCTAACTCTTATTACATTATTTAGTTTTTCACCTTCGTGGTACAATCTAATGTTGCAATAATGGAAACAAATTATCTTTATTAGATTAAACAAATGGTTTGTTTCAAATTCATGATCAAACATATGGACTTTGTATGCGTTAAACACAGAACCATGCACGTTACTCATGACATTTAAGATCAATTTTGTCATTATTTTGGAATCGTTTAATTTTTTTAAATTGTACATAAATTTAATTTCGCTTTCAGCAATTTTGCAAATATGAATGACGTCTTTAAAAGGTTGAATTAAAAACTCTTTTGACATGCTATAATTTTTGTGTCTTATGAATGGAGATTGTAAATTATCACATTCAATTGCACACAAACATATGTCACAATCTAATGTTTTCTTAACTTTCTTAACGACAAACCCAGCGATATAGTCAACAACATCACAAACATAAGATGACAATGTTCTTGAAAAACTTAAAATATTTACAGTATAATCCTGATCCTGGTTATTAGTTATTGTTTCCCTATTATTTTCATCAGTTATAAAGTTGTCAATGAGTTTATGATCAACAGTTTTCATTTTCACAGTATTTGTTGTACTCATTGCTAATATTATGGAAGGTGCCTGTTCTATACAATTAGCCTGGGTAGATCCTGTAACACTTGTGTGCATTAACAGTCTTTTATATGCAGCTTTAAATTGTTTTGCCGTAGGTTGTTGTTGTAACCTCCATGACTCCTAATAGAACTAAAAGAAAAGGCCGAAAGATACTTCAGACCTGCATCCATATCCTCCACGTAATTTTTCCAAATTCCCATTAGTGATTTTAAACTAATGATCATACCAATAAAACCCGTCTTTCTTTGGCTTAGATATAGGGGTTCACCATTTTTGGAACACTTAAGTGAACTAAGATATTTTATAGATTCTTCATTTTTTTGAAAAATCGCTTGTTTATTATGATGCTGTAAACTAGATTTTAGGTGTTTTATCAATAAATTTCGTCTATTTAAAATATTAAAATATCATTGATATGTTCAATAAAATTTTGAGTAGCTTCGCTATGTACAAATTCTTTTGAGCTTTTATTTCTCAAATAATGTATTGCCTTAGCAACTTTTTGGCTGAACGTTTGGGCAGCTAATTTCACTTTCATTTTTTCCTTATACCAATTTAAATGCCTTCGCGTTATCCTAGTTGCAAGTTGAAGGCCTTCCTTCTCTTGAATGTCTACTAATTTTTGTAAATATTCCCATTTAATTGCTTTATTATTCCCGTCAAAAAAAATTTGGTAATAACCTAAAGTATTACGAATAAGTTTCAACATATGTGGAGGGTCAAACATTACATATATTGGTTGATTTGTTGCTGGATGTAGAAAATATACTTTATTGGAATTAATCGATAAATCAACTCCAAGTTGTTTAACCATGCTAATATTTGATGCTGCACCATTAAATGTTAGACTGGTAATTGTGACATCAGCTTCATGCATTATTTTTAAGCACATTTTTATTAGATTACTTTTTTGAACACTTGATAACCCAGCGATTAAAAATTATCCTATCGGCAGCTTCCATGAATCATTTAAACAATTAATTAAGAATACAATTGCTTCTTTTGCTTTAATTTCGGAAGAATTACTTTGAGGTTTACTTCCTATGTCAACATACCTAAAATTAATGATTTCAATTATTTAAATAGAAAATATAATGTTATGATACTTTTTTAATTGCTAATAAATATTAAGCTACACTTACCCTAAAAACTTTTCACCATCCCATTCTATTTTCTGGTGTATAGACATTTCATCGACCATCAGAGCACAAATACATGATTTTCCTTTATTTCTAAGTTCAACTACTTTTTGTTTTAATACATTCACTGCTTCTTTTCAATCTAATTATAAAATGAAAATTATATATATAAGGGAACAAAAAATAAAATAATAGGTGCTAAATTTCTGGTATGTTTTTCAAGTTTAATTTGTGAATTTACTTACCCGTGAAATGATATATCTATCTCTTTTTTTGTCGCTGCGTACAATTAAATGCACTGCAAGATGCCACCATAATTATAATATTAATGTATTGGAAAAATTTTAAATTTAAACACTTTAAAACGTTTACAATGCGTATAAACACTACTAATCTCTACCGTTTCTGCCTCAAACTGACGTCACCCACAGCTGTGTAAATCGTTTTATGTTGGCTTCACTCCTCGAGACGAGAGAATAGCATTACGGCGCGTCTATCAGTTTTTATGGTCTAAGGGAGGAACACATACTGATTAATGTGTGTGAATCCACCAAATCGCGTTTCTTTATTGATTTTTATTATTTTTACTTCCTTTATTATGTCCCAATATATTTTATTCTTAACCCTAGATTACCGGACTTGTTTAGCCGCACGTGATTACCGGACTATCGTAAATTTTACTACCTATAAAAGGTGCCTTGTACAGGAGAGTTTTTATCACTATAATCGCATATTTTAAACGAGTAAAAAATAGAATTAGTTAATGTTTTAAACACTCGGTGAAAATTTTTCCACGATGCTTACCGCATATCGCATGCTTGTATACTTGGCAATATCATGTAGTTGTCAGTCGCCGTTTTTGCCTTGGGCAATAAAAGCAAATTTTTCTTTTTCTTTCTTGATATGTGACAACTTCTTCTGCAGAAGGTATCTTTGAATGGTTCGGCTAGCGACTGGCTCAAATCAACCATATACTGGTACCTAAAGACAAGCTTTTTACCTCGTTTTAATGTGTTGTATGTGTAAATGACATAGGAATTAATACTGTTACAGCTCATGTTGGAACACATTTGGTCAAAAGTGTTTACGCCTGATTTTGTGTTATTGAAATTTGTTATAATTAGAGGCTTACCTGTTTCTTCTGATACTTCTGCCGTTTCATGCAAAGTTGAAAGCAGTAAAACTAACTTCTATTTTTTAGGGACGTAAGATAAAAAAGTTTTCTTCTGATCAAAACAGAACATTGAAGAATTTACATTTCGATCTTTTATTGCCAACATCTCTGTGGGAATTTCTTTTTTGTTTTTGCAAAGAGTACCTAATTCTGTTAATTTATATGGCTCTTGTTACAGTTCATGGACTAGTTTCACTGACGTAAACCAGTTGTCCGTGGTTACGTGTCGATTTGATCCATGGACAGATTTTGTTAGTTCTTTGACATAATGCTCTGCTAGTGGCAAACCATTGGTATTAGTTTTCTTTACCAAATAGGGACTTGCATCCAACATATATTTACTGGAAGAATCACATAACATAACAATCTCAATCCCGTACTTTGAAGGTTTATTGGGGATATACATCCTAAAAGGACATCTTCTCCGGAATCCTACCAGTTTCTTATTAATTGTAAAAGATGATAATAGAGTATATGAAGTGCGCCATATTTTAATGAAAATATCCCATATTTCGCGGATATGAGTCAAAAGAATAATTTACTTGTCTCTCTTGCCTTGTTTGCTTTTCGTCAATCTTATACAATTTAGTAGAAATGTAAAGCGATTATAACTTGTACAAGCTATGTGAAACTTTCCTAAAATGGAGGTGTTAAACATATATTTTGCAGATAAATGGTTATCTTTTTTGCGGCAGAAAGGAAAAGAATTGTGAGTAAGGCTCTTAATTCTTTTTAATATTTGAGACACATTTTCATGTTTATTATGTTTCTCAGCTTGTCTTACAATTCTTGCATTTGTATGTTGCAAAATAATTTCAAGTAAGTTTTTTTTGAGACCACTACATACTTTGCTTTTCCAGATATCGACGTAGAAACTTTTTCAATATCTGAAATGGGATCTTGCCCTGTCGGTTTATTAAAACAAGGAGATACAATTAAATCTTCGACAGCTTCATTATCCGAATGTGAAGATTTTATCTCCAGATTATCTTCTCCCCAGTCGCTGCCACTGTCTTCGAAGGGATCTGAGTAAAAGTCTTCATTATTCATAATACGCGCAGCCCCTTCTTTCAGTTCTTTTTCTGTCAGTGGCCTTTGGGATCCATTTTACTGAAATTCAAAATATATTTTTCTAAAGAAGAATAAAAAGAAGATTTCTAAATATTTAAAATACTTAAAGAATTATGCGGATCGTAAAATTTACGAATGTCCGGTAATCTAGGGTTAAGGACTGCTTCAAAATATATTGTCATCTCTCAAGCATCTTAGGAGCTTTTGCCATGATTTAACCGTTATTGTCTCGGATTCATAATATTCGGTCATACTTTAAACCGTCCTTGTTCCTGTATTACCTATCGTACATTATAAAATATTCTTCCGTTTCTATTTCTTTATGGAGTGTTTTGACTCTTCATTCTGTCATTCTATTGCAACTGTAAATTCTTACTTAAACTATTCTTGTCGCTTGATTGATTTTTTAAATTCCAATACTTCTTACTATTAGTATAAATAGTCCATCCACTTCGAACGACTTATTTGTTGGCAACATATTAATTCATAATTGGCAGTATCATAATTTACAATAAATAAAATTTTTATTCGGACAAGACTAAAATAAGATGAGAAACTCGTTCCATTTAGGCCACACCGCGAACAAAATATAATTCGAATTTATTGTATGTTCATTAATGTGGTTTATAATTAATAAATTCCTCAGTAACAAGTCTAGATTTATTAACAATTATAATAGTGCCATTTCAAGTTTTATGTCCATGTCGTGTATACTGTTTATTAGAAATAATGTCGCTTTAGTACTAACGGAACTTTCAAATAAGTGTGTTTCCAAGAACAATGTGAAATAGCGTAACAATCCCAATAGTTAAAAAAAAGACGCCGAAAAGTAGAAATATGGACGAATATCAAAATTTGTTGTTTTTGGAGCATTGGAAAAATATTATCTCAATCAGTTAAAGTTAAAATGGGATGCTATAAACTTCAAAAAGTTTCGTCCAGAATTTTCTGAAAAACCTTGTTTTTACTTATTAACCGTATAACGGATCTTGAGCTTTTAGTAATATTTTTAAAAAGTATGATAAATCTTATTGAGTGGATTTTGCTTTTCAGCAGTTGCTGAAGACTTTTCTTCCTTAATATTCTATTTCTAATCCTAACGCGTTATAATATTATCTAGTTGTTGGAACTGAACATTAAACTGTATATCCCTCATATCTATGTAGACTTTATAAAGCACTACATAGATTAATACACATTATGGAAATGGCACATACTAATATAAAAATATATTCCATAATTATTACCATATTATAAGTTTTAGTGCAAATATAAAAACACCGCGAATGGTTTCTTAATGAAATTTAGAAATTTAACTAATTTATGTACTAAAAACAAAGAATACTATTTTGAAGAAGTTCGTAAAAATATAGGCAAGTGATACCTAACTCAGAGTTTTCAGAAATCATTCACCTATAAAAATGACAATAAGAAAATATACAAAAACATATATTTACTATAATATGCTAAAAAAAAGATATCAACTATAAAACTGGCTTTAAATTACGTTTATTTATAAAACAAATAAAATATTTTTGTAATTCGTCTTTTCGAATTGCTTAAAAAGATCAATTGAGATCGTAATAGAGAGTATACGTACATAATTGATATTTTTTATTACTTTATTTAATTATATGCAATATATGAGTCCAATATTAAAAAAAGTTGCAGTTAAAAAAAGTCGATCTTATGTAGTAATTAGTATATTTTTAAAACCTATCCCGTGTTATAAAGGGCGATCTCAGAAACATTTTCCAATTTCGTGCAACAGCAAATATTGTATAATATTTATTTATGAGACTTTATAGGGATAAAATATACACTATTTAATTGAGATTGTTGTGACACTTAAGGCACAAACTTTATAAATTATGACCATAAAATCATAAAAGTACATTTTAGATCAGCTTTCATTTCAACTTTTGTAAGTCTAATTTCAATTTATTGTAATTGGATAATTGGCACCCAAATTTAAAAAAACGCTACTTCATGAAAATAGCCATAATTTAGTAAAAATGCTTATAATTTTTAAATATACGAGGTATGGCTATGGAGTATGGTATTAAATAACGAGACTGCTGGCGCAGGAGGAGTCCTAGAAAAAAAGACTGGGAAACGAATGCAGAATTTAATAGCAGAAAGTGTCTGCTGTTTTAGTACGAAAACACGTATTTGTCGCTGTAGTAGTATTTTTCTGTAGAGGTTAGAAAAGAACGTGTTTTTCTCTCGTGCCGATAACAATGTGTGACGAAAAACATGAGCAACGGATTAATTTAAAGTTTCTCGTTAAATTAAAAAAAAACTCCGACTAAGTACTATAATTTATTGAAAGAGGCCTTATGGTGAGAATTATCTATC
Source organism: Diabrotica balteata (assembly GCA_918026665.1). Lineage (NCBI taxonomy): Eukaryota > Metazoa > Arthropoda > Insecta > Coleoptera > Chrysomelidae > Diabrotica > Diabrotica balteata. The sequence continues at coordinate 144,727,958 of OU898276.1, read as the reverse complement.
GCGTGCGCGTATTTTCGAATGGTGTAAACAGTTTTCTGATGGCCAAGAGAGTGCCGAAGATGACCAACGTCCAGGTAGACCTGTCTCTGTTTTAACCTCGCAAACAATGACTAAAATTAATAAAATTCTGCACGGAGATCTTCGTATTAGCATTCGGATTCGGATTGTTGAGACTG